>OY282498.1:3368139-4838139 GCA_958295605.1 Ajuga chamaepitys
GGGCCTTGTAGAAGTAAGATACATCAAATTTCCTAGAAGGCCTCGAAACAAAGTTGAATCCACAAACTTTCCTTCACCACTCTTACTTGATTTCAACCTCGTACAAAGAGTTGAAACCCGATTTGCATTCTTCATGTTGAATTTCTACAACACCAGTGTTGCATATTTTTCTTACTAGATGAATATGTTATTCTTTGATTGTTGCACATTAATCCCCATAAAATGGTTCAATTCTCCCAAATCAATCATTTCGAATTCATTCATCATTGATTTTTTTTTAATTTTGATAACATCTCCACACCATCTCAGCTAAAAATTACATCATCAACATATAGGCTTGCTATTATGAACTCCTTTTAAATTCCTTTTGATATAAAAGGGTGTGTTCAAATGGACACCTCTCAAATCCACACTTCAAGAAAAAAATCATTCTTTTAATCATACCATGCACGAGGGAATTGCTTTAGTCCGTATAATGCCTTCCACAACTTATACACTTTTTCTTCTTCTCATTTCTTCATGAAACTGAAAGGTTGATCAAGGTAAATTTCATCTTCAAGAAAGCCATTCAAGAATGCTGATTTTACATCCATAGTTACAATAGTTTCCAACCATTTTGAGATGCAAGAGAAATTATTAATCAAACTGCATCAAGTCTAGAAATAGGAGCTAATACATCGTTGAAATATTCACCTTCTTTTTTCTTATATCCTTTTGCAACCAATCGCGATTTAAACTTGTTGATGGAGCCGTCAAGATTGGTTTTGGTCTTGAATACTCACTTCACTCCAATGGCAGATCTGTGTGAAGGAAAAGAAGTATGCCTCCACGTGTTATTTTGTTTAATAGACTTGATCTCCTCTTTCATTGCATCCATCCATTTTTCATCTTTTGATGCTTCATCATAAGTGACTTGATCTTCTCTTGCTAAAAATTCAAAATATACCTGATCTGTGGCCACTTGTTCAGTTGCATCATAGATTTCTCTCAAATATCTCATTCTTCTTGGTGGTGATTCTTGTTGTGGTTCAGCCCTGTTATTTTCAGACTAAATTTGCTCAACACCAACATCAACATCATTTTCCATATGTTCTTCTTCTTTTTCAAGGCTAGGAGTTTGTCATCCGGGTAATCCTGAAGAATCTGTAAAATTATAGCAGTCATTTTCATCAAAGCAAGCATCCCTGCTAATCACAATTTTCTTCGTTTTTGGATTATAACGCTTGTAAGCTTCAGTTTCTTGGCTAACCAATAAAAATTCAGTTCTCGGATTTTTCGTCAAGCTCCGATCTCAAAGCATTTAGAATATGAGACAATGCAAGATAACCAAAAGTATTCGAGTGACAAACATTTGGTTTTTTACCATACTAAACCTCATTCGGAGTAGAATCATTCAAGTTCTATGTCGATGACCTGTTAAGAAGGTAAACGACACAAGACACTGGTTTCGTCCCAAAGCATGCTAGCATGTTTTTCTTCTTCAACATGCATCTCACAATGTTCATTATTATCCGTTTCTTGCGCTCCACGACTTCAATTTGTTGAGGTGAATATATGGCTGTTAACTCATGGCGAATTCCATGATTTCGAAAAAATTGTTCGAACAGAGAAGACATGTATTCTCCTCCACGGTCACTCCTTAATTCTTTATATGAAAGCCATAATATTTTTCAACTTGAAATTTGAACTCTTTAAAGCAAGAGAAAGCCTCATATTGTTTTCTTTTACACAATAAATTTAATTTTTTCTTATGTAATCATCAACAAACAACAAGAGGTACATGTTGCCTCCAAGCGACGGTACTTGCATCGATCCACAAAGATCAGTGTGAACAAGCTCGAAAGGTGATTTTGAATGCCACTTAGATTTCGATGGGAAGGATTCACGGTGTTGCTTTCCAATCGGCATTCCTTGCAGTGCATTAATCACCTCAATTTTAGGCAATCCTTGGACAATGTATTTTGTGGATAGCTCCTTCAAACTACGAAAATTTATATGCCCATACCTATCATGCCATAACTTTGAAACTCTAGTAGTAGAAGTAGCAACAAAGCATGTCCCATTGATAACCTCAAGCTTGATAGGGAGCAAATTATTTGATCCCAAAACAATCTTCGCAACATTTACATGGTTCATCTTCATTATACACATATTTCCAGCGAATTAGAAATCAAAACCTTTCTGTAGTAAGTGATCAACGATGAGAAGATTACTCCGCAAGCCCGGTACGTAGAGTACCTCCAACATCTTCTCAACTTTTCCAATATTTGATTTGAGAGTTATTTCGCCAACGAAATTCTCTTTAGATTAGGATTTGGACATCAAAATCAATAAGGAAACGCGGTTGCAGGCATGCATGGTGCGGTCGCGTTGAACCTAACCCAAAAACTAACTTAAAACGAGTGATTTTGGTGCGACCGCGTAGGATTTGACGCGACCGCGCGCCGAATGCCTAGACGAGTTTTCAGGTCTGACTTCCAAGCCATTTTTTTGGGTCTTCCGGTCGTTTTTGGATTTTGTCTATTTCAGACAAAGTTGTAGCCCTTTGAATCAGCTTTCCAACGCTACCAATTGCACCTCAATCAGAGTTGTAGATCTCAAGATATGACCAAAATACTATAGGTGTGTTAAGCTGACAGAAAACTTCACTTTCGGGCAGCTTTTCGACGCGACCGCATTGGTTAGACAACGTGCTTTCCATGCTCTAGCCACTTTTGACTCGGCCGCGTCCATGGAGATGGTCGTGGTCTACCTTTTTGCTCTCCCTCTTCGTCCATTTTTTTCCATATTTGACTTGTTTCTTCTTCGAACTTTTTCCAAATAGAATAAATTCTCCTAATTAACTCCAAAACAAGTCAAAACACATGAAATGACCCAATATAACACATATAAACGATTCCCGGTCAAATATGCATACAAATGTTACAAAATAAACACTTAAATCGACCTAAATGCATGCATATACAACGTGCGTCAGGCATGTGCTGAGCACTTGGCCTATACATGCTGGAATATATAGCCGATTGTTGCAAAATAAAATCCCGCATTATACAGGTTGTGATCGGAAAAAATAATTACTTTAGGTTGTAAAGTGAAAATTCGTTGAAAGTACAGGCTGCATTCTGTAATGGCAAAAACTTATATGAGATCGTCGCACGGTCGTCACACGGTGTGACAGAAAAAAAAAATCACTTTTTATGATAAAAGTATCACATTTATCTGTAAAAGTATCACTGTTTTGGAACAAAAAAAATATCACTTTTTATAGCAAAAGTATCGCATTTATCTGTAAAAATATCCATGTAGTAAAAGTATCATTTTTATCTATAAAAATATCATTTTTTTTTATAAAAATATCAATTTTTCATGTACAAATATATTCCGTCACACACAAAACTCACTCTCCTGTAATTATCCCTATATAATATCACATACAAGTTATATGTCATTGAATAGATCAAATCAACCAAAATAAAAAATAGGTTTCTTGTTTTTTAGTAGGTTAAATATCTTCATCTAATTGACTAATGATGAAAAAGACTGAAAAGTGTGACTCTTATTTAAGAATGCAGATATTATTTCAAAACGAAAATTATTAATTGAAATTTCTATAATTTCTTTATCACAAAAATGTTTATTTAGTCAAATATGCCTGAATAAATTAAAAATAGAAAGAATTGAAGAATAATCTCATGTTGCAAAAATCTCCAATTAGCTCCGACTAATTCTCACCTAAACGCTAGATTCTCATTGACCGTCTAAGTTTTTTCCTGATTCCTTCTCATCCAAGGACACTTATGCCTCGTTCAGTTCCGATTAATCGTTAGACCCTAATTCTACCGTTTAGCGACTTTTGTAACATCCGTGATAATCGATGCCTTACAGAAAAATTTAATGAGGCGACAATATGTAAAGCGCCAAATGTGAGGTGCGGAGTTTGTATTAGAAATGGAAGTGGGTCAATATTTGAACGTCTAGAAAGTCAACATCTGACTTAGTCAAAACCCAGAGGTGCATATATACAGGCAGAGGTTAGTTACAAACTTTGAAGCTAATTAACAATGAAGTCTAACATTGTGCTTTTAGCCCTCACCCTTTTCATTATCACCGTCGAATCCAATCATGAAGGTATAACTCTATTATATACTCCCTCCGTCCCGGTTTAATTATCCAATTTATCATATTTGTTTGTTCCAAACTAATTATCCAAGTCCATAAATGACAAATTCTCTTACAATCTCCACCCTCAAAATCTTTACTTTTAATCTCCACCTTTGAATAAGTCAAAGATTTCACAAAATCTATTTTTTCTGACGGAGGGAGTAGTATTTATCAAATTTTGGTGTGGAAATTATGATAAGTTTTTTGTTTATTGAGCAGGGGATGTTTTGTATGGATGGAGGACACAGCTGATAGACCCAAATAATGTGCTTCAAAGTTGGGATCCAACCCTAGTTAATCCCTGCACCTGGTTTCATGTCACCTGTAATGCTGATAACTCTGTTACAAGACTGTAAGTTATACTCCACATAATTTAAAACAATGGTTGGGTGTGTTTGTTTAAAGCCGTGGAAGTACTGTTGGTTGGCTGAGATAAATAATGTTAATTTTCTCCGGAGAACCTTAAACAAACATACTCAATGTTTAATAAATATTTATCCAATTATTCATTAAAACTGAAGGGACCTTGGCAATGCTGGACTATCTGGACCTCTTGTGCCTCAGTTGGGAAGTTTGACTAATCTTCAGTATCTGTAAGTTTGTTCTTGTTTTACTAGCAAAGTTGATCTAGTACTAGTTTTGTTATCAATATTTTTTAAGACAGGGTTTGAAAAATGAAAGGTCTTCAAACATTAATTTTAGGTTATGTTTGGATGCAGGATTTGAAATCCACTTAAGACAGAGTGATTTTAAGTTATTCAAACAACGATGATAAATTTGAATCTATGAATTTCAAATCATTCCATTCAAATGTAACTTTACAATTTTACGATGAGTTGTCTCTAATCCAACTATATTTTTAAAAAAAAAAAGGGCAATTTTGGGGAAAATCTATCTCCAACCCATATAAGTCCACATTTTTTACAGTTTAGTTTATATTTAATTTTTTTCTGTAAAGCTTTATTTAGCAAAGAAATTAGAAAATTAGATTTTGATGTATATAGGCAAGTGGAGATGAATAGGATTAGTGGAAGCATACCAAGTGAAGTGGGCAATTTGAGTAATCTGGTGAGCTTAGGGCTCAGCCATAATCTGCTCACTGGCTCCATACCAACATCACTAGCCAATTTGAGATTCTTGAGATTCCTGTAAGCCCCTAAACCCTAGTTTTTATTTTTCTTTTTTTTTATAAATAAAATAAAATATAAGCTCTGTAATTTTAATTTAAGCAAAGGTAACAATTAATTGAGAATATTGCAGGAACTTAAACAGTAATAAGCTAAGTGGAAGCATCCCAGCAAGGGTGACTCAACTCATTCTTTGGGGTAATTTGGAGAGGATGTAAGTCATTACCTAACAGAATTTATTACTTACTCATTCAGTATTTAAATTAAAAATGTTTAAGTTTCGTACAAGAGTATTGAGATGCAACTTACTAAAACTGTCTAATGGCATATTGATTATTTCATAGTACTATCAATTGATCATCTTTACAAAAAAAAAAAAATAATCTACATTTTTCATCCCAAAAGTAACTTTTATGTTTGATTAATATTTCACTTTTTATTTTTTGTCAATTGGATGATGATGATATAACTTTCTCAACTTGTGAATTTTCATTTATACAACTTTGCTAATTTTATGATTTTACTTTTTCAACAAACCTAGCTTATTAGTGATATTAGTGTATTTTTTATAAACATTAATTAATAAAACGAGATGTTGATTTTTGGAATTGGATTCATTTTTAAGGCCAAAAATACCCTTATATATTACCATGACAAAGCCTCATGTGCATTAGTTACATTGTGCAATTTGAGTTGAGTATCACGATTTATGCCTAAAAATATCACTTGTTTTAGGTAAATGTATTATAATACATTTTCTCAAAATATGTAATACATTTGATATAAATACTAACTAGATGTTCTCCCGTGCTATGCACGGGATTAATATATTATGTTATATTAATAAAATGTAATGGAGTTATGTCATATAAACTATTTGAGAGTATAAAATGGGATACATGTCAATGAATTAACCTATCAATATATTATTATTTAATCATTTTTCTTCCCCTTTCATATCATATCATATATGTATTTATTTATTTATATATTTTACTTTTAATATTACAATAATCATAAAAAATATATTTCACATTTAAAAAAATTAATATTTTACTTAAATATATACATCATGGATGTCAAATTGAAGGGTGTGTTTGTTTATGGTTTGGCTCAGTAGATTTAGGGACCAAATCTCAATAAAGCACACTCATTAACTCACTCAGTCAGGTTTGGCTCAGCACTCCCCAGCCTTAAGCAAACACACCCGAAGATCGTGAAAATAAAATTAATTTAATATAATTTTCGTAGAAAACGGAGTTGAGACGAAAAAGTTATTACACTTTTAAAATTCGAGGGGAAAAGTGATTACACTTACTTATAATTAGGGATAGATAATTGAAGATAATTAAAATAATATTTTATTCAATGTTATTTGAGAGAATTCAATATTTACGCTAGCGGAAATAAAAATTTAAGAGGACACGTGTCAGAAACAGAAGAAGCTATTTTTAAGGTGTTTAACCACACCAAATGGCGACACCTATTGACGATTCTCCTTTAATAGTAAAGGAGGATTTTTTTGCCCGTGACCCAAATTGTACGGATCTAAAATATGTACAACTAATGCACAAGAGACCTCATCTGTTAACATTTATCATTTCTTTAAAAGACAAAACTCGTATGTGACGTTAAATATTTTCGTGAGACACTATTTGATTTTTTTTCTATTATCATTCTTCGTCCTAGTATTTTTTTCCCTGGGTTTATTTATTCATTTATTCTACTTTTAGAGTTTTAATATTCTTTCTAATTTTAAACGTTTTCAGGTATATTTTTTCCTTTCAATTTTTATTTTTAGGATTTACATCTCTCTCTTACTGCTGAAACTTAAATGATCTCTCAGGAATGTTTCGGACAATCAGTTGGTAGGCACCCAACCTCGTACCACTGCAAAAGGTAGCTTTACGCTTCACTGTTGCTATCTATGTTTTCACTTTTCATTCTTAAAAAATGAGAAAAAGAAAAATAGTATTATTTTTTCCTAAGTAAAATAAATTTCATGTTTGTTTTATCTCAATTTTATTGAAAATATTGCTTTTCTCCCAATCTCTGTAAAATCAGAGACGGAGCCAGCGGAATCTGGCAGCGACGATCGCCCCCCTCAAAATTTTCAGTGAAATTATTGTGTATATACATATACAATGTAATTATAGTTTAATATTGAATTTTATCCCTTCAAATTCTAAAAACTTTGATAAATATCCCACAAAATATTTCATCCCCTTCATTATGAAATTTTGGCTACGTCGCTGTGTAAAATGTCTAGAATGAAGCTTTATTCTACTACACAACTTGCACGTACATCAAAATATTAAATCAAACGTATTTTCGTTTTCATTAAACTTCCATATTTATGCATTGAAATATATTTTCATTTATAAAGAAAAAACACTAAAAATGGAAATGCGCTTAATTTGATATTTGTGTATCTGTTTTGAAGGATTTCGAGTTGCAACAATAATTCAGGATCCAAAAGCCTAAGTGATGAGTGCTTCTTCAATTTGTACTGCCAAACTCAGAATTTTGCAATTAATGTGTCAAAAATCAGGTCACTCAAATTTTATTTATATGAATTGAGGACATTATTCTCTTCCGAAAGAGAAAAATATATGGATGTTGTTGTTGATCCAAGTTTGAGCTTTGCATGGTGGTGGTTTGGCACGGTATACCGTAACGAATTATCATATTGTTATCGTATCGAAATTTTCGATACGTCGAAAATTCATACTGTTATCGTACCAAAAATTTCGGTATAACAAAATTTCGCATACCGAAAATTCGGTATGATATCGGTAAATATCGATACCGTACCGAAACTTCGCGATATCGAATTTTGTATCGGTATACACCGATTCATATCATTGATTTTGATATACCAAAATTTTGGTATACCGAAAATTTACGGTATACCGTTAGGAATTTGGTATACCGAACTACTAAAATATCGAAAAAAAATCGGTATACCGGTATATACCGTGAATACCAAATTTTTTTTGGTATTTTGGTATATACTGAAATTTTGGGATTATCATATTGTTACTATACCGAAAATTTTTGGTATAGTATCATACCGTACCGAAATTTCAAAATTTTCCATATTTTTTCCCCTAGCATTGCACATGTAATTGTAATTGTAGTGTATATTATACATTACAAGATTTCACTAATTTATTTTCAAAAACCAATCATCTAAAAATTCATACTAAGGCCCAAGTATGCGCAAGCTATATTTGCGTGGTGTAAGCGGGAGTGTGAAACAACAATAATATGCGATTATAAATATGTTGATTCTAAGCAAGGATGGAGCCAAGGCCGGCAATCGTTTTCCTCAAATTTTTCGATTAAACTACTGTATATATAATAATATAATATTTAGTGTAATTATAGTTAAAGAACGGATTTCACTATTCTTAAATTTCAAAAACTTTGATATATATCTCAAAAAAATTATTTCGTCCCTCATGAAATCCTAACTTCATTCCTGAATCAAAGAAACCTTTTTTAATTAACAAATATTAAAATTAACTATTTAATACAATAACGAAAGCACATATTTATGCTAATAGACTAAATCCGGACAGTATGATGGTCTTTTTAGCCAAACTCAAGTTCCTACTGTTTAAGAGGAAGTAGAAAAATAAAGAAGAAAGATAGACACGGAATAATTAGAGTTCTCTTATTCATCAGATCCCCTTTATATAGGGTGTCAAATACAAGGGTTCACAGTTACATATTATTTAGTGAATACCTAAATTGCTCTTCATCAATTACTTTTGACGAAGGCACACTAATTGTGTTTTTCCTTCAACACTCCCCCTTGTGCCAAGTCAAAGGAGAATTGGTGCATAACCTGTTGCCTCGTTAAAACCCTTGCCAAGTAACAAAACCCGGTGGAAAAAATAAACCTTGGTCGAAGGGAAAAAGAGTGCAACGTACCTTTGTCGAGACTCCCCCTGAAGTCTATATCTCTCCTTTGATACGTACATCTATCAAGAGAGTTTCAAAACTCTCTTCATCCTCAATTTTGCATGAATCGTTAGGATATTATGTGGTTGTTGGTTATAGAAAAGCATTGGCGGTACATGCTTGGTCTCGTCACCTTTGATGTGTAGCATAATCCATATGTTTCTTACAAATAACTTCATCTTTATAACTTCGCATAGGCTCTTCGATGGTATAGCTCAAATAATTAATACTTTGACCATGTATGTTAATAAACTTCTTGAGATATCGTCCATGAGTGATTTGATGCGGTAGCTAAAGTAGTTGTGATTGGTTGATCTTCAAGATTTCGTCGTGTGCTCGTGGTAATGCATAACCAATTCGGTAAAGGCCTTTACATTGGTCAATAAGATAACCAACATTTGAACCAACCAAAGTAGTACTTAGTATTTAATAGTAAGGGGTAGCTTCAACATTTATTTAGGAGTTACATATTCTTTTGTAATCCTTTTATCTCTCTATTGAGAGCATTTGACATTTTCTTTAGAGTTTTACAATTTCATTTGTAATCTCTCTTGTCTCTAATATGAGAAGAACAAATATGAGTCAATAGTTTCTTTCATATGTCAAAATAATATTTGATATCATTCAATTGTTATTGCATTGTCCTGAGTAAAATATAACCAACATGTTCTTTGAGAGAGTAATACATGGTTGAGTGCATTGAACGTTTTGTACAATAATGCGCACATTTCAATTAAGTAGGGAATTTCATCTCCTAATAGCTCTTTCGTCATTTCCTTTAGACTCAAATGAATCTTTCTTTCCGTCCACACTTCAACCAATCATAGGAGTGCTAACAGATTCAACTTTATCCATGTTAAATCGCCTGATAATCTTTTGGATATATGCAAACTGAGGAATTAATATTCCACAAACTCGGTGAGTTTTCCCATGATCTTTTATCTCAATGTAAATTTCAAATACATCACAGTATCTCTTGTTTCTTTAAGAGTACCTATTATGTCCTTAACATCGACATAAGCTGCTATAGTTGTAAATATAGAACTCGTGTTTCTTTATAAATGCATAGGGGCAATACTACTTGTTCTTTCCCTTCCCAATCAAGTAATCACTTAGACGGGTATACCATTTCCGTCCAAATTTATTTCAATCAAAGTGAGCATTTCAATCTAATATTGTAAATGCACTCCGTGGGCTAGAGTTACTTGATTTGGGCAATGCAAGTCCATCTGACACTTACACATATCTCAATAACAAGATCCCCAAAGAGATATGTTGTAACCACATTAGTATGCTGCATTTCTAATCCTTCGGAAACTTATCAATAAGACGTTATGACGTCCGTTATGGGAGAATATCTCCTCGTAGTCAATTCCAGGGTTTTGTGAGAAAACCTTGTGCTTTAAGGTAAGTTTTGCATCTTAGGACTTATTCTTCTCACTACGCTTACTGACAAAACATATTTTATGTCCTACGGGCTTTACACTTGATAAGGTTAGCACTACCAAACCAAATACCTGTTGTTCTGTCATAGAATCAAGTTCTACCTGGATTGCTTCCATATAGGCTAATATGCTCTTTGTTGATATCTTACAATAGAGCGTGGTTCGATATTATTGAGTTCTATAATTCATTGAACAACAATGTATACATCATCAATGCATGCGAAAGATTTTTCCGTTAACTCACATGCACTCTCATTATCTCTAGAATCATATTAAACTTCGGAGCGTCCTCCAGTGATGATTCATGGACATCATTAATTAGAGATAATTTGAGAGTATTTCTTTTCATTGATGATTCAAATTGTGCCACGTCTGCCTCCTTCCTTGAGCAGCTGTTCATCGAACCACGTGGCATCCCTCATTTCCTTTTGGGAGCTACGACCTCAACCACACCTCCACTAAGTGTGGTTGCAATACCTTTATCTACGGTGTTGTGTCCCTTACTGGAGACTTTTAACCTTATAGGCACATTTGCAGCTAGTATATATGATCTTGTCACTTTAGCAATTTTAGCAAATGCATCAACAATCAAATCTTCCATACTTTGAAGATCGATAATTCGTTTTACTTCACTTTACTTTATGAAGTGCGGGGATCCTAATGAGACATACTGGGAAACACTTCCTGTCGTTCCCTTAGAAAATTCTTTTTCTTATCTCCCCCCAACGACTGGAAGACTGTCTCATTAAAGTGACAATCCGCCAATCTAGCGGTAAATAGATCTCGCCTGTCAAAGGTTTCAAATAGCGGGTAATAGTTGGAAATCCATAACCAACATAAATATTTAATTATCTTTAAAAACCCATTTTGATGCGTTGTGGGGACGCAAATAGGCACATATACTGCGTAATCAAATTTGCGTAAATGTAAAAATATCAGGCTAAATCCAGTTACCAACTGGTACGCATAAATTATTGGTTAGCAATGGGTCTGAGACAAATAAAGTAAAGTTGCAATGATATTGCATAACCCCATATTTGATAGGTATTTTAGTACGCATTTTAACGCCTAATCCTCTATCTATATCCTTTTGATAGTGGCATATGTGAGACCATTTTTGTATATGCACATGGGTTAAAGGATGTTATACATTGATCCTGACAGATATGCAATAATCATCAAGTCCTTATGATAAGAACTCTCTAGAGTTAATAAATCTTATAGACTTTATGAAGTGAGGGTGGTGAGCCTTTATATAGTATTTTCTAGAAGTTTTTCAAATGCAACATTTCTTGTGGACAATAATGTGATGGTCAGTTAGTGTGTCAAAGCATTTACCAGAACCATAAATACTTTTATGGCCCGCTTTTTGGTTTGATAGGTCCACATATATCACATGGTATTCTTTTGTAAGAATGAAATGTCTTGCTTATATATCTAGCATAGGAATGTCTCGATCCTACTTATTGCTAAATAATAGGCTTGGTAGAATGAGTGATGTGCCCTAAAATAATTAATGAGGCAGAATGGGATGTTGATCGTGCTTTTAGTACTTTAGAAAGCATTAACTCTGTTATAATAAAATTAGTATTGACACTGTACTTCGTATAAGATTTTCATCATTTTTGTATTTCACTCGAAAGAAAGAATGTTCATATAATTTCTTAAATATGGATCATCATGTTATGACTTGGATGTCTAAGAAAGTCGTACCAAGACCTATATGAATTAATGTCCCAAATTTCATTTTGGGTAACATATGATTCCGTCTTCCAAAGTTCATTTTGGTGATAGTGTTTGATCCAACGATCAGAGTTGTAGTGGAGTACATGCCACTATTGTGACTCATTAATTTTTATATGATGTGTTTCTTTTCATATTCGTTAGAAGTATCATAATATATTCAATTCCATGCTCATAGGTAGTTTCTAAATGGTAATCTTTGACACGAGTATCTTTACTTAACAATATTTTAGCAGCTCTTGGTGCATATAGAACGTTTTGTGACTATAATTGTTATGTCATTAGGCATCTAGAGAATTCGACGATTCTTCGCCCTTTTAGTACTTGTGATTCAATGATGGTCATTATGCAGTGATGCAGTGAGTCTCCGTTCTTTGGACTTCTTGTATCTTTTATAGTTAACTGCTCTAGCAGTTGTTATACAAAAATATAACATTTATTGAAGTTCATTACCAACTCTTTCCCTTTTGTTTGGAGGTTGAGGTATCTTTTGCACCTTGGTGTCACAACAAGCACATCCAGTACCACCATGTCCATATGGCAGGTGGGTATTAGGAGAACCTTTATGGACCCAATGATTCTTACCCCGTGATGATCGCCAATCTCGTCCTCTTTGCTTTGGGGCTCTTTCCACTATTTAGTTTGTCATAGTTAGGCTAGGGAAATCTCTTTTTCGTAACTCAACATATTGTCGTATTGAGTGTTACCTATACTGGTTCACTAGTATAAGTATCAAAGTATTCAAACAAATTTATATATCATATTTTCTGTGTCCTTAGGGTCGGTGAATAGCATAGACTTTGACTTTGTTGGACGATTCTTTGTCCTTAGGGTCGGTAAATAGCATGATTTGTGGAAATATTCTTTTTTCAAGTGTGGTACTCAATTTGTTATGAGTCCAATAATTCAAATTGAGTATGAATTGGTTTAGTCATTTTCTTATGAATTAGATTCCGGGACCATTTATCACAAGTTTTTTTATACTTTGTAAAATTACTTTATCACATAGTTGATTTTTACTGATTATGTAACTTCCATGAATTTTCTTTGTCATTAAAATATACAATAGTACTTAACTAAATTCATAGGCAAGCATGATCAAGTACCCAATTTATCAAGTAAATAAACTAATTTACAAAAATCTCTAAGCGTATAATAAACAACTTACGTGATAAACTTATCACAATTTCTAGTTACAGAATCTTAAAGTATAATAATTTGGCTACATAACTTTCAATTTCATGACAAAGTGTCAAAACAGATTGAACATATTTGACTCCAATAATACCATTTAAAATCAAGCAAAAGTCCATTATTGCCACAATTGTATGTACTAACATTTAGGTGCACAATGTTATATTTATATATAAGTCGTAGAAGAAACATACATTTGTGATATCATCATTCTTACTCACAAATATATTTGATCCAAGATGCATAAAGCGGACAAACATATCATGCTACCATAAGCAAATATAGTTATTTGCAGTGATTCCACAAAGTAAGGTGATTCGAATTACCTTGTAGGAAAGACATGATTCTTTCTAATGACACTTCTCAGATTTTCTTTGTGAACCACTAACTTCCAATCCAAACTCCGTGCCGATGAAAACGAGATGATACTTGCAAATACAAATAAAATTTATTAATATGAATATCACTTAACTAATTTAAGAGCAAATAACATACGTTATATATACAACCTAATTTGCTCTATGAATAATCTATTTCTAAATATCATATGATAGTTACCGAATCTAGGTGGTTTACTGCTCAATTCTAAATTTACTAAAAACATAGCATGAATCAGAATTATCACAATTTATGTATGAAAACTATTTCCAATCTTATCAAAGATTATATAAGAATTTGTATAAAGTAAACCAATATAAACAGAAGCAGTGGCAATATGTAAGTGCATGAAAAGTATATGCAATTAGTCATTCCTTTGGCATTATTCATTTAGAACAAATTACTGACTTTATAAACCTCCAGTAAATAAAAGGATCACTTGAAAGGCACGCAATTTTATGTTGAAATATAAGAAAAATGAATTATCTCTCTACGTTGAAATATAAGAAAAGAAAAGGCACACATGATTGACTTTACAATTTGTTTCAGTTCGAAACAGAAAATAATACGAATGAGTCCTCACATACCAGAAACAATAATTATTCTATCGCATGGACATCTATATAAATTTCTGTTTCTTCATACTTGCAGATCGAAAATAAATTGGATTAGAATTTGTTACCTGTTCGGTGATCCAGTGGAGAAGTCAATTATTGTGTTTCCATCGGGGCATCGCCGATGATTGGTCATGCTTCGAGAAAAGAAAAGTATTCTACATAATCCAAATTATAGATTTTCGTGCTGATAACATGTTTAAGAGGAAACAGAAAAATAAAGAAGAAAGATAGACACGGAATAATTAGGGTTCTCTTATTCATCAGATCCTCTTTATATAGGGTGTCAAATACAAGGGTTCATAGTTACATATTATTTAGTGAATACCTAAATTGCCTTCCATCAATTACTTTTGGCGAAGGCACACTAATTGTGTTTTTCCTTCAACACCTACATGTTTTTTAGCCAATTTAGTAATAATTAGCAAAAAATCCATTAATTAACATTTTAATTAACTATCCCCTTTCCTTTTGATACACAACTACCGTTGGCCACCGTCAACCGCCGCCAATGAGGTGTATATTGATGGGTGTGTATTTATTGGTGTGTATAGACAAAGATCTAACGCACTCTTTGATGGATTATAATTCACCAATAATGGCTTACAGGATTTCACTAATCAATTACAATTCTTAAAAGCTACCAAATACAAATTCTAAGTTTTGATGTAAGAACTTCAACAAAGATTCTGGTCACCTTATTCGACAACAAAGAAACAATCACCAAACTTTCTGGATAGCCGATGTTCGAACAACACAAAAATGGTCACCAAGGATTTCGGACTGCAGATGTTCGAACAGTACATGAACTTCTTTAAAGATTTTGAACAGATGATGTTCAAAAGACACTGGATCAACTCAGGAACCACTTCAAGTATTATGGACAAATTACATTCGAACAACGCAAGATCAACTCCGAGATTTTGAACAATTATCTCTGAAACAGATGTTAGAACAACAAAGGAACATAGGTGAAGTCGAGTTAAGCTTAGACCTCTTTCCGCAAAACGAATACATCCCGGCTAGTGCTCACGGTTTGACGTAACGTTTTCAAAGATAAAATGACTTCCGTCTTCTGGATAGTAGCACCACAAATTCAGAAGCACCAATGAACTAGAATGTGTGATAAGAACTGAGAAAGGACTATATGCCAAACTGAATTTGGAATGCAAAGATCTTTTAAAATGCAATGAGATGTAGATTTCAGAAGTATTTCAAGTGTTTCTGATCTTTTTCCAAAGTGTTCCATGCAGGACAACAATGACCTACATATATAGGCATCATCCCACTCAATTGGAGATTAAATACACCCATTATTGGGTCTTTAAGGAATTCAAACATGTCATTTAACGCATTCAAACGAGGTTAGTTACCTCCATGTGTTATACCACCTTAATGCAGGTGTTAAACCTCATTAACTTCAGGTGTTACACCACCATAACGTCCCTTTAGTGACGGGAGTTATACTTCATGTCCCTTGACAGTTCGAACATGAACTTCCAGGCTCAAATTTCTTACCAAGTGGCTATTTTCGTGCATTAATTTCACACTCACCGAAATTAAATTTTGAGAAATCCACACACAACGATCATCTACTCAGAATGTAGAACGATCACACATAACTCAATTACATTAGGATTGAATATTTTGTCACTTCCCAATTGGTCAAATTTGGTTACTCACCCATTTTGATAAATTAATTTCCAACAATCCCCCACATGAGTGGAAATTAATGCATATACGCATGAAACATGCAACGCAGTTCTTGAGAGACTTTATTTGGTTACCCAATTTGTTACGATGTGTAACTACATCAGAGGGCGATACTAGGCCAGGGATTCACTCATATATATTAATTTTCTGATTACATGATACAATGAAGGAAACAACTATTTATAATAGCTTAATGGACCTAAAAATTGACTGCAGCTTAAAGCCCACGCAAATATGTCCGCATCCCAGATAGTGGCCGCAATCAACTCGTTGCGTCCACAATGCAAATCCTTAATGTGACCACTTTTGGCACGATCGTGACCTTCCCTGGCGCGGCCGCGCATTTTTCTGATGTTTTTCAGGCTCCATCTTCAACAATCTTCCAGTTGGAGACTAAAACACCTTCAAATGATCATTCTCTTCTGTTCTCCTTCCCGTATCCGCTCGATATCGCCTAGCCTCTTCTTCTAGTACCAAGGTTAATTAAAGTTATGCATAACTTCAATTTCTCTAAGGTCACCACCTTAGTAAACATGTCAGTTGGATTCTCACTCCCGAGAATTTTCACAAGTTGCAAGGTTTCTTCTCCAACAGGTGCCTTATGTAGTGATATTTCAACTCAATGTGCTTAGTCCTCGAATGAAAAGCCGTATTGCTAGCCAATAAAATTGCACTCTGACTATCACTGTAGAGTGCACTATTTTCATGCTTCCTCCCAAGTTCATCCAAGAAATTCTGCAACCACACCATCTCTTTGCTCGCCTCCGTCACAGCTATATACTTAGCCTCTGTGGTGGATAGAGCAATAACCTTCTGCAACTTCGATGTCCAAGAAATTGTTGTACCACCATAAGTAAAGGTATACCCGATAGTACTTCTTCTCCCATCAAGATCATTTGATGTCAAGTTTGCATCAACATAACCAACAAGCTTAGAATCTCACATCAAAGCACAATGCTTTATTCGTGGTACCTCTCAAGTATCGCAGTACCCACTTCACAGCCTCCTAATGTTGTTTCCCCCGATAGCTCATGAACCGGCTCACTACTCCCACTGCATGCGCAATATCCGACCTTGTACACACCATAGCATACATTATACTGCCAATTGCCGAAGCATAAGGGACATTCTTCATTTGGGTATGTTCCTCCTTAGAACTCGGCGACTACTTCTTCGACAGCTTGAAGTGACTTCCCAACGAACCACTCACAGACTTCGAATTCTCCATGTTGAATCTTTCCAGGACCTACTGGATGTAATCCACCTATGAAAGATACAATCTACCTGCCGCTCAATTCCTCTCGATTCTCATACCCAAAATATGCTTAGCTTCTCCAAGATCTTTCATGAAAAACTGTTCAGATAACTGCTTCTTCAACTTATCCAACTCTTTTGGATCAGCTCTTGTGATCAACATGTCATCAACATACAATAGAAGGATAAGAAAGCTTTTGTCAAACCTCTTATAGTAACAACAATGGTCGGCGTGGCACTTATGATAACTAATTTCCTCCATGAAACTGTCAAACTTCTTGTACCACTGCTTCGGAGCTTGCTTCAACCCATACAAGCTCTTCCTCAGCTTGCACACAAGTTCTCCCTTTCCCTTGGCTATGAATCCCTCTGGTTGAACCATATATAATTCCTCCACTAGATCAACATGAAGGATGTCGCATTTACATCCATCTGATGTAACAACAAGTTCTATGCAGCAACCATACTCCACAGATTTCAGGCGAGACAATCTACCTTTCAAGCACATCAATTTCATCCCCTTCTCACTCATGTGGCCCAACGGAAAGTGCCACAAATTCACATCACCTGCTATGTCTGCAAGATCAATGTGATCTTTGGAATTCATTGTCATGTACAATGTACCTTCCTTCTTACCCGAGCTACTACCATAGCTCCTCTGGTAATCTTCTAATTGTTGCAACCGAATGTTACCACGTAAGCCTCCTTATCTAGTTGTCCAACTGAAAGAAGATTTCTCTTCAGTCCGGGAATGTATTGAACTTCTTTCAGTACCAAAGTGGATCCAATCGAGGTCACAACTCGTACCCTTCCCTTTCTCACGATTTTCAGGGCTTTGTCATTTGCAATATATACCTGTCCAAAATCGCTAGAAACGTAATCATTCATGATATCAACATTTCCACATGAATGAAACGATGCTCCAGAATCCAACACCCAAAACTCCATGGGACTAGACACACTCAAGACCAACGCATTATCATCATCCTCCTCTGTGGTAGCGTTCGTTGTCCACTTGTCTGCTTGACCCTTCTTGTTCTTCTTCGGTGCCTTGCACTGATTTCTAAAGTAACCAAATCAGCACTTGATTGAGTTCGTATCCTTCCTGGATTGGCTCCTTCCCCTGGATTTGGACCTTCCCCCTTTTTGCTGTCTTCTTGTCGGTCTGCCTCTGTTCTCGGTGTTCAGTGCTGACCCCGAAGTGAATCCTGATTCTTTCCTGTGAATCTCCTCGCTAATCATCAGATCCCTTACCTTGTCAAACTTCAGCTTAGCTTTCGCAGCGCTAACTGATGTCACTGTACCAGCCCAACTGTCTGGCAGGGACGATAGCATGATCAAGGCTCATAGTTCATCTTCAAAGTTAATCTCCATTGAGCTCAACTGTGAGGTAATCATGTTGAACTCATTCAGGTACTGTTGCACCGATGTACCCTCCGACATCCTTAGGTTGAACAATCTCCTAATCAGATGTACCTTGTTCACCGTCGATGGTTTCTGATACATCTTCTCCAAAATAGCCAACATCTCCTTTGTAGATTTTGCTGCAGTCGTGTGATAGGCGATCTCCCTGGACAGTGATAAACGTGTCGCGCTCATCGTCTTCCTGTCCCATAACACCCACTCCACCGCCTCTATCTTCTCAGACTTCTCTTTTTGAGGCAAGTGCAGATCTTTATCGCAAAGGTAATCTTCCATCTACATCTTCCAGAATCCAAAGTTAAAACCATCAAACTTCTCGATCAACGCCTTTCCTTCCATCGTGACGCTCCCTTCGAACCCGAAGCTCTAATACCAATTGTTAGAAATTAACCTACAAATGATCATAAAATTGAAAGAAAGCAAAAGAGAGAAAAATACAATAACTTGGTTACCTAGTTCGTTACGATGTGTAACTATGTCTGGGGGCGATGCCGAACCAGGGATTCACTCGTATATGTTAATTTTCGAATTACATGATACAATTAAGGAAACAACTATTTATAATAGCTTAATGGACCTAAAATTGACTCCAGCTTAAAGCCTACGCAACTCTGTCCGCATCCCAGGCTGTGGCCGCCCTCTCTTGCCGCGGCCGCGATCAGCTCGTCGTAGTCGCACTAACTCTACAGTGAAAATTCTTAACGCGACCACTTTTGGCGCAACGGCACTCTTCCTTGCCACGGCCGCGCCGTTTCTAACGTTTTTCAGGCTCCATCTTCAACACCCAATTCTTGAGAGACTTTACTGCATAAGGATAGGTAGCTTGTAGCATTGAACTTATGATAGTCAATACCATCGGGCATACCGGTGGTTTAGTGGATGCAATGCCTTGAACTACTCCCCCTTGGTGTATACCAAGACAATGATATTAACACAATAAGGCCTCACCACCTTCTGTTCTCACGTTTTTGTCCGTTTTAGCCGTGGACACATCTTTGGATTCATAAGTGTTTATAGTTGAAGAGGCCACCACATCACACTTATATAGGTGATCTCCTATCCCGAGTATCCTGCCATACTCTACCCCCAAGGGTTTAGGTATCATTAAAAGTCAAATGACTTTACCCCACTATATATTGCGGGTTTCAACACTTAGATGTTGCTCTCTAGGGATGAGTTCGAATTTTTCCAAGTGTTCCAACTGCACTTTCATAGCTTAGTTTTCCCATTGAATCAAGTTCTTGGGATCTCCAATCATCATGGTTGGATTACTACTATGTCAGTTCTTTGCAGATTTCAAATGTATAAGTTCTTTGCAGATTCCAAGTTGTCTTTCGACTTCACGTAAACGATCGATATTACGCCACTTAAGATCAAATGTCTTGCAGTATTATGTCTACAATGTATGTTTCTAGACTTACCGTTATACATATTACTTTGTGCCCTACCAATGATAACTTGACAATCACAATGAATCATCACTAACGGCACAGGTTTGTTCTAACATGGAATATCTTCAAGGAAGTTACGAAGTCATTCTGTTTCTTCCCCAACTTTATCCAAAGCTATAAACTCAGATTCCATGGTGGACCGGGCTATACCCATTTGCTTTGTGGATTTCCACGACACCGCTCCTCCACTAATAGTGAAGACGTATCCACTTGTGGAAAATGAGTCTTTCGTGTCTGATATCTAATTAGCATCACAGTACCCTTCGAGTACAACTGGATATCTCATGTAATGCAGCCCCATCATAAGGGTATACTTTAAGTATCTTAGCACCCTTACAAGCGCTTTACAATGCTCATTACTTGGATTACTTGTGAACCTACTTAACTTGTTCACCGAACATGTAAGATCAGGACGCGTACAATTCGTTTGCATATTCCAACTGAGCCACTGGCTCTTCTTTGTTCTTACTCAAACAAACATTGAGTTCCATGGGTGTCTTGGCCGATGGATCGTCATAACCGTTGAATTTCTTAAGCACTTTCTCAACGTAGTGAGATTATGTCAAGACAATTTCCTCAAATGTCCGTACTATCTTGATTCCAAGAATCACATTAGCCACTCCCATGTATTTCATGTCGAAGTTACGTTTCAACATACGTTTCGTATCAATGATAATATCATCGCTACTCCCCATGATCAACATATCGTCTACGTATAGACACAATATCACAAATGCATCCGATGTACCTTTCACGTACACACACTTGTCACATTCATTGATCTTGGAACCATTTGACAACATCGTGTTATCAAATTTCACATGCCACTACTTCGGCGCTTGTTTAAGCCCATACAACAATCGAACAAGCTTGCACACCTTTTTTTCTTGACCAGGTGCCACAAACCCTTCTGGTTGATTCATGTATATTTCTTCTTCCAACTCACCGTTCAAGAACATAGTCTTCGTATCCATTTGGTAAATCTCAATATTGTGAAAAGCAACAATTGCGAGAAGCACACGAATAGAAGTGATCCTCGTCACAGGTGAATATGTGTCGAAGAAATCATACCCTTCTTTTTGTTTAATCTCATTGGCAACCAAACGGCCTTTAAACTTGTCTATTGATCCATCAGCCTTGTACTTTGTTTTTAGGATCCACTTATATCCTAAGAGCTTGCAACCTTGCAGGAGATCAACCAACTCCATAAAATGATTTTGCATAATGGACTCAATCTCGCTATTAATAGCTTCCTTCCAGAATGGAGCATCTGGACTAGACAGACTTTCTTTGATAGACTTCGGGTCATCCTCTAACACGTAGGTTATGAAGTCAGGACCGAACATCTTAGCAATTCTAGCTCTCTTGTCATGTCTCAGTTCTTCAGTCCCTTGAGCAGAACTACTAGCAACATCATGAGTTCTCTTGTTCGAACTTACCTCTACCATTGCTTTCCAAGGATAGACATCCTCGAAGAATATAGCATTCATTGACTCAATCAACATGCCTTCATTCATATCAGGTACATCTGATTCGTGAATCAAAAACCGATAGGTACTACTGTTGAGTGCATATCCAATAAACACATAATCGACCGTCTTCGGCTTGATTCGTACTTGTTTTGTACTAGGTACTTCAACCTTTGCCAAACACCCCCACACTTTGAGGTATTTGTATGGCGGTTTAGGTCCCTTCCATAACTCATAAGGAGTTTCATCCTTACCTTTTAGTGGAATTTTATTAAGTATATGATTAGCTATTAGAACAACTTCCCCCCGCAAGTTTTGTGGTCCACTCGCACTTATCAACATAGCATTCATCATCTCTTTTAGTGTACGGTTCTTGCGTTCGCAATACCATTAGATTGTGGTTGATGTGGCGTTTTGTCGTCAAACGACCACCAAATTAATTTTGTATATTAGAATATATACTTATCATTGATCCACTACTCTAACTAGTAGAGTGGTAAATAAGGGTTGATCTCACGAGGAACAGTCGAATAGTTTTGTTTTATATTTAAACAATTATGATTAAGCAATAGAATATAAACAAGCTAGAAAATAATAAAGATGTGGGAGAGGAGTTTTGATGTAATCACAACTAACACCTAATTGCAACTAAGCAAACCAAATCACAATTACTCTAAAGATACTTAACAAATTAACAATTTAAGTAAACAAAGACAGTAGAATGATTATTATTTTTTATAAATGATAAAAGGGTTCAACCCTTAATCGAGTATTCCCTTGGTCCGGATAATCTATGTAATTGATGTTACTGCCCGATTAATTAACCTTAGAACCCATACTCCAAGATTAATAACAAGCTCTATTAACCTTGTTGTCTATTAAGCATAATTAATCGAAACAAGCTCTTCAATTGATCCTATTCAACTTATCAATTCCTAGAACAAGCTCTCTAAGAATCAATAGCCAAATGCATTAAAAATCAAGATAACGGAGTAGATTCGACATAAAACTTACAAGCTCGGTTTTAGTGATCTAACTCTATGTTATCCCCAATAGAATAAATCCATTATTTGCTACACGGGAATCAAATCCACAATAATTACGAATTACAAACTCAATTCTAGCAACACACGAACAAATATCCAAATGGGTGATCAAACCACAATTCAACTCATAAGTGTGTATCAACAATACCAAATAACATAGGACATTCCAAAACATAATCCAATCGGTTAATAACAGTAAAAGTTACATAAACATCATAAATCTAAGGTTCAACTAGTGATCAAGGGTTGAATAAAGGAGGGCTAGTCACTCATATCAACTAATACAAAGCTAAAATAAGTAGAAATCATAATAAGAAACAAAAACTAGATAGAATGAACCAAAAGATGATGATCTCTTGATTTGATCTTCATTTCTTCTCCAAATCCTTGCTCCAATGCATGTAGACTGGAAAATAGGTAAAAGATGCCCTAATTTGAATTGTGGACCTTATATATATTTATATATATATATATAGGTAAGGGGTTTGGGCTGAAAATTGACCCAAAAAACGTGTTTCAGGATAAAAATAGGGTACTGGATCGCAACCGCGAACCATTGTGGGGGTTGTTGGCTCGGCGACTTGGTCGCTGCCGCGAACCATTATTGCACTTTTTCATCATTGGCTCGTTCTTCGTTTCGAACTTCTTCGAGAGTCGAATTTTAGCCTCAATTTACCTGCATTATCCTGAAACGAGTTTAAACACATTAAATAGCTCAATAATATAAATACGAACGATACACGATAGAATATACATGAAAATGTCATTAAAACGACACTTAAGACGACCTAAAATGCATGCATGAACACGTACACAAGTGGTGAATATGGAGCAATCGTTTGATGAATAATGCCTAAGGCAGCGCACAGTTCTTCAAATGGAGCTACATACTCTCCACCTCTATCACTCCGAATTCCCTTAATTCGGCTACTATGTTGATTCTCTATTTCATTCTTGTAAAGTTTGAAAGCTTCAATAGCTTCATCTTTACTCCTCAAGAGATAAATATAACAATTTTTTGTGCAATCATCAACGAAAGTAATAAAATACTTGTTATCACCTCTAGTTTGCACAAATTTTAAATTACACATATCCATGCGTATGAATTCTAGAGGTTTAGTGCTCCTCTCCACCGACTGAAACGGAAACTTAGTCATTTTGGCTTCAACACAAACTTCACACTTTCTATGTGAGTTTATTTCAGGTATATCCAGTAAATCCAAATTTACCAACCTTTTTATAGCATTCAGATTAACATGTCCTAATCTAATATGTCATAAATTGGAGCACTCAAGCATGTAAATAGAAGTAGAATTTCATTCGTGTTTTCCCTGCCAAAACGGCGTACAACCATTACATTCATTTTGAACAATCCTTTATCAAGATAACCCCTACCACGAAATTATCCAAACTTGCTAAGTACAACATTTTCAGACTCAAACACTAGTGTAAAACCATGGCTAACTAGCAACGAACCCGAAATCAAGTTCTTCCGGATGTTTGGGACATGCAGCACATCTTTCAACATCAACTCCTTGCCTGAAGTCAAATTCAACACCAGATTACCAACACCCGCAACTTCAGAAGTAGCGTGATTACCCATGTGGAGTTTTCTTCCCGTAGTGGGGTTACACAACGAGAAGGCTTCCTTCTCCTAACACGCCTGGCAAGTGACACCAGTATCCACAAACCATTCCTTAGGGTTGTCCACTATATTAGCTTCGAACACCACAGTCGACATATCAACATCAGTCAGCTCCTTGTTTTCAACCACATTGGCACTCAACTGTTGATTTCCCTTTTTCTTTTCGGGTAGGCCACAATCCTTAGCCAAGTGACCCGGTTTGCCAAAGTTGTAGCAATTCCTTGGAACTTTGACTTCACTTGTTTCTTGCACTTATCATTTGGCCTCTTCCTCTTGTTAGAGGTTCCATATTCCAACAAATATGCTTTGGCCTCCATTGAAGCACAAGTCCGCTTAGACTCATTCCTCCCATTTTCCTCCTCAATTCTGAGCCATGACAATAAGATCCTCCAAAGTTATCTCCTTGCGCTTGTATTTGAGATAACTCTTGAAATCCTTCCAACTAAGAGCAACTTCTCTATCACAGCAGCCACTTGGAACGCTTCTGGTATGACCATTCCCTCGGCTGTGATATCGTGTAGGATCAAATGAAACTCTTGAACTTGTTCCATCACCGTCCTTGAATCCATCATGTGAAAATCCAAGAACCTTCCGACAACAAACTTCTTTGTGTCAGCATCCTCAGTTTTATACTGGGAAAAAAGTACAAATGGTCCCATAATTTTTTACTTTTTCGGATTTAGTCCCATAAGTTATTGCTTTTTCGATTTAGTCCCACAACTCTAGTAATTGCTCAATTTTAGTCCAATTTTGACCCAATATTGACCAACTGACCGGAAAAGGTCACGTGACTTTCACGTGCCGGCGTGGTTTTGGAAATTCCGGCTAAAATGGTCCCATAACTTTTTACTTTTTCGAATTTAGTCCCATAAGTTATTGCTTTTTCGATTTAGTCCCACATCTCTAATAATTGCTCAATTTTTGTCCAATTTTGACCTAATGTTGACCAGCTAACCAGAAAAGGTCACGTGATCTTCACGTGCCGGCGCGATTTTGGAAATTCTGACGACTTATCACACGTGTCAATTTAGTTGTTATGAAATCCTCTTCAATCAATTTACACTTAATCCTGAGTTGATAAGCCATATCTTTAACAGTGTGCGACTAAGGTTTGAATTCCCCCATTAAAACCTCTTGGAAAGAAGAAAATGTTGGGAGTAGGTTCTACGGCTGCTCTCACGATACCCGATATGGTTTTTAGTTCTTGCTTCAATTTTATTAGTTTATTCAAGGTTGAATTGAATTAATTGAAACATACTGGATATAATTTTGGCAGAATGAAGGTCATTGTACGAGTTTCAGGTGGATAGATGCACTTCTATGTGGTAGAAGCAAACACATAATGAGAGGGCTCTTGTGAAGGCTTAACGAGAAGAACGCTGAAAATGAGGTCCTGCATAACGCCCGCATGAATCTCGAAGAAATTGTTTCCGTAACCGAGATAGATAATGAGAGAATGAGCTACTCGTTAAAGAAAAAAAAAACAGGTGGAGTTAAAGAACAAGGAGTTGGAGTCCATCAACAATGAGTTGATAAAACATAAAAGTCGGCGGAATTTTTAAAATCGCGTCGGCACGTGAAGGTCACATGACCTTTTTCGGTCAACTGGTCAACATTAGGTCAAAATTGGACCAAAATTGAGCAATTACTAGAGATATGAGACTAAATCGAAAAAACAATAACTTATGGGACTAAATTCGAAAAGGTAAAAAGTTATGGGACCATTTTAACTGAAATTTTCAAAACCGCGCCGGCACGTGAAGGTCACGTGACCTTTTTCGGTCAGTTGGTCAACATTTGGTCAAAATTGGACCAAAATTGAGCAATTACCAGAGATGTGGGACTAAATCGAAAAAGCAATAACTTATGGGACTAAATCCGAAAAAGTAAAAAGTTATGGGATTATTTTGGTTTTTTTCCCGTTTTATACTTCTTCTCCAAAGAGTCCCACAGCTCATTAGAGGTTTTCACCACACTATACACATTGTATAGTGCATCACTAAGTCCATTTAGGACATAGTTACGGTGATACGCGTTACTTATGCATGTATTTAGGTCGATTTAAGATCATATTTTATATCATTACGTGCATATTTGACCAGCGTTTATTTATATTAATAATATTTAGGTCATTTGACGTGCTTCGACTTGTTTTAAAATTAATTAGGTATTTTTATTCCATTTGGATGAAGTTCGAAGAGGAAACAAGTCAAATAGGGTTAAAACGGATGAAAAGGGAGAGAAAGGAGTCAAAGGGCCAACACGGCCGCGTCAAATATGTACACGGCCGTGTCAAAAGTAGCCTAGAACATGTAAAAACGCACTGCCAACCAACACGGCCGTGTCAATAACCAACACGGCCGCGTCAGAAGTGAGCCAAAACTGAAGTTTTCTGTCAGCTTAACACACCTCTAGTATTTTGGCTATATCTTGAGATCTACAACTTCGATTGAGGTGAAATTGATGGTGTTAGAAAGCTGATTCAAAGGGCTACAATTTTTCCTGAAATAGAAAAATCCCAAAAATGAAGGTAAGACCCTCAAAAATGGCTTGGAAGTCAGACTTGAAAATCTGCCTGGGCGAAACCGACGCGGCCGCGTCACAAGGCCAACACGGCCGTGTCAGAAAGGCTTTCCGACGAGAATTTCCTAATTTTAATAGGATTTTGATCCTATCTTCCCAAAGATTCGTCCCCAACTCTATAAAAAGGACCCCAAGCTTTAGAAATCAGGAGAATTAGAGAGAACATCAGAGAACATCAATTACATCATCATTCTACCTAGAAGAAGTCTTGGAGGACAAAGAAGACGAAGATCATCGAGACGGATTCATCCGGGTTTAGTCGTTCTTTTCCAGTTTAATCTTTTACAATGTTTTTCATAGAATCTTGTATTAGGTTATTGATAGGCATGAGTAGCTAAGCTATTCGTGTCCTAGGGTTAGAGAGTAGGGATTATTATGACAATATTTTGATTATGATTTAATCTATTAATTCCTTTCTTTATGTGTTTATCTCTATGTTTGTGCTTATAACTAGATTTAGCTTAATCACCTAGATTTAGTAATTTAGTTTAGCAATTCCGCTTCGAGAGGAGGGAATCGTTATCAGACTTATGACATAGAGCGCAGTTGTCTATGACTGTGTAGGCCGTGGCTTAGGATCGTTTGGGAGTTATTAGGTTTAATTGACTCGAGAGGGTAATTAGCTTAATTAATCAACGGTTTAATCGCTTCGAGAAAAGGGTTAGATTATTGTCGTGCCACCTAATAAACACTAGAATTGGTAAATCTATAGGTTAACCATATTTAACATTGAAGTAATATCCTGAAATCGAATCCCTAGGATACCCTTTCTCATTAATTGTTAGTTCTTTTTGTTTGCCAAGTCATAAGTAACATAGTTATTCGTTAAATTCCTTAGTTTTTGTTAAAATAAACCTTTTGCAATTTAGTATCTAGTTAGGACAATCCTATAATATCGAGGTATCGAACTACCTAAAACTATTCCTTGTGGGATCGACCTTGATAATCGTTACTACACCTACATCCGTACACTTGCGGAACACTAGGTTAGAAACCGACATGTCATACGGCACAAGAAATCTCCTTGGCCCCATGTCTCAAACGCGGCACGCTTTTTAGCGTCTGTTTGTTTTTCGAAACAATCGGCGGATCCTCCTTGAGGAAACGCGCTAAACTCAACGTCATGAGGTAAAACAACATCTTTTACTGCCACATCTTGAAGTCGACACCCATGAACTTCTCGGGCTTCTCACCATGGGTAGGTGCAACGAACGGAGCATTCGAGGATGACCGCGCCATTCTGAGGGTGTGTGCAGGAGCTATAATTCGTTTTGCGATTGTTGGATTTATAGTTCACCCAACACTGACTTACAAGATTTCACTAATCTATTACAATTCTCAAATACCAAATACAAATTCTAAGATTTGATGTAAGAACTTCAACAAAGATTCTGGTCACCTTGTTCGACATCAAAGGAACAATCACCAAACTTTCTGGATAGCCGATGTTCGAACAGTACATGAACTTCTTCAAGGATCCTAAACAGATGATGTTCAAATGACACTGGATCAATTCACGAACCACTTCAAGTATTATAGACAGATTACTTCGAGCAACGCAAGAACAACTCCGATATTTTGAACAATTGTTATCTCTGAAACAGATGTTAGAACAACAAAGGAACATAGGTGAAGTCGAGTCGAGGTTAAACCTCTTTCCGCAAAACGAATACGTCCCGGCTAGTGTTCACAGTTTGACGTAACGTTTCCAAAGATAAAACGACTTCCGTCTTCTGGATAGTAGCACCACAAATCCAGAAGCACCAGCGAACTAGAATGTGTGGTAAGAACTAGAAAATGACTATATGCCAAACTGAATTTGGAATGCAAAGATTTTCGAAAATGTAATGAGATGCCGATTTCCGAAGTATTTCAAGTGTTTCTGATCTTTTTCCAAAGTGTTTCATGCATGAAAATAATGACTTACATATATAGGCATCATCCCACTCAATTGAAGATTAAATACACCCATTAATGGGTCTTTTAGGCATTCAAACATGTCATTTAAGGCATTAACGAGTTAGTAACCTCCAGGTGTTACACCACCTTAATGCAGGTATTAAACCTCATTAACTTCAGGTGTTAACAATACCATAAGGTTCCATTAATGACAAGAATTACACGTCATGTCCCTTGACCATTCGAACATGAACTCTCAGGTATAGACTCAAATGTTTTACCAAGTGGCTATCTTCGTGCATTAATTTCTCACTCACCGAAATTCAATTTTGAGAAATCCAACACACAACGATCAGCTACTCGGAATGTAGAATGATCACACATAACTCAATTACATTAGAATTGAATATTTTGTCACTTCCCAATTGGTCAAATTTGAATACTTACCCATTTCATTAAACCAATTTCCTACATTCTTATGTGTATTAGTGGGGTGTATATCGATGGAGTGTGTATCGATGGGAGGTGTATAAATGGGATCAATACAAACTCTTTTATTGGTGTGTATTGATGGGTGACAATGGCGGTAGTTGGTTGTGGTGGCGATGTCGGCGGTTGGCCGCCGGAAGCAAGGTGTATTTCGATTGAAGAAAAATGGTTAAATAACATGTAGTTGAAAACTGACTAGAGAACATGTACCTATTCTAATATTAGCTAGAAAAGTTGTTGCCCTGTCCGAATTCCTAATTACAATAAATTACTATATAATAAATAAAAAAATATTATAAAGTATATGAAATTCACTATATACAAACAAATAATAGATATAATCAAATTTTCTAGTCTTTATCTCCATTAGGGCAAGTCAGAAAATTTAAAAGTCCAATAGATCTATCCACATCTAGTCCTGCATGCCTCATCAAACTCAATGTAATATACTCCCTCCGTCCCAGTTAACGTGTCCTACCTTCAATTTCGCTTCGTCCCACTTGACTTGTCACACCCATAAATGACAATTAAAGGCAACAATCTCCACCCTCAAAATATACACATCCAATCTTTACCTTTAAAAAAGTTAAATATTCCACAAAATCTATTTTTTCTTAATATCCGTGCCCGATCAACTATGACAAGTTAACCGGGACGGAGGGAGTAGTTCGCTTTCTACTTGTTTCAACTCCACTTTGATTATCCAAATTTAACCTTTCCTATTGCAACATCTTTTGGCACAAAATAAATCTATACTCGATACAAAATAAGCAAGAATAATTTTGAACATCTTCTCTATTTACAAGTTTTACAATTACATCGCTTTCATTCAGATTTTATGCAATTAAAATATGAAACAAATGTGAAAATATTATAAAACAAAAATTTTAACCCTAAAATTTGAAAAATATAAAACAAGAAAAGATAAAATATCTGTGATATAGAATTTGGGAATGATTTAAATAACCACAAGTTGAAGTTGGGTCACAATAACATTATATTAACTAAAAATTGTATTTTCTCACGAAAGATATATACAATCTTAGAAAAAGCAACCTGTATGAAAAAACATCCACCTCACAAAAAAACCTGTATGAAAAAACATGAAAAACAAGACAAATAATTTCTTTTAAAGTACTCAAATTAATAGAAAGATTATGGAAAAAACTCTGAAAATATTTTAACTTGATAGATGGTAATTTAACCAACAAACCTTGAAACAGTGAAATTGAAAGGTACACTGCGCCTGAAAAGAGTTGCATTAGATATTATGAAGAGACTAGTGTCAAATGGTTTAGAGACGTCCCTGGGTTTGAGCATACTCAAAAAAACGTGTTCCATCTTATATTCCATAGCCTCCGCTACATAGCACGCGTATAAAATAGCATCATAAATCTAAACTTGGCATTTGGTTAAAGTTATGGAATACAAAATTAAATATAGTTTTGAATAGAAGTTCATAACAAAAATACAAGAACTCAATGTCACCCCTATTAACAATTATATTTGTATTTGGTTAAAATATTATCATTCAGACAAAAACTGGACTTTTTTAAACTATTGTTTTTAGTTCATTAGTATGTTATGGTGATATGCTTAGCCACAAAACTCCATTGATGAATTTTTTTGAATAATAAATATTTCTCCATCTACAGCCTGTTAAAGCATCTAGCAAGAAAGCCTGTGCTTTTACAGCAGATTAACCTATACGAAAGGAATCGATAGCAACAAGCCAAGTCCAGCTGCAATATGCTCCACATTTTGTTGCCACTGTACAAAAAGTTCCATAATACCTTTGTGCAGTTGTGTATTTGATGGGTTAGCGCATTAAAAGAAGAGCGTCGCGTGTGCGACCGAGCAGATTCAATGCAGTAGCTGCAATGTGGTTTCCAGTCAGTCCGGCCTCAGCAAGTTGATCCTTTGGCAGTCCTCCTTCAATATAGTTGTCTGGTAGAGTGATGGGCCGCCACTGTTATAAAAGGCAACGAAGAACTTAGTTAGACTAAAACCAAATGTGTTTGTTTTACGAATAAAACAAGTATTTTTGCCTCTTATGCATCTATTTTTCATGTTTTTGCCTACTTTATTTTTCACCACTCCTTTGGCTTTGGCTCCATGCATCGTTTTGTGAATTTAGAGAGAGAGAGAGAGAGAGAGAAGGGGGGGGGGGGGGGAGGGGGATCCGGAGACATAACAACAATACTATTAATGATTTGGGAGCAGAAGTAGAAAAATATGAAAGTATGGGGGGGAAAACACAATATAAAGAACAGAGGACAAAAGCCAAAAAAATGAAACTACAAGTCTACAATGGGTAAAATATGCAATTTTCCCTTCGCTTTGTTAGCAATTGCTTGTGCTTTTAAAAAGTGATTAAATTTGGAAATTGTTTGAAAATCACTTTAAAGTAAATAATGTGATAAAGGCGCTAGGCGCTAGGCGGGGCAGACTAGGGTCTAGCGCCTTATTAGGGTCTAAACATGGATAATCGGGCCTAAGCGGGGCCAGGCGGGGAGGAATCGAGGAAAAAACATAGGCGGACAAGGCTAGGACTGTATAGCGTCTAGACAGGATATAGTCGGATGTAGACGGAGACTTTTAGAACAGAGGTAGTGCCTGAAATAGAAGTCTTTTGACAGAAACAGTGTGGACAAAAACATAGAAATAAAGCTGAGAATTTGTTGAAGCAAGGGAGAACCTGCTCTTGGATTTTGAGTTAAAGGTGATTTTTTTAAGCCAAATGCAAAGGAAAGCACATAATTGCTTAAATATGAAGCAACTGCAAACATTGCTTAAGACTAGCTAAGGAAGCAGATGGAACGTATTTCTACGTTCCAACCTTAGGCGAATACAAAGACCAAATGTTTCAGAAGACTGAAAACATGACAACCAAAGAATCCATTTTTTTATAGCATCTCGTACCATACCCAAATCAGAAGCACTATTACTCTACGGATTTGATAGTTTAAGAGTTTACCTTGATTCCAGCATCAAGCAGGCCGTCAAGAGAAATGAATTGAGCAACATGTGCTCCGAATCCTCCAACCGAGCCTTCCTCTACTGTTATCAGAAACGAGTGGTTCTTGCATAGCATTCTCACGAGCTGCATGTCGAGTGGCTTGCAAAATCTTGCATCAGCGACGGTGACATCTATACCCAGCTTCGCAAGAAGTGAATGCGCTCGAAGACAGTTTTGTACCATGGAACCGAACCCCAGAAGAGCGATATCTTTACCCTCCAATAGTAGTCTTCCTTTACCAATCTTGTGATGTATATAATTGCACGCGTTAGGAGATCAGGTATTAAAAAGTCACCAAGAAAAGTAGTGTGCTTGTGTGTGTGTGTGTATATATATATATTATTAACTGTTTTTAAGATAATATATTCTGAATACAAGGGTGCTGGTATTAGAAACCATAACATGCTAGCATACCTCAATTGTATCTCCAAGATATAAACTAGGGTTCATACTAGCAATAGCACCTCTAGGATAGCGAAAGCAAACCGGCCGGTCATCAATGTTGACGGCAGTAGCCACCATACGGGCCAGCTCGATTTCATCGGATGGTGCCATCACAATCATGTTCGGCAGACATGACATGAATGCTATATCGAACGCTCCCGAATGCGCGGCACCATCAGACCCCACTAATCCAGCACCAGTAATGGCGAAACGGACAGCAATCTTCTGCCTATCGACATCATGAACTACCTAAGACATTCAGAAGAAATAAATGCATCAAGAAACAGTTTTAGTTGAGTTAATAGATTGACTTCACCAAAATTGCTACTGATTTATAATTGTATTTTACAGGTGATGCATATTATTTCATTTTTATACTATTTTTAACTTAAGCCTACTACACATAATTCAGCCTCCAAAATTGCTAAGCCAGGTTGTCGCTGTAAGTGTTTGTCTCACATACACGCGCGCACACATAGAGAGAGACAGACAGACAGAGACAGAGACAGAACCTGGTCGTACGCTCTCTGGAGGAATGCAGCCGGAATTATACAGAAAGGCTTCAATCCTCCGCACGCCAGCCCAGCAGAAAACGTGACTGCGTGCTGCTCAGCCATGCCAACATCGAAAAATTTGTCACGCATTTTGTTTTTCAATAATTGGAACGATGATTCCATTCCCATCCCGGCATGGACCACCACAATATCTTCATCTATCTCGGACTCTCTGATCAGAGCCTTTACAAAGTGGTCGCTATATGTTAGAGGTCGTGCGTTGTAGGGTCCTGCCTCAATGATAGCCGGACCTGCTTGCCGACATCATTAATGGTGGATAGCAGAGAATAAGTTTTGGCACAATAAAGGTTTTAATTTAATACATAGAATCTATTATTCACTATTTGAGCAAAAAGAGATGACAGAAATTGAACTATTAATAGGACCAACCAGAAAAGCAGCAAACCTTCATTGTCTTCTTTTGATACTTTACTCGTCTGGATATCTTCGACTACGTAATCTTCCTTTGTTATGACATGGACAAGAACGGGTCCCATTGAATCCAATGATGCCACTTCATTCAAGACACAAATCAGGTCTTCAATTTTATGTCCATCTACAGGGCCAATGTAGTACAACCCAAGCTCCTCGAATAGAGTTGATCCTGTGGGGCCCACCAACCCACGTGCATACTCGTCAATTTTGGCAGCCCATTCATGCATCCCGCGACCAATTTTCTTAGTAAGAACCTGAGTAGATAACAACATTCAAGAAAAGTATTTCGACTTTGGCAAGATGAAGATATTTTTGAGATATTATCGTAATGCTATTCGTGTAAAGGGATGACCATGACATACCTTAGCAAGTTCCCTATATTTCCTGAAAAGTTTACTCGACTGCAGCTTGCTTAACGTGCTCGATACTGCATTAATCGATGCCTTTGGGGCTTGATCAAGCTTCGGATGTAAAGAGTGGCGACTGTCGTTTAATATCACTATCATATTCGAATCCAAATAACCTGCATTGCTCATAGCCTCGTAAACCTGACCAGCCATGGTTGTTTCGTTGCTGATGACTGCAACTACTCGGTCCCTTTTCCCTTTAATATCTCGTGCAACTGCCATTCCTGGATACATATTATTTGAATAAGTACGTATATAGAGAGTAGCAGAACAGATAAAGAAATGTAAATAGACATTACCAAGTCCAGAAGATATGCTGCTACATCCATGCCCAGCTGCAAATGGGTCGTACTCACTACGACATGTATAACTGGAACGATCATCTGCCTCCCTAGCTCCATCGACTAGAGGCCTCCTCCCGGTGAGAAGCTTATGCGCATATGTCTGTTTAAGTCAATAGCACAACACGGTGAATGAAGCCCTCCTGCAAATTTTACGTCTCAATGCATACAAGATTCTCTCTCTCATCACACTCTCTCTCGCTCTAAAGGAAAACTAAGTGCATTAATGATTAGATACTGCCAGGTGGGCGTAGACGAGCTTACTTGATCCTCCATATCCCAGAGAATCTTGTCGACAGGGGCATGAAAAACGTGATGAATAGCAACGGTTAGTTCTGCCACTGACAGGCTGGCTCTGAAGGCTGCTTTAGTTTTTGACACGGTGGATAGTTCTGATCGAATTTCATCAGCCAGTTGCTTCAGTTCCTGCATCGGATGAATCCATTAGACAAGTACTAACAACCAGAGCTACAATGTCAAAGCACTAAACAGATCATACCTTCAACGTTAAGTTTTTCAAATGCATGGGAGTCTCGATCATATCAAGAATGGGTGTCAGCATCTCCTCGTACGTGGATTCGCCATCATTCGGTAATGAATGTAGACGACCACCGTATTCCTACATCAATGAATCGCGTATGTGGCAACGAATTTGTACGGAAATACATACACACGACATACATATATACATAAACATACACATGTATCTAAAATAAACATACAAGATCCTTGTCATTATGCAACAAAGAGAACGCTCATTAGGTAAATTCTATACATTAAAGAAAAATAAAAAGAAACGCTAATTATATTTTCTCTATGAAGAATTCTGCACCATTAAACAGCATGTACCCAAAATGTGAGACCAATACAAGTCTAATACTAATAGCTATTACCTAATCAAGCAATTTGGGGGTTAAGGAACATGCTTATGGACTCCTTGTTTTGGGGGTGTTTGCAACATTATACTAGAGACATAAAATTACTTCTCAAAAGTACTTAAAAGCTGATTCTCAGAAGTTGATAACACACAGCTTCTACCAGTTTTTAGCTTTAACAACGTTTTATTTCCAAACACTACCAAATTCTAATTTTATCACAAAAATTGATTTATATTTCCACAATCACCTTTGTTTGCAATCTCAATTGAAGATACAAAATTGCTTTTGAGAATCACTTTAAGGTTGAGGGAGTGTTTGCAACATTATACTGTATATAAAATTACTTCTCAGAAACGCTTAAAAGCTGATTCACAGAAATTGTTAACACAGTTTCTACCCATTTTTAGCTTTAACAACATTTTATTTCCAAACACGACCAAATTCCAATTTTTTTACAAAATCGTTTAAAAGCACTTTTCTAAAATCACAATTACTTGCAAAACACCCAAATTTGCAAAACTTCTATTGAATGTATATATCAGGATTTTCCAAAATCTACTACTTTGTACCAAATACTCAAAAAAAAAAAAAAAAATCACCTTGGAAGCAGAAGAGCGCATCAAACTTGGGTAATAATTGAGCCCAGAAAACTCCATATTTGAAGGGAAGTTAACAATTGAAAACTCCATTTTCGGAGAGAGAAAACTGGGATTCTCATTCAGAAGAGGTTTAATCCTGAAAGGGTTTCGACAAGAAGCAGCAGCCATTGAGAGAAAATCTGACAAACAAAGTTGAAGAAGAATGCTGAAAATTGGTAGCTGGATAAATTTGAACGATCAAAACAACATGTTTGAAGGGGAGGGCTGGAATTTTATTTTGTAGAGAACGAAAAGTTTGACGTTAATGGAGTGACGTGGAGCAATCTGACAAAGGAGGATTTCTTGAAAGTCTCATATGGTGATACTGATAAGTGTAGAAGATAGAGTCTATGGGCCGCTGATGGGCCTTTTAAACATATATATCTTCAGCATCCAAGACGGTCACAAAAGGCCACGTTTTTTTTATGTTCGTCGGAGTATCAAAGTTATTCGAGGAAATTTTGGATTGTATTTGTAAAAAATTTTGTGTCTACTATACGATTTTTTCTCCTTTAGGAAAGTGTTCTCACTGATATATGGAATTAGTTGGTACCGTAAAATCAGAAAACACAATCATTTATACGGTAAACAATGCTACATTTTACTAGATCTAAAGTTAGATATGCAATCAACTTTTACCCAATCTAAATTTATTTAACTTTAGATCTAGTAAAATGTAGCAATAGGCTGAGATTGGTTTTGATCTTGAGAGTGGATTTTGTTAGCTTAAGCTTGTAATCACTTGATTGTTCTAGTGTAAACATTACTTTCCTTCTCCCGTGGTTGTAGGCACAACGCTGAACCACTAAATTATGTCTTCTTGAATTAGCTTGATTGTGTGAGTATGTTTTCTTGATTATTTTCGATTCAAATTCATAACAAGTGGCGCCGTCTATGGGAGCGGTGGAAGAAACCGCTCAAGATGTTTTCAACGAAGTTTGCCTAAAAGTTATTGGGGGGAATGATTTTGGGCTATGGAAGATTAAGATGAAAGCGTTGTTGGTCCAACAAGGATTGGCTGGAGCATTAAAGAGAGAGAGGTATGCCAAAGAAGCTCATTGATTTACAAAAGGAGTTGTTTGAAAAAGCTCATAGCTATCATACTGTGTCTCATTGACATGGTGTTACGAGAGGTTTGCGAAGGAGAAGTCTGCAACAGACATTTGGGAAAAGTCAGACATCCACTACATGACCAAATCCGTAGCCAACAGGTTATGCATCAAACAAAATCATTATTCATACTTTTTTTCTGAAGATAAGGGCATTGAGGATCAATTGGATGATTTTAACAAGTCTTTAGATGATCTTGAAAACATTGGGGTAAAGATGGAGGACGAAGATAAGACAATCATCTTCCTAAATGCTCTACCAAGAACCTTTGGTCACCTAAAGGATGTCATGCTTTATGGCGGAGAAAGTTCAATTACACTAGAAGAAATACAAAATGCATTGAAGGCTAAAGAGCTACAAAAGGTGGTTGAAGGAAAGGAATTCCATCTGTTGAAGGACAGAACATAAGGAAAGGGAAGTTTCCAAAGGGCAAGAAACCATTCTCTCAAGATCACAACTAAAAAACCAACTGGTAAAGCCCAAATTTTTGGAAGGTAAGGAAACTCGCAAGTGCCACCACTGCAAGAAACCTGGACACCTCAAGAAGGATTGTTTTAAATGGAAGAGGAAAAAAACATTGAAGGATTAGAAAAAGAACATTGTTGATATGGCTGAAGAACATGATGATGCACAAATCTTGAACATAACTGGCCAAAGGGTTGAAAACTCGTGGATTCTTGAATCTGGTTGCAGTTTTCGTATGTGCCCTCATAGGAGTGCTTTGTAAGTTATCAGAGCAAGGAAATGGGGTATGGCATGCTCGGAAATGATCAAGTATGCTCAATAAAGGGGTTAGCGGTGTGAGTCTCAAGATGTATAATTGAAGTATCATAATTCTTTCTGATGTCAAGTACATACCTCAACTGAAAAGAAATCTTGTGATCTTAGGGACTTCAGAAACTGGAGGTTGAAGTTTCAAGTCACAAGTGGCTATCTTTATGTTCTTAAGGGTTCTGATGTGGTCATGAATGTTGTTAGCAGATCAAGTTTGTATTACCTCATTAGTGATACTCTTGTGGGGGAATCTGCAACAGCAGAAGAAGGTGAATCCATCATATTGCACAAAAGGCTAGGCCACATCAATGAAAATGGCTTAAATGCATATTGCTCAAACAGGAGATGATCACTGTTGGAAAGAACTTCAAGGTAGGAACCTATGAAGAATGCATTCAGGGGAAAAGCAAAAGAAATCCATTCCTAGTTGGTGAACATTGCTCAAAGGATCCATTGAATTATGCCCACTCTGACTTATGGGGACCAGCAAGAGAGAAATCTCTGGGAGGTGGTAGGTATTTCTTGTCAATAATAGATTATTATTCTAGAAAACTATGGTTTTATGATCTCAAGAATAAATCAGATGCCTTTGAAAAATTCAAAGAATGGTGCAAGGAGGTAGAAGTAGAGAAAGTAACTACACTGAAGTGCCTCAAAACTGACAATGATTTGGAATTCCTATCTGGTGAGTTTTAGATGTTTTGTAAAAGAAAAGGAGATTAAAAGGCATAAAACTATTCCAGCAACCCCACAGCAGAATGGAGTTGCTAAGAGAATGAATAGGACCATTTTGGAAAAGATAAGATGTATGTTGTTGACTTCTAGGATGCCAAAGAGGTTCTGGGGTAAGGCTGCATCTATTGTAGCTCATCTGATAAATAGTAGCTCTTCTGCGGCAATAAACTTCACTACACCAGAAGAGAGATCGTCTGGATATCCACCAAAGTATACAGGGTTAAGGGTGTTTGGATGTCAAGCTTATGCTCATCACAAACAAGATAAACTTGAAACTGGAGCACTAAAGTGTGTAATGCTAGGATATCAGAGAGGTGTGAAAGGATACAAGTTATGGTGTCTTGAACCAGGGTATGGAAAGACGATCACAAGCAGAGATGTTGTATTTTGTGAGAGTAAGATGCCTGTCCTTGATAGGGAGGCAACTACACACAAAGTTGTTGCTATTCCGGATAAAGATAATTACAGGTTAAAGTGGAGATAGGTGATGATGAACTAGGCCAAAACTTAAGTGACTTGGATGATTTGATGAACAATGAAGAAACACTAGACTCGGAAAGGAGTCTTGAAGGATATCAGTTGGCAAGAGATAGGGAGAGAAGGATTATTAAACCCTCTGCAAGGTATAGTGAAGAATACCTCATGGCACATGCTTTGAGCACAGTTGAAGAAACTGAATGACAAGAGCCTAGAACCTTTATTGAAGTTGTGAACTATAAAAAAAAAAAAAAAAAATCAGTGGATCTTTGCCATGAGAGAGTTGGATTCACTGGAGAAATCAGTAGGTGTTGGTTGATAAACCAACACATCAGAAGCCTGTGAGTTGTATCTTCAAGAGAAAATTGAAGTTTCTAAAACTGAGCAAGTGAGGTTTAAAGCTATATTAGTAGCTAGAGGTTTTACACAGAACGGGGGGATAGACTAGAAAGAGGTTTTCTCACCAGTTGTTAAACATTGTTCTATCAAGATTCTGTTGGCTTTAGTAGTTCATTTGAATTTGTACTTAGAGTAGATAGATGGTTTTAGTAGCTCATCTGAATTTGTACTCAGAGCAGCTAGATGTAAAGACTGTATCTCTTCATGGAAATATGAAGGAGACTGTTTACATGACACAACCTAAAGGTCATGTTCTTCCAGAAAATGAAGGCAAGGTATGCTTGCTGAACGAAATCTCTATATGGACTCAAACAGAGCTCTTGACAGTGGTATATTAAATTTGATGATCACAAGAAGATGATTGGGTTTGTGAAGTCCAAATATGGTAGTTGTGTTTGTCTTAAAAGAGTTAGCAAGGAGATAATAGTATATTTGTTACTATATGTGGATGACATGCTTGTGGCAAGCAACAGTAGAGAGGAGATCCAGAAGCTCTAGGGAGAGATGCAAGTTGCTTTTGAAATGAAAGTCTTAGGTAATGCAAGAACAATTCCGGACATGGATAAACATGAATGATGGTATTCTGTGACTAATGCAGAATGATTATATCATCACTGTGCTTAAGAAGTTTAATATGCGTGGATCCAGAATGGTGAATGTCCGATTGGCTCAGCATTTCAAACTATCAGAGTTTCAAAAACCTATGACAGATGAAGAGATAGAAGAAATGAAGAAAGTTCCTTATGTCAATGTTGTAGGCAGTATAATGTACACAATGATATGCAGTAGGCCTAGTATTTCTGAACTTGTCTCGAAAATCCTTCTAAACGGTTAGGTTAGTGAAAGGTTTTCTTAGTCCGCAAGCGTACGAATTAAGGCAAAGGTAGTAAAAGTCGAACCACAAGGAGGGCATCCCGTGGAGCACACCAAAGGTCTTTCGCAATATTAAATTAGGCACGTCGAAAGTTTGAACTGATAAACACTATGAAAACATAAAACTAGCAAATAAACAATTAAAAGGGGTTACTCTCTACTACAATGGGTTTCTAAGGTATGGTTTCACCTAAACCTAGGATCTACTCCTAGTGATTACCAGATTTAATTTAGGATTGTGATGGAAGTTCATGTTCCAAATTAGAATCCAAGTGGGCCTCACCAAATTAACCGATTAAACCTTAATTTACCCTAATTCCAATTATTATTGACCGATAACGGAATTACAAGACCAAAGGCAAGCAAATCACGAATATTGCCTAGGAAGCGAGACCCAAGGACATCCATCTACATCGATAATTGTGCTTTCGGTTCTCCCATCGTCCCCCATGATCCCCCTCGAGGAGAACCAATATACCCTAAGTTAGCTACGCTCTAAGATATAACTCATACAAATCCACAACATGAATTTCAATCACAAGCGTTTCCTAAAATCAATCACATATTCACCAAGAATTGAACCATAGGGTTGGATTACTCCCAAACCTAGAAACCACAATCTACTACTCACAAGTCATAAATACAATCATCAAGGAACAATAAATACATAAACCAAGTATTGAATGAAGAAGGGGGGGGGGGGAGGATGTAATAAATGCGAAGCAATAAATGAAAAAGAGGGAAAGAAAAGCTTAGGGGATGTTTGGTTATGTTTTCATCTCCAATTTTCAATTTTTTTGTGTTTCTAGCATTGTTTACGAGATTTTATTTGATATAATTGATATGATTTGATAAATGACATTGATGTTTAAATAGACGTGACTAATTATTGAATAATGTGGTTGGATAATGGTATTTTATTAGAATAGTAGTAAATGGTAGGTCCCACTAATTAATGATGATTGAAATTTATTTTATTATATTAGATGAATTCATAGGGATGAGACACAAAATAAATATTTAATTTAGATGTAATGATTGATTTGAAAACAATATATAGATGAAAATGGTAAAACAAATATAATTTATGTGTTTAGCATAGTAAAAGGTGATAAAATGTTTTTGAAAATATAACCAAACAACCTTAGTCTTTGTAATAAATAGCCAAAATGGTCTGCAATCCTTGTTTGTAGATAATTCCTCCAATAATTTCCTAAAACCCCTAAAATTCTCCAAGAACTCAAGAACCCTAATTGATTCTTGAAGAACAATGAAGAACCCTAGTTTCTAGAGAGAAGTGAGAGAGAATTTGTAGTGAGAGAGTAATTAGAAGATAGGACATTTTGCAAATGACTTAAGATAATCTAAATGGGAGTGAGAAAAATGAATATATGTACCATTCCCCTTACTAAAAATAGCTGATAACTACACTCTCATTAAAGGTACAAAGGTAAAAGCATAATTAAAAAGGGCTTGAAGTCTCCAATTTTCAATTTTTAGTCCTGAGTGTACTCAACTTGGACTTCTCGAAAACTCTAGGAGTAATCGATGTTGAATCAGCCTTTAGCCAAACATAAAAGTTGTAGATCTTTGTCTCGCAGTCACATTGTATCTTGAATCGCTAGGACTCGAGTTCGTATGAAGAACTTATGGCTAAAAATGGAAGAGACATGCTAAAATTATTGACTCTCACGAGTCGGTCAATTACCGATCCGGTACCGGTCCGGTAGTGTGATTTTGGAACTTTCTGGATTGACTCGATGGGAGTGCCCGTTCGGTACCGGTCCAGTAGTGGTCCGGTAGTAGGGGTGAGCAAAACCGAACCGAAACCGAAAAACCAATCAGAACCGAGTGATTCGGTGCGGTTTTGTATATACAATCGGTACTATTCGGTTCGATTTGGAACCAAAAATAATTCAGTTGACCGAACCGAACCAAATTACTCATATTTAATTATATGTTTTCAATTATATATTTATTGTATACTATTTTTCTTGATTGAATTGATATACATTAGTATTTCCACATTTAACATGCATGAAAATTAAAACTTATCCCTATGTTTTGGTCCCTTATTTAATTTGGTTTTTTTAATAGAAAAAAATATTATGAAAATCGAGATTTGTTGATATAAAAAAAAATGTAAAAACTTTAAAACCTAAATCGATAACCGTACCGAACTAAACCGAAAAATTTCGGTTCGGTTCGGTTAAGAAGATGTTTTCAGTTCGGTTCAATTTTAAAAATATAGAAAAATTCAGTTTCAGTTCTTGTTGGTTCGGTTCCATTTTCAACCGAACCGACCGAATACTCACCCCTATCCGGTAGTGTCCCCTTCTTTGCATTCCTTTCTCGTCTCATATTTCTCCATCACCGTTTTGGGCCTCTTCCCCTCGTCTTCTCGCCTCGACCCCTTCATGATTTTTATTGGAGACTCGATAAAATTTGAGTCCGAATTTTTTAGGGCTCGTTTGGGCCTTGTTTTGCAGACCATAATGGGAAGGTGTGTGCGATTGACCTCTTCTTCCTTTTTCGTCATTTTAAAGCTTTTTTACCCATTTTCTCGGCTTGATTCCTTCACGAATTTTTTTTGTGACTTGGCTAACTTCAATTTGGGCCTAACTCCAACCTAGTTTGGGCCTATTTGTGCCTCGAGATGCGGGCTGAAGTGAGAAAATGAGCGCAATTAATCTTCTTGAACTCCCGAATTTCCCTAACCTTCAAAACATGACTCAAAAACACCTAAAAGCGCATCAAATCATATCAAAAAGGAAAATCAAGCCAAGAATACACTTAAACACGAAATTGCTCTTGAACATGTCAAATACTCACAATTCTCATAAAAATATGGAAGTAAAATATGCAAGAAAAATGGTGTTTTTCACGTTCATTAATTCCACATGTTGTTAGTGTTGTTAGTAAGTACATGGCAAATCTTGGGAGGCACTCAAATGGGTGTTAAGGTACTTGAAATGAGCTACATATTATGGCCCTTTGTTTCAGAGAAATTCAAGCTATGGACATGATCATCTGAAAGGTTTGTGGATTCAGATAATGTAGAATCTGGAGACAAGAAAGTCACAAAACATGATGCATTTTACATTGTGTGGAACTGTTATTAGTTGGAGTTCTACACTCTCTGTTGTGGCTCTATCCACCACGGAAGCTGAGTACATGGCACTTACTGAGGCAGTAAAAGAAGTTATATGGTCGAATGGAATCATGTCTGAGTTTGGTGTAAATTAAAATTCTATGAAGATCTATTGTGACTAGGACTGGCAATTCGGCGGCTCTGGCTAGGCCGGGCCTAGCCCATCGGGCCAATGCTAGATTCAGACCGGGTCGTGTCTGGACAAAATTTGGTCAAGCCTAAAATTAGTCAGCCCAGCCCAGCCTATCCCCTTAAAATATACTAAGATTATCGGTTCGGCCCATAGCCCTTCGGGCTTTAGGTCCATCGGGTCGAGCCTGTTGGGCCAAATAATATTTTGAGTCAAGATTTCTATGACCCAGCCTATCTAAAATATTGAGTCGCTCCAATTTTGCCACCTCTAATTGTGATTGACAAAGTGCCCACACCTAGTAAAGCACCAAGTCTTTCATGAAAGATCAAAGCATATCGATGTGAGACACCATTTTGTAAGAGATGTGGTGGATAAAGGGATTGTTGAAATTGTCAAGGTAAGCATTGAAGACAATGCAACATATATGTTAACCAAAACTTTGCTTGTACAAAAGTTCAGGTACTGTCAGACTTAGTACATGTCGCTACTCAATGCAAGAAGCCTTGTTAAAGCGCAAGGTTAGAGGAAAAGTTTTGTTGAAGCTTTATTTCATTGGCTTCCTTTACAGTCAAGGTGGAGATTTTTTTGCAGAGCAAATGATAGCTAGTTAAATTGGTAAGATTGAGAAGGAGAAAGTAGTATGCATAGTTTTCTTGTTTCTTTGTTTAAAAAGTTATTACATGATGCGTAAAAGGTATTTTGATATATTTTAGTTAGACTGCATAATATAATATATTATCTCCTAATACATGGAGTTTCTACATACATAAACACGTCTTAGATAATGTATTTTTGTCGTTTATATAGCATTCAAAGCTGCCATTCATTAAATATTTCATATTTGTCTCGCTTGGTCGAAGAAAAATGTTTTGAGCTATTTGCAGATATTTGAAGCTCAACGAGATGAGAAATGGGTCGAAAAATGAAGAAATAAAGTCGTGACAGGAAAGGGTGAAAATTGCTTTCGACGGGTAAAAAAGACTCAGTGGATGGTCGCATGCCATACAAGGACCGAGCGCCGAGAGGCACCAAGCACAAGCCAAGGGATGGACATACGATCAGGCCGTGCACCCCTGCATGGGTCGTGCGCAAGTTGTCTCAAGAATGTTGAGTAAACGAGTCATGCATGATCAGGTGGTCCCGACAGAATTAGAAGTGGGTCAAGCCATTTTGGCCTATTTTTGGCCCATCATCTCATTTTCCCCCAAATCCTATTGAGCAACCTTTCTTCTTTCATGTTACACATCTTCTATTCATTTTTGGAGTGCAAGGCAAGGAAGAGAGAAATGGTCAAGAGAAGTTCAAGATTGATTTGTCTTAAGTTTTGTCCTTTTTTATCATTTATATTGTTAATCATTTTTATGACTAAGTATTCTTGTTCAGAAATTATGATTATGATTGACTAGTTTTTACATATATTCTAGCATTATAATATAGATTATAATGATCTGGTGATTCTAAACTAATTAATTGGATATTGTTCTATGATTTATCTATATGATCGTTTTTTATAGAGTTGGCCAATTTATAGACATTATTTGCTTAATAAATCAAGATCCGAGAGGGAAAATTTATTAATAGGCCACCGCTGGCCACGACATATAGCGTAATTATTCAATAGAGCTGAGAGATTTGAGTTAATTGGGAGAGCAGTGATCTTACATTCGTTTGGGAGTTATGTATATATTAATCGATCAGAGACAGTGATTATTTATATGTAATCAATGGGTTGATCTCTCCGAAATAGGGTTAACTTACTATTATGATCGTTCTATAAAATCTAGATCTCAGTAGAAAGATTCAATTAATTTGGGTCATCAATTATAGTGAAGCATAATCGAAATCAACTCATATAATATACTTCTTAGATGAGTCTATCTTCGATTGCTTATCTATGTATATGATTTAGTTAATTAGTTCTTAATTTGTGCAATTTGAAGCTTTTAAAACCCAAATTCAAATCTTCGATTATCAAGATAGAGTCTAATTATCATGATTATGGTACTTTAATTTTGCTTCGTGATCCGATCCTTATGGAATTGGCCTTGCGCACTCTAACTATAACAACATCTTACACATGTGGACGAGCTTAGAGCAATAACGAAGTGGTTAAGTTTTTCGTGTCGTTGTCGGGGATCAATAGCTAATGCCAATTGATATTCTAATAGATAATTCTACCTTACTCTAGATCTTTACTTTTGCTTGTGTTGGATTGCAGGTAGTGCATGCAAAAACAGTCTAGGGAATCACATAATTTGATTCCATTAGATTCGGAGATTGAGCAAGTTGGTGAAATGGCTAAAGAATAACCAAACCAGGCTCAAGTGTCGCAAAGATTATTGGGGTTGATGCAAGCCCAACAACAAAGGATGAATAATCTTCAACATTAGCAAGAGGAATTACAGAATCTACCACAACCTCAAGAAGATCAAATGGTCATAAGGGACTTCCTACATCCCTTAGCTAATCTAAATTATAGAGTAGTTGTGAGACATCCCATCAACGCCAACAACTTCGAACTTAAACGGCTTTCATCTCGATCATTTAACAAAATTAGTTTGGGGGAGGAGCAATGAGGATCCAAATGCACACTTAGCCCAGTTTTTGGAGATGTGTGACACCATAAAGGTGAATCAAGTTCCTCATGACAACATCAGGCTTCGCCTACTTTTGTTTTCCCTATGGGACAAAGCAAAGTTGTGGTATACTTCATTATCATTGGATAATATCACAGCTTGAGATAAACTTTATTAAAAGCTTTTGTTAAGGCATTTCTCCTCGAGCAAGACTTTGAGGTTGCAAGATCACCCAATTTAAGCAATATGACTCCGAGCCATTGTATGAAGCTTGTGAGCATTTTCAGGACTTACTCCTGAAGTGCCCCCAACACTGTTTTCAAGAGAAAGAACAAATTTGTTATTTCTGTGATGGGCTACTTGTGCCCACGAGGGGGATCCTCGATGCGGCAGCCGGAGGTTCACTATTTTCAAGAAGTGCACAAGATGTCTTAGTCATCCTTGATGACATTGCCACCAACAGTTATCAATTGCTAAACGAGAGAAATATGACAAGAAGGATGGCTAGTGTGGCTGATTCCGATCCAACAACGTCTTTATCAGCTTAAATAGTGGCATTGTAAAAGCAACTCAACACTTGTTCTCAAGCTGCTATATATATATCCATGCCAAGCAAAGCTCAAGACAGGTAGTCTCGCAAGAAGTGATTGAAGATGTGAATTACATGAATCAACAAAATTTCAACAACTCTCGGGGAAACCAATAACCCTATCAGTGCCAATCGGACATGAGAAATCATCCAAAATCCTCATGTGAAAAATCAAACAATGCTCTCCAACCGCCATCGAGTTTCTCAATTTCTCATGGTACAATCAATGATGGGAAGTAGCCGTCTTGGAATATATACTTACATCGTTTATCTCAAAGACCAATGAGAAGTTCGCTCACATGGATAACAAATTCAACACATTGCAAGTAGAAATGAACAATAATCTTGTCACCCAAGGGGTAGATGTCAAGGCTTTACAAATGCAAATGAGTCAACTGGCTCAAGCTATCGGCTCACAACACCAAAAGGGGCAGGTTCTGAGTAACACGGTGGTTAACTCGAAACAGAAACGTAATGTTATTTACCTAAGTAATGACACTGAGCATGAAAAGCTCAAAGTTTCTAGTCTATGAAGATCAAGTAATGGAGAAGAAGCAAGTAGAGGAGGACGACATTTCAAAATGAGATGTTCATGAGTCGATAGAAATAGGTGCGGAGAAGCCAAAATCGACTTCTCACTTTGAACTTCCTAAATATACTCCGCATTTCTATTTTCCCTTGTTTTAAAGGAAAAAGATTGATGAACAATTTACTAAATGTCAGGAAGTATTTAAGAAGATTGATCTTAATGTTTCTTTTGTTGAACCTTTGCAAGAGATGCCAAACTTTGCTAAGTCCTTGCAAGAAGAGCTTGAAAGGAAGGAAGAGATGAATGAGCATGAAGCAATTGACCCAATTCAGGAGTGTATGTTGATGTGGAACATAGCGTACCACAAAAAGCTAAAGAGGCAGGTCTAGTGAGAGAGATATCATGCAGTGCTCAGAAGGTGCATAAAGAGAAGACGACAAGTCGAAAAAATAAAAGTGCATCCTAAAAAGAACAACAACACGATCATTCAACTTAGGACACCACCAAAACTGACTGATCTAGGGAGTTTTTCTATCCCTTGCTCTATCAGTCGGCTTAAGTTTGATAGTGTATTGTGTGATTTAAGATCAAGCATAAATGATACATGCTAGTTTTACATGTATATTAGGTCAATTAAAGGTCGTAATATGGGACATATGCATGTGTATTTGGGCGAAAAGTGATTAAAATCCATCTTTTGAGCTAGATGACGTGTTTTTGCTTGTTTTAGTGTTATTCAGGTATAAAAAGGCCAAAAAGTCCGTTTGGGCAAGGGTCGGATGGAAAACGAGCAAGAAAAGTCGGAAATAGCAAAGGGATGTTGAAGCATGATCAGAAAGTCTGACTCGGTCGAGTTGTTTAGTAACTCGGTCGAGGGAGGAATGAAGAGCAAAACGTGAAAATTGGTCAGAGACTCCAACTCGGTCGAGGCCGATTACAACTCGGTCGAGTTGACCCAACTCGATCGAGGCCGATTCTGACTCGGTCGAGGCAGATTTCCGAGTCCAAAACAGAGTATGCGCGTCTTCTGATTTTAAGCCCATCTTGGGCCCAATTTGGCCTTAACTATATAAGAAGGTTCCCAAACTCGAAAAAGGGAGTTAGAGATCATTAGAAGACATATTGAAGAGGAGAGCAACATCGAAGAATCAAGATCAAGACGACGATTAGGGTGCTTATTCATTGTCTCATTTCTTTATTTCAAATCATGTTTGTCTATGAACATATTTGTGTTATGAATATGAACATGAGTGAGTAGTTTCTTATTATTCTAGGGTTTTGAGAGTAGGTTTTAACAATGATTGATTAATTAAAGTTTTCTATTCTAGTTAATGATTGTTATTCGTTATCTATGTGTTGTGATTTTATTTTCATGAATAGTTAAATTGATCACTTGACTATTTCTACATAATTTATAAATTTGCTTTGAAAGGAGGAATTTGTGAATGGAAAGGCAACATATAGTGTAGTTGTTGAGCGCTTTGAAAGGAGGTGAGATAAGTGCGTAGGCATTGGTCTAAGATCGATTGGGAGTTCATTAGGTCTAGTCGACTTGAAAGGGTGGCTAGGGGTAATGAATCTACAAGTTAATTGCTTCGAAAGGAGAGTTAACATATATGAGTGCCGTCTAATAACGATAGTAATCATTGCTAGTTTAGAATAATTAGATTGTCATACTTAGTTAATTCTGAAATCAATTCTCTAGAATTTGTCTTCCAATCTTGAGTATTTGATAAATTGTTTTCTTATTCTTGAATTTAAGTGTTTAGTAATAGTTTAGTAAAATTAGTTTAATACTAAATTCAATCCGTTTGAGAGCCTAGTTAGGAGTGTTTTAGGATATTTAGAGTATCAAACTAGTCATTAAGTCAGTCCTTGTGGGATCGACCTTGCTTGCCGTTATATACACTTGCACCCGTACACTTGCGGATCGTTAGGTTATAAAATAGGCGAACAATAAACTTTATGCTTTTGAAAACATAACAACAATTAGGACAATGAAACTTAAAACAAGCCACTACTACGATCCAGTTAGCTGATGGATCGTTGTTATATCCATATGGAGTAGTAGATGATGTATTGGTAAAAGTTGCTAAATTCGAGTTCCCTAGCGATTTCTTAATTGTTGATATACAGGGGAATAGTGATGTCCCTTTTATCTTGGCCGGCCTTTCTCGGCTACTAGCCAAACCTTAATAGATGTTAAGAGATGAGAGTTAACTTTTCATATTTAAGATGAAAAGATAACGTTTCCCATACAAGGAAGGCCCGAGATAAGTAAGAAAAATGAATGTTATGTAGTCAAAAAAATGAGAGGTAATAGGAAAGTTGTGCTGCAAAATAAGAAAACGGAGTCCAAGTATTTAAATAAGGATGATTTTCCTAAATTAACTTGCTTGGGTATTGGTTAAAAGAGAGAAAAAGGCGTCTGACTGAATATGTAAAACTTAGCGCTAGTTGGGAGACAACCCAATGGTTTCATCATTTGTTTAGTAATAGTTTAGTTTAGTATTATTTTTGTTTTTAATTCGAGTGTTATTTTTGCAGGAAAAGGGAAAAATGAAAAAAAAAAAAAAAATAGAGTGAGGAAAGTGTTGGAATTGCAAAATTCCAGCAAGAGGGAAAAAAATTTGGTCGTGCACCCAGTACAGGGAACTCGTTCAAATCTACCATGTTGTGCACGAGTCGCAGGCATAATATTTTAAAAGCGGCCGGGGCTAATTTTTTTAGTTTTCTCTTAATTCCTTGCTAATTCTCTCAATTCTTTCTCATACACATTCACAAATTTCCATCTTAAGTGCATCAAGAACATACATTCCTTCAACAACCATCAAGGTGAGATTCTCAAACCCCTCTTTTCAAGCTTTTGTGGAGAATTTTGGGTATATTTGAATTCTTGTACAAAATCTCTATTACAATGCTTTAAATTCGTTGGGTTTTGATTGTTTTGTGTATAATTGTTGATTGTTGATTGTGTAGGATGCCTCTGAGTTGAATTTGAATCATTTGGAATAAAAAAAAATTGTGGCATTTTATCGGACACTTTGTAGGCATGTGATTTTTGCTTGAATTTCGATTTTTAGGACCATTAATTGCTAGGGTTGCTTAAATTTGTGATTATATGTTTAATATGATGCTTTAGACATTTCTGTTCAGAGTGATAGATGCTTAGATGCATTTGGATGTGAAATTAGCCTAATTTTCAAGTTTAGGCTACTCTTGAGCTTAGATATTATTCTCCATGATTGAATTGATATGTGATTAATGTGTGTGATTTTAATTGATACAAAAACATGTTTGGGAATGCAATGTACCTTGTTGATAAGCCTTTGACTATATTTTAGAAGTTGCATATATTTTCAAACACAGTTTAAGGGGTTTAGGGGGAGTTTGTAAGTCGTTTTGTATTCCGTCTTAGTCTACTTTTGAGCTATTTGGAATTATGTCCAAAACTAGTTCGAGTGGGTGGATGTTTTGATTTGGTACATGGAGTACAAAAATGATGATTGCAATGCATTTTAATCTTGCATTTAGTTGTTGTTTTGTTAAGCACGTTTATGTTTTGATTAGTATGTTTTGAATTCTAGTATAACTGTTTTGATAATTGAACTGATGATGGATTGATATGGATCTTGGTTTATGTTGAACAATTATGTTGAAAAAAATCTTGATTTTAGAGTAAAAGGGGAGATTAGTTTGACAGGTATTGAAATATTTACCGAGGTGATACGAAAATTCTTGTTTTGATTGAAAATTTTGATTTGTGCAGATATGTGTCTTGGAATAAGAGAAAAAGCATGATATACCGGCCTTTGAGGGTTTTGAGCCGAAATAGAAAATTCTATTTTGGGAATTTAATATTTTTCTTAGACTTGTGTGATAGTTGATCATGTGCATCGTACCTCTAGAACTTGTCTTGAGTCTTTTCTAAAATACAAAGTATATTTGTGAACATTGATTTTTTTTTTAGTTGATCTTTGATTGTAGCTTATTTAGAGCCTTTAATGATTCTCCAGAAATTGTCTCTAGTTAGGATTTGAGCTTGTAGCCTTGTTGTTGATAGCCAAATATTATAAGCTTTATCCGTCTTTTAGCCTTTTTCTTATACTTGGATCGAATAGGTTTGAGGGAGAAGGTTGGTAGGTAGATAGGAATGAGGGATACAAAGAATGTGAATGAGATTATGATTATAAATCAGGAAAGAGAAAAGAAAAGGTAAAAAAAAACAAAAGAATTGTGCACTAATTGAATGAACAATATCGGATAGGATCTCTTTTGACCCTTTAAAGAAAGAAGAAAAGCAGATAGATTAGAGAAAAAAAGAGGTCGACATAATAATTAAATCAACTGGAAAAAAATATCTATATACATTGTTCTGATTGATTCTTTATTGTTTAGAAATGAAAAGGTGTTAAAAGAATCTGATGGATGAGCTTAGTTTGAATGAGTTAGAAAAGCAAAAAAAATTACTAACTTATAATTTTGCCAGAAAAGTGGGAGTAAAGTCCTTTCCAGGGGTAGCTGAGTGTAACTTAATCTATCCAAGTTGAGTTACTACGTCTAAACTTATCTCACCTAGTCCAAAAAGCCAACATTACAACAAAGAAAATAAGATCTTTCTGATTCTGATACACGTTATGTATACATGCATTTAAGGTCGTTTTAGATAGATATTTTATGACATTTGCATGTACAAATGGTCGAAATATGTAATATTCCTTGTATTGAGCGTTTAACGTATTTGTGAGTGTTTAAAATAGGTAAATATATGCCAAAAAGGGCATATCGACGAAGTTTGGAGAAGAAACGGGTAAAGAACGAGTAAAAACAAACGAAAAGGGCCAAGGAATTGTCGGGAAGAGTGAAACCGGTCCTGAACCGGATTTGAACTGGAACAGCCGCGTCAGTTGGATGCGGCCACATCAAAAGTGGCTTTGTTTAGCATGTGAGGACTGTGATGCGAACATAGCCGAGTCTGGCAACGTGGCTACGTCAGAAGAACGACCGCATTGGCTGGAACGATCGCGTTTGTGGGCCGGTTTACTTTAAGTTACACGCATTTTTTTTCCTAATTCGACTCTGATTTATACCACATGACCCAAGACTTATAAATAGAGGGTTTCAAGACTAAATAAACATACAATCATCATCGGAGAAATATTTGGGAGCTAAATCGAAGAGCAAGGAAGTGACGACCATCAGAGAGCAAGATTTTGATTTTACTATTTCTTTCTTTTAATTAGATTTTCCAATCATGTTTGTCCATGAACTTAATTGGTCTTTGACTTTAATTATGAGTAGCTAAACACCTATTGTGTTCTAGGGTTAGAAAGTAGATTGCGAATGACTATGTTTTTGTTTTATCTTTAATTCTAGACTCCAATTTATGTTTGTTTATCTATGTGTTTGTTATCTTCCCATGATATATTTAAACTGATCACTTGAATAATATCTACACGTTTAACGATTTGTCTTTGAGAGAAGGGTCTCATTAATTGTCGTACGACACATAGCGAAGTTATCAATATTGTCTAAGAGGAGTGAGATAATTATGTAGCATTGGTTTAGGGGCTTTTGGGAGTCTTTAGGTTTGGTCGACTCGAGAGGATGATTATTCCTATTTGATCTACAGTCTAGAAGCTTTGAGAGGAGGGTAGTCAACATAAGTGCCGCCTAATAAACAACATAATTGGTTTACAAGTCTAGAGTTTTAGGTTAATCTTACATAAGAGTTCGTAATTGAAATCTATGCCCTAGAATACATCTTTATCCATCTGAGTCTACCTTGATATTTGATTACTTGTTTGCCAAGCAATTCTTCGTTAATTAGTTATTTATATGCAATTAGGTTTTATAAAATACAAAATCCATCCACTTATTCGAAGTCTAGATAGAGTAGAGGTATAATAATTAGGGTATTAAGCTTACATAATACACTCTCTGTGGATCGACCTTGTATGCCACTAGCTACGTTAGCACCGTACACTTGCGGTATACTAGGTTATAAAATAGTACGCCAGATTCTTTGCTCACATTTATCTAGTGTAATGCAGAGGTGAGACAATAGTCAAGCGCATGGTAGGACATGTGTGTGCATACAACTCGATCGAAACACAACCCTGTTTATACACTTGAGTACTTGAGCTATACACTTGTATGTGAGGATATCATTGGTAATCTCAAAAAGTCCTTGACTCGTAAAGACGCGTAAATCATGTATGTTTTGGTTTGAGACTTATGCTTTCAAATTGATGATTTCTACTTCTTCCATTTTGCTTAGAAAAATGGATTGTGTTGCTTTATTGCTCGAAGAAAAGCAATGGTCTAGTTTGAGGGAGTTGATAAACAAGGTTTTAACATATGTATACACTACTTAGTATAGGTGTTCTTGTCATTTATATTGCATTCTAAGCTCCCATTTATTAAAGATCTCATATTTGTCTCACTTGAGCTATTTTGTAGATATTTGAAGCTTGATGAAACGAGAAATGGGTCGAAAAACGAAGCAACGAATTCGAAATGAGAAACAAGTGAAAATAGTGGGCGACGGGTAAAAAAGACTCAGCGCACAGCTGCATGCACGTCCATGCACAAGACGAACACTGAGAGGCACCAAGCACAGGCTAAGAGATGGGTGCACAGTCAGGTCATGCAACCTTGCACGGCTCGTATGCCAGTTGTCCAGAGAATGTTAAGAAAACGAACCGTGCATGGTCAAGCCATGTCCCACCGGAATTAGAAGTGGGCTAAGCCATTTTGGGCTATTTTTTGTCCATGATCTCATTCCACTCCCCCACCCCACCCCACCCCAGCCCACCCAAAACCCTATTTAGCAACCTTTCCTCTTTCATTTTACACACATTTATTCATCTAAGAGAGAAAGGGTCAAGAGAAGATCAAGATCGAATTCATCTTGAATTTTGTTATTTTTATCATTTTCATATTGTTAATCATGTTTACGTCTAAATTTCTTCATTAGAAATTATGATTGACTAGTTTATATATGTGTATGTTTTAGGATTAGAGAGTATATTATGATGATCTAGTGACTGTAAACTGATTAATTAGATCATGTTATATCATTTTATCTATATGATCGTTTTTATTGATTGTTTTGATGATTTGACCAATTGTTAGATATTATTTGCTTAATAAATCGAGATCCGAGAGGAGAAATTTATTAACGAGCAACGACATATAGCATAATTAGTCAATAGAACCGAGAGATTTGAGTTAATTGCGAGAGCAGCGATCTTACATTCGGTTGGGGCTACATATATAATAATTGATCGGAGATGGTGATTATTTATACGTAATCAACAGTTTATTCGCTCCGAAATGGAGTTTAACATACAATTGTGATCGTCCTATAAAACCAAGATTTCGGCGGAAAGATACAGTTAACCGGGTCATCAATTATTAATCAATCATAATCTAAATCTACGCATCGAACATATTTTATAATTGAGTCTATCTTCGATTGCTTGACTACACATTTGAATGAGTTAATTGATTCTTAATTTGTGCAATTTAATCTTTGAAAACCCAAATTCAAATCTCCGATTGTTTAAATAGAGTCTAATTATCTTGAACACTCTACCTATAACAACGTTGTACACTTACGGTCGAGGTTATTGCAGTAAAAAAATGACCATCTCCCACAAAATAAACTTCCGTTTGAAAATATAATTCGTTTCAAAAGTTATTATGTTATTTCATTGTTCTAATATTCGGCCTAGGCGCCGCCTAGGGGCGCGATTAATCTAAAATCAGCCAAAAAACTCGGTCCCCGTATTAGGCGGTGACTACGTTAGTCGGCCCCTAATCCGTCTAACTGTCCAAATTTTAATTTTTTATTTATTTTAAAAAAAAAAAATCAATTCTTTTTTATCTATTTGTGTGTTTGACTTTAGGTGAACCCTTTAAGATTTTAATTTCTTTTCACACCCCTAATTTAGTAATTTTCTCTCCATCCACTGTAAATTATTTTAAAATTTGAAGGTGGTGGTTTTTATTTTATTATTTTTTATGTATTATTTATTTATTAAATAATTAAATTACTCGTGTAAGGTGGTGCCGTCTAGGTGCTCTAGACGCTAGATCCCAGTGAACCGACTGACTAACAACTAATGATTTTTAAAACACTGTGTTATTTAATTGATCAAAGTGTAAATCAAAATAAATAATTTCACTAGCATATTATATTTAATTAAATAAATCAAATCAACAAAAGTAAGGTTATATGGGTGAATAATTGTGATTTTTAGAAGGGCTATCTTCATCAGTGAACTAAATTTTAAAGTTTTACTTTTAGAAATAAAATTCTTTCTTTGAAATAGAGATGAACATATAGAGACAAATGTCGGTGCTAAAAGTCTAGAAGCTTTCGATTTCCAAATCGATCATATTATTTTCGATCACCTACCTATGGATTCATTGACAGTACATGTTAGAGTGCGCCCAAACTTATATTTTTTCACAGAAATGTAAAATTTTCTGCAAAAGATACTCCCTTCGTCCTTACTTAATTTTCTTACTTTAATCGGGTACGGAGATTAAGAAAAAATAAATTTTATAAAATCTTTGATATTTTTAAAGATGAAGATTTTAAGGGTGGAGATTGTTAAAGAAATTTGTCATTTATTGACTGAAAAGTTAAGTAGAAACAAAGCGAAAAGGAAAATAGAAAAGTTAGAGCGCGACGGAGGTACTATTACTTTTCCATCCATTTGTAAGTTATAAATGGAGAATTTATATAAATCTTGATATTGAAAACTTATATAAACTTAGGCAAAAATTTATATGTGACCGTCACACCGCCGTCACACGGTGTAACGGAAAAAAAAAATTATTTTTTGTAGTAAAAGTATCACGTTTATCTATAAAAGTATCACTTTCTTTAACAAAAAAAATATATCTTTTTGTAGCAAAAGTGTCACTGTAATAAAAATATCACTTTTATCTGTAAAAGTATCACTTTTTTCTGTAAAAGTGTATTCCGTTACACGTGAGACCGTCACACACAAGACTCACTCATAAACTTAATAAGAACACATCCCTTATTCCTTATATACTAAAAGAGTAGTCACTTGGATAAGTGACATTCTCTAACCCATTATGCCAAGTGACATTCTCTCATAGTTTTTAAATATTAACTATACTGTAATTCGATATTTAGCAATTATATATTTTAATTTTTCCTGAAGATAAACCATATCATATTTTAAGGGTTTTATAGATATCCATATATCTTATGCGTATATTTTTTTTATGCTTATATATATATTATGAAAGAGTACTATAATTTTATTCATTTTTAATTTTTATTCATCTCAATTTTTTTTTTATTTCCCGGCAGATAATCTATAGCATATTCACCTGGTTTTTATAGATATGCGTATATTTTGTGATAGAGTTTTATATAACTTTATTTATCTCGATTTTTTTAGTTTCCCTCTGCAGATAACTAGTAGCATATTTATATGGTTTATATATGTGCGTTTATTTTAAAGAGTATTATAACTTTATAGTATATAAGGCATTATGAAAACTAAAGTTGAGATTTTTGGAGTGGATTTAGAAGGTTAAATCAATATATATGAATTGATGGAGTTTATTAAGAAATGTAATACATTAAGACAAATAATGGTCTCCAAATAAGTGAGATTCTGTATATATTTTTTATATCTGGCACATACTTAATTCTTTAATTGTATCGTGTAATGCGTTTTAGAACATGATTTACCGGATTTATCTCTAATTGTACCCGTCTAATACATTTTTAAAATCTAAATAACCGATTCTTAAATAATAGATACATGATTTACCGGATTTATATCGTCAATATCCACTATTTAAACTGCATCCTATAGTTTTAAATGAACTGAACAATTTTTTCGGTTAATTCTTTAGCAGTCAATATTTTCTAGCTAATTCTCAAGCAGTCATATTTCTTTCTTTTTACTTCAGTTGTGCGTATGACATTTTTATTTTTGCATAACTTACTTAAATACTGTACTAATTTTATAGATATCTATATATCTATATAAAAGTAAAATGAGGGGTATTGATGTCATTTTACCTTTCCCTCCAAAACTTTTACACTATATAATTGGTAACATTTTTCTTATTTTTGGTAATTCATAACTTTCTTTTTTTTTTTAAATGCAAATAGCTTTTTTCATTTTTACTCCGATTTTATGCATAATATACCAAATTATTCATCTTTTCACGATCTTCGATTTGACATCCATATCGCATTTATTATAATGAGATACTCCCTCCGTCCCGGCCTAATTGTCCTACTTGCCTTATTTGTTTGTCCCAAGCTAATTGTCCTACTCCATAAATGGCAAATTTTCCCACAATCTCCACCATCAAAATCTTCACATTCAATCTCCACCTTTGAAAAAGTTAAAGATTCCACAAAATCTGCTTTTTCTTAGTCTCCGTGCCAAGCTAAGGTAGGACAATTAGCTTGGGACGGAGGGAGTATTTGATTTGAATAAATGGATTGTTTATTGGTTAATTATTTATGTTAAAGTCGATGTTTATGTGAATCGAAATAATATTTTGGTTTGAGTTGCAACTAAAATTACTAAAATAATTTCTTTTATAAAAAATATGAGTAATTTTTTATAAAAATAAAACTAATCAATTTATTTTAATTTACGTGAATTTTTAAATATTTTTGTTATTTAAGTTATGCAGGGAGGAAAATCATTGTTTAAATAATGAAGCCCTTCTTTATTAAATCAAAGGCAAAAAAAAAAAAAATAATATCTATTTTATAGTCAACTTATTAAATCATCAAATTGGCTAATATATTTTTGTAAACGAAATAACATAAGCTTTGAGTATATATATTATTATATATTAAATTTATTTGAAATTATTTTTAATTACCTTATATATTTTTAATAATGTGTATTTTGTTAAAATGACTTTTCTTAAGGAAATTTATTCTTTGCAGCCTAAATTGTGACATTTGCTACATTTTGAAATATTTTTTAATTTTTCGTACTAAAATTTCAGTTATATGTTTTTACACTTTGTAAGCTAAATTATACTTTGACATGCTAATCAACATCAAATGTCTTTTTTACTCTTAACAATTTAAATTACTTTGTTCACATTGATCAATTTCTATCTTCAATAAATAACTATTTATAAGAAAAATATAACATTTATACAAACAATTTACAATGCCAAATTAAATAAGAAAATATTCAAATTTTGAAGAACTCACATAATTTAATTTGTTATTCAAATTATTAAATAACTTTTGAATTTATTTTGTTAAAATAAGAATTTATTAAATGAAAAATATTTAAATATATTTGGAATTACCAAATGAAATGTTAAAAGTTGCAAATGAAAATCTAACTTTACAAAGAGAAAATTATATATATATATATATATATATATTTAATTAGAACTTGAAAGTTTATTTAGATAAATTAAAAAGATATAAAATAAAATATCATTGTACCTTTTATTATATATTTCATGGTTATTTTAGTCATTTATAGTTAGAATTTAAAAATTATTTTAAAAAAAAATCTATATATTTAAATATATATATATATATATAAATACATATACAATAATGATATAGAACCCACCGGTGGGTTTTCTTATAGAGCCCACCTGTTGATATGTTCTGCCACCTCACACTCACACCACTAGCTAAAACACTGTTATATATATTTTTTAATCATTCCTTACATCTTACTTTGAAAATCGATTTTTCACCGCTAAAAAAAAAAACACGCTACATTTATTTTTCTTTTTTTACGGAATCCTTTATCATATTCTACTAAAAAAATCAGTTTTTTCCACTATACAAGATCTTTTTCTCCCCAAAATTTATTTTATCAATTTTTTTTCTTCTCTCATCTCTCTCCCAAAATCTTAATATTAAATTTTAATAAATTTTGAAATATATCATATTGATGGATAATAATAATAATAATAAACAAAGAGAGGATACATAATCCAGAATTCCAATATAATTGAATAAGATTGAGAAAATAAATATTTTCTGGACGATTATTCTTAAATAAAATCTTTTATTAGTTTAGTTCATCAATTTTTTATGCCTATTAAGATATAAATCCAAATTCAACTTTATTTATATAAATGAGCTCATTATATGAAATATTGAAGATTATTGGATATAAATTTGAAAGTTTTGAGTTCATCTATATCTATTAAATTTCTAAATCCAAATCCAACTATATTTATATCAATGAGCTTATCATATGGACTATGCATATTCAGTTCATCGTAAATAAAAGTGTATTTTCTATATCTTTCTTAAAATTTATTTTTAATAGAGGGTATTTTGTAGGTAAATTAATAAAATATTTTATATAAGAATAATCTTCAACAAATCTTTTGTTTCTCAATCCTATTAAATGATATTGGATTATAGATTATGTATCTTCTCTTTATTTATTATTATGAATCAATGTGATCTAAAATTTATGATAATTTAATATAAAGATTTTGGTGTAATTTAATATGAAGATTTTGGTAGGGATGAGAAAAGAAAAAGAAACAGGTAAAATAATTTTGGAAAAAAAAAATCCGGCATATTAGAAAAAGTTAATTTTCTAGAATAAAATACGAGGAAGAAATTCGTGGAAAAAATAAAACATATATGTAGCGTTTTGTTATTAGTGGGTGAGTGTGAGTGGGTGGAAACCCAATAATAAAATTATTTTGGGAAGAAAAGAATGCATAGTGAAATTTTAACTTTCTAGAGAGAGGAAAAAAAATTGATAAAATAAATTTTGGAAAGAAAAAAAAATTCTTGTATAGCGGAAAAAACTATTTTTTTATTAGAATACGATAAAGGATTCCGTAAAAAATGAAAAAAATGAAAAACAAATGTAGCGTGTTTTTTTTTTTAGCGGTGAAAAATCGATTTTCAGAGTAAGATGTAAGGAATGATTAAAAATATATATATAGCGTGTTTTAGCTAGTGGTGTGAGTGTGAGGTGGCAGAACATATCAACATGTGGACTCTATAAGAAAATCCACCGGTGGGTTCCATGTCATTATTGTATACATATATATATATATATATAACTCTGTAAGTTACACTTTGTAGCCTAAAATTTTAGATTATTATTGGTTAGTTGTCACATTTGGTAAGAATCAAAATTTATTTTACTTTTTAAAGTTGCAAATATCTTTTTTCATTTCTAATCTATTTATTATGTACTACCTCTGTTTTTTTAAATGGTCTTTTAACTTTTGTGTTTTGTTTATAATTAAATGTTCTTTAGCTTCTTTTTTTTTTCACAATTTTTCCTATGCTACCCCTTTTATTATCCCTAAAAATTCTCACATTATGTAACCTACCATATAATTAGATAAAAATAGTAAGGAAATATGGAGAAAATTAAGGGATTTAAGGGAAGAGAGAAAAATCTAAAAATAAGCTTATTTGTCCACTCCCCCTACTCCATAATTTTTTTATCCAAGTCTAAAAAATGGAGGTAGTATATTCTACTAAATTAATCATCTTTTGACGATGTTTGATTTGACATCCATATGATGATGATGATGATGATGATGATGATGATGATGATGATGATAATAATAATAATAATAATAATAATAATAATAATAATAATAATAATAATAATAATAATAATAAAGTATTCTATTTAAAATATTAGATTATTTGTTCATTGATTATTTGAGTTAAGATTTTAGTGTTTATTGTGGGTTGTACATTAAATATAGAATTGGTTCGCAATACAATAAAAAATTATTCAAATAATTATCTTTTTAGTATAATTTTCCTTGATTATTTTATGAAAACAAAAACTAATCAATTTGTTTTATCTGATAGGAATTGTCTCAAGTTCTTTTCAATTATTACATTGAGAGAAAAATCAATGTATATATAATTGAACACATAATTTATCAAATTAAAAGCGATGATTAATATTTCATTTATAATCAATGTATTAAATTATTAAATTGGCCAATGTTTATTTGTTATAATAATTATTTTTTTTTTGATAAATAAAAAAACTATGACTTTTGTTCTTATATATATAACTTTATATATAACAATTAATCTTAATTTTTTTACTACTTTTTTTTTAACATGTATTATTGTTTTTTGTCTATAAATAATTACACTCTGCATCCTAAACTATGATATTATACAAGTTGCAACTAAATTTCTTTTAATAAGCAAAATTAACCAACTTGATTATGTGTCTTTTTTTTTCCACATTAACCAATTTCAATTATATCTTTTTTTCACATTTTGCAATCTAAATATTTTTTTTTTTACATTAACCAATGTGTATCTTTAAATAAATCTATTATTTACAATACAAATGTATAATTCAATTGAAACTTTTCAACTTATATATGAAAGTATTAAGAAATATCGAAGAACTCATATGTTTTATTTTATTATTCCAACTATTGAATAACTTTTGAATTTTATTTTGTTATTCTTCGTATATCTAAAATACCAAGTAAAGTATTAAAACTTGCAAATAAGATTTTTTAAAAGTAAATAGTTATAGTTAGAATTTAAAACTTTATTTAGATAAATTTAAATATTTAAAGTAAAATGAAAAAAAATAAAGAAAATTAAATTTCTTATAACATTATTCAATTTATTTTATTTAATAATATGAGTTTATATTTAGATATTTATGTTAGTTTTAACACTCATAATTAATTAAGATATTATGCATATATGTGGAAAATGATACAGACACACTAAATGTGTGCTTGGATTTCAAAGATAAGAAATGATCATTTTGAAAAATACTTCTTTTTTTTTTATATTTGATATTAATCTATTATATATACACACACACACATATATATACACGTACACACACCTATATATAAAGTAAGTTATATTAAATTCACATATAATGTGCGAGAAACTTAATTATATTTACATTACTTATAATTTTATTTATACATTTAAAAAAAAATATTTTATTAGGATAAAACGATCATATATTTAAATATTAGATTATATCATATTTAAGGATATTAATTTTTAATAAACTTCCGTGCATCGCACGGGAATATTACTAGTATATATAAAAGTTAAATGAGGGACATTTTTGTAATTCACTCTTCCCCGCCTAAAAATTATCTTAAATGCATTCTTTATTTCTAAATTAAATATTAATTAATTATTTTTTTCCTTCAAATTAATGCAATGATACATTTTACTCTTATTAATTAATCTAATAAGGATGCAAATTTAAGTTATATTTTCCTTAATTTAGTTTCCTATTAATTGATTTGGGTGGTTCCTTAAATACGTGCCCAAACTTGCAGAATTTCAACTTTGGTTATATATTATTACATCTTTATACTTAACAACTGTAATTATATATTAGCTTTGCATTACATGCCTTATACTGAAGAATTATCTTATATATCAAGAATATCAATTAAATTAATGGGGCCTATAAACGCCCGATTATTTATAGTCGAAAATTCACACTTGCATTTTTTTTTTTTTCCGTTTTGTTATCAATCATCTTACTTAGTGTATTTGTATTTCATGACTCCAACATCCAATCTAATCCTACCTCTCTTATTTTAGATGCACTTCTATCTTCAAATAAGAGAAATGAGAGGTAGGGGGAATAAACAATAAATCATCAACTATATTTTATAATTTTCTCCCTTCATATCCTTTGTATTATCTCTATTTTCATTAATTATGGTTGGTTAGAAAATTAGAGAATTTTTAGGAATAGTGGTAGGAGTAGTATTGGAATAAATGGGGGGAGAAAAAACTTAAAAGATATCTATTTATAAATATTTTACAAAACTTAAAACTGCATCTAAAGAAGATGGAGGTAATAATATATATATAATGACAAAGATAAATTATGAAGAAGTCAACAATTGGTCTGCTTTTCCATTATAGTAAGATACCTAAGTTTATTTTCCTTCAATGTAGGCATGTATTTTTCTGTAAGAATTTAGTTGATTGTGTATCTGGATGTGTATAATGGAGGGTTTTTTTTTTTTTTGTGTGTTTTTTAAACAATTTAGAAGGATTATGATGGTGCTCTTAATTTGTGGATGTTGTTTCTTTGTTTATTGATATATAATTGCTATTGTTATTCCATCATAATGTGTGGTTGGTAACTACTACTAAGTGACCATGTATAATAAGACCATGGTCTTTTTAGTACAATTCTTGATCGGGGAGGGGTTGGTTGGAATTGATCTTTGGCCAAAGGTCTGGGTTACAATATGTTCCCCCAATTGAGTTCTCATATAATAAGACCATGGTTAAAAGTTAATAGTATATAAATTATGGATGTTCATCACATATATAAAGTTTTTCCATAATCATAATCATAAAAGATACAAGTAATTACAAATAATCCACAAATCTGATAAGTGAGTCGTGTTTCTATAACCTAAAATAGAGGCTAAAGTATGATTCTTTACTTTTGGCGGAAAGAGTAATTATAGTATCCTAAAATTATTTATGCTTCTTCAATAATAAATAAGTAATTTGAATGTTAAAATATTCTAAAGTGAAATTTTTTATGTTTGAATTTTATGTGTAATTATAAATCTTTGTTTTGCAATTTAATGTTTAATAATGTCATAACCTTAGTACAAATCTTAGATTCTCAAACCACAAAATGATTAGCTATATCCAACGATATTTATATCATTTGTTAAGGTTTCCTTTTATTGATATAACAATCTGCACTTCTTTCTATGCGAAGTATTATGAACAAATGTCAAGTCATTGTTAATTATATGAATAGTTTCTATAACGGCTGACTGCATAGGATTGTAAATCTTACAAAAATAGAATTTACTCCATCTATAACTCAAACCATTATTTTTTTTTTATTTTTTATTTTATTTTATATTTCAAGAGATACATTATATGATTCGGTTGATTATAAATATTCATGGATCATTTTTTTTTTTTTACAGATTTAGTAACTTTCATAAACTTAAAATATATGTACCCCATAATAATGGTTTAAAATTTTAGTTTCGACAAGTCTAATTTTCGTTAATACAATAAAATTATTATTATTATTATTATTATAAAGTGGTATAATTTTAAATTATAATAGATTTATGGTATAACATGCCGCGCATCGTGCGGGAGCATAACTAGTTTTAGAAATGACAAAGAAAAATATTTTTTACAACTCTTTAATATTACTTAAAGTTAACAATACGATTCTTAAAAAAGTTATATATTAGTAACATATGCACCATTCTATTAACAAAAATTAAATTTAATAGCATTGCGAATATTATTTACGGGTATTGTATTAGTAAATTATTAAAAAGAAATATATAAATTGGTAATTGAGTGAATTTGTTTGAAGTATGATTAAATCAGAACAACATATTGTATGTATTCAGATTCATTCATACAGGTCGTATATGTACAAATGGAATGTTTGTTTATGGAGTGAGTGAAGTGTGGTAAATTTAAACGTGCAAATATGAACGTGTAAATTCAAATGATTATATAAATCTTATGTTTGTTTTAAGATGAAATATGATAGAATTTGTAAATGTGCAATCAATATACTGAACAAATATTAAAAAATTATTTTATAATGAATGCATGGAGAAAGAAAGAGAGTAGTGGACAGAGAAAGTATAAGATACTTGAAATTAAATGAACTAAGGAATCTTTATTTTAAATCATAATCAAAACGCAAGTGTGGATCGACTCGTCAATCCGGACGGACATGAACCACCCAAAAATTTCAAATATTTTCAGTGGGTGTAAATTGTAAATAAAGCATATACCAGGGGGTAAAACGAAAAAGGCACAGGCCTTAAATTTCCAAATCGAAACGGCAAACAATTCCAACACGGAGAGAGAGGCAGTCGATTATCATATCCTTCGTCTTCTTTTTCCTTTTTCTTTTTCTCGTGCAAAATTTCCAAGTTTCTGATTTTTTGTTGAACTCTGTAGAGAGTGTGTGGATCTGTCTGAGGAGGAAGAAGAAGAATGTCGGGCAAAGGCGCAAAGGGTCTGCTGACGGGGAAAACCCCAGCCTCAAAGGACAAAGATAAGGACAAGAAGAAGCCAACTTCTCGCTCTTCCCGCGCTGGTCTTCAGGTTTTCTACCGATCTCTTCTATTTCATCACTTTCTCGCTTTTTAATTACTTTTTTCCGTTCGTTTTTTTGTTAATTATTGATTGTTTTGATTAATTGCTTGTTATGTGTTTGCGGGGTTAGAAATAATTAGGGCTTTTCTGTTGCCATTTTTTGTTTTGAATTTTTTGTTTCTATTGCTTGTTCATATTATATGCTCCTTGCTTCTATTTATACTGTTACGTATGCTTGGGAAATTATTGTTCTTTTCTTTCAACTGCTGATGAGGCTTTTATGCGATTGGGGAATCGAATCTGTGTTTGATTATGAAGTAACTTATGCGAAAATGGTCGGTGCTCGTGTTGAAAAGAAAGAAATGCTTGCTGAGAAATAGATCTGTCTACTTTTTCACTCTGGATAGTTGAATGGGTCGTAGTTTTTCATTGTAAGCTTTTATGCAGAAGAAAGAGTTCCTGTAAACAAAATGTTGGTTTTGTTGCATAATTAAGGTTCTCTTTTGAGTGTCGACCCAGGAATTAGATGGAAGTTGGTATAGTAATTAACCCCAAGTCCTTTTTGAGTTATAAGATGGAAGTTGGTATAATAATTAACTTGTTTTATGCTTTATCTCTACCTTTCTTCAGATTGCAAGATTTTACACCTGAAATATGTTTATGACTACCAAGTATCTAAAATGATATCAGTACATTTAAAATATGAACATCTAAATTCGTGCCCAGCTTTAGTTACTTGAGTTATGATTGAGCTTCCGAGGCTATTTGGTCGATGCAAATGTAAGTTTCATAATGTGAAGTATGGTGACTTGGAAACTGGAATAACTTTCTGGTGTTTGAATGTCATGAAATCATCCATAGATGAACAATCTCTTGTAATCAATTTTAGGAAAATCACATTATGTGTATATATTATTACTTTAACCCTATAATCTGTTTTATAATTCATTTGCCCTTGTACTTTTATTTCCTTACTTTTGCCCCATTTACTCTCTTTTCTTGACATCTGGTCTCCTGCACTTTTATCTTCTTTTTCCTTAATATTTTTGCTGCCTTGCAGCCTCACCTTTTTATCGAATTTGAAGGGAAAAACTAAACAAAAAGAATAATAAATAAAAAAGACAAAAAAGGTTGCAGGACCCAAAAGTCATGTCATATGAAACTACAGGGAGCCAAGAGTTCAGAACAACAAGATGGGGCAGAAAATATGAAAAATAAAAGTAAGCTAAAAATAACAGAGACAGAAAGTGAAAGCACACGGAAAATATGTACTAACTTTTAAATAGCTTGTACACATTAGAACTTGTTGATACATTTGAAATCTCTAAGCATTTCAGCTCAAAGTCATCTTAATTTGCTTGACAACTGACAGAAACATATTATAACCCCTGCTTCTTACTTCAGTTCCCAGTTGGGCGTATTCACCGTCTCCTAAAGGAGCGAGCTATGGCTCACGGAAGAGTAGGAGCCACCGCTGCAGTCTACTCTGCTGCCATTTTAGAGTACCTTACAGCTGAAGTCTTGGAGTTGGCTGGAAACGCAAGCAAGGATCTGAAAGTGAAGCGTATCACACCCAGGCATCTACAGCTGGCTATTCGTGGTGATGAGGAACTCGATACTTTGATCAAAGGGACCATAGCTGGTGGTGGTGTCATCCCCCATATCCACAAGTCTCTCATCAACAAGTCTTCTAAGGAGTGAAACCTTCCCTACTGTTCTGTTATCATGCAGTGGCGACGATTGACGGGTGCTTTAATATTTTCGGGTTAAGATCTGTACATTTTTACATGCCCTGATGGTACTTATTTCTGTTAAGAGACCTATTGGTGTAGTCAAATGACTTTTAGCATGCGATTTCATCTTTTAAGTTCTTGTTCTACCAGCCCAAGTAGTCTACTTCTTTGCAGAATGGACCTAGATCAATTCAGTTGAGGCTAATTAGTTATATAATATGATATAGGGTTAATCGCAGGAACCCTACCAAACTATCAACGTTTTTGCACATCAATTGCTTAACTTCTTTTAGATATTGATACTTACAAACTATACTGAGTTTGGAATATAAATCACTAAACTCATTGTTTTACTATATAAAGGGCCTTTAAATTTCTCACAAGTTCAGAAACCCCTATAAAAGTTTCCAGAAAAGAAGAATACAGCCCCGGTCCCAAAAACATCATCTTTCAATAAAGATAACTTTTTGATTTTGGTCGATTGGATGAATTATAATAGTATCACTAACTGTAGTGACTAGGAACCAGAATTTGTTAACGAGAAGCAGTGTGCTTAATAGAGGCAGTATATGCAGCATAATTCTGACAGAACTTGACATCGAACAGCAACTTTGTTCTTATAAATAACTCGAAATTTCAGGCAAGTTACAATTTTCACCCGAAAATAAGAAACCTAACTCATTTCGACCATTACTGATAAACAATGAATAATAACCCAACACTCTTCAGAACCCAAAACTGGTTACAGTTCAAAGTTGATCAAGGCAACAGTATAAACATTCAAAGAAACTCATAGCTCAAATATCATTTCTTTGTCGGAGACTGGGTGATGAACTTGGTGACAACATAACAATCCGGTGGAGTGATGTTCGCGTAGTAGTTATGGATTGTATCTGTTATTTCAAATCCGAATTTCTTGTAGAAGTTGATGGCTTCGTCGTTGTTTGTCTGCACGTGCAAATAAATCTCTCCAATATTCTGCTTCGCGGAATGGTCAATAACGTGATTCAACAGCTTCGTACCTACACCACATCCATGAATGGACGACTTTATTTCAATGATAAGCCATCAAATTCACCGTAAAATAAAACTTGAGCGTAAGGCGACTCCTATAGGAACATCTGTGAGTTTCAAGGAACAATATAGGCTGACTTACCAATGCCTAACCCACGATATGGAGCCAAAACACCCAGTGTCATTATGTATACACGAATACCACCACCATTTTCCTTCTTTTCAAGACGGCATGCAATAGACCCAACACAGATGTCGCAGTAATAAGCTGTAAAGATGACATATCTGAGTTTAGAGGCGCATGCATAATCCCTCAAAACCAAATATAAATATATAGGATGATCAAACATTGAGCGAAAGCCTCATTGTGCCCATAATTCACAACATTACAATTTGTTTTCACAATGTGCCATCCAGTGGCAAACGTACAAATAAATGCTTCTCTCACATGACAATTTCTATAGGAATGCTTGTATTTTCCTAGCAGCGATATATTCAGTAACACGTAAATGAATCTTATAACTACAAAAGCTCAAACACCTTGATTTCACAATAGGTTTTATTCCATTTCAATCGTCTAATTCACCATACGGCAAGCATTTATCAGGATCTCATCATCTTCTTGTATAACTAAAGCCAATAATTTGGAACCTAGAATAGTTCACGCTAATGCATGCTGGTAAATATCATCTAAAACTGTAGTTATGCTGCATGCTGGTTCAAGTTGACTATAGTCTAAAACTGTAGCTATGCATGTCAGAGAACTATAGCATATTTCATTCACAAGACTAGTGAGTGTTTTTCTTTTCTTTTCTTTTTTTCAGTCAGTGTGATAAAGAGTGTAAAGTATCAAAACCACATAACATACAATTACCATCTAAGCTTTAGTTATGTGAGAGATATAACGCATTGGAGACACAAGACCTCCTAGGTTGTTCACAGTCGGTTTGACAAGGGGTGTAATACCAAAACCACATAACATACCAAGTTGTATACATAAACGTCAACAAAGTATCATGTCCTTGTTTGTGGCCTCCACTTAGCAATTAGCAATATGCATGCACATGTGTATAGTGTTTGGGAAGAACTTCGAGAAGTCCATCTATAAAATAAACATTATATATATGTGGACTTTTAGAAAGGTGGGTTTAGACGGTTGTAGGCGTTCGATAGGAACCACTTCTGAAGAAGTCCATCTCTAAACAGACTCCTTATATAGACTTTGAAGAAAGTGCTTTTAAAACAAATTTTAAGAGTTGGTAAGAAAGCACTTTTGGAGAAGCCTATCTCTAAACCATGACATTTTATATATGGACTTTAAAAAGTGTCTTCAGAACAAATTTAGGTATTAGGGTATAATGCATTAACGTCCATTGCCTAGAAGTGCAAGAAAAGAATTCCAAAAGCCACAACTTTGCAAATCTTTCAAATGCACTTCCAAGGAAGTGACTTATTCCACAAGTCCATTTAAAATTTTCCACCAAAACACAAATATGTTTCCAAACAAGCTTACAATTTGGTAGCATTGTTGCTACAATTTGACTAAAATGATTAGATTTCACAACCAAAATAATTATGTGTGCTCGAGTCTAAGGAACAATTTTTCTTCATACACTAAAATTCGAGAAACCATATGAGCAATGCAGCAAGTCACCAGCCCATGATTTTCCAAACATTATTAAAATCCAGAACCAGAATAAGATCTCAACAACAGATGAAATAGAACTTTTTCTGATTTACATACTTGAGAATAACCCGAAAGCTGATTATAGTTTCTCGCATACATGAATAGAACAAACATCTACAAGACAGCAGAAGAAAGATACAACCTAAGAAAAACACAAAAAGCAGTATCTTGCTCAAACCAATAGCACAAGTCCCCTTAAAAGGCAAAGGTAAACTAAATGCAATTTATTTGCACTTAATAACTTAAAATCCCAACCAAATCCATGAGACAACAACCGAACAGATTTCTTCAGCATAGTTAACGCAAACATCAAATATCAAATGTACTTTCCCTTTTGTGATTCTGTGAATAAAACATTACAAAAATCAAAACATCATTCAACAAATGAAAAAACTAGAGCAAACTAATCAATAAACGTAAGGAAAGTGGAAAGAAACGAAAACAGACCTAATTTGGTAAATTCACCGGAGGCAAGAGCATCGGCGTAATACTTATCGTTGTAGCGAACTGGGAAGAGGGCAGTGTTGAGCTTTTTCAGTTGCATCATATTCTTTTCCCTTACGCCGTCCAGTGAAATCGAAGCTTCTCTCCCCGCAGCCCCCATTTTCTAATTTTGCTCAATTGCTTTGTGTTTCTGCAATTTAGGAATCAATAATCAGATATAAGTGAAAGAAAAGTAGGACAGGGATGTGATTGCAACCCCTATATTTGCGTGCGTTGGAAGAGGAAATTTGGTTTTGTTTTCATGAGATTGCAGAGAGAGAGAGAAAGAGATTACAGAGGAGCCGACGGAACAGCGAAAGAGATGAACTGGGGAATGAGGATGGAAGGATATACGACGGCGTTTTTAAGATGCAATCGTTTGTGAAGAGAGACTTACTAGTTTGCCCTTAAATGGAGCTTTGATGATTGTTCGGCAAATGGGTCAATGCCCGACCACTCAAAAACTCAGGGGATACTTGTGTTGGGATGTAGTGATATCTGTCATGTTTACTGTGACATATTTTTTTATGGCACATCCAATTAAATAATATTTAAAGGATTTTTAGGGTATAATATGTATTGAAAATTGTAAAAGATTTGTTAAGAATTGCAAAATATAATGTAGGTAATAGGGTGTGGATGTGGAGGGATGAACCATCCGACTGTAAAACAGAATATGTTGGGAATGAGTCATGCCCCATTCGAATGGAAATATGCCAAATTAAATACTCCCTCCGTCTCAACTAACTTGTCACAGTTGACCGGACACAGAGCATAAGAAAAAGCAGAAGTTGCTTTTTAGTTGATTTATAAATCATTTTTCAGTTTATTTTTAAGGGGAGGGATTAGTGAATTAACATTACCCTCCCTTTTTGTAATCACCACTTAATCAACATAAATAACAGAAAAGAATGCCAAAAAGAAAAAAGAAAAAAAAAAAAAACCTGAATAATTCAACAAGCTGAAAATTTGAATTCATTCATAAAAAAATTTGGGAAAAAATCACCAAATTCCAAATTCACAATTGATTATAAAGACAAGTCCTAAAATTGAATTTACATTCAAATCTCCGTCCTAAACTCACTCCAACTTCTAAAAGATCACTATAAATGCTGAAAACACTTCACAAAAATCGGCATTCAATGTTGTTACAACATTCAATACATCAGCAGCTTCAACTCTAAAATGGTGGACATGCCTAACCGAAGGGGGCCTAACTTGACTCCCTCAGATCGACTTCTCATCGCTCAGTTTCTTATGTGTAATAACACCAACGGAGTTTTACGTTAGGGCAAGCTGAAGGAAGTGGTAGTATCATTTGGAGTGTCGACACGTACGATTCAGCATATCTGGGAGGTTGCAAGGAAGCTGATTTCAGAAGGTAAGCCTGTAAATTTTCCAAAAATTAAACATAAGGTTCCCTCCAGATGCGCAGTACCATTAGATGAAGAGGCTATGAAAGCCATACCATTTTCAAAGAGAGAGACTATTCGTAGACTTGCCAAAGAGTTGCAAGTCAGCAAAAGCAAAGTTGTAAGATGGGTGAATGTAGGGGCAACAAAACCACATTCAAACGCAATTAAGCCCCAATTAACTGATGCAAATAGGTTGCATAGACTGAAGTACAACCTTAGCTTCTTACACTGTGACAGAGCTCTAAACATTATCAGGTATGAAAGCATGCACAACGTGGTTCATATTGAAAAAATGGTTTTATATGAAATGCACTTGTGAGAGGACATACAATAGAGGATGATCCATATAGGGTATACAAGAGCAAAAGATATATACCCAATGTTATGTTTATGTGCGCAGTAACAAGACCACACTACACTATAGATGGGGCTCTATTGTTTGATGGGAAAATTCCACACAACAATGGAGCCAACCCTCAGGAACAATGTGAATCGATTTAGGGGCACATTGGTCACTAAACCGATGGAATCCATAAATGCACTAGTTATCAAAGATTGCTTGTTATTTAAGGTGACTCTTTAAACTATCAGGATATTATCATCATTCAGTTTATTTGTGTTAGTAAGTCTCCTAAATTCTGTCCTAGCAGTTTAAATTTATTCCATTGAATAGAATGGTGACGTTACATACACACATAATTTTTTATCAAACACTATTTTATCACTGAGCATATACAGATTCTACTAGCAATCAAGGCAAAATGGTCTGCTCAAGCACGCAAACACACCATCATACAACAGGATAATGCAAAGCCGCACCTAACCAACTATGACACTAATTTCAGAAGAGTTGCATCAGCAGATGGGTTTAACATTCAATTAATGTGCCAGTCTCGAAATTCACCAGACACAAATGTGTTGAATTTGGGGTATTTCAGGGCAATTCAGTCTCTGCAAGTTGGGACAGCAAGCTACACTATACAAGAGTTGGTGAATAATGTTCTCCACTCATTTGACATAATGGAAGTCACTAATCTCAACTCCGTATTTCTGAGTTTGCAGTCTTCTATGATAGAGGTAATGAAGGTTAAAGATGAGAACAATTACAAGCAACCACATATTGGAAAGCATCACAAACAAGACAAGACATTTTACCTATAGCATTAGAAGTACCTGAAGAGGTTGTAAGAGAGGGAATTGATCATCTAATTGCAAATGATCAAGCTTCAGGTACTTATGACATAGGTGGATTAATGACTGATTTGTGGTACATGTGATTTAGGTTAATGTAAGTGGAAAAGCAGTGACTTTTTGTTCAAGTGTTTACAACATAAACACATAAATGATGTTTTGCTTTGCTTAGACTGTAAACATTCAGTTAATGTGAACAAAATCCTTTTGTTAAGTTTTGTGTGTTTTTTATTTTTTTATTTTGGTACCCTCAGAACATTATCATCATTGGGGATCATGAAGCTCATCAACAGTTGAGGGCACCATTAAATTAGACACTTCACTATATTTTAAACAACCAACACTCAACAATCATCAATCAATAATTTCATCATTTAATATGAACAACACAATTTGTTGGATGACATTGATCAGTCAGCAGAAAACACAACATTTATTCAAGCCACCATAACAAAAAATCGTAAACTCAACAATCATCAATCAATAATTCCATCATTTAATATGAACAACACAATTTGTTGGATGACATTAATCAGTCAGCAGTAAACACATCACTAGTTTAAGCCACCATAACAACAAATTATAAACATATCAATTGGTAAAATCAGACATAATCAGCAATGTAGTAACATATTCACAACCACAATAAACTGATGCACATCCAGAAAGCACCAATAATGCATCACAAACACATAGGTGCAGAAACTAGCAAAAACGAAACGAATTTGAATGAACAGAAACCAGCAAAGAAAATAGGTCCAAAAAGGGACATATTTTAGGGTTTTTTTACAAGGGACATCCGATTAGGGACGAAAAACAAGCACACATAAACAAATCTGAATCAATTTTCCGAAAAACCAATTTAGGGTTTCAAACCCAATTTAGGGTTTCATATCTTTTTGATACATGAAAACCATACCACCAAACACTCATAATAGTGCCTTCGGAGTGCTTCCGAAGCAAACCAACCATCCACAGCAGGGGGAGGATCTCCGATTTTTTAGGCGAAAACACTGTTCATCGACGAACCGGCTTCCCCAGCCTCGGAAAGAAGCAACTCCTCATCGTCGAAGACCGTTTCGGCTACAAACGAATCTTCCGAGTCAAATATGATTCGCTCATCAGAACTGGAATCTTCCTCCATAGAAGCAAAACGGAGGATAAACGAGGATGGTGAGTGTCTGAGAATTCTGAGATGCAGATCTGAGAAAAGCAGATAAAAAATTTGCACAGATCTTGAAGAGCGGCACTAGAATGGGGAGGGGTAGTTGAAATAGAAAATGTGAAATCAGGACTTGAGAGAGAGTGATGCTACTGAATAGAAGATGAGAGGATTCAGAATTCAGTAAGTGGATTGGGGGGGGGGGGGGGGGGTTGATTAACATTAAAAACATGTAGGCTTAAATTTTGTGTTAATTGCCATTTAGGGTGTTAGTTAAAGAATCCTGATATTTTTAATTTTTTAAAGTAATGACATTTTTGTAATTAGGTGTAAAATTTGAGGGTGTGAGTTGTTGACTTTATTTGTCATTTATGGGTGTGAAAGTTAAGTGGGACGGATCGAAATGGAAAGTGTAACAAGTTAGCTGGGACGAAGGGAGTATCTCCTTAGGGATGACAAATGCCCTTAATCCAAACGTGTTGTCCGATCTCGTCCCAAATTCAGCCGGAAATTCTCGCCCCGGCCATGCAATTAGGCGGGGACAGATTTGAGGTTCCTTGCCTCGCCCCGACTCTCTAAATAACATATATATATATATATATATATATATATATATATAAAGTTATTATTATTTAAAAATATATCTTATTTGTTAATATTGTACTAACTTTTAATGTTTATTAAATGTAACACATAAATTTTAATATACATAATAATTAGTTAAAGAATAAACTTATAAATAAAAATATTAACAGAGATATTACCTGCCCCAGTTTCAATGATCCCCCAATTAACCTTATTTCAATCATACTTCATTGCTTCACCGACGATGATAGAAATCCTAAAACTTACCCCAATGCGCCTCATTGTTACTCCAACAAAAGTGACCAAGATAGGTTTTAACTAGACTTTTTGGTTGGGCCAGCAACAATAGGCTCAGTATTGAGTTATTTCTCTATCATGTAGTTTAGGTTTAATAGCTTTGATTGTTGTTCATAGATAATTAATAATTATCCAGCGTAATTCACCCTAATTAATAATTATCGAGTTGCGGCTCTTTTACCGACTCCATTACAAATACTAGATATTCATCCGCGCAAAGTATGTGTTAGATATATTGTTATTAAAATATAAACGTAATTATATATTATAATGGAAAGTAAAATGCATATTTAGTAGGGAATATTACAATCCTAATTTGTACTAAGTACTACTCTAGCAAATTTCGAGGACGAAATTATTTCCAATGAGGGTAGAATGTAATATCCTAATATTTTGTTCTATTATTTAATTCTGAAATATTGTTTTACGTGCTCGTATAAATAATTAGATATTATATAATTTATTGTGTCTTTCTAAAGTTGTTCCTTGATATTTATTTGTAACACATAAAAAGTGAGACAAAAATATTATTATTTAAATTAAGCCCAAAATCTTATTTATAAATATTCGGGCCTAGGCTAGTTAGAAATTTTAAGAAAGTATAGTTGGCCCTATTAGTTGCTAGTATTTACTTATATTTAGTCCAAATTCAAGTATAGAAGCCTTGATATTTAGTTCAGTCCTACTATTCGCCAAAATTCTACTTTTACGCTATCCCAAAATTCAAGTTAGTTTAAGTGCTTTTATTTCAAGTCATCTGATGAACAACCAAGTCGAGAAACAAGATGAAGTAGAGGTTCTCAAGAAGTAATGTTCAAGTAAATAAGAAAATTCTTCACTCAAAACGCTACAAGTCTCACCGGATAAAGCAACTCTAGCAAGTCAACTGAAGGAGCTCATCTTAGAGACTTTCAACGACAAGTTCGAGGGAAGCTCCAAGTTATCTCCAACATATACTAAGCCATACATTGCAAGGATTGACAACTTGAAGATGCCTTCAGGCTACCAACCTCCAAAGTTTCAACTTTTTGATGGCAAAAGCAATCCAAAGCAACATATATAGCCCACTTTGTAGAAACCTACAATGATGTCGGATCATATAGGGATCACTTGGTGAAGCAGTTCATTCATTCTTTGAAAGGAATAACGTTTGACTGGTACACCGACTTGGGGGAAAACGCAATTGACACTTGTGAGCAGTTAGAAAAAGAATTTCTCAACTGCTTCTACAACACTCGAATCACAGTCGGCTTGCTCGAGCTTGCAAATTCACGTTAACTAAAAGAAGGGTCTAGGTCTATCATCGACTATATCAACCATTTTCGAAGTTTAAGCCTAAGCTGCAAGGAGAAATTGTCTGAAGCCTCTGTCATCGAAATATGCATTCAAGGGGTGCAATGGGGCGCTACACTATATCCTTCAAGCAATTCAGTCAAAGTCCTTTAAAGAATTGACTAGTCGTGCTCAAGATATGGAGTTGAGTATGGTTTCAAGTGGGATCGATCATCCACCAGCCCAAGAGCCTCAAGAAGAAGAAGGGGGCAAAACTTCTCCTCACACTTCAAGTGAAGAAAACTAAATCAAACAATGCTTCTTGATACAAGCCTAAGCTGTCTATAATGCTCCCGGATATGAGCCAAAACTATCTAAGTACCAAATCAAATGACGCTCAAATGCTCCTTGAGACGAGCCTAAACTGTCTACAATGCTCTTTGATATGAGCCAAAACTATCTACAATGCTCTCGGATATGAACCAAAACTATCTAAAGTTCCAAATCAAATGATGTTCAAAAGCTTCTTGATACATGCCTAAACTGTCTACAATGCTCCCAAATATGAGCCAAAAATATCTAAAGTCCCAAACTAAATGACGCTCAAACGCGTCTTTAGACGAACCTAAACTGTCTACAATGCTCCTAGATACGAGGCAAAACTATCTAAGCCCCTCAAATCAAATCCAAGACCAAATCAAAACTCCTTGGCATGAGTTTAAAAAGTCTACAAGTCTAATTCAAATCAAAACTATTTGGCACGAGTTTAAAATGTCCACAAGCCAATTTCAAATCAAGGTTTCTTGATACAAGTATAAACTATCTACAAATTCGAATCAAGAACTCCTTGATACAAGTGTACACTATCTACAAATCACAAATCCAAATCCAAGTCCAGATTCAAATCAAGGCTCTTTGATACGAGTTTAAAAGGTCTTCAAGTCTAAATTCAAGAACTCCTCGATAAGAGTATCAAAATGTCAATATCTTCAAAGAAATTTTCAGAAGTCAGTTCGAGACTCGTCCACTTCAAGACGCCTCGTCAGTGAACAAGTCTCGAGGGGGCATTTGTTGATACACAAATTTTCTATCCAATATAAATACACCACGTAATAAATGTATGTTGAGAATCAATTTATATTGATTATTTTAATATTAGGAATTAATCACATAAAACTCTTAAGTTAAATAGTCAAGTTAATAGATGATTTAATGTATATTTTATTGACCTATGAGAAGCCGCCAAACATCAAGATGATATTACTAAATTAATTTATTCTAAAGGATGATGGCAAATTATGGTGGACCAATTGAAGAACTCCGTATATTAGGATATTAAATAAATTTCTCCATGACAAATATGCCACGTGAATTATGGGCCGATCCACTTGAATTTGTAGAATCATGTCAAAGTATGTAGAGATTCGAAAAGATATCGAGGGTTGCATTAATATGTGGAAGGATTATAAAATTCTGTTGAAATAATCAAGCCTTTTAAGTGGCCACGTGATGTAATTGTTTGAGATCTATCAAAGTAATATAGTTTGAGATATTAAATTAATATAATTTGATTATATTAAATTTATAATTATCTTTAAGATATGATATTGTGGAGGATCAATCATATTGCTCCATTCAGACTAAGACCCATTAGAGTTCTCTATCCTACAACTATAAATAGGGCCTCATTATTTCACCAAAAATATCGGCACAAGTCAAGAAGCAAGTGAAGAATTGTAGAGCAAAATAACTTCAACATTCTTCAGCGTTCTTCGGCGATCTTCAATGTTCTTCGACGTTCTTCAGAGGAAACCACCGCAAAGCAACGTTCGATCCGGGTACAAGGTGTGAAACCCCTTCACGTTTTCAAGTGAGGTATTCGAAGGTGTTCTTTGGCGTTCATCAAAATCTTCGAAGGTGTTCTTTAAGTGTTCGTCCAAGCATCGTTTAATCCAAAATCAAGCTCCCAAGCCTTTAAATTAGCAGTATTCAAGTCAAAGTTCAAAACTGGAAAAAATCAAAGTCAACTCCGAGTTTGAAGGCCTCAATTCAATCAAAGAGAAGAATCAGAGGATTAATACTAGAGATTGTAATCCCATATTCATTTCGATTTTAATAAATTTTGTTGCACAATTTTTCTTGTTTGTTTTAATTGTAGACGATAAATTTGTTGTTACAATATTGACTCAGAGGGTGTCCAGTAACAAATAACCTATCCAAAAACCTAAATCCTCTCAGAAAAAGATATGGATTTGTAAATTTGATTTAATGTGTCATGTTGCTTTTACTACTTTTAGAGCTAACGTTTTCGATTTTTGTTACTTCGATAGTGGTTGCTCTCGCCACATGATGGGTAACAAGGATTTTCTTGATAATCACGAACCACGTGAAGGAGGTCGTGTCATATAATGGGAGAGAGTCTAATGATCAAATTGTGGGAAAAGAAACCTTAAATATTCCAGGCTTTCCCAAGTTACAGAATATATATCACATTGAAGGACTATTTGCTAATTTGATTAGCATAAGTCAATTGTGCGATGATGGTCTGCAGGTTAAATTCCCACAAAGTACATGTGATTCTTATAATCGATCCAACACTCATGTGATGACTTGAAGATGGTCAATAGATAATCATTATTTAGTTGGAGAAAGAACTAAGGTGCAGTCAAGCTCAAGTTGATGACACCTTTTGTGACATCAAAAGATGGGACACATAAACTTCCAAAACTTGGACCGACTAGTAAAGTATGATGTTGTGAGAGGTATATCTAAACTCGAAAAAAAAAATGTTTGTGGTGATTGTCAAAGAGGTAACCAGACCCGTGTTGCTCACGAGGTTGTCCAACATATCCAGGACAATATTCTATTACCTCATGTTGCTTTGAATTATCTCACATGGGTCTTATGGGTCTAGTAGAAGTAGAGAGTTTAGGAGGTAAGAGATATTTGTTTGTCATTATAGATGACTTTTCTAGATTTACTTGGGTAAGTTTTTTGCGTAAAAAATCAAATGATTTTGATTCGTTTAAGACCTTGTTTGGAAACATGTATAGTGTCACTATTTCTCGCATTAGGTCACATCATGGTAAAGAATTTGAGAATGCATCTTTATTCTGATTTTTGTGAAAAGAAAGGAATTTTTAAAGAATTATTAGCCCCCAAAACAACACAACAAAATGGGGTAGCTACAAGGAAAAACGCACCTTGCAGGAAATGGCATGCTTAGCTCATAATGATTTTCTAACTGTTTATGGGCTGAAGCATTGAACACTACTTGCCATATCATAAATAGTGTGTATTTAAAATCAAGCAGATTCCTTGCTGGTTTTTATACATTTTTGAACACTTCTAATACAGTGTCTGCAGAACTCACAGCTATTTGTGAAGGATTATCTTTATGTATTAATCTTGGTCTCACCAAAGTTTGGTTGGAGGTGGATGCATTGGCGGTGCTTCTGATATTGAAACAGAAGGATGCAGGTGGGTGGAGATATCAGAAGCTCATAGCGAAATTTCTGAAGCTGGCGGAGAAGGTAGAGCTTCGGATATCGCACATCCATCGTGAAGGGAACAAGGCTGCTGATCATTTGGCGAATCTGGCCATCAAGAAGCAAAGCAAAATTGAGTTTGATGATATATCTGAATGTAAAAGCCTTCGTGGCTTTTTAACTATTGATGCTTTGGGCCTACCATGTTTTAGATTTCCTTCCTAGAGTACCAAGTGTAATAGCTTATGTTTGCTTGATGTAAAATACTTGAGTTCGGCAATAAAAAAAGAAAAAGAAAATAAAATATTTTCATGTTTTTGGTTCCGTGTGTTTTATCTTGAATAATGGAGACAGTCTTTCAAAATTTGACCCAAATAGTGATAAAGGAATTTTCCTTGGTCATTCTCTAAATAGTTATGCATATAGGATTTTTAATCTTAGGAGTCTGTAAATGTTGTTTTCGATGACTATGCTGATGCTACAGGAAAGACTGAACATAGCGTACTCAGTACTGGGGCCACAGAGAGATATGTTTTTAGATCTCGCATGCAAAAAGCTCCTTTTTTATTTATTGTAAATTGTAAAATAATATGTTACGTAAAGATAATGCATATATGATCTGATGCATATGTAGTTAAGGGCCACTTAGAGTTGTACACGGAATTCCTAATTCCAATTCAAATGTACAACTCCCCACAAGATTTTTCTTTTCTTATTATTATATGTTAAATGAGACCAAAAAGACAAAATGGATAGAAAAATTCTCTTTCTCAATGCAGGAAATAGTGATGTGGAAAACAAGAAAGGAATTATCTACAATGACACTGTAGAACAATTGAAGGGATGTAGCGCAACTTGGTAGCGCATTTGTTTTGGATACAAAATGTCACGAGTTCAAATCCTGTTATCCCTACCTATTACTGCTCAAAGGGGCAGTAACAAGGAATAAATTGAGATCAATTCAAATTGCACAAAATCATTCATTTTTATGAAACCTTTTATGAAACTATAGAATATATGCATATAAAACGGATTGGTGTTAAAAAAAGAATCCTTTTTTTTTACATTCTTTTCTATTCAGATAAGAAGAGCTCTTAATTCAGTTCGGTAGAACGTGGGTCTCCAAAACCTGATGTCGTAGGTTCAAATCCTACAGAGCATGATTTTTTTCTTCATGGATCGAAGTAGACTGAAATGGATTCAATTGCTCGAACAACAATTTGAATTTGACCTCCTGTGGATTAAAGAAAGGAGGAGGTCTATCAAAAAAACAAATATTAGTTAATTAAAGGTCCAACTGGTCACCACGCCGGTATTGTAAATAAGCAGTTACGAATTATCCAGCCAAGGTAATAGGAATTAGACCTAACACGATTCCAAATAGAAAAACTTCAATCATTTCAATTTTTTGAAAAGGAGAAAAAATAGGTAATATCTATACCTAAATATTAAACCGAATTAACGTGAATCACAATGACTAAAAGTTGACAATTGACGGGTTAAGTAACTCTAGAATACATGGAATCTTACAGAAGGATTTCCTTATTATTTATTTCAAATAGAAATTTTAAATAAGTCGTATCTTGCTCAGACCAATAAATAGAGCGGAAGTTGTAGTTAAAGCTACTAGTAGAAAACCGAAATAACTAGTTATCGTAAGCATAAAGGGACTAAATGAAATATGGTATTTAATACATATGTTTCTAAAGTATTTATCTAAGTTTCCAATAGGAAGATATAGAAAAATACCAATTGAAAGTTTTTTATTCATCTATCATTCTAGACGGCACGAACATAGGGAAAGTGACAGACATATAAAATGAAATGAAACTGATTGATCATTTCTACCGTCTAGCCATCTCGCGATTCCTATCAACCGAGTCATTGAGCATAAACTAATAATACGCACTGGATTCTGTAACTTCATTCAAAAATGAAACTCTTTTTGAATTCTTTTTTGTGAATTCCATTTTTTGGAATACTCTTTTTTTCGTTGGATATTTTAAAATAAAGTCTCATCCCTATAGCTAGATCAAAATTTTGATTGAGATCCAATCCAACATTTCATTACAACTATTAGTTCCAATTATTTTATTCTTTCTTGGCCTTGTTTAATCGAATAGGATCTACTGCTCGTACTTATTATTGTACAATTAACCTATTTTTTAAAATAAAGGAGAGGGGTGGGGGGGGGGGGGAGAGGGGTTCAACAAAAACCTGTCTCTAAAACCACGGAAAGGAAATGATGTTGAGGATTTGGTTTCAATTTCAAGAGATGGAAACCAGACTGAAAAAGAGGATATGATTGGTCAGGATATTGCCTCAACGTCTAAAACACTATCCGTCTCAGATATCGAACTCAACGTTGAAAGCAACAATGATCCTAATCAGTATCTTCAAGCACTGGATGATGAGATCCTCCAGCTAGAATCAGAAACAATCATCCACTATCTCAAGTGATAGGATATATCAGTGAGGGAGTGCAAACTAGAAACATGGTAATGTTTGTTTGCATGACTTCAATATGCAATCAGGTACATCTTTCTTGCTTCATTTCCTTAATTGTGCCTAAGAGTATAGTTGAAGCACTTAAAGACCATTTTTTGGTAAATGCAATGCATGAGAAATTAAAACAATTTACTTGCAATGAGGTTTGGTATTAGTGCCCTAGCCCTCGGATACAAATATCATTGGAACGAAATGGATCTTTAAGAACAAATATGATGAAATGGATAATGTTATTCGAATAAGGTACGCTTAATAGCTCAAGGCTACACAAGTTGAGGGGGTGGATTTGATGAAACCTTCGCACTTGTGTCTAGAATCGAGTTCATATTAGAAAAAAATCACATCAAATGGATGTAAAGGTTTTAAGCTATTTTGATAATACGACGATTTGGGCCGATAACAATGATGGTGAGTTAGAATCAAAGATACTAGCGACTGGTCTACCCATATTCCTCTCGTTCGGGCTATTGATGGACATATCCTCAAGGATGGCAAGGGCATCTTGTGCATTTCACCAGCAGCAACATCTAAAATCACTCTCATGGGCCCAAGTAGCCCATCATAAAAATAGTGGATATATTCATTCTCATCAAGTCCATGTAGGGGACACTTCCAGTGAGTCCCAGAAATGTTCCTAAGACTCACACAATGGCTCGAAGTCAAGCTGCTTATACTAAGTTATCTCACTTTTCGATCGAAAAGTATTGCTAGGAGGTGAATACTTCAACATTATTTTTTTGTCACAGCTTACCCAAGTAGAGATATTATCCGAAGACAATGAATTATACCACAAATTTGCTTTATCTCGGAGAGAAATTGAGAACAACTGGAGTTTGATATCATCGTGAGGCATTTCGTTTACCTTTATCCGTTGCTCCTGCCCCAAACTGATTCCGTTGTATGATTACGGTCAACGCTGGTTTGAGTTCGAAAATGTTGGCGATGATGGGACGCCTTACAACATCTCCGTAGTTTCAGTTACCTAAGGGACGCAAGAAGTCCCTTCCCCCTGAAGTTGAGCATTTTTTGTTGAATTGGTGGATGATTCTGTATCTGCTCTTGTGATGTCGTATGTTATCCATCTGCTGCTATTGGGTTTCCATTAATCCCAATATTCTCTGCAACACCTGAGCCTGAGTTGGTTCCTCATCAACCATTTCACCAATTTGATTTCTCTTTGCAACGACGGAAGTTCTTCAATTTTCGGACCGAAGGAATCAAGTTTGTCGACCCCCTAGACCGTGTTTGCAAACGATATTTAAAATCCACACAAAAAGGAGAAAATAAAATAAATAAAAACAAAAGCAACTACTAATGAAAATAAAGGTCTAAATTAGGTCGAATTATGTATCACGATAAAGATTGAAGTTAGCTACTGATGAACGTGAAAATACTTATTTTTCTCGTATATATGACGTTCATATTCTAGTGCGAAATGTGAGTGTTTATCATGTTTACATGTAATTATGTGTTTTATTGAATTTTCAGGATTTATTTCCTTTTTTATATGATTTAATGCACTTTTGGGTGTTGTTGAGTTATATTTTGAATGTTAGGAAATTCCAAGAGAAAAGGAGGTCAAATGCATGCACTTCCCAATCCAGCCCACAAAGCAAGGCCAAATGGGCCCGAACTAAACCTCATCAAAGTCCGAATCAAAGACCGTCGATTTATAAATAAAAGTCGTGAAGGGGTCGGATCAATTAAACGTGAGGAAAGGATCCGAAATGACGAAGGAAGAAGACGACACTCGATCGGAACACACGACACACCCAGCATCCTAACACCGAACAAAGAGGGAGATTGCTAGTCCGGTACCGGCCTTCTTTGATCCAATACCAATCTGATATCAAGCTGGAAGAATGGGCAGATTAGAAATACCGGATCCGGTACCGGCCCGATTGTGTCCGGTATCCGGTCCGATTTTTCCCCGTTCCACACACAGCCTGTTCGTATTTCGGTCATGTCTTTCTCATCTGGACTCTGATTCGAGAGATTCAAATTTCCACCCAACGAGGAAACGAAGATCTACAACTTTCGTGTTCGACTGAGAGCAAATTCTAACCGAAGAAATGGTAGAATCAGTGAGAAGGCTGAGTCGAGCACACCCGAGGGGCTCGACTCAACAACTTAAGACTCCTTACATTTCTAATTGTAATTTTACTATTTTTCCCTTACTAAAAGGGCTCCTAAGCAGATTTTTTAGGCTTTTGGCATTTGGTGAAGCTCGGGAGTCTTTAAATACCCCCTGCCTCACCCCATTTCATAATTTTTTATTTAACTTTTTACTTCACTTTTTAGAATCTAGCTTCCTTAGGATATGTTCAGCATTTCTTATGGTTTTCTCTCTTCAAGAGAAAAAAATAGGATTTTTGTTGGAAGATTGTAAGACTACTTCAAGGGGGTGACAACCTTGAAGATTTATCGTAGATTTTCCGACTTTCATCATCACTGGGCATTTCTTTCCCATTTATCTCTCTATTTTTATTTTATTTCAAATATTGCTTAATGATGTTGTTGTTTGGGATTTCTATGATGATTCGTGAGTAGTTCTTGTTGTTTCCCCAAGCAAGGGAGTAGCCAAGCTTTGGGGTTGATGTTTGATTTATTTGATTATTGATTTGATGTGGGTTTGGTAGCCTAGGTTAGAGTTTTGGTTAACTTGTAATGATTTACAATTGAATTTGTGACTAAGTTCACAGGCTTGTATTGTCGCTCGCCTTTCGGTAGCTTAGAATCGACTTGGTTCGTTGTACATTAATTAGGAGATGATAGTTGACCCCTAGACTTGAGATTGCTATTCTTTCGAGGCTTGCCGACTAGATCTAAAATGAGTGTAGAAATTAATTATTACGCCTTAGAATGAGCGGGTGAGAGATTAATTCCGGAAAACTAGGTTAACCAAGACCTAATTGGTAGAAAGGAGACCTATTGAGGAGAAGTTCTACCGAGAGGGGGAGAATTGTCTAGGGGGCATCGGTTGGGATGGACGAAATTGAGTTTAGCCTCATGTGTAGTTTTTACACCCTTACGTCAGGCTTTAGCATAAGAGAAGTCGAGCTAATTCCTTCTAGTCTTACGTAACTGGAATTCCAGAGGCGGGGGTTGGTTTATTATTGTTTACCTGTGTAGGTATTCTACAATCGAACCTTGTGTACTTACCGACTCTAGGAGAATACAATACCTCAACCATATCCTAGGATTGTTACCTAATTGGGACGCTAATTTGGTGTTGAATTCAACTGTAATAAGCCCTAATTCATTTCGACAATCATTATTCAAACATTAGCTTTACGTATTTGAGTGAAATAGAGTTTCGGGAAGTTCTTTCTATCATTTGCTCTCTGTTATTGTTATTTTTTATATTAGCTATTATTAATATTCATTTTCCAATTTGCTAAACTTTTTAAATCAATGACTCGGATAATTCACACAGAAGTCCTCATTGTAGATCGATAATTTACTACCACTGTCTTTTCACGTACGCTTGTGGGTTAAGTACCTTTTCATAATTTAATACCGATCCCTTGCAAGGGTGCCAAAACCTTGTTGGCTAAAATTCTGATCTAGTACAACCGCAAGTGCACGACGTAGCCATAGGTAGTGTGAGCAAGGTAGATCCCACAGAGATCATATCCGAAGCTAATTAAATACCACATCATAATAACTCAACTCTATCTAGACGATCGAAGATTGGGAGTTTGATTTGAAAACTGAAATTATAAGACCAATTAACTACGACTACAATAGTGAACAAGCGATTGACGAAAATCAAATTAAAGAGAATATATCCTAGGATTCGATTTCCACCGTGACTCCCCAATGATTAATTACAGGAATAGTTAGATCTTTAAAACCAAATTCTTTTTTTTTATTAAATGATCACAATACTACGATACACCTCCTCTCGGAGCGAATAACACGAAAGTTGCGTATATATAATCACTGTCTCCGATCGATTATTATATGCATAACTCCTGGCGCACACAAGATCAATACCCATACAAATAACTAAAACCTCTTGATTCTATTGATTATCTACGTTACATATTGTAAGCCTATTAATAAACTTCTCCTCTCGGATGTCGATTTATTAAGCCTAATAAAGTCTAATAATTGATCAGATTATTAAACCAATAATTAAAACAAACACATATAAAAACATAGAACATAATCCAAATATTCAAATAATAATCATAAGTTCATCGAGCCTACTCTCTTGGCCTTGAATATCCGTAAAACCTAGCCACTCATAATCGAAATTGGAAATAATAAATGTTAAAAAATAAACATAAATATCAATTCAACAATGGATAAAGTGATAAAACCCGAAATCTTGAAGAATTATCGACTCTGACTCTTAATCTTGAATTTTTTCTTCTCTTGCTTGCTCTATACACCAAGGTATGAACTATGGGGGTGTTTGCAAACAATAGTACTTTTAGATAAGTGATTTTAATTGCTTTTGTGAAAAAATTAGAATTTGGTAGTGTTTGGAAAAAAAAGTGATTCTAAACAAATAAAAAATAATAAATAAATAAACAAATAGTTTAATTTCTTTGTAAAAAGCTAAAAGCTACCAAAATCTATAAATTGGGGATTCTCAAAAGCACTTTTGAGAAGTGATTTGAGACCCCTAATATGATATTGCAAACACCCATTTAATTAGAATTGCTTTTCAAAAGTGATTTTGGTGTTGCGATTGGGTTTGCAAACACCCTCTATATATCAAATCAGCCTTTAAATTATATTTATAGTCTGCATGAAAAAATGGTGATCTGCGCTGAATTTGGTGCAAAAACACTAAAATTTTGCCAGACCCATCGCGACACTCGACGGAGTGGAACAAGTACACTCGATCAAGCGGGACTTGCTAGACAATTTTAATTTTGCATCGCGTTTGTCGATCAAGTCGAATGATGCCACTTGGCTGGGTAGAACTTTCTGTCCAACACGTTGTTTTCTCTTATTCAGTCATTCGACCGAGTAGGATGAATCCACTCAGTCGAGCCAAACCATTTGCTCCAGTCTTTGTCCAGCTTACCTCACTCGACCGGGTGAGCTCCTCTCACTTGACCGAGTGGGTCTCTGGATACACTTTCCTCTCGACTTTGTCGTTTCTCCTCTTTTCTTACTCGTTTCTTCTTCGAACTTTGTTCAATTGGACTTTTAAAATCACATATTTATCTACAAAACGAGCGCACAAGTCACTTGGCACAAGATAATGCAATGAAACAAATAGTCAATTTATACATGCAAATAATACTTATTCATCATCTAAGTTAGCAAAAAAAGATGCATAAATAACGTGTATCACTTAACCACCAAGTACGAGATATTCATATTGGTAGCATCGTTTCTTGCTACCAAATTAAATGTGTATGAATATACACTTAACCTTATCCTACTACTCTAACTAGTAGAGTGGCAAGTAAGAGTCGATCCCACGAGGAACGGTCGAACGATTTTACTTTATGTATTAAGCTATTATGATCAAGAAATATAATGTAAATAAACTAGAAAACAATAAAGAAGTGGGGGAATTTAATGAAATAACAACTAACATCTAAATAAACAAAGACAAATAAAGAGATTTGTTTTGGTTTTTGGTTTTTTAAATAGTAAAACAAGCCACCCTTGATCATGCTTCCCCTTGGTCTTAGACCATTGATGCAACTATTGTTAATGCCCTATTCAATTGTGATTCTAGCCCTTACCTCAAGACTATTAACAAGCTCTAATAGCCTTGTTATCCCTTAATCTTAGTTAATCAAAACAAGCTCTTCGACTAATCCTATTTAATTTAATCGAATCCTCGAACAAGCTCTCTTAGATTCAATAACCAAATGCATTAAACACTAGGACAACGAGATAAATTCAACATAAAACTCGCAAGCTCGGTTTTAGTGGTTGAACTTTGTGTTATCACCAATAAATAAATCTATTGTTTGCTACACGGGAATCGGAAATCCTACAATTACGGATAGTAGTTTCCTATTCTAGCAACACATTCACAAATGCCTTAAAGGGTGATCAATCCAATAATAAATTCATAAATGTGAGTCAATAACAGCAAATAACACAAAACACTTGAATACACAATATTTTCGGTAACATTAACCGTAATAATCACATAAATGTCTTGAACTCAAGGTTCCACAATAATCAAGGGTGAACAAAAGGGTGCTAATCACCCATTTTACCTAATACAAAGATAAAATAACAGAAAATTAAAGAAAACATGAAAATAGGATAGAAAGAACCAAAAGTTAGGGTTGAAGATCAAGATCTTCAACCCCCTTCCATTCATTTGCTTCCAATGGAGGAAAGTGGCTGATTATGTGTGGGGGATGGGTTCTAGGTTGTGTCAAAATCGAATTAGAGGATATATATATAGGGGAGAAAGTGTTAGCTCAAATTTAGGCAAAAACGTGTTTGGGTTTTTAAAACAGGGAACCCCGCCGCGGTCGTGGCATAAAGTTGGCAGCGGGCGTGGTGAAAACAAGGGTTTTGGGCCCAATTTGGGGCCGCGGCCGTGGTATTGGTTGGGCAGAATTTGCTCTTCTTCTGGGGGATTGGCCACGGTCGCGGCAAATTTGGACCGCAGGCGTGGGACGTGGAATGCCATGGCCGTGGCATTGGCTGCCTCGGTCGTGGCAAATGATGCTGAAATGTGGCCTTCTCTGGAGAAATGACCACGGCCGTGGCGTTGGACTGCCTCGGCCGTGGCTTGGGCCACGGGCGTGGCCTTACCACCTCAGGCATGATCCCCTGTTTTTCCTTGTTTTCTTCTTCCTTTGAGCTCGATTTCTCAATTTGAGATCTTCGAACCTATTTTTCGGCCTTAATTCACCTGTCTTGACATGAAAATGAAACAGACACGTCAAATTGCCCAATGAGAAATAAACGCACAAAACACACGTGAAAATGCACACAAAAGTCCATAAAAAGACACTTAAATTGACCTAAAAGTGTGTGCACTACCACGTGCACCACATATCCTATAAAGTATCTCTTCCCATGTTAATTTCCTCCATGTCAAATCTTTGCATACTATCAGTATTCTTTTCTTTCACTCACAATACTGCGCCACATCCAAAATTGCAGAAAAATGCTATATCAATATTTAAACATTACCAAAAATTAAACACAAAATAGCCAATGATAAATGTTTTAAAATAGTACATTAGCACATACGGACCATATTGGACCTTATTCTACCGTATTTTGTAGGTACATTTCAGCTATTATACTCCAATTCAAACTTTAAGAAGCTCCAAATTTATAACTGCCCATTTGTTTTAGGAAAAATTACAAATACCATCAACTCTACGTGCTTTTGCTAGTTGCAACATAAACTTTTTCTGTTGCAACTTGCATCTCGAATAAATCTCAACAATTGATTGAAATTTCTTTCGTATGATAATTTGCAACAAAAAATTATAAGTTTAGATGACAAATTACAATAAAAAAGTTTATTCAGAAAAGTGCAAAAACACATAAAGTTGAATTTTCCCTTATTCTTTTTAAATTTCTGCGAATTCTATATGAACTCTGCTGTGGCAGAAGTCATCAAGTTAACATAAGAACACACAGTAGAAACACACACTGCATTCACTTTTCCCCCTCCCACTCCTGTTCTAGAAATGCACTCCACCACGCTTCCTCTCTGCTACAAATACAGAGTTTTTTCAGAGTGCAATCACAACCAAACTTAACTTCACCCTCATAATAAAACTATCTTCTTTCCATTCTTGAACTTCCTTTTTCACTTTTCTTCACTCCCACCTTTTTTCTTGGCCCATTTTCCTATATGGCTTCACCCCATTACCAACTAAACTGCAAGTTCATCCACGGCCCTGTCATCGTCGGTGCCGGCCCCTCGGGCCTTGCAGTTGCAGCATGCCTGCATAAAAACGGTGTTCCATCTCTTATTCTCGAACGAAGCAACTGCTTAGCTTCGTTCTGGCAGCAAAGCACTTACGACAGACTCAAACTACATCTCCCTAAACACTTCTGCCAACTTCCTCACCTTAATTTCCCAGAAAACTTCCCCAAATATCCCACCAAACATGACTTCATCTCCTACATTGAATCCTACGCTAGACACTTCTCGATCGAGCCGAAGTTCAAACAGGCCGTATTACGGGCCGAGTTTGATTCGGTAATCGGGCTATGGAGAGTGCAAACTCAAGATTGTGTGTACTTCAGTAGATGGCTTGTGGCTGCGACTGGTGAAAATGCTGAGGCCGTAATACCAGAAATCCAAGGGTTTGAGATGTTTAAAGGGCCCGTGATTCATACCAGCGGGTACAAATCGGGATCTGAGTTTGAGAACAAAAAGGTTTTGGTTGTAGGGTGTGGGAATTCTGGTATGGAAGTTAGCTTAGACCTCTGTAGACATAATGCTATCCCTCACATGGTGGTCAGAAATTCAGTAAGTACATCTTGTTTTTTTCTTTTTCTTTTTTTCAATGTTGTAAAAATCGTTGGGCGGTCAGCAGTAAACAGTGACGGACGCACGATTATAACTTTAGCGACGGCGTTCAAATACAAATAACAATAATTTTTTAAGCTACCCTAAATTGCCATATATTTTAACTATTTCTATATCTAACACCCACATATTTACAAATATACCTATAAATACATATAAAATATTGTCATAATAAAATTTGGAGGGACAATTTTCACTATGGGTACACATATATTTACAAATACACATATGTACTTATTTATGTTTTAAATGTCATCGTCTACTTCTGATTATATTCCATTTAGATGTTAGAGGCCCTTGGTAGTCTATATTTTTTTCCAACTACTCGCTTAGACCGGATTAATCACTTCAAACCTTCAATTAAGCGTTAGACCCCAATCTACCGCTCGACTAATGTATAACGTCTCTTAGAATTTTGATATTTATAATAATCATATATAGAAAAATATTATCAAAATTTTTTTGGGGGCTGTGACCCCACTTGTCCTCTTTAATCTGCCAGTGACAGTAGATTAGGGTCCAGCAACTTGTCGAAGTTTAAATAAAACTTGTCAATTTATAGACGTAGGAAAAAGGCGTTGAGGAGGCGACTTAGTCAAAATTGGACGGGGAAGTTTGTAACGGACACTTTTTTTCTTTTTGTTAGACGATAATTCGATCCCAATTGTGTGAAAGTACAGTTGTGCTTTTTCTGAAGTGTGTACTTGCTGATACTTTCGTATAGCCAAATAAACACGTTTGGTTTTAATATTATTTGTGATTTTCAGGTTCATATTTTACCAAGAGAAATAGTGGGAGTTTCCACTTTTACAATCGCTATGGCACTTCTCAAATGGTTGCCTTTAAGCCTAGTGGACAACTTTCTAATTGGGGTGGCTAATCTCACCTTAGGTAAAACCGAAACATTGGGCCTGCCCCGCCCCAAACCCGGCCCAATCCAGCTCAAAAATGCCACTGGAAAAACTCCCGTACTCGACGTTGGTGCCCTCTCACAGATTAAATCAGGCAAAATTAAGGTAAATATTGATTCATGTTATAAAACTATATCAAATCCGTGCAATTCAAGTCATCAACAGTTTTTCACAAGAAAATTATTAGTATTTATGTTGAATATAATACTTGTTCTGATTATGCTGAAAACATATTACTCCAACAGTTTAAGAAAAAAATGTCGCTTTAGAGAAGATAAAAAATTTAAAAAAAATGTTGTTTTAGCAAAAAAAAAAACAATTCTTCCAATGTTTCCTTAAACAATCTACTTAATTTAGTTCACTATTTCCTTATTCTACAAAATATATTCCAATTAAATAGATTTTATATGGATATATTTAGCATTTTTACACATCCTTAATTTTTTTCAAAAAAGACTAAAGTGACACTATTTTTTAAAAGGAGGGAGTAATATTTAGGTTGAAAGGTGATGCATGTTCTACAGAAAGATATTATGCTGAAAGATATAATACATTTCTGTATAACAAGTAATATATTTCGGTATAAATAGTGATATTTTTTCATGGATCCACTCGATAATCGAATTGCGGATGTACCTGATATTCATGAAAATTTGTGTCTAAAAACTTATTATGATTTATGATTCCTTCTTTAAATAAAAAATGAAGATGTTGATTTACAGATAATGGAAGGTGTGAGAGAGATAACAAAAAGAGGAGCAAGATTCATGGATGGCCAAGAGAGAGAATTTGATTCTATAATCCTAGCAACAGGCTACAAGAGCAATGTGCCCACTTGGCTCAAGGTATATTCTTTCTTTATTTTTATTATTAGTTAGTATCATAAAAGAAATAATTTTATTGGGATTTCAATCATGTGTAACTCAGATATAATAGTATTCCCTCACGGTTAGGTTTAATTTATCGGATCAACGTTATTTGTCGAATTGGGTCGGATTAAAATTTAATCAGACCTAAAATTAATTAGTCTAACCAACGCTATCTCCCTATAATATACTAAGATAATCGGACCGACTTGCAACCCACCGTATTGGGCCAAATAGTATTTTAGATAAATATTGATATGACCCAACATATCTAAAATAGTAGGCAAAACTAATTTTGTCACATCTATGGAAAATTAGTGTCGGTTTAGATGTAGAATATAATTTCCTTATAAAGTTAATCTTTCAAAATTTGTCATATTATAAATGAGTTGAAAAAAAAAAAGTTGTTAAGAAGATAGAGAAAAACAAAACTCTTTTATGAAAGACAAATATTTTTTAATCTAAATAGAGAAATATGAATAATTTTATATGGCTACTTAATTTGTAGTATATAGTTTCCTAGAACAACATCTAGTTTGGGAGGATTGATTATGTTTGTAATTAATTTGATTTGAAGGTGTATTTTGGATAAAGCATTACCTAGAAAGTGCAGTTCTGCTCTTTCTTTTTGTAGGTTTTTTAGGTCAGAATAAATGCAATAGTTAGGCCCATCATATCTAATGTTATTTATTTATTTTTCTTGGCCTCGTGGCATTATGTAGTAACTTGCATTCACATTTAATTCAAAGATGGTGAAATAAATTTACTTCCTTACTCCGATAACACCCCTTCCGTCTCACTTAAATTTGCACACTTATTTTTTTCATCCGTCCTACTTAACTTTGTCCATCCAAGAAAACTTTACTCATAATCTCCACCCTCAATCTACACCTTTGATAAAGTCAACTTATAAGCAAAAACAATTTTTTCTTAACATCCGTATCCGATTAGCCCCACAAAATCAAGTGGGACGGAGGGAATACTACCTTCGTTTTTCCGGATATAATTTAGTTTTTATGTTTTATTTATAAATAGTTATCATTTAATTTTTTTTTTCAATATTATCCCTATAAAATCTCTAATTATTCCACCTACCATATCTAATTTATTCTTCATTTCTAATACTACTAGTGTTCCTAATATAGTTGAGGTTTATTTGTCCACTTTATATCTCCTTTAATTTTCGTAGTCATATCTAAAATGCCATCTTAAAAAAAGGAGAAAGTACTCCTTTTGTCCCAAAATAGAAATTATATTGTTACAAAGGTATAACAGTATATCAAATGAATGTAAAGTATTTTAAAAACATAATTTCTCATTTATAGACTTTCTTTGCTACATGAAATGTAGTACGTGGAATTAAATTTCAAAATTTTAATTTGGCAAACCAAAACGGAATTTTTACTTTTGAAATATAATTCTTATTTAAAAAAACTATTTTTAAAACATAATTCTTATTTACAATGGACGGAGTAGTTTTATTGATGGAATCAATAAATTCAACTACTTGTCTTTTTTCAACATGGCTAATTGCCCAGAGTGCTAATAATCATTCGGGGATTTAAGGGTAGATACATTTATTGTGTTTGGTACATAATGAATAAATTAATCATTATCTCATTTTATTAACAATCCCCCCACTTCATTCCATAATATGATTGACTCCTCGTTCATGCCCATTATCATTGTCATTGATTATTTGCAATGAAGCAGGTCCTAGATTGTAATCAAATCAGTAATAAACAGCTGTTGGATATTTAATACATATTCAAACATGATTTCTTCATTAATATTCTTGTTTCACTCAATCATAAGTGTGTATCTTATCAATAATTTTTATTAAATTAGCTTTTTTAAATCGTAAATTTTTAAGGAGATGACATGTTTATGAAAATACAGGGTACAAATTTTTTCACAGAAGAAGGAATGCCGAAAGCACCCTTTCCTGATGGTTGGAAAGGCGAGAATGGATTGTATGTAGTGGGATTTACAAGAAGAGGCCTTCTTGGAACCTCACTAGATGCAGTGAAGATTGGTACCGACATTTCCGATAAATTTAGGACAATAAAGGACTTTCGTGATCGTATTTTTCCTTTATAGTATAAGCAAACGAAAAAATTAGAGGTGGTAAATTGAGCAGGATGACCTTGATCAGACCAATCAGTCCAATTAAGTTATGTTGAATAGGTAGAATCGTGTCCTACAGTGGTTTTTTTTTTTTTCCTTTTTCGATCTTAAAAGTTATTAAATCTAGATTTATTATATATCCGGCAATATAATTTCCATGTAATAACTTGTGTATATATAATTAAATAGAATATTAACTTCTCTCAAGCTCCTCTAGTATTGTACATGGTGTTGCAATTCCTTTTCAATTTTCATAATAAAAAAATTAGACTAACATTCTTTGAAATTACAAATCTTAATTAATTAAGGTACACCCTATTTTGCATCACCTTTTATATGTAATGGAGAATATATTTTTCCTTGGTTAAAAGGAAAGTGTTTCGGCGTCACATAAATAGATAATTGATAATTCATCCGTGCGTTGTGCAGTTTATAAAATTTATAATAATATGGAAAATAATACTAACTTTTTTAATAAGTAGTTAATTAACATATGTCAAATTAATAATATTAACATGAGTAGTAACAATTATAATGGTCTCGTAAGAATAGAAGTGGTAAATCATGTTATCATAACCTCAATGTTATCTTTATTTTATTATAAATACAAAAGTAAATATGATTTGAATTTGATCAAGTATATGTGCTAAAATATAATATTATTTGGGTCATGCTAATCATGTTGTGTATTATCGTATTGTTTTGCTTTTGTATCAAGATGTAACTCACATGGCTTTGTGCATGGCCGTACCTAGATTTATTTGGGCATGAGTCTAGTTCACTGAATGAGATCATATGTTTTTTTCCTAAGGTACAAACTTAATATATATATATATATATATATATATATATATATATAAAAGTTGAAATATTTTCAACATTCTATATATTTATTTTATCATAAGAAATAAAAAACAAAAATTTTTTCAAATGGGGTCCATAATATTTTTCAAGGATACAAATTTTAAGGGAAAAAAAAAAAAGTGAAGCATTTGCAAACATTATTTTATATTTTAATAGATAAAAGAACAAAGGTAAAAAAAGTCAGAGGGAGGATTCTAACCCCTGTTTCTGTCTTTAAATTGTAAGAAAAAACACTATCCATTAAACTACATCAATTGATTGTCTGAATAAACACATTTAAATATACTTATATATTATATGTAGGTACCTCAAATAAATTTGGGACCCCAAATTTTTTTTTCAATTTTTTGGAGCTCGAGACGACGGACTCCCCTAACTAAAGGGAGGTGCGGTCATGGCTATGTGTCAGGGATTGTCATCCACCTAAGAACTTATATATAGCCTCAGGTTTTCTTTATCTTTTTTTCGATTATGGGAAGAAGTTTGCAAACGTGAAAATCAATTTTTTTAGCAAAATAAGAATCTTATACCTTAACAAATATCTTTGTGTACAAGATTCTCAAGCCATAAGGGAATATCGGAACTCATGCAAACACACGGATTGACCTATGAAAAGTAAAAACGGGTTAAACTATGCGCTACTGAATTACACAGACGATTCAAATGATGCACTCCAGCCCTATTAAAAAAACACCAGATCTCTTCCACAATCACACCACAATAATCAAAATAATTCATTTGCCCCATGACTGCTTGCACTTCAGGCAAAGAATCTGAATACACCAGATAATGTTCAAACCATGCTCCACACAACAACCTATACCAATCCTCAACGCCTCCATGCGCCTTCACTGACATAGGCTCTCTGATTGGATAAGACGCTGCAACGACCACTTGGCCTTCAAAATCACGCACAACAAATCAAATCACATACCTTCCCTTATTGTTATCAAATGAAGCATCAACATCCAAACGATAGGAACCCTACAAAAGAGGCTACCATCTAATAGTCTCCATAGACAAAGGTCGAGACTTGGCCACACCCACCGCCGTCGTTGCAATATCAAATTGAAGCATATATGCTTCAACCTCATGCCAAAATGGACTCCTCCACGGCCTACCATCCGAATGGGAAAATTGACATATAGAACGCCATACACTCCACAACCCAATGACAAAAAATTTAAACATATTCTCACCAAAAAGATCAACAATCATAGCACCATAATCCACAAACGAAGCATCCCTCCTTCGTTTCAACAAAAGCCAAAAGCAAATATCTTTCCAGAATGGTTTGACTAAAGCACAAAAGAACAAATCATGTATAGTAGAATACTCCGCAAACCCACAAAACTTACAAAACGGAGCGACATGCACATGATGAGCACATAAATTCAAAGGAAGAGCAATATGATTAGAAGATACCTGCACAAAAACACATACACTTTATGGGGGAGAGAGAGAGCTCACATAAACTTCCACCAGTTAGCACACCCCGACATCGAAGAACATGGAGGATCGAAACCTCCCACTATCACTCGATACCCACTTTTTACCTTGTAGTTACCTTTTTTCTTCAAAACTCTAATAACGTGTATCCAAATGCACAGAAAGGCCGAGAGGAATATCTAATATAGCATCAATCTCAAAAGGGAGAAACACCAATCATAACCTCTATCATCCCAAACTCGACCTGACCCAATAAAATGTGCCACGTATCCCCAAAAGGCTTAACATCCTTGCCATTCCCAATACGCCACATTAGTCCCTTATCCAAAATGTCCCTACTCCAACAAAGCGATCTCCAAACGTATGAAGTATTAGAGCCCACCCCTGCCTCCATTATATCCATATGCTTAAAATATCGCCCCTTAAACAATCTCGCCACCAAAGAAGATGGGTTCAGAATCATTCTCCAAACCTGCTTGGCAAATAAAGCTCTATTGAATGACACAAAGTCATGAAAGTCAAAGCCCCCCCTCCTCCTTCAGTTTGCATAACTTCTCCCACGAAGCCCAATGCATCTATTTACTCTTAGAACTCGACCCCCACAAAAAATTAGCACAATGTTGTTCCAATTGATGACGGATCGAGACAGGAATTCGAAAACATGACATCACATGAGTAAGGATAGACTGTAATACAACCTTAATCATCACCTCATTTCCACCCAATGAGAAAATCGTACCCCCACCCATCCAATTTTTTCAATAGCATTTCCCTTAATAATCAGAATTGCAATTTTTTATGCCGCAGCGAAAATGTAGGCAACCCCAAATATAAAACATGTCCCTTCACCATAGAGATTTCTAAAAAACACTTAATATCCTCAATAACCGATGACAACACCCTCACACTAAAAGTAATTGTGGATTTATCATAATTAATTACCTATCCCGATGTCTTTTCATATCACCGTAAATAGTGACGAACCTGACTCGCATCATCCTTCGTCGCACGAAAAAATAAAAGACTGTCATCCGCAAAGAACATATGAGATATAGTAGGGCAGGACGGTGCAATCTTCACCCTGCAAAATAACCCCCGTTCCTGAGAAGACCTTAAAACTGCCGAGAAACCTTGTGAACATATCACAAAAAGTAGAGGAGACAACGGATCCCCTTGGCGAAGACCACGAGAAGGAATCACACGGCCAAAAACTCCCCCATTTAAGTTAAAAGCATATGACACTGATGAAATGCATAACCTGATCAAATCAACAACCGAAAGTGGAAAACCCAACTGAATCATAAGATCACACAAAAAGGTCCACTCAACTCTCTCGTAGGCCTTACTCATGTCCAATTTCAGCGCACAATAACCTGACCGTGAACTTTTATTGCACCGAATCCAATGTGTACGTTCAAACCCAATCAATGCATTATCCGTAGACGGCCAAACACAAAAGCACTATATTGCTGATCCACCACCTAATCCATAAGAGGCCCTACACGATTCGACACCACCCTAGAGATAATCTTAGCCACTGTATTGCACCAACTGATAGGCTTAAAATCCTTTAAAGTATGCGGCTCCTTGACCTTTGGTATAAGAATCACTAGAGTTTTATTCCACTGAGACATATCCACCCCGTCATTAAGAATATGCAACATCTCCTTAACCACCTGCTCACCTGTGAACACCCATGTTTTCTGAAAAAAGAGAGTTGTAAAGCCGTCAAAACCAGGAACTTTAGAAGGATGGGTATCAAACAAAGCGATCCGAACCTTCTCCACAGTATAAGGTCTCATCAAATATGTCCCCATGTCACTAGAAACATGCGGTTCCACCACCTCCAAGATAACATGTACCTCAGGAGCCGAAGGACTCGAAAGAAAAACCCTCAGTATAATAACTCACAATAATATCCGTCATCAAAGGTAAAGCAGTGCACCAATCACCATGGTTATTAACTAATCCCGCAATATTATTTTGACGCCTTCTCACAGATGCAGAAGTATGGAAAAAATGAGTATTACGATCCCCTTGTGCCAACCAATTAACCCTAGACCGTTGTTGCGAGTACAAATCCTCCTTCATAGACAAGACTTCCACAGTCTTTTGCAAATCACGTACCGCATTAGAATCAACCCCAACGGGACTCGGTCTGAGGGCCACATCAAGCTGCCGACGTTTCAATGCAAGCAAACACTTAGAATTTCCAAATCGATGAGAGGCCCAATTTCATAAAAAAGCTCATGTTGCTAACAACTTTCGGCTCAGAGAGACATCACAATGCAACTCAGTCCAAAACCCCTCCAATATATCCATGAAATCTGATTCCACCAACCATGAATGCTCAAAGAAAACTCTGGGTTGATGTCTAATCACATCAGCTGGAGCAACAATAATAAAACACAAACAAACTGGCATGTGATCCGAACTATAAATATCCAAATTCATAACCTTGGCCGTTGGGAATAAACAAAATCATTCAAGAGAAGCTACGAAACAGTCAAGCCTCTCCAAAATAAAATCACCCTCCCATCTCTGATTATACCAGGTAAAAAATTCCCCATCACAACCTAAATCTTGCACACCTATCTCATAACAAACATTCTGAAACGAGTTCATTTGTCATACCGCACGAAACGACCCCCCAAACTTCTCCGAGTCATACAAAATTTCATTAAAATCACCCCCATTTAATCAAGGTAAATGTTGCAACTCAGCAATATCACACAGACTTCATAACAATTGCCAAGATTGAGAACATAAATGAGTAACAGAATGACCATAAAAGCTTGTAAATCTCCAATGCATAGATAACTAAGATAAACGACAATCTACATGACCCTTCGACCACGAATATACATTGACATCAACACAATCCTTCCAAAACATCACGATACCCCCCCTCCCCCCACTATTACCCTCTGGGGTCACACAATACATCAAAATTTAACATTGAACAATACGTAGAACAAGTAATAAACGATAACTTAGACTCACAAATGAAAATGAAATCATTTCTCTGACCCACCTGTCTCCTCATCCCCCCTCGAGAACCCGCTTTTTCCCAACCCGTCTACCAGAAACTCCATCACCAAGTCGACCAGCTTGCTATTTTCCTGAAACCCCCCTCCCCTCCCCTCAGACGTCCCCTTCGGAGGATCCCCGCCGACGAGGTTCCGTACCATCCACCTTACCCAATAACCTATTATACACCACCGAAACTGGAACTATAGCCCCATCAACTGGTCCTACCCCCGTCAAACTCCTTCATAAATGAGGACCCGACGACACTCCCCGGCATCGCCCAATTGAAACACATACATCTCCTTTTCCACAGATAAGACCTCTCAGGAAGCATCAAGTCTCCAAATTCGCTTCAACGTGATGCCAAGATCGCGTAAACCTATCATCCTCTTCAGCACAAACCGACTGTATAAGCAATGATCCGTTGTCACATCACCCACACCATCGACCACCACCTTTGTTGCTTCCATCTCTGATAGACGAAGCGATTCCCATATATCAGCTAACGATGTGACAACCTCTTCAGCCATCGAAAACGAACTACCCCTAAAATAGACTTTCACAAACCCTAGAAATTCCCAAAAAAAATGCTAATGGACACGGTGGAACAGATGAGAAACACCGACGAAGACGCTATCGAAACATGGAAAGAACATAAAAGATCACGTGGGAAAAGCTCACACAAGGGTAAGAACCCTAACCCTAGCGGTGAAGATAAACGTGAAAAATCATTAATCAATACAATATACATCGAAGTGATCAATAATATAATTTTGGGTAATATAAAAAACATCAATAAGCAAAGAGAAACTTCATTACCCTAAAAAGGAGAAACTTCATTAATATAAAATTGATTTAATGTTATAAAAAAACGATGAGATAATATTAAAGACCTCATTTACAAATTCTAAAAGATTAGAGGAAAATTGTTCCTAACAAATTCTGTAATTCAACTAAAAATACAAAATTATTGAATTCAAGAGTTAAAATATACATATTCTCTGACATTTGGTTGTACCAAAACAACTATTTCAATAACCAATATAATATAAATTTAACATTGGGATAGCATATTATTTTTACCCCTAGTTTTACCACAAGCTTACGGTACATCAACAGTTAGCAGCGAGCAAGATCGATCCCACAGAGATCGGAACTAAGCATATCAATTATTGGAATCCTAGTAACCTAGCTTAATTTAGACAATCGAAAGTTGATTTTGGTTTTATATAAGTAATTAACTAAATTAAAAAAAAAAAAAAATCAGAATATCAAGCAATTCAACTTAAGGAAAATTCAAGTAACGGAAATATTCTAGGGTTCAATTTCAACTATGTGTCACTGATGATTATTAACCAATTATCTAAATCTTTGGACCAAGTTCAAGTTTTTTAGGACAATCGCTAAATTAGACCATAGATTGCGTGCAAGAACCACCATCCCGATCGACTGTTATACATGTAACTCCCAAAAGACTTTAAAGTTTAATGCCCGCACAATTATCTCAAACTATACAATTCTATTAAATAAGCATGTTATGTGTTAAAGACTCATTAATAAATCTCCTCTCTCGAATCTCGACTTATTAAGCCTAAGATGTATAATAATTGGCCAGATTATCAACAATAAAACAATGCAGAACGTAGAACGAATTCAATTAATTGAATTAAGGGTTAATTATAAGAAAAGAATCATGATATTTGGTCCAATTTTCAATCACAACATGATCTTTAAACTAATCAATGTTGGTCACCAACTATGAGTTTTTCAAGTACATCGACTATATTTTTTAACATCCAATTGTGTCCACCATTATCATTAGATGCATCTTGACAAGACATTCATTTACCTCCATCAATTTCACAATTAGTCACTTCAAGTGTCGTTAATTGGGAGTGAAAGACGAAGTTGGATAGCTCAAGTGGTAGAGCATCTACTACCTAGGCCTTTGGTCCTGGATTCGAGTCATCGTGGGGGGAGGGGAGGGTTTTTTCTTTGTTCTTATATTAGGAGAAAAAAGAAAATTGGGAGTGAAAAGTGTGACATAATAACTCCAGTCATCAATTCACAATATTTGTAGCAATGGATGAAAATATAGGTTATAGATATAGGAAAATCCTCTCACGATGTTTCTAATGGTAGTGGTTGTGACACAATTAGATTTCAAAAAATAAGACCGATGTTGTAATTGAAAAAAGGTTATAGTTGGTGATTAATATTGTTAAGTTTTAAAGGTCATGTTGCAATTAAAAATCGGATCAAATGTTGTGATTTTTTTGGTAATTAATACTTGAATTGAAACCAACATATCAACACAGTCTACTATCTAGCCTAAAATACACAGAAATTAGCGAGACATATTTGGAAACAACATACTAATATATCCTACAATTATCATATTTTTTTTTCTAATGAAAACAATAAAAGATAAGATTGAATGCTTCTTGCTCTTGAATTCTCTCTTCCTTTGAATTCTTTGCTTGGCACTCCAATTTGTGAGAAAAGATGTCTGAAATCATGTCTCTAGGCCCCCTTTATAAATATGAAAGAAAAGGAAGAATTAGGCCAAAAATAGCAAAAACGCGTGAAAGCCCATAAGTTGTCGCCTTCCGCAACCCTTAAAATAAAACTTTGCTAGAAAATGGTGCACGGCCCGTGTGCACATGCATGACCAGTGTTATTGTGGCCGGAACGGGGTTCAAATAATTTGCCACCGGTTGGCAGTTCAACCGGTCAGATCAGTTGGACCGACGGTTTATTCAGAAAACCGAAGATTGCCTAATTTTATTATATATTTGTGATAATAAAAATTATCACAATATCACAATACACATGAAATACATAATCACTTTAGAAAATATCTAACAATGTTTAAAATTCAATTTTTAATTAAAGCAATACTACTTCATAGTTCATGCATAACTTGAGAGCTAATATGTATTTAATAAATTCAAAAGGTTCATATACAAACACAATGGTCTATAATTAAACCCCAAAATGTAACAATCAATGTACCTTAGCTAGTTGAACTCTTTTTCTTTATAGAAGAAATCCAAATATAAAAGAGAACACAAGAAACAAGAAACTAAGAAACCCATTTTGAATAGGAAAGAGCCGAGGAGGAACATTAAACGAAACTGAAAAGAAAGAAAGCACACACACACACACACACACACACACACACACACACACACATATATATATATATATATATTCTAATTACATGTCCAATTTCATAAATTCCATTGGTACTCGGTTATAAATCCTTCTTCTAGCAATTCGTCAAACATATATTTCCCTTATGAAATATTTCCTAGCTACAATTGACTCAAAATTTCAACAATTAAGCATAAACCAAAGTGGTTGTAATGTGTTCAACAAAAATGCCACAATGAATTCTCTATTCTAATCACTCCAATTTCAACACATATTCATCCTAACAAGTAGGGATGTACACGAGCCGAATCAAGCCGAAAAGTCTAAGGCTCAAGTTCAGCTCATTTAAGTTTTTATTGTGTTCACGTTCAGCTCGTGTTTGTTCGAGATTATAAAATTTTTTTCGAGCTCGATTCGCTTTGTAATTACTAAGTTCACGAATTGTTCGAGCTCAGTTCGCCAAAAGCTTGATAACGTAATTAACGAACATAGTTCGAGCTTGAGTTCATTAAGCGTGTAATTCTAAGCTCGCAAATAGTTTGAACTTGATTCGATAAAAGCTCGATAACATATGAAACGATCTCGTTTCGAGCACGAGTTCGTGAAACATGTAATTAAGCTCGAGAGCTCGTTAGCAGCTCATTTAAAATTGAGTTTCAACTCAAAATCAGTACAAGATATTAAAATTCAAAATATTAACATTTACCAACATCTCAAATGAGAAAAACCATAACATGATGTTAATATAAAAAACGGTAAAATGACATTTATCATCAAAATTATCCTAATCATTCAAGTTCTTAATCGATCTTGAGAAAAAGACTTGATAGATCATAGGAAGTAGTAGATGAGCAGCAAAACCACCTCCCTTATAACTAAACAAAACCTACAATGTCCAAATCAATACCTTGTTAAGACAAACAAACAAAATTCAATTCAAATAACACAAAATTGAATTTAAGGAGAAAACTAAGACATGGACATACATTACTTGAATATATATTGAAAGCTTATTATTGAACGAAGAAAAAGAAAAAGAAAAAAAAAATAAAGCAACTTCCTATGATGTATCTATGTTTCACACTCATTATATGATAATAAAAGGGTTAAGACGTAAGGATCACAAAAAATAAGAAATCTAAAACTCCTGAATACATTAGCCACATGCCACAAAAAAGCATACCAATTATTTGCAAGAAGAAAACCAACTTAATATTGAATCATTGATCAATAATTCCTTATAACTTTTCCTTATAACTTATAAGTCTCGTTATGAACTCAATAAAGGTCTTACCAGGTTATGAGAATAAACATTGTTATAATGTCTTTTAAGTCAATTGAATCTCTTGAATCTCCAAAATTTCCTTCAAGAACATACGAGTCACAATATCAAACTAATTGAACAAAAATCATTAAATAAACAATCTTACAAAATGGGAATTTACTTACTTTCCTTTTTTCTCTCGATACCATATTGAGCACGCAACCAATCTTCCCCACAAAGTAGAGCTCGAACTGTTTCCACTCCTAAATTCGCACAGTACGGGTCAATAACCCTACCACCAGCGATAAAAGTTGATTCTGAAGTTACAATAGTTATTGGAATTGCTAGTCCATCACAAGCCATCCTCGACAAGATTCTAAATTTTAAGTTGTTCATCTTCCACCACGATAAAGCATTAAACTCATTTTCTTCGTTCCAAATAACAACTCCCTCCTCCAAGTACACTTCTAGTTCAGATTTACCTTTTCAACACTATCAACATTCCTAATATAATTAGAAAATTCAGCCCTCATTTTCCGTTTCCCCTTTCCAGTGGTGCCCACGGTGCTTGAACATCATCTTGAACATCATCTTGAACATTCTTTTCAACCCTATCATTGTGAGCCTCAACATACTCCGCATACAATGATCTCAATGTTTCACGAACTATGACAATATGCTCTGTTGCATTAGCTTCAAAATAAATACTCCCTCTGTCCCGGCCTAATTGGCCTACTTTCCGTTTTTGTTTGTCCCAACTTAATTGACCTAGCCTATAAATGACAAATTTCTCTCACAATGTCCACCCTCAAAATCTTCACTCTTAATCTCCACCTTTGAAAAAGTTAAAGATTCCACAATATCTGTTTTTTCTTAGTCTACGTGCCCGGCCAAGGTTGGATAATTAGGCCGGTACGGAGGGAGTATTTTGAAAACACCACTCAATGAACTTTATGTTATACCTTAGATCCAATACAACTGCCACCGAGAGATTAACAAGTTACATTAGCCCCAATGTTTCTCAAAATTCTCCTTTATCCTCTTTGTCAAATTTGCCATGTAGCTATCCATTCAATAACTTTTTGATGTTATAGTTCAGTAAGAAACAAGTTCGTCATTGGATATTCAGTACCTGAAATTAAATTGGATGGGTTATTTATTAAATTCTTCATCGTATGTGTAAAATGACAACTAGAAATAAGTTTCAAATTGGATATTGTACCTGAGATAAGGTGAGTGACTTCATTAAATTCTTCGAGGAATGAACAAACCACACCAACCTTCTCCCAATCATCCTCGCTTGGCAAATTTGCATAAGAAATGTCCCTTTGGACATATCTTGGAAAGATATCTTTGAACTCTAAGGCTGCTGAAAACATGTAATATGTTGCATTCCACCTTGTGCAACAGCTTTACGCCCAATCATTCTAGATACAAGCTTCTTTGAGGACATTTGCAATTGCTTTTTGAGTTAACTAAATATAGTGATACGCGTCTCTGAAGCTGCTATATGTTTTACACTTTCACGAACATTATGAATCACATCTTGAATCTCCGATAGCCCATATTGCACCAACATATTCATAATATGTGTGCAGCATCTTACAAGAAACAATTTTCCACCAAGAGGAAGATTGTAATTGTAAGAGAGATTCTCCTTTAGCATCCGAACAGCAACATCATTGTACGCTGCATTATCAACCGTAATTGTCCACACCTTATTTTCAAGTCCCCATTCTACCAAACACTTGTGTAGCGCATCACAAACAACAACACCTGTATGAGGTGGTGGAACATCACAAACGTTCAAAGATCTATTTTGCAAATTATAATCAGAGTCAACATAATGGCCCGTGACGACCATATATGAAACTTTCTGATCAGACTTCCATAAATCAGAAGTCACACTAATCCTACTTACATCCTTCAATGTTGTCATCACCTTCTTCTTCTCTCTGTCAAAAGAAGCCATGCAATCTCTTTATGCAGTGGCACGACTAAAGCTCTGATAACGTGGAGTTGCAGTCTTCATTGCTATATTGAAGAGTTCATATTCTACAAAGCAAATGGTAGCTCATGGACAATGATCATGTGAGAAATAACCTCTCGCATCTTTGCTTGATCATACTCAAAATTTTGAACTGCATGAACTATTTCGCTCTCGGTTAGAGTTGTGGTGATGCATATATTTTTCTGCCCTTTAGCTTTCTTTCTTGGATAATTTCTGATGTGCCTAAGAATATGTGATGTAACACCTGAGGGGTTGAGTGTCAATTTTTTGCCACAGTGGATACATTCTGTTTTTTTAGTTCCACCCTTATCTATACCCTCGATCTCTTTAAAGTCGTTCCATGTTTCAGATTTCTTTTTTCTCTTCTCTGCCTCTTTGCTTGGTTGACGTCCGTATTGACCACCTCATTGGTCCATTCAATTTGACTCATTTGGCTTGTGTTTGCTTCATTATCGTCAGCATGTGAAGTCTCTGGGGTAGATACGTTCGACATCTCTTGCAAAAGACATGTATGAATAGGAATTTATTATTCTATGCATATATTCAAACATGATAATAAACTGCTACAACTTCTTCAAAATTACAATAAATATGTTGAATATAAATCAGTCTATTATATTGAATTACAAAATAAAGAAGGTCATGCACTAGATTGAAAGTTTTAAAAAGTTAAGATTGAATTATACAGAGGGATTAAATTAAAGCATTTAAAAATTGTGACAAATATGGTAATGAACAACAAAGAAATCAACTAAACTTATTCCCAACATTGATTAAAATTTATGTTTTGGTAAAAAAAATATGATGCCAAGTTGTACTAACTTCTCAAAGTAATTAAAGATCACGTAGTTTCATAACTGTATATGATGCAACAAAAGCAACAACTATTTTATTAAACTAAATTCCCTTCCAATATTTTACTAAAATTGAAATGAATAATTTCTTTTCTATGAAATTTGAAATTACAAAATATATACAAAGAATAAAAGTAATGCACGTAAGATCTATGGATACTAGAATTTCTCCATCATGAGATATACGATTTGAAATATATTTCTTTATAAGAAAAGTTAAAATCATATAAATATATTGAATAACTATTTTTTTTTTTCAAATGAAGACTTTTTATTTCTTAAAAAAATATTTCATATATTCTTAATCACATGGAAAGTCCAATATAAATAGGTAATCCATAAGGGATATTCAAATATGAGCCAGATAACCGACCAAAAAACATTACTTTATTTGAAATTTAATATTTTATTTAAATAACAATATAGGTATCAAATAAGAAAACAAAAAAAGAAAAAAGAAAAAGCATTAGTCTTTATTTATAAGTCAACAAAAAGCTTACGTTGATGTTATGGGTATAATATTGCTCATTTTATTCATACCTTAAATCCAGGAATTTACTCATGAAAAGTATTTTGCACAAATTTTATTTTGAAGCTCAAACACAATATAAATAATCCAATACATATTACCGCAAGATGCAACTCCTCTCCCGTGGGTCCGACTAGTACCGCTCCTGCGCCGCATCCGGCCATGCAGGACTCGCCATCCACAAATGTTTTCCATATCTTCGGCTTTATCTCCATGATTGACTCTTCAATGAAATATGTCAATGTATGTGCTTGAATTTCCGTTATGAGCTCGAATGAGATGTCGTATTCACCTAACTCCATCGTCCATTTTACCATCCTGCCAGACAAGTCTAGTCGGGTGATGGTTTGACATAATGGCATGTTGGTCCTGACTACGACTCAGTGTGAGAGAAAATATAGCCGTAATTTTTGCGCGGTCGTCATCACGGCTAGGACAGCCTTCTCAATGTCTGAATACCGAATTCCAGCCCCTTGCATGACACGACTCACATAATAGATGGGACTCTGCAAGCCTCCATCCTCCTTGAGCAAAACCGAACTAAGCGCGTGGACTCCTACTGATATATAAAAGTATAATGTGTCCCCGGGAATTGGCTTAGTCAACAATGGCAGAGACGCCAGATGTTAGTTTAACTGTTCGAAGGTCGTCTGGAGGGTTAACCTCGATTCCGCGCACTGTGACCATGAGCCCTAAAAATTTCCCATAGCGTACCCCGAAGGCACATTTGGGGGGATTCAGTCTCATCCCTACTGCCATGATGACAACAAATGATTCCTCCAAATCCTGACTATGGTCGCCAGTCCTGACACTCTTGACTAGCATGTCATCTACATAGCGTTCCATGTTCCTTCCTAGCTGTTTGTCAAACACCTTATCCACCATTGTTTTGACGTCGCTCCTGGATTCTTCAGTGTAAAGGGCATCTTACTTAACAACTTGCAGCCCGAGGTGGAGTCCACCAACTGGTCAATGCGAGGTAACAGGTAGTGGTCCTTTGGGCATGCTTGATTTAGATCTCTAAAGTCTCCACAAATACGCCACGCATCACTTCCTTTTGTCACCATAACCGCATTTTACAGCCACTCAGGGTATACTACCTTGTCAATATGCTTCGCTGCCTTCAGCTTATCAAATTCTGCCTTGGTGGCTTGTTCCTTTTCAGCTCTAAAATGTTGTAGCTTCTTCTTGATGGGCCGCACCTGTGGGTCAGCATTGACATGGTGCATCGCTACCGTAGGGCTTATGTTTCCCATCTCCTCCGGGCGAAAGGCAAATAAATCAGTATTTTTTCTCGGCGTCCTCATCAGATCCTCCGCTTCTTGTGTAGGTAGCTAGGCACAGATTCGGGTAGTGAAACGCTAATGTTTTTAGAAACAATTCCACGTTAATCAACTCGTCCTAGGGCTGTATCCTGGTCTCGGGGACATCCTCCAATTCTTCCCACTTCCTCCATCACTTTCCTTCTGGGTCCTCCTCTCCCCTTGTCTGGTCCGCTCCCATAGTTGTGGCAGCCCGGACAGATTCCACATAACATTTTCGTGAATTGAGCTGGTCTTCAGTGACCTCCCCCTTGCCATTTCCTGATGGAAATTTGTTTCATGTGTGATATTGATATGACCGCCTGGAAGTAATTTAACATGGGCCTGCCCAGAATTATGTTGTACGCAAATGGTGCATCCACTTATAAGAAGTTCACTGCCTCTACTCACTGTAGGGGCTTTTTCCCCAAAACTACTGTCCGAGTGACCTGGTTCAGTGACTGTATAGAACCGCCTGCAAATCTTAACAGGGTTGTATCTACTAGCTCAATTTTTATATTAAGCTTCATTTGATGAAAACATTGCAAAACGATTATGTCCAATGAGCTGCTCGTATCGACAAACACTTGGAACACCGTGTAATAGGCAATTTTGACTGTGATGATTGAACCCTCATTTTTTGGATGTCGTCCTGCCACCACATCTCGTGGACTAAAGCTGATGACGAGAGTCGGATCCGGGCTGATACCTTGGGATGTTTCCATGAATTCCATCCCCTCTCTGTAATTGGAAACCGAAGGTACACCTTCTTGGCCCGCCCCAAATCATCACCCTCTGGTCCCCTGAATATCATATTGATGAAACCCCTCCTAGGAGGAAAGGGTAGGGCTTCATTAGGCACAGGTGCTACCAACGCCCTGGCTTTCTCCCTCCCTCCCCCCCCCCCTCCGGATTGACGACCCACTCCTCGGTAGCCCTCATCTTCGGGTTCGGCTGGCTACGATCCTGATAAACAAATTTTTGAGGTGTCCGGCACGTATCAAACGTTGGATCTCGTCTTTGAGATGGAAACAATGGTCAGTGTTGTTCCCATACTCGTGGAATCTATAGTACAACTTAGACCTTGGTCTCGGGGGATGGTCAAGGCGGTTTGGGAGATATTCCATGGCAGCGCAATTTCGTGCGATGTTCCTCCTTGATTTTTCGTAAAGGGGTGTAGCTTTCATAACGAATTTCCCCCTGCTTTGTGTGGGGAAAGATGTGTGGCTTTCTCTCGGGAACACTTGCCACAGCTCGGGGTCTCTCATCGACCGAGCTCCTTTCTATCTAGTGTTTATCAATCCCCTCTTGCTTATCACTTGTGCGATCGGTGACCCTCTTGGTCGTCCTGATGTCCTCCAGATTTATAAACTTTTCTGCCCTACTTAGTAATTCTTCAAAACTCAGGGCTGACCTTTTAGCAGTGACACGAACACATTGCCCTCTTGCAAACCATTGGCCAGGGTGTTAATTTTCACATCCGAGATGGCTTGGGGCATCTACAGGGCCTCAGCGTTGAACCTTTGGATACAATCTCTCAATGTCTCATTAGCATGCTATCTTAAGTTAAAAAGCAATAGTGGCATTTTTTGCTGCCTGCGGGCACTAGCAAACTGTTGTAGAAATAATAGGCTGAACTCTGAAAAAGATCGCACCAATCCTGGCGGTAGTTGGCGAACCACTACTAGGCTGCCTTGGAAAGAGTTGCCAGGAACGTGCGGCATTTGACCTGTCAGGGTAATCGTGCAACAGAGTGGAATTCTCAAACCACAGTAAATGATTATTTGGGTCAGTAATTTCGTCGTATTCGAACGGGAGTTGCTTGAATCTAGAGGGGAGCTTATCCTGCAGTATCTCTCCTGCGAACTGACAGTCAGTTAACTATTTTTCTTTCTTTCCAGACTCCTCCAGCCTCCTCTTCATCCGACTAACCTCCCTCGCAAGGGCCTCGAGCTTGTTTGAGGTGTCAGCCGAGTCACCCGATTCCTCTTTACTTCCGACCTCCCTAGATTGATTTTGTTTACTATACATTGCATGTGCTTCCCTTTTCCCGGCTCTGTTAGCAATGCCCGATTACACGTTGCTCTTTGGCGCGGGATACTTCCCTCTCAAGATACGGAAGTGGCGGTGGCGGTGGCGGTGGCAGTGGCAGTGGCAGTATTGGCGGAGGGTCGAATGGCAGTGGAGGGGGAATCCTCGTTGCAGGAGTCGCCGCATGATTAGCCATCGCATTACGCACCATGGTATCAATATAGGCGCGGAGCTTCTTAGCTCCAAAGGTAACCATTTCGGGGCCTTGAGTGGTTTGGGCCATGCCACTGATAGGAGTTTGTTCCACTTAGTGAAAGCTCCACAACCCGATTCAACTCCTCCTCCAGATTTCTCACCATATTTGGATTATCTTTATCCGTCATTTGAGAAAATGACCAGAGCGATAGCTGCTGCAAAAAATTCATCGGAGGGGTGAGGTTATCTTCGAGAGGAAAAGAAAAGGAAACAGGGGATATAACAGAATCGTCATCAACCAACTTTCTTCCCTTCTAAGAGTCGTGCACACACTCCTAAAGTTAGATCTAGGACTTAATCCCCAAGGCTCCTGAAAACAGAGACGGAGCCAGGGGGCTGGTGGCGGTGGCTGCCTCCCTCAAATTTTCCGACCAACGTACTGTATATATACATATATAGTGCAATTGTAGTTAAAAAAATGATTTCGCCACCCTTAATTAAATCCCCGAAAATGTTTATATATATTTCAAAAAAAATTATTTCGCTTCCCTTATTATAAAATCCTGGTTCCGTCCCTGCCTACTCCCCCCCCCCCCCCCCTCTCCCGAGCAAAAAATAAGGAAAAACGGACGTTTCAGAACCGTTGGTAGGGTCTCCCCCTAATTTCCTCAATGATACTTCAACCCCTTCAGCAAACATATCATATAATTTGGAAACAACATAATAAGAACTCACGCCTTATACTCATAAACGTTTCCCACAGGCGACGTCATTGATGTATGTGAGAGTAATTCACATGATTGAGCATTTAACTAAGAACATTAAATCGAGGATTCAATTAACAACAAATACTTGAGATTAAATCGAAGATAAACAAGAAAAAAGGAGACGTTCTTACGCCTTTCGAACGCTTTATCTGCATTTCTTCCACGTTTGAAAGGATGCTATGAATATAACAGTAATATTTTTTATAAGAGAGAGGGGTACTCATAGTACCCCAACTCTAAGGGTATAAGAGGAAATTCCTTTTTCCCCCCCTCAAACCCTATTTTGTTGGGTCTCCTTCCCTGGAGCCCATTAATGCTTATTGGGTCTTTAATAAAACCAATGTCCTTAACTCCTACCTAAGACTCTGCCTTGGTTCTCCGCTCTTTCAGGCATACCGTGCTGCCACCGGGTGGTGTATACTTTTTGTGGAGCAGGCTGACTCCCGTCCCCCTGCATGGAATTTGACTCTTCCTCATGGTTATCCTACTATTGTATCTACAGCGCTGTACAACTCTCGTCTAACTATTTTGGTGTCCCGCTCCATTTTATCACTCATCAAGAGGACACCGCTCTGACATCTATGTGCTTACTACTGGTAAGGCTCCGCGCTATCCTTCAGCATGCTCTGCTGAAGGGTGCCGCCCCTCACTCCTTCTAGGCAGAGCTGCACATTTTTCCCACATCATGTTGAAACTGTAATTTTTTATGAACAATAATACATTCATGGAGAATAAGTAATACTCCCCCCGTCCCGTAGGAGTTGACATGTTTGATTAGGCACGTATATTAAGAAAAAAATATTTTTTATTTTTTTGTTGACTTTTTCAAATGTGGAGATTGGAGATTATGAGAGAAATTTCCTTTTTAAGGATGTGCAAATTGGTGAGGGACGTACCAATAAGAAAAGTGTACAAATTCGAATCGGACGGAGATAGTACATTTCAGCATAATACTAATACTTTTATGAAAAACTGTACATGACCAACGGATCCGCCCCTAACAAAACTCAACATTCATATATATTATATATAGAGAGTTAATATGTTGTGCATATTCAATGTGAGCTTTTCGTATACACCTACTTATATGGTATAACGTTAATGTATTATATTATTGACATATCATATGATGAGATTTGAAGAGGAAAGTTGGAAAGCAGCTACTTTTATGAAATCTCAGGCTTTTTCTTACACGCCGGTTATTTCAGTTACAATACACCAAATTCAGAATCTACGGAAATTGCTTTTTCTGAGTTGAATCATTGTAACACGATTACTCCCTTCTTCTAAACCTTCTTTTTCTTCCTTTTCTCCTTCAGTATCAGTGTTACCAGAATCAGACCGTACCATCCTATTCAACTAATTAGACCGGGAACCGTGGTCCGATCCGGAATGGCTCATAAAATCGTGTTTATGATTTAACTGGGAAAAAATCGGATTAAATCGGAGAAACCTGGAAAACTGGAAAAAAAACCGGTTATTCCCTTATTTGTGTGTGTTTCTCTTTCTTGTTTTATGTTTTACTGATTTCACTAATGAGGTTCTTTATTTTATTTTCTATTTATGAGTTTATAGATTTTTAACATGTTACTCATGTTTAATATTTACAATATTTGTCATGTTGGAAAAGAGATCTTGAAGTTTTAAAAAAAAATATGGACTACAAGCTATTAAATTTTGTTAAATACATCAGTATTCTTAAGTAGTATATCAAATTGCAATTATAATTATTTGAAAGGTAAGTTAAATTGATAATTTTCTATGTAAATATTTTTTAATGGATGGTATTTTGTATAATTATATCACAAAAAATAAAATGATAAATACTAATTTTTCGATTAAATAATCGGTCCAATCGATTAGACCGTCAATCGGTGATGGGACCGATTTAGTCGTGGATTCGTTTGTAACAAAAATACTGAGAACACACACATTATAATTCTGAATTAATTAATGATTTTAGCAGAAATATGTTTTTGGAAGGCAGGAAATTTGGATTTTGGTTTGGTGGTCGTATTTGTGAAGGAGCATGCGCCAGAGATAGATTGTCACGTCGCTGTGTGTAAGGGTCTATCACTTATTAATTTGTCTCGTTTTATACTCCCTCCAATTTTTTTTATTTGTCTCATTTCATCTATTTACACAAATTAATTTTTTCATTAATTATTATATCAAAATATATTTGCAACCTTTTTAACTACGTCCTTAATTATAGGAATTAGTTGATTTAATTAAATTCATAACTATTTGTTTATTTATTATGATTATTTATAGAAAAAAGGTAAATTAACTTAAATAATGATATTTTGATAATTAAAAAAGAATGACATTTTCGATAAAATAGAACCATTAAAAATGAACGGAGGGAATACTGTACAACACAAGTCTATACGGAAGCATTTCTCAAAAGAAAGAAAAAAAAGAGTGTAGAAGCCTTATATCTATTAATTTGTATTGTAATTATTGATGCAATTTGTTGCCATTTTGCCACACACATGCGCGCATATATATACACACTATTTTGATTCTGTTGGGATATTAAATTTGAATGAAAATGATTTATATATGGACAGGGCCGGGCCAATGTTTTAAGGGGTCCGGTGCAAAAAAGAACATGAGGCCTCTTAAAATATTGGTTGGTAATATTGTATAAAAAAATTATAAAAGTAGCGCTAGAAAGGTCGGCATGAAAAATAAAATGAGGCCCCTTAAAATATCGTATATAAAAAACTATAAAAGTAGTGGTAGAGAGGCATTGAACTAAGTACCTCATCTAAATGCAATAATTTCCCCTATCAAGGCCAATCAAATAAGCTACATCATCTATTAATACAATTGTTCATCTAAAATTGCTATATAATTTCTCTATACAAGTGTGTATATATATAGTACTAAAAAAAATTCGGGCGCCCAGTGCGACGGCACCGCCTCAACCGTTCTAGGGCCGCCCCTGTATGTGGAGTTTGTTCTACATTGATAAAATAGTGGTATATATATGTGCGCATGTGTGTGGCAAAATATTATAGGAGATGACACCTTATAAGTCTAGTAAGTCACTCCTATTATCAATTGATTTTATGATGAGAGCTCACTTAGTGATTAAGGATAATCTTTCTATATATTGGCACGCTTCACGGGCACCCCTCGACTTTAACATGCGACTTTAATATGATATTACTCACATGTGAGGAATCCTCGACTTTAACGTAAGTGATGTTTAGATGCACTTTTAAATTTTGTGAATAGTTATCGATGCACCTTAATTAAGTAGGCGACTAAGCTAATCTTCTATGGCCGAAAATACATATGAAATGAAAATTGACATCTAACAGTTCAAAATAAAAATAAAAAATTAAAAAAATTAAAAGAGTGTTTGATTAAAATGTTTTAAGTTAGAGATTGTTTGAGCTAAGAAAAATAGAAGAATCTGCTATGAAAAATCAATTTCAAATCAACAAACTATGAAAAATCAATCTCAAATCAATTGTGAAGGAAGGTTATGGACAAAGAAAAAAATTACGTTGATTGCAGTTTTAAATACATGAATTAAGGTAAAAAATATTCTAATTAAGAAGTTGCAAATCATCATTTGTGCTTGACGAATCAAATTCTCCTGCACATCATGATTGTTTGCATAACTACTAGAGAAAATATAAAAAAAAAAACTTGAACAATAATAAAAGAAATCCGAAAGATCCATCAAAAACCAAAAATCAGAGACAACATAAAGTGTAAAATGCTAAGAAGACCCATCGAAAGACGGAGAATAGAGACCGTATAAAGCGATAAAAGACGTACAAAGACTAGGAAAAATCTCATAATAACAAACTTAGAGGAGAAGAAAAATCAAACAAACATAAGAATTGACTAAATTTATTTCAAGTATGTTATCAAACATTAGAAATATGAGCTTGTTTTTTGGAATAAAGTAATGGAGGTAGTTGTTAGTTGAATTAGGTACCATAATTTGAAGAGAATCTATATAAGTAGTGTTAGTTAAAGTGAATAATTCCTAAATTAAATATGAGTAAACAGCTAGTACAAGTTCACGTGTGAGAAATATATATAAGCAATATTGAGAGAAACATATGTGTATGTATATATGAGGAGTGAGGTAGGTAAATTAGAATGGGGAATGTGTTGACAAGTAAAAATTGGCATGACATGGCATGCATACGTAGTCATCAGACATGTTTTGCATGCATGCCATCTTTCAGACGACAAATCGTTGTTTTAACCTAGCCATTTCCATTTCCTGTCATTTCTTTTGTGTATCTTCTATTTCTCCGTAATTTCATTTTCCTTCATTCCCCTATTCTTAGGATTTCTGTCTTCTCTCTCTCTCCATCTCTACGAGTACTGTAACTCAGTCGAGATAATTTGCAAACCACTCGAGATTGACTCCTAAAAAGATCGAAATAGATTCGAGATAAATAAGTTGAGCTCTAGCTACTCGAGTAGGTGCTGAATCGAGTTCGAGCTCATTGACTCGACTCGAAAAGCTCGTGAGATTAATCGAGCTTATATTAAATTACTGGTTTACACTTTGTAGTTGACATAATTATAGATATATCCTAATTTTATACTAAATAAGGCGAAACCTAAGGTCCCAATTAGCAGTCCTTTGCAATATGATTTATATTTTCAATTTTAATGTATTTTTTAAATTTTATTTTGTATCAAAAGAGCCGAGTTGAGTTGAGCTCGAGTTAGAAAAAATAAACTTGGTAGAGCTCGATTCGAGCTCGTGCATTGACTATTTTAGTCGAGTTCGAGCTCGAACCTGTCGGTACTTGGCTCGACTCATTTACACTCCTATCCATCTCTCCCTACAATCTACAGGACCATATTTCCACTTTGAGTAACACTTGTGTGCATGTGATGTACAATAAGCTTATTGTACATCACTACAGTTTAACACATGGACTCCAAAAAATCGCTGAAATATGGTTTATAGAAAAATCGCGTCTGCGGACCAGGTCCACGCGCGAGTCGCACCCTTTTTTTAAAAAAAAAAAATCTACTGCAAGAACAAAATAAGTCTACTATAAACACAAAATAATTATACTGCAAGAACACGATAAGTCTACTGTAAGAACAATAAGTCTACTCTAAACACAAAATTATTGTACTGTAAGAACACAATAAGTCTACTGTAAGAACAAAAAAAAAAATGATGCGGGTCACGCACGATCCGCGTGCTATTTTGGACCCGAATGTACATTAAGCATTATTGTGCATCATATGCATCCAAGTGCCTTCCACTTCAAGGTTTTCAAAAACCTCACACCAGCTTGAGGAAACTACTAGGCTCCGTTTACTTAATTAGTGTGTTGGAATTGTATGGTATTGATAAAGTATTAAGATTAATGATAGGATAGTGATTATTTTTAGGGCACGTTGACTTGTATGCATTGGCTTGGATTTGACTAAATAATCCTGCTCCAGCCATATTTACTACTCTATATTCACTTGATTAATTAGTCAGAAGCTCGCTATAATTCCAAAATTTGACCACTGTAGCTAGGATTTGTATCCCACCAAATGAGGCGTGATAGAAATATCAGCTCTTTCTTGTTAACTACTTTTTACATTTTTGCCATTAATTGCATTGTCGATTTTCTAATATATCCCTCACAAAACATTGATAGCGAATCCATTTCCATTTTCCATACTCTTTTGAAAACAGATATGAAAAAAAAGAAAAAAAATGAAATCCTAGATATTGATTCTCTCTACCAATCTCAACTGAGTAAGTCATATGTCGCACCCCTTTCCACATTGTCGTCGTTCGCTCCAGAATTTTTTGTGCTCGTTGTCTCGCAAATCGTGAAATAAGAAGTGGATCAGATGGGCTGCAGAATCTTGTGCAGCTTTGTACAATGTTAAAGAATGAAAGAGCAATTCGAACTTGCTTCACCTTTTGGGAAGTTTGCCAAATTTGCGCAGATGGGTAGAGACTAGAAATTGATGTAATATGCAGGAAACAATATTCCATATTTCAGTATCCAATATTTATTATGAAGGATAAGGATGGGATTGAGATAAAATTCCCATGATACCCTTGTATTAAACTATGAAATTAATGCCACCATTTAATGATTTCCCAACTTTTTATTTGACTCTATTAAATTAGGAAGAACGTACTATTTTTTTTCTTTGGGAACCATTTGGGCCTAGGGAACATTTTTTCCCTGTTCGAAGGGCTGGGAAACGTTTTAGTTTAGTTTAGTTTAGTTTAGGTTCAGTTTGGTCAACACACTCCCATCGTCCAAGAGAAAGGATTCGAATCAATATCATGCAGGCGATGATTGTGGCTAGGCAACAGATGATGATATTAGATTTTGGAAAAAGAAAAAATGGATTGATAGTTGTTCTTGAGCTTTGCACACAAAAACTTGGTAATATTCAGTTGGAAACTTTATCGAAAAATAGCAAGGTGGGGGTTGGACAACATATTGTTAACCTGAAATATAAATAGGAGATATGTATATATGTCTTCTTAAAAACATATTTATAATGGTTATGTAATATTTAAATTTGTTCGAATATTTGTTATTAAGTTACTCATAACCTGAAGTCAGAAGTTATTACTATTTTGCTTAGTTCATTTAAAAAGAATTCAAAGTCTTTATTCACATTTAAGTTTTCAAGAATTCAATTTTAAATAATATATGTATACATAATATATATATATATGTACATACATAAATTCTAAGAAATGTTTATTCTATATTAAAAGTTGTACTTAAGAATAAATACATATATATATGTGTGTAATTACATTTAATATGTATTATATAATATCAATAAATAAATAAAAGAATAACAATAATACGAAAAAATTGAACTATAACAGTAAAGTCAAAAGTGTGATTTTATAAAGTCAAAAGTGTATTTTATATGGTAAGATAGAATGCATAATAAGTAATCCTAGGGATCAAGGTGGAATTGATATCCCACATTTTATCCTAATTTTGTCACATAAAATCAAGAAAAGTAAACATGTAATTATGTCGGATAAATAACCATAAACTAACCTAATCAAGCAAAGTCAACCGAGCCCTAATGATTATCTTGAATGATAGTCGATTGTATCATACTACACCAAATTTTTTTATTGTACAAATCAGGATTTAGTTATTGTTCATAAAAATTGTAAAAGAGTATCAATTTTACCTGCAGGTCATGTTACTAGATGAGTAATTAGGTTACAAGATCAGTATTATCCGAACCTAATATTTTAGTGATCGTGTACTGTAAGGTACGCGTACGAATTAACCCGAAAGTACAAGGAGTTTTCATATTATTATGAAGCTCTGGGGTAACCTATAATTCCAGAAGAAATTCCCTTTGTCTTGGGTCCACTCCTGAGCAGTTGTAGGTTTTAAAGCAAAGCTGTATATAAGTGACCACCAGGCTAATCATAACAGCCACAAATGTGTGTATATAAATATACGTACATTCATAAATTTGTCATTTGGAACACAGACACCTCCTAGGATGGTCACCCCATTCTGTAGCATAAATTCAAAAATCATGCATTTTATTTGTTTTTTTCCGACAAATGCATTATGTGATTGTGGTAGCAACCCCAAATCTGATGGTAAGATAACAACATACTCCTCCCATTTCATTTTAAAATAGGTGTCGTTTTAATTTTTTTTTTTTAAATTAAAAATTCATTAAAATGACAAATATATCCATACAAAATTGATTTAATATGGTATATTTTGTGGAATTAGGAAATAATCAACTAAATTAAGTAGGTTGTTTAGTGTAAAATTTGAAAAATGACAGTTTTTTTGTTAAAACGATACTTATTTTAAAAAAAAGTTAGCTTCTCTTAAATGACACTTATTTTGAAACGGAAGGCGTATTATTTTTTAGGATTACCCGTAAAAAATGCATAGTTTTTAATTTTTTTAATTTCATTATATCTTTCTGAATAATCTATATATATATATAAAAGTAAAATGAGGGGTATTATTGTAAATTACCTTTTCCCGCCTAAACTATCATATTAACTATCTAATTCATTCTACTATATTCTACTCATATTATATATTATTTGGAATCCTTATTAATAGTCATATTCTTAAATAGTCCTATTAATTAGTAGGTTTTTTTTTTCTTTTTTCTTTTTTTTTTTTTTTTGGGGAGGGATATAAGTATTTGCAATTGCTTTTTTTAATTGCTTTCCAGCTTATAACTTGTGAAAAGTAATTTTGGTGTGTTTGAGAAAATATCTTCAGATTTAATAAAAGTGGTTTTAATAAAATATTAGGACTATTTAAAGGGTTTTAGGGGGTGTTTGCATCTACTTTTCCTAAGTACTTTTCAACTTATAGCTTGAGAAATCATATTTTGTAATGTTTGCAAAATCGGCTTCTGTTTTAACAAAAAAAAAATGCTTCCAAGGTAAAAACTAAAAGCAAAATTCTAATGGTTTTCTCTACTCAATGACAAATCTGGAAATAATATGATATCTTTTAAAAGATATGAGTTATTTTATACATAAATTATTTAAAAGCACATTATAAAATATATATATATATATATATATATATATATATATATATATATATATATATATAAAGCCAAATGAAGCGCTTTTATTTAATTTTATCTTTCCCGCCTAAACTATATTATTTATTATATAATTGAATTTATTTTATTTATAGTTCCAATAACTAAGTCATGTTATAAATATATTATAATTGTGTAGTTGTGATTGATACAATTTTGGCATCACAATGTGTTTTTCACATTACAAAATTGCTACCAACAAATGGATAAATATGGTAGTAAACAATTCAATATTTACCTTCACAATAAATCAATTAATTTTTTTAAATAAATTTATATGATTTTAGACCATGATTGAATGTTAATAGTAACTAAAATATGATTTTTATTTTTGACGGAAAGAGTATTTAATACTATAGTATACTAAATTTCTTTATGCTGTAATAATTAAAAATAATTTGAATGTTAAAATATTATAAAGTAATTTTTTTAGGCTTAATATCCATGTGCATCCTAAACTATCCAAGGTTTTTTCATTTTATGTCTAAATTATTTTTTATTATCAAATAGCAATCTATACTCAAAATATTTGTAAATTTGCGACCTCCGACGAAGAATTCAAGTGAGATAGATAAATATTATTTGATTAAAATTAAAAGTAATTTAAAAAATCGTTAAAATACTTTAAATTTTAAATTCATTTAAAATATAAAAGATTAACTGAAAAATATTATATTTAAAAAAATTATATTCGTAAATATTAGAGTTGTCTAAAAAATAATTTTTAAATAAGTTTAACATTAATTAAAAGGTAGATCATAACTTTATAAATATATAATTTTATGAAATAATAAGGATTTTTAAAAATTCAAAAAAAAAAATTAATAATTTTGAGAATCCTTAAATTATTTAAAAATACATTATAAAAATATAAAATTAATCAAATAAAAAAAAAAATTAGCAAGGCATTTCCAAAATGATTATTTTCTAACTTCCAAATTAGTTTAAACATTTTCAGGAAAATTTCAAATTATTTGGATTATCGTGTAATTATTTTCTTTTCTTAAAGAAGTATTATAACTATTTTATAAATCTGAAAATTATCCTAAAATTGAAAAAAAATCATTCAAGATATGTGAAATTATAGATGAAAAGTATTTTTTAAAACACCAATTTTCTTAAAAGAGTTTAAACTAATTTATAAAAAAATAATTATTTAAAATGTGGGAAATAAATTTTAAGAAAATCTAATTTATGAAATAAGTAGATTTTTAAATTCAAAAAATTAAAATTATGAAATCCTTCTAAAAGATGGGTAAATTTAAAATTTAAAAATTTAAAAAAAAAAACTTAATTTTTAATTTTTATAAATAACATTTTTCTGGTCATTTATATTTTAAATGAATTTTCAGATTTTTTTTTATTTTATGATTTTAAATATTCGTTCTTTCTCGCCGGAGGTTGCATATTGATAAATCCGCAGAGTATAGGTTGCTATTTGATTAAAAAAATAGTTTAGGCTTAAAACGGGAAAAAAAAAATTAATCTTGCATATTTCGGAGTGCAAATTGATATTAATCATTTTTTATGTATTAATTATTTATTTATTTGTTTATTTTTATCTTACAACTTAATACTTAATAATGTCATAACCTTAATACGAATTTTATACGTAATAATGATTTAATTTTTTTAATTTCGGCAAGTTTACATTATCGTTAATAATATAAAAATTATTATTATTCTAGAATTATATAATTTTAAATTATTATGTATACTTATAAGATAACATGCCGCGCATCGCGCGGAAATATAACTAGTTGTTGAAAAAATGCATGAACCTTTAAAACTTAGCAATTTAATGCATCTATGGATTTTCTTGCAAGATTGTGATGATGAGGTTGTTGGAGCTAAAGAAAATTTGCTATGTTAGGCGCCACATCAACATAAATAAAAATTATGTGTTTAGAATACAAAAAGGAGAGAGAGAAGAATTTACCGATCTACATCCTTATCATGAGCCCTAGCCTAGTTAAAACTTGCAGTTAAATAATTAAAGAGAAGGTGTAAATTAAGAAACTAGTGGCATAACTTGGAGGACGATCGATCCAACAAAAAGAGTTATTACTTATGGAAGATAAAAGTCTTCTTTCGAAGTAAGGTCATCATAATTCCTATATTTATTTGATTCAATTAATATGAAAGTTTTAAGTTGTTTATGATTTATTGTGCACAGTGATGACCGTTAAACATTAGAGTTTCCAACAGACGGAGTTAAGGAGTTAAAAAAAAGGAACAAATGAACATGAATTAGTGGAGTAAAAAAGGTGCATATAAACATACAATAATCAAACATAATTAACACTTATACATACAATAATCAAACATAATTAACAGTAATATCTGACGACCTTTTACCATCTAAACACACAAAATTTTACTTGTGTTAAGGGACGTCCGACATGACAAAGTCATCATCAAAATCTTAATGAAAAACTTAATCATATTTTGTTAAAATAGTACTCCCTCCGTCCCGGCTTAACCTGCCTAGGTTGACCGGGCACGGGGATTAAGAAAAAACAGATTTTGTGGAATCTTTGACTTTTTTAAAGGTGGAGATTGAGAATGAAGATTTTGAGGGTGGAGATTGTGAGAGAAATTTGCTATTATGGGACAGGCAGGTTAAAGTGGGAAAAATTAAAATGACAAGTAAGCAGGTTAAGCTGGGACGGAGGTAGTAATATTTTGTTAAAATAGTAATAAATAGTAGGTGATGGAACACAAAAATGATTGATTGAAATTGAAATATATTGTGTTATATTAGATGAACTGATAGTAATATAATACAATAAATTTTTAATTTAAATATAATAATTGATTTAAAAGACGTCTATGAATAAAAATAATAAAACAAACATGATTTATACATTCAGCATTGTAAAAAGTGCAAAAAGAAATTACTTGTGAAAATATAAAGAAAATCCCTTACTGATTCATTGAACTGCAAAACTTTACAAACTCACATTTTTTTGCAATTGTTTTTTTGTAAAATAGTATATGATTAAATTTGCAATAGGTAAAAGTCGTGCATTTCTTTTATAATTAACCCTATATATATATATAAACTAAACCTCCTCCTTAAATCCGGTTGAAAATTATGTCTTACATGGCATACGATGAAAATGATTGACCCTGATCAACATTACTGCCTAAGTTCTTCTCAAAACTGACTTGCATCTTTAAAACTCATCATATAAGAAAATGAGAGAATCCAAATATTACCAACCAATACAAAATCAATACCCATGCTAAGATGGTTGTAAACAAACAGTTTAAAATAAAATATCCTAAATCTTAAAGCAATCATAAGCTCATAGATACTAAATAATACACCATTTCCATTCTCTTTTCTGATAGTGTTAGTCAAGGGGGGGGGGGGGGGGGGTTAAAATTCAGGGGAGACAGAATACAAAAACAAACCAAGACTAAAATGAAGATAGAAAGAGTAGCAAAATTTGACAAATGGTTCCAAAGTGTAATGGAACCTCCCAAGGCTTAACGCCTCCTCATTCCACGACCACCAAAGCCGCCTCTGCCTCGACCTCTACCACCCATAGCACCTGCAGCAGCATCTCCTTGCGCACTCTCCGACTGCATCATTTACAAGTCAAGAGTATTCAAAATCAAATCAACAGGACGGGAGACCCGCCTGAAAAAGTCCCTTATACACTACACCCGGTGCATCCCACCTCGTGTACACCTACCACTCATTTCGTACAAAAATAAAATTGCTCGATAGTACACACTCAACACACACTCGCTTGGTGGTGTGCAAAATGAATGGTGAATATAAACCTGGTGTAAATATATATTCCACCCTTCAAGACGGGGACATGATCAAAAGAAATCAACTCAAAAATGGCATTACCTTGGGGTTCTTCACAGTTTCATCAACACTCAAGACAAGGCAAGCTGCTTCTGTGGCTGCATTTATGGCATTTATCTGTGACAGTTTTTGAAAAGGAGATTAAGCCATTGGGGTGTAAGACGAAATTATCTTACAAGATCCATAAACTAATACAACTAGACGTACCTTCACAACTGCTGGCTCCCACACAAAGTTAGCAAATGAATCGGCTATTCCACCAGTGTTGATGTCTACACCATAAGGTGCACCCTCTCCTGTTTAATAAATGATCTTAGTCAATAACTGGTTCTGTGTTCTAGAGTGATAAATAGAACTGATAATCCTGAACGGTATATAGAGTATTTATGTAGTGCAATGCAGTAAAAGAGAGACAAACCAGATGGAAGGGCATGTTTTTGTCTCAGTTTGTTCAGCACATCAGTTGCATCAAAACCAGCATTATCACACAGTTGTCTTGGGATTACCTACAAGAAAACTTAGCGAATTGACTATTTGGAAGTTGGAACCACCAAATAAGCACAAGCAGAGCCATATAGGCATTTTATTAAAGGCAAAAGCAATCTACCACAACCATATATTATTAATCAAATACAGAGAAGAAACCCCTCACTGAAATAAACTCCCACTTGCAATCAATAATTAGATTTGACACTCCAAAGTGGTCACACAATATCGTGGAGGGGTTCTGAATCTAAAATCGGATGATAATAAATCTCATGTGTTCGATATCCACAAGAAATAGCTAGAAGTTCAAGCTGTCCATCCAATTATTTATCTTGCGTTAGAAGTATACACTTGAGCTGTTTTCAAATCTATCGGAGATTCGGTAAAAGTACTCAGAAACCCATTAACCAAAGATTGAAATTATGTTCCTCATAAGATGTACCTCAAGGGCTTTGGCATAAGAGTTTATAAAGAGCTGGGACTTCCCAGCAATGGTACGTGCATGCTGCCTCAAGTAACGGCTTATCTCCATCTGCAAACACAAATTTAAAAAACAGAGCTGCAATTATGGAAAATCTTCAAAGGCAATAGTATTTCCAATAGCAGAAGATAGTTCATACGTCAATGGCACCGCCGCCAGCAACTATGGTTGAGTTTTTCAAAGCCCTTCTAACAATCATAATAGCATCATGTAAACTTCGTTCTGCCTCCTCAATAAACTAAAATCATCAAATGCAGCAAATCAGAGCCAATATTGCAGTCACAAAAAGGAGGCACTATCATGACAATCACAAACCTGATCTGCACCACCACGAAGAACAATTGTGGCGGTCCGACCAGACGGGCATCCACTAAATATATTGAACCTCTCATTTCCAACTTGCCTCTCTTCAAATAGGTCACATGTTCCAAGAACCTTTTAAACAAGAAAAAAGGTCCAGATCAGCTGGGAGAATCAGACAGTTCACTTTAAAACTTTTAAGCTATAACATATTCATATATATTCAAAAATGAAGTTCAAAGAGCACAGGATGTGTAGGAGTCTCCAATTTGTTAATTTTAATTAGAGAGACAAAAGCAAGAGAATAACCTCATCAATGATATTGTTCACAGTAGTCTGAACAGTTCCACCTGTAGCTGCCACAACCCGATGCAAATCTTCTTCAGTAACACGACCAGCACAAAAAATATCACGATCTGCAAAATACTGCACATAAAAAATAAATTAATAAAGCATACCAAGAGTCTCTTTCCTCACCCTGTCACGACTTGATGAATATTTAGTTATCAGTGACAGTGATGAATAAAATATTGTGGTGGAAAACAGACAGCTTCTTTGTCAAATCTACTTTGATGCATCATACTGAACTCTGGTGAAGATTGTGTGCTAATATACAATACATGTCATAATCTTCTGAGTAAAATATGAGACATCCGATAATATAAATGTTAAATTAATACCTGAGTTGCCAGATCACCAATAGCAAGCCGCGACAAAACAATCTTTGCTCCACTCTTCACACATTTATCCAATTTGTCGTAAATGATATTCCATTCTGCATCTACAATTGACTGATACTGCAGAGGATCTGACAGCCTGTGGTATTGAAAGATTGCCAGAATAAGCATTCCTGTACTTAACGGGAAGCAACTTTGTAGAAGGTGGGACAAATAAAAAGGAGCAGAATGTTCTAACCTGATCTCCGCATTTTCTTTCTCTGATTTTAACTCCAATTCTATGTTTAGCAAGAGTATTTTTGGATTTACAAACTTCTTGGGTTGCTGCTCAAAACCAGCATAGGAGAATGTCTTTTTGAAGGCAACGCCGGTCACAAGAAAAGAATCCCTCATGGTACCTCCAGGAACCTAAAGAATTTAAATTAGCACAAAATACAAGAAATTAGAAGCAGAAACAAATAGCAAGAGAGGGCAAACCAAAGAGCCCAATTCACTAAATTGTTGTTATTCCAAATGTGCTCATGTTCGACAGTGCTCAAATTGTAAAACATCCTAAAACTGTTTACCTCCATCACCACAAAAATATGTACATGAATATGTATATCTATATGTATGAGCCTAAATATGTATATGAATATGTAACACACATATGTATATATATGTATGTGCCTACGTGGGGGTCCAGAAGTCCAGAGCAACTATAACCCTATGAGCTCTCTTCATGTAACACCAAAACTTGGCAATGTTGTAAGCAGGATTAATCAGGTAGTGTTTGGAGTATCCTTAAACACGTAAAAAGAAGCTTCATACTGTTTTCTGAAATTACATTATTCATTGGAGTGTAAAATTATTCCTTAAGCAACTCATGCATATATCTGAAGAACAAAATTATAAACTTCAAAACCTTTACAATTATTTAAGAGAAAAACAAATAAAAACTGTCAAAACAAGTAGTTCTAATAATCTATTTCACAATAAAACATTGACATACTAAGCAAATTTCCTCCCATTAAAACTCTCAAACAATAAGGTTATAAGAGAACCATCAAACTCTGACAACATTCCAGACAATTACATATAAGTTGTCACACACACACGCACACAAAGAAAAAAGATATGATACGTAATAAAAAAACACAACACCAGATCAAGGTAATCTCTCCTATACAAGTAGAAAGAATCTAATGCTAAACACAAGATTCAACCTTTTTAATTCCAATCATGTTTATCCTATCTTCGTTCCCAATGGCAAGGACAGCGTCCACAACCATAGTTGCAAAAAACTCCTTTTCACCACCGATAAGCTTTGAAGATAGTGTTGTAGCAGCACATTTTGCCAGTAAACTCTTCTTTTCTTCCAAGCTTTTTCCCTCTATGCTAGTAGCTAATTCTTTTATCTTCTCGATGGCCTATTAAATTGGGAGGAAAAAAAAAAAAAAAAAAAGAGATTACCAAGATGTTACACCTACGCAAATTCAAACAGACTTACAGTCCTACCAAAAGAGAAGCTGTTCGATAACTCCTTATAAGGTTCTGTGGATGAACTCCATCTTCAATAAAAGGCTTTGCTTCTTTAAGGAATTCTCCTGCAAGCAGAACCACGGTAGTAGTTCCATCACCAACCTGCACAACAAGCATAACACAGGTTACTGTAGATGCAAGGAACCATTAACCAAATTACTCTATCATCTCAAATGGAATATAAAATAACATTCTCATATTTATTTATTTGGTCAAAGAGATAATACACAAAGTAAAGGATGGCTGAAAGAAAATAAAAGCAGCGATAATACCTCAGAGTCTTGGGACTTTGCAATATCAACAAGGATCTTAGCAGCAGGATGAACTATGTCAAGAAGCTTCATTATGGTGGCACCATCATTGGAGATGGTGGTGTTTCCCTTGTCATCATGGATCAACTTGTCCATGCCTCTTGGACCAAGAGTAGTTCGCACAACATCAGCCACAGCCATGCATGCATTAATGTTGCTGATTAATTGGGGTTTCCCTTGAGAAGTATCAGTCCCTTCCTTGAGCAATATGATTTGTGGTTGCTGTTTATTTTATCCCCACAAGACAAATATAATTGGTTTTAGCACAAAAAAAACAAATGGACTAAAAGAAAAAATAAATACCGCTAGCAAAAAAATCACCAATAGTTTATTCAAGGACAGACAAGAAGAGATGGTATAAAAAAATAGAAAGCGAGCTCAAAGCTAGTACCCAGGTCTTGGTAGCTTATGAGTTACAGTCACAACATTCCACCAATTTTTGGCAATAATTTCTAAATAATTGATGGATGCTGCTGTGCATCAATCACATTATCTTGTTATCTAACATCTTAGCCTCAATTCTCCATCATCTATAAAAAATTAAATCAAAAGAAAAAATGTGTGAAACATACTTTAGTAGCTTTATATGTCGTAGAACATATACAACTACAGATAAAATCCCTTCCTTATTAATTTAGTCTTCAAAAATCAAGATTGGATGCAAGTTTTGAGTTCGTCTCTGGGTTCACTAATCTAATCACTTGAAACTCAAAAATTCTCCTGGTCAGTTAGTAGAGTAAGTTGCAGCAGTTTTGCTATAGCAGTTATCACAGATCAGCTCACACAGCTCATATGTGCATAAATCACACTCTATAAATGTAAACACTTTCGATGATCAATACAAGTCAGTTTCATTTCTTCTTGCTTTAACATGGTATTAGAGCTGTGTGAGCTGATCTTTGCTAACTGCTACAGCAAAACTGCTACAGCTCACTCTACTAACTGCTCCTCACAGCTACTCTAACAGCCTAACTACCTGCTCCTAAGACTTGTGCATTTCAAGCACATTTAGCTTACATCTCATTTACATTTGTGAATTTCTGTACACACTCTAATGAGAGTATTCAGTTCTCTGCTATCCTGGGCTAGGATTGTTTTACCTAGCAAGATGTTGCAATTTACCTCCACTCCACACAAAGAAAGAATTAAGAAATATATGACTTTTGGAATGCCAAATTCATTTAGGAACCTAAAAATTGAAGCAGAAAATGTGAAGAACACGTTCCTGAAGGTTTAATTAAATATTCCCAAGGTTTGCAAGCTATTTAATCGTTTTGTAGTATGGTGGGATTGCAAAACAAACATTCCGTAGCGTTCATTAATTGATAACTCTAAACGCATATACACATTACCGATATGATATCATTTCTACAAAGTTTCGCAAACGGGGGAAGGCAGATTAAAAATCTGAAAAGGAGTCATTTGCATCTAACTTCCAGAGAAAATGAAGAAAAAAAAATCCAAAGTACGAGTATCAGCATAGATCTAAGTAACCGAAATGCCAAATAGAGCAAGAATGCAGCATCGTACAATCTGAAGAAGCATTCATAAGAAGGAACAAGATTTCTCTACTAAAAAAAATCGCACGCAGAGAGAAAGACAGATCGAGCTCACCAACATGGAAGACATTGTTAGATTTCGAGTTTCTGCAAAGGCTGTTCGGTTTTCCTTTGTTGAGACTTGAGAGCGAAGTAGTACTAAGAGTAAGAGGAATGTTCTAGGGTTTAGGAAAGACCTTTGGGGGTTTCTCAAATGCCCTCCTTTGAAACTCAAGGGTGCGTTTGGGAAGTGTTTAAAAACAGGGCAACAACAACTACTTTGAAAGAGGTAATCAGGTAATCGAAATCGGAAATAAGAAAAAAAAATTATTTTATTTCAATCGGTCCTTGAAGAGTTTTTTGTTTCAACTAATTGCCAATATTTTTTCAATTGATCCTTAAACTATTACGAAAATTTATACTAAGCCATAGAAGATAAAATACATCAAATAATGAAATTACCATACTTCAAAATAATATTCTAACGTATATTTTATTAAAGAAATATCGTGTAATATTTCATTATGGTACTATTACCGAAACGAAGATAAACTATACGAGAATATGGATATGAACAAAAGTTTGAGATGATAATTTTCCAAGAAATTCATCTTAGGTCGATAAATATTTTGTAAAAAATTAATTTTAGTTGGAAATATACTAATTTGATTTAGTTATTTCAAGCTCGATCTATTATAAAATTTAAAAAAATACTGAATATTATTATCCACAAAAGGATTTTAAATTCATGCTTTAAAGACCAAAAAATATATTTTACCTCTATTACCTTTATTTTATTATATTAAAATTTTGTACTTATATTTAATTACATTGAGTACTTTAATTTCGACTTTAGTATGTTTCGTATATTTTACTCAAGCGGGTGGGCTTCCTTTGAAAGAAGAGAAAATATATCAATTTGTTCTAGATTCATACCACATATTCAAAATCGGACCATAAGTTATTATTTTGTCTAAATAGACATTTGAACTTTCAGAATAAGTCAAACAAGCCCTTTGGATATTAGATTTGAGACATATGAGTTTTCCAAAATATTAAAATATCTAAATATATTTAAAAATATTAATTAAATCCAAAAATAACAAATTAAATAATGTATTTAAAATGTTCAAGCCCTATATGCAAAAAAAGGACTTAAAAGACAGATTTTATCACATTATGAGGCTTTCAGATATTGTTAGCTTGTGTTTCTCTCTTCTGTATACGTTATCTCTGATTTTCTTCTCCATTTCCTTCTTATTTGGAGCCACATACACTTGGGTATTTCTCTTTTCTCCGTCTTATAGAAGTTTAAACCTGCTCGAAAAGTAATTTTATCAATACGAATCCTATTAGGGTCATATCACAAAACTTCATAATGTATTTTTTTCAGTAAATTGTAAACAAAGTAAGTAAGTGGGTGCTTACAAAAACTCACCAACTCTAATTGTTCTAAAAAAAATAATAAAATTTTAAATAATTTTATTAATTATTATCTTATTTTTTATACAGTTTCATCACTTTTAATAATCATTTTAATAATATCTTATCAATCTTACCACACCAAAACAAACATGAGATTTATAATTCATGCAACCAACTTTTTTACGTCCAAATTTTTCACGCTCCACCACTTAATCAACAAGCAAACATACTCTTTAATGGTAAGAATGTGTGTTTCTAAATTTTTTAATTCCATTTTATTGTTAACACATTTGTTAGTCTCTATTTAACTAAATTGGTCGCGGCCGCGACCATCCGTCGTGGCCGCATCCTTCGATGCGCCCAATCCCAACGACACTCAAATTCAAGTCTCCACCTTAATGCGAACGTCGATTCAAACCAAATTAGATTCAAGACACAATTCCTAACAATCTCCACCTTGCCTTGAATCCTCAAACGATGCAACTTTTTCGGACAAAGTTCCACCATTATTCAAATCTTCTCACAAATTCAAACAAATCGAATCCAAACAAACCAAATTCAATTGCGCCAATTGTACCCAATGTACCAGATGCGCTTTAAGTACCCAAATTGTCCCAAACAATGGGACACTAATAACTTATAACAACAGCAAACCGAACCAAAGTGGAACCTTGAATCAAATACAAAGTTCCTTTTGATGCCCTTCAAAATTACATTCGAACATTTGCAGACTTTTAAAACTCCACCTTCCCCTTTGAAACTGAAACCCCTGCTGTCTAGTCGACTCAGTGAAATCAGATTTCTCGTCATGAGTGGAACATGTCTGACATCGTTCAATGCGCACAACCTAGCATCATGTGTCCTCACCTTGATTGAGCCTATTCCAACCGCCTTGCATTTGGAACCATTAGCCAATGAGATATTGCCACCTTCCTCCTGCTTATAGGTTGCAAACTACTCCCTACGCGGACATATATGGTACGACACCCCAGAGTCGAGAACCCACGCATCAGATGTACCTGTCTGTTTCTCAGCAACTAGGACCGAATCTTCATCAGAGTCTGCTTCAACTTCTACAACATAATCAACGGTGTTTTCATGCTTCTACTTCAACCTCGGACATGCATACTTCCAATGCCATGTCTCCTTACAATAGTTGCAAACATCTCCTGGTTTAGGACCTTTGGGGCCTAAATTCTTCTTGAACCTCCTTTTCCCCGAATATCCTGAACCTCGATTATCACTGACCGCTAAAGTTTCACCCGATTATCCCGTTAAACCATTTGCATGATGGCGCAACTCTCTAGAGTGCAGTGATGATCTCACTTCTTCTAGAGACACAGAGTCTTTTCCAACAACAAACGACCGCACAAAATTTTCTTACGACGGTGGTAGAGAAACCAACAAGATCAAAACAACATCCTCATCTTCTAATTTAACATCAATGTTATGCAATTTCTCATAGGATTTTGTTAAGTTGATCTAAGTGATCGCGAAGAGACTGACCTTTGCGCATACGCATCCCGAACATACGTTGCTTCAAAAGCAACTTATTGGTGAGCGACTTCGTCATGTACAAACTCTCCAATTTCGACCATAACCCCTGTGCAGTTTCTTCCTTTGCTACCTCGGTGATGATGTCATCATCGAGACACAACATGATTGTTGAGTGCGCTCTCTCGTCCAGAATGGCCATCTCGGCAGACACGGGGACCTCGGCCTCTTCCTTATCCGCTGCCTTGCCCTTGTCCTTCTTCGACTTCGGCATCAGTGGCGCCCACAATCCTTGTTGCTTCAACAAGACTTTCATTTAATCTGTCATAGACTAAAACTATCCCTCCCTGTGAATTTTTCAATTTGCACGCTTATCCTAGACATATTTCCCACGAAAAATAGCGAAAATTTGAATCAAGCTCTTGATACCACTTGTCGGGAAATTTACTAATAACAAACGAATGATAAGCGTGAAGAAACAAATAAATAAAGACACCGAAATTAACGTGGTTCGCTAACAACTTGTTAGCTACGTCCACAACCAAACGGGAGGATCCCAAATTCAATATCAACGAGAGTTCAAACAAAATAGGACTATAGTATCCTAGCAAACAAAGACAAAATCGAATATCAATCAAATGATACTCGACCCAAACTATCTCTTAACGCTCGACTAACCAAGCCAAAATCAATACCAAACAATTATAATCACACTATCTCAGAGGACTTATTTATAAGTCTCCTAAACCCAATCCTATATAGAAAATGAATCAAATTGGGCCTAAACACGTGAGCCCAACATCAGAGCCGCCTATGGTGTCACGGGCGCGACAGATGCTCCCATGTTTCATCTAACTAGTCGCGGTCGGGACTACCTTTGCGCCCGCATCTGCTTCAGTTGCAGTAACATGGCGCGGTTGTGCAGAGCCCACTCTCCAGCGCCAAAACTTACTTTCCCGTCACAATTGGTCGCGTCCGTATCCACTGACGCGCCCAATTCCAACAACACTCAAATTCAAGCCTCCACCTTGATACGAACGTTGATTCAAACCAAACCAAATTTAAGACACAATTCCTAACACTACATTTTTCTAAAATCATTTTTTATTCACTAACTGTTTGCATGTACAATTTTGGTCTCTGAAAAAAAGTTAAAAAGTCAATTTAATTATGTATTCTTAAAGTTGGTCCATATTTAGTCCCTTATTCGATGTTGGTGATCAATTTGCCCGAAAAATTAATGTGTCAGTCATTCTTCGGTGCCGTATTTAAAAATCGGCGTGAAAATAGGCACGTGATCGACACGTGCAATTTTCTGATCAAATTGATCACCGACAGTGAAAAAGGACTAAGTACAGATAAATTTTAAAGATTTGAATTTATATATATATTTTTTAATCAAATTGTACTGAGTTAGAAGTTACAACACCAAATTTGATTTTAGCTCAATTTTTTATATACGTAAAAAATTAACGTAAAATTATTAAAAAAAATTGAACCACAAACGTAGCTCAAAATATGTAATGGCGGATAGTGTTGTTCACGTGGCTGCATGTCATTCTCTAAGGCAGTATGGCGGCCATCAGTTTCCCCTCCGTATCGCTCCGCCCATCGGAACTGTCCGCCACAACGTTAAATTTCCGAAGCTCCGCCGCATATCTTCCTAGAAGGAGTATTCACCGCGCCAGCGCGTCGCCAGAAACCTCCACTGCTCCATCGGAAAAACCCGAAATCGAGCTAGAATTCCTCGGGGTAGATATACTAATTTCTCCATTATTCGTCGTGGCCATTGTGGACATTAGTTATTTCTCCAATTTGCGTTTCACTTGACCTAGTCGTGCCGCAATTTTGCTTAACTGCTACATTATTGCAGATTTATTTACTGGCTAGGTTTGATGTTTGCAATCAAATTCACAAATGTCAGTGTAATTAATGACGAATTCAGTCATTAAGTTTCATGAATTCCTATGAATATGTTTAATTTTAGCCGAAACCGGGGGATGCAGTGAACAGGGTTGTGGAAATTAGTTATTTCTCTAATTTGCGTTTGATTTTACCTATGCGTGCCCTAATTTTGCTTAACAGCTATATCATTGCTCGTTTGGTACTTCATAAATGCAGATTCATTAACTTGCTATGTTTAATTTTTGCAATCAAATTCACGAATTCCAGTGTGATTGATGAAGATTTTAATCATTAAGTTTCATGAATTCTTATGAGTATGTTTAATTTTAGCCGAAACCAGGGGATGCAGTAAACAGAGCTAAAGCTATAAGTGGGGACAAGCTGCTTAGGAACATAATGTCGGATAACAAGATTGAGCTCTATGCCGCTTATGTAAGATTTTCCTTCAGGCCTTTGAATTAGTGGGAGTTTGGAATCAGGATTTTTTTCAAGTAAAGGCTGTCAAATAATTAAATATAAGTACTTTCATTGTTTATGCTTATCAAAAGGCGAAATGGGCTTCTTTGGCCACTAATTCTTTTATCTGATAGGGGAAATTAATGAACTGTGGAGGCGGTGGAAGCTGTGGAACTTGTATTGTGGAGGTAAGATGAAGGAATTCCAGTTACTGTTACTCTTAGGCCATAGTGATTCTCAATCTTATAAGTAGTTAGGCCGTATTTTCTCTCAGTTTGCTTGAAGCACTGTACTTTTAAATGAAGATAGATGTAAGAGGCTCTATTGATTGATAAGTGAAAAATAGCTACTTGGAGGATGAGCGTGGACACGAAGTCTTTCTGTTTTATTTAAGTCCGCTTTTTGTTTACGAAAGCATTGGAACAAATATGAGAGATCACTCTCCTTTGAAATTATTTTCCATCTGATATTGCCACGTTGAGATCAATTATGATTTTGAATATGGACTTAGTTGGATTGCTTTGAAATTGTTGAAATTGACACTTACCGAGTCATATAACTTACCATTAGCAAATGGTTATGTCTCCTGCAGATTGTTGAAGGAAAGGATCTCCTGAATGAGAGAACAGATACAGAACTTCGATATCTTAAAAAGGCATGTTTTACTTACAGCAATGTATCCTTCTTCTGTAAGTTTATATGTATCTCAACTTAGAATTGTAGAGATTTCTTAATGTTTCTAGTGAGTCATGAGAAAATTAGATAATGAAAGATTTGATTATGATTCAAACTTTAATTCTTCGTCCTCATTACTGCCACTTTTAAAACTCTTTGTCTTGTTTTGAGTCGGTGTCAATGTTCTGCTATCTCGCAGAAACCAGAGTCTTGGAGACTGGCATGCCAAACTATAGTAGGAAATAAAGAAAACTCTGGAAAGGTACGCTGATTGCATGTTTTGTTCGTGATCTGTATTATTTACAAGTTTATTTCTCTCATTGTTGACTCGTAACTTGGATAGATGAAATACTGTATTCTAAACTGAGCTGCAGTCCCGAGAGGAACTCCGAACATAGCATTGCATTTCTTGTTGTAGTACTGATAAAAAATCGAACTTTGAAAACTTGTAAAAGTAGTGGAACTTAATTTTATTTATCTATTCTAAAGGTGATACAGAAAACTCTGGAAAGGTAAGCTGGTTGCAAGTTTTGTTCGTGATCTGTATTACTTACAAGTTTATTTCTCTCATTATTGACTCAACTTAGACAGATAAAATAGCGTGTTCTAAACTGAGCTGCAGTCCAGACGAGGAACATGAACATAGAATTGCATTTCTCGCTGATAGCATTGATAAAATATCAAACTCTAAAAATTTGTACAAATAGTGGAATTTAATGTACTTTATCTATTCTAAATTCTTCTCAAAATAATTTATTCTTGAAGGTGGTTGTCCAAAGGCTGCCTCAATGGAAATGATTGAGAAGAAATGTATCTACCTCGCTGTGCCCTTTCCTCTTCTGGAACTACTGCAGTTTCATTTTAAAGCTCACAGTCTTTGCATAGAGAGTATACTAGTCGAGGCTAATGTTGTTTCGAGAGAACATATTCATGACTGTGTATATATCAACATATGCACCCTGGTAAATCATTCTGCTCCTTCACGTTTCTTGCTTTACATCTGTGGTCGTCTGTGACATTCAGATTTAACAAGGTGATTGAATTATTGAGGTTCTTTCTTTTGCCTTTTATGAATATAATGCTAAGTTGATGAATGAATCATTGTGATGGATTGAATATTGTTTTCTAGATTGCACAATACTTGGTACTCCAACACAAGCTTGTGAACTTTATTTGGACAATATTTGTAGGTACATTACCCACTGAAATAGTAAGAGGCTGATTTTGTAAGTTTGCAGGCTCCTAATTCCATTGGAGATTGTTGGTTTCCCACTAGGGAAGTAGATTCTTTTCTTTGTGCCTTTGAAACTAATTCATGTCTCATTGTCGACACGAACACAGTAATGTTGAAAAGAATAGCCAAACTCAGCTGGCTGGTCAATCTAAGGGTATATTTGTTCTAGGATGTAGGTGGATGTAGTCCATTCGAATGTTGAAATTCAGAGGATTCTACTGTCCAAAAAAGGAATGGGATGGAAACATGATGAAATAGAGTAGGATGTGTATTGTAGTAGTCAAATTAATATGAAAAAACTTTTCAATAGAAGGGAACGGATGAGGGTTGAATGTGACCGTCCCCATCCCCATCCCTATCCCATCAAACAGTAAAACACCGTTGGGTCCAATTTTACAGCAGCCTAAATTTCACTCTAATCTTTCCTATACAAGAATTCAGCTGGGCGGGCTAGGATCTTTGCAGTCGAACCTCTACTTCTACTTGCTGGGGGGGTAGGGTCTTTGCAGTCGAACCTCTACTTAATGTTGGGGATGAATCGAACCAAAGTCTTGTACACCGTAGTGCCCAGCCTCGAAGCACTACTTCGTTCCAAGATATGTTATTTTATTGGGCCAACGGAATGTGCTTTACACATCAGTCCATAAGCACACCATGTTACACAGTGAGGTGAGAGGTGAGCCATGATATTATTGTTTTATTTTCTAGCATTGGATTCCAAATAGATGCTAGATCTTACTAACATTGAACTATCATTATCTCTTTATTTTTCTATTTTTTAGGGAAATCATTATGTGTTTATTAAATTGCAGATATTGGATCGCCGGGTCAAATGGGCCCCTCATTGTAATTTTGTGATTACTTCTTCGAGGCCCAATTCAACTTTATAACCCTAGATGGGCAATTAGTTTTTTTCCAGAAGAAATAACTTTCAAAAGTTATTGCATGGGCTTGTTTGTTGTTTAAACTTCTCCCTAATATATTGGGAAAGATCAAACCCACATTTTCATCTACTTTATTTATCCTAGCCAACAGTACTTCAACAATCTCCATCCTGAACAAACACACCCACTGTCTTGAATAAGTTAGTGCCCGTTAAATAAATCAAATATACTCTGGAATGAAGGGGGTTTTTCTTCATTTGTACTTGTGAAAAACTCTCCTAATCTAAAGAAGCAAACATGTTACTTCTTCCTCCCCATGAAAGAAGTCTTGAATTAAAAAATATTATCACAGTTTTGTTTCAAAAATCAACGCCTCGTTTTATTAATTCAAGTAAAAATTAAAAAAAGAATTCGTATATGATTGAATAAGCTAACTAAAAAATTAATATAAGTGAGTGTATATTAATGATTTACAGGAAGTTATATCTTTATTAAATTGATTAAAAATAACAAATAGTGCGTATTGGAAAAATTATTTTTCCAAGATGACGATCTAATCTATAAATTTACGTTTTGGGGGTGGCCCGCGTAGTCTTAAGGAAAGAAGATAGGGTTGAAAAATTGTGTTGGGTCAACACTCAACAATGAGCCTGAAACACAATAATAGGCCCTGTTTGTTTATGACTGTGGGTGGCTGAAGTACTGTAGGTTATGGGAAATATAGTGGAATATAAAGGTTGGAGTAAATGAGTGAGTGTTTGTTTATGTTGGTTGGAGATTGGGTTGTGAGGTGATTATAATATAAAATGTGTTAAAATTGATTTGATGTGTGTAAGAGTTAGTTAGTAAGTGATTGATTATTAATTAAAGTGTGTATTGGGAATGATGTTTGATTGATAATGTGTGTAAGAGTGAGTTAGTGACTTGATGATGTGTGTAGAGATTATGGACAATTTATTGCTCACAACTGATTAACAAACACGTAATGGGTTGGGCTAAATCTACAACCGATTGGCCCAATCCTAAACAAACAGGGTCATAGTGTACTTTGTTTCATCTGTCAGGCATGGACCAGACACCACATTTTTATATGTATATTGTATGTATTAAATTTATTTTTGATGAAAATGCATTAATTGAACTGACACATTAAACAATATCATATAAATACTATTTAATGCATGTTTATTCTATCAAATTCATATAGGTGCTTGAGAATATTACGTAGGCATAATTTTGTGGAGTGCCCATCTGTCTTGAGTTGCTGTCACGTGTCTGAGTTCAAGAAACAACCCCTTTTAACATTATTTAAAAGAAAATCACATTTTTACTAATAAAACAGGCACAAATATAATTTTGAAAGCTCAACAACATTCAAACAACCTTCAGCATTATTACGGTTCAACTTAATTTCTTCACATTTCCACCCAACATATATTATACACAACCACCTTGATCCATGCTACACAGTACACCCGAAACTACCCCTAAGGTGGGATAGGATCGGGATTTTTTGGGTTTCGGGTTTTTTAGGTCACAACTGACGCATCGAGTACCCAATAGAAAATCTTGATTTTTCGGGTAAACAACCCCGACGGATACCCATCGAGTTGAATTTTTCTCAATGTTACTTTTCTATGAATGATTTTTTTTTTTCTTCTTTAAGATTATTGAAATATGCATTTATTAAGGTAATTTTGGTAAAATAGGATACTTGGAAAAAACCCAACACGGAAAAATCTGACCCCAGAAAAAACCTAACCTGGAAAAACCAAATCCGACCTAAACCCTATACCTGGTCGGGTACCCAAAAGTGCAAGGTAGAAATTCCACCCCTAACTACACCAAATATGTTATCTATTATACGATGCACACGTATAATTGTGTATGTGTGCAAATACTTCACCAGATGTAGCATCTATACGACCCGAACAAACACAACATACAGTTATAGATACCCAAAGGGTCAATTACCAAAAGCAACCTGTATTATGAGCCTTTTTCAGTTTTGCAACCTAAACTTTTTAGTTTTTCCGATGACAACCTGTATTAATTATTTTTTTTCAATTTGCAACCTCCGACTATATTTCCGGCTATATAGGCCATGTGACTTGCACATGTTTTTTTTGGACCAATAAGATGGTGACACGTGGCGGCTAATAAAATATTTAAAAAAATATTAATAAATATTTTAAAAATTTCAAAAATTTCATTAATAAATCTAGAAAATTAATAAAAAAAATCTGAAATTCTTTTAGAAATTCTAAAAATTTATTTAAAATATAAAAAAAATATTTAAAATTTAAAAAAATTATTTATAATCGAAAAATAAAATAAAATAATTTTGTAATTAATTAAAAATTTCAGAAATTTCATTATAAATTCTGAAAAAAAAATTATTTCTAAAATTAATTTGAAATTCTAAAAATTTATTTAAAATTAAGAAAAATCATTTAAAATCAAAAAAATAATTTTAAAAACAGAAAATAAAAAATAATAAAAATTTATTTAAAATTAAGAAAAAATCATTTAAAATCAGATAGCTAATTAAAAAAATTTATTTTAGAAATTAATTTTTAAATACTAAAAAATAATTATAAATTGTAGAAAATTAGTATAAAAGAGAGGGAACTTCGTATATTCCGGTATAAATAAATTTAAGAAGTGCATTTTATGTATTTAATTTTTGGGATTATAAATAAATTTTCTGAATTCTTAATAAATTTTTAGAATTTCTTAAATAATTTTATTTTATTTTTTTAATTTTCTGGAGTTATAAATGTAATTTCCGGTTTTTTTATTATTTTTTATTTTCTATTTTTAAAATTATTTTTTTGATTTTAAATGATTTTTCTTAATTTTAAATAAATTTTTAGAATTTCAAATTAATTTTAGAAATAATATTTTTTTTTCAGAATTTATAATGAAATTTCTGAAATTTTTAATTAATTACAAAACTATTTTATTTTATTTTTCGATTATAAATAACTTTTTTAAAATTTAAATATTTTTTTTTAATTTTAAATAAATTTTTAGAATTTCTAAAAGAATTTCAATTTTTTTTTTAATTTTCTAGATTTATTAATGAATTTTCAGAAATTTTTAATTAATTACAAAATTATTTTATTTTATTTTTTCGATTATAAATAATTTTTTTAAATTTTAAATAATTTTTTTAAATTTTAAATAAGTTTTTAGAATTTCTAAAAGAATTTCAGATTTTTTTTATTAATTTTCTAGATTTATTAATGAAATTTCTGAAATTTTTAAAATATTTATTAATATTTTTTTAAATATTTTATTAGCCGCGACGTGTCGCCATCTTATTGATCCAAAAAAGAACATGTGCAAGTCACATGGCCTATATAGTCGTAAATATATCCGGAGGTTGCAAATTGAAAAAAAATAATTAATACAGGTTGTCATCGGAAAAACTAAAAAGTTTAGGTTGCAAAACTGAAAAAGACTCATAATACAGGTTGCTTTTGGTAATTGACCCATACTCAAAATTACTTGCAAAAGATACAATAGCAACATATCAAAAGGAAAAAAAAGATTGACAAAAATGTTAGCTTACACTATCCACTAGGAAAGCCCTTCCCATGCCATTTCTGAGGAAGAAGAGCTCATTGCCATATTTAAACAGCACAAGATTAGATTACAATACAACAACAGAATGCCATTAAAAAAAATATAGCAACAGGCACACAAACGTACGGTTATAAACAGGATGCAGAGTAGAGGTTGTCTAATGCATTACCAGAACAGCAGTGTTTCCGGCAACAGGCTGGAGACTAGCAGCATTTTCCAACTGGGCCCACACTTGCTTCCGTTTTTCAACGGATGAGTTGACTTTTCCTTGTTCCTCTCGGAAATTTGAAACGCAAGCTGATGTCAAGGCATCGTCCATTTCCGTGAGCATCTTTCTTACGTTTAAGGTGAGATTTAGGACAGCCTGGTTCCAGTGGTTTTGCGCGTTCACTTCCAGAGCTGGGAATACTATCGGCAGTATAGTGTGTCGGTTATGAGTGATAAGTTTGAGAATCTGGTCGTTGTTCCAAAGGAAAAGTGTCCTCTCAGCTACCTGCAATTTGAAAACAGGAGAAGTCTGAATCAAAGGCCATAAATAAAGAAAGATTGTATAACTGAATCAGGTCAAATGGGATATCAAATGAGAGAATACGACTATCTTTAGTTTATCGAACTCTCTCCCAGAAAAAGTTGAAAATCCACACTCAATCTAATAACCATTAATGGAATAAATTAGGTGCTAGAGAACCGAGCTCCCCTTACTTAAGTTCAGAATCCAGAAAGCTCAAAAGTTCAGAATCCAGCTTTCTGTAAGCGTGAAGATTCAGAAACCGGAATAAATGAAATGTCGTAACAATCCCATGACAAGGACTTCTAAGAAAGTAAGTAATCATACTCCATAACTTCGGATCATGACCTAAACATATGCTCTTCAACTGTTTCATTTTACAGGAACGGGATTTAGTTACATAAATTTGAATTTCAGCCTAATATTGCTTCTTGTTTCCCCTAGCAAAACTCAATTATGCGCGGTTATGGAAATCCTCAATCATTCATGATAAAAACGAAGGAAGTGAGAACTAACCCCATGTTGTCGTAGGTTAACGGTAAATATTTTGAACAATACAAAACAGTTTGCAATGCCACTAAAATATCAAGTAATCGCGGACAAAAAGTGATTGCTCATATAATTTGGGCAAACTCCAATAACCGAAGATGACAACGGATAATACAGATACCATTGGCAAGCCTCAAAACTAGACAGTAAATAACGTTGTTACAAATATCACATGTGCCACCATATCACAAAAAATAAGCAAATAGAAACGAGATATTACCTGAAAATGGTAACTATTTATGCAGTGTCTGATGCGGCAAAATAATGGAACCATGACTTTCTGGAACTCAGCCATGGTAATTACTTCCAAAATCTCCTCCAATTCACCCAAAAACATCACCTCCTTCTGGCTATTCGTAATTGGCCAAAATTTAAGCAGCCCCCTAATCAAACTGCTAGCCAACTTCGGCTCCTTCTCAATAAACTGAGTTACACAATACGAAAGCTGCTGAAAGTAAACCCCAAGTGACTTCGGCTTGTGCAGAGGAATCAATGCCCTACAGAAGAATATCTTATGCTCTTCTTTTAGAGGTGTCGCGAATCCTGTAATCACACTCCCAAAAATCTCCAACAACTCCGCGATTCCACTATGCTTTTCCACCTCAAACACGAATCTATAGAACACGTTGCTTATACATTTCCGGATAAACGGCCGGTGAACCATAAATTTCCCGTAAATCCTATGCAGAATCGCCTTCAAACAATCCCTCTCTCTCGGATCATCAGACTCAAACAAGTCAATGATTTTCAAAATGAATGAATTGTTTACATATTTTTTCGCAACCTTGGTCTCCAAAGAAGACGAAGTCACGAATTTGAGCAGGAAATCATACACTATCTGTAAGTGAGACCAGGCAGGATCAAATGCGGGTTCATCTTCATTGTCATTTTCACTCGAGTTAGCAGTTCTCGATCGGCAATTAGGCGGAAAGGGACGGAACAAGTTAATGGAACACATTTTGCAAGATGCTAAAATCGCAGGCTCGGAAAATTTTGGGGGGCTATCAGATACGAATTCGAGAAGCTCAATCAATGTGGCTCGTTTGAGGTCCTTTTCTTGAAGGTTTTTTGTAGGATCAGTGAAATCAAATACGACACAACAAAGACTTAACTTACTGATGAAGAGATTCATTTTCTCTGAACTTGGGACGTCTTTAAAGGCAAGCAATGGCTCAATTCCTGCAATCACACTGGCAGGAAACACTGCTGCTGAAGCCCGTTTAGCAACAGGGCCGGCAGAGCCAGCCCGGCCCGATCCCGACGACAGCGAGTTGGGTCCTGAATTAGGGTTTCTGTGCAGGTCCTGATCTGATTTACTGGATTTCCTCGGAATTTTACTCAGAAATTGCTTCCACATCCTTGGATTTCAGTCTTCCTTTCTCAATTGGGGAGAAAAACAAATATTAACTATTGAAAATAAAACCAAGCTCAGACAAGTGACGAATGGAAGATAAATTTGAAGATCTGCGATTAATAATGCCCTAAAAATTACCATAAATTGTACAAAGACGAGATCTTAGAATTGTTTTTCAAAAACAAAAAAAAGTCTGGGAAATCATAAATGCAAGCTATAACAAATTTCAACAAATCAAAAACAAAATACAATCCATACAACATAAAATAAACAAAAAAGCTCTACCAACAACTGCTTACGTATTAGCACATGAACAGCAACAACTACATATGTATATGTCTGCGATAAAGCAAAGTGAATGAAATTAGGGCAGAGGCAGTAGTATTTTAATCGGAGAACGCCTAGGATTCTTCTGAAAAACAAGGGGGAGAACACACGCACACACACACATGCAAATACATGGAAGAATTGGATCTTCAATTAGACATCCATGTGTAGTTGCAGAGAGAGAAGAGAGAGAGTAGTGTGTGTGAGTGTGTGTGTCAGGCAGGCAGGGCTTAATTATGAAATATGAAAAGGGATGAAATTGAATAATTTGAATGTGTTTGTTTGTTTGTTTGTTGTAAAGAAAAGCAGCAACAACAAGATTGAAATCATGACTGAGCTTTTTCACTGCAAATCATACCACACCGCTCCACATTATCACAAATCACAAAATATGAAAATAACACTGCCTTCTCTAATTTATCTATTTTTCTTTTTCTTTTATTCCAATTTAATTTATCAGTTCATAAATAATAAACATCTCTTACAATTTTCATCCTCAACATCTCTATCCTCAATTTTTATCTTTAAAAAAGTAGAAGATTTCACAAAATTTATTTTTTCTTAACCTCCATGTCTTATCGAAGTACGCAAGTTAAGCCGGGACGAAGGAAGTACTACCTCCATGTTTTTGGTCTAGCTTTTTGTGTAAAAATTAAGGGGGTTTAAGGAGTTGACAAATTAACCGTCAACTAATTTCTTGAATCCCTTAATTTTTTTAATCATTTCTATATATTGGTAACATTTTCATAATTATATGGTTAATATTGTAAAAAGAATGGTAAAAAGCGCTAGAACGACAAACAAAACAAATAAGCTTGAATACAACTAAAAAAAGGAAAGTACTACTTCCATTTTTTTTAGTTATTATTCTAACTTTTGTTTTGTTTGTCATTCTAACTTTTTTACCATTTTTTTTACAATATTAACCCTATAGTTATGAAAAATGTTAACAATATATATAAATGATTAAAAAATCAAAAGATTTAAGGAAATTAATTGAGGGTTGATTTGTCAACTCCTTAAATCCCTTAATTTTTTTATCCAAAACTAGAATGACAACTAAAAAAACGGAGGAGATAGTATATATATATATATATATCTAAATTAGTGTACAAGTATTCCATATTTGATTAAAATTCAATTTAAATTAAAATTAAGGGAAAAATACTAATTAGCCCCTCAATTTATACACAGATTTAAATTGGACTATCACTATCTTTTTACTTAAATAGACACTTAAACTTTCTAAATAGATTAAATAAACATTGTACTTTTATATTCTAGACAAATATGATCTTCCTAAGTATCAACATAACTAAAAATATTTTAAGAAAATTAATCAATCTTCAATTAAAAAAATAAAAAGACGTATATGAAAAGCAAGAAAAACTTTAAGAATTGTAGTATTTAATAAAATTCGAGGAAATTATTCAAATAAGTAAAGAAAAAAGTTCATTCTAAATATGTAGGTTATTAATTATTTTATAAATTCGTTAAACTATTTTAGATTTATTCTAAGTTATCAAACAATTTTAAGATATTATATTGATAGTTTCTTGAAAAAATACTTTTTTATGTTATTCGTTATTTTTAAATTTATTTAGTTATGTTGATATTTTAGATGGTTTTATTTGCCTTGAATTTAAAAGTTGAAGGGTGCAATTCTCCTGTTATAAAGTTGTGTCTAAGTGAAAAATATAGTTCAAAATCTAATGCCTCCAAGTTATTTAGTTTGTACACAAAATAATTGAATTTAAATTTAGATGCCAATTTATAATTAAAAAAATAACAGTGTAGCGTATAAGTTTTTCTAGAATAACTTCTATGCATGATTTTGTGAATTTTAACGATAAAATTGATGTTCCTTCAAATAGATTTGTGTGAAATCATTAGTTCATTCAGGTTAACCAAATTATGTCAACCAAGTCTACGATTCAAATATATTGCTTTTCTTTTTATGTATTGGCATTCTGTTAACTAATATATATACAAATAAATACATGTCAGTAAGAATATAATATTTAAAGAAAAAAAAATAAACTTTCACTAGAACTGGATCACTGTCTTCTGTCCAAATTAAAATCCTTTAAAAAATCCACTTCACACTAAAAAAAAAAAATTAAAAAAAAAAAAACTGTTGATTGAATTTGATTAGATAGAGTGGAAGTTGATGTTGATGACAAAACTACCCAACAGAAGTGGAGTAATCCACAGGTAAACTATTTGGGCCTTGCCAATTGGACCTCTCTTACATTTATTCATTAAATTAAAATGTTGATTTGTGATGGGCTTAATTCAATACTATTTTAATTTTCTTTTTAACTAAATTGTATTTGCTTCTTGTCCTCTTTTGTGCACTAGTTACACGAATTTTAGATTCGTACATTTGGGTCATGAATAAAAATATATTATTATTTATGTTTAAAGGTGTTACATATTATGAGTAAATGTATTATGGTGAAAATGTTTTAGGCTTTGTTTGGTTGGGGTTGGGGTGGCTGGGCTGGGAGAAGTGGATGAAGTTAGTGGCTGGGGGTGTTAGAGAGTAATGTTTGGTTGGGTGGCTGGGGTTGTGATTGGAGTGTCGGATTTAATTATTAATTGTAAAATGTGATGTGATATGTGTAAGAGGTAGTTCTTAATGATTGGAGAATGATTAAAATAGTATTAAGATTTGTGATTGATTAATTTTGTGTGTAATTATTGATAGGTAGTTTAGCCAAGCCAACTCAAACAAACATTATAATGGGTTGGCCCAACCTATGAGAGGTTGGGCCAACCCCAAGCAAACATGGCCTTAGTGTATGCTGGTAGGTGTGGCCCAGTTGCCTAGGGTTACAAGACCAATACTCGGCCCAAGTTGTCTAGGGTTACAAGCCCAATAATTGGCCCACTTGCAGATTTGGTAATTAGGCCGCGGTAGCAACGCACGGGGGATTGAAGATTCCTCCCACGATCTTCTCTCAATCACGAAGGCGGATCTGGTGGCCATAATTTTAGGAATATAGTTAGGGTTGTGATTTGTATGATATAAATAGTAGAATTAAACAAGTTTGGGGGGTTCGGACTCTGATTTTTAGAGATTATAACCTGTAAACTAAAGAAAAGACGAAGAAGAAAAGTGCCCGACAGGAACATTATTTTCCCCGTGGACGTAGATCTCCGGATCGAACCACGTACATCTTGCGTTCTGTTGTTTCTTTACGTTCTATTTTATTATCTTTTGGCTTGTACTTTTTTTATAACGGATTGCGCTTTATCATATGCTTAAATATATCACTTGTTTTGGGTAAAGATATCAGAACAAGTGCTATCTTTAAATATAAATCGTGTGCACATGAGACTTTGTTTATTTTTTGTTATTCAAATCTTAATATCTTTCAATTATTTCCAACAATAACGTATCGTTCTAGCAATATTTGAAGTGAACTTTTTGTGACAAGTGCAACGGGAGATTCAGGTTGGAGATGAAATTTATGCACGCTTGTTATTGATTACAAAAAATACTTTGACTTTTAGCTTAAGGAAAAAAAAAATTAAGTACCTGTAAATATTTACTTTTATTTTAACGATACCATAAAATGACTAATTTTAAGTAAACACCAAAAACATGTTATGGTATAATTTTTTGGCTCAAGATATTCTTTTTTTAGGGGATTGGCTCAAGATATTCTTGTAATGACTTAGGGTTTTTTTGTTTTTCCTAAACAATTTCAGTATGATTCACTGTTTTCAAAAATTCCCAAAGCCACACTTCTAACTCCAAAATGGCATGTTCTTTTGATCCAAATTTTTCAAGTTTTTTTCTCCAAACTATAGAGTTTCTGCTTTACATATATATTATTTATTATTACGAACATTACTTATTTGCTTAAAAATATTTCCCAATTACTTGCCTAGAAACTAATGCGATCACATTGTTTTAGATCTATTAGCTTGAACTGAGTGTCTATATATAAAATTAAGGATGTCCCGCAGTTTACATTGGAGTGTCTTCGACTATACTTATAAGACCTAATGTCTCAAGAACTTATAAGAACTAATGTCTCAAGAACTTATAAGTTGCTAAAATGTTAGGATAATTGAGTTTATAAGATGAAGTATTCGATATTGAAAATTATTTTAATTTACGTAACAATAAAAAATGACATCATTATTTTTGCACCCATCTCCTCGCTTGGAAGGTCCTGACCTCATACCCCTTAGGGGAGGGCCCCACCTCACCTCAGCCCCCTAGGGCACCGGCCCGGGTCAAGATATGTGGTTAGATCCGGCTGAACCCATATAGGTAGCTCAATTGTCATATGCAAACTTTTTTTACAAATAAATTAATAAACAAATTGTCCTATATTTGATTTTACATCGTCTTATAATTATTTCCACTTGTAACGAATGTAACAAATCACATCACTTTATAGTGTACTATAATTTGTTAGGCAGGTTCCATTTGGATTAGATAGAGTTTTCATATTTAATTAATTGTTTATTGCTGCTGCCTAAGTTGTTAAATGTAACTTTGGATTTGCCGAAGATGTTTGACACTCAATTTTGAACTCATGCAAACAAACTTACATAAACATTTGAGGCCGTCCTGCGCTTTTTTTTTTTTTTTTTTTTAACAATCACAATCTACATATTTGATTTAATATTCGTTTTAATTCACTCAACAATCAGTGCCTGCCCTGAGGAGGTAGGGCATAAAGGGTGATTGTCCCGGGAGCATAAATTTTTAAGGGTTCACTTTTACTAGTACAAATGTATATATATACATATATTCATTAATTGATGAAAAAGAAATTAGAATTCTCCGTTATGTGATGCACAATTTAAAATATATTTATTTGTAAAGAAAATTAAGGTTAAATAATTGAATAATTTTATTTTATTTTAAATAAAGGAACATTAGATTGTCTAATAATTTTTAATTTCTTTAATAATTATTATTTAATATATTTTTATTTGCAACTTATATCCAATGTTAATAGTTCAACTCACAATAAATATTCAAATTTAAGCAAATAATCAACCAACAAGCAATTGTTTATTTTATATCCCTTATATATTAAAAGAGAAACCACTTTGACCAGTAGCATTCTCTCAGTCATTTTGCCAAGTGTCATACTATCAGAGTTTTGAGATTATTAAATATTTTATAATAATTCAAAATTTAGGAATTTTAATTTTTTTATTTTCGCCGGACAAGGTTAATATAACTATTGCAATTAATTGTCCATATTTATATGTTATGCATAGTTGATTTGAAATTAAAATATTTCAATATTTAAAATTTCTATATTTTTAATTTTCCCTAATAAGTTCATCAAATAATTGCTTATAATTACAATTCCGATTTTCGATAGTATTATTGCAATAGTATGTGATTTCAATTTTTGATATATAAGCGACTATACATAGGTTTTAAAAAAATAATTTACGAAAAATCATAAATTATTCGTATAATATTCGAACAACTACAGTCGGACAAAGGTTAAATGCAATTCGTGAATTTAATAAATAAGAAAATAATGATGATAATTGAACATAATGAGAGTCAATTGTTAATACATATCTCAATTCAAGGTTAATTAACGACCACCATTAACGATGATAATCCATCTGGTTTCTGCATGTTTGTCTATCTGCGGTTGCATTGGCTGCTAGGGATGCTAGGGCTTGGGAGTTCATAGCACCCGCCTCCATCACTTGCTGATGCGAGGTGATTGTTATGGTAAGTACAGTCTCGGTCTGCACCTCAATCCTTTCCATAGCATATTTATTTCAAGATTTTCACCAACCACAGTAGATGAGCGAAGAACATAAAAACTGGAAATTTCAGCTTCTCTAATTAGAGCGGAAGTTCAAGAGTTGTCCTCTCAAATTGTACCAGGGTACCAAATATTTCTAAAATGTAGACATTGCATAAATACATGGATGTTCGTCTTGTAATCTGCAAAATATCCTCAGCATCCTCATGGTCAAAAATATTTTGCACAATCCCCACGTCCCAGTACCTTGTAATTAGGCCAGTCAATTTCGAAACTTATAAGTCCTTCGTACGACCATTCTCAATTCGGTTTCCTAGCAGAATTTCGACCAATCCACCTATCTGTCTACCCCATGATCCTTTCCCCATTCCCCACCTTCCAAGCCGATCCTTCCTCCACCAAAAGACGAGCCGCAGATAGGTTGCTCCACATGTAACTAGGTTGCCCCTAAACCCCCGTCATAATCTCGTCGTTAGGGAAATACTTAGCTTTCAGTACGAGCATTGCAAGTGAATTGGGACATGGCGAAGTCGTCATTCCTTCTTGACAACATTGCCACGTTAAATCAATACAACTCCCTAAAACCTAACCTCTATTCTACTTACTCATAGTCATCTCCTTCCAAGCTACCCAATGTGTTTTCCTATTTCCCCCATCATACCCCTACCAAAACCTCATCATTGCCCTTTCAAGATCCCTACAAATGCTTTCCGGGAGTAGAAAGGAACTCATAACATATGTAGGAAGCCGTTATTCCTGCGGAAATCAGTGTACCAAGCCCCCGCCTCATCACATTGGTTCCAGAGGATAATGACGAGGCTCTCCGAGCGAATTTGGATGAGCTTGAAAATCGTCGTGACCAATCATTCATCCAACAGGCTAGGTGTAAACAACGTGCAGCCCAGTATCATCACCTCCGGGTCCGGGGCACTCAGTTCAATGTCGGGGACCTAGTGCTTCGGCTCAATTCGGCCAGCAAAGCTGCCCCCGAGGGGAAATTACATGCTTCTTGGGAGGGTCCCTACCGCGTCGTCGCCGCGCACGATTCCGGATCCTATCAGTTAGAGCATCTCAATGGGACCTCGATTCCCCGAAGCTGGCACGTTACCAACTTGAGGCGCTTCTATCTGTGAATGCCAAATCACAAGTACCATCTTATCTTTATGCTCATTGTACGTTTCTTTTATGATTATTATCTCTCTGTGTATTCTTTAGTTTGCTCCGGCACTCATCGTTGAATAAAAATTCTTTGTTTATGCATCTTGCTGTGTTTTCCTTTACGTTACGGGGACGCCCTAACGCAATCGTATTATCATTATTAGTCTCCGGACGATTAAATCTCTCCCTCGGTCCGTCCGAGGAGATTCACATTTCGTCCCCGGACTTATATCACTATCTCGCCTGTTTAACCGGGGAAGTGTTTACTCCCGCCTGATCCGTCCGGGGAGACTTTACTCCCGCCTGATCCGTCCGGGGAGAATTTACTCCCGCCTGATCCGTCCGGGGAGATTTACATTAGAGTTATTCGAATTGTGTTCCCGGACACCTAACTAAAACAGTTATTAACTTGTTGTTTTCCTTAACACATTTGTGCACATCAAAACGATTTTATTATCTTCTAAATGATATAACACCGAAAAGTTTTTTACATAAAACTTCAAAAAAAAAAAAAAAAAAAAAGAAGGTAAGCCATTATCTACGGCCCCCGAGCCAATATTCAGCGCTCCGGCGTTGAGGCCTACTCCTAGACCTCCGCTGTGTCCTCCGGGATCTTGTCGTTCTTCGGCCTCGGGCTCCGGCTCTTTCTCCCCCGCGAGCTTCCCGACGCCGAGGACTTGCTCTGGGCGTTTGCCTGGGGACTTCGTCTCTAGTCCGAGCTCGGCTACTTGGTTGTGGAGCGGACCTCGGGGTTTGGGCCCACTGCACAGGGTCCCACTCCTCCGGAGCCATCACTTCAATTTCTCTGGCCTGCTCTTCGACTACTTCTTCGGCGACCACAGTGGGCTTTTCTTCGATCGTAGTCACTGGAGCTGGCTCTCGGATAACAATGCCTTTGCTCTTTCCAGCGGGTTTCTTTTTATCCTTCCGGGGAGCTTTTGGAGTACCTTGACCCCGGCTTGAACTCGCAATGAATTCCTCGGCAGAAGGCCTCCACCTGCCTCGGCCCTTCAGCCCTTCGTACATGCTGAGAAGCAACTCCAGAACTTCTCGCTTTCTTACAAGCTCCGAGGACTCCGCTGGGTTATTTGCCACAAGCGCCGAGATTACGCCCTGAATTTCTACGATCTGTGCCTCAACTTCCTCAAATGTCAGTAAGCCGAACTCCGTCAGTATCCGGTCATACTCTCTTTGATGGACGAGGACACGGCTCAATTCAGCAGCTGTGGCCAGATACTTTAATTCTTGGTCCCTGGCCTTCTCCGTGGCTTTTGACATGGCCTTCTCGGCTGCCTCCGCTCTCTTTTCTGCGATGGACACCCGCTTTTCTAGCTTTGGCACTACGTGCATTTGCAGGTTGTTCTTTTCTTCACGGAACCACTCAAGTGATCGCATGAGTTTCTTTATTGTTTCGTGCAATTCCGCGGTATTCTAAACAGACAGAAGGGTCAACCAGATCGATCAATCTCAAGTATGTAAAGAGTTGGAATTCAGTTCGAAAACAACATAAATTGATCATGCAAGCAAAAGGAAGACGAAGTGTCTGAGAAACAAAAATTCTATTCAACAAAATGGAAGTACAATATCCAGAATTCAGTACAATGTTCGCATATACTCCTATTATCTACAATTTTAAATTTGCGGGGAACGACTGACCTCCCGCTCAGTTCCCTCAATATCTTCGGGCAACACCTCTCGCCGGCCCTCTGACACTTCGGCTTCTCCCTCCTCATTCGCGGCGACAGCTTCGTCCGCAGCTATGGCTTCGACCTCCATCCGAGGGGGGGGTTCTTTGTTTCGGGGCTCGGAGACCAGCTCACCCCTGCGGAACGCCATGAACTCTTGGTCCTAGTCCACCTCACAGTTGGCGATCTCCGCGGCCGTCAGCAGTTGTTTCTTCTCCCCTAGAGCCTTCACCAGGGGCCATTCTGGCAGATTCGCTAGAGCTGCGTAGTAGGCCTTTTCCACCCCGGCCACTGCCTCAAAGTCTTACCCGAATTCTGGACGATATACATCCACATTCGGGTAGACCTCCTTCACCTGCTCCAGCAGCGCGGATCGTGTGGCCTGGTCCCCTATTGCCACAAACTCCGTCTGGAAGTCAAGGAACGTGCTGGTTTGGAATAATTTGTCGGCGAATGCCTTCAGCATCGCTCCTTGCCCTTCGACTACGGCAGCTTCCCGAGCCTCCATCTCTGCCCGCAGCCGCAGTACTTCACCTCGGAGGACATTGGTCTCTGCCTCCACTCCGCGCAGACGCGCAACCTCATTTTCGACCAAGGCAGCCCTCTTGCGTGCCTCGGTCAGGTCGTGGGTTAATCGGTCGTTGCGCGCCCCAAACTCCCTTGCCACTTCGGCCAGCTCCTCCTTGCCTTCCTTCTCGCTCTTCCGACCGAGGTCCAGGATACCTCGCGCCAAGCGCAGAAGTTCTTCGGCGTCCGCGCCTTCCAACCCCAGCAGACCAGGGGCCACTTGTTCCACCTGGATAATTACACAAGACATGACACCGAACTCAGCATTAATAGTACACACTTCGTGTGCGTAAAAATTGTGAGCAGCGTTTCAAATTTACCTCCGTGCTCTCCCCTACTCGGGGTCTTTTGGATGGTGCCAACGGAGTCCCGGTAGGCTCTGGCCTCCTCTTAGTTCCGGGAATTGACCCCGCCGGCATAACTCGTTCTTCCGACCCCGTAGACGGTCGTGGACTGGGCACTGTCTTCATCCGAGGAGACACCTCAGTAGATTTACCTTTTTTCTTGGCCGCTGCAGCCGCCGCGGGGCTTCCAGCTGGTTCTTTTCTGAAGCGTCCCACTGCATACAGAGGTTATAGTTAGTCCTATGTAAGACAACAGTTGTAAAAAGCAAGATAGAAGAACTCCTACCCTCTTCGGCATCCGCATCGCCCGAATAATACGGGCTCAGTCCTGCCCCCTCCAGTTCTTCCTCGGAACAGAGGGTTTTGAAAGTCCCCACTGACCGGAATACATGTAGGACTTCGGCCTCCGGGTTCTCCACCGGAGCGGTATCAAGTACCTCATCCCTCCGCCACTTCGGGATGGCTACTTTGTTCTTTACATATATAAACCTCTCCTTCCATCCCTCCACCTTACTAGGGTTTTGAACCTTGAACCCACCTCGGGCTCGGGGACTGAATGAGTACCACCCCTTGGATTTCCCGAAGTTTTTTAATTGGTAGAAAAACCTAAAAAGCTCTACGGTCGGTTCTATCCCGGCGTTCTTGCACACTACGGTAAATCCCACTACTTGCCTCACCGCGTTCGGCGCTAGTTGGCTCAAGGCAATACCGTAGTATTTCAGCAATTGGATCACAATGTCCCACAGGGGCAGTCTCAAGCCTATTCTAAGGGGATCTATGTACACACTAATAAACCCCTGCGGCGGGCAGCAGGCCCTATCATCGGGGTTCGGTATTATGTACTCTAAGTTAAATGGAAAGTAAAATGAAGGGATTTCTCTCTCAATCTGCACTCGCGACATCCGTAATGCTACAGAGGCCACCTCCAAATCCTCCTCCGCGCATTGATAAAAAGCGACCATCATAACATTGCTTTCCAGGCCATCGGCCCTGTCTATGGTCCTAATCTCATTCCTTTCCGGAATGAGATACCGAAGGGGGGGGACATCTAACGGGGCACTCGTAGTCCCTACTTCTTGAATAGAGGCAGAAGATGAAGAAGAAGGCATACTTACTTGGGTAGAGTTTGAGAAGTTTGGATTTGAGATGAATCACAAGCACATAATTCCCCTCTTTTTCCCGCTTTCTAAACTGGTAAATCGCAATGAAGAAGATGAAAAGTTACTGTGCAGTTATTCCAAATATATACGCAAAAAACCAACGGCTCTGATACAGCCTATTCAAATTCAGTGATGGAGATTTAGACGTGCTCCTCACGCGCTTTACAGTTCCCAAGGCGCGTGGGGAACATGTTTATTGGAAATCGCAGAGCGTGTCACTTCACATCCCTCTCTCTCATGATGGCGCCGCCAATCACATCAACCTCACCCTTCGTCAGGAAGATTTAAACTGCACTCCGGTGATCCCTTTACCTTGGCCATACTACCACACTCCGGTGCTCCCTTCATTGTGGCCAGACTACTACACTCCGGTGTACCCTCCACCTCGGCCAGGTCATTATATACTTCCGACACGTTTCTTGCTTTTGGGAAATTCGGTATCTCGCTATCTGTCCTGTGCACTTCGGCCTAGTTCGGTTCCGCTTCCGCAGACTGCACCGCGGAGTCCCTAGGACGCGGATAGACTTAGTCATCCACAAACACTTCGGCGCGCCCGCGACCACGGCCCCTCTTGATTATGGTTCCACCCCGGTTACAACCGAAGCTCCTTCCTCGCTTCGGCTGGGGGGGGGGCATCTGATAGGGATGGCCCGATCACTTCGGGTCGGGTTAATACCTGAGCCCACTAACCGACCCAGTACGCGTAGGCCCAGCAAGCACGCGTAGGCCCAACACGCGTAGGCCCAGCAGGTCCAGAAACACGCGTCGGCCCAACAAGTGGTTTGTTCCGCGAATCAAGGCCCACGATCCGTTCCCAACCGCCATGCAGCGGGAAATAGGCGTGAGAATAGGGAATTAGTTAGGGTTCAGTTAGGGTTTAGGAAAGTTGAGTATAAATATGAGAAAAGAACTCTGAATTAGGGTTCGCATTCTGTATTCTGAATTACTACGTGTAAACTCGAGTAAAAGAAACACCTCGGCAAGTGTTATTTTCTGCCCGTGGACGTAGATCTCCGGATCGAACCACGTAAATCTTGTGTGTTTTCATATTGTTTACGTAAATTTCCGTTAAGTTTCCTGGATACCAGATTGCGCATTATCAATGAACAAGCAGCTTTAAGTGAAATAGACATATCCACATATAAAATAAAATAATGCACGCAAACAAAAAATCTTGCAGAGCTCTGAGTAAATATGAACAACAAAGTGTCTTCACTTGGCCCAAATAATTTTTAGCCCTAGCATAAATCTCATTGATCTTTTAACTATTGCTATTTTTATGATGGTTTAGTGAATTAACTAATTTGTCACAAAATTTCTAAAGAAGTATATAACTGATTATTTATCGTAGGAAATAATAGTTACAATGAGGGTCTTTGTGCCTATGATTTGTGAACTACATAAAAGTTTAACAATCTGTAAAGCACTCATCTAAATAGGATTTACGTCACGAGCGCTTGCAAAGAAAACATGATTTTTCAGCCTAAATTAATAATACAATTAACTCAATAGTATTCTTTACAATAATAGTCAGAGTGTTATTCACCGAGCTAAAAATTCAGCTTTTCGTTTGAGAATGAAGGACATTTAGTTGAGGTATAATTACATTCGCTACGTCGTGGAGAATAAGATCTTGCAGCTACTGAAGATTTGAGGAAGTAAAAACACTGTTGATATGTTGTCTAAGGTTATAATCTTAGAGAAGTTGAAGCTATGCATGACTCCAATTGGCCTTGGAAACTGAGGTAAAAGCTTAGCACTACTACTAGTGAGAGGCATCGATGAGATGGAGGAGACAAATTACACTTGAAATTAGTCTCTAGGATGGAGATTGTTGGGTAATGGAGCCCGGTCAACTGCTTCACGGTGATCCAACTCGCCAGTGAGTTGGCAGGGGTTCCGGGGCAGGGTCTCCTTAGAAATATTTTTAGGCCTTAAAAGCAGTATTATAGATGAATGGGCTTTAGGGCTACGACCCAGCTTGGGTTATAAATAACCCTCTGATTCATTTATATTTGTTATCACTGAAAATTTAGTAATCTTTAGGCTTAGTAGTGCCCCTAGACGTAGTCATTCTTTATGAACTGGGTAAACAAATTTACGTCTTTTATTTTTTGTCCCATTAACAACTGAAACTTCAACCAAGGAAGAGGTCGTCGACGAGGAAAAGGTCCAAGATGAGGAGGTTATAAGCCAAATCAATCAAGGTATGACAAATCAAATGTTGAATGTTATAATTGTTATCGATTTGGTTGTTTTTCTTGGGAATGTGGAAGTAATGTAGAAGAGACGAGCAATTTCATGGAGAGCAACAACAAAGAAAAAGAATATCCCACTTTGCTTCTCGCATGCAAAAGCAATCAAGAAGGGGAGGATTATAGATGGTACCTTGATTCCGACGCAAGTAGCCACATTTATGGAAAGAGAGATGTATTTGTGGAGCTTGATGAATCAATTAGTGGAGACATAACTTTGGAGATTCTTTAAAATGACCAATGAAAGGAAAAGGAACGACTTTAATTCGATTAAAATATGGGAGTCATCAATTTATTTCTAATGTCTTTTATGTACTGGAGATGAAAAGTAACATTTTAGTTTTGGACAATTGTTGGAGTAGAATTTTGACATTCATATGGAAAAATAGAAGTTAGACGATGAAAGATGAAAATGGAAAGTTACTCGCTAAGGTGCCTTGTTGGCGAATATAATGTTTTTGCTAAACATTCAAAGTGATGTTCCCATGTGTTTAAAGTCTTGCTTCAAAGATTCATCTTGGTTGTGGCATATGGGGGTCGGGCACTTAAATTTTGATGGCTTGAAGGTGATGAGTAGACAAAGAATGGTGAACGGACTGCTTGCATAAACTATCCAAATCAACTTTGTGAAGGATGTATTTTTGGGAAGCAAGCAAGAAAGAGTTCGCAAGGAGTATTTGACGACAACTCAACATCCATTAGAGTTAGTCCACTCAGACGTTTGTGGACCTATCCAGCCAGCATCACTTAGTGAGAATAAGTATTTTGTAACGTTTATTGATGATTATTCTCGGAATACTTGGGTGTATTTTTTGAAGGAAAAACCAGTGTTGTTAAAACTTTCAAAAAGTTCAACGCGATGATGGAAAAATTAAGTGGTTGTTAGATTAAAACTCTTCGATCCGATACAGGTGGTGAGTTCACCTCAAATGAGTTCAAAACCATTTGTGAAAGGAATGGAATTTATCGGCCCATAACGACTCCAACACCACAAGAAAATGGAGTGGTGGAGAGAAAGAATCAGGGCATTCTTAACATGACAAGAAGTATGCTGAAAATCAAGAACATGCCGAAGGAGTATTGGGCGGAAGTTATTTCTTGTGTCATGTACTTAATGAACCAAAGTTGCACCATGAGCGTTTGTGGCATAACACCTCAAGAAGCGAGAAGTGGTTACGAACCAAGTGGTTCACACTTACATGTTTTTGGAAGCATAGCCTATACATATGTTCCTGATCAAAAGAGAACAAAACTTGATGATAAAAAGGGCAAAATACATCTTCACTAGCTATGATGAAAGTTCAAAAGGCTATAAGCGTTATAATCCAGGCAATGGACGAATCATCATTAGTCAAAACATAGAGTTAAAAAAATAAGGTGTTCGGGAATGGAGTTCGAAAAGGGATGATAGTGAATATAGCCCGTTCTTTAATGATAACGAAGAAAATCCTACTACTTCACCACCTACACCAACACCACAAAATGCACAAGCTGGTGATGCAAGCTCGAGGGAAAGACCAAGGAGATGTAGAGAGTTGTGTGACATATATGAGTCCAACAAAGCGGTGCAAAATTTGAGTGAATATACTCAATTTTGTTTATTTCTAGAAATTGAACCTGTAGGTTTCGATAATGATGCTCCTGATGAGAAATGGAGGCAAAATATGGATGAGGAGATTAGAACTATCAAGAAGAATGGTACATAGGACCTAACATCTCTACCTCAAGGCAAAAACTTTATCGGTGTGAAGTGGGTGCACAAGATAAAGGTGAAATCAAGAAGTACAAAGTAAGATTAGTTGCCAAAGGGTACAAGCAAAAGGCTGGGGACAGTCCACCCTCCAATGTCCTTTCAGACCGCAGTTAAAACACTTTCGCTTGTTTGTTTTCTTCTTGATGCCACCTTCAGCGGAGATCTTTTCCTTACCTTTGAGATCAGCCTGTTTTTACTTTTAGTTTTCTTCTTCTTCTTTCCTCCTTTCAGCGCAGAAGAGCAAGGTACACTGCTAGTCATCAAGGCTTAAGCATCTCTGTCATGAGCATAACCAATGTATACGCTTGACCATTCATGGTATAGTTTAGCTTAAACTGCTCAAAACTTTTCGGCAGAGAATGGAGTATGATATCAACTTGGGTATCCGCATCGAAATCAGGACCAAGAATCTCAAGCTTGCTAAGGCATCCCATCATTTTGAGAACGTGATCCCTTACGAGCATGTCTTTAGCCATTTTTAGCGACAACAAATCCCGCATGGCCATTTGCCTAGCCGTACGATTCTGGTGAGAGAAGAGTTCATTAAGGTTCATCATAATGTCTGCAGTGGTTCCCATGCTCTGGTGTTTGCACTGCAACACATCTGACATTGAATCCAGAATAGTGCACCTAAGCAGTTCATCGGATCTCAACCATTGCCTATGATATTCCCTATCTTCTGCACTAGTTTCGTCCATAGGCTCACCTGGTCTAGGTTCATCAAGTACAAACTTGTGTCCTTCAGTAGTCGTGACTATCATTAAGGTTCTTTTACAATCTACATAATTCTCTCCTTCTAGTTTGTTTTCTTTAAGTATATTAAATAGTAGATTAAAGCTTGACATGTTGAACTGAGAATAAAACTGGTACACTTGATCATGCATACATTTTAGGTCGCTTTAAGTGTCGTTTTAATGATATTTTCATGCATATTTGATCATGTATCATGCATATTTGTGTTATTAGGCAGTTTGACTTGTTTAGTTCATTTTCATGTCAATACAGGGGAATTAATGCCGAAAAACAGGTTCGAAGATCTCAAGTTGACAATTCGAGCTCAAAAGGAAAAGAAAACAAGGAAAAACAGGGGACCTTGCCCGCGTTGCTAATGTCACGCCCGTGGCACTAACTAGCCCACGACCGTGGTAATTTGTCCAGAAGATGGCCAAAATTCAGCCTTCAGCGCCTCAGCCGAGGCAAAATCAAGGCCACGGCCGTGGTAAATCGTCCAGAAGATGGCCAAAATTCAGTCTTCAGCGCCTCGACCGAGGCGAAATTCAGGCCACGGTCGTGGCGAAGGATCCAGAAAATGGGTGAAATCCAGCCCAACTAGACCTCGGCCGTGGCGGTTGAAAACCTCGGCCATGGCCCCAAATTGGGCCCAAACCCTTATTTTCACCACGCCCGCGGCCAATTGTGCGCCACGGCCGCGGCGCAACTCCCTGTTTTAATCCTGAAACACGTTTTTGCCCATTTTTCAGCCCAACACGTTCTCCTCTATACATATATGGTCATTTTCGATTTTGACCTAACCTTGAACCCATCCCCGCACATATTCAACCACTATTCCCCATTGAAAGCAAAGGATTGGAGGGAGATTGAAGCTCAAGATCATCAATCCTATCTTTTGGTTCCTTCTATCTTATTTTCATGTTTTCTTGGATTTTCTCTTACTTTATCTTTGTAATAGTTGTAATGGGTGGCTAGCACCCTAAAATTCACTCTTAATCATTAGTTGAACCTTGAGTTTAAGACATTTATGTGATTATTACTGTTAATATTACCGATTGGATTATGCTTTGTGAATGTTCTATGTTATTTGGGATTGTTGACTCACACTTATGAATTGAATTGTGGTTTGATCACCAATTTGGATATTTTTATGTGTGTTGCTAGAATAGGAAATTACTATCCGTAATTGTAGGATTTTTAATTTCCGTGTAGCAAACAATAGATTTATTTTATTGGGGATAACATAGAGTTCGACCACTAGAACTGAACTTACGAGTTTTATGTCGAATCTACTTCGTTGTCTTAATTCTTAATGCACTCGACTATTAATTCTTAAAGAGCTTGTTTTAGGAATTGATAAGTTGGGTAGGATTAATTGAAGAGCTTATTTTGATTAATCATACTTAAGAGACAACAAGATTGATAGAGCTTGTTATCAATCTTGGAGTAGGAGTTCCAAGGCTAACTAATTGGGTATTAACAATAGTTGCATAAATCGTCCAAGACCAAGGTGAAACATGATCAAGGGTGAATCGTTTTATTATTTGAATACCAAAAATCGAAAAAAAATCATTCTATTTGTCTTTATTAATTTGAATTGTTAAATTGCTAAGTATTCTTAGAGTAATTGTTATTTAGTTTGCTTAATAGAAATTTAGGTGTTAGTTGTTATTTCATTAAAATCCCCCCACTTCTTTATTGTTTTTCTAGCCTATTTACATTATATTTCTTGATCATAATAGTTTAATACATAAAAGCAAAATTGTTCGACCGTTCCTCGTGGGATCGACCCTTACTTGCCATTCTACTAGTTAGTAAGGTTAAGTATATATTTCTATACAATTAATTTGGTACGGTCCAACGACTCGTACAAAAAACATACATTCATATTAATATCCAATTAACACAACATTATCACAAAATTTGATCACATGTGTTATATCAAAATCTCACAAAACAATATATACATGCATCAGCCAACATCTTAAAACAATTCAAGCAAGTCACATTGAGTGTGAACGTTTACTTAAATACATTTAATCAGATTACAAACAAAATAGTCACAAACCATTTATTCTCAAATTAATAGTCAGCTCATTCTTGGCCATATAAAATTGACAGAGACTTCGTGAGGAAGTAAATTTTATCCATATATCTAAGTGATAACCATAACTTAACACATGATTATTACTTAGTTTTGCATAAGCCTTCATTGGGAAGGTCATATTGCCACTTAAAATAACCCACAATTATCTAACGAAATTTATTCTAGTGAACTCATTTTTGGTATATCCATTAGGGAGAAAGGCACATGAAAATGCATAGCCAAAAATTCACTCTAATAAATCAGTTATGGAGGTCATTAATTAATTTATTATCCAGAATAAATTAAATAAAAAAAAAAAAACTTAGCAATTTTAATCAATGAGATTTTATAGGTTCCTCATACACAGGGTAAAACAAAACATAAATTAAACACATATTAGACAATCAAATTTAATTTTCTCGTTATGAAAAGAGAAAACCCAACTGTTCGAAGCTCGCGTCACTGCACCCACCGCGGTCGTGTGGCACCCGTTGCGGCCGCATTCTACACCCGTCGCGGTCGTGTTACACACCTGTAGCGGTCATGATGCTACAATGTACTCGTCGCGGTCGCATCACTGCCCCGTCGCAGTCGCGTCAGGCGCTCGTCGCGGTCGCGACCCCTTGGAGTAGAGCAGGCTGCAGTTTCCACCGTCTCCGATTCTTTTAATCCGTCTTCGTCTTTGATCCATTACAATTTATTTTCAAAAAATAAATCTAACATCTAGACTAATCTATTACAAGAAAAACAGACCTAATCTATTCATGAATTTTCTCACGAGAAAAACAAATTTGGACGAATCTGACTGCGCTGTCGAGGCACGTCAAATTAAACTATCATATCTACCTCCACTAACTAGTAGCAGTGATAAATAAGGGTCAAATTCAACAAGTAGTGGTTGGATTAATTATGCTTCTTAATGTTAATAACTAAACAATAAAAGCAAACAAAGAGGGGTTTTGATTTGACTCAATCCACTAACTAAACTGATCAAATAAACAACTAATACTAAAGACTTCAAGTACTCAATTAAACAAATAATAACCTGACTTAAATCAATATCAAAATAATAGTAGTTCTCAGTTCAGTATCCCCTATTCGTATACGAATTAATTAACTCATTACACCTGATTATCTATCCCACAATTCTCCACCCCTAGACCATCAACACGCTCTGTCGGCCCGAATTATCCTTTAATGTTAGTTAACTAAGACAAACTCTTTAGCTAACCATATTCAATTGAACAGACTGGAACAAACTCTCTAGGTTTAATTCATCAAACACATTAATAATTAGGATAATAGATCAGACTAGACTCGAAATACATATGCTCGGTTTGGATGGCCTAGATTTGTGTTACCCCTAATGAGTTAATCGTTATTGATGCTCGCGATTATAAAAATTATAACAATTACGGACTACAATTTGATAATCTAGCATTGATAAATTAACAACCTAATTCGACGGGTCCTATCAAATCAAGAAATCAATATATCATGGGTCATAAAAACAAGTAACACAAATAAGTTATTAGATAGAATCAAAATCTAATTATGGATCAATTAATCATAAAACACGAATATAGTTCAACATCCCTTCGAACTAGTATAAAACAACTTAGCTACACATAGTTAAACTATTATATAAAATCTTATAGAAACAAGACATAATTAAAATAAAGGGAAATAAAGAAATCAAACGAATTTCGAAAGGCGAGTCTCGGACTCTCGCTGGCGTCCTCTTCTCGCGCAAGTTCAGTTCTTAGATTCTTTGGATGATACCCCCTTCGTGAATTCCTCTCTTTTATAGGCCCACATGGGCCTATTCCAATCACCACCGCCTTCTTTTCCAATTATGAGGCATGTTGGCCTTTTTCCTCCACAAGGAGCCCAACTTATCCGTTTTCTTTATTTTTCATCAAAATGGCCTATTGGCTATATCTTCAATTCAACGGCCCTTTCTCTCCACCATGCTCAATCTGCTTCTCTCCAAATCAAATGGCTTGTTGGCCTTTCGTGGATCATCAGCAGGCCCGATGGCGTAAATTAAATCAAAAGCCCATTTCTTTGTGGGTTCTCCTCCAACTGACCAATTTCAGCCCAAGTCTTAACGTACTTGTCGATCAAATCCAATTGATCCAAAATTACTTAAAATCCACTACAATTCAACATAAAACACAACTTTGGAGTATTAGACTTTATCATGCAGAGAATTAGAAAAATAACGGTGCATAATAAATAAAATGCAATAAAATCACATCCTATCAATATAAATAATGCACATTTTTCTACTTATCAGAATCAGATTAAAATAAGCATTCAATTCAACATGAATTTAAACATACATAAAAAACTATTATAATAAAATTCCTGCAAAACAGATCTAACATTTTTGCTATCCAATTTCAATTACGACGTAAATTTGATTTTGAAAATTTAATTCGAAATTACAGAGCCCAAATCAATGGCTCTGATACCAGTTATTGGGGAATCGAGATTGTGCCAAGGATCCATTCGGGATGTAATTTGAATAATATTTTCATAAATCAAATAGATAAGATATGAACGATCAAATCATATAATTCATGTAATTTTATAAACGATAAAACATACAACAAGCCCTAAACATGCGGAACTAATTAAGGGATTATCATATTTTTACCTTCAAATTGGAGAGACACCGTTGAGAAGAATTAATCTCTCAACCCAAAGAGCTTCTTGAGTATTCCCTAAGTCCAAGCTTGCCAATACGGTGGGAAATCAAACGAACTTTTAACTCTCAAGATTGATACATAAAAAATATATAGCTAGTATGTAATATGTATATGTATCATATGTAATGTGATACAATAAATCACATATAATATATATAATATGTAAATGTAACATTATATGTTATTTTATATATTAAATCATATAGTATAAACATAACATATTAGATATAATGCTAATTATATAATATAAAACATATATAATAATACATATTTATCTAATCGGGTACACGGGTAGCGTAATCAGGTACGATAAACGAGTAATATGCAATACTCGTACCCTACTCTACCCGATCAAAAAATATCGTGTTCGGGCGATACTCGACCCTATTACTCGTTTACCCTTCAGGTAGGGTTACCCGTGGGTAAAATTGACATCCCTATTTAGGAGGAATAAGATTGGGCCTCCCAATGGGCCTAGATATCCATATAAAAGAGTCATCTTTATTATTCTAGCCCATTAATATTAATTCATTCCACTATAAAATTAATATTGAACTACTCATCCTAATTCATATTACGAAATATGGCTCCCGGTTATTATTTTCCCTGTTTAAGATTCAATGTTCATTAATTAATTTAAGCTACTGAATGCTTTAATCAATTAATATCTTTTATTCATTGAGAATAAACAACTCAACATTATTATCATATCGGAAGTTAATCCACTGTAATGGTTTGATATGATAAACATTCTGAGCTCATCAAGGGGACATAATCAACTTGTTTCACCAAGACACGATTTCCTGTATTAATTTATCTATCTGTCATATAATTAATAATATTGCCCAAAGTATGAAGCATTAAGTCCCATTGACTCTTTGCCCAAAATAAATTAAAGCAACATTATTTTAATTAATTATATACAATCCCAATTAAGTGACATAAATTAAGAAAACAATAACCACTGAGATCTAATTTTTCTTTCAAGTCAGTCAAGAAAAATTATCTCGCTGTTGGTCCTATTCAGTGCAACAAATGCTCTAGTGTAATCTCTTGGTCAAGATAAATCAATCCGAGCTTACACATCAACTTCTACCAATAGATTATTTAATTCCATATAAGGGCTGAATCATTATACTTATTACAAGGAACTGACAATGTGATCTTCTGTGATTTACTACACACCACATTTGTATACAATGTAAAGTATTCAAACATTATGCAATAAATATATATAACATTCATAATATTTAAAGCAAACAGTGATAATTTATTTTCATTCATTAAAGTGCAAGAAACAGTTTATATAAAAAACAACACTTAAAAGCATGCTTTACAGTATAACCATAACATGACTCGGGTGATACCTTTACTAAACCCTGCGCTATTTTCTTCTTTTCATTTAACTATCTTTGTTGAGTTGTTTAATTACTTGTATTAGTAGTTTTTAAGTTTGGGGAAAATTTCGTGTGGTTTAAGCCTGCTAATTGCATTTCATGCATTGCCTTTGCATATAGGTTACTTTCCATGGGATTGTACATATTAGTAGTAACATGCATGTTTACTTACTTCAATTTATTTATAAATTAAACAAAAAATGGGGGAAGAAGATGTTTGCTATGATGATACGAGTGTGATTTATGTTTTGGTGGCTAAAATTATTTGCGTAGAAGGCACAATGCCTTTAAATAAGAAACACATATTCTGGTTAAATTGCTGAATTTGAACACCCCCCCCCCCCCCCTAAATATTTGAAAAGTAAAGGGATAGTACTGCAATAGTTTGAATTATATAAACGATTGTGATTTGGTCCATCGAGCATGTTTGAATTGTTATTGTTGTTAATTTCTTGTGGTTTTTGAGAAAAATTTTGGGTTGGAGTTTGAAGATGGAGTAGTTGTAGAATCACCCTCAAAGGTTGGAAAATAAGTTGTGGGGTAACGGAGTGTAGTTGAAAAAAACTTGGATGAAATGATGGTGAGAGGCTGAATCAGCTGCCTGTTTTAGGGGTCCTAGGTTGAAGAAAACAAAAAGAGAAGAAATATCTCAAATCAGTAACAGCACTAGGATCAATCTACAAGTGGTGTAGAGCTGTTGACCTCACCCAAATTTAAAACAAAAAAAACAAAACGAAGGAAAATAAAAGAAAAAAAAATGGAGAATAAAGGGGTGCTTATCACTACGAAATCGGATTTTAATGACCAGCCCAACAAAAAGGAAAAAAAAAAAAGAAAAAAAGAAAAGTGTTTGACGGATCATTGACCAATTGCACAAAAAATTGGATTGCGGTGCCCTTTTGCTAATAGGATAGGGGGAAAGTTTGACTTCAGTCTAGAATTTGTGAGTTCTTGAAAAAAAAAAATGTGAATGTGATATGGCACTTTCAGAATCTGACAAAGAAGCTATTTGGCTCAAAGGTATATTGAGAGATCTTGGGATCATGCAAGATGTAGTGAAGGTGTTCTATGACTCTCAGAGTGCAATTCATCTTACAAAACATCAAGTTTTTCACGAGCGTTCAAAACATATTGATGTTAGACAACATTTTATAAGGGATGTTGAAAAGGGATCAGTTGAGGTGTGCAAGATTGGAACAGAACACAATCCAGCAGATATGTTAACCAAAGTATTGCCAGTTCAAAAGTTCAGGTACTGTCTCAGATTGGTTAACATTATGGAGTTCAAGTCATGTTTGGACTAGGCCCTGTTTGGGGCAGAATTGGAGGAATTCTTATACTATGTGTTTCTTGGAGCTTCATTAGCAACTAAGGTGGAGATTGTGAAGATATAGTTTCTAATTCAGCAATAATCAGCTTGTGAAGAAGTGCTTATGCAGCTTGTGATTAGCAACTACGCACGTGACCTGCATGCATGGGTTTGGTTCATTAAATGAGCTCATGCAATTTCAATTATGCATGCACACGAGCAGTTAGTTGTTTTGTTTTCTTCTGAATTAGTTACAGGATGTTCTAGCAATTTCTTCGTAATCTTTCATCTATACATTGTAACCATAATCAGTTATATAGGTGAGAGAGGTCTGATCATGAGAATTGATACACACTTGAATATGAAAAACAGTTCATAAGAGAGGAACAAGTAGAATAAGCTAGTTAGCTCTCGAAATGATGATTCTGTGAGAATTCATTGTGTAGTTCTGGTGTAACTTCAAGAAGATCGTAGTGGAGAGTTTTTCCCATGGATGTAGGCTTCATTAATAGCTGAACCACGTAATCTTGGAGTAGTTTACTTTCGCGTTCAAGGTGTTTGATCTATTGAATGAGAAAGGGTGAATTGTGTTGTTGTGAGTGTTCTTGTGTTACAAGACTAGTAGTGAGCTCATATTTGTCAAGATTAATTTTCTGGCCCGATGCTGCCTCATAAGTTTGTAGAATTTCCACTACCGTCTCTGCCTCCTCCATATTCGCCTTAAAGAACAAGATGCTGTCATTTGCAAAAAATAGATGTAACACCGCCGGAGCGTCTCTACTAACATTGAAAGCATAGAGAGTCCTATTATCCTCCGCTACTCACAATAGGGTAGTAAACCCTTCTGCACATAACAAGAACAAATAGGGAGATAGAGGATCGCCCTGACATAAACCTCGCTCTGGCAAAAAGGTAACAACAGGAAAACCATTAAGCAAGATAGAATAAGAGACAGACTCTACACATTTCATCACAAGAGCCATAAAACCCACATCAAAACCTAATTTCAACAAAATCTCCTCCAAAAAGCCCCATTCCACCATATCATAAGCTTTACTTATGTCTAATTTTAATCTAGTGTGAGCCTTTCTGCCCATTTTCTCATAGAGTGAAAATTCTCAAATGCTACCATCACATTATCCATAATCATCCTACCCGGAACAAACGCACTTTGAGACACTGAGATCACAACAGACATACACAGTTGAAGCTAATTAGCTATGGCCTTGGAAATAATGGGAAATATAACATTACAAAGGCTAATTGACCTATACTCTTTTGGAGACTCGGGGGTATTTACTTTTGGTATCACAATAATATAGGTTAAATTCAAAGAAGTAGGATCTCGTCCATTATTCAGAATATCTAAAGTTGTACGAACAACATCACTAGACACAATATGCCAAAAATTTTGAAAAAAGAGAGGAGACAAACCATCGGGTCCTGGAGCTTTTGTCAGATGCATTTGCCCGAGAGCTCTATATATATCCTCCTCTGTATACAGACTTGTTAGTGATTCATTCATTTCTGACGTGACTTTCATAGTAATGGTTTGGAGAACCTGCTTGACTTCAGTCGGTGGAACTGATCAAAATAAACTCCCCATAATAATGTATCAACATTCGTTCGATTTCACTCTCCTCCTCATACCATCGCCCTCCCTCCTCTTTTATCCTTTCAATTTTATTCCGCATCCTTCATTGGTTAGGCTTATTGTGAAAGAATGTTGTATTTCTATCACCCTCACGTGTCCAATGAACCCGTGATCTTTGAGTCCAACACAATTCCTCGAACTTCAACATTTCATCCCCTTCCAACTTCTTGATTTGCTGAACGACCGTAACTGTTTGGGGCCCTATTTGGAGAGCCGCCAACTCTGCTGTGAGTATCCCAACCTTCTTACGTACGTCCCCAAATTCTTTATCCATGATGTTGCAAAGTTGGCGCAAAAAGGCGAGTTTGGTTATTAAAATTCGCAGTCATATCACATCGGTTCCACGTTGTTAATACCATATCGTTGCAGTCCTCGTGATGTAGCCAAGTGTTTTCGAACCGGAAAACCTTTGTTCTTCTTCTACGACACTCTTTCGTCCATGGGGCCGTCTATGGTCAAACCGGGCCAACAAAGGGTGATGATCCGATTTAGGCCTATTTAGATGAGACACCCAAAAATACGGATACAGAACCCGCCAACGATCATTAATCAATGCACGATCAAGCCTTTCTTCTATAGTGTCCAGTTCTGCTTGGTCGTTTGTGCAAGTAAATCTATGGGCACTATGATACCCAGTATCCTGCAATTCACATTCCTCAACCTCTTGCTGGAACTGTGACTTCGACACACTTGCTCTGAAATTCCCACATCATTTTATTAAAGTCCCCGATACACATCCCCCTACCCCGATTTAGCTGCCGCACCAGATCCTATGTCTTCCACTTTTGGCCTTGTTCAAGCCAACCGTACATCCTGGATAAAATCCACAACTTTAAATGTGACATGATTTAAACAATTCCCGATCGGAATTGCAAAACTACACTAGCTATCTAATTGAAATGTTAAAATAGGATTCGACATTTTATCTAACTTCTTTACTTCGGGTTGTCCTTCCGATCTAGGATAACATGTTAAAATTCGGGTAATACCTTAGATATTAATACAGGCTCTCCCCTAGGAGAGTTTACCTAATACTTGGGATAACATTTAAAAATTACATTTATATTTCTTACTACTCATTTCTTTTGCAAACTTAATTATTAAAAGGGACCTTTGTATAATATCACCCTTATCTAAACCTTCATATATCACATAGTAAAAGGTGGATAATGATACGTAGGGCCCGCTTGGTTGCAAATTATCAATGACAATGATAATGAGTATGAAAGAGGGGTTAATCATACTATGGAATGAAAGGGGGGAATTGTTAATAAAAGAGGTAATGATTAACGTATTTATTATGTACCAAACATCATAAATGAGAATGAGTCATCATTCATTATCATTAATTCTCATTCCCTACCTCTAAACCCTCCAACCAAGCGAACCCTTAATATTCTTGTCCAGGATGTTATATGTTACAGTAAACATTGTAATAATATATCTTGTGGACAACACTTTATATCTTATCTTGTGGAGTGATCTCTCTAACCTAGATAATTAATCTCTCTCTTCTGAATAATTTGAAAAAAGTTATGTATTAGTAATATACACATAATTTGACAATTATAGTAAACTAATGTAGGCAAAATTCCAAACAATAATATATTATATTAAAAGCTTTTAAACCAAAATAGAGGGTTCAAAACTTCAAATAGATTCAGAAACAAATTAATTCTATATTAGACAAGTTTTAATCAACTGCAATAACTACATAATTTCGATTACTTGCAATACAAACAAGTTCAATGATTGTCATAATTATTAATAATAATTTAAATGTGTCTTCCACTTCAAAAAAAATAACCTTAATTTGATTACAAAACATATATACATTATAAATAAATAAAAGTTACTTCCAAAAAAATTATAAGTCAACAGTCTAACACAAAACATAGAATAGAATAAACAGGAAAAGAAGATCAACAAATAGGAATATCCTCCAGCTGACGTCACAGATGGCGTAAAAAAGAAAAAAAATATAAATAGGAAATACAAGCCTGTCTAAATATAATAATAAAAATATTTCGAAAAGCGAAAAACAAAGCCATCAAACGATTCAAAGCTTTCATCCGCAGAAAACTTCATCTGATTGCCCTTTCCGTCAGACATTCGTTACCAGGTTAACTATTTATTTGTTTTTTCGGTGTAAATGAATTGTAGCTGGTAAATTTATTATTTGGAGGTTTTAATTTGTTGCAGCGAAGATTAATGTTTTTCTTTTTTTTTTTTGGATTTGTCGGTTTTACTTTGGGGAGGAGGTCGTAATTGTTTTGCTGTTTTTATTTTATTATTTTAAATTTTCTTAAGCTTTGGTTGTATTGTTGATTAGGATGATGGTCAACGATCTATTATCAATGGAATTGTTATTCGTGGGATTGAAAATTAGTTAGGGTTATGGTTTTATGTTATTAGCTTGTGAAACGGTAATTTCTGCTGTAATTCAAGAAGAATGGAATTGAAATTTGAAGTAATAGTTAACTTCTGTAAGTTGTTAGAAATGCAAACAGTGGTCTTGTGTGTAATTGTTTGTATTGCTTACAGTTCATTATTTATGTTCTGCTGGCTTTCTCAAGTTAAATTAATGGCTGTTCAGTCTGTCATCTGGAGAGTTGTAATCGTTAGTTTGTGATGTTTATGGGTTGTGGAGGTGTTGGTTGCTAAGAACTCGCAGCAAATTATTCTTTCCTCGATGATATGTAATCGAACAAATGTGGAACATAGTAATTGTACTCTGTAGTTTGCGTTTTTTTCGTTGATCTTGGGGTTTCGAAAGTTGAGGTTGTGCTTTATTTAAAAAATGAGTTAGTCAGTTACTAACCGTCTTGCCTCGTGTACTTTGAACAGGATGTGAGAGTGTAATCTGGTTGAAGTTGTGAAAACAGAGGAGCATTACGATATAATTGACCACATTATATTTTCCATCTCTTTTGAAAAGGTCTGTATCGTCCCATGTTTTCTCTGCGTGGTGTCTGGTTAGTGGAATTGGATGGCTTTTCCCACACTGGGACTTCATCGTAAAAGCCAAGGAAACAAAGTCCCTTTGTTAATGGAGCGTGCAGATACACGTAAAGATAGTGATCATGTAATTGACATTGCTAGTAGTAGCGATGCTTCATCTAGTTCATCGCATGAAAGGCCATCAAATGGCTTGGAGCGGGCCGAGCGGCACCTTAGTGAAGATCAACCATCCACTAGCTCAAGGGTTCCTGTATATCAACCTCAACTCTTTTCTGGCGGATCAAACTCAAGAAATCCATCCCTAATTCGGAGAGGGAGTAGTCGCAGCCGGCAAAGAAGTCCACTAAATTCTGGGCTATGGATATCCGTGGAGCTACTGTTGACAGTTAGCCAAATTATAGCTGCTATAATTGTTTTGTCTTTATCAAAGCATGAGAGGCCACGGGCTCCTCTGAGAGCATGGATTTTCGGTTATGCATCTGGATGCATAGCGATCCTTCCTCTTCTATATTGGCGTTTTAGATACCGAAACCAGGGTTCTGAACAGGATGCATCTCAGATTCTGGACTCTTCTCAGGGAAACAGTAATGCTGGTCCCGCTACAAGGAGAGTCATGGAAGGGGAAGATCGCCGGACAAATAGTATTGCAACCAGAGGCATTCAGAGTTATGGATCACCAAATGCAAGGTATTCACTTGTTGGTGTGTTTTTGGTTTGTATAACACAAATGCAGTGGTCTATTTTCTGAAGTATGCTGGTTTTGTTCGTTTCTGCATCAATTTTTATGAGTTTATTTGGTTACCTGATTTGGTCCTAGGTATAAAGAGATAAGGAAAATGTTGTTGCAATTTGGACTATGCAATACACTCTAGTATCATCTTTAAACCAACTGATATTACTAGAGGTGGCAATCGTTTTTGCAATTGTTCTAGTTATTGGGCACCTTTAACTTATAATCTGCAGTAGATGAACATGATATATCAACTTGTAATGTTATGTCATTGTTTTGATAGTGCAAATTTGTTTACCATGTCCCTCTTATATGTATCAGCTGTGTTTAACCATGCATCAGCTGGGTTTTGATCTAGAACTGATGCATTGCATGTGTATCGGTGGTTGCTTGGCGAGTTACAAATTGGTCATTTTTTCATTCTAAACAGAGAACATATGGGAGTTGAATGGTCAAAACATTGGTTTGTTTATACGAACGACCAGCAACAAGTGCCTAACATCCAGTGTTATACGCATCTGCTATTGATCTTAGTACATGCATTTATGCCTTCTAAGTGTTAGTTATCTATGTTCAGCTTGTTTTGGCTGGGAATCTTATAGACTTCAAGTATGATAAGTGCAATGTATTAAATACTCTGGGCTTATTCTTGCAGACTTAAGGTATTTGTCGAATATTTCAAGATGGCTTTAGATTGCTTCTTTGCTGTCTGGTTTGTTGTTGGAAATGTATGGATTTTTGGAGGGCACACATCGTCTGCTGAAGCTCCCGCCTTGTACAGGTAATCCTGGAATTCATAAACACATGAAAATACTTACTCAGTCTCCTAGAATAACTTTCTGAATATGTATCAGTTTCTCGTAGAGTTTGTGCTCATGAATACTTGCCACACACGAGCTATGTTAGTTAACTTAACTATATCATGTGCTCAGTTTGTATGTAATTTCTTTGTTGACAGGTTGTGTATAGTATTCCTTGCCTTCAGCTGTATTGGTTATGCAATGCCTTTTATTCTGTGCACTACCATCTGCTGCTGCCTCCCTTGTATAATATCCGTCCTGGGCTTCAGAGAAGATTTTTCCCAGAATCGAGGAGCCACTCAGGAGTCTATTAATTCTCTGCCAACCTATAAATTCAAATTGAAAAAAAGTAAGAGTGGCAGTAACAAAGATAACGACATCTCAGGTGCTGGTGAAGGTGGGATAGTGGCTGCTGGAACAGAGAAAGAGCGTGCAATATCGGGCGAGGATGCAGTAAGTTCATTTATCTCCATCTTGAGTTATCAAAGTTGTTCATTGTTTTTATCTGTGACAAGACAGGCAATAACCCATTCTATCTATCAATACCAGAAGTATGTTCATTTTTTATTGTCTTCCATAATTCCTAAACGGATACTTTGATTGAAGATTTGGTCTAGAAAGTACATTTCTGAAGCTGCATATGTTTTTAATAATGGACATAATGTACCATCCAGTTGCCCTATATGACTTGTACTAGAAAAAGTCGCTTGTCTCATCTTCCAGCCGTTGATAGTCGCGACGTATATTCCAAAACTTCAGTATTCTGCTAGTCATCATTAGTGGGGTGAGAAGTGAGAATTCTAATACATCCAATGCCACTCCACTGTTAGAAAAAATTACAGAAATTCAAAATTGAAATAGAGAATTCTAATACATTTCTTTATTGTAATAAAAGAGAAATCGGCTTAACAGTTGCCTAATGTAAAAAAAACACTATTCTGCTCCACAGGTTTGCTGTATTTGCTTAGCAAAGTATGCAAACAATGACGAATTACGAGAGTTGCCGTGCTCCCATTTCTTCCACAAAGAATGCGTCGATAAATGGCTGAAAATCAATGCAACATGCCCACTCTGCAAAGCCGAAGTTGGTGAGACGGTTTTGAGTTCGCTGACTGAAGCAACGGCCAGCCTGCGAAATAGCACGGTTTGATAAATATCCAGAGCTTGTTTGTTGGTGGCCCTAAACTTCACATGCAAATGCTATAGTTTTGGTTAGTTGATTTGGATCCAGTGTTATATGTTACTGTGTATACATGATTATTAATTTCAAATGCTATGAATATTATTCTGTGTGAGAAAGATTTACAGTTGGTTATATGTATAAGAACCCTACAAGTTGAATTTGAGTTGAATGAACAGCGTTTAATGCACTGTTACTTAACCTTTCAAAGAATTTATCAATCAGTGCTGACTGATTTCAACAATATAAAAAAGGAATTGTTGTTTACCATATAGCTCGATTGCCAAATGGAAAACTTGTTGAAATTAGGAAAAGAAAATTAACTGCTTGAATCACCTATTAACAACAGGAGAAACGCTTGTATTATTTACGTATAAATTTTAAAATGGCGTTGTGTAATTCGAATTATTTTGGGAAATTTTTAAACTGGGGCGATTGAAAAATTCCAGCTTAAAGAAAAATATTTGGCCTTCGAAATACGAGCACAAGTAAACTTGAACTTTGTATCAATCTTTAACACTAGGCGTAGCATCTAAAAGACATGAACCCTTTTTGATACGTATTTAGTTAGTTGATAGAAACAAACGGTTTGTTTACTATTTTACTTTTTCTAGTTTTCGTGTCGTTGAATATTGTTCAGTCGTGCGTTTGACCAGCAACAAGCAAGGACCTCAAAAATTGTATATTGAATTGAAAAAAATCAATAGGTCTGAGATACTTATTTTTAATATGAATCCAAATTCTTTTATGTATAAACAAGATGATATTTGGAATCCACTTTTATGATTTCAATCAGTGTGCATGCACTCATTATGTTACTACAAATATCACATTTTCCTGGAATGCACACACTTCAAACTGAAGCAAAGGTGTCGATTGCATCAACTTCCCAAAACACGCCTGAGACCAGAACGTTGCTCGGGTGTTAAGCTCGTCGGAAACTTGACTTCAAACCGGATTCTCAAATCACCAAGACTCCCTAGCTCCTTGGTAATGGGCATGCCTTCTCCGGAGACAACGTGTTCATAACCAGGGCTTACAATGTTGGTCACCGGTACAGACAACTTCCGGTTATCTAATGTGGTGACTTCTATCTTGGTTCCTCCAATGGCTTCTGCTAACGAAATACAACGATTGATTACTAAGTCATTGCCGTCTCTAGTGAAGGTGTTGTGCGGCTTCTCGTCTATCACGAACACGAGATCCGCTGCCGCATGGTTCGGTTGCTCGTTTCCTTTGTCCGGAAATCTTATCTTTGTACCTTTTCTCCATCCTGGCTTTACCTCAATTGTCAGTATTTCTGTCTCCTTCATTAATCGCCTACAAATATAGCCGTATTCGGTTACCATAATCGACCTTGAAAACATATCTTCAGATAAAAACTTGTATGTAGCAGTCACACGAATCTCATTTTTTGTCACGCAAAAACAAAGATACATACCCATTAGCATCGAAAACTTGTCTTGAGATCTTCATCTTTCTAGTAGATCCAGTGTAGAGCTCCTCAAGGGTGCACGGCAACGTACTCTCCACATCCGGTGGTTTCTTCAGCGGAGCCGCGTTGTCGGTGGAACCACCATCGGAGGATGTTGAAAACCTCGTCGACCTTCCGGGGCCTGCCGATCCAAATCCGAAGGGGCTGCTGCCGAAAAACTCAGCAAATATGTCTTCAGCATCGCGGTGGTTGAACTCATTTTGGCTTCCACCCGACCCGCTTAGACCTTCTTCACCCAGTTGATCGTACACTTGCCTCCTCTGTGGATCGCTCAACACCTAACAAATGAAGATTCAATCAGTTATCGATGCAGGTAGAAGCGTGAAAAAACAATACTACCCAATTTTAACAATGAAAGATTTAGTAAGTTATTGATGCAGACAGAAGCGTGAAAGAACAATAATACCCGAAAAAGAAACAAACGGGATTGAAATGAAAACATACTTCATAAGCTTCAGAAATTTGTTTAAATTTGTCCTCGGCTTCCTTCTTGTTGTTAGGATTCTTGTCAGGATGCCATTTCATGGCGAGTTTTCTGTAAGCTTTCTTCAAATCATCATCTGTTGCACCTCTTCCCACACTCAATATTTCATAATAATCCAATCCCATTTTTCCAATTTCCCCAATTCACAACAAAATAAAAAAAATGTGGCTTCTATAATATTCTCATATCATCAATAAAATTCTCCATCTTCAATAATTTTGACATAGAAAATAGTGGATTCTGACTCCAAAAAACACCTCAAGAAACCAAATGTTTATACAAATTCTGAATCTTGAATAGCAGAAAAGACAACAATTTTAAATTTTCAGAGGAATATTTGTCGAGATACCCTCCCTCCCTCCCCCAATGTTTTTGTTTGGGTTGGGGTGGGGTGGAGGATGCTGGTTAGTTATTATGGTTATATGTCTTGTTGGACGACCTTAATTAAAATAAATAAATTATACATACATATGTTATTAGAGTAGCACCGCAGTTTACGGCCTACCATTTTTTACCATTACAGTTGGAATTGATTTTAGGCTATCGCATCATTTCTGAATTTGATTTCAAATGGATACTGAATCAAAGTACTATATTTCAAATCTTTATATATATATATATATGTATGGATGGACTTGAACGTTATTCTTTCATTCTAGTTATTTAGTTAAACAGTGTTTGTGATTGCTTTTGATTTTAAATTGTATAACAAGCATCTATAAATCAAAGTAGGTAGCATTAAGGATAAGGAATTATTTTTCAAAGAAAACAAAAAGAGTTTGAGTATGTGATTATAAAAATAATAGAAAAGAAAAACTTATTTCCCTTATAACACCCTCAATTAAAACAAGAATAAATATTACATACCATATTTCTAATTTTTTTCTTCAAAGAAATGTTAAGTTAGAACCTTAGGCCTAAATAGTTCCTTATATATATCCTCGAAGAAGCAATCGAGCTCAGATGTGGAAATAAGATTGAATTTTCTTTTCCTTTTTCAATTTCTTTTCAAAGATTGTTTGCAGATTTCCAAAAAATATTTGATGATAAACTTTAGATTACTTAAATTCAGTGGCAGGATTTGCAACCACAACCACATAATCGGATTCAATCAAGTTCACGGTAGATTAAATTACCCAATAAAAATTACATCAACACGCTTCCAAGAAACATAATCTATTCTTCCCCACCCAACACCACCACCATCTGCCGCTACTTCTTAACTAATTATTATGTATATCTATATTAACTGTTATGTGTTATATTGACAATATAGTAAAAAATTATACAATATTACTAAACAAAATATATTTTTCAAATAATAATAATTTTTTTATACATATTTAAGATAAATATAATAAATATATATATAGGTTATTTAAATAATCTAGACAGGAGGAATCGAACCCGTCTCCTTCCCGTTGTCATGGTTAGGGCAGGGAATCCCTGCCGGATTCCCTGCAGGGTCATATAACCCGTTCAAATTCGAGGTCTTTTGTCATCTCTATGTTTGTATTGAGTAGACGTGGAAATCTAGCTGGGAAAATTTTGATTACATGAATTTTAAATTTAATGTTTAAGTTGAGAAAGAGTGGTAGAATTGATTAATATTATCAAACTAGAAATTTCACCCGTGCACATGCACAGAATGTCCATAGAATGCAACATTATTTTTTTATATATCTGTAACACATACTATATAAGTAATAAATATATAATAAAATAAAACCTTAATCAACTTGGTGCACGAATAAAAACAAAAAAAAAAAAAAAATAGTCGAGGAGTTATTTCATTGACATCTTATTTACATTTACATGAAAATAACAAAACTACATATTTCGAAAAACTTCTTGGAAGACAAGGTTCTTTGTTATCTTTTGTTCAACAACTTCTTCATAGCAATTCAATATTTTTGGTCTCTCTCTGCTTATCACCCTCGAAGCTGCTACATATAATTGACCATGACTGTCATTGCATGTGACACAATAACTAGAATGATGATCATATCTCCATAGTTATTTCCAGTTATGACCTTTCCCCCAAGGACATGTTTCCCGAGCCTCGTTAAGACCAACCTTGTACCATTACACAACCCTCTTGAGTGGTCTATGTTCCTCAACAACATGACAGGAGTGCCCACCTTAAGGTTGATCTCATGATTAGGAATACCAGAACACTTCAACGAATTTAAGAACTCCGGTGTGTGGACATCCACCAACACGTCAACATTACTGTCAGACTTGCAAGCACTGTCAAAACTTAAATACTCCTTGGACTCTCGCTCATTGAGCTAAATCATGTAGTCATTTATCAAATCAACAATGTCCAAGGTAGGTGCAAGTATTGCTCTTTTCTGCAGAAATGATGGATCGTCCAACATGTTCTCGATCGGGTAAGTGCTTTTAACAATAGTGTCCAATGCATCCTCGCCTTTATCCAAAAGAATGTCGTCAGAAATCTCAACTTGGGCACCCCAATCTTTCATTTCACCAATAGTGTCATCACCAAGTGCAGCCATCCATTTTGAAACTTTATGCAGTTCTTGTCTTTCATCTTGTGATTGGACACTTTTAAGCTGCATATTCTTCGTAAGTCTCATCATTACACACCCATCCCAAATATAGGATGAGTTTATAGTTGCGTGAATAATGTCCTCGCGGGATCCTTTAGGAATGATCGGTAGTATTTGCCTGAAATTTCCACCAAAAACCACCATTTTACCACCAAAAGGCTTGTCAGAGTTCATTGATCCACTAAGCTACATAATGACCTTAATTGTCTTATCAAGAGCTTTGATGCAGTGTCCGTTGACCATAGGAGCTTCGTCCCGTATAATGACTTTACATTTCATCAAAATTTACGACAGGTGGCTGCCTTGAGATATGTTGCAGGTCGAATCTTCATTTATGGTTAAAGGAATAGCAAATCGTGAGCCGTCTATCAAGCAGAAGAAGTGATGCTATGCCACTTGGTGCAACGTTGTTAACCATCTGACCTTTAGAACGAACAACTGCAGACAAAGTTCTCCATATGAATGTCTTTCCAGTACCCCATAACCATACACAAAGTAAACTCCTCCATCATTTTTTTCTACCGAACTCAATATCCTGTCATGGACATGTCTTTGCTCTTCATTTGACTTGGATTGCATCTCCTTGTATTCTTTACGAAATTCAGTTCAGTTGTAGTTTAGTTATGTGAAAAGCATCTTGTTTTAGTATGATGAGGCAACCTCCTTATCTGGTACTGATATTCCATCATAGTCTTCCAAAGACTTGCCCAACATTTGCAGCATTTCTTGGATATCCAACAACGTAAAATTCTTGATTTCGTCATCGAACATCAACAACTCTGAAATTTATTTTCAATTTTGTCATTAGTACTTGCAAAAATAGCTGCAGTTTGTATAACATATGTTGTTAATGCATAAGTAAAAAAATTAATATTGAAAAACTAAATAAATATTACATGGGAAATGTAGGTTTTTTCTTTGTCTATAAAGGATGTCATCTGATAGATATTGCCAATACTTATCCTACATGAAATCGGGCCGACTTAAACTGCCCAAAAACAGAAGTGTCACAAACAGGGTCCTCAATGATTGAGCAGATGCCCAATGGCTTACTTCGGCAATACCATTGACGTATTCGTGTCATCATCCAAAAGCCCTCTTGCAAAACATGCATCTCTAAACGTGGGGTAGACAACTTTTTCGTACTTTCTGATTTCTTCATAAGATGTGAATCCCTTAACAACATTTAGAAGAATCCTCAGGTAATAAGTCTCTCTAGGACCTGGTGGGATGTAGCATATTCTTCTAGTTGCAGATCTTTTGGTTCGTTTTACCCACTTTCTGTCAAATTTTCTCCAAACGAACTGCTGTGGAAATTCTGCATATGTTAGATTCACCCCGTCTGGATATTCTTTATTAGCTTCAAAACAAGCAAGGAACATGCTCTCTCTAATTGATGGTTTGTTCATAACAGATTCCAACGAATCTGAATCAGAGAATAATATGCTTTGCTGATTTGGGAGGTGGAAGCTAAATCTTTCAATCGGAGGGTCCCTAAATTGAATTTCAAATCGAAATATTCTCCATGCTACTTCGCAAGGAGAGATGTACCGGCAATCATAATACATCTTCACCTCATCAACCTCTTAGCCTGAGTTCTAATCTTTAACCGTTTTGTAGAATCCTGCAGTCACTCAGTCATGTCCTTTGTTCACGTACTTAAACAGGTACTTGATTGAGCGCGATTAATTGCACCACTCAATGTTGATGTGACCACCATACTTCATTAGAAGGTACCTGTTGTGAGGGACGATGAATGTGTTGTCGAGATCAATACCATTCTTGGTCACCTTCCTTCCATCATTCCTCCTTCTATATATTGTGTACCCATCATCGTCAATAATAGTCTCATCGACAAATTTCTTTGGAAAGTATTTTGTGCAAAAATCTTCCTCAGACATGCATGAAGAGTTTTTCCGATCAGGACCATATGTCCCGTGCATCACGTAGTCACGTACAACTGCGTAATATTCTGGATCAACACTCTCATCTGGTATTTCTGCAGAAATAATTTGTCAATGTCGCCACCAGTGGGATTTCTATGTTTCTTGTGAAGAAACAACAAAATATGCGCATGATGGATCCCTCTTTTTTGAAACTCCACCGTATAGATAGCTGCAAATATCGCACAAAAAGTTAATGATGCATTTAAATAAGTAAGGTCATTTATTTGGCACACATATTCTCAAAATAGATAAACTAAAATTTATACGTGCATTAACATTCTCAAATATCTTGTTTTTTCTTAGATCGTCCATCAATCTGTCCAGCTTCACTTTAAAGATTAGTGAGACTATATCAGGATGGTCTTCCGGCTTCATACCCCGTTCTTCAAGAAAACATTCAATTTCTGGCCACTTTGGTTTGCAGGTAAATGTAATGAAAAAGATCCGGATAACCTGCCCAACGACAAATAGCCATAGCATCTTGGTAGTTTTGTATCCAGTAGCATGCTCCCCCGGTGAATGTTGATGGCAACATCACACACTTTCTTTGTGTGTGTGCATCTGTCTCTCCCCTCAACAATGCATCCTCCAAACCTTTGTACATCTCGCTCCTAAGTTCCTTTTGGTGAGCGCTAACATATTTCAACCTTCCTGATTCTATCAGTGTGTATGCATCGACAATAAATTGCCGAAGTAGTCTCTGAGAACTTAGAATTGTATCTGCATCCTCGTCTCTCTCTTGAAATCGGTATGCAAAATATTCTCGCACACTTTCCCTCTTTCTTCCAGACGGTCACTCTATGATAAAATCAACATAAGCAATGTCTTCCCTATAACCATCTTCTCCATATGGAAAGAGTAGTGGATACTGCAAAGTGAGATGAGCAACATTTAATTCATTAATGCGCTTGAGATGCCCAGATTGAGTCTCCACGACAATATCTCGATCACCCATCGGCTCTTCAAAATTTTCAACGACCAACAAAGCTACTTCAGATGTTGTAGGAAGGTTGCACATTCAACCATCACCATGCCTTCTTCCATGAAGCTTTAATTTAACATTTGTCTCACCTTGTCTCAATTTCTAACCGATCACACGAATTTTTTTCACTAATGCATTGTGCTCATCAAGCATGTTTCTCAAATCATACACCATTTAAGCGTGAAGGGTATTGATATCATCACTTTTCCTAGAGGAAAAAACATAAACTTAATTAGTTATCAATTGCTTCAACAATTATAATTAAAGATTTGTATACCGTACAACTTGTATATGATTCGTAACCTTATTCTCTGTGTCGTAAATGTACCACTAAACAAACTTTGGTGTTGCACCATCAACAGGTAAAAGGCTTCCCATTAAATGATAATTTTGTCCATGAAGCTTGAATACTGGCGGTGCACTATTATTATTTTACTCCTTATCTATTTTTTCACCTAAGACGTGAATGAAAACATGCTATTATAAGACCAAATATTTTCTATAAATGACTGCTCTTTGCTCCATCATCGTGTAATAAATCGTGCAAAATATTCGATGGTTCTTTCACTGGAGGTAATTTGACCTTTCCTTGTATGCAGCACAAGGAGTATTTTGGATTATCAAAATGACAATAAGAACGAAGACGTCCTTCGTACAAAAAATATGCACCACAATGATTGCACTTGAAAGAGGCATCTCTAATGTCCCAATAATCGACAGCTACAACGTGAATGATTTTGGAATAATTATATGTTTAAATTTTTTTACGAATACATAGATACCAACTATTTAAATCATATATTATATGTTCAAATAATGCTACATAGAAAGTATTAAGTTCAAAAACTCACATTTATTGAATGTATCTGGGAAACATGAATCGTCTGCATCAAGCTCTCGGATTTCAGGATTATCTTTGGTCAAATTAACCAACTCTTTGAACTTAGGATCACTATTAATCAAAAGTCTCATCTCATCACAAATATCACCCGAGTTGTTTTTTCCTGATCTATCATTGTTTATTAGCTACTTTTTTGGCCACGTGTGTACATCCATCAGTCCTAACTGTATTAAAACACAAAAGACAAATAGTTTAACTATATGTTCCATAAGTAAGTACCAAATAATATCAAAATTTGCACAATAGAATTAAGGAATTACTGTCAGTTAAACCACTCAGATTTTGAGTAATATCACATTGAACAGAAGAATGATCTACAAAACTCAATTAAGTAAAATTAGAAAAGTAATATTACCACCATTATTTATAAGTTGTTCTTTTAGGTTTTGTTAGATATTTATAAATATTTGTCCTTTTTTTTTTTTTTTTTTTTTTTTTTTTTTTGCCATATATCTTCCAATAGTACCTCTTAATAATTGGAAATAGATATAATATAAAGGTAATAGTGGTATAATTATAGGAATTTGAGAAAATGTAGGAAATTTAATGGATGACTTATTTGTCCATTTTAGTTACTGTTGATACGCAAATTTCGTATCCAATTAAAATGCGCCACGTAATAAAATATATGTTGAATATCAATTTTATATTGATTATTTTTATGCTAGGAATTAATTAAATATAATTCCTAAGATAAATAATCAATTTAATTGGTGATTTACTATATATTTTATTGACCAATTGAAAGCCACCACATGTCAGGATGATGCAGATATTACTAAATTAAATTAAATTAATTTAGTAATTATCTAAGAAGATGAGGATAGACATCAAGTCATGGTGGACCAATCAGAATGCTCCATGTGTCAAGTTGTTGCAGTAATTATTAAATTAAATACAATTAATTTAATAATTATCTTATGGATAATGATATTATGGAGGACCAATCATATCGCTCCATTCAGGCTCAAGCCCGTTAGGGTTTTCCCATCCTACAACTATAAATAGAGCCTCATTCTCCACCAAAAATCACAAGAATACAAGTCAAGAATCAAGTGAAGAATTCCGGTAAAAAGAAATATCAAGTGAAGAATTCCGGTACAAAGGAATTTCAACGTTCTTCGGTGTTCTTCGACGTTCTTCGAGAAAATCAACAAGACAAGCTCAAGAAAGGTGGTACAAAACCAATCTTGAGCTTAAGGCGGTACAAAGTCAAATCCGACGTTATAAAGCCAATCCGGTATTACAATCCGGCATACGAAGCCAATCTTGAAAGGTGGTACAAAACAAATCTTGAGCTTAAGGCGGTACAAAGCCAAATCCGGCGTTACAAAGTCAATCCGGTATTATAATCCGGCATTACGAAGCCAATCTTGAGATTTTTTCAAGGCATTACAAAGCCAATCTCAAGATTTTCAACGTTTGATCCGAGATCAAGGTGCTAAGCCCCTCCAATCGGCGTTTCAAGTCAAAACTTCGAAGGTGTTCTTCGTTGTTCGTCAAGATCTTCGAAGACGTTCTTCACATATTGAATCAAAAGTATTGTTTAATTCAAAATCAAGCTCACAAGCCTTTGAATTAACGCTACTCAAGTCAAAGTCCAAAACCAGGAAAATCAAGGTCAACTCCGACATCAATCAATCGAAGAGAAGAATCAGAGGATAACAAGAGATAGGATCCACAAAATTATAAATTTACTCATTTGATCAAAAGAAATCTATTTTGTACATCTTTTCGTGTTTATACATTTTATACACGAAATTTGTTGTTACAGTTACTCCTTAATTTTATAATCCTATGCCAAAAGATTGTCTATTATTTCGAATCAGCCAATAAATGTATATATTTTTATGAAATTATTAAAAAATAAATATTACCTCCTTGCAGCAGTGTTGTAACTTACCTTTTATTTGTGCTATTTTTTTCAGACTTTTGGTATACAATCTTTATTCGTTTTATCTAATTCAACAAATTATTTTCAAATAAATATATATCGTGACTATATATATTTTTAAACTTAATAAACTAATATATTGAAAAATGGAATTATTGGCCATGCTTACATTTTGTTATATCAGAAAAATGTTGATTAAGCTTTCCAAATCCTATGCGGTTACCTAGCAAACCTCCAAAAACATGTCTTACTTTTGTCTTTGACTAAGAACCACCAGTATGTGTCATAGGTCCATCTTTGTTTTCTTTGCAAAATAAAAAAAAACAAAAATTATATACTACTTAAGCAAATTAGCAAAGATATGGTAAACATATGCTTCATACAAATTAAGAGGTGAGAATAGAAATATAATAAATGAATGACAATCACCTTAGTTAACATGCTTATAAAAAAAGATGGTTTATAAGTGCAATGATTCATTTTACACATTTTCTTATATAGTTAGATTTAATTAATTGACCATACACTAATTATATTAACTTCTGTCCAAAATTTTGTTGAATTGAAATTTAGCAATGATGATACATTTATGTGAAAAATTCATTTATGAGCATTTACATTAAAAAATCAATGTTTACAATTTTAAAGTTTATAATACACGTACAAATAATGGAAAAAAATAATATAATCAATCCAAATGAAATAAATTATAACATTAAATTAAATTATAAAATTATGAAGCAAAATTTGACAAACATGCAAAGAACTTAATCGAAAAATAAGATAACAAATAAATCAATTAGCCTAAATTAAAGTTCATATAAAAATATCAAAGCATCACTACTCAAAATTGATATTAATTGTCCATATAATACAAAGTTATATCTATAAATTCTTAAGTGTTAACTGATCATTTAAGGAATATACAAATTAGTTATTTATCATCAACTAATAGTTATAAAAAGTATTTAGTATTATATAAAGGACTGAGCAACACCTTTTTTATTGAATTTATTGTATAAGTGATATCATTAATTTGACATATTGTCTTATATGGTTAGGGTAAGATGTTTGAGTGTTTAAAATTATCAGTTTTATAATACATGAGTAAATTATTTTTAAAAAAAATATATCTTAAAAGTAATATAATAAATCTAAATTTAAAAAAATTGTCACAGTTATTTTACATGTATAAATTTGTGAATCAAAACTGCCAAGCATGTATTGATACTAATCGCAAATTAAGATAACAAATAAATGCAATTTTTCAAAATTAATGTTCATAAAAAAATTCGAAGAACCACTTCTCAACATTTAAATTAACTGACCATATGAGACAAAATTATATTTAAAATACTTAAGAGTTACATGCAATTTTTATTAGTTGACGAAAATTGCAATCATCAAGAAGAACACACACATATTATTGGAGGCATAAATAACTACATGTATTGTTCGCCAAATGAAACATTTAACTATATTATAATTGTTCTAATCAACATCTAACATATTGAGGCCGATGTAAAGAACATATCTATATATATCAATATCTACACATCACTTCAAAAAAATTATATGTTATTATAGTCGAGTTTTTGGACATACATAAGGATCATATTTTGTTGTTATTTGCACCTATAATTTCTAAAACAACACAAATTATTATGTGTCTTATACTCAATTATAATAAACACACACAACTTAAAATGTGATCAACAAAATAAGATTGCAAAATGGCAGTACAAATAACTATCAGAATAATTAGAGTACCTTTTCTATTGGACGGTGATATTTTTCTCTTTTTGTTGATTATAGTGGAACCCTCTAATCTCTTCATTGGAAAGTAAAATTTGTAAAATTTGATTGATAGATAGAGGAGATGTAAAACTGCACCGTAAATTGAGTGTTTAATGGGAAAAATGTGTCAACAATGCAAAGACAATTGCAATAACAACAAACCTTTATATGTATGCGTATATATATAGTATGAAATACAATCAACTTTTAGAAGACATTATTTTGTATTACAATTGATTCTAAATTGAGAAATTGATATAAATGAGCGATCAATTACCAATCAATTATAGGATATTCAAAGATATCCTTTAATTCAGGATTATATATATATATATATATATATATATATATATATATATATATATATATATATATATATATGAAAACCTATCAATATTAAATTTCCTAAAATTGAATATGACAAGTAAATCTATATATATATATATATATATAAAAGTAAAATGAGGGTTATTATTGCAAATTGTCTTTTCCCGCCTAAATTATATCTTTAATGCGTTCTTAATTTCTTATAAAACATTAATTATATTTTTTTCTTCAAATTAATACAATATTAAGTATTACCTTCCTTAATAAATGAATATATACTTTAATAAATTAAAAGTACAAAGTTAATGTATAATTTAATGATTGACTAATTAAATTATTATATTTACAAATATTAATTTTTTATAATTAATCATGGGACTACGACTTTCACATATATTTATATATGATAATTGATAGGTGTGGCCCAGTCACTTCGGGTCGGGTTAATACCTCGGCCCACTAACCGGCCCAAAAGGTCCAGAAATACGCGTCGTCCCAGATAATGTGGCGCGGCCCAACCTATGGCGTGTTCCGCGATTCAAGGTCCACGATCCGCTCCCAATTGCCATGCAGCGGAAAATAGGCGCGATAATAGGGAGTTAGTTAGGGTTTAGTAGGGGATAGTATAAATATGAGAAGAGAACTCGGAATTAGGGTTCGCATTTTGTATTCTAAAATTATTACGTGTAAACTCAAAAAGATAGTGAAAGAAACACATCGACAGGTGCTATTTTGAGCCCGTGGACGTAGATCTCCGGATCGAACCACGTATATCTTGTGTTTTTTCATATTTCTTGCATAGGTTTTCGTTGAGTTTCTTGGGTTCCGGATTGCGCTTTATCAATTGGCGCCGTCTGTGGGAACGTAAGGCTGGTTGTGATATTGACATTGTATTTGGATACTATGGTGACTACTCGCTTAAATCAGTCTCGCCAAGGTGATCAGATCAACCAGGATCCACCCGTGGATCAAGTTCCGCCGAGGCAATCGCCGATGGGGGGTACATCTCATCATCAGGGCAACCAAGGCCCGGTTATGAATCCGGACAACCAATTCTTACCTCTGCCCCCACAAGACATGCAAAACCCTAATCCCGCTGCCACCCGGCCGCAGGTTAATATTCAGATAACTCCAGAATTGCTCCAGGCTTTCCTACAGGAGCATGCTCATGTTCTTCAAGACTGGGTGGCCAATCGCCAGAATCCTGATGGACCTGCCGGACACGCTACCAATCCCGCAGTGCATCCACGTCGACAGCAATCGAACGATCGACAAGACCCAGTGCACCGCGGGCGTCAGGATCGGCGACGGGAGCGACCTGATTCTCCCGAGGACCATGGGAGTTCTAATGGGTCAAGACAGCGCAACGATGAACCTGCAGATGCCGATCGCCGCCGTCCACTTAACGCGGCTAAAAGAGTTCGTTATGCCAATCCTCATACCTTAGATCTCCGAGAATATGAGCGAGTCCAACGCAATGTCGAACTAGACAGAATCCTGGGCCTTGATGCCAATGGGGACATTATCACACCATTCTCTCAAGAAATCATGGCCACCTCCCTTCCCGAAGGGTTCAAAAGGCCTGCCATACCACCTTACGACGGCACAGGAGATCCAACCAATTTTCTTGGAGCTTTCAGGCACAACATGCTTAGCCGCGATCATACTACCTCTCTTCACTACTGTAAGATTTTCCCCGAGTATCTTCAGGACGAGGCTCGGGTATGGTTTGATTCTCTCCCTCGTAATAGCATATCCTCTTTTAGAGAACTTGCCGAACACTTTTGGGCGCGTTTCGAAGCACGTGCCAAGCCCATGGCCACTTTGGCCGATCTCATGAATATGGAACAACGGGACGGCGAAACCGTTACTCAATTTCTTGATCGCTTTACAGCGGAGAGCTTAAGGTAGGGAGCTGTTCGGATGATGTTATCATCAATGCATTCATGAATGGTCTCCGTCCCGGGCCACTCTACACCGAGTTGGTTCGTAATCCACCAGTCACGACCCGAGCACTGTTTAATACTGTGTGCAGATATGCCAAGGCCGAGGAGCAAACTCGTCGGAAGCGTGAGAAACATGCTAGTAAGCGGCAGTCCGATAGGGCACAGGCTGGGCCTAGCACACGACCTAGTGCCTTTTCTCGTCTGAATCAGGGGCGTTCAGAATCTCGAGGGGATATTCCACAATTCACCCCGCTGACAAAATCGCGAGCTGAAATTCTTTCTGTTCACAAGAACGATTTACGGCCCTGTCCGCGGATGACTGCTCCGCCTGAAAAGCGAAACCGCGGAAAGTGGTGTGCGTACCACCGCGATCATGGACACGAGACGGAAGAGTGTCGAGAGCTCAGCAAGAAAATTGAGGATTGTTTAAGGAAAGGTCTCTTGCGACAATATATTGCGCGGACTGATGACAAGCCTCGGACAAATCAGAATGGGGGTTCGTCTCACAACCGCGGAGGTTATCACGATCGGGGTTCGCAACAAAATCGGCCGCCGTGGCAAAATAATCGGCCGGGGTCTAACAATTATGCACGACAAGACCCGGGCAATCGTCAACAACCTCGTTTTCTGCCACCGCCCCCTCCTCCGGGAGGACCATGAGACAATGCACCCACTCATGTCATAAACGTGATATATGGGGCCCTCCCCACTGGGGCTTCGCGAAATGCCTTGAAGGCAGAGGCTCGCCGTCCTCCTCCCGAGGAGCCACGTCATAAGCGCCTCCATCAATCCGAAACTGTTAGTTTCACAGATAGAGACCCGGTTCCAGAGATAACACCCCATACTGACGCCATCGTCATCGACATGGCTGTAGCCAATGTTACAATAAAGCGAGTCTTCGTAGACAATGGAGCCGCAGTGAGTGTTATATTCGCTGACTGTTTCCAAAAGATGGGGATTCCTCGGGATCAACTTCGGACGGCCCCCGGGCCATTGCAGACTTTCACCCAGGGTGAAGTCTAGCCAGAAGGCATCATCACTCTCCCGGCGTCTCTGGGAACTTATCCGGCGATAATAACCATTTTCGTGGATTTTTACGTGGTTAACTCCCCGTCACCGTACAATATGATCTTGGGTCGGGATTGGCTTACTCCCGCAAAAGCCATATGCTCCACATATCACCTCGCGTTAAAATTCCCTACATCGCACGACGAAGTGGCTATCCGCGGCAGTCAGCGGGTTTCTAAGGAGTGCATGTACGTCGCGCTCAAAAAGACAACCAAGGTTCTTCCCAAACAGCAGCTTCAGGTGGCATCATCGGCTCTTGAATCCCATGTATGTACCTCATTGGGGGACACCACTGTCCAGGTGCCGCTCGATCCATCCAAGCCTGAACAAACAGTAACTGTCGGTGCCGTGGATGTGTCGTGGTTGCATCAGGCCATCATTCAGACCTTACGAGAGTATTCCGATGTCTTTGCATGGTCCCCTTTGGATATGCCCGGGGTCTCTCCTGATGTGATAACCCACAAACTGAACATCGATCCCAGCGTTAAGCCTATACAGCAAAAACAAAGGAAATTCGCTCCGGAGCGGAATGCGGCCATTTGAATCGAGGTACAACAACTTTTAGATGCAGATATCTTGTTCGAAGTGTATTATCCTTCTTGGTTGTCCAATCCAGTGATGGTATTAAAGTCCAGCGGGGCATGGCGGATGTGTGTCGATTTTTCCGATCTCAATAAGCATTGTCCGAAGGACTGTTATCCTCTGCCCTCCATCGACCAAAAAGCCGAAGCCATTACTGGGCATGTGGCGCTTTGTTTCTTGGACTTATATAAGGGATACCATCAGATCTTCATGGATCGTCAGGATGCCCTCAAAACGGCATTTATCACTGATTTTTGGTGTTTTGCTTTTAAGAAAATGCCCTTCGGGCTCAAGAACGCGGGGGCCACATATCAACGTCTCATGGACCGCGTGTTTCGCGATCAAATTGGCCACAATGTTGAGGTTTACGTTGATGATCTAGTCATCAAAAGCGCCTCACATTCTTCATGTGTGCAAGACATTGTTGAAACGTTGCGTAGTCTGCGGCGTTACAATTTGCGACTTAATCCGGCGAAATGTACCTTCACCGTTGGTTCCGGAAAGTTCCTCGGGTATATGATTTCGCAGCATGGCCTTCAGGCCAATCCAGCCAAGCTTCGGGATGTGTTAGATCTGCAACCACCGAAGACGTTCAGAGACGTTCAACGCCTCACGGGTGGTTTGGCGGCCTTAAACCATTTTTTGTCTAAAGCAGCAGAGAGACAACTCCCATTCTTCAAAATTTTGAGACAGGCGAAGTCATTTGAGTGGACCCCGCAGTGCACCGAGGCTTTCGAGGCTTTAAAGAGTCATATACAGCAACAGCCCACTCTATCAGTTCCTCTCTCCGGAGAGCCGCTCTATGTATATTTGGCTTCCGCTGAGGAAGCCATTAGCGCCGCTCTAGTGCGAGAAGTCAATGGTGTTCAGCATCCGGTGTATTTTGCAAGCCGAGTACTTCACGGGGCAGAGACACAGTACTCCATGTTGGAAAAAACAGTACTCGCACTTATCATGGCAGCTCGGCGTTTGCGGCCATACTTCCAAGGGCGTGAAATACGGGTCCGGACCAATCATCCCATCCGTCAGATTCTTGTCAAGCCCGAGGTGTCAGGGCGCCTCGCCAAGTGGGCCGTCGAATTAGGGGAGTATGATATTCAATTTCTTCCCCGCCGAGCTATCAAGGGTCAAGCACTTGCAGACTTTTTGGCTGAAACCCCAGGGGATAATCATGAATCTTCTGCAGACAATGGTACTCATCACCCTGCTACCCTTGAACCCACACCTCGTAAGTGGCAATTATATGTGGATGGTGCATCCACAACTCGCGGAAGTGGTGCCGGGGTGCTTCTCATTGACCCCGAGGGAGTTGAAGTTAAGAATGTTGTTCGATTCAAGTTTAAGGTGACCAATAATGAGGCAGAATACGAGGCAGTTCTCGCTGGGCTCCGGCTCACTCAATCCTTAGCTATCCGCCATCTTGAGCTCTTCACGGACTCCGAGGTTGTGTCCAAGCAAATCCAGGGTACTTATGTCGCTAAGGATGAAACAATGATCAGGTATCGCGCTTTAACACTCAAACTTATGTCAACTTTTGATACGGTTGTTATCCAGAAAATACCGCGCACTCAGAATGCCAAAGCAGACGCGCTCAGTAAATTAGCCTCCGCGGTTCGCACTAATGTATCTCCGGATATTATGGTCGAAGATATATTTCATCCGGCGATTCATGAAGCAACGGTCTCGGTATTGATAGATAGTGATCCGAATTGGATGACTCCTATTGTTCAGTATCTCCGGGATGGAACTTTGCCTAATGACAGGCTGCGAGCTCGGCAGATAGTTCTTAAGGCACCCAAGTACTCATTCCATGATGGGATTTTGTATCGGCGGTCGTACTTACAACCGAATCTCCGGTGCCTTGCTCCTGCCCAGGCCGAGCAGGTTCTTCGGGAGGTGCACGAAGGGGCCTGCGCCAGTCACATCGGCTCACGGACGTTGGCCAAGAAAATTCTTCGATGGGGGTATTATTGGCCAACCTTATTTAACGATGCCCACGACTTGGTGACCAAGTGCAGCAAGTGTCAACTGCACTCTCGTGTGAAGCATCTGCCACAAACCGAGCTCACTGGAATTCAGAGTGCGTGGCCATTTGTCCAATGGGGAATCGATATTGTCGGCCCATTCCCAGTCGCTCCGGGGGATTGAAATTTCTAGTTGTCGCCGTAGATTACTTCACTAAGTGGGTAGAAGCTGAACCTCTTACTGCCATCACTGGTCAAAACATATTGAAGTTCGTCTGGCGAAATATTATATGTCGCTTTGGCATACCGAGCACTATTATTTCGGATAACGGCACACAGTTTGCCAATGATCCCTTTCGAACATGGTGCGAGGAGTTCCATATTAAACAAAATTTCACCTCGGTAGCTCACCCTCAAGCCAATGGTCAGGTGGAAGTCACTAACCGTACTCTCCTTGCGGGTATGAAGAAACGTCTGGATCGTGCTAAAGGTCTTTGGGCCGAAAATCTTCCGCATGTCCTATGGTCTTATCGCACAACGCCACATACCGCTACCGGGGAGACCCCCTACAGTCTGACCTATGGCTCCGAAGCTGTGATTCCGGCGAAAATCAGCATACCGAGCCCCCGACTCGTAACTTTGACTCCCGAGGATAATGACGAAGCTCTTCGTACAAATCTGGATGAGCTCGAATATCGTCGCGATCAATCGTTCATCCAGCAGGCCAAGTGTAAACAACGTGCAGCTCATTATCATCACCTCCGGGTCCGGGGCACTCAGTTCAATGTCGGGGACCTAGTACTCCGACTCAATTCAGCCAGCAAAGCTGCCCCCGAGGGGAAATTACACGATTCTTGGGAAGGTCCCTATCGCGTCATTGCTGTACACGATTCTGGATCCTACCAGTTAGAGCATCTTGATGGAACCTCAATTCCCCGAAGCTGGCATGTTACCAACTTAAGACGCTTCTATCTGTGAACACCAAATGACAAGTATCATCCTCATCTTTATGCTCATTGTACACTTCTTTTACGTTGTTATCTCTCTTTGTATCCTTTAATTGGCTCCGGCACTCATCATTGAATAAATATTCTTTGTTTACGCATCTTGCTGTGTTTTCTTCTACGTTATGGGGACGCCCTAACGCAGTCGTGTTATTATTATCCGTCTCCGGACGATTAAATCTCTCTCTCGGTCCGTCCGAGGAGATTCACGTTTCGTCTCCGGACTCATATCACTCTCTCGCCTGTTTAACCGGAGAGGTGTTTACTCCCGCCCGATCCGTCCGGGGAGATTTAAATTGGCGCTGTCCATATCGTGTTCCCGAACACCCGTTAAAACAATTATTACTTCTAAAACAATTATTTTCCTTAACACAATTATGCACACCAAAACGGTTTATTACATTTTTTCGATTAAATGCCAAAAGATTTTTTACATAAGCCTTAAAAAAAAAAAAAAAAAAAAAAAAAAAAAAACAAACAAACAATTATCTACGGCCTCCGAGCCAGTATTCAGCACTCCGGCGTTGAGGTCTACTCCTGGACCTACGCCGCGTCCTCCGGGATCTTGTCGTTCCTCGGCCTTGAGCTCTGGCTCCTTCCCCTCCTCGGGCCCCCCGATGTCGCGGACTCGTCCTTGGCGCTTGTCTGGGGATTTCGTCTCTTGTACGAGCCCGACTGCTTGGCTGCGGGGCAGACCTCGGAGTTTGGGCCCATTGCACAGGATCCCATTCCTCGGGGGCCATTACTTCAATTTCTTTGGCCAGTTCTTAGACTACCTCTTCGGCGACAACAGCGGGCTCTTCTTCGACCGTAGTCACTGGAACTGGCTCTCGAATAATAATGCCTTTGCTCTTTCCCGCTGGCTTCTTTTTACCCTTCCGGGGGGTTTTTGAAGTACCTTGGCTCCGGCTTGAACTCGCAATGTATCCCTCGGCAGAGGGCCGCCACCTGCCACGGCCTTTCAATCCTTCGTACATGTTGAGGAGTAACTCCAACACCTCTCGCTTTCTTACAAGCTCCGAGGACTCGGCTGGGCTCTTCGCCATAAGTGCTGAAATTTCATTCTGAATCTCTACGACCCGCGCCTCAACTTCCTCAAATGTCAGTAAGCCGAACTCGGTCAATATCCGGTCATACTCCCTTTGATGGATGAGGACTCGGTCCAGTTCAACAACTTTTGCCAGATACTTCAACTCCTGGTCAAAGGCATTCTCCTCGGCCTCCTTCGCCTTTCTCTCCGCAGCGGCCGCCCGCTTTTCTAGCTTCGGCAATACTTGCATTTGCAAGTTATTCTTCTCTCCGCGGAACCACTCCAATGATTGCATGAGCTTCTTTATCGTGTCATGCAATTCCGCGGTATTCTGAACAGGCAACGGAATCAACAAGAAAGATCAATCTCAAGCATACAATAAGAGGGAACTCAGTTCAAAAACAACATTTATATTCAATACAATCAGAGTACATTATCCATGGTCCCGTACAGGGGATTTACATTTACTCCTATTATTTACTACATCAAATTTGAGGGGAACGGCTGACCTCCTCCTCGGTCCCCTCGGCCTCTTCAGGCACTTCCTCCTGTCGGCCCTCAGCCGTTCCTGCCTCTTCCACTACGGCAACAGCAGCAGCTTCTATACGGGGGGGTGGCTCTTTGTTTCGGAGACCAGAGGTGAACTCACCGCGACGGAATGCCAGGAATTCCTGGTCTTGGTCCGCCTCACAGCTTGCAACCTCCTCGGCCCTTAATATCACCTTCTTCTCTGCCAGAGCTTTTACAAGGGGCCACTCCGGGAGGTGCGTTAGAGCTTTGTAGTAGGCCTCCTCCACCCCGGCCACATCATTATAGTCATACCCGAACTCTGGACGGTATACGTCCACATTTGGGTAGACTTCTTTGATTTGCTCCAGTAACAACGAGCGCGTGGCCGTGTCCCCGATAGCGACGAAGTCAGTCTGAAAGTCCAGGAATGTGGTCGTCTGGAGTAATTTCTCGGCAAATGCTTTCAGCATTGCCTCCTGACCTTCGACAATCGCCGCTTCCTGGGCCTTCATTTCTACCCACAGCTGGGACGTTTCTCCACGAAGGGCTCCGGCCTCCGCCTCCACCTCGCGCAGACGCGCTACTTCAGTCTCTACCAAAACCGCTCTCTTCCGCGCTTCGGTTAGATCCTGAGTTAGCCTGTCATTGCGCGCGCGAAGATCCTTTACCACCGCGGCCAACTCTTCTTTGGCCTCTATCTCATTCTTCCGGCCAAGCTCCATGATTCCCCGAGCTAACCGCAGAAGTTCCTCGGCGTCCGCGCCCTCCAACCCCAGCAGACCGGGGGCCACTTGCTCCTTCAGAATATCGCACAAGACAGAAAACAGAAATCAGTACTGGTAGTACACACTTCATTTGCGTAAAAAATAACTAACAAAGGCATTTCATATTTACCTCAACGCTTTCCCCCGTTCGGAGTCTTTTGGATAGTGCCGGAGGTGTCCCGGACGGTTCTGACCTCCTCTTCGCTCCGGGGGTTGACCCCGCAGCCACAACTCGTTCCTCCGGCCCCACAAAAGGTCGTGGACTGGGTGACATCTTCCTCTGGGGAGACACCTCAGTAGTTTTGCCCTTCTTCTTGGCTGCTGTAGCCACCGCGGGGCTTCCGGCTGGCTCTTTTCCGAAGCGTCCCACTGCATACCGAATTTGAAGTTAGTCCTGTACAACACAACAGTTTTAAAAATAAGATATAAGAACTCCTACCCTCCTCGGCAACCGCATCGCCCGAATAATACGGGCTCAGTCCGGCCCCCTCCAGTTCCTCCTCAGTACAGAGGGTCTTGAAGGTCCCTATAGCCCGGAATGAATGTACAATCTCGGCCTCCGGATTCTCTACCGGGGCAGTATCTAGTACCTCATCCCTTCTCCACCTCGGGAGAGCCACTCCGGTTTTCACAAAGATAAACCTCTCCTTCCACCCTTCCACCTTAATCGGGTTTTGCACCTTAAACCCACCTCGTGCTCGGGGACTGAAGGAGTACCACCCCTTGGATTTACCGAAGGCTTTTAATTGGTAAAAATACCTAAATAGCTCTACGGTTGGTTCTACCCCGGCGTTCTTGCACACTACGGTGAATCCGGCTACTTGTCTAACCGCGTTTGGCGCTAGTTGGCTTAAGGCAATGTTATAGTATCTCAGTAACCGGACCACTATGTCCCACAGAGGCAATCTCAAACCTATTCTCAAGGGATCTATATACACACTAATGAAACCCTGCGGCGGGCAACAAGCCCTATCACTGGGGTCCGGTACTATATATTCTAAGTCAAAAGGAAGGTAAAATGAGGGGATTTCTCTCTCAATCTGCACCCGTGCCATCCGCGGCGCTATTGTGGACACTTCGAAATCATTCTCCATACACTCGTAAAAACCGACCATCTTGATGTTGGTTTCCCTGCCGTCGGCTCGTTCAACGGTCCTAATCTCATTCCTCTCTGGAATAACGAATCGAAGAGGTGGCACATCTAACGGAGAACTCTGAGTCCCTACTTCTTGAACAGAAGAAGAAGAAGATGAAGAAGGCATACTTACTTGGTTTGAGTTTGAGAAGTTTGTGAATTTGAGATGAATCACAGGCGCGCAGAATTCTCCTTTTTTCCCGCTTTCTAAAACTAGCAAATCGCAATGAGGAAGATGAAGTATACTGTGCCATTATTCCAAATATATACTCCAAGAACCAACGGTCCTGATACGGCCTATTCAAATTCAGCGTTTCAGATTTGGACGTGCTCATTACGCGCCTTACGGTTCCCAAGGCGCGTGGGGAACAAGTTCCTTGGAAATCGCAGAGCGTGTCACTTCACATCCCTCTCTCTCATGATGGCGCCGCCAATCACATCACCTCCACTCTTAACCAGGAAGTTTTAGACTACTACACTCCGGTGCTCCCTTCACCTCGGCCAGACTACTACATTCCGGTGCTCCCTTCACCTCGGCCAGACTACTACACTCCGGTGCTCCCTTCACCTTGGCCAGATTATTATCTTCTTCAGCTACAATTTCTTGCTTTTGGGGGACTCGGTATCTCGCTATCACCTCGGTGTAATTCGGCCTAGTTCGATTCATCTTCCACGGACTACGCCGCGGAGTACCTTAGACGCGGAACAGTCTTGGCCACCCAAAAACACTTCGGCTCACCAGCGACCACGGCTCATCTTGCCTACAGCTCCACCCCGGTCATAACCGAAGCTCCTTTCTCGCTCCGGCTGGGAGGAGGGGGCATCTGATAGGTGTGGCCCAGTCACTTCGGGTCGGGTTAATACCTCGGCCCACTAACCGGCCCAGAAGGTCCAGAAATACGCGTCGTCCCAGATAATGTGGCGCGGCCCAACCTATGGCGTGTTCCGCGATTCAAGGCCCACGATCCGCTCCCAACCGCCATGCAGCGGAAAATAGGCGCGATAATAGGGAGTTAGTTAGGTTTAGTAGGGGATAGTATAAATATGAGAAGAGAACTCGGAATTAGGGTTCGCATTTTGTATTCTGAAATTATTACGTGTAAACTCAAAAAGATAGTGAAAGAAACACCTCGGCAGGTGCTATTTTGAGCCCGTGGACGTAGATCTCCGGATCGAACCACGTATATCTTGTGTTTTTCCATATTTCTTGCATAGGTTTTCGTTGAGTTTCTTGGGTTCCGGATTGCGCTTTATCAATAATCAATCTTGAAATTATTTTTTATTACATATTCATATTTTCTATTTATTAATATTATCTCGTTATAAATAATAATTACACTTTGGAATCTAACTATGAGATTTTACATGTGCTACAATCTATATTTCTATTTAAAAAATAAAATTAACATGCTTGAGCTACCTAGGTTTTTTAGAGTTCTCAATATAAACAATACTTTGTTCCATTTTTTCATATTTTGCAACCTAAGCAAAATATACAGACATATACATACATATATATATATTAATTGTATCTTTAAATAAATTTCAACATATACATATATTATTAAGATATATTGAAGAATTCATATGCTTTATTTTGTTAGTCCAAATATAGAATAATAATTGAATTATATTTTATTAATATCAAGATTTATTTAAAATCTAAAAAATATTTGAGTATATTAAACCACCAAGTAAAATATTAAAACTTGAAAATTAATTTTTCTTAAAATAAAGTAAATAGTTATAGTTATATTTTGAAAAATTATTTGGATAAATCAAAATATTTAAAAAGAATTAAAAGAAAGCACCAATCTTCTTATAATAAAATTCTATTTAGTTTATTTGATATATTTTGGTGTGTCGTGTGATATTTATATATTTGTATTTGCTTTAGTATTCATTTTTAATTAAGCTATTGTAGGTTCGCATAGGTTAAGGTGGATACGCACACACACACACACACACACACTCTAAATATATGTTTGAGTTTCAATATTAGGAGATATTCATTCTGAAAAGTAGATATAATTTATTTTTACATTAAATATTTTATCTTAATGTAAATTTATAAAATAATATATTTATAAAATGTAAGTTATATTAAATCCATATATCATTTGGGAGAAATTGATATTTACATTATTTATTTTGTGGGTTAGATCATTTTGCAACATGTAGTATGCTCATTTTTCATTTTTTTTTTCAATCACAACCTGAACTATACGTTTTTTCACGTTTGCAACCTCTGCCAGCAATTTAAGTGCGAAAAATAAAAGAATAAAAGAAAATATTTAAATAACATTAAATTTTTAAAAAATCTAAAAAATATTTCTTAAATTCTAAACTTCATTTAAAATACCAGAAAATTAACTTAAACATGTTGAAAATATATTAAAAATTTGAGTTTTTTTATAAAAAAGTTCAAATCAAATCATTTTAAGCAAGAAAAATAAAATAGCTATTATTTTTTTAAAATCATAAAACTATTATAAATTTCTGAAAATTATCTTTTAAACTCTAAAACTTTATTCAAACTATTTGAAAGTTATCTTGAAAATTTATTTTAAAATCTATAAAATTTCGTTTAAGACATGTGGAAGTATCTATGAAAAGTCAAATTTTATGATATAAGTATCTTTTTAGTTATTTTTTTGAAAAAATAAATCCTTTTAAAAATATTTAAAGTTATTTGAAGTAATATCAAAATTATTCGATCTTTTTTTATGAAAATTGATTTTTTATTAAAATAATTTCTACATTTTTTTCCAGTTAAGTTTATGATATTTTAAATAATTTTTTAGAATTTATTAATAAATATTGTATTTACTAAATATTTTTATTATTTTTAAATAGTTTCTTTTCTCTCCGAAAATTGCTACCAAAGGTTGAAAAGGTGGGAAAGCGCAAAGTTTCAGGTTGATCGTAAAAAAATGATTATTCAAATATTCATTTAGTTAGAATATAATAATTCTATTTTTTTATATTAGATAATATTATATTTAATTTAATAAGATAATTACTTTTTAAATAAATTTTCGTGCATCGCACGGGAGCGATACTAGTTACATCTTAATAATTAATGATACAAATAGAGTTTACATTTATACCAACCTTAAAAATATATATGATAATAATGTGCTAATTTTTTGTATTTCTTGAATAAATATTAATAGAAGACATGAAAATTTGTGCCTTTATGTTTATATAATACTAATTTTTTAAATATTTATTTTCATTTGCATATAACATTTCACCTGTGGTGGAAAATAATTGTGTTAGATTTTTAACTAATAATAATTGTTAACCAATTTTTATTAAGATATTAAATAAGGCAAAGTATCCTTTAAAAATAAGCTTGATTGCACAATTCGTTAAGTTTTGTTGGATATATTTTAAATTACCAAACAAATTAATTATATTAAAAATCATACATATTTAATTATAAAAAAAATATAAAGTGCAATCAATAATAGTTTATAATAAATTTAGTGAAACATATACTGTAACAGTATATAATTACAAATACATAAATTTACCAATTCAGTTTAGTTTTTTGACCAAATTATTAAATATTAACAGTTAAATTAATTACATCCTCTTTTATTAATTGTTCTTTTAGGTTTTGTTAGTTGTTTATGAATAATTGTTCTTTTAAGTTTTTTCCATATTTATTCAAATAATACCCATTCCCAATTGAATAGAGATATAATATAAAGGTAATACTGGTCGTAATTATATAAATTTGAGGAAATGCAGGAAAATTAATTGAGGTAACAGATAAAACATCCAAAATCATTCCAAAACTTTAACCATTCCAAACAAACTGAAAAAAAATATCTAAAAGCATGATAAATAAACGTACTAAAAACATAAAATTTTCCAATTTATAATAATAATTCCATAAATTGGTCCTTCTCAATCTTGACATTGACAATGGGCTTCAGCTTCTTTGAGGTAACACTCGAACAAAACTCGTATGCCAAAGTTCTCTTAGCTGCTGAGTCCTCATTTAAATCCATTACTGAATTGTTGGTTCCAGAAAACTTATTGGGTGAATTGACCTCTTCTCCGATTGAATCAACCGATACATAAAGAATAAATACCATGAATAAATAAAGTGTACATTGAAATGTAAATAAGTTAATAAATAGTCTAATTATGTATAATTTACCTTTGAACGCCTTCCACTTTCCTCACCAAATAATTTTGACAAATAATCAGGTTCTTGCGTTTGAAAGACACTTGAATAAATATAAAGGCTAATAAAAATATAAATTTATAAAAAAGAATTTCTATAACCAATTTTTTTTAAAAAAAAATACATGTTCACCGCAGAGCTCAGGTGAGAACTTATTCATTGTATCAGGATCAATATTGACTTTAACAATACTAAAAGTGTTATTAACTAATCCCACCTGATCAGCCTTAACATGCACCTTAAACATAATTTCCTTGCCGATGAGCTCAAGAATTTCATTGGACAATCATTAGAATCCTAATACAAAAACATTACAAATGGAGTTAATAGTTATATGTATTAAATGGAGCTAAGTAAGTGGCTAAGAAAAAGTGATTCTATCATGAACTAAACATGATACCTTATCATATTGTTTTGCAATTGAATTGCAGATTTTCCCAATAATTCTTGACATACGGTATCCCATAGCAAGAAAGAAGCATTGTTTATACCGTCAAGCACTAACACTTTAATCTTGTATTTGAATGTGATAATCAATAATTTCAAATAGTCTGAAAATAAAGCGAAATTACTATCAACTTTTAAAATTTTAATTTTTGAATTACAGGGACATTTAATTTAATAACAACACCTCAAATTTCCACTTGGATCAATTCGAGAACAATTAGTGCACCATATCCTTCTTTCTTTTTTGACCAATTTCCTCAAACATTTTTTGCACGATGCAAAACACCAATCTTGTAAACTCTCAACATCTACAGTTGTTCCATAAATCCAAAAACTCCCAACCTATATAATCAAATCATTAAAAGAAAAAAAGTTATAAAAAACTCACTAATATATTAGAATCCTAGATTTTCCTTCATACAAATATTTCATACCTCCGGGTTGTTCAGCAAATCGTCCTTTTTTTTTTTTTAATTTTTTTTGGTTTCCACGATCAAATCGTCATCATTTGGAGAGCATGAGTCAAAAGAGATTGTAGCCAAAGTATTATTAGAAGTTTCTTCACCATCAGCAAGCCCATTCATTGTATTTAAAAATATCAATTATCGCATAGATTGTAACAATAATAAAATTTAATGTATTCATTAATGTTCAAATAATAGGCTATTTATTTTATTGCAATACCTGCTTCGAAGTTCTTTAATCTCGCTGCTTTCATCCCAATAAATCATCTTTGAAACATACCGTAGATTTGAAACTAAAACGTCTCCTATATTTATAATATAGGTGTAAAAAATTGTACAAACAACCAACACAATAATTTAAAAAATATGACAAAAAAATTTGTTGAAACATACCTAACCATGGCTTAACACGAACCATTTGCAGTATTAGAACCGAAGGTTTATCAGTGTTCTCTCTCATTTTTTTAAGTTGGTCAATGAAATCCTTCAATAGCGTCACTTTCAATTGAACACCCCTAAAGGAATTAAGCAATGTTACATTACATTATTTATGTAATTTATTTTCAACATTATAGTAATTGATTAAGAAAATGTGGTGCGAATGAAATCAGATTGAAAATTAAAATAATTTAACCTTATTTTGGGGTTTTCATTCAAATATTGTATACATAGATTATGTATTATTTTTTAACCAACATGTTCAAACATTTTTTCTTATTTGAAGAATATATTAATTTGCTATATAAAATCAACAGTAAAGAAGGCTATTCTACTCCTGAAGTTGTGGAAAAAAGAAACAAAGTTACTCGGTATCTTCAAGAGTAATCTCCATCATCCTCTGTGGAGTTCCCTTCACCTCTTGCTACTTCCACGGATCGGTTTTGACAATCCTACCTATTATATGTTTATTTGAAAAGAGTAGTATAAGAAATTGAAGTCAATATATAAGAATAAATTAGTTAAACATTAAATTAGTCAAGTGCATAAAATATTATTTATAAATATCGAACTAAATTGTCGTATTTCGGTGCAGATAACAGCTCAGTAAAGGTCTTGAATTTGTACATGAAGCATGAGAATTTTTCATCATTTAACTCATTCACTTTAGTCGATGATATAAACAAAAGCATATGCGGATTTGAACATATCTTGTACGTTAGCTCGTGTTCTTGAACGACCATGGTTCAAACAGTGTAGATCTTTTCTTCCACAATGTTTTTCTTTAAATTGTTCCCCCTGCCCTGCCATTGCGATAGCGTGTATAGGAACACGCTTCAATCAATCACAAATTTTAAGTTAATTGTATCATACACAAATTAAAACAAAGGTACTAACATTCTGAAAAATAAAACTGAAATACTTACTTCATAATCATGAAAGACAATTTCAAGCTTTATAGGAGAATTTTTTGTCTGATATTGCGGAGCTTCGTATACATGTATACAACGAAGCTTCGAAAACCAACCGGTGTGTTTCCAGCTTAGGTCTTTTATCAGCTGAAAACTCGTAGACATCCTTTCTTCTTAAGAATGAACCTGAAAGTGCAAAAATTATAAAGATTATTCTTTAAACAAAAAAAAATCAAATTTAAAAAAAAGTAAAATGAATATAATTAGTAATTACTCGAAAATACTAAATGTTTTATGGTGATATCATAATAACTGATGAGTGAAATATATGAAGGTCACAACTTGATTGTGTATTTTAAATAAGTGTTAGATTTTGGTGATACATAGTAAACATTAATGATATCAGACTTGGAAAGATTTAGACGAATCTTTAATTGCCTAAATTAAAGGGATACAAATATCCAAGTGATTTTAGCCCACATTATATTCAGGAAGATTTGTAACATCATGTATATTTTGATAGAAAAATAGAATATCATTATGTTGACTTACATATCATATCCATAATTGATATTAAATACATTTTATAATATCTAATAAAAAATAATTATTTTGTATATCATATTGTTGACTAATTCATACTCATAATTGATATTAATTTATAAATTATAATATCTAATCGCACATTATAATATCCATATTAATGTTTATGTATGTCTTAAATTGTATAGATATAATTTAGCTTACTTTCAAAAAATAAATTAAAATTATATATTAATTTAATGAGTGTTATAATGAATTCCAAAAATTAAAGATATTAATATTTTTCTAAACTTGGTTGAGTAAATTAGAAGTTTACATTATATTATTTATGTTAATCTTGTAAAGTGAATCAATTATGACCAAAATTCCAATTTAGTATATATTTTCCAAATTTTATTACATCATATGTGTATTCTGACTATAATAATACTGATATAGTTGTTCTCAAACATAATAATGAATAATTTGCCTACCACTTCATTAAAATGATATTATTTTCAAAAGACTTAAATATAATGATTGAATGAATAACGGAAGATTCTGAATATGAGAATGACGATGAAATGTTGTACAATGAGGTCAATATCAATTTATTGGTTTATATGACAAATGTAGTAATAATATTGGTTAAACTATAAATTACATTGAATCATCATTTTATTCTATTACCATAAATAAACATACAATTTATATATATAAATTGATTTGTTTGACTTGTATAGTAATGATATTGGTCCACTTTTAATAATTACATTGAATATAGTTTATCATCTATTAGCATAAAAAAACTTACATATAATACGTATAAATTGATTTGTCTTACATATATAGTAATGATATTGGTCAATTTATAATAATTACGTTGATTTTTGCCTTTATTTTATTACCGTAAATAAACTTAGTGGCAGAAATTGATGCAAATAATAATATATTACTATTGCAATGTTGTTGTCCAGATTTTAGTATTTTTTAAGAGATAAAGTGTAATTAAAATTGACCTTTAATTTAGAACAATTTCATCAACAATAGTTCAACAAAGACTATTTGCTTAATATTAGGATAACGTTTACAATACTAAAGCATTACAAAATTATTAACAATAATGTTAACTATATCTATTACAATTAATACATACTAAATTAAAAATTTAAAAAGAGTCATAAACATTAAACTTCAAAATTTCAAATTGCGGTTGAAACTCAAACATGCATAAACAAAGCCTTGAATACTGCAAGTATTGAACCATATCACAACAACAGGTGAGACGACAGACACCATTTTTTAATTTCACCAGGCCGACAACAAACTCCGCATCTCCAGTATTAATAACGACAATTCCCTTACGTATTTGATCAGGAGTTATATGTTGTCGGATGAATTCTCCAGGAATAACCTGTTTTAAAAATATAAAGTAAACAAAATTAAAATTAGTTGAATATAATTTTAAAAAATACGCCTTAAATGTAGTAACTAAAAGATAAATTACAATTTTCCTGCTGAATCGTTTTGTGAAATAAATTACAAAAGTTGGAAATTCATCATCATCATCGATGAGAATAGAATTGGTGACAGTACCTGCATAAAAAAATAAAAAAAAAATCAATGTAGAAGCTTATAATTAATGCATAAAAATTATAAATTTGGTAAAAGTAAACTTCAAATTATGTAATATGTTTACTTCATAAACGTGGATTTTTTTTTAATAATTGTGTGGTTAAATATATAAAATAAATCATCAATAAAATTATACTATAATAAAATTTAAGTGATTAAATGTATAGAGTTATGGAAGATGGTAATAACTTAAATTTACTTATAATTATAAGTAACAATATCTTAAGAAAACATATTTTTAAGTTCTATACGTTTTGAGAAATAAATTAATGAAAACATACCATAATCATCTCCTACTCCACTATCATGATGTTGCGGACTTTATTCAAACTCGTATGCACATTGAAATGGTACCTAGTAGCTCATTTTATAGTGGGGTGAAAATAATTTTCTTGAAATTTTCGTTAAGTAAAAGTATAGAGAATTATGTAATTTATTGCATAGACAAAACTTTATTAAATTTGAATTGACCTTTGGATGAATTATCTTCAAAATTATTAAGTCATTCAATACAAAGCCATCATATTGTTTGTCATTATCAAATATTGTTCTTTGCATTATTTAGAAAATATAATTATTATTTGATTAAATTTGATGTAGTTTATAAATTTTATAATAGACATGAAGTAAAATAATATTTATAATTTGAATATTACTATGCTATCATATTATATCATGAAATATTTATTGTTCTTTGTATAGGGATAAAAAAACTAAATATTTTTTAGGGTTTTTATAATAATAATATTAACACATGAATAAACATGAAATAATAATATTAACACATGAATAAACATGAAATAGTTTATTGTTTTGGCCTACCATATTTAGAGACGCCCTTGCTTTTTTCAAGACTTGTGAAAGATATCAAAGAACAGGGAACGTGTCCCAGGGGAATGAAATGCCTCAAAATTCAATAGTTGTGTGTGAAATCTTCGATATTTGGGGCATGGACTTTATGGGCCCGTTCCCGTTCTCCTTTGGCAACTTACACATTTTGCTAGCCGTAGACTAAGTCTCTAAATGGGTGCAGGCCAAAGCCACAAGGTTGAATGATTCGAAAGTCGTAGCCGGGTTTATCAAGTCCAACATATTCGCCCGGTTCGGAATTTCAAGAGCCATAATTAGCGACAGGGGGGCTCATTTTTGCAACCGGACAATTGAGGTCCTCTTGAAGAAGTACGGAGTTCTACACAAGGTATCTACCCCGTACCACCCTCAAACGAATGGAATGGCCGAGACTTCAAATAGGGAGATCAAGCAGATTCTAGAGAAGACGATTCAACCGAACCGGAAGGACTGGAGTATCCGGCTAGAAGACGCACTATGGGCCTATAGAACAGCCTATAAAATGCCACTCCGAATGTCCCCGTACCGTCTCGTTTATGGGAAACCTTGTCATTTGCCAGTGGAAATTGAGCACAGAGCTTATTTGGTCAATCGGCTTTGCAACATGAATCTGGATGAAGCCGGAACTCATCGTAAGCTCCAACTCCAAGAGCTTGAGGAGATACGAAACAAGGCTTTCAAAAGTGCCATAATTTACAAAGAGAAAACAAAGGCGTTCCATGATTCAAGGATTACTCGGAAGACATTCAATGTGGGAGATAAAGTATTGCTATACCATTCAAGAGTGAAGCTATTTCCGAGAAAACTTCGGTCTAGGTGGCTTGGACCCTACATTGTCAAAGGAGTATCTCCACATGGCACTGTTGAAATTGAGAGCAACAAAACTGGCAAAAGCTTCAAGGTGAATGGGCACCTTCTCAAGCCCTATTTTGAAAGTTTCTAAGAAGAGTACAACGAAGAACAAGTGGAACAAGTGGAGGATCCACAAATCCACTGACCGAACATCCGTCGAGCCAACGACGTTAAACAAAGGCGCTTGTCGGGAGGCAACCCGACGGAAACTTTAAATTTTTACACTTTAAAATTCGTAGTTTGGTAGCTTAATAAATATCTTGTGGCATATTTGATGTTTTTGTTGAGGTATGTGCAGGTATAGATCAAAATAATCAAGAGATAACATAAAATGGGGGTGAAGAGGATCAAGTTGAAGGAAAAGTGCAAGGGAAAGAATCTCGACCGAGAAAATCATGCATCTTGGCCGAGACGCCATGAAAGCAATTATGGGCAATTCCCTGTGAAGTTGTCTCGGCCGAGATTCAGTGGAGACCAAAATGGCCAAATTTCCTGGAAGCCTATCTCGGCCGAGATACCAAGACATCTCGGCCGAGATCAACTTATCCAGAATTGGGGCAGAATTCCCTGTGAGGCTATCACGGTCGAGACACACAAAGCATCTCGGCCGAGACCCGTTGCTGAGTAAAAGGAGCCCAAGACCGAAGAAAGGATCTCGGCCGAGACGCAGTGCTAGGAAAAACATCTCGGCCGAGACGCAGGTCAGTTTAAATATGCCTTGCGCGAACAGTTAGGTCACAGAATCCTCCCCCTTCTTCGCAAACACACCACTTCAATCCACAAATTCGTCCTGAAATCACCGTTTAAACCTCTCCAAATCCACACCACACCTTACCCACATCCCTACACACATATCCATCTGATTATTTTCGGATTTTGGGTAAATTCGAGGTCGAATTGAAAAGGGCGCGAAAGAGCAATTTTTGAAATTTCCTCAACTAAACCCGGTTGGTAAATAATTCTCTCACTTCCTAATGATTGTTTAAGCTTTATTATGAATTTAGGAAGATGATTTGCGCTTCAATGTTATATATTCGTATGTTGAAATTGATTGACTGTTGAAATTGATTTATGCTTTTCTCGAATTGATTGACTTTTGAGATTCTACACTAATTACTTGATCAAATTCGACGGTAGGTAATGCAAAGATGCAATGTCGATGTTAAATATGTTGTTTGTGATATGTTTAAGGGTGAGGAGGGTGAATGAAGTGACTGACTTGTGAATTGAGGATAAATTTGGACTAGGGAACCTCCCAGGTTGTTTTTGAATTGTTGAGCGATTGTTTATGCTTATTGAAATTGTTACCATGTCAATTTTTGTGCTTCATTAAGACATATTTTTGTTGATGTGATTAATAATTTCATTAGTAGGAACAATTTAGGTAGATGCTTGATTGGTTGAATATATCACTATTTGATCAATTTGCCCAAGTTACAAGTTCATTATTTTGTTGAGTAATTGTGTTACATGTGGCTTGAACTTGTTTCTATTCGGATTTTGATTGAATGTGAATTGAGGATCAATAAGTAGTTTGATTGTGGAATTAAGTTGAATTGTTTTGTCAAACTGCATTTGATATGTGTTTTGAGTGTTTTCAGGCAAGAAATGGCACAAAGTAAAAATACAAAGAAGAATACGAGTCAAGAGGGTACCTCAAGCACGGTTGTAACTCAAAAAGTCAGGCAAAAGGCAAGAGCAAAACAGTTGAGCACACACCGGAGGATCCCACACCAGAAATTCCAGCAACCACAGATAGGCCCAAGAAACCCTCCGACTTCAATATCATTTTAAACACAGACGAGCAAAAGAAGAAGTTCGACAAGTTGATAAAAGAGGGGTGTCAGCAACCTGTTTTGGCGATCCGAATATTTTGGATGCCATGGGCATAAGGGAGAACGTGAATGACCTTTTAGAAGAAGCGGGGCTCGCCCGATGCCTAACACCCCGACCCACCTTCCTCAAGTTTGTGCTAGAATTCTTTAGCACCCTCGAAGTCCGGGAGGAGTCAATTTCATGCGAGACAAAGGTCTACATCATCAAATTTAAGCTTTTGAATGAGATGAAGACCTTGAGCCACGACAACTTGAGGGATATATATGGCTTCAAAAAGCCAATCGTCAGCGATACTGGTGATCTACGAGAGTTCAATGTGCAACAATTCTGGGGGCAAATCATTGCCGCTCTAGGAATAGTTGCACCACATGTTTATGACCCGAGGGGCTCTAGGTTGACTTCGATACGAAGCCCACTCGTCAAATACTTGCAGAAGCTGCTTAGCTCGACGATTTGTGGCAGGAAAGAGATCAGCTCCCTCCGCCTGTACGAGATGGAGATTTTATAGGCGATCGTAAACAGAAAACTGAGGGATTTCCAAGATGATTTGACGATGAGCTTTGAGAAGATAGTGAAGGAGTTGAGGACAGATAGGAAAAAGGAAACGAAGGTCCCAGACCCGGTCTACTTCAGGGCCTTGATTACCCCCATTCTTGAGCACTACAACGTGCCCCTCCCAAAATACACACCTATCAGTGATGATTACTACTTGGACTGGAAGGAGATGGAGAACATGCGAATAACAATGCTAGGGTATTACGAGGGAACCTCGGGATTGTCTGTCCCTTATGTTCTTCAAAACGAGGGACCATATCTCCGCCTACCTAACCCCGATCTGACTTACATTACTGATTTGAAGAGCACATTGAACTTGGAGCTGAGTTCAGAGGCACACATCAATGCGTCCAAGAAATCAACAAGTGAATAGTTGACCAAGTTCAAGAGAGTGAAGATGTCAGTCCGGTGGCAAGGGGTCGGAACGTGGGAGGCGAGGGAGAAGGTAGCAGCTAACCAGATAGACTGTCAAAGAAGAGACCAGCATCAGCTGGGCTGTCTCAATTAGAGTTCCAAGAAAGGCAAGAAGGACTGGCGGCTACAATGGGAGACGAAATTAAAGAAATCAGAGCCGAATTGGTGGAGATGAGGACGACCTTTGGAGCTGAACTGAGAGATATTAAAGAGACAATTAAAGAGAACCAAAACAAGCTCCTCGACCTTCTCAACACCATCAAAGGGTGTTTCACCGGCTCGAGCTCCCGGCCTTCCGGGTCTATGTGAGTGGAGTATCGAGAAAGCCTTACTCCTTCTTTACAAACTTAGTTGAAAATTAAGTTTGGGGAGAGAACAAGGGGGTAAGACATTCTCGGCCGCTCAAAATTCCCGAACCCTCTCTTATCTTTCCTTATTTTTCTTGACTGCTTATGATATTTCTATTGGCCTGTGTGCCCTCATTTCTGTTACTTTGCACTGTTGGAATTGTTGGTTTTGGCCTGTGAGCCATTTGATATTTTGCTTATGCTTGTTGGATTGATTTGACGACATGTGTGCCGATTATGCTTTGACTTTTGGTTTGATTGTTGATGGATGACCTTGCCTTGACTTTTGATGACATTATTTGGCATGTGAGCCAATTGCTTTCTTATTGATCATTTTTTGTTGTTTGCTTTGTTGATAGTTAAATTTTGATACCTTGCACATTCTAGGAGTAGGATTTTTGCTAGTTAGTTAGTTAGTGGTTTTGGCTAAATGGTTAATAATTGGTTAAATTCGGCGAGCACCAACTCGTACTCCTCTTTTCCACAAACTTGGTTTCCAACCAAGTTTGGGGAGGGGGTGGTAGGCGTACAACTTGGCTGCTCGAGAAAAAGTGATTGGATCGTCTAGGAAAGAAACTTGTGGTAAATGGTTTATGATGAAATTTTTTGTATAAAAATATATATATGTATATATATATATATATATATTAAAATGACACTTGATAGAGCATGATAGGCTTTTGAAGTAAAATCAACTTGCATTCAAAACTTAGGATGGGATCAGAATTTTTACCAAGTGAGTTTTTGAGCCTTGAAATGATACTCCCACTTTAGGAGTAATTCAAAATTCCTTTGGGTGTGAATTCATTTAATTCATTTAATTAACTCTAGAACTTGCCTTGATTCTCTATATCGAATAAGTCTGTGCATTGTTGTGGCATTGAAAATTATTTTAGGCACTTCTTGATTTGAACCTATTTCAAGGACTTGAAAATATTCCTTTTTTTTTTTTTTCAACAAATAGTTGAAAATTGCCCCTAGTAAGCCCCGTGAGATTTAGCCTTTTTGTTTGATAACCAACTTTACAAGCCAATTCCCTTTTCATTTAGCCTTTGAACCTAAATAGATTATATGAGTATGACGGAGGCAATTGGAAGGTAGTCGGGTGGGAAAGTTGGGATCAAATGTGGGTTGACTAGTGGAAAATGTTGAAGGGTGAAAGGAAACACACAAAATAGGCAAAAATCGAGATTATGAACCTCTCCATTGGTTGTAAATATTTATTATACTTTAAAAAAAATCGAAAACCGATAAAAGTCGAAAAATCAGAAAAACAAAAGAAATAGTTGATTGTATATACTTTCTTAGTGTTAGAATTGGAGAGGTTAGTAAAAATCACACATCTTATGATCGTCACTCTTAAAAGTTGAAAAGGTCATAAGAAATACACTTCAATTGAGAGATGATAAACAAGAGATTAGTAGGTTGGTTTGAGTTGAGGTAGTCGAATCTTAGGGTCGACTTAATTGGGCAAAGGATTGAAGGATCTTCTTCTCCAATCAAGATTTTTGGTTTCATCTTTATGTTTATCATGTTTCTTAGCTTTTACATTGTTCATGTTAGTTTTAGTATTAATGGGTGAGTAGCACCCCTATTTCTACTCTTGATCATATGTTGAACTTTGGGTGACAATGATTATGTAACTATTGCTAGTTGATTTTACCTTTCTAATGCAATTTCAAGTGTTCTACATTATTTGTTGGTATTGATTCATGTTTACATGATTTTTATTGGATTGATCACCCTCTAGGAAGTGTGTAGATGTGTTGCTAGAATTAGAGATCACCATCCGTAGTTGTACGTTCTCTGCTTCCCCTAGTAGTGAACAACGAGTGATGTCGCTGGTGATATTGTAGAATTCGACCTCTAAAACCGAGCTTTCGAGGTTCAAGTCGAATCTATTCCGTTATCTTGGTGCTTTATTGATTTGATTGGTTTAATCGGATAGGGTTAGTCGGAGAGCAGACTTTCGATTAGCTAGACGTAAGAGATAATACGATTGCTAGAGCAGACTTAGTAATTCGTGGGATAGGGACTTGAATTGTATTGGATTGGGCATCAACAATAGTTGGGTAATATATTGAAGCCAAAGGGATATTAGATCAAGGGTAGATTCTTTAACTTTATTAAAAACCAAAAACTCATTCTACTTGTCTTGTGTTCTTGTGTTAATTGAATCTTTAGTGTTTTATTGTCTTGAGTTATTTAGTTTGGTTAGTTTAGTAGTTTGGTAGTTCTTAGTTGATAATCACAATCAACCCTCCCCCCCCCCCCACCACCACCACCTTTATTGCTTTCATTGTTTGTTTCTACTTTTATTTAGATTTCATAACCGCTTGATTTATTAAGATAACACTAGTCTACCGTTCTCTGTGGGTTCGACCCGACTTACCGCTCTACTTGTAGAGTTGGAAAATCGGAATTATAAATAACTAATTTGGTACGGCCCAACGACACGTACCATTTATGCATGTGTTATTTAAATATATGCCAGGTTCGGTTATATATTAATAATATTAAGACATGCATAAACATGAAATAAAATCAATGTTTTTGTTTATTTCAATTTAATGTTTAGATTTATTCTTTTGGGTATTTATTTTAGTCTGCCGATTTTCTTCAAACTTTGTATGCACATTGAAATGGTACATAGTGGCTCATTTTATAGTGGGGTGAAAATAATTTTCTTGAAATTTTGGTTAAGTAAAAGTAAAGACAATGATGTAATTTATTGGATAGACAAATCTTGATTAAATTTGAAGTGACATTTGGATGAATTATCTTCCAAAATATTAAGTCATTCAATACAAAACCATCATATTGTTTGCCACTATCAAATATTATTCTTTGTATTACTTAAAAAATATAATTATTATTTGATTAAATTTGATGTAGTTTATGAATTTTATAAATAGACATGAAGTAAAATAATGTTTAAAATCGGAATATTACTATGCAATCATATTATATCATCAAACATGTTTATTGTTCTTTGTATAGGGTTAAAAAAATTAACTATTTTTTAGGATTTTTATAATAATAATAATATTAACACATGCATAAACTTGAAATAAAAACAATGTTTTATGTTATTTTAATTTAATGTTTAGATTTATAGTTTAGTTTAATTTGTATGAAAATATGATCTATTTAATTTTTTTTTTATGTTTGGTGCACTACATAAAAAAAAAGTTCGAAATTATGTTGTAACAATAGGTGAACAAACTATAGTGGTTTATAGTGGGGTGACAATATTATGATTTATTTTTTTCGTTGATTCAATGTAAGTACATCTTATTTCATGTTTATGCATGTGTTATTTAAATATATATCAGGTTCGGTTATACATTGATAATATTAAGAGATAATATTAAGACATGCATAAACATGAAATAAAAACAATGTTTTAGTTTATTTTAGTTTAATGTTCTTGTTTATTCTTTTGGATTATTTATTTTAATCTGCCGATTTTATTCAAACTTTTATGCACATTGAAATGGTACATAGTAACTCATTTTATAGTGGGGTGAAAATAATTTTCTTGAAATTTTGATTAAGTAGAAGTAAAGACAATTATGTAATTTATTGGATAGACAAAACTTGATTAAATTTGAAGTGACCTTTAGATGAATTATCTTCCAAAATATTAAGTCATTCATACAAAGTCATCATATTGTTTGTCATTATCAAATATTGTTCTTTATATTATTTAAAAAATATAATTATTATTTGATTAAATTTGATGTAGGTTATAAATTTTATACATAGACATGAAGTAAAATAATGTTTATAATTGGAATATAACTATGCCATCATATTGTATCATAAAACATATTTATTGTTCTTTGTATAGGGTTAAAAATATTAACTATTTTCTAGAGTTTTTATAATACACATGCATAAACATGATATAAAAACAGTGTTTTATTTTATTTTAATTTAATGTTTAGGGTTTATACTTTAGTTTAGTTTGTACGAAAATATGATCTATTTAATTTTTTTTTTTTTTTTTTTATGTTTAGTGGTTTAGTTTAGTTTGTTCAAAATTATGTTGTAACAATAGGTGAACAAATTATAGTAGTTTATAGTGGGGGTGACAATATTATGATTTGTTTTTTTTTTTTTTTGTTGATTCAAGTTTTGTCCATCTTATTTCATGATTATGCATGTGTAATTTAAATATATATCAGGTTCGGTCATTCAAAATAGAAACAGATACAAAAAACATAAAACTAAATATGTTATTGATATTATAATATTAAGCATGCCAAAAAAGGCATAATCAACTACTAAGAACAATGTCGTCATATTCGACAATCCAAATTATGAGAAAATATTCAAGGGTTTGGTCAAAGCCAACTAAATACTAATTATCTAACTTAGATTGGACAACATTAAAAGTCCAATGACGCATGTCAATTAGAACGAAATTAAGGATATCTCCAACACCAACTTTGCAATACCTCTTTGGAATATCCATCGATGACCTTCAAAAAAGGATACCAACATCCCAGTTCTTTGAGTTCATCCTCAGCTTCGCGTCTGCCTTGAAAATATCATTGGGACGGAACATTTTTTCTGCAAATTGCTTCGCAATGATATGTCAAAAAATACCAAAATATTAAAATCAGTATATAAATAAAATATAAAATGAAAAAAAACCTGATTTTGTAAAGGTCGTACAATTCTCTTCTTTTCAAGTGAGGAATTATTGATGAAAAATTGGAATTCTTCAAGATTATTAACATTGATGATTCTTGCATCTTGAGCATTCTTCTTCTCGACTATCGGTCCTATAACACATCGTACCATCGAACATTTTCACTTCAAAAATATTGTCAGCATTATAGTGGAACAATATGATACACCATTGATTAGAGTGTTTTCCATTTGGAATTCACTCCATCCCATTTTGAGAACACAGTCATCTGGGTGAACTCTTACAGAAATATCTCATGCCTCTTCAAAAGTTGTCCTCAGAACGCATATTGGAGCCAAATACCAATTTATAAAAGCTATGAAGTATGGTGTAATGTATTGTACAATGAAGAAAAAATTGTTAGTATATTTAAAAAATAGAATTAAGATAAGGAAAACATTTTTTATATAAAAATATTAATAATTGTCGTATTAAAACATCTCCATTTGTATGAATTCCGACTATCACATAAAACATAGAGGGAGGAAAACATTTTAGCCCAAACAACATTTTGCTTTCTTCCAAACCTTAATTTGAAAATAAAAAATTACTTAGAGGGATGAAAAAATATAGAATTAAAATAAATATTAAATGTAAGTTTAGTGTTACCGTGAGGACCCAAACTAAGGAGGACACAGTCATAGCCTTGCTGTTGTTTTTAATGTAACCGAAGGCATTAAAAACAATCACCCTGAACTCCTTTACATTATTCCTTTTTTCTATGGAGTTATCGTAAAAAAATCGTTTGATTTCACTTGCTAACATGTACACGTTATTATCATGTCAGATACAAAAAGTCCAACATCCTCCAAAATAGCCTCGGACAAAACACGCACATGGCAGATTAGCATCAAGGACACCAACAAAGTTTGTTGGAATAACCTATTACAAAATAAATAAATAAATAAATAAATAAATAAATAAATAAATAAATAAATAAATAAATATGTAATGAATTAGTTGTAAAATGGCATATAATATGAAATCACTAACCAATTCTTCAATTGCCGGGTCAAGTTGTATCAAGAGTTCGAGATCATCATAAAATTCCTTGATTGGTATGGATGAACATCTAGGTAAAAGTTTGAGAATACTAAAAACATTAGTAATAACGATTTATATATAAGGTAATAATCTAAATATTAGTGTTTTAAATGTAAATGCTATATTTGATGTAAAGTATGGATATCAACACTACCAAGTATTTGTCTTATTATACACAGACAATAGTTAGCTAAAATGATAGAAAAAATAATATATATATATATATATATATATATATATATATATATAACTCTGGAAAATTAATAAGTGATGATTCTTTAATAAGGTGACAGATTTAGTTATTCAAGTTTAAGAATAGGATTTAACAATCAAAACCAACTACAGAAAAATATTAGAGTAGGACCTATATCCACTGTTCAAAATTTCAACCTTTTTGATCAAATATATGATTAATAAACCAAAAAAAAAAAAAAAAAAATCAAAATTAAATACATGTACCTCAACATAACAACAACTAAAATTGAAATATTATTATTAACCATTTCCTATCGAATTAAAATTGATAAAAAAATATTATTTCTATAAATAACTTTTTTATTACATCTGGACAACATTAAGCACATTATCTATAAATTAAATTTCGAAAATTCCAGAAAAAAATGAACCATAAACTTACATAATCATGCAATCAAAATGAACCATAAACTTACATAAACAAATCAGAAAATTTCAGAAAAAACGAACTAAAAAATATAAAATCATGCAAACCCTAACAAAAAGTTACATTAATAATCTTGACTAAGCAATCCTTCCGTAAATCTGCAAAATAAGCAGCCAAACGAACCATAAAATTACATAACAAAGCAATCAATTTGATCCATAAACTTACACAATAAATCAGAAAATAGCAGGAAAAAAAAACGAACTGAAGAATAGAAATCATGCAAACCATTAAAAGAATTACCTTAATATTCTTGATTAAGCAATCCTCCTGAAAATCTTTAAAATAAGTAGCCAAAAAGATTTCAAATATTATTTTTGCACAAAATGATAACATGCACATGAACAAATTCAATATGAGTTACAAACCCTTATATTTTGATCACATTCAACACGGTAAAAACACCACAAAATAATTCATAAACCTACATTAAAGTACAATAAGAACAATGGCCGTCAGTAGTCTAAAATATGAAGTAAACTTTCTTACAAAGCTAAACAAAACCGCAATCAACAAAGTTATAGGATACCAACAACTTTTATAAAAAATCTCCATAATTTTTCTGGTTAAGAATTGAAAGTGTTGATATAAAATTAAATAAAACAACAACAAAGTCGGAATCTACAAATCACTATATAGAAATCGAATTATTTAGACCAATTAATTGAATGATGAATCAAAAAATTACAAATTGAATGATGAATGAATACCTAGAATTTTTTTAGAGAGCCCAATTGCAGAAATTGATTTTTGAATGCGTATAAATACTCTATTCTTATTTTAGGCGGTTTGTTTGATTGATTTTTTTAGGAAAGTTTGACAATTCTAAATAAGGCGAATATTTTAGATTAAAGATTAATTGATTCATTCTTTAAAACTTGGTGAAAATCCCTAGAAAAAATCCCTTAAAATCTTCCAAATTTTAATATGTGAATACATGAAATAATTATTGCACTAAAAGCATAATTAAAATTAGACCTAACAATCTGATGATGACACGTGTCCTACCCAATCTGGAAAGTGTAAATGAGCGGAAAAAATATAAAATGTCTAAAATTAGTAGAGGGTACTTATATATAGATAGATAGATAGATAACCTTTAAAAAGTTATCAAAATGTAATATTTTTTATAATATAATTCATATATTTATTTAAATTAAATTATTACGTCTCCAATCCGAGCGTGAAAATCTATTAACAAACATACATGATGGCTGTAAATTGTAACACCCTCCATTCCAAGATGAGAGTTTGTGTTTAAAAATATATATTTCTTTAATTTTTTTACCAATTTAGTTTTTTTGATAAATTTAATGAAAAGGTCTCTACAAAAGATCAACTTCCGGGCGTAGACGATTTTTTTTTTTTAATTTAACTTATTCAATTAGTAAATTCTTTTATTTTTTTCCTAAACTACTAAAACAACCACAAACTTTTAAAACATAACTCTAATTATAGAGAGTCTTTGTACGAGAGTTGATAGTGATATGAGTCAATTTATATGTAATGATTGATATAAGAGAAATATATAAAACGAAATATTTGTGGTTAGCATATAATATCCTACTTAATATAAAAGTACATCCGTCTATAAATAGAAATATTAAAATTTTATCACCCAAAAAATCATCTAAAAATAGATTCTGATTAAATTAGGGTAAAATATGTACTTAAGTTAAGTTTTGACTTGGATATTGATAGCCATAAATAACTTTGATTTTCGCCATATACATAAATTAACACCAATCACAATAATCAAGAGATATAATGAATGTATTCCTTATATAAGTGAGTAGTCTATTACTGAAAACATAACAATTATTTATATTGATAAAAAATGTGATAAAAAAATGTAACTTTTTGTTGGTTAATTTTTTGGTTGGATTCGATATTGATTTTACTATATATTTGTTAGATTAATATAATTTCTTTTAATTTCATATTTAATTAATATAAAAAATTAAAATTAATATATATATATATATATTAAAAAAATAATTGTCCATTGACATGTCAAATTTAATGTATAATTAATTGGAGTTATCAATATATAGCGAAATCACACATTTTATTTTTTTCTATATGTTGCCATATATTGAAACTCTTTTTTTTTTTTTTTTTTTTTTTGGAAAATTTGCTAGAAAAATAATGTCGTGTGTGTAGCACTCTCCTCATGTAGTAGACGGATACTTGGCGGGCTTTGCATAGATGACAAAAATGTCGCAGCTTTAATTATTATCTGTTACTAGAAAATTTTGTTTTCCAATTTCTTAATAGATTTATTATTTTTGTTCATGTTTTGCTTATAGTTTCTCATATTAATCATCTTTTTCATGATTTTTGATTTGACACTCAATTGAATATAATTAAAAGATAAAACATACTTCAGTTAGACTTTAGCATTTTATATGGACAGAACTGTACATTTTATATTGTGACTGATTGCAAATATAATTAATAATCAAATAAATATACTTTTTTTTTTTATTTACGTTTCTTTAAAATATACGATATCAAATATTTTTTTTGTTAGGCTAATTGTGATATATTTTTATATAAAACAAAAAAGTAAGATTAATCAAGAAAAATAAAAATTATGGACAAAATAAAAGAGATTGGTGTGTGTAACACATCTACCCATATGTGGCGAAGTAGCTCTAGGCAGCTGTACCAAATACGATTGAAATTGACAATGTAAATTTGTTTATTTATTTATTTAGAAAATTTTTTAATTTCTTAAAAACATAATAAATTTTTTTAGTCCATTTCAAAATCTCTGAGATTAGTCTTCTTTTCAGGATCTTGGATCAGACACCATGTTGCATAAGTAGGGATATATGAGGTGTTAGGGTTCTACTGTAAAACAGGCTTTTAAGTGTTGCTTTGTATATAAATTGTTTCTTGCACTTTATTGAATGAGAATAAATTATCACTGTTTGCTTTAAATATTATGAATGTTATATATATTTATTACATAATATTTGAATACTTTACATTGTAGACAACGTGGTGTGTAGTAGATCATAGAAGATCACATTGTCGTCTCCTTGTAATACTTATAAAGATTCACAACTTAGATGGAGTTGAACAATCCATTGGTAGAAGTTGATGTGTAAGACTCAGATTGGTTTGTCTTGACCAAGAGATTACGCTAGTGCATTTGCTGCACTGAATTGGACCAATAGCGAGATAATTTTTCTAGACTGACTTGAAGGAAAAATTAGACCTCAGTGGTTATTGTTTTCTTAATTTCTGTCACTTAATTGGGATTGTGTATAATTAATTAATGTTGCTTTGATTTATTATGGGCAAAGAGTCATTGCGACTCAATACTCTATATTTTGGGCAATATTATTAATTATATGACAGATAGAAAATCGTCTCTTGGTAAACAAGTTGATTATGTCCCTTTGATGAACTCAGAATGTTTATCATATCAAACTTGTACAGTGGATTAACTTCCGGTATGATAATAAAGTTGAGTTGTTTGTTCTCAAGGAATAAAAGATATTAATTAATTAAAGCATTCATCAACTTAAATTAATTAATGGACATTGAATCTCAAAAACGAAAAAAATAACCGGGAGCCATATTTCGTAATATGGATTAGGATGGGTAGTTCAATATTAATTCTATAGTGGAATAAATTAATATTAATGGGCTAAAATAATATTGATGGCTCAATATGGATATCTAGGCCCATTGGAGACCCAATCATATTCCTCCTAAAGGCCCCTTGAGTAGCGTAATAGAAGTCCATTAACTAAAAGCATAAGGATTAATTAGAAGTAGGGGATAAGGAAAGAAAAGATATGGAAGAATCTAATTCCTAAGAAGATTAAGATTTATCCATATTTTCCTCTCCCAGGTAGGAGAGGATTTCCTAATCCTAAAAGGGGGTAGATTTCGGTCCCTATCCCCTATAAATAGGGGACCAATCTTGGTCCCATATGTAATAGGAGATGCATAAGTGAGTGTGTGTTTTTTCTAGAAAATTAATCATTTCCTTGAAAGTTAAAAAGTTCGTTTGATTTCTCACCGAAATGGCGAGCTCGGACTTAGGGAATACTCAAGAAGATCTTTGGGTTGAAAGATTAATTCTTCTCAACGGTGTCTCTCTAATTCGAAGGTAAAATACTATAATCCCTTAGTTCCGCATGTTTAGGGCTTATTGTATAATTATCTTGATTCAGTTACATGAATTATATGATTTGATCATTCATATCATTGTTGTTTGATTATTGAAAATATAAATTCAAATTACAACCCTAATAGATCCTTGACACAACTCTCGATTCCTCAACATGAGGATGATGTCAAACAAAAAAACAATAAAACTAGGGCATGTGACAAACAAAGGATCTTTAAAACATATTCACCCGCTCTCACGTGCTAAGAGACTCGTGGATGTCCGTTTCCCAAGATACAACGGTGAAGCAAAGCAGAAACTCTAGCCTGAGTTCCTACTAACTGGTGAACTGACTTAGTGTCAGATTTGTATCATGAACAATATTGGAGGGCCAAAGAGGAAGAATTGAAAAAAAACATGAAGGAGAGATGATAGCAGAATGCTGGAATATAATTTGTTGTATCAATTTCAAGTGGGTTCCAAATGGATTGAAAGAGCCACCTTTTATAGGCTACAAAAGGCTCTTGGAGGACCCCATGTTCTGACCATTACTCTTGCAGTAATGCCAATTAAAACATGTTGTTTAATGCCTTCAAGGCTTCAAAAACATGGAGAAAATGGTAGGACATCAGTTATGAATTTGAAGAGGCATGCAGAAAGGGAAAGAAAAAATAGAAAAAATTAGCTCACGGGACCGCCCCTCGACCCAACCGACATTCGTATCTGCAAGTCGCGCTTGCATACAAGTCCCTTGGTCGGAGGCTCGAATTCAGCCCTTGATTGCACCCCTCCCCCCCCCCCCCCCTCCCCCCTTGTGCATGGGTGCGCGAGAGAGAGCCTCTTTGCTATTCATTCATACAACTCTTAGATGACAAAATATATTTATACTTGTCAAATTCCTTCCACACTTTCAATATGGGATAAGCACCATAAACCACTTTCAAACTTCTAACTTTAAACTTCAATTTCTCATTCGCCCAAACTCCGATTTGGACAAACAATATATCGTCTCGAACCTCTTTCGGAGGAGAGCACAATACCAGCTTAAGTTTCCATGTTCTGTTATCGAGTCTCACCCAAAACTTGCCCAAATCAGGCTGCCCCAAAAGGCATTGAAATAGCATTTAGATGCAATTTTTCAACAATCCCCCACATGAACAAAAATTGACACAGACTTTAATTTTTCGGTGATACAAATCAACAGTTAAACCTTGCATAGGACAGGTAGGTGTTAACCTTTGAACCTTCCCTTGTGAAAACACATTTACTTTACTAGCTAATAGTAGACATGGTGTCTTTGAAATGACTGTCATTTATGTAAATGATGATGTGCTTCACTCAAAATTCTCCCTAACATATTTCAGTTATCATGGTTATGTTCGTTTTAGCCATGAACATCTTCCTGGTTCTACAAGAGTTGCTAGGAATTCAGTCTTTCACAATTCCCTTTGAAGCGGCCCCACTTCTCTCTCACATAGGTGATTCTTACCTAAGAGTAACTCGCATTACCCTGCTCAAACCGACGCGTAAGAATCATTAAAAGCCTCAACTTTAATCTTATACGCACGGGCATCACTGTTTCATCCTAGGAATGGGCTTGGTACATACCTCCCCAGTGATCTCAGAGTTTTAACAATTAGGTTGTCCCATTGAAACTAGATCTTGGAATCTCCAGTCAACTAGGTTGTATTTCCATTACCTCAACTCTTTCTTTCAACAGCTTTAGCACCATTCCTCTTGATGATTTTCTAACTAACTCTCTATTTAACCCTTTGGTTAATGGATCCACTATATTATCTTGAGATCTTACATAATCAATAGAGATTACGCCAGTTGAGAGTAATTGTCTAATGGTATTATGTCTACAAAGTATGTGCCTAGACTTACCATTGTACATGTTGCTCTGTGCTCTCCCAATAGCCGATTGATTATCACAATGTATACAAATTGCAGGCACATGCTTAGGCCACATTGGAATATCTTCTAAGAATTGTTGTAGCCATTCGGCTTCTTCTCCACATTTGTCTAGAGCAATAAACTCCGACTCCATTGTGGACCTTGCAATTACCGTTTGCTTAGAAGATTTCCATGATACTGCTGCACCACCTAAAGTGAACACGTATTCACTTGTCGACTTAGAGTCCTTCATATCTGATATCCAGTTTGCATCTTTGTAGCCTTTAACTACAGTCGGATACTTAGTGTATTGCAGTCCGTAATCAGGAGTATATCTCAAGTACCTAAATACTCTCCTTAGTCTCATAATTAATTTCCAGTGTCATCTGCTAGATTGCTTGTGTATCTACTCAACTTACTCACAACGAATGCTATGCCTGGTCTCGTACAACTCATTAGGTACATTAGACTTCCAATTATCCTTGAGTACTCGACTTGAGAAACACTTTCTCCTCTATTTTTTTATAGATGTTGAATCATATCTATCGGGGTTTCTAGCATAGGAAATGTCATCCTTGTTGAACTTCTCAAGAATTTTATCAATGTAATGAGATTGACTCAAAACAAGCCCTTTAGGTGATCTATGGATTTTGATTCTAAGAATCACATCGGCTAGACCCATATATTTCATGTCAAATCTCGAATTCAACATATCTTTTGTAGATTTGATCATCTTGGAATTGCTACCAATGATTAATATGTCATTTACATAAAGACATAGAATAACATACCCATTTTCCGTGTTTTTCACATAGACACATTTATCACACTCATTGATCCTAAATCCACAATTCATCATGGCATTATCAATTTTTTCTTTCTATTGGTTTGGTGCTTGTTTTAAGCCATATAATGACTTCACCAATTTACAAACTTTATTCTCTTGCCCGAGAGCAGAAAAACCCTCAGGTTGTTCCATATAAATTTCTTCCTCCAAATCACCATTAAGAAAAGCAGTCTTGACATCCATTTGATGGACTTCTAGATTTCTCAAGGCAGCAATGGCTAAAACTATTCTTATGGAGATTATTCTCGTCAGAGGAGAATAAGTGTCAAAGTAGTCAAGATCTTCTCTTTGCCTATAACCTTTGATCACAAGCCTCACCTTGTACTTATCAATAGACCCATCTGCTTTCATTTTTCTTTTGAAAATCCATTTGTATCCTAGTGGTTTACTTCTCAGAGGAAGATTCACTAGCTCCCAAGTATGATTTTGCATAATGGAACCAATTTCACTTTGAATAGTCTCTTTCCAGAGAGGTCCTTCTGACGAATTTATGGCTTCTGAGAAACTTTGAGTTTCCTTTTCAAGCATATAGGTAAGAAAATATGGACCAAAGATCTTTTCAATTCTTGCCCTTTTACTTCATCTAGGCTCAACCTCAGTCTCTTCGCCTGCTCTTCGTCCACTGTTTCCATAAACTTACTTGTGGAGGCACTTGAGTTTTAAAAGGAAATACATGTTCAAAGAACGATGCATTTCGAGACTCCATTATCGTGTTTTTATGTATGTCATCAATCTTAGATTCATGTAGAAGAAACTGATAAGTACTACTGTTATATGCATATCCAATGAATACACAATCAACGATTTTTTGTCCAACCTTTACCTTCTTGAGTAAAGGTACGACCACCTTAGCAAGACACTCCCACACTTTCAAGTATTTGTAAGATGGTGGTCTCTCGTGCCATAGCTTATATGGGCTTTTGTCCACCTTTTTATGAGGGACCTTATTTAAAAAGTAGTTAGCTGATAGCATAGCTTCCTCCCACATGTTTTGGGGTAACTCTGAACTCAACAACAATGCATTCATCATTTCCTGTAAAGTCCTATTCTTTCATTCGACAATGCCATTTTGTTGAGGTGAATAAGGTGCAGTTATTTCATGCTTGATTCAGCGTTGAGCACAAAAATTAGCAAATGGAGATTCATACTCTCTTTCTCTATCACTTCGTAGCACCTAAATCTTTTTATTAAGTTGATTTTCAACTTCACTCTTATATAAAATAAAATTTTCTATGGCTTCATCTTTACTTTTAAGAAGATACACATAATAATATTTAGTGTAATCATCTACAAAAATAATGAAATATTTATTTCCACCTCGAGTTTGCATGGATTTTAAATCACACATATCAGTATGAATTATGCTTAGTGGTTCACTATTTCTTTCAATAGTTTGAAAAGATGATCGAGTTAATTTGCCTGAACACAAGTTTCGCACTTGTATTTCGTATCAATATGGAATGTAGGTATGTATTTTAAGTTCATCAACCTGCGCAGGCTATCAAAATTGGCGTGTCCTAGTCTACCATGCCACAAAATGGAAGAGTTAACTTTTTCATTCATGTTTGGCTTAATGGTCATTACATTTAGCTTAAACAAGCCATCACTTACATAACCCTTTCCTATAAACATCCCATTCTTAGACAAAATAACTTAATCGAACTAAAAAGTAATGTGAAAACCATGCATGTTCAGCAATGAGCCGGACACCAAATTCTTGCGAATCTCCGGCACATGGAGCACATTTTTTAGAGTCAACTCCTTCCCCGAAGTCATCTTTAAAACCACCTTGGATTGACCTTTCAAATCCGAAGTGGCATAATTGCCAATGAAGAGTTTTTCATCATTAACACTTTCATTAAGGAAGTTGAAGAGTTCCTTGTTCGAGCAAACATGTGGGTTGCACCCGTGTCTATCCATCATTCATGTGGGTTTGAACCCACCAAATTCACCTCCGAGACCACCACTGCAAGATGCATGTCATCAACATCTTTGGTGATCCCATCCACCATATTAGCCTCTTGTTTCTTCTTCGACTTTCTACACTTAGTGACACGGTTTGTCACAACTTGGGTGCATCTTTAGTCAAGAACCTCGCAAGGTTCAAAGTGGTGAGGTAGAACCGCATCTTTCGCTGCCACCTCTTAAATTTCAAACCATTAAAGTTCTCTAGCTTATCCACATGATTAACTGGAACATTCATTGTTGGAGGCACGTGGATAGGAGAGACAATGGGAAGGGTGACGGTTGGAGGAGGCAAGTTGTCGGCAATGAGGGTGGCATCGGTAGTGTTGGTAGCATCAACTAGAGTGTTGTTTGAAGCCATTGTAAGTAATCTGTTTTAAGCTTGTAGAAATATGAGGATGATGGCAAACAGAGAAACAATAAAACTTAAGCCTGTGACAAGCACAGTATCCTTTAAACAGATTCGTCCACTGCCACGTGCTAAGAGACTCGTGTACGTTCAGGATATAACAGCGAAGCAAAGCAGAAACTCTAGCACTGAGTTTCTACTAACTGGTGAACTGACTTAGTGCCAGATTTGTATCACGAACAATACTGGAGGGTCAAAGAGCCACATTTTATAGGCTGTAAAATGTCAATTAAAACCTGGAGTTTAATGCCTTCAAGGCTTAAAAAAAGTGAAGAAAATTATAAGACAACAGTTAAGAATTTGAAGAGGCATGCAGAAAGGGAAATAAAAAAAAAAAAAAATCAGCTCAAGGGGCCGTCCCTCGACTGGACCGACATTCGTATCCGCAAGTCGCTCTCGCACACAAGTCCCTTAGTCTGAGGCTCGAATTCAGCCATTGATTGCACTGCCCTGCACATGGGTGCGCGAGAGAGAGCCTCTTTGCTATTCATTCATACAACTCTTAGATGATAAAATATATTTATACTTGTCGAATTCCTTTCACACTTCCTATGTGGGATACCATAAACCACTTTCAAACTTCTAACTTTAAACTTCAATTTCTCATTCACCCAAACTCCAATTTGGGCAAATAATATATCGTCTCGAACCTCTTTCAAAGGAGAGCACGATACCAACTTAGGTTTTCACGTTTCGTTTCAGGTCCCAGCCACAACTTTCCCAAACCGGGCTGCCCCAAAAGGCATTTAAATAGCATTTAGATGTAATTTTCCAACATCATATATTAAAATTAAATATTGTATTAGAATAATGTAACTTCTTAATATGTGAATATTAGTATGTCAGATGTAAGTATTCATTGTGTGACAATTTGTATTGTGTTTGTTAAATAAAATTAATAAGACCTTGATATTCAAATATATTCAAGTGGTGCTTAATTTTGGCATAAACAACTTTTATTAGCTTAACCGTTACATATTTTATGTTTAAAATATCATTACGAAAGTGATATTAATTCAAGAAAAAATTTATATTCTGAAGAAAATAAGGTTACTAGTTCAATTTACTTTCTGGTTTGTAATATTATGTTAACCTAATATTTGGAAAAAATATTTCAAGGGTTATGTTCTATATTGCTTTCGAATTATGTTTGTTCTTAGACTATATTGCTTACGAATTATGTATCTAAGAAATATTTCAAGGATCTAATTAGAATTGTATCTATAGTGCTTATGAATTAGTTGTTTCTTTAAAAAAAATATTTTAAGCCCAAAGACCCTATAATTATCTATTTATCTATATGTATTATTGTCGATTATTTCAAACATATACTTTAAAATATAAATATAATTTATTTTACTAACAAATTCATTACTTTATAATTATCCTTATTTTCATGAATTTCTACAATATATTACTATGAAATTAAAAATTAAAAATTATATATATAAAGAATAAACTAAAAGAACAAACACAATTTTATATTTTGTGGGAATTATGCTAATACTATTCGCAAAATATTCATATACGTTGGGTATTAATCACATTAAATATACGCGTAAATAAATGAAAAATTAGAGAATTAGAGAATTTCGTCACTGTAATTTTACCTACACAAAATAACTATACGCTCATAATGAATATATATATATACATATATATATATAATTAGTGTAAGTTTTTTGCATCGAATATTTTTCTGAGTTTAAAAATATTAAATTATTTATTTCTTGTGGCTCTCTAATATATTGTTTATTTTAAAATACGATGTACTATGTTTTTTAAAATGGTAAATAGTGATATATTATTTCTTAATGTCTGAAATAAATAATTAGTAATATTTATTTAGGATATAATTCCTGTTTTGTTGGTGATTTTATTTTATTTAACAAGGATTTCATTTTACAATAATATTATTTTAAAAGTGTATTTATGATAAGAAATATTTTCAAAATATTTAAATATATTAATATTTTTTTTCTTATAATACACTTCTCCTGTTGCATATTAATTGTCATTTTAGAAAAAAAAAATGAAAGAATTAAGGATGAAATATTTTGACAAATAACCTTCAGCTAATATTAGGAGATAAAGATTTGACCAAATAAAATATCTGTGATAGGGTGAAAAGTAAAGATATTCTAGGATTGAGCCCAGTGAGAAAATTGGTAGAATTCGTAAAAAATATCTAAAACGTCAATTAATTGAAAAAGGAAGAAGTAGCTAGAACGATAATTAATATGGAATGGAATGAGTATTGTTTATATTATTAAATCATATTATTATATTCATTTCTTATAATATATTATTTATTTAAATAATTTACATACTTCTTTATTATTATTGTAATATTTTTTACAATACAAATATATATCTTTAATTTATAATTCTTATTATATACTCATTATATATTTACAAATCGTGCATTGCACGGGTATATTACTTGGTAAACTGAAAAACAGACTCTGAAAACGAATGAAGCCTCTTGCATCTGTTATACACCTCCACCGGGGTTCTCAACACAATGTCCAAGCTACACTTAGAGAGTATTTGGCTCAACTTATTTCAAACATCTTATAATCTCCAACATCTTATAAGTTGTTCAAAGAACTTATAAGATGTAATTTCTTAGGAGCTTATAAGTTAATAAAATGTTGGATAAAAGAGCTTATAAATTTACAATTGAATAAAGTGATTTAGCTATAAAGTGTGTGTAATGGGTGAAATGTGTGTAGTGTGTGAAAAGTATGAAGTGTGTTAAGCGTGTGTAGTGTGTGTAGTATGTGCAATGTGTGTAGTGTGTGAAGTATGTGTAGTGTGTGAAATGCGTGTAATATGTATAGTGTGTGAAGTGTGCAGTGTGTCAAATGTGTGTAGTGTGTGTAGTGTTTGAAGTGTGCGTAGCGTGTGTAGTGTGTGAAATGTGTAAAGTGTGTGAAGTGTGTGAAGTGTGTGAAGTGTATGTAGTGTGTGTAGTGTGTGTAGTGTGTGTAGTATGCGAAGTGTGTGAAGTGTGTGTAGTGTGTGAAGTGTGTGAAATGTGTGTAGTGTGTGTGAAGTGTGTGTAGTGTATGAAATGTGTGTAGTGTGTGTAATGTGTGTAGTGTGTGAAATGTGTGGTGCATAGTGTGCGAAGTGTCTAGTGTGTGTAGTGCGTGTAGTGACTATAGTGTGTGAAGTATGTGAAGTGTGTGTAGTATGTGAAGTGTGTGAAATGTGTGTAATGTGTGTCCTGTGTGTAATGTGTAATGTGTATAGTGTGTGAAATTTGTGTAGTGTGTGAAATGTGTGTAGTGTGTAGTATGTGTAGTGTGTAGTATGTAGTGTGTGAAATGTGTGTAGTGTGTAGTGTGTGAAATGTGTGTAGTGTGTAGTGTGTGAATATGTGTAGTGTGTAGTGTGTGTAATGTGTGAAATGTGTGTAGCGTGTGAAACGTATGCGGTTTGTATAGTGTGTGACTGTGTGAATTGTGTGAAGTGTCTGTATGTGAAATGTGTGTATAGTGTGAAATGTGTGTAGTGTGTATATTGTGTGAAATATGTGTAGTGTGTGGTGTGTGAAATGTGTGAAGTTTGTATAGTGTGTATAGTGTGTGAGTGTGTGAAATGTGTGTAGTGTGTAAAAAGTGCAGTGCGTATAATGTGCGAAATGTGTGTAGTGTGTGTAATGTATATAGTGTGCGAAATGTGTGTAATTTGTTTAGTGTGTAAAGTGTGTGTAGTGTGTAAAGTGTGTGCAGTGTGTGAAATGTGTGCAGTATGTTTAGTGTGTGAAATGTGGATAGTGTGAAATGTGTGTGAAGTGTGTATAGTGTGTGAATTGTGTATAGTGTGTGAAGATTGTGTAGTGTTTAGTATGTGAAATGTGTTGGTGTGTGTGAAGTGTGTGTAGTGTGAAATGTGTATAGTGTGTGTAGTGTGTGTAGTGTGAAATGTGTAAAGTGTGTGTAGTGTGTGTAATGTGTGTTGTGTGTGAAATGTGTGGTGCATAATATGTGAAGTGTGTAGTGTATAGAGTGTGTGAAGTATGTGAACTATGTGAAGTGTGTGAAATGTGTGTAGTGTGTATTGTGTGTGAAATGTGTGAAGTATGTCTAGTATGTGTAGTGTGTGTAATTTGTGAAGTGTGTGAAGTGTGTGTAGTGTGTGTAGTATGTGTAGTGTGTGTACTGTTAGAAATGTGTGTAGTGTGTGAAACGTATGCGGTTTGTATAGTGCGTGGATGTGTGCAATAACCACACGTGTTTAGTGTGTGAAATGTGTGGAGCGTGTGAAGTATGTAGTATGTGAAATGTGTGTATAGTGTCAAATGTTTGTAGTTGGTGTGAAGTGTGTATTATGTTAACTCTGTGTAGTGTGTGGATGTAAAGTGTGTGTAGTGTGATATATGTGTTGTGCGTAGTGTGTGAAATGTGTTTAGTGTGCATAGTGTGTAGTGTGTGAAATGTGTGAAACGTGTGAAGTATGTGTAGTGTGTGAAGTGTGTGTAGTGTATGTAATGTGTGAAGTGTGTGTAGTGTGTATAGTGTCTGAAGTATGTGTAATGTGTGTACTGTGTGTAGTGTTTGAAATATGTGTAGTGTGTGAAGTGTGTGTAGTGTGTGAACTGTGTGAAGTTTGTGAGGTGTGTATAGTGTGTGAAGTGTGTGTAGTGTTGTAGTGTATGTATTGTATGAACTGTGTGAAGTGTGTGAGGTGTGTGAAGTATATATGAAGTGTGTGTAACGTATGTGAAGTGTGTGTAGTGTGTGAACTCTCTGTGTGTGTAGTGTGAGTAAAGTGTGTATTGTGTGTGTTTCTGTGAACTATGTGTAGTGTGAGTAAAGTGTGTGAAGTGTGTATGTAATGTGTGTGAAGTGTGAACTGTGTGGAGTGTGTGGATAGTGTATGTGAAGTGTGTCTAGGTGAAGTGTGTAGCGTGTATGAAGTGTATGAAATTTGAGTATAACCTATAAGATTTTAAAAGATAAGAACCCTATTTGTTTATGGCTGTGGGTAACTGTAGTACTGTAGACTCTGTGAAATATAGTGAAATATATAAATTTTAAATAAGTGAGCGTTTGTTTATATTGGTTGGAGATTGGGTTGTGGATGATTATAAAATAAAAAGTGTTAAAGTTATTTTGATGTGTGACGTATGGAAGAGTTGGGCCATCGCCTCTTAATCAATTCCATTCCAAACGAGTGGAGCCGAATCGAGTGGGGGAAAGAATCAAAATCGTGAACATCAACATGTGGGTTCCAGATCCAAATAAGAGTTAGTAAATGATTAATTATTGATTAAAATATGTATTAGGAATGGTGTTTGATTGATGATGTGTGTAAGAGTTAGTTAGTGGTTTGATGATGTGTGTGGAGATTGTGGGCAATATATTACTCACAATCGGTGCGCAAACACATAATGGATTGGACTCAATCCACAAACGATTGGCCCAACCCTACAAACAGGGCCAAGATGAATTAGAGTAACTTATTATTTCTGGAGCTTATGAACTCTAGGAACTTATTTTGTCAAACATATTGCTAAAGTTTATAAGCTCTCAAACATTTTATAAAATGTTTTGAGGAACTTATAAGTAACTGAACACCCTCTTATTCCGGTTGTGAATGGGAACAAATTTCTATACCCACGAGATTGTATATGGACAGAACCAAGCACTATCAGAGATATACTTTGTACAACAAACACCAACACACCATTAGTAATCTCAACCTTTTCAACACCAAAAAAATTGAAACTGAATATTACATATTATCGCCACAATTTCAGAAAGCAATCCAAAATAAAAGAAGAAGAAATTAGCTCTTTGAAGGCATGTTGGAATAACCAGATTTCGAAACTTCATGTGATTCTGGCACATCACCTATGTCCAGAGTGTCAGGAAGCTTATCACATGAATCATCATGGTGGATCTGTAAAACATAAATGATTCCATTTATATCTCTTCTAGAGACAGAGAGAGATAAAGCTCAGACTAATCAAATATAACGAGTTTATATCAATGGCGAAAACGGAATCTTATTTCTCTAGGCCTTGGCAGCCAAAAGTACCTCTGTGTGTCTTAGAAACGAGTTTCCTATAAACTCAAGGTATCATGACCGTACAATAATAGCAGAAGCTAACAAATTTAACCGGAGATGGCAATTACCAATTATACCAAACATCACAATTCTGAGGCAAGAATAGGCATGAGACTTTAAGCCAATTTTATATTTACATCAAAGTTTAGTGACATGCAGAATATAAGAAAAGGAGGTTGAAACCTTAACTATGGCAAAATAAAGATATTTTGAGTTGAAGGGGCAACGGCAAACTTGAAAAGTTGAGATTATAAGATTCCGGAAGATTACCTCAAGTTGAGTTATCATGTCAATAGCACCATCCAGGTCGCACCTGTTAGCTAGGTAGACATCAGAAAGAGACTCTTCTGATATTCCAGGAAAGGTCATCTGAAGGTAAGCCAAGTCCATGTCAAAGTCGATATCAGGGTGCGACTTTTCTGCTATCTCGTTCGGATATTGTGACGTTGAAGCCACGTATTCGGTGCCACGATGATCCTTCCAATTAGGGAACTGGGCACTTTCCATTGGACCAGCAGTGTGGGCGTAACTTTGAGAAAAATTGTGGTGCTGACCTTGTGGAAATGCACTGACAGGTTGATGGCCATGTTGAACAAAATGATCTCCAGAATTGAATTCTTGGGGTGAATTGAACTCTCTGTTTACATCTGCAGCCCCTCTTTTGACAAGTGGCACGTAGGATGCTGCATAAGGATTTAAAGAAGATGATCCCGACTTCATTGCTGTAAAATGGAAATATGCGTAATTGATTATCGTTTTCAACGGCAAAAACACACTTTCAAAAGATTAGAATCGGGAAATGGTCCCATCTCTGTAGAGACCAGTTACACAAAGCTACGATTCGTTGAAAGGAAATGAGCAGAAGTTGATTGTGCTCAAGCACAAATAAAGTTTAAAAGGCTCTCCTAACCTAATAAATCCGAGTCACAGGTCTAACAGAATTAGATCCAACTAAAGATGTCATCATTGCTGCTCCTAGAGAAGCATTTGTGGAAGGGGGTGTAGCAGACGGTAACTGTATCAAGGAACACAATATGTACGGATACAACTCTTTAACATATAATTACAAGCTCTTCTACATTGCTCAATCCAGCAGAAATACAACCATTCTTCTTGAGGAACCATACGGAATGGTTGATTTCACATCCACATGTTATTTTCGTTCTCTTTATTCATTGATAATAAAACCAAACAAAAACCCATTTCCACTACATATTTCTTCTAATACATCATATTTCCCAACACACTCGTTCAGATTCTCCAAATCAAATGCCCCAAAACACCCAAAGCAAATCAAAAGTCTACAAGCCCCCATACCACTGTTAGCTTAGGCAAAAATCAACAAACTAAAAAAAGCAAGAAATAAAATCGAATTACAGAAACAGAGACAATAATGAAGCCCAACATCACACTCATTTTGCATAAAATTGAAAAACGAATATAGTCAGACTCTGATCCCATGGAAAGAGATGGATGCATTAATAGAAAAAACAACTCACTGCTGACAAAATCGAGATAATTTGGAAGTTATTCCAAGATATGAAATATGGAAAATGATCAAACAAATCACCAGAAATTGTTTTTACCACAAGGCTAACTTACTCACTGCGAGAAATTGCAGAAACATTTAAGTCTGCTAAAGGAGATTGAAAGATCTTTCTTGACAAATGAAGTCCAATCCGAATGCACAAATACCTTTCTATCCCTATATCTATTTGGCTGTCTAAAGACACTAAAACAGTCCAAAGGCACATGTAGAACTCAAATCTTTATCGTTTAATCATTTTCATAATTTTCTTCAACTGCTTTATGGATGTGTAACAATAAAAAACAACAGATAGAACTCAAAATCGTTGAATCATTTTCATAACACGTTACTTCAACTGCTTTATGGAAATGTAACAATAAAAACAACAGATAGAACTCAAAAGAACATTAAATTCCATTTTGGGAAAAAACATCGAAGAAGAAAAAAAAATTAACTATCTTCCTACAGAGAGCAGAGTGGAAACCTAAAACTTTATCCATCGATATACTAATCATAAAAACTGAAATAAAACTAAAGTCTCAGATCACGCGATAAAACTTCAATGAAATTCAGGAGAATTAACTGCATGATCGTACAGAATTCGACTCGACACAAATCAAGATACATAACGAATCATTATTCGAAGCTTGGAAACGATTTATCACATGCTATAAATACAACCTGGAAAAGAGAACTCGCACGTCGAATCGATGGACGGCACAAACTTGGGATGAATGCACAAACCCTAGAATTTGTTGATCACTTAAATTTACAGTGAAATTGAAAAAAGGAAATAAAATCGGGGGAACTGAAGGAGGATTTCAGAATCATACAGTGATCGAAAAATGAAAATGAAAGATGCGGAGTGGGGTGGGGACGGTTCTTTTTTAAAAAAAAATTAATTTAATTATAATTAATTATTTTTTTATTACAATTTGTCCTCTCTGTCTCTGATGATGAAACAAAGTATTTATTTGTATATATAGATGTGGGTGGTAAACGAATTGAATTCAAACAAACACAGAAAAAATTTAATTCGAATCACAAACCGAATTCGAATTTAAATATTAATTAAATTTTGAAAGGTATTAAAATTTTATTTGCAAAAAATATTTGGACATATTTCATTCGATTTAAAGTTTAATAAGTTATTTTACTTCCATTTTTGTGTGTTTATTATTTTAAAGTATTTAAGTATCAACTTATTTTCTTAATTTATTCGGTAACAACTGTGAGTTTTGTGTGTCAAAAATGTTGTATGTTGTAGCTAGGAAGTAGTTTAGTTCAGCTGGAAAAAGAAAAGAAGAATAGAAGCTGAAGAAAGAAGTGAAAACAGAATCAGAGTAAGGAAGAGGAAAAACAGTTTCTTTTTCTTAACTGAAGGTTACAACGGTTTTCAGTTACAGAAACCGTTGTCTATTACTATTTTGGCAGCTTCTGGAATCAGTTTTGTGAATCTGTTTTGGTGACGGTTTTTCAGCGGTTTTCTCTCCTTCTTAGCTGAGTATATACGCATTGATGAGCAGCATAACATCACTTTGTAATTCTTAGGAGTTAAGCCAAGAAATGAGAGCTTGAGAGGAATGTTCATCACATTATGCAAAGTGATTGAATCTTGAGTGTTTCTTGTATTGTGTAACTCATTATCATAGTGAATTCTTTCTGGTCTTGCCCGTGGATGTAGGCTTTAAGCCGAACCACGTAAATTGCTTGTGTTCTATTTTCTGATTCATTGATTGTTCGTTTTTCTTTCTCAAAGAGTGAACGTTACATTGTGAGATTGAGGAGTGTGTTTTGAGTGGTTGTTTGAGTGAGATTTACAACAGTGGCGCCGTCTGTGGGAAGCATCACATTGAAGATCAAATCTCCATTCAGAATGTCAATCTCGAAGTTTGAAGCAGAAAAGTTCAATGGCAAGAACGATTACGGGCTCTGGAAGTTGAAGGTTAAGGCATTGCTGATTCAACAGGGCCTGGGAGCTGCACTCAAGGGAGATAAAGGATTTCCTGCCTCGGTGACCCCTGATCAGAGGTTAGAAATTCAAGAAAAGGCTCATAGCCTGGTGATACTTTGTCTCTCTGATAAGGTTTTGCGCGAAGTGGCCAAAGAAACGAGTGTAGAAGCAGTTATGGAAAGATTGGACCAGATATACCTCATCAAATCCATGGCAAATAGACTGTATTTGAAGCAGAAACTGTTCTCCTTCAAGTTTATGGCAGAGAAAGGGGTGGAGGATCAGTTGGATGAGTTCAACAAAACTCTAGACGATCTGGAGGCCATAGATGTAAAGATGGAGGATGAAGACAAAGCAGTACTGCTCTTAAACTCTCTACCTCAAGCACTTGATCATCTCAGAGATGCCATGCTCTATGGGAGAGACTCAAGGATTTCTTTAGCCGAGGTTCAAGCAGCTCTAAAAGGAAAGGAACTCCAGAAGATGAAACAAGTAAAACAAGAAAGCATCCCTGAAGGCCTGAACATCAAGAAAGGCAGGTTTCAAAAGGCTTCCCAATCTGGAGACAATTCTCAGAAGAATCAAAATTCAAAGCCAAAACAGGCTGATCAGAAGGAGTCCAGGAAATGTTTCTTTTGCAAGAAACCAGGACACTTGAAGAAGAATTGCTTCGAGTGGAAGAAGAAGCAGAACCAAAAGGGTGCCTCTACTTCAAATGTTGCAGAAACAGCTGAAGAATCAAATGATGAGAATCAGGTATTGAACATTACAGACACTAAATCTATGAATGAATGGATTCTAGATTCAGGCTGTAGTTTTCACATGACACCTCACTTGGACTGGCTTGAAAATTTCAAAGAAAAGAACACTGGAACTGTCCTATTGGGGAATGATCAAGTATGTAGTGTTAAAGGTATAGGTGACCTGAAATTGAGAACTCACAATAATCAGATCATCACTTTGACAGAAGTAAGGTATATTCCCCAGTTGAAAAGGAACTTGATAAGTCTTGGCACTCTAGAAAAGAAGGGTTGCTGGTTTAAGTCTGAGAATGGTTTTCTGGATGTCATAAGGAATCAGTCAATTGTCCTACGAGGGGTAAGAAGATCAAGCCTGTACTACCTAATGGGATCAGTGATCCTTGGAGAAGCTGATGCTGTGGAAAGGAGTAGTGCAGACATATGGCATGCCAGACTTGGACATGTAAGTGATTCTGGATTAAGACTGTTGATGAAGCAAAACCTGATCAAGACAAGTGATGAGGTTCATAAGAAGTTTTGTGAAGACTGCATTCTAAGTAAGAGCAGGAAACTCCCTTACCCTGAAGGGAAGAAATGCTCAAATGCCCCATTAGAATACATTCATGCTGATCTCTGGGGACCTTCAAGAACTCCAACTCTTGGAGGAGGCAGATACTTTCTGAGCATAATGGATGATTTCTCAAGAAAGCTATGGTTATATGTTCTGAAACAGAAGTCTGAAGCCTTGGAGAAATTTAAAGCCTGGTGCAAGCAGGTGGAAAATGAGAAAGATGTATGTGTGAAGTGCCTAAGGACAGACAATGGTCTTGAGTTTGTGTCTGAAGAGTTCAACAGTTTCTGCACTACCAAGGGGATAAAACGGCATAAAACAGTACCTGCAAATCCTCAACAAAATGGTATCATTGAGAGGATGAACAGAACCATATTGGAGAGGGTTAGAAGCATGTTATCAAGCTCAGGGTTGGATAAGAGATTCTGGGGATGGAAGCTGCTTATTTGATCAACAGGTGTCCTTCTAGTGCCATTGAAAACCTAACTCCTGAAGAAAAATGGTCAGGGAAGTCTCCCAGATATGAACACTTAAAGGTTTTTGGATGCAGAGCCTATGCTCACACAAAACAAGACAAGTTAGAAGCCAGGGCAATCAAATGCCTGATGCTGGGATATCCTGAGGGAACAAAAGGATACAGACTGTGGAATACAGAACCTGGAGCAGGAAAGATTATCATCAGTAGAGATGTGGTATTCTCAGAAGAAGACATGCCACTGAAAGAAGCTCAGAAGATCAGGATTCAAGCTGATAACACTAATAAGAAGTTATCAGTTAAGGTGGAGTCTGAAAATGAAGAAGAAGACTCTGAAGAAGGATCAGATACTGAATATGATGAACACTCAAGGTTACATGACTATCAACTGGTAAGGGATAGGGAAAGAAGGATACCCAGACCCTCTACCAGATATACTGATGAATATCTTACAGCCTATGCACTGATCTCAGCTGAAGAGATGGATAGCTTTGAACCCAGAAGCTATAAGGAAGCTATTGAGAGTAATGAAAGGACTCAGTGGATGCTTGCAATGAGGGAAGAGTTAGACTCTTTGGAGAAGAATCAAACATGGATTCTAGTAGACAGACCAAAGAATCAAAGATTGGTCAGTTGCAAGTGGATCTTCAAGAAGAAACTGGAGGTAGCTCAGACAGAATCCATCAGATTCAAAGCTAGGCTGGTTGCTAGGGGATTCACACAGAAGGAAGGTATTGACTTCAATGAAATATTCTCTCCAGTGGTAAAACATTCATCAATAAGAATCTTGCTAGCAATTGTGACTCAATATGATCTGGAACTGGAACAGTTAGATGTTAAGACAGCTTTCTTGCATGGAGATTTGAATGAAAGGATATATATGGCTCAACCAGAAGGTTTCAGTGTTCCTGGAACAGAAAACAAGGTATGTTTGCTACAAAAGTCCCTATATGGTTTGAAACAGAGTCCTAGGCAGTGGTATTTAAAGTTTAATAGCCATATGCAAAGGATTGGGTTTCAAAGGTCAAAGTATGACAGCTGTGTGTATCTGAAATTCAAAGGAAGAGAAGTTGTTGTGTTTCTACTACTGTATGTGGATGACATGTTAGTGGCTAGCAAGAGTAAAGAGGAAATTCATAATCTGAAGAGAGAGCTTCAATCTGTGTTTGACATGAAGGTGTTAGGAAATGCCAGGAGGATATTAGGGATGGACATCATCAGAAACAGAACTGGTGGAGTACTTTGGCTAAATCAGCAGAATTATATTCATAAGGTGTTGACCAGATTTAATATGCAAGAGTCAAAACCAGTGTCAGTACCTCTTGGGTTACATTTTAAGCTGAGTGAAGATCAGAAGCCAAAGACCAGAGAAGAAGTCAATGAGATGAAGAATATACCCTATGCAAATGCAGTGGGAAGTGTGATGTATACCATGATTTGTACAAGACCAGATGTGGCTCATGCCATATCTGTGGTCAGTAGATACATGTCTGATCCAGGTGGAGCTCATTGGAATGCACTAAAATGGTTGCTTAGATATCTGAAAGGAACTAATGATTTTGGGATCATGTTCAAGAAAGTTGAGACAGAATCTGGAAATGTGTTGTGTGGATACTGTGACTCGGATTTTGCTGCTAATTTGGACTCAAGAAAATCTCAATCCGGTTATATTTTCACTATGTTTGGAGCATCAATCAGCTGGAAGTCTATGCTGCAATCAGTAGTTGCCTTATCTACTACTGAAGCAGAGTTTATGGCCATTACTGAAGCAGTTAAAGAAGCTTGCTGGTTGAAGGGTATTCTGGAAGAGTTTGGGTTCAGACAAAAGGCAATCAAGTTGTTCAGTGACTCACAAAGTGCCTTACATTTGTCTAAGCATCAGATGTTCCATGATAGGAGCAAGCACATTGATGTGAAGTTTCATTTTGTAAGAGATATTACTGAAAAGGGAACTGTGATTTTGGAGAAAATCAGAACTGAGGATAATCCATCCGACATGCTTACAAAAGCTTTGACTACAGAGAAGTTTTATCTTTGTCTGCAGTTGGTTCAGATCTCGAGTTTGGGAAGGAGTTAGCTCCTGGACAGGAGCAAAGGTTGGTGAGAACAGAATTGGTTCAATATGGTTGAGTTTGCAGGTTTTCTTGGTTGGTTTCTACATTGTTTGACAAGGTGGAGAATGTGAGTTTTGTGTGTCAAAAATGTTGTATGTTGTAGCTAGGAAGTAGTTTAGTTCAGCTGGAAAAAGAAAAGAAGAATAGAAGCTGAAGAAAGAAGTGAAAACAGAATCAGAGTAAGGAAGAGGAAAAACAGTTTCTTTTTCTTAACTGAAGGTTACAACGGTTTTCAGTTACAGAAACCGTTGTCTATTACTATTTTGGCAGCTTCTGGAATCAGTTTTGTGAATCTGTTTTGGTGACGGTTTTTCAGCGGTTTTCTCTCCTTCTTAGCTGAGTATATACGCATTGATGAGCAGCATAACATCACTTTGTAATTCTTAGGAGTTAAGCCAAGAAATGAGAGCTTGAGAGGAATGTTCATCACATTATGCAAAGTGATTGAATCTTGAGTGTTTCTTGTATTGTGTAACTCATTATCATAGTGAATTCTTTCTGGTCTTGCCCGTGGATGTAGGCTTTAAGCCGAACCACGTAAATTGCTTGTGTTCTATTTTCTGATTCATCGATTGTTCGTTTTTCTTTCTCAAAGAGTGAACGTTACATTGTGAGATTGAGGAGTGTGTTTTGAGTGGTTGTTTGAGTGAGATTTACAACAACAACTTTAGAAATAGATTATACATATAAATTTATTTTAAATGTATAGTTATATAAATATCTATTATTATATATATATATTTAATTTATTTTAAATATATAATTTATATTTGAATTTATACTTTTCAAATTCACATTATCTTAATCGAATAAAAATCCAACATATTAAACTTAATATAAATATACATAATAATAAGTTAAAGTATAAAATAATAAATAAAAATTAATTTAAATGAATACCCGACCTGCTCCAACCAATGCTGGTTGATATATTAATTTCTTTTTTCTTTTTTTCTTTTCACTTTTGGACTGACTAATTATTGAAATTGATAAATTTGAGTGAGCTTCTCCTACAAAATGTTTAAAAATTTCATTTAAAATGCTTGCCAACTTTATCAAAATAAAATATTGTTCCATATAATCTAATTACATTTGGTATAACATTTTCTACAGCATATTATATTAATCACGTCACATAATCACTTAAAATGTGTAACATTTGTTATGTCATCATATACACGTATGTGTGTGAATTAAAATGTGATAGAAAATGTTATATTGTATGAAGTAAGAGATCCAAAATATTTTTCTCTCTTAGGAAAACTCAAACTCTTTCCTAAAAGTAAGGATAAGGAAAATCTAAGCCATTTAGTTTTCTCAAATCGTAAATAATCTTTACATTCATATTTATCTTTATTAGTATGTTCCCCCTCGATGCACGGGGAAGACCTTAAATAATTATGTTTTATATACAATAATGTCATTTTGTTTAATGTTAAGAAACTAGAGGTGGAAAAACTCGGCACGACCCGTTACCAAGACACGAACTCGTATAATAATTATGAGTTCGGGTGGATGTCTATCGGATCTGGGTCATTATAGGGTCAATCTGATTAGAAACGATAAAATTTGGATCAACGATAAAATTTTGATTGGACAAATCAAATAATTGCCCTATAACTTTAATATTCTAATTATAACTTATGAGTAATAATTTATTTGAAAATATTGGAGTTGATTGATCTAATAGAAGAAATTTTACTTGACGGAGAGTTTGAAAACATGTAAGTATTAAATCTGATACCTAATTTTACAATTTGCAACTATTCTCAGTTTATCTCATATAACCCGTATTTCGAGCACAATTCAACCAGCAACATTAGCTTTAATAACACATTAATGTCACTTTAAGAAGAGAACCTATTGAATCAGAAACAAATGCCCTAAAATAACCAATAGTAACAACATTTGTCTCGCTACTTGTAAGTTATTTATCAAGAATCACACTGATTTAATTAATCCTATGCCAAATAAAACAAAGCAAAGGCACAAAAATATTTTCAGAGATGAACAATTAAGACATGAACAAATGCCCTCAAGCAAGTCGAAATACCGACAACAAAGACTCACCCTTTGGCAGTGCCAAACAAAATCTTCATACGTCCCTCCCACGGGAGATGCCCGAGATGCGCCATAGATCTATGAAGTCATTCCTCAAGATCGCCATTGATGTAAGGTTGTCAAGTAAACCTTGGATAATGAGAATGATAAATTCAAGAGGATTATGAATATACCTTGGAAACAAGTAAGAGGATACTTTTGTTGAATGGTGATTTTTTTATGAAATGAAGTGTGAAGATGTGATATTTATAATATCTTATTAGGTCAAAAATCCCATAACATAATAATCTAATATACAGGAATTTTAAAATCTGTCGATTTTTATCACCACAAATTAAGGATTTTAATTTTTTTTTATTTGAATAATTTATAAATGATTTTAGTATCAAATTTCTAAAAATAAAAATTGATTAATGGTGGATGTCTTATTATTAAGTAAGATAAGATAAGATTAATACATCTCAGTTTTCGAAACAAAGAGAATATATTAACAGATTCATCATTTAATTAAAATGTTTAATGTATTCAGTCAAATACTGAAAGATATTCAATTGCTAAAGTTAAGGGATTTTATTTTGTAAATTAAATCTATATGCTTATTTATTCTTTATTTTTGGGAAGGAATATCATAACTTCCAAAAAAAAATGTGATTTGATTTAATTTTTACCAAATTAGTTAGTTAAGAAAACCGTTTCCTAATTTATCGGAGTAAAAAATGGTAGCTCAGTGGGCCAGCCATAATTTAAAATTTACAGCCAAATAATAAAATAATTTTTTTTTTCCCAAATAAGTATATACATTGGGGAGGAGGGGGGATGAAATGCTTTATTTCTATATACAAAAATAATATATTTTTTAGATAGTTGGAATATAGGGTTTGTAATTAGTAATTTTTACCCTAATTTTCTGCGATAAAATAAATTTGTAGATTCGTTTGCATAGTAATTTTGATAAAAAAAAAAATAGCTGATTTATTTGGGTATTGTAACATAAATAATATTGGTAAAGATTCATTCTAAAAAATTGTAGTTAAAGATTGATTTGTATCTTATGATTTGATAATTTTGTGATGTAAATCTAGATACAACTAATTATTACTTATATTTAGGGACAAAAAACGCATTCCAATAAATTCAGCAACAACTTTCCTAATTTTGCGAAAACATTATCATTTATATATATGTACCAGATTCGGAGATACTTTAGACATATATTACGGTTTTTTTTAATTAAAAAAATATTTTTTATTACCAAATATAGTAAGCAGTTTGGACGGGAAAATTAATTTTTTTCAAAAATTGTAACAATACATTTTGTTATTATATATATATATATAGATATAGATTTAATGCTCTATCATATAAATGGAGTGATAGGGATGACCCGGTTACCTCGGGCCGGGTTAATCCTGAGCCTATTTACCAGCTCAGCGAACGCGCCAGCAAGTGCGAAGGCCCAGGCCCAACAGGCCTAGCAACGTGCATTCGGTTCAGCGAATCAAATCTGTTCCGTGAATCAAGGCCCATGATCTTTTCCCAACTGCCATGCAGATTTGGTGGGCAAGATTATAGGGATTTAGTTAGGGTTTGGGTTTAGTAGTATAAATAGATGAAAAGAACTCTGAATTAGGGTTCGCACTTTGCTTTCTGTAATACGCACTGTAAACTCAACATTCGAGTAAAGGAAACACCTCGGCGATTGCCGTTTTTTCCCCGTGGACGTAGATCTCCGGATCGAACCACGTAAATTCTGTGTTTTTACGTTCTGTTCTTGTTGATTACTGTTCGATTGTGTGATTACCGGATCGCGCATTATCAAATTGGCGCCGTCTGTGGGAATGACAAGGTAGTATTTTGTAATATCATTGCTTTCCGAAATCATGGTGACAACTCGTCAGAATCAATCTCGCCAAGGAGATCAACCTAACCAAGATCCACCCGTGGATCAAGTTTTGCCGTCGAGGCAATTGCCGGCGGGGAGTACGTCCAATCATCAGGGTAATCAAAACCCTCCACCCCCTCAAGATCAGCAAGACCCTAATATTGCTGCTGCTCAACCACCGGTGAACGTTCAAATTACCCCAGAACTGCTCCAAGATTTCTTACAAGAGCATGCACATGTCCTTCAAGATTGGGCAATTAATCGCCTACGCCCAGCGGAGCCTGCCGCAGGACCTGTTAGCCACAATGATAATCCTGTGGTGCCTCCACCCCGCCCGCGCGGCCAACGGGAACCGGGGTACCGCGGGCGTCAGGATCGACGACGAGAACGACCTAGTTCTTCCGAGGACCTTGGGAGTTCATATGGATCACGACCTCGTAATGAGGAACCAACTGATGTGGATCGCCGCCGTCCACTTAATGCGGCTAAAAGAATGCGCTATGCTGATTCTCATGCTCAGGATCTCCAAGAGTATGAACGAGTTCAACGCAACGTTGAACTGGATAGAATCCTGGGCCTTGATGCCAATGGAGAGATCATCACGCCGTTCTCCTCAGAAATCATGGCCATCACCCTTCCCGAAGGGTTCAAACGGCCAGCTATACCACCTTACAACGGCACTGGAGATCCGGCCAATTTTCTTGGCGCTTTTAGGCACAGCATGCTTAGTCATGATAACATCACATCCCTTCAGTACTGCAGGATTTTCCCGGAGTACTTACAGGATGAAGCTCGGGTCTGGTTTGATTCTCTCCCGCGAGAATCAATATCCTCTTTCAGAGAACTCGCCGAGCACTTTTGGGCACGGTTCGAAGCCCGGGCGAAGCCCATGGCCACTCTGGCCGACGTCATGAGTATGGAGCAACGGGACGGTGAAACCGTTACCCAATTTCTGGACCGTTTCACAGCGGTAAGCCTCAAGGTGGGAAATTGTCCCGACGATGTGGCCATCAACGCCTTTATGAATGGACTCCGCCCTGGAGCACTCCACACCGAGTTAGCTCGGAACACCCCGATCACAACTCGAGCCCTGTTCAAAACAGTGTGCAAATTTGCTAAGGTCGAGGAGCAGACTCGGCAGAAGCGTGAGAAGCACGCAATCAAGCGACAGGCCGACAAAGCACAAACTGGGCCTAGTACGCGGACTAGCGCATTTTCACGCTTGACACCGGGGCATTCAGAATCCCGAAGTGCAATTCCGCAATTGACTCCACTGACGAAGTCACGGGCTGAAATTCTTTCACTCCACAAAAACGATTTCCGACCTTGTCCGCGAATGACAGCGCCTCCTGAAAAGAGGAACCGTGGAAAGTGGTGCGCGTACCACCGAGATCACGGACATGAGACAGAGGAGTGCCGAGAACTCGGCAAGGAGATTGAGGAATGCCTCAATAAAGGGTTTTTGCGGCAATACGTTGCGCGAACCGGAGACCCACCTCGGGCAAACCACAATGGGGGCTCGTCTCATCACCGCGGAGGTTACCATGATCGAGATACTCAACAAAATCGGCCACATTGGCAGAATAACCGGCAGGGGCCCAATAACTACGCACGACAAGATTCTGGCAATCGCCAGCCGCCACGTCTCCCACTTCCACCTCCTCCTCCGGGAGGACCCGGGGACAACGCACCCCCTCACGTGATAAATGTGATATATGGAGCCCTACCCACCGGGGCTTCACGACATGCCTTAAAGGCAGAGGCTCGGCGTCCTCCTCCCGAGGAGCCACGTCACAAACGCCTCCATCAGTCCGAGACTGTCAGCTTCACGGATAGGGATCCGGTTCCAGAGATAACACCCCACACTGACGCTATTGTCATCGACATGACTGTAGCTAATATAACAGTACGGCGGGTCTTCGTGGACAATGGTGCTGCAGTAAGCATTATATTTGCGGACTGTTTCGAGAGGATGGGTATCTCCCGAGACCAACTTCGACCGGCCCCCGGGCCACTACAAACATTCACTCAGGGTGAAGTCCGGCCGGAAGGTATCATCACTCTCCCGGCGTCTTTGGGGACTTATCCGAAGATAAAAACTATCTTCGTGGACTTTTATGTGGTGAATTCTCCATCACCATATAACATGATATTGGGCCGAGACTGGCTCACCCCGGCAAAGGCCATATGCTCCACGTATCACCTCGCGCTCAAGTTTCCTACTTCGCATGGTGAGGTGACTATCCGCGGAAGTCAAAGTGTCTCAAAGGAGTGTATGTACGTAGCACTCAAAAAGACTGCTAAGGTCCCTCCCAAACAGCAGCTTCAGGTAACATCACAGGTTCTAGAACCTCGGGACCGTACCCCATTGGGGGATGCCACCGCTCAAATCCCGCTAGATCCGTCTAAGCCGGAGCAGACAGTAACAGTAGGGGCCGTGGACGTGCCATGGCTACATCAGGCCATTATTCAGACCCTGCGAGAATATTCCGATGTTTTTGCATGGTCTCCTCTGGACATGCCCGGGGTCTCTCCCGAGGTGATTACCCACAAGCTGAACATCGATCCTAGTGTCAAGCCAATCCAACAGAAGCAGAGGAAATTCGCTCCGGAGCGAAATGAAGCCATTCGAGTTGAGGTGAAACAACTCCTAGATGCGGACATCTTGTTCGAGGTATTCTACCCCTCCTGGTTATCCAATCCAGTAATGGTAACAAAAAGCAGTGGGGCTTGGCGGATGTGTGTTGATTTTTCCGATCTCAATAAGCACTGTCCGAAGGACTGCTATCCTTTGCCCTCCATCGATCAAAAGGCCGAAGCCATTACGGGGTACGTGGCACTTTGTTTCTTAGATCTGTACAAAGGCTATCATCAGATCTTTATGGATCCACAGGATGCTATCAAAACGGCGTTTATCACTGCCTTTGGGTGCTACGCTTTCAAGAAACTGCCCTTCGGGCTCAAGAATGCTGGAGCCACCTATCAGCGTCTAATGGACTTTGTCTTCCACGACCAGATAGGTCGCAATGTTGAGGTTTACGTCGATGACTTGGTCATCAAAAGCTCCTCCCATCCTTCATGTGTGCAGGATATCGCCGAAACATTGCGCACCCTGCGGCGCTATAACTTGCGACTCAATCCGGCGAAGTGTACCTTCGGTGTTGGCTCCGGGAAGTTCCTCGGATACATGGTTTCACAAAACGGCTTGCAAGCCAATCCAGCTAAACTCCGTGATGTATTAGATTTGCAGCCCCCAAAAACATTCAGGGAAGTTCAACGCCTTACAGATGGCCTAGCGGCCTTAAACAGATTCTTATCGAAGGCAGCGGAGCGCCAGCTCCCATTTTTCAAGATCCTGAGGCAAGCGAAGTCCTTTGAGTGGACTCCAGAGTGTACCGAGGCTTTTGAAGCCTTGAAACGTCATATACAGCAGCTGCCTACTTTGTCAGTTCCTCTCCACGGAGAGCCGCTGTACTTATATCTGGCATCCGCCGAAGAAGCTGTCAGCGCCGCTCTTATGCGCGAAGTGGAGGGGGTTCAACATCCCGTATATTTTGCAAGCCGGGTGCTCCATGGGGCCGAGACGCGATATTTCGAACTTGAAAAAACCGCTTTGGCTCTTGTTATGGCAGCTCGGCGTCTTCGGCCATACTTCCAGGGGCGTGAAATACGAGTCCTGACCAATCACCCTATACGCCAGATCCTTGTGAAACCCGAGGTGTCCGGGCGCCTCGCCAAGTGGGCAATTGAGTTAGGTGAGTATGATATCCAGTTCCTCCCCCGCCGAGCAATTAAAGGTCAAGCACTTGCCGACTTCCTGGCCGAAACCCCGGCAGACAATCATGAGTCCCCCACAGACAATGATACACCGCACCGCGTCACACTCGCTCCTTCACCACGGATGTGGCAACTATTTGTGGATGGAGCATCCACACTCCGAGGAAGTGGTGCCGGGCTGCTTCTCATCGACCCCGAGGAGGTCGAGGTCAAATATGTCATCCGATTCAAATTTAAGGTGACTAACAATGTAGCGGAATACGAGGCAGTCCTCGCCGGGCTTCGGCTCGCTCAATCTTTAGGTGTTCGTCACTTAGAGCTCTTCACGGACTTCGAGATCGTGTCTAAGCAAATCCAGGGGACTTATGTCGCCAAAGAAGAAACAATGGTCAGGTATCGCGCTTTAGCACTCAAATTCATATCAACTTTTGATACAGTTATTATCCGAAAAATCCCGCGTGCTCAAAATTCCAGGGCAGACACACTCAGCAAGTTGGCCTCCGCGGTCCAAACTAATATATCTCCGGATATCAAGGTTGAAGACCTCTCCCATCCAGCCATTCATGAGGCTACAGTTTCGGTACTGACCGACAGTGATCCAAACTGGATGACTCCGATCATTCAGTATCTCCAAGATGGGATTCTGCCCACTGACAAGCTACGAGCTCGGCAAGTTGTGCTCAAAGCTCCCAAATACTCCCTTCATAATGGAGTTCTATACCGACAATCGTACCTACAACCGAATCTCCGGTGCCTCGCCCCTGCCGAGGCCATTCAAGTTCTACGGGAGGTTCATGAAGGGACCTGTGCAAGCCATGTCGGGTCCCGGACTTTAGCAAAGAAAGTTCTCCGTTGGGGATACTATTGGCCTACCCTGTTCAACGATGCTCACGAATTAGTGACTAGATGCAGCAAGTGTCAGCTACACTCCAGGGTGAAGCATTTGCCACAGACCGAGCTCACCGGAATCCAAGGTGCATGGCCGTTCATCCAATGGGGCATTGATATTGTTGGGCCTTTCCCTGTCGCTCCGGGAGGGTTGAAATTCCTGGTCGTCGCCGTTGACTACTTCACTAAGTGGGTCGAGGCCGAACCACTTACGGCTATCACCGGACAGAACATTTTAAAGTTTGTGTGGCGCAATATTGTTTGTCGCTTCGGCATCCCGAGCACTATCATCTCGGACAACGGTAAACAGTTTGCCAACGATCCATTCCGCTCATGGTGTGAAGAACTTCACATCAAACAGATTTTCACTTCGGTGGCTCACCCTCAAGCAAACGGGCAGGTTGAGGTCACCAACCGGACCCTTCTCACGGGAATAAAAAAGCGCCTGGATAATGCCAAAGGTCTCTGGGTTGAGAACCTCCCACAAGTCTTATGGGCTATTCGTACAACGCCGCACTCCTCCACCGGGGAGACTCCTTACAGCCTTACTTACGGCTCCGAAGCCGTTATCCCCGCTGAGATCAGTGTGCCGAGTCCTCGCCTCCTCACATTAGTTCCGGATGATAATGACGAGGCTCTTCGCGCAAATCTGGATGAGCTCGAGAATCGCCGAGAACAATCGTTCATTCAGCAGGCTAAGTACAAACAGAGAGCTGCTCAGTATTACAACCTCCGGGTTCGAGGTACACAGTTCAATGTCAGGGACTTAGTCCTTCGACTTAACTCGGCCAGCAAAGCTGCCCCCGAGGGCAAACTGCATGCTTCTTGGGAAGGCCCCTACCGAGTCGTTGCTGTACATGACTCTGGATCCTATCAGCTTGAACAAATCAACGGGACCCCGATCCCCCGAAGTTGGCACGTCACAAATTTGAGGCGTTTCTATTTGTGAAGGCTACATTGCAAGTACTATCTTTCCTTTAATTTCCTTTATAGTTGTTATTTCGCTTTGTACTTTCGAGTTTGCTCCGGCACTTATCATTGAATAAAAATTCTTTGCTTGCATAACTTACTGTGTTATTCTTTATGTTACGGGGACGCCCTAACACAATCACACTATCATTATTAGTCTCCGGACAATTAAATCTCTCTCTCTCGGTCCGTCCGAGGAGGTTTGCATATCAGTCCCCGGACTTACATCACTTTCTCGTCTGTTTAATCGGAGAAATGTTTACTCCCGCCTGATCCGTCCGGGGAGGTATTTTACTCCCGCCTGATCCGTCCGGGGAGTTTTTACTCCCGCCTGATCCGTCCGGGGAGATTGGATTTATCCATACCGTGTTCCCGAACACCTATTTAAAACAGTTAACAAGTTTTCTATTATGTTCCCGAACACCCGATTAAAATGATTTGTAACAAGTTACTTTCATTACACCAGCTTGTACCCATTACAACAGTTATCATCTTTTGAATATTACACATCAAATGGTTTCTTACATAAGATTACAACCAAAAAAAAAAAAAAAAAAAAAAGCAAACAAAACAACAAAAACAACAAGTATATAAGCTAATGTCTACGGCCCCCTAGCCAATATTCAGCGCTCCGGTGCTGGGACCCACTTCTCGGTCTGTGTTGGGTACTCCGGGATCTTGAAGATCCTCGACCTCGGGCCCCGGCTCTGTTACCCCCTCGGGATCCGTCTCGGTCATCCCTTTGAGTCTCCCTCCGCCGAGGACTTTCTCTGGGCACTGGCCTAGGGGCTTCATCTCTGGACTGTGCTCGGTTACTGGACTGTGGGGCCGATCTCAATGTTTGAGCCCACTGCTCAGGGTCCCACTCCTCCGAAGCCATTACTTCTATTTCCCGGGCCAACTCCTCGACTATCTCCTCGGCAACCACCGGGGGTTCTTCTTCATTTGTAGTAACCGGCGCTGGCTCTCGGATGACTATGCCCTTGCTCTGCTCAGAAGGCTTCTTCTTGCCTTTGGTCTTCTTGTCCTTCCGAGGAGCTTTCTGTGTGCTTCGGTCCTGGCTTGTGCTAGCAATGAACTCTTCAGCAAAAGGCCTCCGCCTGATTCGGCCCTTCAGCCCTTCATACATACTAAGCAGCAGTTCCAGGACTTCTCTTTTTCTCACGAGCTCCGCGGACTCGACCGAGCTCCTCGACATCAACGCCGCGATGTCACTCTGGATTTCAACAGTCCGCTCTTCTACTTCTTCAAAAGTTAGAAGACCGAATTCGGACAGAATCCGTTCATATTCCTTATGGTGAACGCGGACGCGGCTCATCTCGGCAGCTGTGGTTCGATACTTCATCTCGAAGTCTTTGGCTCTTTCATTGGCCTCGACCACCTTCTCCTCTGCCGAGGCTATCTGCTTCTTCAGCTTAGGCACTACGTGCATTTCCAGACGGTTCTTCTCTCCGCGGAACCACTCAAGTGATTTCATTAACTCTTTATTGTCTCGTGCAGCTCCGCGGTGTTCTAGACAGTTGGTAAGAGTCAAACAAAATTACTCTCAAACATATAAGAGTTGAATACAGTTCGGCAACACACATAATGGATCACGTAAATGAACAGATTGCAAGAGTCCGAAAAGAGGAAATTGTATTTCAAATTGCCAAAGTACAATGGTTCAATTACATCATCCCTAACATATCTACAAATTTACAAGTTTAAATTTGCGGGGATCTACTGACCTCCCGCTGAATTGCTTCAGTCTCTTCGGGCAACTCTTCTTGCTGGCCCACAAACACTTCAGCATTTCCCTCTTCGGCTGCTACAACGGCCACGGTTTCAGCAGGGACTTCGGCTTCCATCGAGGGGAGGGGCTCGGTGTTTTGGGGGGCTGGAACCAGTTCACCCCTGCAGAAGGCCAGGAATTCAGCGTCCTGGTCCACTTCGCAGCTCGCAACTTCTGCGGCAGTTAGGAGCTGTCTTTTCTCCCCGAGTGCATTCACCAACGGCCACTCCGGCAGCTCCGTTAGAGAGGCGTAGTAGGCCTTTTCCACCTCGGCCGCTGCCTCAGGGTCATACCCGAATTCTGGACGGGTAATGTCCACATCCGGGTACGCCTCCTTCACCTCCTCCAGCACCATGGCTCGGGTGGCTTTATCCCCTATTGCCACGAACTTCGTCTGAAAGTCGAGGAAGGTCGTGGTCTTGAACAGCTTCTCAGCGAAGGTCCTCAGCAAAGCTCCCTGCCCTCCAACCACGGCTGCTTCCCTCGCCTCCATCTCCGCTCGCAGCTGCATCAGCTCGCCCCGGAGACCATGGTTTTCCGTCTCCACACCGCGCAGACGCGCGATCTCGGACTCAACCAAGGCAGCCCTCTTGCGTGCCTGGGTCAAGTCGTACGACAGTTTGTCATTTCGCGCGCGAAGATCCCGCGCCGTCGCGGCTAGCCCTTCCTTGGCTTCTACTTCGCTCTTCAGGCCGACCTCTATAATCCCTTTGGCCAGCCGAAGAATCTTCTCGGCATCCGTGCTGTCAAACCCCAGCATACTGGGGATCGCCTGCTCTCCCTGGATAAGTTAAACACAACGCGGCACATGGATTAGACCCCGGTTATACACCTCGCGTAAGTTCACGAAATGAGTAACGTTTTTGAGTGTTACCTGCGAGCTCTCCCCCGTTCGGGGCCTCTTGGATGGGGCCTGTGGCGTCCCAGTAGGCTCCGGCCTCTTCTTTAACAACGCCGGAGACCCCGCCGTCGTCACTCTTTCCTCCGACCCCGTCGACGGACGCGCACCGATTGGTGTCTTCCCCCGGGAAGATACTTCCGCGGCTTTCCCCTTCTTCTTGGCCGCTTCAGTCTTGGCGGGGCTCCCCGATGCCGGTTGCTTTCCGAAGCGTCCCACTGCATATATATCAATGGTTAATTCTGCGCAAAACAGTAAACTTAAATAACAAGACACAAGAACTCCTACCCTCTTCGGCATCTCCATTTCCCGAATAATATGGGCTAAGCCCAGCCTTCTCCAGTTCCTCCTCGGAACAAAGGGTTTGGAAAGTCCCCACTTGCAGGAATATGTGCCTCGTTTCGGGCCCCGGATTCTCTACAGCAGCGGTATCCTGCACCTCGTCACTCCTCCACTTCGGGAGGGCTATTTTATTCCTAACAAATACGAACTTCTCCTTCCACCCCTCTACTTTGCTCGGGTTTTGAACCTTGAACCCTCCGCGGGCTCGAGGACTAAAGGAATACCACCCCTTAGACTTCCCGAAGTTCTTAAGCTGGTAGAAAAACCTAAAAAGCTCTACCGTTGGCTCTATTCCGGCCTGTTTACTTACTACAGTGAATCCTACCAACTGCCTCACCGCGTTCGGCGCTAACTGGCAGAGGGCAATGCCGTAGTATCTTAACAACTCTACGACTATGCCCCACAGCGGCAATCTCAATCCTACTCTAAGGGAGTCAATATATACGGTCATAAACCCCTGTGGTGGGCAACAGGCCCTATCCTCGGGGGTAGGAATTATGTAATCAAGGTCGAAAGGAAGATAAAATGATGGGAGTTCCCTCTCAAGTTGGCCCCGCGACATCCGTAACCCTATGGAGGATACCTCAAGATCCACCGCCGGGCATTCATAAAACGATACCATCATGGTATTACACTCTAAACCATCGACTCTGTTTATGGTTCTAATCACATCCTTCTCCGGAAGGATATATGACAAGGGGGGGACATCTAACGGTTTATCCGAACCTCCTACTACTTTGATCGAGGCCGAAGATGGGGCAGAAGATGAAGAAGATGAAGAGATGACATACTTACTTGATTTGAATTCGAAAGGATGGATTTGAGAAATTTTTGATCTCTGATGAATCACAAACGCAAAGTTCCTCTTTTTTCCGCTTTCTATAACAGATGAATCACAATGGAGAAGATGAAAAGTTACTGTGCAGTTATTCCTAATATAAATGCAAAAAACCGACGGCTCTGATGCAGCCTATTCAAATTCAGTGATGGAGATTCATGCGTGCTCTTCACGCGCTTTACAGTTACCGAGGCGCGTGGGGAACAGCTGTCTTGGAACTCGCAGAGCGTGTCACTTCACGTCTCTCTCTCTCATTATGGCGCCGCCAATCACATCAGCCTCACCCTTCTTCACGAAGATTCAAGATACACTCCGGTGTATTGTCCACCTCGGCCATACTACCACACTCCGGTGCCCCTACCATTTCGGCCAAACTACTCACCCCGGTGTACCTTCCACCTCGGCCAGACTGTAATATATTTACAACGCGCTTTTCGCTTCTGGAAAATTCGATATCTCATTATCGGTCCCAAACACCTCGGCCCAACTCGGCTCTGCGTCCATTGACTGCTCCGCAAAGTCCCAGGGACGCGGACACACTCCGTCACGCATAAACACTTCGGACTGCCAGTGACCCCGGTCTTCTTGCTTACAGTTCCACCCCGGTGACAACCGAAGCTCCTACCTCGCTTCGGCTGGGGGGGGGGGCATCTGATAGGGATGACCCGGTTACTTCGGGCCGGGTTAATCCTGAGCCCATTTACCAGCTCAGCGAACGCGCCAGCAAGCGCGAAGGCCCAGGCCCAACAGGCCTAGCAACGCGCATTCGGTTCAGCGAATCAAATCTGTTCCGTGAATCAAGGCCCATGATCTTTTCCCAACTGCCATGCAGATTTGGTGGGCAAGATTATAGGGATTTAGTTAGGGTTTGGGTTTAGTAGTATAAATAGATGAAAAGAACTCTGAATTAGGGTTCGCACTTTGCTTTCTGTAATACGCACTGTAAACTCAACATTCGAGTAAAGGAAACACCTCGGCGATTGCCGTTTTTTCCCCGTGGACGTAGATCTCCGGATCGAACCACGTAAATTCTGTGTTTTTACGTTCTGTTCTTGTTGATTACTGTTCGATTGTGTGATTACCGGATCGCGCATTATCATGGAGGACATACTTAATTTCATGCTCATTTATAATATAAAAAATAACTGAAATAACATTAACTATTATTTTCATGAATTTCCGAAAAAATATATTCCTACTTAATTTAAATTTTAACTTCTAATATCTATTTTCATGGCTCGATCATGCTTCATATATCGTATGTAAATTAAACTAGACTAAAATGAGAAAAGAAAACAAAAGAGAGAAACCGCCCCAAAGTCTCTCATTAAAGCCAAAACATTTTAATATTTAGTTATGTTATTTTTTTATTGTCTCTAGTTTACCATGTGAAGTAAATATATTGTTGCAAATCATCATCTCAAGTACTCCCTCCGTCCCGGTTTAATCTGCCTAGGTTGACCGGGCACGAGGATTAAGAAAAAACAGATTTTGTGAAATCTTTGATTTTTTTAAAAGTGGAGATTGAGAATGAAGATTTTGAGGGTGAAGATTGTGAGAGAAATTTGCTATTTATGGGACTGACAGATTAAGGTGGGACAAATTAAAATGACAAATAGGTAGGTTAAGTTGGGACGGAGGTAGTACATGTCAACATTAATTCGGCGGATAGCTTTACGTTGATTAATATACATATAGATATCATATTATTGTAGCGACTAATTACGCTTCATATAGTAGGATCTTAGCGTTATATATATTGATGACATGATTCATGAAATTATTTATATATGCACTATATATATATACATCATCAAGTAGTTGGTAAAAATTTATAACAGAATTTATCTCTTTTTATTTTGACAATAACTTGTTTGCATCCCATACACAATAGGTTTATTGTACACTCTTCTATTTAATTTGAAATTAAACATAGATATAAGGGCTTTGTTTGAATGAATTCACAACAACATGTGATGTAGCGATGAGGTGCGCGGAGGTTAGGGTAGGGTTGAGGCGTGCCCGTAAACCCTGCTGTCGCTATATTTTTAGCTCTTTTTATGTTGTTCAATAGTATATGTTATATTACGTAACGCTCTATTTTTACCTCTTTTATGTTGTTTAATAGTATATGTTATATTACGTAATAGTATATATTTTGTCGCTCTATTTTTATCTCTTTTTATGTTGTTCAATAGTATATGTTATATTACGTAATAATATATGTTATATCGCGTAATAGTATACATTATAGTTACATCTATAATTTTTTAATAATATATTATGTTGTTTAATAGTATATATTATATTGCGTAATAGTATATATGTTATATTGTGTAATAGTATATGTTATGTTATAGGTATACACATTTTTTAATAATATATAATTTTTCTAAATAACATATTACATTGTCTAAAGTAATATAAAAAGTGCACATATATAGAAAAAAATTGAAAAAGATGGGATTTGAACCTGTACCCTAATAACCAACAATTCAAGATTTTACCACCTAAATTAGTGCCTCTTATGTGCCAATAAACATGCCTTAATATATATATATATATATATATATATATATATATATATATATATGTATATATATATATATATGTATATGTTGTAGAGAAAGCAGAAAAGTAGAGAAGAAAGATAAACACGGAAGAATTATGGTTCTCTTATTCATCAGATCCCCTTTATATAGGGTGTCAAATACAAGGGTTTCACAGATATATAATATTTAGTGATTACCTAAATTGCCCTTCATCAGTTACTTTTGACGAAGGCACACTAATTGTGTTTTTCCTTCAACACTCCCCCTTGTGCCAAGTCAAAGGAGAATTGGTGCATAACTTGTTGCCTCGTTAAAAACCTTGCCATGTAACAAAACCCAGTGGGAAAAAATAAACCTTGATCGAAGGAAAAAAGAGCGCAACCCACCTATGTTGAGACTCCCCCTGAAGTCTACATCTCTCCCTTGATACGTACATCTATCAAGAGAGTTTCGAAGATCTCTTCATCCTCAATTTGGCATAAATCATGAGGATATTATATGGTTGTTGGTTATAGAAAAGTGTTGGCGGTACATGCTTGGTCTCGTCACCTTTGATGTGTAGCATAATTCATCTGGTTGTTGCAAATAATTTCATCTTCATAACATCGGGTACGCTCTTCGGTGGTATAGCTCAACTCACTAATACTTTAACTCTATAGGTTGATGAACTTCGTGAGATATCATCCGTGAGTGATGTGATGAGGTTGTTTGAGTAGTTGTGATTGATTGATCTTCAAGTTTTCGTCGTGTTCCTCATGGTAAGACATAACCGATTTGGTAATGACCTTTACATTGGCCACTAAGATAACCAACATCTAAACCAAAATAATATTTAGTATTTCGTAGTAGGGGGTAGCTTCAACATTTACTTAGGAGTTACATATTTTTTTGTAATACTTTTATCTCTCTATATAAGAACATTTGACATTTACTTTAGAGTTTACAATTTCATTTGTAATCTCTCTTGTCTCTAATATGGGAAGAACAAATATGAGTCAGTGGTTTCTTTCATATGTCAAAATACTATTTGATATCATTCAATTGATATTGTGTTGTCCTGAGTAAAATATAACCAACATGGTCTTTGAGAAAGTAATACATGGTTGAGTGTATTGAGCTTTTTGTACAATAATGCGCACATTTCAATTAAGTAGGGAATTTCATCTCCTAATAGCTCTTTCGTCATTTCCTTTGGACTCAAATGGATATTTTCTTATGTCCACACTTCAACCAATCATAGGAGTGCTAACAGATTGCACTTTATCCATGTGAAATCGCCTGATGATCTTTTGGATATATGCAAACTGAGGAATTAATATTCCACAAACTCGGTGAGTTTTCCCATGATCCTTTATCTCAATCACAGTACCTCTTATTTCTTTAAGAGTACTTATTATGTCCTTAACATCTACATAAATTGCTACACTTGCAAATATAGAACTTGTGTTTCTTTATAAATGCATAGGGACAATACTACTTGTTCTTTCCCTTCCCAATCAAGTAATCACTTAGACGGGTATGCCATTTCCGTCTAGATTTATTTAAATCAAAGTGAGCATTTCAATCTAATATTGTAAATGCACTCCGTGGTCTAGAGTTCTTGAGTTGGGCAACGCAAGTCCATCTGACACTTACACATATCTCAATAACAAGATTCCCAAAGAGATATGTTGTAACCACATTAGTATGCTGCATTTCCAATCCTTCGGAAACTTATCGATAAGACGTTATGACGTCCGTTGTGGGAGAATATCTCCTCGTAGTCAATTCCAGGGCTTTGCGAGAAAACCTTGTGCTTTAAGGTGAGTTTTGCATCTCAGGACTTATTATTCTCACTACGCTTACTGACAAAACATATTTTATGTCCTACAGGCTTTACACTTGGTAAGGCTAGCACTACCAAACCAAATACCTGTTGCTCTGTCATAGAATCGAGTTCTACCTGGATTGATTCCATATAGGCAAATATGCTCTTTGTTGATATCTTACAATAGAGCGTGGTTCGATATTATTTTGCTCTATAATTCATTGAGCAACAATGTATACATCATCAATGCATGTGAAAGATTTTTCCATTAACTCACATGCACTCTCATTATCTCTAGAATCATATTAAACTTCGGAGCGTCCTCCAGTGATGATTCATGGACATAATTAATTAGAGATAATTTGAGAGTATTTCTTTTCATTGATGATTCAAATTGTGCCACACCTGCCTCCTTCCTTGAGCAGGTGTTCATCGACCCACGTGGCATCCCCCATTTTCTTTTGGGAGCCACGACCTCAACCACACCTCCACTAAGTGTGGTTGCAACACCTTTATCTGCGGTGTTGTGCCCCTTACTGGGGACTTTTAACCTTACAGGCATATTTGCAGCTGGTATATATGATCTTGTCACTTTAGCAATTTTAGCAAATGCATCAACAATCAAATCTTCCATACCTTGAAGATCGATAATTCGTTTTACTTCACTTTACATTATGAAGTGTGGGGATCCTAATGAGACATACTGGGAAACACTTCCTGTCGTTCCCTTAGAAAATTCTTTTTCTTATCTCCCCCTAACGACGGGAAGACTGTCTCATTAAAGTGACAATCCGTCAATCTTACGATAAATAGATCTTGCCTGTTAAAGGTTCCAAATAGCAGGTAATAGTTGGAAATCCATAACCAACATAAATATTTAATTGTCTTTAAAGACCCAGTTTGATGCGTTGTGGGGACGCAAATAGGCACATATACTGCTAACCAAATTTGCGTAAATGTAAAAATTATCAGGCTAAATCCAGTTACCAATTGGTACGCATAATTTTTGGTTAGCAGTGGGTCTGAGACAAATAAAGTAAAGTTGCAGTGATATTGCATAGTCCCATGTCCGAAAGACATTTTAGTGCGCATTGCAATGCCTAATCCTCCATCTATATCCTTTTGATGGTGGCATATGTGAGACCATTTTTGTGTATCCACATGGGTTAAAGGATACTATACATTGATCCTAACAGATATGCAATAATCATCAAATTCTTATGATGAGAACTCTCTAGAGTTAATAAGTCTTATTGACTTTATGGAGTGAGGGTGGTGAGCCCTTAGACAATATTTTCTAGGAGTTTTTCTGATGCAACATTTATTGTGGACAAGATTGTGATGATCAGTTAATGTGTCAAAGCATTTATCAGAACCATAGATACTTTAATGGCCCGCTTTCTGGTTTGATAGGTCCACATATATTCTATTATGTTCTTTTGTAAGAATGGATTGTCTTACTTATATATTAGGTATAGGAAGGTCTCGATCCTACTTATTACCAAATAGTAGGCTTGGTAGAATGAGTGATATGCCCTAAAACAGTTAATGAGGCAAAATAGGATGTTGGTCGTGCTTTTAGTACTTTAGAAAGCATTAACTCTGTTATAACAAAATTAGCACTGACACTGTACATCGTATCAGATTTTTATCCCTTTTTGTATTTCACTCGAAAGAAAGAACGTCCATATAATTTCTTAAATATGGAACATCATGTTATGACTTGGATGTCTAAGAAAATCGTACCAAACCCTATATGAATTAATGTCCCAAAGTTCATTTTGGGTAACATATGATTCTGTCTTCCAAAGTTCATTTTGGTGATAGTGTTTGATCCAACGATCAGAGTTGTAGCGGAGTACATACCACTAGATTGACTCATTTATTTCTCTAAGATGTGCTTCCTTTCACATTCATAAGAAGTATCATAAATTATTCAATTCCATTCTCACATGTAGTTTTGAAATGATAGTCTTTGACACAAATATCTTTACTTAATAACATTGTAATAGCTCTTGGTGCATATAGAGCGTTTTGTGACGATAATTGTTATGTCATTAGGCATCTAGAGAATTCGACGATTCTTCGCCCTTTTAGTACTTGTGATTCAATGATGTTCATTATGCAGGGATGCAGTGAGTCTCGTTCTTTGGACTTCCTGTATCTCTTATAGTTAATTGCTCTATCAGTTTTTATACAAAAGTATAATATTTCCACACTTATTTAAAAGTTCATTACCAACTCTATCCCTTTTGTTTAGAGGGTTCCGATGTGTCTTTTGCACATTGTTTCTATAACTACCATGTTCATTTGGGGTAGGCACAGCGGAAGGCCTCCAGGGCTTCTATGTCTCTTACTTTGTGGTGTATCATGACCACAACTGTAGAGACAGACACATTCGTTCCCTTTACTTTGGGGTTATCTTCACTATTTAGTCCACCATAGTTAGGCTATGGAATTTTCTTTATCTAAGCACGTTTGGCGTTATTTTTTCAGAATAAACTGATATGCCTCTCAACTACTTGATCGGTTGATTAACTAATTGAATATTGTAATTCTTTTATTTCATACTCTAACCTATACAAGTTCGCTAGTATAAGCATTTAGAGTAAGAAAGTAAAGAGATTTTATGTATCATATCATCTTCTGTGATTTCTTTACACATAAAGAGAGATGTGTTTTTAGGCACAACGTGTCCTTATTGAGGCTATTGACCCTTTTGTAGTCTAGTGAGTGGGTTTCTTTCCATTAGATAGTTAATACCGGAAGTAGAGATTCATCTACATTTTTAATATTTCTTTTATTGCATTCCGCAGCTCATCGGGTACTTTTGAACTAAACAATACTCCTAGTGTAAGCTAGAATTAGTGTGTCATCTCAAATTCATTAGAGCATTGACTGTGACTTCTACTATGTCAGACAGTGCTTTGTCATTGGGGTCGGTTGAGATATGATCGTAAGAGAGTTCTTACAGGGTGTAGTTATTTTTCATGGAAATATTTTCCTATTAGGATTATCAATTGTGGTAACTCAATTTCTTCTGAGTCTAATATTCAAATTTTGGATCGAGTTGGTTTAATCACTTCCTTTTGAATTATATTTCGGAACCATATCTCACAAGTTTTTCGATACTTTGTGAAATTACTTTATCACGTAGTTGATTTGTCCACGAATTTCCTTTATCTTGGACATGCATTATTTATCATAAAAGAAATTGCATGGGCAAAATAATGATCAAGTTCATAATCTATCAGACAAATAAGCTAATTTGATTTATAATCATAAGATTTGCAATAGGCAAAAATAACTGAATGGCAACTTTCAATTAAATGAGAAAGTAGAAGCATATCAAATACAACTGGATTTTTTTTTTAATATTATTCAAACGGAAAAAATTCCATTATTGCCGAAATTGTACACAATTGCTTTAGATGCACATATAAATTTAATCTCAATTTCTCAAAAACTATAGTTGTATGCCATAGGAGAAACATGCATACATATAATTTCTCATGCTTACTTGAGAATAATTTGTATCATATACAGGCAAAGACATATAATTATTTTGCAAAGTAGGGTAAGCTAATTTACCTTGCAGGAAAGACAAGATTCTTTCCTATGGCACTTCTCAAATTTTGCTCAAGTAGATCGTATCAAACATCATAGTCATTGTCCAATCCAGTCTCATACCAATAAAGTGAACCGGTGCTCGATCAAATTAATACAGAAAACATAATTAATGATTAAATGCAAAGATAATCCAGATAACAAAATTCAATTCATATATACTCAAAGTGAATGTGGAATTAAAAACCACACATATATATATATATATATAATTGAAATTACCTCTAAGATAATTTGAATTCAGTACCATCAGAATTAACAAAATAATCAATTTGTCACAAATTATTTATTTGTGCGTGAGTACAGTACATATATACCGTTTTTTTTTTTTTTTTTTGGTTATGAATTTAAGGGAACAATATGTTCTCTGTAAGATCTAATGCAAAACTATAATGAATGAAACTTAAGTTTATCATAATTCATTATTTAAACACATGTGCATAAGAAAATCAAATTACATTTAATTCAATGAGCATATAGTTCGCGGCAGAATTAAACTGCTACAGTACCTTTTAGTCCGAATTGTTAAATTGCTCTAAAAGTTCCGTTTGGCGGCCTTTTCCGATGAAAATCGATGATAATTGGATAAAGGCACTACCATCATTGATATGCTTTTCTGTTGCCCCCGACTTCTATTATCACCCATCATTCTTTTTAATGAACATAGAACATAGAGCGTTCGTGCTGATAACGTGTTGTAGAGAAAGCAGAAAAGTAGAGAAGAAAGATAAACACGGAAGAATTAGGGTTCTCTTATTCATCAGATCCCCTTTATATAGGGTGTCAAATACAAGGGTTTCACAGATATATAATATTTAGTGATTACCTAAATTGCCCTTCATCAGTTACTTTTGACAAAGGCACACTAATTGTGTTTTTTCTTCAACAGTATATTAATTATTAATTTGAATAAAAGAAAAAAATTAAAGTTTACAAAAAAAAAGAAAAAAAGTTTGTGCGCACTGCACTGACTGAGGCTCAAACTCAAGACCTAAGCACGCGAGCATAACACTTTTACCGCTGGGCCACCAGCATTTTTAAGTATCCAAACACAGCCCTTAATATATACTAATTTTCAAATTAAATTGAAAAGTGTATAATAAACTTATTGTGTACTCTTTTATTTTATACTATAAATTTCTACCAACTAAGAATACCGCATATTCACCCAAGAAGAATCCAAATTATATGTTATTCTATTTTCTACACTTAATACTAATTTTACATTGTTCTTGATTTTTACTTTTTACGGTGCTATTGGCGTGCTCAAATTAAATCAACACGGTCACTTTTTTCGGTAAAAGATAAAGTAATTTTAACAACTAAATTGATTTTTAAAATAACAATTTATATTGCATGAAGTTAGGGCTCATTTGGTAACAATTATTAGTAAATAGTGTGGTAGTTATAATGAGATAGGTTATCATAATCATATTGTATTACATATCATATCTTGCGTTTGGTAGGTTATATAATGTCATAATCATATAGCATATCACCTGTTTGGTAGGAAATATTAGATCCCATATTAGAGCAAAAAACAGAGTAGTTGTACTATTCTGCCCTTTTTGGAAGCCCATAACACTTCATCACCTTATTAGGCCTTCTTCCCAAGTCAGGGTGCCAAGAGAAGCGTAACCCGTCAACCCGTTTCTTCTTCGCCGTTTTCTCATAGTGATGGCTTCCAAATCGTGCCGAAGGTAGGTTACGAAGCGAAAACGTCTGGACAAGTTAAAGGTATGATTTCACACTGAAAATCTCGTTTCTTTCTGTTCAATTTTGTTTTCGTTGAAATCTCTAAGTCAATTATTTTTTGGGGTTTTTTTTTTGGGGGGGGGGGGTTTAGGTTATCTGTTTCTAATGCTTCTCTCCCTCCTCGACCCCCAAACTCACATTTTCAGGAGTAGTGTATTCATCTTCTATACAACCATCAGACCCCTGTTTTCCGCCGGGGAAGTACACAGCCCTAACAACTGTACGATACCAAATCTTTTTTTAGAGCTGTTAATTTTTTCCTAGAATTATTGGCAATTGATTTCCGAAAGGTGTGGTCTCAAGGTATTTTGGAGCCATATTAGGTTTAGGATTTCAATTTCGTGAATTCAGGTTACAGATTTTTGCAAACAAACAGACCATAATTTGGTCAAAATTTGAAAGATCAAATATATTCTGTAGGTGTGATTTGATAATTTTTTATGCTTGAATATTGGTTTATAGACTATGAAATCGGTAAATTACAAAAATGTTTGTGCGAAATGGAGCTCCGGATTTACGTCTCAACGAGGGAGGATATTCGTGGTCGACGGTTTATACGCTGCCCCTGGCATGTGGTGAGAGTTATATATATAAATCTTGATTGTAGCTTCCTTTTTTCTTATGTCGGTCATTGAAATTTTGTTGTATTTGATTGTAATTTAACTTGGGAACACTGGTGATATACTTGGTGTTATGTGTCTTGGAATAGGAAAATCATTGCAAAAGTTTTGAATGGGCTGACGAAATGTGTTGCTTGGGGTGTGCGGAGATAATTCCTAATCTAGAGCGTAAATTACAAGAGTACGAGGATGTGGTTGATGACTTGAAAGTGACAACTATTGAGCTTGCGAATCGTGAGAAGAAACTCCGAACAACAATTGAGTTTTATCGACAAAGAACGGGAACTTTTCCAAAAGCTAGATTTCAATAGAAATCAGTAGCTACAACTTCGAAATGTGAACGTTGAAGTGTGATCAAGTCAACGTAAGCTCAAGGTCCTCATTGCTTGTTGTGGGTTATTGCTTTTATTCGTGATGATACTTAGGCTGGGTTTTCACACGATAGACAATTTTAATCAATTATGTCCTCTTCAGGGTTAAGAGAATGCTATGTATTTGGAAGGGCCTTTTTTGTTTAATTCGACAGTTGCTACTATCACTATCGTATCAATAATAATTTTTTTTTGAACATTTCAATTTACATGTACTTGCAATTTTCTGTCATAATTATGTTAGGTAATTGCATGTTTCCTTGGATGGGTTGGTATTATTAACTGAATATCACAATCTCACAATCTGATACATCTTAATAGACATTGACCATGGCAATTACTGTTGCCTTTCGTAAAAAAATAGCCTACAATTACTCCATACATAATTGAGTTTAACCCTTTGGAGAAAAATATAAAATTCCAAATTACTTACTAATAGTCAGAATATTAAGCACAAACGGGTAGCATACGTTATAAAAACACTTATCTAAATAAACTTCATCAGTGTCAACCCATTTGCTCCTAAACATTGCGTAAAAAAAAAAAAAAAAAAAAAAAAAAAAAAGGCCAAAAGCTAATACAAAGAAAGCGAGAAGTAGCAAAACAACTTGCGTGCAACTTAATCGAGGCAAGGTTGATGCGATGATTTCTTCGATCTGACAATATTTGGTCCGGCAGAGGTCTGCATCAGTGGTCCTTATGGAATTAGAACCATTTTACCGGACTAGAAGATGCACAAGAGCTTTCACCACTTGGAACATTATATGGTCCTCTCATGTTGATCGGTTTTGGTGGAAATGCATTTGCGAGGGGGAAGCGGTTGTTGGTGTAGTTACCGACAGTGGGTGCATTGTTTGGAAGGTCATCATTGAAGAGTCTCTTACATATAAGGGGGCTTTTGCACGCGAAGCTAGGGCTGTGCATCGGTCAGTTTCGGTGACCGAACTGATCGTAACCTACCGGTACTGAAACAATAACCGAACCGCCCGAAAATTTTTGAACAACTGAACTCTAACCGAATCGACGAAATCGGCCCCCTCCCCCAAACTTGGCTGAAAGCCAATGTTTGGAGGAAAAAAACGTGGTACGCCTTGGTGCTAACTTACAAATCGTTTCGACGACGGCGGTGTTTTGAAATCCTCCAAAATCGTGCACGTTGAGATCCTGACGCGGCCGTGTTGAAGGTTGTTGACACGGCCGTTATAACCAAAACTGACGTAAATAAATAAAATTCCTATTTTCGGGTCTATGTAACTGAATATTTCGGATAAAATAAAAAATCGACCGATTACTAGAAAAATCGACGAAAATCGACAGAAACAAAGCAAAAGACCTGTTTTCAAGCATTATCAAGATGTACAATATTCCAACCGACCGACTGATTTAACCAACTTTTTAGGGCTTGGTTTATATATGGGTAAAATTTTCGGTCGGTTTCGGTTAATTCGGTTTTTAAATTTTCAAAACTGAAACCGACCGACTTAACCGATTTTTTGATAACACATAATCGATGACTGAACCGAGCACAATAATATCCGAACCGATTGATAATTTTCAGTTGGTTTTTTTCGACTTTTTTGGTTATAACTGAATTTTGCACACCCCTACGCGAAGTAGTGGGGACACGACCTCGTCCGGTTCTGGTGACACAATCACGAGTGTGTTGGTGGTGGAATCTGAAATATTAATGATTTCCTTCTCCTCTACATCCGTCTCTCTGTCCTCCGAGGCAAACAATGTCCACAGCTTCGGCCATTGAGGTTCACCACTATAATAATAGACCTTTGCGAAGGGTGTTTTCTACAAAGAATTTATATAGTGAGATTGATTAATATCAACAAATCTATCCCACTATGCTACACCATCAAGAAAATGAAATAAAAACATCAAAAAAAAAAAAAAAAAAAAATGTTGTGACTACTTTTTAGACGCCTCACGTGCAAATAATCCATACAAGCAAGCTTCCGCTTTGCAAATTTGCTAATATGTGCAAAATCATGAGGATGCATTTTTATATTATTTGTTTCTTCCTATAGCTTCGGTTGATGATGTAACATAGTTGTTAACTACCGACTTGTATGATGTGAAAAAGATTTACCTTAAAGATCCTCTCCCAAACAGACACCTCCACATACACCTCATTACAAGAAGAAATCCACATAGTGCCGTGGTCTTCAATCATGGACTTGAAAGTACCGTATCATTTCTTCAGAAATGCCTCACGCGTCTTCATTTTGTTACAAGATGGGTTCCACCATGCGTTGTTGTGCACGTCAACTAGAGCCATTTGTAGGGAATGGTAATTGCCTTTCAAAGTCGGCGACCAATGCCCCAACGATTTCTCTGCCAAAAGTCGATCAATTAAACAACTATCCATCCCCTCGGTCCATCCATTTTGATAAAGATAGTGGCTTTGAATATTAATATTTTCGATAGGCATACTAGTTAAGAAAGCTAAGAGTGCTATGAGGTTGTTTACTAGATGGAATAGGTAGCTGACACAATCAATATCACAATTTTGAGGAGTGCCTTTTGCATTGCAGCTGTTGGATTTAATAAGATTCACCTAATAGCTTTTAATAACGTGATTGGTGGTTGTAAATAGGCTTTAATATCTCGCTAGCAAACACAATTCAGTGGATCATAAATACAATAGTCACATCTTGTAAATGCACACACCAGAATAAATAAAATAGCATTGTTACAACTGGCCTTCGTTCAAGTCTCAAAAAGAGGTGCATCAACAATTTTAAATTTAGACCCCTAACATTAATGTACCATCACCTACCCAAATATCAAAATGTTAAAGATCCAACCTTGGAAAGTACTTGTCTCGTTCCATCCAACTCTAGTCATACTCATTGCACATTGAACTAGACCGTGGAATCTCTTCCATCCAGTGAGCTTTGAATTAATATGTGGATGACCCTTGATATCCGTCGCGGGGAAGACACGCCTCATTGTAGCCTCTAGTTTTCCCAAATAACCAACGTGAAAACCATTTTCAGTTTTCCAACCTTCCGCAATCAAGTCTCGAAGAGCATCAACCAAAACGACCTCCTCTCTCGGGCTCCAAGCCCGTCGATCCCTTTTTTTAGTGCTTCGCCCCCTCCCCCCCCCTCCCCGACAGTCCCGTATAGCATCATTCCACATTGTTTGAGCCATGTTATCACGCCAAGCAGAGGACTCGGGCGAGGCTTCATTTGTGTCTATATGGTCGTCATGATCGTCATCATATCCATCAGGTTGATTGTCGAGTAAGGCCTCAATTGGATCGTTGGGAATCTCTCTACAAATGAAATTATGAAGGAGAAAGCTAGCCATTATTAGTCTGATTTGAACTTTAATCGGATAGTAAGTAGTACTCCAAAATATTCCCAGCGCATTTTCATGATCCTAAAGGTCCGCTCAATTACGTTCCTCGCCCTAGTGTGCCTCATATTGAAGTGCTCTTGAAAATTTTGAGGTTGGGAAGGTGCATTATCCCATTCTTTTTAAGTGGTAGCGATAACCCCTAGACGGGGTTAAAAATCCATCATTGTTCGCATACCGTTGTCACAAAGATAGTAATGACCTGTCATTTGAAACAGATTGTCACTTATATTATTATAGCTACATTTTCTATGTGGACCGAACCCTATAATTTAATTTAGGTTGTCGGCTTGCCATGTGGTATTTTCAACCCGTGGGGTCTGTTGACTGCATTTCTCAATATTCGGCCATCTGCAGCTGACCCCTCCCAACTCGGGAGAACATACGTAAACTGCATGTCTCGATCACAAACAACCAATACGTTTGTACAGATCTCTCATTTCCTTGTTCTATAACGTGGTTTATCAGGCTTTTTGACATGCACGGGTATATAGGTTCTGTCTAGGGTCCCTAAACACCCCTTTATTTTTTTTTAACCAAAGAAAAAAAAGTAATTAGGGCCTTAATGTGTTTAGGATCTAAATCCATTCCAATAAAATTAATTGAAATTTTGTTTAGTAGGTTTATCTTGACCCATTTCCACCTAAGGTTAGTGCAGTCGTCTGGGACCGGTGTTGGATCCACCATAAACAAATGATGCAATTTGAGGATAGCTTTCAAGACAAAGTCGAATTTCCCGACATAGTTCTTCTTATGATGGCCTAAACAATTTAAAAACATTGCTACTTGTTCTTCCACACTAACATACCTATTATCAGTTAAGCCACCCAACTCCCTAAGTAGGTAGCACAAACGAGCAAATGTGTTCAAATCCATCCTAGTGTTATTGATGCAACCAGAATCTCTAAGCTTAACCATTCTAGTTAAATGCATAACTTGCCCCGGCATGCGATCGAACATGCTATAGGCCTCACGTGGTAGAATAAGTTGCCTCCTACAACCCTTTTTTTTTTCTTAATTATGGCCAAAATTAAGAGCAATGCAACGAGAGTATCTTGTAACACGTCTTGTAGGAGCAAATAAACAACCATTTTTTTTCTGGACGAGGCGAGTCATGGTGGCTATTTTTTCAAGAAAGGCGCAATTAGGAAACAGGCTGTTGTGGAATCATATTTATCACCTCCAGTTAGGGACATAAAACCCAAAGACATATTGAGATTCAGCAGGGGGTGGTACAAGAATACAAATGACTAGAAGTAAGCAATTAAACCTACATGCATACGCCAAGAGCATCTATTTAATAAAAAAAAAAAAAAAATGCATTTTTGCAATTTGCCTATCATTAAATTAGTCATGTTTTGTGAAAGCTTGCCATTTTAAATTATCACAGAATTGTAATTTATAGTCATATGACTTTTAGGCATGGTTACAATAAACTATAAAATTATTTTGAAAACATCACCATATAGCCTGCAAAAGTTCCAACAAACTGAGTTCCCTAGACTCATTAACATAGAAGACGCACAGAGTTCTTGTTTCGTCTATTTCATAGCAGAATATTTCATGAATCAAGGCAATAGACTGCCTTCAGCTAGTTCAATTGTTGTACTAATCCATCAATTTAACGTACTCGAAAAGGATACTCCTAAACACAAATTACTGAAATTTAAATTCATGCATACATATTCGATACAATACCCAAAACAATAGTGCTTCAGCCAACTATGAATGACAATTTCCATGAATTCGTAAAATTTCAGCAAAGCTCGTATGCAACTAAATCGCCAAATAAAATGTTAGAAAATGTGTAGTACCAATTTGTAGGAAATTGTAATATTCAACAATTCTTAGTTTGACAATGTAATATTCAATTTTCAATTTGATTTGTTCCAAGAATTATTTAAATTCAACCGAATGTGACAATGGCTAAGGAAACCCCAGGCAAAGCTTCGAAAATTTTACTAAGTATGCGATTATTCCACAAGTCCAAGCTGCAAACTGTTACTTCTCCAACACCACCTTTGAACAATTAAACATCAAAACATTATAATTAGGGAAAATCATAATTTAAATTGCAAAACAGAAATTTAACATGAAAATTGACAGGAACGAAGTACATAAATTAAGTCAGACTACCTAGATTTTCTATCCCTTGCCCACGCTTCAGGTATTCAATCTGTCGTGAATAAATTTGTGAGGCGAAATAGGTGATAACAGATTGAGAAAAAAAAGAGCCAATGTTAGTTTTAGAGGAAACAATGGAACTCAGTCCGCGAAAATCAGTACGAATTATTGCTTACCTTAAGCTGTGGAGAAGAGAATCCGCGCGCAAGAGGCCACTGACGGGGATGACAGCGACGCTGAGATTTAGAACGAGAGGAACTAGGGTTTTGATTTGGTGAAAGTGATGAGGTAGATTCACGTGGGTTGGATTTATAGGTTGAAAGTTGGGTTGCTAACTTATGCTACAGTAATCAAGATTTAATATCAGGCCCAATATGTATGATTGTATATATGGGCTAATAAGACCATAATACCGGGCCTCTTGCATTACCCCGTGGATGTTGTCGTGGCTACCAAACGACCGATTAGACCTGTTATCTTATATTATCATGCCTTATCATTACTACCAAATGAGCCCTTAATTGAAAATGTGTATGAAGAGAATGAATTGTAGCTCAATTTTAAGAATATTTTATAACCTAGATTAATAATCAGTGGTCGATTTCCACTATTCCATCCCGACCAATCCATGGAGGTTCAACATTACACTGTCACAAACATAGTGTTCTTTTCATTTTATTTTATCTTGTTCAATTTCTCACCTTTAAAAATCCTTTATCTATGACAATTTATCTGTTTTTATGCGTATACTATTATAATCTGTGAATATTTTCACCACATGTGATAAAAGCCCATACTACATAGTACATACATAAAAATATCGGCTTCAAAATAAATGATGGTTTAGCTTCTTAATTATTTCCCAAAATAGTTGACGTTTTAGGTTTTTTTACCATTTTTCTCCATTTTGCCTATGTAAATCCAAAAATATTTTTGACTTTTCAACTTCCTACTCATATTTAATTTCATTAAATTGTATCATCACAAAATTTAAGGGATATATTTGGCAATATATTTATTTCTTAATTCTTTCGATTCTTTCTAAAATTTATTTTGAAATGAAGGTCATACATCGATATTTTTTCAAGACTGATTTGATTCGCAGTCACCTAATATCTCTTCACAGCCACAATTTACTTAAATTACGTATTTGGTCCTTAAAATCCGAATTTATTTTCACTCTCCTGTTAATCCTTTTTTTTTTTTTCCCACCCTTTTTCCAGTTTCAACTACAGATCCACTGCCAAAACAACACCCGAAACTCTAGTTTTTTTTTTTTTTTTGATTTTTTTTTCAGTTTTACCAATTTTCACATCCATTGTTCCTGTAGCTCTGCAACTTTTATTTTTGTTTGTAAATTTCACCATTTACTATTCATTAACATCTTAGTCTGGTGGGTTTGATTTTTATTCAGGCTTAGGATCTGCTAAGGAGAAGAAGGATGAAGCACGGGAAAGTAAAAAGAGAAGTAAATAACTGGGTTTTCTAAATTAAAACAATATTTTTTCTTGTTTTTATTTTTATTTTTATTTTTATTTTTCTTTTTTGAATGGTTATGTTTCTGTCAACTCTAATTTTTTTCTCTAAAGATTAGTCTAAATAAAGTCATAGGTGTTTGGTGGTGTGAGAAAACAAGAAAAGTGAACTGGAAACGGTGGTAGTTTCCTGAATGTAAGCAAAGAAGAAAAGAAATGGAGGTTATGAAGTTATAGGGGATATTTGTTTGGGAAAATTGATAAAAAATGCCCTGTAAATTTTGCGTAATTAAAAAATTACCCTTTAACTTAGGCCATTTAAAAAATTGCCCTGTAACTTACAAAATGTTGATAAAAATGCCCAGCTACCGGCAATCGCCTGTAACCCAGCAGGTAACCTATTGAGGTGGCGTGGGTCTGCTGATGTATTCCAGATTTTTGTACACGTTGTAAATGACGAAAATAAGTTAAATAAAGTTTTAAAAAATAATAGGCCACATCACTCTCCTATTTAAGAGGTACTCATCATATTCTCTCCCGCAATTTGGTCCTCCTCTCCACCTGTTACTTATATTTCACTTTTTTCATTTTTCAGATCCCAACTTTCTCATCTTCTTCTTCTCCCACCCTCTCCCCTCCCTTCCTTTTTCACCGAACCCTTTACCGGAGTTAGGCCCACCTCGAAATCTTCGCCGACAGCCCACTACCACGAAATCGATCCCTTACAACCTTCAACGACTTCCTCCGATGCGCGTTTACAACCTGCGCTGCCATACCTGACTCTGCCCGATTACAACCTCTGCAACCAACACACATTAACGCACAGAAAATAACATATTTCTTCTTGCACCGTCTCTCTCCCGCTCTCCTCTCTATAAACAGTTTCTGTTTATTGTGGAGAAATTCAATGAAATTACAATGGATGAGCTGCAATCTGTTCTTAATGCTCACATGGATCAGATGGCAGATCTTGTGGAAAAGCTATCCGCCGAACTCCGCTCCGGTCTCAAACCTGCTTACGATAATTTTATGGGATTTTTTCTGCAATTGATGTAAAATAGGAAAGATCTTAGCGCGGTTAAATTATTGAGACTGAAACCCCAATTATTTAATAAATTTAAATTATTTTAAAAATTATTTCTAAATATTACATATCTTAGAAAATAAAGTTAAATATTCTTTTAATTTTTCTATATCAAATGAATTTTAGAATTTTTTTCAGATTATTTTTTTAATTTTATGAATTATAATGAATTTTAAGATTTCAAAACAATATTTTAAAATTTTCTGAACTGTAAATAAATTTTAGAGTTTTAAAATAATTTTCAAAAATAATTTTTTTATATTTCAGAATTTTAAATGATTTTTTGGGGTTATACTTATATTTATATTTAAACTAAATTCTATATTATATTTTTATTTTTTTCCACCATAAAAAAATCAAAATTAATTTTTAGAAATTTTCCTCAAAATTTTAAATGAATTTCAGAAATAATTTGTTTAATTTCTGAATTTTAAAATAAATTTTACAATTTTAAAATAATTTTAACAAATAAATGATTTATATTTCTGAATTTTAAATCTTTTTATAAATTCAAATAATCATTTATACTCCCTCCGTTCAAAAATAGATGATGTTTCAGATTTTTTTTACCATTTCTCTCTATTTTGCTCCTATATAAATTAAAAAATATTTTTGACTTTTCAACCTCTCACTCACATTTGATTTCATTAAATCTTATCTCCACAAATTTTAGGGGATATATTTGGCAATACATTTGTTTCTTAATTCTTCCACTTTTTTCTAAAACATCATCTATTTTGGAACGAAATGAGTACTATTTTTTTCTTTTTTTCTTTCCACCCTAAAAGTGAGTCAGCAAAAACAACATAAAAGAAATAAAAAAACTAATGTCACATCAGTAAATGAGCTCCACCTCATCAGCAGTCGCTCGCCACGTCAACAGGTAACCGGCTGGATTACCTGTTACTGCCGGTTGCGAGGCATTTTTTTCAACTTTTTGCAAATTACAAGGTAATTTTTTTAATGGCCAAAGTTACAAGGTAATTTTTTAATTACGCGAAAATTAAAGGACATTTTTATCAATATTCCCTATTTGTTTTGGACGTTCCTTTTCAAATGGGGCATGATCCATTTTCAATGTACTTTACTTTTCAGTGGAATGATTCATTCCTTCATATATACCTTATTACCTACATTATCTTTTATAATTTCCAACACACATTTTACAATTTTCAATATACATCCTACCCTACAAATCCCTTAAACAAAAATATATTTACACATTTACATTATTTAAGTGGATGTATCATTGAAGGATGTGTCAAAGCGGACGCGGCACATGCTCTATGGGTAGAATTGAGAAATAAAGTATATGTGGTTGTATTTAGAAAATTATAGGCTATGAACAAAATTATCATTTTCTTAATCATAATACCTATATGGTGTATTTACTTATCACTTGGCTCAATTCATTGAGGATTGAACCAATCAGGCTGTGTTTTCTCTGGAGTTGCTGACAATATATTTACACACATCAAATCACTTTTTTCTCCACAATCCAATCTCCAATCAACAAAATCAAACACCCATTATATTCTCCATTTAATAAAAAGAGTTAATGATAAAAAAAAAAACTACATTTTTTTTTTATGGTTAGCCAATTTGATGAAAATACAACTTTCCAGAAATCACAAATTTTCACGTCTTATTTTATTTACCGTATTCAATTATAGGTAAATAATTCATAAAATGAAATAAAAAATTATAGTTTCATAATTGGACTATGAAAACGAGACATTAGCATTTAAAAAATATATATTTTTTAAAATGAAATTCTTTTCATTGAACCGAGAAATATAACATTTTTATATAAATTATGTAATGAGTAATTAAGTACTCTTGGCTAGCTCAATCACCAACCCCAATCCGCTCAGGAATTTTACTTAAAAAAATGATTGAGTACTCTTTGTTTTACAATAATAAACTTTTTATCTATAAGAAAAACTTTCTAATTTTTAATGATGTTCTTTTAAAAATTATTATTATTGTTATTATTTTCATAAATTTAAGAAGAACTTGATAATAAGTTGAAAACGTATATAAATAAATGTAATTAATTCCAACGGAAACTTGTTGGACAAATATGTCCTTAGCCTTTACGAGGTGAAATTTGTGTCCATCTCTTTTCACTCTACCAATTATAGGTTCCTATTGAGAAAAGGGGAAAACCTCGACCCTAATCTCTTCCTGTAACAGATCGAGAGAAGAAGGCTGTAATTTGTCGTCCATAGCTGCTGTAAGTTTTTTCCCGATCTACATCGAATTCTTGTAGATGTACTCGCTTTATTTTTTTGTAATTTGTTTCTATTTCGTTGGGGGAAAGTGAAGATCGTAAAACCTCACATCGCCAATTGTTTTTGTTCCAGACTGAAATCTGGCATACTGAGAAGAAGAAGAAGATCGGGCAAAATTCCCCAAATTTGTTCCTGATCTGTGAATTTCTCAAAAAAGGGGCAATAAATTCCTTAGTTGTTTGATGTTATTGCGGTGTTAAAAACTTGAGAGGCGAAAATGCTGACGAAGTCCGGGAATACTTCGATTAGGGATCGGACGCAGGAGTTCATAGGGATAGCAGAGAGGGTAAAGAAGTCGATTTCATCACAAAATGGACCGAGCAGCAGTGGATCGAAGTTGGAGGAACCGCCACGGTCTACAATGGCGATGCAATCGGAGTTTAATCGTAGGGCATCGAAAATTGGGTTCGGGATTCACCAGACGTCTCAGAAGCTAGCTAAGCTTGCAAAATGTTAGTATTTCTTTCCGTGCTTTAGTCGTTTCTTCCGCGATTGCTAGTAGTAAGCTTTTTGGTGATTGATATTGTTGTATGGGGATTTGGGACAGTGTCTTTGGGTAGCACAGTGCTTTGGATATCATAGTGATATTTAAAAGTTTAGCTATTATGCATATTTTTTTCTTATGTATACAAATTCACAGAGTGATTGATTGATATGCTTGCCTCTGATTTTGGTTTGTAGCTTTTGCTCTTGAATTTCAATTATACTCAACAATAGAATGCGTTGTTCGATCCACCAGAAGTCTGCAGTAGGCAGCTAAATTGTCTGTTTGTCTTAACATTGAGAAATGTGTCGTGTATTGTTTGCTTTGCTGTTTCTGGTTTTTGAGAATGGCGAGAGTTGCTTGGGTGTAGATCTCGTGACTTTGTTTTTCCAATTTGTATTTACACTTATGAAAATTATTGCCTGAGTTGTATGCCCCTAATTATTTGACTAAAGGTTGACATATTCTTCCTGTTTCAAGTTGGTCATTGAGTTATGAATTGCTTTTTAGGATAATTTGTGGTTCTGGGTATTTGAGAGAGTTGAGTTTTTGGAAGATTCTTGAAGACCTTATAACTGTGTTACTGGCAATTCTCTGTGTTTTTGTTTATTTGAATTTGATGAACAGACATGTTTATGATTGGTTGTCTCAGTTTGATACTGCAAATATTAATTTGTAGTATGCGGATCAGAAGATAAATAACGTCGATGAATTTGATTGGCTCGTTAGATGGGAGGCTGTTTTCTGTATGGGATATTTATTCTTTCTCTAAAAACTTGCATCTATTGAGTGTCCATTGGTTCAAGGTTGAGAAGATATTCTTATGAAACACTTTAAGCCAGGTGTCATCATATGTGAGACTTAAAGACGTGATTTTTAGCCATGATTTGAACTGGTGCTTGTCCAATGATCACTACTTACATTTTGTTGTAGGCTGAATATGAAATGGGCAAAATTATTAGTTTAGTTTCACATTGTCAGTGTTGCAACTAATGGATGACATTATACTGTTCTTGAGATTAAAATTGCTGATATTTGAATAACCGCATTCCAAAAAGCATTCTCATCCTCATAAGTAGTCATTGTGTTGTCTGGCACGTGGTCATAATAAGCCTTAGGGGGCTCTATTTTATGGATTGATCTTTCCAGTGGCAGAATTATTTTTAAGCCTACCTTTTTTTAAGTAAAGACTCATTTCCTGGCATGGCCAAATTGGTAATATATTTCTTGTTATTGCAGTGGCAAAAAGGACATCTGTTTTTGATGACCCAACAATGGAAATTCAGGAGCTAACTGCAGTTATTAAGCAAGATATAACAGCCCTTAATTCTGCTGTAGTTGATCTCCAGTTCCTCAGCAATTCACGCAACGAAGGTGGGCAGATATCCAGTGATACGACCACTCATTCTACTACAGTTGTTGATGATTTGAAGAATCGTTTGATGAGCACAACAAAGGAGTTCAAGGATGTTCTGACCATGCGAACAGAGGTGAACTTGGAACTCTTTTCCCCTTTTCTCGTTCTGTTTATTAATGCAATGGCTTTTATATTCGTGTAAGTTGTCACTAACTCTTTTTTTTAACAGAACTTGAAGGTTCACGAGAATAGGAGGCAATTATTCTCTTCTTCCGCGTCCAAAAGTCCTACAAATCCTTTTATTCGCCAACGCCCCTTGGCAGAAAAGTCTGCAGCCAGTACCTCGGCCGCCCCTCCTCTTCCATGGGCCAACGAGGCTGAATCTACATCCCAGTTGTTCCCCAAGTAAGAGCAGAAACTATTTTTATAGCTAATTGTTATCCCCCCAACTTCACTTCCTAGTGTCTTTTTACTTTCTTTTATTCCGTGCTTTCTTATTCTTAGTTCAGGAAGTTGACATGTTAGTTTGATGTTCATGTTGGGGTTGATTTCAGAACCACTCTGGGGTTTAGTGTGATATTAGGAAAATCGTGTGTTTCAAAACTCATCTTCAACATGTGCTTTCGTCACATATAGCAACTGTTCAGGTGGGGGTTGGGGTGGGAGGGGATATTTATAAGGAAAATTCAAACCTCAGGGGGTGAGTTTAATACCTCAATGGGGAGCTGTTATTTCAAACATATGTCAGTGTTCTTGTGAATGGTCAAAACCTCGAGGGCAGTGTTTCTAATCTGACCTTGATATTCTGCTGTGTAGGAGCTGTGTATGAATAGTATCTAAAGAGGCCTGAATGGGTTTGCTATTAGTATAATACGTTTCAGCTAAACATATTGAACATAATTTCGCCAAGATATAAACATTTTCATTGCCAGAATGACTTTACTTTTGAACTCATTGGCAGGAATAAAAGCAACGGAGAGTCTCAACCTTTGCTGCAACAAAATCAACAGCAACAACAAATGGTTCCACTACAGGACAGCTACATGCAGAGTAGAGCTGAGGCTCTTCAAAATGTGGAATCGACAATTCATGAGCTGAGCAATATCTTCAATCAGCTAGCAACCTTAGTTTCTCAGCAAGGAGAGATTGCTATCAGGTCACATTGGTCATTACTTATTACATAGCAGCACCATTCTGTATATGCTAATAACAAACATGATCCAATCTACTCTTGATTGGGCATAAATCCATCAACTAATAAGCCCAACCACTCCTGTTGTTCACTAGTTTCTGTAATGTTCGAATCAAATGCTTGTAAAAATGCTGAAGGTTTTAGCTTGAGTGATCGTGGATTTGCTTGGGTGGTCAAGTTAACATTTGTACTGTTTTTAATCCATATTCAACTTATATAATACATTGATGCACGGTTCTTAACTTCATATCATTGATATATATGCATTTGCCCAGAAATCTTTTATGTTTTAGTGTTGGCTCGAATTTGTTAACATGGGAAGCAATGAATTAGAAAAAGAGCTGTCCTTAGAGTGATTAATCTTGAAGTTAAATGAAGATTGATTTTAGCAACTTTTGACATGTAGAAAACAGTCTAGCAGCCAATCGATTTTCAGATATTGAATCATTTCTTCTTACAGTGAGTCTGAACGTTTGTTAACGATTTCTGAACAGGATCGATGAGAACATGGAAGACACACTGTCGAATGTGGAAGGAGCTCAGGGAGCTCTTCTCAAGTATCTGAATAGCATCTCGTCGAATCGATGGCTGATGATCAAGATATTCTTTGTGTTGATGTTCTTTCTCATGATATTCCTATTCTTTGTGGCCTAGAGAGTGACTCATTACCATTACAGGAATAAAAATTCATCATGTAGTTTGGACATTATTTTGTCTGTGTTATATTTTTTCAGAAAAAAGAAAAGAACCAGGAATTGTAGTATATTTTCTTGTACCATAAACCATGAGATTCATGTGTACTGTCTTAAGAGTGACCAAAGATAAATGCTCGAACATATTTTTCCAGTGACTATGATGTGCATTTTGGTATCATATAATTGAAGGGGTGTTTGACTAAATTACAATTAAATTTCACACACTTCACACACGCTACACGCACTTCACACACTACATGCACACTATTACACACTTCACACAGTACTACGCACACTTCACACAATACTATGCATACTTTACATATTACATGCTCATTTTACACACCTCACGTTACACACACTCACACTTCAAACACTACACGCATTTACACACTACTAAGCATACACATTACATACGCACTACTCACACAACACACACTATACATACTACACACAATTCACATTTTATACACTACAGACTAGGCACACTACAAACTACGCACACTACAGACACTACACATGTTACACACATCTCACACACTACACACTTCATACACTACACATACTACAAACATTTCACACACCACGCGTTTCACAGATTACACACTACACACTTTAAACATGACACACTACACACAATTCACATACAAAACACACTAAACATAGTTCACACAATTCACACACTACACACTATGCACACTACACACATTTCACACACTTCACACACTACACATATATTTCACATAGTATACACACTTCGCACACTTCTCCTATTTCACACACTACACCCATTTCACACAATACACATATTTCACATACTATACACACTTCGCACACTTCTCCTACTTCACACATTACACACATTTCATACACTTCACACACTTAACATACTTCACATACTACACACATTCCACAATTCACACATTTCACACTTCATACACTTCACATACTTCACACAGTACACACATTTCACACACTTCACATACTACACACACTGCACACACTAAACACACTACACACATTTCACATACTATACACATTTCACACACTACACACACTTCACACATTTCACTCACTTCACACTTCACATACTTCACACACTACACACTACACAAATTTCACACACAATTCACACACTACGTACATTTCACACACTCCATAAATTTCACACTACACACAACACATATTTCACATTTCACACACCGCATACACTACACACACTATACACATTTCGCCCATTACACACACTACACACTCTGCATACTTCACACACTACACATTTTACACACTATAGACATTCCATACACTTCACACACTACATACACTACGCACATTTTACACACTACACACACTTCAAACACTACACACACTACAAACACTACACATTTCACACACTTCACATATTTCTCACACTTCACATATTTCTCACACACTTCACATACTATACACAATACACACATTACACACACTACAAACACTACATATAGTATACACATACGTATGTGTGTAATGTGTGTATAGTGTGTGAAATGTGTTGTGTTTGTATAGTGTGTAAAATGTGTGAAATGTGTGTGAACTTTGTATAGTGTGTATGGTATGTGTGCAGTGTATGAAATGTGTTTAGTGAGTGTGCAGTGTGTGTAGTGCGTTTAATGTGTGAAAAATGTGTGGTGTGTGTATAGTGTATGAAATACGTTGTGTGTATGTGTGTGTAGTGTGTGTAGTGTGTATATGGGGTGTGAAATATGTATAGTGTGTGTAGTGTGTATATGGGGTGTAAAATATGTATAGTGTGTGTATAGTGTGTGAAATATAAGTAGTGCGTGAATATTGTGTGAAATGTGTGCATGTATGTGTATAGTGTGTGAAATGCTTGTAGTGCGTTTATAATGTGCTAAATATGTGTAGTGCGTCTATAGTGCGTGAAATATTTGCACATGTGTGTTGTGTGTGAAAAGTGTGTATAGTGTGTGAAAGTGTGAAGTATGTGTGAAGTGTGTCTATGGGAGTGTAGTGTGTGTAGTGTGTGAAATATTCGTAGTGTGAGTATATTGTGTGAAATGTGCATGAAATGTGTGTAGTGTGTGAAATGTGCATAAAATGTGTGTATAGTGTTTGAAAGTGTGTATAGTGTGTGAAATGCATGAAATGTGTGTCTGTGTGTCTGTGTGTGTAGTGTGTGAAATATTTGTAGTGCTTGTATAATGTGTGTATAATGTGTGAAAGTGCATGAAATATGTATAACGTGTGAAATATGTGTAGTGAGTAGTGTATGAGATGTGTAATATGTATGAGTGTGTATATAGTGTGTGAAATGTGTGTAGCGTGTGTATAGAATGTGAAATATATGTAGTGTGTGTATGTGTGAAGTGTGTGTATGTGTGTGTAGTGTGTAGATAGTGTGTGAAATGTGTGCAGCGCGTGTGTAACGTGTGAAGTGCATGAAGTGTGTGTGATGTGTGAAAAATGTGTAGTATGTGTAGTGTATGAAATGTGTGAAATATGTGTAGCGCGTGTATAGTGTATGAAATGTGTGGAGTGTGTGAAATGTGTGTGAAATGGGTATATAGTGCGTGAAATGTCTATATAATGTGTGAAATATTTGTAGTGTGTGTGAAAGTGTGTGTACTATATGAAATGTAATGTGTGTCTATGTGTGTGTAGTGTGTGAAATGTGTGTAGCGCGTGTATAGTGTGTGTATAATGTGTGAAAGTGCATGAAGTGTGTGTAATTTGTGAAATATATGTATTGTGTGTAGTGTATGAAATGTGTGTAATATGTATGTAGCGTGTGTACAGTGTGTGAAATATGTATGTAGTGTGTGTAGTATATGAAATGTGTGTAATATGTATGTAGCGTGTGTACAGTGTGTGAAATATGTGTAGTGTGGTGTATAGTGCGTGAAATGTGTGTAGTGAGTCTATAGTTTGTGAAATGTGTATAGCGTATGAATGTGTGCTTGTTTGTGTAGTGTGTATATAGTGTGTGAAATGTGTGTAGTGCATGTATAATGTGTGTATAATATGTGAAGTGCGTGAAGTGTATGTAATGTGTGAAATATGTATAGTGTGTGTAGTGCATGAAATGTGCGAAATACGCGTGAAGTGTGTTTATGTGTGTGTGGTGTGTGTATAATGTGGGTATAGTATGTGAAATGTGTTTAGCGTGTGAAATGTGCGGTGTTCATCTACAGTGTGTGTAGTGTGTTAAATGTGTGCAGTGTGTGTATAGTGTCTAAAATGTGTGTAGTGTGTGAAATGTGTATAGCGTTTATTATATGAAATGTGTGTGATGCGTGTATAGTGTCTGAAATATGTGTAGTGTGTGTATAGTGTGTGAAGTGATTGTAGTGTATGCAGTGTATAGTTTGTGTATAGTGTGTGACATGCGTGTAATGTATGTATAGTGTTCGAAATGTGTGTTGTGTGTGATATGTGTGTACTATATGAAATGTGTGTGGAGTGTGTGTAGTGTGTGTATAGTGTGCGAAATCTCTATCGTGTGTGTATAGTCTGTGAAATCGTGTAGTGTTTGTATCCCAGGTGAAATGTGTGCGAAATGTGTGTAGTGCATGTAAAGTGTGTGAAATGTATGAAGTGTATGAAATGTGTGTGCAATGTGTGTAGTGTGTGTACAGTGTGTTAGCTGTCTATAGTGTGTAAAATATGTGTTGTGTGTGTATCGTGAGTGAAATGTGTGCGAAATATGTGCAGTGCATGTAGAGTGTGTGAAATATATGTATTGTGTGTAGTGTGTGAAATATGCGTAGTGTGTGTACAGTGTGTTAAATGTCTGTAGTACGTATATAGTGTGTGAAATGTGTGCCGTGTGTGTAGTGTGAAATTTGTGTAGTGTGTGAAATCTGTCTAGTGTGTATTGTAAGTGAAATGTGTGCAGTGCGTGTATAGTGTGTGAAATCTATTTAGTGTGTATTGTAAGTGAAATGTGTGCAGTGCGTGTATAGTGTGTGAAAGTGTGTGTGAAATGTCTGTAGTGTGTGAAATGTTTATGCAGTATGTGAAATGTGTATGCAGTGTGTGAAATGTGTGTATGTGTGTGTGATGTGTTAAATTTGTATAGTGTGTGTATAATGTGTGAAGTGCATGTAGTGTGTATGTATGTGTGTAATGTGTGTAGTGCATGTATAATGTATGAAATATGTGTAGCATGAAAAAATTTTGTAGTGTGTGAAATGTATGTAGTGTGTGTATGTGATAAATATGTGTGGTGTGTGTATGTGTGAAATGTGTGTAATGTGTAGTGTGTGTATAGTGTGTGAAATGTGTACAATGCGTGTATAATGTGTGTATGCATGAAGTGTGTGTAATATGTGAAATATGTGTAGTATGTGTAGTGTATGAAATGTGTGAAATATGTGTGTAGTGTGTGAAATGTGCGTGAAATATGTAGTGTGTGAAATGTGTAGTGCGTGAAATGTTTATAGTGTGTGAAATATGTATATAGTGCGTGAAATATTTGTATAGTGGGTGAAATGTGTGTAGTGTGTGAAAGTGTGTGAAATGTGTGTATGTGTGTCGTGTGTGTAGTGTGTGTATAGTGTGTGAAATGTGTGTAGTGCATGTATAGTGTGTGTATAATGCGTAAAAGTGCATGAAGTGTGTGTAATTTGTGTAACATGTATATTTTGTGTAGTGTATGAAATGTGTGTATTATGTGTGTAGTGTGTGTATAGTGTGTGAAATGTGTATAGTGTGTGTATAATATGTGAAGCGCATGAAGTATGTGTATTGTGTGAAATATGTGTAGTGTGTATAGTGAATGAAATGTGTGAAATATGCGTGAAGTGTGTGTATGTAGTTGGTATAGTATGTGAAATGTGTGTAGCGTGTGTATAATGTGTGAAATGTACGGAGTGCATGTATAGTGTGTGTAGTGTGTGTAGTGTGTGAAAGAGTGAAATGTGTATAGTGTGTGAAATGTGTGTGAAATGTACGGAGTGCATGTATAGTGTGTGTAGTGTGTGAAATGTGTGTGAAATGTGTGTGAAATGTGTGTAGAGTGTGAAATGTGTATAGTGTGTATTGTGTGTGAAATGTGTGTGTTGTGTGTATAGTATGTGAAATATGCGTAGTGTGTATATAGTGTGTGAAGAGTGTAGTGTGTGTATAGTGTATGACATGCGTGTAATGTATGTATAGTATGTGAAATGTCTGTAGTGTGTGTAGTGTGAAAAATCTGTGTAGTGTTGGTATCTTGGGTGAAATGTGTGTGAAAAATGTGTAGTGCATGTAAAGTGTGTGAAATGTGTGTAGTGTGTGAGATGTGTGTGCAATGTGTGTAGTATGTGTATAGTGTGTGAACTGTCTGTAGTGTGTGTATAGTGTGTATCGTGGGAGAAATGTGTGTAATACATGTAAAGTGTGTGAAATATGTGTAGTATATTTATAGTGTGTGAAATATGAGTAGTGTGTGTACAGTGTATTAAATATTTGTAGTATGTGTATAGTGTGTGAAATGTGTGTAGTGTGTGTATAATGTGAAATTTGTATAGTGTGTGTAGTGTAAGTGAAATGTATGCAGCGCGTGCATAGTAAAAGTGTGTCTAGCATGTGTAGTGTGTGCGAAATGTCTGTAGTGTGTAAAATGTCTACAGTGTGTGAAATGTGTGTATGTGTAGTATGTGTTTAGTGTGTGAAAGTGTGGGAAGTGTATCAAGTGCATGTATAGTGTGTGTGTGTGTATAATGTGTGGAGTGCGTGTATAGTGTGTGAAATGTGTATAATGTGTGTATAGTATGTGAAATGTGTGTAAGGTGTATATAGTATTTTAAATGCGTGTAGTGTATGTATAGTATGTGGAAGTGTGTGAAGTGTGCAAATGTGTGTGTATTTTGTGTATAGTGATGTAGTGTGTAGTGTGTGCAATGTGAATAGTGTGAAATGTGTGTAGTATGTGTATAGTGTGCGAAAGTTTGTAGTGTGTTAAATATGTATTGTGTGTATAGTTTGTGTATGTGTGTATGTGTATGTAGTAGGTGTATAGTATGTATTGTGTGTGTATAGTGTGCGAAAGTGTGTGAAATGTTGTATAGTGTGTGAAGGTGTGTGAAGTGTGTGTATGTGTGTGTAGTGTGTGTAGTGTATGTATATTGTGTGAAATATGTGCAGTGTTAAATGTTTGTGAAATGTGTGTAGTGTTTAAAATGTGTGTATAGTGTTTTGAAACGTATGTATAGTGTGTGAAATGTGTATAGTTTGTGTATAGTGTGTGAAACTGTGTGAAGTGTGTATAGTGTGTGAAATGTGTGAAGTGTGTATATCGTGGGTGAAATGTGTATAGTGCATGTAAAGTGCATGAAATGTGTGTAGTATGTGCATAATGTGTGAAAATGTGTGTAGTGTGAAATATGCGTAGTGTGTAGTATGTGTATAGTGTGTGTAATGTGTATAGTATGTGTACAGTGTTTGAAATTTGCGTAGTGTGTGTATTGAGTGTGAAATGTATGCAGTGCGTGCATAGTTTGTGAAATGTGTGTAGTGAGTGAAAGTGTGTGTAGTGTGTGCAGTGTATGTGAAGTGTACGCAGTGTGAAATGTGTGCAGTGTGTGAAAAGTGTGTTAATATTGTGTTAAATGTGTGTAGTGTGTAAAGTGTGTGTAGTGCATGTAGTGTGTGAAATGTGTTTGAAGTGTCTAAAAGTGTGTAGTGTGTGTGTGTGTGTAGTGTGTATATTGTGAAATGTGTGTAGTGTGTGAAGTGTGTGTATGTGTGTGTATTGTTTGGATAGTGTGTGTAGGTGTGTGAAATGTGAATAATGTGAAATGTGTGTAGCATGTGTATAGTGGATAGTGTGTGTAGTGTGCGAAATATGCACCGTGTATAGTGTGTATATGTGTGAAATTTGTGTAATGTGTGTATAATGTGAATAGTGTGTTTACTGTTGAAATGTGTGTGAAGTGTGTGTAGTGTGTGTGTAGTATGTAGTGTGTATGTAATGTATTTGAAATGTGTGTATAGTGTGTGAAATGTGTGTTGTGTGTGTATAATGTGTAGTGTGTGTAGTTTGTGAAATGTGTGCCTATGTGTGTGTAGTGTATGTATAGTGTATGAAATGTGTGTCGTATGCGTCTAATGTGTGAAATTTGTGTAATGCATGAAATGTGTGTGTTTGTGTAGTGTGTGAAATGTGTGTAGTGCGTGTATAGTATGTGTATGTGTGTATGAGTGAAAGTGCGTGAAGTTTGTTTAATGTTCGAAATATGTGTAATGTGTGTAATATAAGAAATGTGTGTAATATGTGAAATGTATGTATGAGTGTAGTTTGATAGTGTGTGTATAGTATGTGAAATGTGTGGTGTGTCTAGTACTATAGTGTGTGAAGTGTGTGTAGCATGTGTGTAGTGCGTGAAATGTGTACATGTTTGTGTAGTGGGTAAAATATGTGTAGTGCATGTATAGAGTGTGAAAGTGCGTGAAGTGTATGTAATGAGTGAAATATGTGGTGTGTGCTGAAATGTCTGTAATATGTATAGTGTACGAAATGTGTGCAATATGTGTGAAGTATGTTTGTGTGTAGTGTGTGCAAAATATGTGAAATGTATGGTGTGTATAGTGTGTGAAATGGATGTAGCGTATATATAGTGTGTGAAATTTGTGTTTTTTTTTTGTGCGTGAAATGTGTTTAGTGCGTGCATAATGTGTGAAGTGCATGAAGCGGTTGTAATGTGAAATATGTGGTGTATGAAATATGTGAAATACGTGTAGTGTGTGTAGTGCATGAAATGTGTGCAATTTGTGCTAAGCGTGTGGATATGTGTAGTATGTGAAATATGTTCAACGTGTGTTCAGTGTATGAAATGTGTAAAATGTGTGTAATGTGTAGAATGTATGTAGTCTGTATATATAGTGTGTGAAGTATGTGTAGTATGTGAAATGTGTATAGTGTATATGAAATATGTGTAATGTGTTATGTGTAAAGTATATGTAGTGTGTGTAGTGTGTGTAGTGTGTGTGTGATATGTGTATAGCATGTAAACTGTGTATTAAGTGTGTGTGAATGAGATGTTTGTAGTGTGTGTAGTATGTGTAATGTGTGTGTTTGTAAAGCGTGAAATGTGTTAAATGTGCATAGTGTAAAAAATGGATGTGAAGTGTGAACTGTGTGAAGTGTTTGAAATGTGTGAGTTCATTAAATATTTGAAATGTTTGAAGTATGTGAAGTGTGTGTGTATTTTGTGAGGTGTAGTGTGAGATGTGATTAGTGTAAATTGTGTGACATGTGTGCAGTGTGTGTATAGTGTGTGTAATGTGTGACATGAGTGTAGTGTGTAGGATCTGAAATGTAAATAATGTGTCTGCAGTGTGTAGTGCGTGAAATATGTCTAGTGTGCATGAAGTATGTGTAATGTGTGTATTTGTGTAGTGTTTGTCTAATGTGTGGAAAATATAGTGGGTGTAGTGTGTGTATTATTTGAACTGTATGTAATATGTGTAGTGTGGTGGGTATGAAAGTACTATTCGCTAAGGTGAAAAATAAGTGAAGTTTGTTTAACTACAATGTAGATGTTTTCGTAGAACATAATAGTGTTGTTCCTAAGTAGAATAACAATGGCAGAACGAGCATTCTCCAAAAAAATCAACAAAACAAGCAGCATCACAATTCACAATCAAGGAGCTACACTCTGATGGTCACGGGGGAACATCGATGTCATGCGGATGTTGTTCAGCACGCAGAAAAGCATCACCACTCGCTCCAACCCCACTACAAATCCTCTGTGAGGTGGGGCACTGTACCTTGGAGTACACACAGCCACGTCAGATACACAAATATGGTAGAAAGCCCGAGATGATGTAGTATATTTATTTAAGATCACTATTGGTTGAGGTGAAAAATAGATGAAAATGTGGATTCGATCTTCCCCACCCCAATATATTGAAGAAAACCTTAAACACACCCACCTGATATCAATGATATTTTATATTCATACACAATTTATAATCTCAAACTGCAAAAATTATTCAGATGATATCAAGTGTTCTATTTTCATTGGCATTAACCGTAAAACTAGAGATGTTTGGTAAAGTGAACAGAAGCTTACCTGAAAGAATCAGTGTAAGTTGATATCGTCCCAACATCAATTCCACAAGCTTGTGCACGCTTTTTCAAGAAGTCAGCCACGTGGACACGCTGAGCACCTGATATTATTTCCTCACCTAACAAATAAATCCAGAGAGATGTTCAGGAACCAGATCCAATTACGGGCGTGTTTGCAAATGCTCAAATTAAGTAATTTTGTGCTTTCAGATTCAAATAAGCTGAAAAGAGTGTTCGCAAATGTCAAGTGCCTAAATTAAGTTGATTTAAGCTAAAAATTATTGTTTATCAGAATCATTTCATTAAAAGCAGAAGCAATTGCAAATATCCCTACATCAAGGAGAACTTTTACTATGAGTATGAAAGATGTAAATATAGTTTTGCACTTACCACGGATGAAAACATCAAACGAATTGCTATACTTTGGATCATCATAGCATGGCATGGTATAGAATGGTCGAACGGCCAGAGGATAGCGATTAACTATGTAGAACTCAGTGCCATACATACCTAAACCAGAATTCCCATTTAATTTTGTACCGTGCTAAAACTCAGACTAATACAACTTACTTCAGTGCAAAACACAAACCACCAAAAAAATAGGTGTAATAAATTGGAAAGGAACAGTAAGCAGAAGTCATACTTCTACAGTACAAGCTGGCCAAGCTTTCAGTCTGATTCTGTGTTGAGATCTCCAAGCGGATCAATTTCAATGCCAGCTTCCTACAGAAGCAGAAGAAGGTGAAAAAGATAAAGGGCAAACCACAAATCAGTAAACAAGTAATCCATTAGAATTCACTTCCAAATCATGAAACTATGTGAATTTCATGCACATTGAGTATCTCCTCAAGTTAGGTAATTCTACATGAAGAATCTAATGCAGACACAACGGGTATAATACCGTTAAAATACATATTTGCTTACGTCCTCAGCTCTTATATCCAATAAGTGTTTTTTATGAAGATTCATTTGTGCTTTAATGCACTAATGTAACATTACCATTTAATCTAGTGACTACAAAACATTACTTGGTAAGTAATACACCAATTAAGACCTTTTTTATTCTACACATTCGCAGAAAAATGGAGGCTATGACCTCCAAATATTTGCCCTCCAGGGGTCCACTTAAGTGTAAAACAATGCTCTTATACTGCAAAATTTCAGAATCTATCATAATATAACCAAGTAATACAAGTTACCAATGTACGGATACAAAACCATTTTCTTTAGTAACTTCAGTTTGACTTGATCTTTTAGTGTTCTCACATCAAACCAAAGTAAAGTTGCATTTATTCACAAATGTTTAACATTCATATTATCCTCATACACACATCCACACTACAAACATTTTACATACACTGCACACATTTCACAAACTTCTTATACACACACAACACATATTTCACACGCTACACACACAAGGCCCACTCACTTACCAAAATGTGAGTTTGAAGTGGCTTTCAAATTAGCCCAAATCCATAGCAAAACCACTTAATTCAATTGAGCTCTTTTATCTAAAAAATTTATTGACTTATAAGCTCTTGAGAAATCACATTTTATAAACTCTTGAAACAACGTATAAGATGTCGGAGCTTAGAAGATGTATATAATAAACATGGCCCAACACCCTCCAAGTATAGCCAAACCATCGTTCTGCCGCGAAAGTTATGTAGACCTTCAACTTCAAGTCACCAAAACTAAGGAGGTGTTTGCAAACAATAGTGATTCTAGAGAAATGATTTAAATTGATTTTGTGGTAAAATTAGAATTTGGTAGTGTTTGAGAAAAAAGTGATTCGAAACAAATAAAAAAGAATAAATAAAATAACCAATAATTTCATTTATTTGAAAAAAACCAAAAGCAACCAAAATCTAGAGTTTTGGGAATTCTCTAAAGCAATTTTGGGAAGTGATTTGAGTGGCCAAATATGATATTGCAAACACCCTTCAAATTAAAAGTGCTTATAAAAAATGATTTTAGTGTTCAATTGGGTTTGCAAGCACCCTCTTAAGTATGATTTACCAGTAACAAAACAGCATATTTACAGCAGCCCAACCTTCAGCTTCTCAAAAGGGTGGCTCAAGCTCCTTCGAACATTTCTCATTCAGACCGTCAAACATTTCCACAATAAGCGGTCAACGATGTCCATCACCTGCACGAAAAGTTCAGTCAACGACTATAAGACACAATGTAGAAGTATATCACATCAACACTCCATATGATATATACCTCTGAATAGTGCTCCTTAATCTCCATTTCAACGTCAAGGCCAGTGAATTCACACAAATATCTGTGAGTGAAAGAGTCCTCTGCCCGGAAAACTGGACCAATCTCAAATACACGGCCAAAATCGCCACAGATCGCCATCTGTTTATGAAGCTGAGGTGACTGAGCCAAAAAAGCCGGTGTTCCTTTGTATTCTAATCTAAAGACGGCAGAACCACCTTCACTAGAACCTGCGATCAACTTTGGTGCATGGATCCCGACAAAACCTTCAGCTAATAAAAATTGCCGTAATATCTGCAAGAAAATGTAATAGCATCACGGACAGTGCTCAGGATGTCGTAATGTTAATTTCACAGCAAATTAAACAATCCCTGATTGGTGTCAACCAAAACAAAACCACTCTACAACCATATTAGCATTAGGTTATCGGTAAAGGGGGAAGAGAGACAGAAAAAAAAAAAAAAAAAAGACAAGCAAAATGACAACCATAAAACAAACCAGATTGAACAAATATTTATGACAATCTACTAAAATAGGTTCAAAAGTGTACTTCACCAAACAAAAGATATAAATATCAACTCAGAGATTGCATAACAGGCATGCCAAAGAAACAAAAAGCATATTCCATAAAACTTTGTCTGCAGCCAGATCCCGAGTAAACTGGAAATTGTGCAAAAATAAAAACAATATACTTACATTCTCAACGTTACACTGAACGCGAAATATCGCTTGATTAGCAGGGGTGCGCATGTCAAGGACTCTGAAGTTCAATCGAGTATCCTGATTTACACGAACAAGTTTCTCACCTGCCTGCGGTCAGAACGCAATCATCAGAACAAAATTACCCAGCTAAATGGTGAAAGCATTATGTTATATATGTCTCATCAAATTATACGGGAACATAGGATACCTACAAAGACTTCTCTATTTCAAGCTCACTTCTAGCAGCATCTTCAATATTGATAGGCAGAACAGGAAGAGCCATGTTAACAATTTAGAGTCTCCTCACTTGAATTTCCACCTTAGAGAATTAAAACAAAACACCTGAATATCTATCAGATGATGACAGAAGAATAAAAACCCTAGCATTATTGTATACAATAAATTATATAAAAAAGACGTACAAAAACAACACATAGGAAAAATCAAGGCAATATAATACTCATAGGAATAACTTATAAATCCAGCAACAGAATTTAAATAAGTTAATTGACTTAAACTGTGATTCTCTTTCAATTTTACTTCATTCTCATCAAACAACACATTTATAAAACACTAACAATAGGAAGCCTATTCGATAATCCAATTAGAAGGTCTAAATAGCCAAATCATATACAAACAAGCCATATTCATCAAATTAGAACCCTAAGTTAAAATCCAATAATAGCATCAAATTGTGCCTCTGTCCCTAAACGAGGAATGAATCAATCTACGATTTTATTTCAAGTGGGGCGAATTTCGTTCAATTATAATATAAAGTGCGGGTACAAAATTTTACAGTCAGGGTGAGCGGACTTAGAGATGTTTCGCTAAGCTTATAAGCTCCTCAAAACATCTTATAAGATGTTGAAGAGCTTATAAGCTCTTCAAATGTGTTTGGCAAAATAAGATGTTAAACAACTTATACGAAGTTCTTAGAGATTATAAGAACCAAACAAATAAGTTCCTCTAGTCCATCTTATTTTTTAAGATCTTAATAATTACACATACAGCACACACACTTTACAATAACACACAATGACACAAACTTCACACACAATACACACATTGCGCACACTACACGCTACACACACTTCATACACACTACACACTTTTCACTCACAATACACACACTACACACACAATACACATACATTATACACAATTCACGCACGATATACACTTCACACATATCACACTTTTCTCCCACCACACTCAATACACACACTTCCTACACTAGTAAAAATGTGTGTTTTGATAGTAGTTTTCAAATTAGTCTCAAATTCATTTTAAGTCACCCCATTCAATGGCAAGCTTATAAGCTATTTTATCCAAACACTTTACTTTATTAATTTATAAGCTTTAGAAAGTTACATCTTATAAGCTCTTGAAACAACTTAAGACGTTGGAGCTTATAAGATGTTTAAAATAAGTTTAGCTAAACACACTCTAAATTAACTTGTCGTTTATACCATGCATACAATTTTAATTTCAGCTAATATACACTCAACAGTATTAAACAACCTGCAAATTATGTCAACCGTCGAAGCAAGATATCTGCAATGTCCCAAAACCCAAAATCCTAATTTTCATGATCAGAAATACCAACACACACAAACTGTTTTAGCGAATACACAATCAACAGTATTAAACAACCTGCAAATTACATTAACTGTCAAAGCAAGATATCTGCAATGTCCCAAAACCCTAAACCCCAATTTTCAAAATCAGAAATACCAACACACACAAACCTGCATCAGAGTATATACAATCAACAGTATTAAACAACAACCTGCAAATTACATTAACTGTCAAAGCAAGATATCTGCAATGTCCCAAAACCCTAAACCCCAATTTTCAAAATCAGAAATACCAACACACACAAACCTGCATCAGAGTATATACAATCAACAGTATTAAACAACAACCTGCAAATTACATTAACTGTTGAAGCAAGATATTTGCAATGTCCCAAAACCGTAAACCCTAATTTTCAAGATCAGAATTACTAACACACACACACACACACACACACACAAACACCTGTTTCAGCGAATATACAATCAACAGTATTAAACAACCTGCAAATTACATCAACTGTCGAAGCAAGATATTTGCAGTGTCCCAAAACCCTAAACACTAATTTTCATGATCAGAAATACCAACACACACACAAACCTGTTTCAGCGAATAGACAATCAGCAGTATTAAACAACCAGCAAATTACATTAAATATGGAAAGCAAGATATCTGCAATGACCCAAAACCCTAAACCCTGATTTTCAAACTCAGAAATACCAACACATACAAACCTGTTGAGTGGCGCCAGTGATGGATTGATTCGGCACCGACATTACACCCTCAACGTCAATAATACTATCCCGGCTCAAACTATCAGCGAACTTCACCATCTGCGGGGCCACAGTCAACACGCACTGCACCTTAAACCCCCGCTCCCTGACTACCACAAACGCCATCTTCTTCCCCACGGCGCGGATCGTCTGAGCACGCCCGCGTATCAGCATCATTCGTCCTTTAACTCGTTACTCAAATCCGTAACCTCCGTCCACTGTCTCCCCGATATCTCCCTCGATTGCAGCGTCAACGGGATTTCGCCGTAATTGGCCGCCAGTGGATCGTTGGCATCCATGGTAACGGATGCAATTGCGCGTGTTCTGCGGCGGTTCTTCGGATGACATCGTGAGAGAGGTGGATTTGTGGTCTGATTTGAGAAAAGGGTTAAGCGAAGAAGATGAATTGTTGGGGGCCGAGGTTTTTCTCTTATTTCGGTTTAGTCGTTTAGAGCCGTTTTCTTTTTTTTTTTTTTTTTTTTTTTTGAGCTAGGCGCTTTTCTAGTAGGGGGAAAGAGTCGGCTGGTGTAACTCTGAAGCGGATGTTAAGGTTTTGCTGCCGTGTCAAAATAAGAACTACCAATAAAAATAAACTGAATTTATATCACAATTGAAGAATTGGTGTTTACCAGTCCATTTGTACATAAAGAAATTGTGCAGAAATTATGAGGGACTCGATTACATCCGATGACGCATTTTATATTATACTCCTAAAAAATCTGTTTATTTTGGTAAGTTTCTTCTATTTCAGCATATTATAGTTCAAACATAATCAATTTATTAGAATGTGAGATTGTTGAGATATTCTCTATTTTCAAAAGTAATATCAGATTGTTGCGATATTCTTTCTATTTTCAGAGCTAACAAATATTAATTTCTAATATAGTGAATCAATTTGAATACATAAATTTATGCGTTGATCAATTCATTTCTGATACAAATATCTGAATATATTTGTTTTCCAGAATTATAGGGATCTTGACAGCTAAATTAAGTCCTAACATACAAATCAACAAATCACAGTACTCATCGTTGCAAGCAAGCCGCCCTTCTCAGTCTTTCACCATTGTAAGTTCGTATTACATTTGAAGATCAATTATATTTAGGCAATGTTTGGTTGGGGCTGGGGGAAGTAGCTGGAGTTAGTGGCTGGGGCAAGTAGCTGGAGATGTTTGGTTGGGTGGCTGGGGTTGTGGTTAGAGTGTGATATTTAATTATTAATTGTAAAACGTGATGTGATATGTGTAAGAGATAGTTATTAATGATTGGTAGAATGATTAAAGTAGTGTTTGAATTTGTAATTATCACACCCTAATACGTCGGCTTGGCCAAACCAACCTAAAGAAACATGAGGTTGGATTGACCCAACTGATGAGAGGTTGGGCCAACCCCAACCAAACATGCTCTTAGAGATTACATGAAACATGTTGCTAATATCTACATCATTATATTTTGTACATATATATATATATATATATATATATATATATATTATTGATATATAATTGATATATTTCCAACTATTTTATTGATACACTATTCAGTATGTTTTGATCATAGGATTTTAATACTTTTACAACGTATTATTCAAATCTGCATTTTGAAGTTGATTTTTCCGAGAGTTGTTCCATTGCATATTTGAGTTGCTCTTTCCTGCAATATAAAAATTATTTGATTAGTATACATAGTCATTGATTAATATATTTAGTATTGACACTAGAAAACACAGTTAATAAATTCCCTCTCTATTCGTGAAACAGATATGTGACACAGGAAGATCTCTCACCTTTAATTTTAAATAATTATTAGACTCAAATCAACTCTCACCTTTTTTGATAGGTGTGGACAGTTTATATGTCATCTTCCCGTCATTTATGTATATTGAACCTAGTTATTCGTATATCTCGCAATTAAAAAAAAAATAAAAAAAAAAAAAACGGAATTAGTATTCGGGATTAAAATATTTAGACTTCCATCTTTATTTCATAACTTTATAGCTGCATCAATGTAACAGTGTCCAACTTTCTATTACATAATTGTGTCATGTAAGAACAAAAATTTGTTTTCCAATGACTAAACACAAAGCTTTGATGATTCTTATAACTATTTTGCAAAAGCCATCAATTAAATAGATATGCTTTACATGTTTAAATTCAAAAATATTGATTAAAGCAAATAATAGTTAAACAAAAAAAATATTGTGATATACCCATGTTCTCATGTTAAAAAAACTATTAATCTGGCCTCTTTTGGTAGGTATGTTAGGATATATCAAGATAGTTTATGTCAAGATCTGTATCATAGATAATGAGTGATCTGTATTGTAGCTTTGTGTTTGATAAACAAGATATGAAGATAAGATATTTAAATTGGATGTTTGGTATACTAGATTATATCAAGATTACATTAGAAATTTACATTTCTATCCCTGCTAAATTTAAAAAAAATACAAACATATCTCAAATCATATTCTCTTTGCACTCAGCCATCAATCTGAATTGGAAGACATCAGAGAAGCATCAATTTATGCACAGAAATAGAATAAATATTATTTAACTACAAGGGCAGATACTAATTCACCAAGTTGGTGTTTCGATTTTGAGATATATTTATTCTTGCATGTAAACAGGTAGCAAAAATTACTAGGGTAATCTTGAAAATTAAAGAATGACATTATCATTGTATGTACACGAAATCTGATTGTTTCTAACAGTGTAAAATTCCATTTTTTTACGATAGTACCATATTAGTGCAATTACTCGATACGACGGAATTTTGTCGAAAAGATTACTTGCGTCTTTCAATAGCGGTAACAAGCATCATCGCCATCTGCATATAAGAAAGAGGCAAAAATTCACACCAATAACTCAAATGACTGCAGAACCTTCTGCATGTTCTTCGATTTAATAAAAATTAGGGGTATCATAGATGAGATTTTACAGTATCTTGAAAAAAATGAGCTTATAGGGGAGAAACACAAATCTGTAGTACTATTAAACGATTAAACGAATCTTCAAAATCCACAATTTTTTTTAAAATTACGGGACAATAAAAAAATAGCTTGATTAAAATGGTCCGGGTCATATGTGTAATTTTGTATTTTTATGAGGGTAGTTAGCTCATCGTCACTTATTAAGTACTCATTCTGTTTCGCTCAGTTTTGCACGTAGGCCTGGACACGTATATTAAGAAAAAACTATTTTTTTTAATTTTTTTGTTGATTTTTCAAAAGTGGAGATTTCGAGGGCAAATTTAATAAACTAGGGTACTGTTCATGGATCTGTTAAAATAGTACGTGTGCTTTTTTGGTATTTAGAAAAGTAAGTGAACTCTCAATGCCGCCCCTACTTCTATAATTATTACTCCCTCCGTCCCGGCTTAAGTTTCCTACTTTGACCGGGCACGGAGGTTAAGAAAAAATAGATTTTATGGAATCTTTGACTTTTTTAAATGTGGAGATTGATGGTGGAGATTTTGAGGATGGAGATTGATAGAGAAGTTTGCCATTTATGGGCTGGAAAGTTAAGTTGAGACAAACCAAAAAGGAAAGTAGGAAAGTTAGAGTGGGACGGAAGTAGTATTTTTTTTTTTTTTTTTTTTGAGAACACGTCTGTCGCACAGGCGAGATACGTTATATACGTATTCCTATACGCAATGTCGCCCCTGGCAGGGGCGACTTCTGTTATTATTATTATTATTATTTTTTTATCAATGGATAATATAATTTTTTTATCTGAAAATTATTATTTAATAATGCTAATAGAGTTCAGTGTTCAGGTTTTGAGTTCGGGTTTCAATAAAGTAGTAGTATCAATCATTGATTTTTATTTAATTTGAGTCGCACCTATCGTTTTTTTATTTAAGATGTCTCGAGCGTAGTCGATGTTTAAATACTGTTACAATTAAAATATAATATTTAGGTTTATCATAAATACTTAAAATATGAAGTAGTTTTTACCAAATTATTACAAATAACTCGAGGGTTACAAGATCTAATATTCATGGCCAGTCCCACAATGAGTTTTTTTCTTGTTTCGTTTAGCTCTCCCTCTCCGCTCCTCGATAGGGGCATCGGATTCAGTATCTAGAGCGCGTTGTGATTGACCATCATCTAGTGTGCTGATATTCAACTAAAAGTTGGCCGACCAGATGAAGATGATGTTTGTCCTAAATATGGGATCGGAGACGTATTGAAATGGCCTGAATGACCTGCCAAATCTTGTTGTTGAGGAAAAATTGGCTCAGTTGTTGTTAGTTGCCGACCTCCAAGAGCGAAGTGAAGGATTGATCGAACCGCATTGAATCACGATGAGGAGTGAAAAAGTCTTGTTCGTTCACCATTGGAGGCACATAGTAGCCTGACTGCATGTCCACACTAGGATGCTCGTGAACGGTAGAATATGAAGGCCCGGGGAGATCGCTCGACACAGAACTAAATGGAGGGGTGTTACGCGAGGTAGTACCACCAACTCGTTGTCTGAAGTTAGCACATGTGGACGTACTCTGTCTCCTCCCTTGTTTGGGTGCGTCATGTGGCATGGGCATCCCAGCTGCTTGGTGTTGTGCGTCTGGCTGTGGCTGATGGTAGGCTGCACGGTGATCATGGAAATTTTGTGTGCTTCCTGATATAACTCCTCAAATGATCTCCTGGTCGGCTCTCTCATATAGTCCCTCTCTCCGAGAGCTAGTTGATGCATTCTATCAAGGATTCTTTCCTAAAAATAAGGGTTGCAAATAAACATATATGAGTTTGAATTTTAAACGTTGGATCTATTTATATGTATAGTCAATAAGAAGTTGTTTACCCAACAAATTTTCGATATATGCATTAGTTGACGGCTGAGATCCCTCTTGCACACCTATTCCAGGAGTTATCAACCGACGTATGATCTCTTGATACCAACCTATGTAGCCAACGTCCACTTCATCACCTTGTTCCCCGATCTGAAGAGCGGTCACAATAGACTGATTTTTGGCGTTCCAACGCTCCACATACTGAGCGTGTGTTTCAAGCCAATTTTGATTAGAACGTCCACGTCGATCTGTTCTACCATGCAAATTTCTGTGTTCAGCTGAAATTGACAGAGGGATTGATTATCGCATACCGAATTGCTGAAATATCCGATCAGGATAATATAGCTCAACGATATAGTGATGGATAAGTGGACATTTCGATATCCATGTGTACGTAACATTAATAAGATTGTCATCAAGATATGATAAGACTGTTTGTGGGATTGGCTCATAGGGTCTCCAAATATACTATAAATTAAAGCAAATTCAATGTTAAATTATTACATTAATTTTATTTTAGAAGGAATAGCAGAAATGGCAGGTTATACCTCCTCCGTGGTTTGTCTATCCAAGTACTCCCTGATAGTCTTCACGTTGCTGTTAAGGCTATCCGTGAAAGTGTGATATTGCAACCATTCAGCTCCATATGGTGCAATAGGGAGTTCACCGGCTTCACCATCGATAGGGCCTAAATCGAATCGTCTCCCCACATTTGTGGGACTCAGAAATATTATACGCGTCCAGACCCAAATCTGAAAGAAATTTCATAACTACAATTAGATATGAATATAATGCAATAAATTAGATTGAACAAGGTAAATATAAATAGAGGATGACGGTGTACCTGAAGTAACTGCATAGCCCCGTCAATGGACTTTCTATCTCTTCGTGCTGCACAACATGATTGGTGGTACAAAAACCCAAGTACGACACTTCCCCAACTGTATTCATAGCATTCAGAGACATCTTCCATCCTGTTAAGTACAGTAATGATCCCATATTTCCTGACGTGTCTGGGCACATAATGGATCCTAACAGAATCAATGCAATCCCACGCGAGAACTGCTCAACTTCGACGTCCTCTGTTTCATCATCCACCAGGTTATCCCTCAAATGTCGTCCGAGGGCTGTCAATGAGAATCTCGAACCTCTAATTTCACTAGTGTTTGGACTCCAACCTAACAGAGCCTCACATCTACCTCTCCAATAGTCAGACGTGGATTCTGTAACTCAGTTAATCACCGGCCTTCCATCTACCCTCAATCCCCAAATGAAAGCTACATCATGTAGTGTGACAATGGCCTCTTCAACTCTAAAGTGAAATGTATGTGTCTCTAGTCTCCATCGTTCAACCAAGGCAGTGATGATAGCTGTATTGATGACGTAATCACCACATCGATAAACTCCATAGAACCCCATCTCATGTAACATCTCTATACAACCTCTGATTACGCTTCAGTTTCCTACTATTTTCATCATCATCGTACTCGTCAGCGTAGTCATCGATCCTCCAAAAAATTCCACTACCATGGCGACATTTCAAAGTCTTACTAATGTCTCCCTCGAATGCCTCTGCGAAACGGTGTGTTTCTTGCTCAGTTAATACCCTATTATCAATGGGTCCGTATTGTCCGAGGTGGTCCATGCTATGAAAATAGAGTTCATCAAATCTCAGATTAGAAACAACGATTTGATCATTTCAAAATTTTCATGGCAAGTTAATAAATAAATCTAATTGTAACACAAAATATTAAAAATATCATACTAATAAGATTTCATGAGTTCAATAATAAAAAGGAATAAGGAGCAAAGGATTCAAATTTTCATTATGCCTTAAAAAACAATGGATACAACGGTTATCATGACGCTCTATAAACAAAATATGGAAGAAATGTGCCACATAAATGGTAAGTAACTCGTCCACTGGTTCGTGTTCACCGTCTTCGGGCCGTAGATGGTCCTGGTTGATCCCTAGAAGCCGCTTCTGACTGATATTGTTGTCTTGCCCGAACTTGAGGCCAATCCATTTCATTCTGGTATCTTGTGGTCTTAGGCCTTCCACGACGTCTTGACTTCCGCAACTCCGGGTTATGGCATAACTCAATCGACGGCTCATCCTGATAGTTTTCGTCTGGCAGGGGATTAAATCTGCCGCTATATGTCTCGACGTAGAAGCTTGTGTTGTAGTATGATCTCATGTAGATGTCTGGGTCAACGCCGTAATGACGACAAGTTTGCATTGCGTGAGAACAGGGGATCCCATTTTGTTTCCACTTTCCGCACGTACATTCCCTAGAAGACAATTTCACACATGTGTGAATGTATTGTTCGACCCTGGTGAAAAAGTCTTAACAGACGCCGATTGTTCTGACAGATCAACTTGGAAGACCACGTGGTGAAGTGCTTTCCTCTGTCTCTGATCATATTGTTTGAATATCTCATCAGGCCATGGTTGACACCTTGCTTGCATTTGACGACCCATTGACAAGCGGTCAAAGAAGTATTTCGTGGACCGATAGAAAGTGATCTGAACAATTACATAAATCGGTAGTCTTCGTGCACCTTTCAGTACTCCGTTGATGCATTCTGATAGGTTGGTTGTTAATATTCCACATCTCCATCCACCGTCGTGGGAAATAGTCCACTGAGATGCCTCAATCTCATTCAAGTAAGCGCATCCACTTTCACTTATGGCTCTAATCTTTGACATCGCATTCTCAAACTGGCGCACAGTAAATGCTTAACCAGCCTCCCAGCACAAATCCTTCAGTTTAAGATTTTTCACTTGGGTGTTAAAATTGGTGCAAACATGTCTTAGACAGAAAACGGTAAACCCCACCAGGGGGCGAAAATTGTGCGAATTGCTTAGCAGCTTCGATTAACCCAACACATCGATCAGATACTAGACAAAGCCCATCAACTCCCCTGACAACATGTTTCGTTAACTTCTTAAGAAACCATTTCCAAGCGGCGAACGTTTCTTCATCGACGATAGCATACGCTAAAGGTAGAACTTGTTGGTTGGCATCCACTCCGACAGCAATTAGCATTTTGTGCTTGTACTTAGTGTACAGATGCGTTCCATCAACACTAATGACCTTCCGACACTGTTGGAACCCATCAATGCACGGTTTAAATGCCCAGAAAACGTACTTAACATCTTAACTCCAAGAGCTCTGTTGTCCACGTGACGCCACTTTACTACCGTGCTAGGGTTCCATTTTTTTTACTACTCAAAAATTTCGGTAATTTGACTACAGAGCTCTCACACGTGCTGTACACATATTCTCTTACCCGTTTCAAACTGTGCCAAGCCTTGTGGTACGAGATTTCGTATTGGTACCTATTTTTGACTTGCTATTGTGCCAACTTCACCTCGTAGCCTGAGTCAATCTGTACTAGAGATGGCAAAACTGGCCCGGCCCGACGGGCCGGCCCGTTTAGCCCGAAATATAGAGCGGGCTGGGCCGGAATATTAGAGGCCCGAAAAAATTCGGGCTTTTTTTGCCCGGCCCGAACGGGCTTTTCTTTTGGCGGGCCAAGCCCGGCCCGGCCCGAAAGCCCGCGGGCCGGCCCGATGGAATTGAATTTTTTTCCCGTCACTAATCGAATAAGAAAAATTTAGAAATTAAGTAATATCTTGTATACTATTTGAAACATGTTTTTCTTTTTTCTCTTTCTAGCAGAGCACAAATGTATCTATTTACCGAGAAATTAAAACATTTGACTAATTTGATACTCTATTTTCTTCAGTTTTATTAGCAGAAGATGGAAAATGAATTGGATCCAAGCAAGCTCATTAATTATTATGTGTCGAAAAATGAAAAATTGATTAACATGTAGTATAGTACGTACACAAAAATTAAATAAGTTATGACATATATATAACTATATATCATCATCCATTCCTTTTTTTTTTTTTTATTATTATTATTATTGTTATATCTGGGGTTTAAGACATGCCTATAGATTAATAGAGATCATTCATTGCAACGAATAATAATATATTATCTTCCGATCAAATTTTTTCTTAAGAGAATTAAACTGAAGTTCGCCTCAATATATAATTCTACTTCATGGTTAAAGTAATTAAAAAAAAAAAACCTCATTGGTGGGCTTTTTTGGCCCGATGGCCCGATGGCCCGAGGTCCTCCGGGCCGGGCCTAGCATTTCTAGGCCCGAAATAAATCGGGCCCGGCCCGACCCGGCCCGAACTTTTCCTCGGCCCGACTGGGCCCGGCCCGAGCCCGCCGGGCCGCCCGAATTGCCACCTCTAATCTGTACCATCCTTGTGAGCAACATAGCGATCATATTTTTACACAGATTCTGATGGTCAACAGACACGGCATTCATAAGACATGAATGAGGGGCCGACATCTTTGTAATCTGCCACATATTGATCTTGTTCTTCAAGACTGCTCGCAAACCCCACTCACACCCGCTGCTATTCTTGCACCTGACCTTCAATAATTCTGGCGTACTTTCGACCACCAGATATTCACGACGTGCAATGCGAACAGAAAAATCCTTGACAACTGATTGAAGATTCTTCTTATCAGTGAATACCATGACCTTGGCCAGTATTCCCTCATTAGCATCATACAGTCTAATCTTCTTTGGCCTGTCATACTAATCTACAAGTATCTCTGGACAGGATGAGTTGAAAAATGGAATGACATGTTGCATTGCATTGCCTGTTTCACCGGCCGCTTCCGAAGTTTGCCTCCTAATGGATACATCGTTAACCGTTTGATTATATAGACCATTGAGATCCTCGATATTCACGTCATCTGTTTCATCTTCACTATCTGATTCACTATCACTCTACTCATAATATTCAATTTCATTTGGACCAAAGCTGTCCACCAACGGATCAATCGCATGAACCCCGGATAACTCCGCCACAGTGTCACTTGTAGCATCGACTTGAGTTTCATGGTTAATGGGAATTGTAGTAGAGGTGCCTTGTGTATCAAAAAGAAGACTGGTTGGACCGTCACCGCTAAGATATGCCGCGTATTGGTAGTAGTCATCCGTCAAGGGTATATTTTGTTCGGTGATCGTCTGGAGTACAATACTTTCAATGTGAAGGTGAACGTAACGATTTCCAGCATCCGGATCATAGAAGAACCATATATCTTCGTCACTATTGATCGGTATTAGTTGTAAAATATTTTCTTCACAAAACGCTGCAGATACTAATAAATGGAACGAGACACCCTACGATCGCCAATAGGTGGCCCTTCGGTACCACTTCCGCGGTGCACGATTATTCTCACATTTTCTGACGGCGCCACTATCTTCAAATTTAAGGATTTTAACGTACATTGAGTTACTCTAGTTTGAAACATGTAACAATAATTAAAAAAAAAAAAAAAAAAAAAAAAATTACACAACCATAATAAAGAATGTAAAATTAAGAAAAAAAATGATAGTCAAAATAAAAATAAAAATACTAATAAATATACTATTTCCAAAGAGAATAATGATATATTTTTAATAAAAATAAAAATACTAATAATAATAATAATTATAATAACAATAATAAAGAATGTAAAATTAAGAAAAAAAAATATAGTCAATTGATGTGGAATAATAATGATAGTAATAATAATGTTGATTGATAATAATATTTATTTATACTAAAGTTAATAATAATATTGATTAAAAAATTAGAAATAATAATAAATATAATATTTCTAATGAAAATAATGATAGGAGATTAATAATAATAATAATAATAATAATAATAATAATAATAATAATAAACAACGTAATAAAATTATAAAAATAAAAATACCAATAATAATAATAATAATATTGATAATAATATTGATCATTATAATAAGAATAATAATAAATATAATATTTCTAAAGAAAATAATGATAGAACGTTAAGAATAATATTAACAATAATGATAATAATAATTATTATTATAATAATATTATTAAACGTAATGATAATAAGAATAATAATAAAAAAAAATATTAATAACAATATTGATACTAATAATAACGATCATAATAATAACAATAATAATAACAACAACAATAATAATAAAGGTAGTAAAATTACGAAAAATATATATATATAAATATCAGTAATCATCATAATAATAATAAAATTGTCACTAACATACACAATAAACATTTCACTAATATGCACAGTTGAGGTAACCATGAGAAAAAGACCATAGTAACGTTATTAAGAGCAACAATAAAACATATGTTTCGTCCACTGCACAGACATAAATGTTGAACATAATTCTTTATAATTCATATTCATTGCAAAAAAATAATTAGAATTACATATAGAATTTTGATACCTTAATGAAGATTAGTAGTAGTTGTATTTCTAAGCCTTCTTCTGGATCAAACGAGGGGGAGCACCGTGTCCACTAATTTTTTGTTAACGGATTTTGACCACCTTCAAAATTATTAGAAAATAATTACAGAAAATATAACACCGGTATACCAAACGAAATTTATAATATACATTATGGAAAGCGTTTAAATATAGAAATTTGTACCTTAACAAATTATCTTCAATTTCGTTTGAGTCGTCTGCACAACAAATGTGATGCTTGGTGAGGGGTAGAGAAGAAGAGGAAATTTGAAGAGAAATTTTACGGCTGAGAATGCATTCTGTATATTTTTTTTAGGAAGAGAAATGAGGTAAGAAGAAGAAGAAGTAGGGAGATGATATATATAACTCCATCCGGTCAAAATTTGCTCCAACTTATTCAATGTGATTGAGACAACGCTACTGCCACCACCCCACTGCACCACTAAACCACGCTGCACCTGCAAGCTTTTCAAAACTCACCCCTACCATGGGCATTTTCACGTATAAAAAAATAAAAACTAACAGAAGTCGCCCCTGCCAGGGTGACATTGCGTATAGGAATACGTATATAACGTATCTCGCCTGTACGACAGGCGTGTTCTCAAAAACAAAAATAAAAAATAAAAAATTATAGAAGTCGCCCCTGCGAGGGGCGACATTGAACAGTGCTGGGCATTTTTTTGTGAACTCGTCTGTGGCACAGGCGAGTTCAATTACTTTTCTAAATACCAAAAAGCACACGTACTATTTTAACAGATCCATGAACACGACCCTAGTTTATTAAATTTGTCAGATTTTGAGGGTGGAGATTGTAAGAATTTTTTCCTTTTTAAGGGTGTACAAAACTGAGTAGGACGGACAAAAACGAAAAGTGTGCAAAATTGAACAAGACAAAGGGAGTAGTATTTTGTAGAAAGGGAAACCAATTGAATTATTAGTGGTAATGGTACAGAGAGATCATGGGTAGAACTATACAAACAAATGCCTTACGATAATACTGTCCGGGCAAAATTTACCCAGGTAAATCTTCTTATTAAATTATTTTTTTTCCCTATTATATATTGCAGATTTCATTCGAAAAATTCATTACCATATGCAAGTGATTGAATAATTTATGTTGATTGATTGTATATTTGATCCAAATGATTCATTACCATATGAATTATGATAATTGGTTGGACCAAAAATAATTATGCAGACCAAAAATAATTATTTCTAGAAATGAGGTTGGAATTTGGATTGAAAAATTTTAAGGTTTCTATACTGAGACGATTTTATTTTTATATATAAGAAGATTTGGAACTATTCTTTTTATTTAGGAACATATGTATATATAGTTAGCCTTTGGAGTATTTGGATAGGAATTGGACTGTGTTATTGATGGGATTTAAGATCTTCCTATTATATCGGAACTTGAATTCATTTGGGCTCCAGTCATGGGCTGATTGCAAGTTAATGCATTGGGCCTAAGTCTTGGGCTCAAAGTTTTAGGCTTAGTAATGTAATGAAATATGTTATGGTTTTCCTACAAAACTTTGAGCCTAAAATAAATATATGACAGACAAAATGACCTGGAAAATAATTAAATAACGATTCTCAATATAATTGGGCATGAAAATATTAGACGAGCCAACTAACGACTTATCTTGGACCTGATAGTGTAAATGAAAATAATTGACAATGATGTCACTATATGTATTTGGTTCTAATGAGACTTTTGGGCTTAAGCTAAAAAAATCTATATAAAACACGACTTATTGACATTTAATTGGACTTAAAATAATTAATCGGGCTATTGTTACTTGAAATTGCGCCAAAGGCCAAATCTTGGATTTATATACATACTTGGCCCAAATTAATCAATTAAACCCAACTAAATATCAAACTTAAATAATATTATAATACTAAAATAACGGGCGTCACAGTGTAGATCCATACAAGCACCAAACAAAGACATGGTCATCAAATCATAGAAGAAACTATACTCATAGAAACAACACAAGTAGCAAACTTGACTCTACACTAAATGCAATAACTAAAAGAACCTAAGAGGATCAAGACTGAAACAAAACAAAAATGACCAACTTTAGCCTGAAAAATAAATAAAATCGACAGGTCCTTTTCAACAATACATCATTGTAAATCACTGAATGCATACTAGTTCATTAGCTCTTGAACACTCTAGTGTAAGTAATTCATGGTGGTAGGTGAAACTAAGGATTCTCAATCATTGACTCTACAACAACGACTTCAATCTCCATAGGTGCCAAAGCATCAGCCAATAAATTCCTCACGATGGTAGCACAAAACGATTGAAAATTAACCACGTAACAACACTGCAACATGGTAAACAAATAAGAACCAAAAGAACAATAACAATAAAATCACACACGAGAAAAATCTGGCACAGAGAAATCATCCATGGTGCGGGGAGGAATGGTGCACGGTAGCATGACTAAGGTAGACAATAACAACCTAAAAATTTCGAAAAATTTCTTACTAAGACTTTAAAATAATCAATTTTCAAAATAAAAATTTATGCTAATCTATAATTTCAGTAGTACGTGTATAATGTGTGAAAGTGCGTGAAGTGTGTGCAATGTGTGAAATATGTGTAGTGTGTATAGTGTATGAAATATGTGTAATATATGTGTAGTGTGTGTCTAGTGTGTGAAATGTATGGTGTGCATAGTGTGTGAAATGTGTGTAGCGTGTGTTAGTGTGTGAAATATGTGTAGTGTGTGTATAGTGTGTGAAATGTGTATAGTGTGTGTATAGTATGTGAAATGTGTGTAGTGCATGTATAATGTGTGTATAATGCGTGAAGTGTGTGCAGTGTGTGAAATATGTATAGTGTCTGTAGTGTATGAAATGTGTGAAATATATGTAAAATGTGTATATATGTGCAGTGTGTGTACAGTGTGGGTATAGTATGTAAAATGTGTGTAGCATGTGTATGGTGTGTGAAACGTGTATAGTGTGTGAAATGTGTGTAGTGTGTGTAGATTGTGTGAAATGTGTGTCTATGTGTGTGGAGTGTGTGACATGTGTATAGTGTATGTATTGTGTGTGTAAATGTGTGAAAGTGCGTGAAGTGTGTGTAATGTGTGAAAAATATGTAGCGTGTGCATAGTGTGTGAAATGTGTGTAGTGTGTGTATAGTGTGTAAAATGTGTGTAGTGTGTAAAATGTGTGTATAGTGTGTATTGTGTGTTAAATGTATGTAGTGTGTGTATAGTATGTGAAATATGTGTATGTTTGTATAGTGTGTGTATAGTGCATGAAATGTGTGTAATGCGCATATAATGTGTGTATAATGTGTGAAGTGCATGAAGTGCGTGTAATGTGTGAAATATGTGTAGTGTGTGAAATATGTGTGAAGTGTGTGTATAGTTTGGTATAGTATGTATAGTGTGTGAAATGTGTGGAGTGCATGTATAGTGTATGTAGTGTGTGAAATGTATGTAGTGTGTGAAATGTGTGTATTGTGTGTGAAATGAGTGTACTGCGTGTATAGTGTGTGAAATATGTGTAGTGTGTGTATAGTGTGTGAAATATGTGTAGTGTATGTATAGTGTGTGAAGTGTGTATTGTGTATGAAATGTGTGTAGTGTGTGTATAGTGTGTGATGTGTGTATAATGGGTGTATAGTGTGAAATGTGTGTAGTGTGTGAAATGTATGTAGTGCATGAAATGTGTGTGGAGTGTATGTAATGTGTGTATAGTGTGTGAAATTTGTATAGTTTGTGTATCGTGTGTGAAATGTGTGTAGTGCATGTAGAGTGTGTGAAATATGTGTAGTATGTTTATAGATGTGAAATGTGTGTAGTGTATGAAATATGCGTAGTGTGCGTACAGTGTGTTAACTGTGTGTAGTATATGTATAGGTTGTAAAATGTGTGTAGTGTGTATAGCGTGTGAAATATGTGTAGTTCGTGAAATATGTGTATGTTTGTGTAGTGTGTGAAATGTGAGTAGTGTGTGTGTGGTTTTTGTGTATTATGTGTGAAAGTGCATGAAGTGTGTGTAATATGTGAAATATGTGTAATGTGTATAGTGTATGAAATATGTGTAATATGTTGGAAGTGTGTGTATGTGTTTGTAATGTGTATATATAGTATGTGAAATGTGTGTTGGTATAGTCTGTGAAATATGTGTAGCGTGTGTAATGTGTGTATAGTGTGTGTGGTGTGTGAAATGTGTGAAATGTGTGTATATTTTTGTAGTGTGTGTATAGTGTGTGAAACGTGTGTAGTGCATGTAATATGTGTGTAAAGTGCATGAAGTGTGTGTAATATATGTGTAAAGTGCGCGAAGTGTGTAATGTGTGAAGTATGTATAATGTGTATAGTGTATGAAATATGTGAAATATGTGTGAAGTGTGTCGTGTACAGTGTGTGTATAGTATGTGAAATATGTGTAGCCTGTGTATAGTGTGTGAAATGTGTGTAGCGCGTGTATAATGTGTGATATGTGTGTAGTGTGTGAAATGTGTGTAGTGTGTGACATGAGTGTAGTGTGTGTATTGTGCATGAAATGTGTGTACTGTGTGTATAATGTGTGAAATAAGTGTAGTGTGAGAATTGTGTGTAGTGTGTCGTGTGTAGTGTGTGAGATGTGTGTAGTATTTGTATAGTGTGTGACATGTTTCTAGTATGTGTGTAGTGTATGAAATGTGTGTGTAGCGTGTATCGTGCATGTAAAGTGTGTGAAATGTGTGTTGTTTGTGTATAGTGTGTGAAATGTGTGTAGTGTGTGAAATATGCTTAGTGTGTGTATAGTGAGTTAAATGTGTGTAGTATGTGTATAGTGCATGAAATTGTATGTAGTGTGTGAATGTATGCAGTGCGTGCATAGTGTGTAAAATGTGTGTAATATGTGTATAGTGTGTGAAAGTAATGTGTGTATAGCGTGTGTAGTGTATGTGTGTAACGCCCCGTAAATTATTTAACCATTTATCATATTGAATTATTTTATTTTTTTATCTTATGATATTTATTCTATATTATTAATTATTAATTATGGCAATTATTATTTTAGATTAAAGCTAAAGTATATTTTATGTTATCAGGTTTTAAATGTTTAATTTGGACATAAACCCAATGCATTAGTCAAGTCCAAACCCTTGATTTTTAGGCTGCGTTTACTTGGAGTTTCAATTTATTGACCCACTCCATAGGATTGGATTATTTCGTGGGTTTTAGTGGGTTTTTTTAAACCAGCCCACTTGTAAACCAGTGTTTACATTTCATTATATTGATCAGTCCTAGTCCCAAATGTAAACAAATCCAATGTTTACTTTGCCCAATACTCCTTACAAAATATAACAATTTAACACACTTTAACCTTAATAAACAATAAACTTTTTATCATGACTTATTCTTCAGCTTCTTCTTCTCGCAATACACAGCCCCGAGACTAGGGTTCTATAATGTTCTAGATTTTCGCATCAGAAGCTCTCGTCAGTGCAGCAGGTTTCAACAGAGGAAGAACGGGGCCGCATCTTTGAGTACCGTTTCGGCTCTGTCTCCGTATCACCTTGAAATCCTTCTTTCAAAAACGCCACCATTCTCTTGAGAAGGAAACAAGTATTGTATTTATCTAACCTTCATATATCATCTACACCTATTTTAATTTCGTTTAGAATTCAGAATTACGTTCTGATTTATGAGTTTTCTAGGTCGTTAGGGATTGTGTGTATTTTCCACAATAAATCACATCACTTCATCCTTCTGTTAATACTGATATGTTGGGATAAAGTTGTTGATTCCTGTGAACAAGTACGATTAGAAATATCGGATTTGGGGGTATCGTTGTTGTTGGATTTAATTTGTTTAGGTGCGCTATACAGACATTCTGTTTTCCCGATTTTGGATCTGTTTCCTTAACCATTATCCGACTTATGAATTATTAAGCAACAACAAACAATGGGGTTTAGGCAATTGAGTTGCCCTGAATAATGATAGAATTTTGTGTATTTTGGTCAAGGAGTGGCTGCTAGGTTATGCATTGCGATTATATATGTGGATTTTTTAGTGTCAGTTCTGCTACCCGCTTCTATAAACGAGCACAATCGCTCGCTTTTGGTAAGTATTGGTCTAAAGTCACAAGTATATTCACTAAAATCTCATTCTTGTTCCACCGTGTATAGAAAAAAAAAAATTGCAATCGGAATCGATTAAAGATTACGCATTTTACAATATTGGTTAAGTACCCACCCATCGCTCTTGCAGGTACATGATAGACGCTCTCATACTTCACCTGTGTTCCTCCATTTCCCCTCTTCGCTTGAAGCACGAGTATCATCCTGATTACGTATCAAAACCACATCTCGGATATGAGTAACCTACGAAGGTGAGCGCCTGTTTTGTACTAAATACTTAAATTGCGTCCGATTATTTTGACGTCGCCGTCTTAGGTTGAGGCTTGTTTAGGGAATGATTGTGTGGCCAATATTGGCACCAGAGTTTAGGCTTGTGAACTTGACCACCCGGCATGTTATATCGAAGCCTTACTTATGATCAATTGCACAACACATGCTTATACGCTAGTTATCCGGTTTATACGAGTCTTGGAAGCTGTTGGGGGTTATATTAAAGCGGTTCTGCGTGGCCCCTTTTATTTTAACAGCATACGCAAAATTTCAAGCACTTATTTGTTCATAAAACTATTTATAACGGCTATATGATCGACTATTTTTAGCGGAACTGATCGGGGTATTGTTCAAAGCTAGCCGCCAGAGTGTTGGTGTCGACAGGGTCAAATGTCCGTGTTCCAAGCCGGCGACAGGGCCAAGAACCGTGGTCGGTACTTCTATAAGTCCCCCGTGAATATTCGTCACGAACGGTCTTTTCTTTGGTGTGACGATTATCATAGGGACGACCCACTGGAATGTCTCTCGCATTTTCTCAGCGTAAACCAAACCCGGACATTTGCAACAAGTGAAAACAATGCCCATTACTCCTCAACCCCAGGCCCAAGCCAACATGTATCGTGTACTAGCAACTCAGCCGTGCTGAACAACGACTGTCAAAGTAGCTCGATGGGAGAACCTCAAAATCGCCTAAACACACTACCAGCACGGCAAGAAAATAACCTACTACTAGGAATCTTACTACTCTTAGTAGGTATCCTAATTGGGAAGACATTGTGAGTGAATTTCGGTTGTTCGATTTTCTTAGGTCGTGTTTTAAGTTGTAGTCTTAACAACTGACATTTGTGTATTTTATTTAAGTTTAGGGAAGTAATCAATTTAACTACAATTAGTATTTACGTACCAACTCCTTATTTTCATTCAACTTAAAAGTAGACAATGTACTATGGCATGTAAGTTGGATGCAACCAAGGCTGTTCCAGTTTGTTGTTTGATTTTTATTCTGCCTTTTCCTTGCAATTTAGTATGTATTTAAGTGATTACAGTAACAAATTCAAATATAAAATTGGGATGTGATGTATTATTCCCTGCATACTATATTTTAGTTTATCTAGTTGCCACTACATGTCTTTCAATTTTCAATATATTGCTGAGATCTTTGTGAATCTACTTTATGTCAATCTGATAGACAAGCTCATATTGAGATATTGGACACAGAAAGGTTCTGCCATTGGATACTATTTTGATCTTCTCTACATCTTGGACTCCTATAAATCTATCATCAAAAGGTATATTTTTCCTGCCAAGCTCTTACTTACATTTCACAATTACGATTACTGGTTTGTGCCTTGTTTTGTAATGGCTTTCATACCTATTCCATAGCAGGCTCGTTTCTTCTATAGTGCGGCTTGGAGTGAGCCCATGGAGATGTTCGTTCGTAGCCTTATGCAGCAAAACGAGGAGGGGAATTGGTTCACCGATTCTAGGAGTGTACAAGCCTTACGTGTTCCTCGGGCTGAGTTGAACGAGGCGTTTGGTACTAATTTCAGACTAACCGACATGCTTGTTCGTCTGAGGAAGCTTAAGCACCGTTATTTTCTTTTCCGGAGCTTGGTCGAAAGCCGAGATGTTGTCTACGATAAAGACTCAAATGCTATTCTTGCCCCGGTATGCTGGTGGGCTGCAAAGATTCAGGTGAGGCTCTTTCTCCCCCTGATAATTTAGTCTAACAATCAACTTGTATGTTAGAAAAAACTTATGAGAGTTTGTTATTCACAGGAGACTCGATTCGCTCAGGTTTATTATCACAATGGAGAACCCCATTACAAGAGCTTGATGGTCCTTTTCGCATCGTCTCCCGGTTACTCGGTACCCGCTGACGCGCCCGTTATTTAGATAAACAGTGATGAGGACGATTGTGTACCTGAAACTGGTGAAGGAGGGGACGTTAATGTTAATGAGGTGATCATTATTGAAGAAACAACTCTTGATTTAGGAGGGGATACCCAGGACAAACAGAATAACGATGAGGGAGAAGAGGTCATTTCTCCTATGACCACGACTTCCATATGCAGTAGCCGTATGCCTGCTCGTCCACGCTCCTTCGGTTTTCATGCTGAAGTTCACAAATTCCCATCCGGCGAGGGTACATCCAGAGTCAGAGAGGGTTCTCTAAAATTTGCAAAGGCCTATGAGGGTACGAAGTTGTCAAACCCGACATTTAGTTCGTCTTCTTCCTCAAGCTTCCCAAGAAACAAGTTTGACAGCCATAAGAAATAGCGGGGGAACCGAGGCTACCATAAATATTGGATGGGAATCGATGATTTATCTTAGGACTTTGGTCGGGTGTTCTTGTCCGTATTCGAGGCATATGCAGTGGTAGATTTGTAGTAGGTGTTTAAGTAATTCTTAGGATGGCTCGTTCCTTTTTCTTTCTTTTTTTTAAGTTTACTTATCAATTTCAAGTAGCAGGACTGAATTTATTTTTCATGTACAACCTGTATTTTCACTTCTTTCCCCCAGGTTGTAGTTCCGGGGATATATAAATATTTTTATGAAATACGAGTATTGCACTTTGGTAGAACACGTGATTTCTGCTTTTTGGGTATTGATTGGTTTAGTTTTGCATTTGATAATCTGCTAGAACTTTGTGAATGCGTGTTCAGATCAAATTCTTGGTAAAATTTGGTTAAGGGCGTTCCATCCGTGATGACGCTGGTGTGGTGGTTTAGTTTTCCTCTATCCTTAGTTGGGAATTAAAATTTTCTTGCAGGTTGTGTACATCATTGCATTAATTTTACCCAAAAACATGATATAATATTCTAACATATTCTTGCTGCGTTTCCATGTGATATTTGACATAAGATTCTAGCGTGTGCTTTATGCAGATAAAGAGCTTTGGCAGGCCTTTGAAATCAAATCTTGTTCATTTGAGAATATTAACTTTTACATATTTTCAAGATCAGTATTATTACTACAACACTTCTTACCTGTTACACTCTAATAATTGAGTAGCCATAATAAAAAAGTTCCCCAAGGCAGTTTATAAATAAGGAACTTCTGCCTCACATTGTAATCACACACAATATCACAGTAGTTATTTCTAAAAAACTTCGTGAGTCTATCAATGGATTTTCGTCCCGTCCCAGAACAGGCCACCTTCTTCTACTCTGAAAGTTGGACTGAGTCAGTCGAGAGAAAATTTGTGAGCATTCTAGTACAACAATGCCTTCAAGGTAACTGGCATAGGAATGCTAAAAATAACGAGGCTCTCCTGGTCGTGAAGGATGAGTTGAATGAGATATTCGGTAAGAGTTACACTCTTACCGAATTTCACGTTCGCGTGAGAAAACTTAAGTTGCGTTACCATCTTTTTCGGAGAATAATACGTTACTCTGACGTAGTTTGGCACGAAGCCACTAACACTATGTTCGCGCCATTAACATGGTGGGGCGATAAAATCCAGGTTAGGTCCTACCATTCTAATAACGTGTTTATGAAGATCAGATGTTTGATTTTTTTGTTATCGGGATACATATTTAATATTTTTGTTTTCATTTGTTAGGAAACACCCCTTGTTAAATTTTACTATCACAAGGGGGAACCGCACTACAAGAAGTTAGAATTGCTTTTTGGCCAGGAGGTTGGTGTCGAGGACCCCCCGAGAGTTCCCTTTGATGACGACAGCGAAGAAGAAGAAGCAGAAGAGTGATTTCCTGTGACGCTACCAAATCGTAGTAGTACGGTTTCTGAAATAATTACAGGCTTGCTTGATGTTGGACCGCTTGAAAAAATCTTATGTTTAAAGACTTATTGCCTGCTTTCTTTGAAATTTCGTATTATGCATTTTACTCAAGTATTAAAGTAGTGCTAAATATTTAATTGAGCAAGAAATAAAGATATGACAAGACAATATCTATCTACCAAATAATAAATCAGAATGTACAATACTACCAGGTCATAATTATAACATGCATTACTTCCAACCATAATATTTAGTTCCTCAACCACCTCCCTTTGTTTCCCATCTACTTAATAAAGGCACATTTAGTGATGTGATACTGGCATGAATAAAGCCAAGCCCAATACGTTTCCTAATTAGTTAGAAAGGTGCCGTAAGATGCTACCAAATGGCCATCAAGGACGTGCTCCAGATCGGCGTCGAACCAACGAATGGACGGAAGAGTTGGAAGATAGGTTCACCGAAATACTAATTCAAGCGAGGAACGAAGGAAGGTTCGACCCTCGTCGCATTTGCACGGAGGTTGTACATGCCGCGACGATTATCATCAACACAGAATCTAACAAAAGCTTCGACATTGCCAAGTGTCGCGAAAAGCTCCGAGTTATACGTAGGCGGTATGAAATACTGAACCGGGTTACACACTACAGTGGAGTTGGATATGGCGAAGAATCTGGCCTATTTAATATCGATGTCAACACATGGGAAGAAATCGTTGCGGTATGATTTAATATAAGTATTACAAATGTTTAGTTGTTTACACTGTAAAATATGGATGTTATCAATAATGTACGCAATTTTTTTAAATAATCTGAATAGGTTGCACGTCCACAGGAGATCAACATCATACGCCGAGGGGATAAAAGGTTTGGCTCATTGAAGCAGTTGTTCGACTGACTACGCAGTAAGTAATGTAGCACGGATTCACTCATGCAGTTAACGTCCTTGGAATTAAAGTAGTGGTTGTAGTTAGCATCTTTCTTTGTTTCTTCAGTTCGCGTATGTGTGAAATTCAAGCATGTCACCCCTATGTTTTATTTTGCAAGAGTTGGTATGAAATTTACATTTCTAAAAATAAAAGGGAATGATGTTAATAGAAAAACTAATGCCACACACTGCACATAGTGAAATTCAAACAACCTTACATTACAAAGCATTCCTATAGAGAAGCTAAACAAACTTCCAAAGGCTTCAGCACAATAAAACCAAACCAAAATTAAATTAAACTTCCTAATATTTGATCAATTACGTAAATCAGCCCATAATCCAATACAAACCAACCTTGACAAACTAACTTTATATTTTAGGCAGATCGAAGTACGTACATAGCAAAAAACAGATTCTAACTGTTCAGCTTACCGGGTAATAATAATAATTGTTCCAGCTGACAAACATATTTACATCATACTGGAAAGGAAATTGACAAATCCGACAGATACAAATTCATATTTAGTGCTACGATTCCAAATTCATCAACAAAACAACATGATTAATGCATCTACAAGATATATCTTCAAAAAGATCCGGCGCCCACACGGCTTGCCAAAAGAAAGTGTACCTTCGACCCAACGTCCTCCCACGTTCTAGTATTCCCCAGCAACCATCAGAAGCACCATCCTCCCGCGCTCCGCCTCCGGTAGTGCGAAGAACAAGTCTAGGTCCTTGTTGTTATTAGCCAGCTGACGGGTGACGCAGTGTGCATCTTCAGGTGACAGCACCTCGAGACTTGTAACGGCCTCAAACAGCTTCTCCCGTTTGGAAGACATAGCAAATTCATACCCGATCTTTCCAGCGATCTCCGATAGACGGTCGCTCGTCTGGTCACAGAATTTGCCCATGAGGTTCACCATCGCCTCCCCAGTCTCATCAATGTTAGTTCTCTTCCTTTTTAAGCCTTTTGTGTTCTTCTTCCCGGATGACCCACCTTCAGCAGCTGGTGTAGGAACCTTTATTCCCGGTGAAGTGATGTCGTCTTCTTCGGAACCAGGACCATTACCAAGGTCCGTCTCGTTTTCATCAGCAGCCTCTAAGTTAGTAGCATCGGCGCCATTCAAGTCCTCGGCCTGATCGCCAGTAGCTCGGTCCTTTTCGAAAACATCATTCCAGTCGTTAAGCATAGGGAAGGACCTGTTCCGGAGTCGCTTAGCGTACTTGTCAGTCTGAAAATGAGTGTTTGCCATTAATATCGTAAAAAAATTATAAGTCCATGTGAACATCAAATCATTAAACATGGACGATCCTTAATAAGGCCACAAAATATCAATCAACTTAATTGTATATCTCGTATAAGAAAAAATAAAAAAATATGACAAATCACAGTGGCTAATTTATTTTGCAATTGGAACCGAGAACAATGTCAATCTTTGCTAACTAATATAAGAGATTCAAACGTAGGCTAACCTTTACGTACTCGTTCTAAACGTCTTCACTCTCGATATTGATCTTCATCGCCTCGTGAGACCATGAGAAACCTGATCGGCTCAACATTTGATTCAACGAACCTTGTGTCTTCTTCCAGGTGTGAATCTTGGAGCTAATATGGGGATCGGCTTTCAAGTCAGTGCCGGGAAGTTCCTTGCGGAGCTTCTTCTCTAGGTAGACCAAGTACCCGCTTCGGAAATCATTTTCACACTTCCATCCTTCTGTGATAATCTCCTTAAGTGCATTCAGAAGCACCCTTTCTTCAGTAGGCGACAACGACCGACGTTTGGAACCACTTGGGACACTGCTGCGAGTTGAACTGTAGCTCATGCTCCCCCCTTCCATAATCACCTAATTTCCACAGTAAAAAAACTCTTAAAATAACCACAAAATAGCATAAAAATAATTGATAAATTTAGGTTCAGCCTGGTGTAATGGCGAACAAAGCCAATATAAATCCAATAAGCAACAACTACCAATACCATCACACATTAATTGACTAATCGCAATGTATCTCTAAACTGCATCAAACATATGGACAGTAATGACAATTACATAACCAATGTTACCAAAAATCATCAATGTCAAATGATACAATACAAGCACAACATAAATTCACAAGTAGAAACGACGTAGTTGATCTTAAGGCTTACTAAAAGGGGTTATCTAAACTATGCTGGAAATATGGGAAAAACACGAAGAAATATTAATTAGCCCCTCCATTCATCGTACAATTCAGAAGCCAAATTATCCCTCCAAGCAGACCATTGCAGGCTACTCTCGACCACCCCAACTACACTATCGTCAACCGCATCATTCACAACATATTCCGGCATATCATCTTCCATTGGATCGTTAGACATATTGCGTCTGATGAAATTATGTAGCAGGCAGCAGGCCATAATCATGCGATTCTGGACTTTGATCGGGTAAAATGAAGCACTCCGTAATACTGCCCATCGCTTCTTTAGCAAACCAAAAGCCCGTTCTATCACATTCCTGGCCCTACAGTGCTTCATGTTGAAGAATTCTTCCTTATTGCGGGGGAGGGCCGCGCCACTTCCCCATTCGTCAACATGGTACCGGGCCCCTCGGTATGGCGTCAAGAAGCCTTCGCCGTTAGTGTACCCGCCATCGCATAGATAATAATTTCCTACGCAACCGAAAGCAAGGAAATACGAGAGCAGTGTATAATAATTTCTTGCAAAATTTATTTAAAGTACAACCTACACCCACAAAAGACTCCTGTAAATACCTCTCGGTACCCGCAAACCGTTGTTTCTAGTCACAACATCTGTCAGAACACACGAATCTGCAGCACTACCTTCCCACCCATTAAGCACGTGCGTGAAATTCATTTGGTGATCACATGCCGCTAAGATATTGACCGCAACGCTGCCCTTGCGGTTTCGGTATCTAGCCATGTCGCGTTTAGGTACTATCACATCCACGTACGTCCCATCAAGAGCACCAAGGCAGCCCTGACAACAATAATTATGTAACTTCTGTCAACTTGTTATGAACAAAGAAATTTAAAAATTCAGTATAACCTAAAATAACGAACACTACCTTGAAACATGACCACCTTTCATCTGTGCAGCCGTCATCGATCGGTTGGGGTTGGACTAGCAGTATCGGATGAATCTTAATGAGAGCATTTAAAACCCGATGAAAATGTTTGCTGACTGTGCGTGTGGATCGCTTGTAACTCGCCTTCAATATTCGATTTTTTTGCATGGTGTGCTAGGATAATCAGAAATTGTGCAAGTTGTTCTGCAGTTGTACTATTCCTAGTACCCTTTAACCCCCCTGAATTTTCCAGCAGTTCTAACAATCGACAGAAGGCCAACCGATTCATTCTTAGATAGATCATGCAATCCTCATCGGATAGTTCGACAATACCACGGAGCAATTTCATGCGTTCTGAAATCCTACTTATCAAACTATATTCTGCCCGAAGATTCCCGTTATTCCCATGTCTAGACAATCTACCTCTACATAGGAGAAAAATATTGACCATAGTAAAAAATATCACACAAGTATTCATTATTTGTTGTAATACAATGAGGATATCATCTTCTCTACATCATTAAGCTCAATGTCCATCCTACGATACCGGATAATAGAAGATTAGCAGGCCCATAAATTACACTCTACGTCCAAACACATCTTGCACCCCCACATAGCAACGGTATAAAAAAATTAAAAAATAAAGAACACCTAAACACATATATAAAATTAATAAGTAACAACAATAATCAATGAAGATAGACTACAAAATTTCTCGTCACAACCAGTTGAACAAATACAACTTTAAGATGCATTAACATAGATTAACACACAGACTCTTTCCCACAAAAAAACTAAACAAGTTAGCCTAGCAGTATGTGGTTATGTACCATGCTTAAATTTACATATTTGTTATTTGCTTGTGAATAAGAGTGTACAAGAAACAAAGACAATAACTAAAAAAATCTAATTGGTCAGACTACATGCATTTCTTATAAATGGCTTTTCCATTTGTCAAAAGATCATATTTTGCTGTTTAGTCTAAGACCCAGTTCCTTATGAAGTCAGTTCAATGAAAAGATAAATTAAGAATATATCAATTTCAGGCAGAATCTTGTTACTTCGAAACACCACAAAATATCAAATACATGTAGCGAAAAGAAAAATGATATTCTCTGGCCGCAAAGAAGAAGAGCGATAATACCTTTCCATTTACATTCGCCAACAAGGATTTATCAAATCACGAACAGTCCAGACCAAGTCGCGATGCATACAAATAAAAAAAAAAACGTTAGCTTGAAAAACCGAGAAAGAAATGGATGCTTCGTTCCATGGAGTAGATATATAAAGTCGTAGGGAATTGCAAAAAAAAATTCTCACTTCAGATGTGGGGTTAGGAGCCAGATCTTCAATTCCCCTTCTTCTCCTCTGCGCGGCTGCTGTGAAGACGAAACCCTAATTTCAGTGTTTGTGAGTGATATTTGTGGAAGTCAAAGTTTATAATTTGCATTATTTACCCAATCCCATGGGTTTATTTTGGTCCTGGGGGGGTTAGTGGGTTTAGATAGTCTGGATTTTTGGGATACATAACCGGGTTAACCCGGGTCGAGATGATTAGGGCCCTTTTTGTGACAATAAATGTAAACGTGGGGCACTTCGAGTTAATTGGACGATATCCAATGATATCCAAGAATGTAAACGCAGCCTTAGGGAACAAGAAAATATTTTCTTAGTGTAATTAGGAGTCAAAAACTCTAGATATAGATTCTAAATATAAGGGATTCATGCCATAAATCAAAATCACAACCCACATAATATATTTTACTTAGAATTTTTGTCCAAAACACAGTAGGGACCTTCGGGAAGCCGACATCATCGCCCGAACCTTATTTTCCTCTTTCATTCTAATTTCAGGTATCTTCTTTCTTAAATCCGAAAACTATATCTATATACATTATTTTTCAATAAATTTTTATTATGTTATTCTATGATATGTTCTAAAGTTACAGTAAAAATTTCAACTCCATATGAGTCGTGTTTTATTTTATATAAATTTTCTATCTCTGCTAATCCAGATGGTAAATATTATGTTTTTCCATCTAGAAAATTCGTGATATATATTTATATGTCTTAATATCTTATGATTTTCGGATATGTTGTTCTATAGTATGTATTTTATATACTGTAAAAGTTTCAAAATTATCCATCAGGTAATTATTTAATTATGAATATTTTCTCACAGTTGTACATAATCTGAAAACTTCTCTATTATGTTTTGTAAAATTCAAAATATGTATACAAATATTTCAAAAATTACAATTTTTTTATATGTATTATATGTATATGTTTTCTATATTATTATATAATTTTAAAGATATCCATTGAATAATGGTCGAGTTATAAAGATTTTCTCATCGCCGCGTAGAATTTACTGTTGCAACTATTTCAGATTCAAAAATTCAAAAGCTATATTTTTACTTCTTATAAATTTATGAAATTTAAATATGATATTCATATATGAGTTAAATATTCATATTCTAAATTTTAGATTTTTACTTCTTATATGTTTTGAGATATTAAATATTTATTTACTACTATGCACTATATATATAAGTATTAGAACTTTTATTTTCTTTCAAATAATTCCGCACCTTTTTAAAATCACGTACAAGCTCTAAAATTTCTATTTATTTATTCCTAAGTTCAAGCTAAGATATATATTATATTAATATTATGGTGACGACGTATGGAGGCATGAAGGATTAGGGTCATAATCTGCATAAACACATCCACATGAAATCCTCAAAGTGCATTCACGCATCACATTCAGGTGGTGTTCTTACTTTCTGTATTAATTATATATGTTTGTTTCATTTATGTGATTAATTGTTATCTTATATAATGCAAGACCTAAGTTGCATTATATTTTAAGAAATGCAAGACCTAAGTTGCATTTATAAGTTTGATTGATCAATCCCTATAAGTTGGTGTGATCCGGGGCAACCTGTGCACGCATATTTTATAATTTGGTATGATCCGGGGCAACCCGTGCACACGTATATTATGTGTAAGTTAACTGTTGTTCACGTTTATGTTTCAATCATGTATTTTTAAGATGGACTTGTAAGAGGTTAGTGTAGCTTACCCCCCACAACTAACATTTTCAGGTTGACTTGGAGTTGCATGATGAGAGTCGAGGCGGGCGGTCAAGCATATGAATATTTTTAGGGCTATCTATGTTTAATTGAATTAGTTATTTATCTTTCTTGTTTTTTGTTTTTGGAATATAAATTGTCTTAGTAGTTGATTAGGATTATTTGATAAATGTTCATTCGTATGTCCTTACTTTTGAGCTTATGGAAAGTTTGGTCATTTTAATTGTTATTAATTAATTAGAAAATTATTTCTATTTTTCTTCCGCTGCTACAAGTTAAGATTTACGAAATATTATTATATGATATGTTTTGTGTTTAAAAAAAATGACTACTTTAATATTTGTTACGAAATTATTTGTGCTCAAAATGGTTTGACGACCTGATTTTTGAATTATTTCCTTATTAAAATAAAACAGTCACTGAGAAATTATTATTTTCTTAGTTAAATGCTTTTAAAATAGATTTTATGAAAATCGGGTCGTTACAATGTGAAATGTCTATAGTGTGTAAAATATGTGTATAGTGTGTGTGAACTGTGTATAATGTGTGAGATGTGTGTATGTGTGTATAGTTTGTTAATAGTATGTTAAATGTGTTTAGTGTGTGTATAGTGTGTGAAAGTGTATGAAGTGTGTGTAGTCGTGTAGGGTGTGTAGTGTGTGAAATGCGTATAAATTGGGTGTATGTCAGTCGTGTTTGTACAGTGTGTGCAGTGTGTAGAGTGTGCATAGTGTGAAATGTGTGTAGTGTGTGGATGTGTACTATTTGTATAGTGTGTAGAGCGTGTAGAGTATGTGTAATGTGTAGTGTGTATAGTGTGTGAAAGTGTGTGTATGTGTATGTAGTGTGTGTATAGTGCTTGTACTGTGTAGTTTGTGAAATGTGAATAGTATGTAGTGTGTGTATAGTGTGTGAAATGTGTGTAGTGTGTGCATAGTGTGTGAAATGTATGCAGTGTGTGAAATGTATGTAGTGTGTGAAATGTGTGTATAGTGTTGAAATGTGTGCAGTGCGTGTATAATGTGTGTAAAATATTTGAAAGTGCATGAAGCGTGTGTAATGTGTGAAATATGTATTGTGTATGAACTATGTGTAATATGTGTGAGTGTTTGTGTGTATAGTGTGTGAAATGTGTGTAGCGTGTGTATAGTGTGTGAAATGTTTGTAGTGTGTGTATAGTGTATGAAATGTATGTAGCATGTGTATAGTGTGTGAAATTTGTGTAATGTATGTAGCATGTGTATAGTGTGTGAAATTTGTGTAATGTGGATAAAGTGTGGATAATGTGTAAAGTGAGTGGATTAGGCGTGTATAATGTGTGAAGTGTGTGACGTATGTGTAGTGTATGAAATATGTGAAACATGTGTGAAGTGTGTGTATAGTGTGGGTATAGTTGATGAACTGTGTGAAATGTGTGAAGTGTGTGAAATGTGCGTGAAATGTGTATAGTGTGTGAAATGTATATATAGTGCATGACATGTGTGTAATGTGTGAAAGTGTGTGTAGTATAAAATGTGTCTATGTGTGTGTAGTGTGAATATAGTGTGTGAAATGTGTGTAGTGTGTGTATAATGTGTGAAAGTGCGTGAAGTGTGTGTAATGTGGGAAATATGTGTGTTGTGTGTAGTGTATGAAATGTGTGAAATATGTGTGTAGTGTGTGAAATATGTATATCGTGTGTGTAGTGTGTGAAATATGTATATCGTGTATATAGTGTGTGAAATGCGTGTACAATGTGTGAAGTGTGAAGTGTGTGTAAATGTGTGAAATATGTGCAGCGTGTATATATTGTGTGAAATGTGTGGAGTGCATGTATAGAGAGTGAAAATGTGTATAGTATGTGTATAGTGAGTCAAAAGTGCGTAGTGTGTGAAATGTGTGTAGTGTGTGATGTGTATAGTGTGTGAATTGTGTGAACCATGTGTATAGTGTGTGCATAGTGTGTGAAATGTGTGTAATGTATGCAGCATGTGTATAGTGTGTGAAATTTGTGTAATTATGTAGCATGTGTATAGTGTGTGAAATTTGTGTAATGTGGATAAAGTGTGGATAATGTGTAAAGTGAGTGGATTAGGCGTGTATAATGTGTGAAGTGTGTGACGTATGTGTAGTGTATGAAATATGTGAAACATGTGTGAAGTGTGTGTATAGTGTGGGTATAGTTGATGAACTGTGTGAAATGTGTGAAGTGTGTGAAATGTGCGTGAAATGTGTATAGTGTGTGAAATGTATATATAGTGCATGACATGTGTGTAATGTGTGAAAGTGTGTGTAGTATAAAATGTGTCTATGTGTGTGTAGTGTGAATATAGTGTGTGAAATGTGTGTAGTGTGTGTATAATGTGTGAAAGTGCGTGAAGTGTGTGTAATGTGGGAAATATGTGTGTTGTGTGTAGTGTATGAAATGTGTGAAATATGTGTGTAGTGTGTGAAATATGTATATCGTGTGTGTAGTGTGTGAAATATGTATATCGTGTATATAGTGTGTGAAATGCGTGTACAATGTGTGAAGTGTGAAGTGTGTGTAAATGTGTGAAATATGTGCAGCGTGTATATATTGTGTGAAATGTGTGGAGTGCATGTATAGAGAGTGAAAATGTGTATAGTATGTGTATAGTGAGTCAAAAGTGCGTAGTGTGTCAAATGTGTGTAGTATGTGATGTTTATATAGTGTGTGACATGTGTGTGAAATGTGTGTGTTGCGTGTTTAGTGTGTGAAATATGTGTGTAGTGTGTGAAATATGTGTAGTGTATGAAATGTGTGTGGTGTATGTGTTGTGTGTGTATAGTGTGTCAAATGTTTGTAGTTTGTGTATAATGTGTGAAATCTGTGTAATGTATGTATCGTGGTTGAAATATGTGCGAAATGTGTGTAGTGCATTTAAAGTGTGTGAAATATGTCTAGTATATTTATAGTGTGTGAAATGTATGTAGTGTGTGTACATTGTGTTAAATGTTTGCAGTATGTGTATAGTGTATGAAAATTGTGTATTGTGTATAGTGTATGAAAATTGTGTATTGTGTATAGTGTATGAAATTTGTGTAGTGTGTGAAATTTGTGCAGTGTGTGAAATAGTGTGTAGTGTGTGTATTGTGAGTGAAATGTATGCGGTGCGTGCATAGTGTGTGAAATGTGTATAGCGTGTGTGTAGTGTGTGAAATTTGTCTAATGCGTGAAATATGTGTAATGCGTGTATAGTGTGTAAAAGTGCATGAAGTGTGTGTAATGTGTGAAATATGTGTAATGTGTCGTGTATGAAATGTGCGCTATGTGTGTGTAGTGTGCGAAATTTATGTAGTGCGGGAAATGTGTGTATGTTTGTTTAGTGTGTGAAATTTGTGTAGTGCATGTATAGTGTGTGTGTGTATAATGTGTGAAAGTGCGCGAACTGAGTGTAATGTGAAATATTTATAGTGTGCGTAGTGTATGAAATGTGTGTAATATGTGTGAAGTGTGTGTATAATATGTGAAATATAGTGTGTAAAATGTGTGTAGCGTATGTATAATGTGTGAAATTTGGGTAATGCGTGAAATGTGTCTATGTTTGTGTAGTGTGTGAATTGTGTGTAGTTCATGTATTGTGTGTGAAAGTGCGTGAAGTGTGTGTAATGTATGAAGTATGATAAACTTGTATATATTTATTGTGTGAAATGTGTGGAGTGCATGTATAGTGAGTAAAATGTGCGTAGTGTGTGTAGGTGCATGAAGTGTGTGTAATGTGTGAAATATGTGTAGAGTGTGTATAATGTGTGAAATGTGTGGAATGCATGTATAATGAGTGAAATGTGTATAGTGTGTGTAGTGTATGAAATGAGTGTAATATGTGTGAAGTGTGTGAAATATGTGTAGCATATGTATAGTGTGTGAATTTGTGTATTGTTTGAAATTTGTTTATGTTTGTGTATTGTGTGTATAGTGTATGAAAGTGTGTGAAGAGTATGTGAAGTGTGGGAAAGTTTATGAAGTGTGTGTAGTGTGTGTGAAATGTATGTAGTGTGTAAAATGTGTGCATTGTGTGAAATGTGTGTGCAGTGTGTGAAATGTGTATAGAGTGTGAAATGAGTGTGTAGTTAATTAATAGTATGTTAAATGTGTAGTGTGTGTATAGTGTGTGAAAATGTGTGAAAAGTGTTTAATGCGTGCAGTGTGGGAAATGTATGTGAAGTGTGTGAGTGTGTGTGCATAATGTGTGTAGTGCATGTATAGTGTGTGAAATGTGTGTAGCGTGTAAAATGTGTGCAGTGTGTGTATAGTGTATGAAAGTGTGTGTACTATGCGTATTGTGTATATTGTGTGTAAAGTGTATAAAAGTGTGTAGTTTGCTAAATATGTACTGCGTGTATAGTGTATGTATGTGTGTAGTGTGTGTGTAATGTATATAGTGTATAGCGTGTGTATTGTGTACGAAATATGTGCAATGTGTAAAATGTGTGGATAGCGTGTGAATGTGTGTATAGTGCATGAAAGTGTGTGAATTGTGTGTATAGTGTGTTAAAAATATGAAGTGTGTGAAGTGTGTGTATTATGTGCAAAGTGTGTAAAGTATGTATATAGTGTGTGAAAGTGTGTATATAGTGTGTGAAATGTGTTTAGTGTGTGTATAATGTATGAAATGTATAGTGTGTGAAATATGCATAGTGTTTGTAAAATGTGTGTAGTATGCGTAGAGTGTAAAATTTGTGTGGAAACAAAAGGCTAGAGTTCAATGGTTGAAAGAGGGTGATAAAAATACCAAATTTTTTCATGTTGTTACAGCCCAAAGGAGGAAGGTCAATTGTATTGAAAAGTTGATTAGGAGCAACGACACGTGCTGTGAGAATGAGGAGGAGGTGGAATTAGAGATTTTGGATTTTTACAAACAGCTTTTCACCTCTTCCAATCCAGTCGATGGGGAGTGCTTCCTGGAGGAATTCCCCAAAACAGTGTCGAATGCAATGAATCAAAAGCTCATATCACCTGTGGAGGATGCAGAGATTCACAAAGCCATTCTTCAAATGAATCCCACCAAAGCCCCGGGGCCCGACGGTATGACACCCTTCTTTTTTCAACACTTTTGGCCTATTATTCAGAATGATGTTTGCCTTGCTGTGAAAAATTTCTTTTGGAAAGGTAAACTGCTCCGTAGTACTAATCATACACTTATCACCCTTATCCCCAAAATCCAAAACCCGACCTCAATATCCCACTATAGACCCATTAGCCTTTGCAATGTGGTCTATAAAATTATTTCCAAAATCCTTGCCGAAAGACTTAAACCTTGCCTTGATGTTTGTATTAGTGAAAATCAAGCTGCCTTTGTACCCGGTCGACAATTACTCGATAATGTTGTTATTGCTCAAGAGTGTATCCATCACCTAAAAAGTTTGAGAAGGGGAAACAAAAGATATATGGCCATTAAACTTGATATGGCTAAAGCCTATGATCGGGTTGAGTGGAAATTTCTTGGTCTTGTGTTAGAGAAAATGGGGTTTGCCCCGAGATTTATTTCTTGGATTCTCACATGTGTCCAATCATCATCCTTTTCCATCAACATCAATGGTCAAGCTAGAGGGTACATTACCCCCACGAGGGGTATTAGGCAAGGCGATCCAATCTCTCCATATTTGTTTCTCATCATTTCGGAAGTGTTTTCATTCCTGATTAATCAAGCTTGTAAACAGAACTCTTTTAGAGGAATGAAAGTTAGCAAAAGTGGACCATGTATTTCACACCTTTTTTTCGCAGATGATTCCATCATTTTTTGCGAGGCTAACATTTTGCAGGCCCAGGCCCTTAAGGAGCTGCTGAGAAAGTATTGTGCTATCTCTGGACAGCTGGTCAATTTTGAAAAATCTGCTGTATTCTACAGTAGAAATACTCCAGAAAATTCAAGGATAGAGATTGGAACTATCTTATACGGCCTTACTGAGCTCCATAGCACAAAATACCTTGGACTCCCATTGGTGATTGGCAGGTCAAAAAGAGACGTTTTTCAATATGTTTTGGAGGCAGTGAAAGCTCGAATTGGGGACTGGAAGAATAATTTCTTGAGTCAGGCTGGGAAAAGGGTGTTGATTAGAGCGGTGTTGGGGGCTCTTCCGGTTTTTGTTATGTCGTGCTTCAAACTTCCGGTGGGAATCTGTGAGGCAATTAATCGGGAGATGCAAAGATTTTGGTGGGGAAGCAAAGATGGTGACCATAATAAAATTCATTGGAAATCATGGAAGAAGATGGCGATCCCGAAGGAAAGTGGCGGCTTAGGTTTTCATGACATTCAAGCTTTTAATGATGCTCTTTTGGCCAAGCAAATTTGGCGCATCATTACAAAGCCTAATTTGCTGATGAGTAAGGTGCTTAAACACAAATATTTCCCGTCAGGTACACTGATGTCTACTCAACCAAAGCATAATTCTTCTTGGCTTTGGAGGTGTTGGATGGGTGCTAGGTATGTTATTCAAGCTGGGATCAGATTTCAGGTGGGGGATGGGAAATTGATCAGAATCCAAGAATCCCCTTGGCTGCCAGGTGCTCGAAATTTCATCCCTAAGCCCCGTGATCCGAATTCATTTGAGTGCGTTTGGGTGAGAGATTTAATGACTGAGGATGGTACAAATTGGAATAGGAAGTTAATCCAACACCACTTCTCGCATGTTGATGCTGAAACAATTTTCAAGCTTCCGATTAGTGTTACGGGCTGCCGTGATAGATTGGTTTGGCATTTCACTAGCAATGGGTTGTTCACAGTTAATTCAGCATATAAGATTCTCATGCAATTCAAGATGGCGGAGTCGAGTGAAGAGTGTAGCTTTGATCCAAAGTTCTTATCAAGCATGTGGGTTAAGCTATGGAGTTTGCAAATTAAAGAGAAACTTAAACCTTTCCTTTGGAGATGCTACTTTAACATCTTGCCTACCTGCAGCAACCTTATTAGAAAAGGTATGTCTCTTGACTCTATTTGTGCAATGTGTGGAGAAGAAGAGGAAACAATGGACCATTTATTTTTCAAATGCCCTAGAGCACAAATCGTGTGGAAAATTGCTCCAATCCATTGGGTTATGTTGTCACCAGCAGTTTCGTTTTCTCATTGGTGGCGATCAATTAGTGAAGCAGGTTCATTGACTCCCAATTCTGATCGTATGCATTTGACTACTTACATTCTTTGGTGGCTTTGGAAAACACGGAATTTGTGGGTTTTCAATAAACAATGGATTTCTGAGAAAGAACTTGTTGATGGGGCGATGCAAGAGTGGGAGGAGTTCAAAGATATGATAGCCCCTTTCTGTAAAAATGGATTATTAGATACTCTTGGGTCGAGTTCTCAAAGGTTGGAAACTACATGGTCACAGGCGGTAGGATGTTTTTTCATGTTCATCAGTGTCGCATTATCTGTTGATTCTTGTAGTGGTTTTGGGGGAATTGTGCAAAATGAGGAAGGAGTAATTGTACATGCTTGGGCTAAATCTAGGGATTCATTGTCTAATCCAGTGGAAGCTTATCTCCAAGCGGTTCGAGATGCTCAAATCATTGCCTTCAAAGTTGATTGGAGAAACATTCACATAATGGTTGATGCTAAGGATATTGATCTTCGCCCCTCTGCTTTCAAGCTTCTAGGTGTGAACTCCATTACAATAGCCGATGACATCAATCTTTTATGTAATTGTTTTGATAGTTGTTGTTTTGGTTACATTCCTAGCAATAGGATTGATGCTTCTTGTAAGCTTGCTTTATTTGCTCTCGAGAGCCCATACTCTTTGGAATGGTGCTCGGGGTTCCCTTCTTGGATCGTACCAGTCATCAAGAAGGGTACCTAGCCATTTGGCTTCCTCTTGTAACTTCTTTGAGTTATTGTTTTAATGAAACTATCGTTCATTGGCAAAAAAAAAAAAAAAAGAAATGTGTGTAGTGATCTATTGTGTTTAAAATGTATGCAGTGCGTGCATAGCTTGTGAATTGTGTGTAGTGTCTAAAAGTATGTGTAATGTTTGTAGTGTATGTGAAGTTTTTGTAACGTATAAAATGTATGCATGTTTAAAACGTGTATGTATGTGTGTGTAGTGTGTTAATAGTGTGTGAAGTGCATGTAGTGTGTGAAATGTGTTTGAAGTGTGTATGATTGTAGTGTTTGTGTATAATGTGTATAGTGTGAAATGTGTGCATAGTGTATGAAATGTGTTTTATGTGTATAGTGTAAAATGTGTGGATAGCGTGTGAATGTGTGCATAGTGCATGAAAGTGTGTGAATTGTGTGTATAGTGTGTTAAAAATATGAAGTGTGTGAAGTGTGTGTATTATGTGTGATAATGCGCAATCCGGTAATCACCCAATCGAACAGTAATCAACAAGAACAAAATATAAAAACACAGAATTTACGTGGTTCGATCCGGAGATCTACGTCCACGGGGAGAAAACGGCAATCGCCGAGGTGTTTCTTTCACTCGAATGTTGAGTTTACAGTGCGTGTTACAGAAAACAAAGTCCGAACCCTAATTCAGAGTTCTTTTCATCTATTTATACTACTAAACTCAAACCCTAACTAAATCCCTATAATCTTGCCCCCCAAATCTGCATGGCAGTTGGGAAAAGATCATGGGCCTTGATTCACGGAACCGATTTGATTTGCTGAATCGAATGCGCGTTGCTGGGCCTGTTGGGCCTGGGCCTTCGCGCTTGCTGGCGCGTTCGCTGAGCTGGTAAATGGGCTCAGGGTTAACCCGGCCCGAAGTAACCGGGTCATCCCTATCAGATGCCCCCCCCCCCAGCCGAAGTGAGGAGGGAGCTTCGGTTGTCACCGGGGTGGAATCGTAAGTAGGAGGAACCGTGGTCGCTGACGGGCCGAAGTGTTCATGGAGGACTAAGTCTATCCGCGTCCCTGGGCACTCCGCGGAGCAGTCTGTAGACTCGGAGTCGAGCTGAGCCGAAGTGCACGGGGCATTTGTCGAGAGATCGAGTTTCCCAGAAGCAAGAAACGCGTTGGGAGTTTATAACAACCTGGCCGAGGTGAAGGTACGCCGGAGCGAGTTGTTTGGCCAAAATGGAGGGATCACCGGAGTGTGGCAGTATAACCGAGGTGGAGAATACCCCGGAGTATAGGATTATGACCGAGGTAAAGAGGACACCGGAGTGCGGTAAGCTGGCCAAAATGAAAGGAACACCGGAGTGTGATTTTAATCTTCCTGGCGAAGAGTAAGGCTGATGTGATTGGCGGCGCCATAATGAGAGAGAGAGACGTGAAGTGACACGCTCTGCGAGTTCCAAGACAGCTGTTCCCCACGCGCCTCGGTAACTGCAAAGCGCGTGAGAAGCACGCATGAATCTCCATCACTGAATTTGAATAGGCTGCATCTGAGCCGTCGGTTTTTTGCATTTATATTAGGAATAACTGCACAGTAACTTTTCATCTTCTCCATTGTGATTCATCTGTTATAGAAAGCGGGAAAAAGAGGAACTTTGCGTTTGTGATTCATCAGAGATCAAAAATTTCTCAAATCCGTCCTTTCGAATTCAAATCAAGTAAGTATGTCATCCTCTTCATCTTCTTCATCTTCTGCCCCATCTTCGGTCTCGATCAAAGTAGTAGGAGGTTCGGACAAACCGTTATATGTCCCCCCCTATCATATATCTTTCCGGAGAAGGATGTGATTAGAACCATAGACAGAGTCGATGGTTTAGAGTGTAATACCAGGATGGTATCGTTTTACGAATGTCCGGCGGTTGATCTTGAGGTATCCTCCATAGGTTTACGGATGTCGCGGGGGCAACTTGAGAGGGAACTCCCATCATTTTATCTTCCTTTCGACCTTGATTACATAATTCCTACCCCCGAGGATAGGGCCTGTTGCCCACCGCAGGGGTTTATGACCGTATATATTGACTCCCTCAGAGTAGGGTTGAGACTGCCGCTGTGGGGCATAGTTGTAGAGTTGTTAAGATACTACGGCATTGCCCTCTGCCAGTTAGCGCCGAACGCGGTGAGGCAGTTGGTAGGATTCACAGTAGTTAGTAAGCAGGCCGGGATAGAGCCAACTGTAGAGCTTTTTAGGTTTTTCTACCAGCTGAAGAACTTCGGGAAGTCCAAGGGGTGGTATTCTTTTAGTCCCCGAGCCCGAGGAGGGTTTAAGGTCCAAAACCCGAGCAAAGTAGAGGGGTGGAAGGAGAGGTTCATATTTGTCAGGAATAAGATAGCTCTCCCGAAGTGGAGGAGTGACGAGGTGCAGGATTCCGCCCCTGTGGAGAATCCGGGGGCCGAAGTGAGGCACATATTCCTGCAAGTGGGGACTTTCCAAACCCTCTGTTCCGAGGAGGAACTGGAGAAGGCTGGGCTTAGCCTATATTATTCGGGAAACGAAGATGCCGAAGAGGGTAGGAGTTCTTTCGTCCTGTTTTTTAATTTTGCCGTTTTGCGCAGGACTGACCTTAGATATATATTTGCAGTGGGACGCTTCGGAAAGCAACCGGCATCGGGGAGCCCCGCCAAGGCTGAAGCGGCCAAGAAGAAGGGGAAAGCTGCGGAAGTATCTTCCCGGGGGAAGATACAAACCGGTGCGCGTCCGTCGACGGGGTCGGAGGAAAGAGTGACGCCGGCGGGGTCTCCGGCGTTGTCAAAGAAGAGGCCGGAGCCTACTGGGATGCCACAGGCCCCATCCAAGAGGCCCCGGACGGGGGAGAGCTCGCAGGTAACACCCAAAAACGCTGCTCATTACGTGAACTTACGCGAGATGTATAACCGAGGTCTAATTCCTGTGCCACGTTGTGTTTAAATTACCCAGGGAGAGCAGGCGATCCCCAGTATGTTGGGGTTTGACAGCACGGATGCTGAGAAAATTCTTCGGCTGGCCAAAGGGATTATAGAGGTCGGCCTGAAGAGCGAAGTGGAGGCCAAGGAGGAGCTAGCCGCGACGGCGCGGGACCTTCGCGCCCGAAATGACAAACTGTCATACGACTTGACCCAGGCACGCAAGAGGGCTGCCTTGGTTGAGTCCGAGATCGTGCGTCTGCGCGGTGTGGAGACGGAGAACCATGGTCTCCGGGGTGAGCTGATGCAGCTGCGAGCGGAGATGGAGGCGAGGGAAGCAGCCGTGGTTGGAGGGCAGGGAGCTCTGCTGAAGACCTTCGCTGAGAAGCTGTTCAAGACCACGACCTTCCTCGACTTTCAGACGAAGTTCGTGGCAATAGGGGACAAAGCCACCCGAGCCATGGTGCTGGAGGAGGTGAAGGAGGCATACCCGGATGTGGACATTACCCGTCCAGAATTCGGGTATGACCCTGAGGCAGCGGCCGAGGTGGAAAAGGCGTACTACGCCTCTCTAACGGAGCTGCCGGAGTGGCCGTTGGTGAATGCACTCGGGGAGAAGAAGCAGCTCCTAACTGCCGCAGAAGTCGCGAACTGCGAAGTGGAACAGGACGCTGAGTTCCTAGCCTTCTGCAGGGGTGAACTGGTCCCAGCCCCCCAAAACACCGAGCCCCTCCCACCGATGGAAGCCGAAGTCCCCGCTGAAACTGAGGCCGTCGTAGTAGCCGAAGGGGGAAATGCCGAAGTGCCTGAGGGCCAGCAAGAAGAGTTGCCCGAGGAGACTGAGGCAATTGAGCGGGAGGTCAGTAGATCCCCGCAAATTTAAACTTGTAAATTTGTAGAAATGTTAGGGATGATGTAATTGAACAATTGTACTTTTGCAACTTGAAATACAATTCCCTTTTCTTGGACTCTTGTCATTTGTTTATTTACGCCATCCATTATGTTGTTGTCGAACTGTATTCAACTATAATATGTTGGTGAGTAATCGTTCTGGTTGACTCTTATCATGTGTCTAGAACACCGCGGAGCTGCACGAGACAATAAAGAAGTTAATGAAATCACTTGAGTGGTTCCGCGGAGAGAAGAACCGTCTGGAAATGCACGTAGTGCCGAAGCTGAAGAAGCAGATAGCCTCGGCAGAGGAGAAGGTGGTCGAGGCCAATGAAAGAGCCAAAGACTTCGAGATGAAGTATCGAACCACAGCTGCCGAGATGAGCCGCGTCCGCGTTCACCACAAGGAATATGAACGAATTTTGTCCGAGTTCGGTCTTCTAACTTTTGAAGAAGTAGAAGAGCGGACTGTTGAAATCCAGAGTGACATCGCGGCGTTGATGTCGAGGAGCTCGGTCGAGTCCGCGGAGCTGGTGAGAAAAAGAGAAATCCTGGAATTGCTGCTTAGTATGTACGAAGGGCTAAAGGGCCGAATCAGGCAGAGGCCCGCTGCTGAAGAGTTCATTGCGAGCACAAGCCAGGACCGAAGTACGCAAAAAGCTCCTCGGAAGGAAAAGAAGACCAAAGGCAAGAAAAAGCCCTCTGAGCGGAGCAAAGGCATAGTCATCCAAGAGCCAACTCCGGTGACTATAACTGAAGAGGAGCCCGTGACGATTGCCGAACAGGTAGTCGATGAGCTGACTCAAGAGATTGAGGCGATGGTCCCGGAGGAGTGGGACCCTGAGCAATGGGCTCAAACCCCGAGGTCCACGTTACAACGAACCAGCCGAGAGCGGACCAGAGATGAAGCTCCTAGGCCAGCGCCTAGAGAAAGTCCTCGGCGAAGGGAACCGCGAAGGGATGACCGAGCCAGAGCCCAAGAGGGTAATAGAGCCGGAGCCCGAGGTCAAAGATCTTCAAGATCCCGGGGGACTCAACACAGACCGAGGAGCGGGTCCCAGCGCCGGAGCGCGCAGTATTGGCTCGGGGGCCATAGACAGTAGGTTTATCTGTTGCCTTGTTGTTATTCGTTTTTTTTTATTTTTTTTTATTTTGAGTTTTATGTAAAAAACCATTTGATATGTAATATTGAAAAGATGATAACTGGTGTAATGTGTACAAGCTGGTGTAATGAAAGTAACTCGTTACAAATCATTTTAATCGGGTGTTCGGGAACATAATAGAGAACTTGTTAACTGTTTTAAATAGGTGTTCGGGAACACGGTATGGATAAATCCAATCTCCCCGGACGGATCAGGCAGGAGTAAAAATACCTCCCCGGACGGATCAGGCGGGAGTAGACATTTCTCCGATTAAACAGACGAGAAAGGGGTGTAAGTCCGGGGACTGATATGCAAACCTCCTCGGACGGACCGAGAGAGAGACTTACTTGTCCGGAGACTAATAATGATAGTATGATTGTGTTAGGGCGTCCCCGTAACATAAAGAATAACACAGTAAGTTATGCAAGCAAAGAATTTTTATTCAATGATAAGTGCCGGAGCAAACTCGAAAGTACAAAGCGGAATAACGACTATAAAGGAAATTAAAGGAAAGATGGTACTTGCAATGTAGCCTTCATAAATAGAAACGCCTCAAATTTGTGACGTGCCAACTTCGGGGGATCGGGGTCCCGTTGATTTGTTCAAGCTGATAAGATCCGGAGTCATGTAAAGCAACGACTCGGTAGGGGCCTTCCCAAGAAGCATGCAGTTTGCCCTCAGGGGCAGCTTTGCTGGCCGAGTTAAGTCGAAGGACTAAGTCCCCGACATTGAACTGTGTACCTCGAACCCGGAGGTTGTAATACTGAGCAGCTCTCTGTTTGTACTTAGCCTGCTGAATGAACGATTGTTCTCGGCGATTCTCGAGCTCATCCAGATTTGCGCGAAGAGCCTCGTCATTATTATCTGGAACTAATGTGAGGAGGCGAGGACTCGGCACACTGATCTCAGCGGGGATAACGGCTTCGGAGCCGTAAGTAAGGCTGTAAGGAGTCTCCCCGGTGGAGGTGTGCGGCGTTGTCCGAATAGCCCATAAGACTTGTGGAAGGTTTTCAGCCCAAAGACCTTTGGCATTATCCAGGCGCTTTTTTATTCCCGTGAGAAGGGTCCGGTTGGTGACCTCAACCTGCCCGTTTGCTTGAGGGTGAGCCACCGAAGTGAAAATCTGTTTGATGTGGAGTTCTTCACACCATGAGCGGAATGGATCGTTGGCAAACTGTTTACCGTTGTCCGAGATGATAGTGCTCGGGATGCCGAAGCGACAAACAATATTGCGCCACACAAACTTTAAAATGTTCTGTCCGGTGATAGCCGTAAGTGGTTCGGCTTCGACCCACTTAGTGAAGTAGTCTACGGCGACGACCAGGAATTTCAACCCTCCCGGAGCGACAGGGAAAGGCCCAACAATATCAATGCCCCATTGGATGAACGGCCATGCTCCTTGGATTCCGGTGAGCTCAGTCTGTGGCAAATGCTTCACCCTGGAGTGTAGCTGACACTTGCTGCATCTAGTCACTAAGTCGTGAGCATCGTTGAATAGGGTAGGCCAATAGTATCCCCAACGGAGAACTTTTTTTGCTAGAGTCCGGGAACCGATATGGCTTGCACAGGCCCCTTCATGAACCTCTCGTAGAACTTGAATAGCCTCGGCAGGGGCGAGGCACCGAAGATTCGGTTGTAGGTACGATTGTCGGTATAGAACTCCATTATGAAGGGAGTATTTGGGGGCTTTGAGCACAACTTGCCGAGCTCGTAGCTTGTCAGTGGGTAGAATCCCATCTTGGAGATACTGAATGATCGGAGTCATCCAGTTCGGATCACTGTCGGTCAGTACCGAGACTGTAGCCTCATGAATTGCTGGATGGGAAAGGTCTTCAACCTTGATATCCGGAGATATATTAGTTTGGACCACGGAGGCCAACTTGCTGAGTGTGTCTGCCCTGGAATTTTGAGCACGCGGGATTTTCCGGATAATAACTGTATCAAAAGTTGATATGAATTTGAGTGCTAGAGCGCGGTACCTGACCATTGTTTCTTCTTTGGCGACATAAGTCCCCTGAATTTGCTTAGACACGATCTCGGAGTCCGTGAAAAGCTCTAAGTGACGAACACCTAAAGATTGAGCGAGCCGGAGCCCGGCGAGGACTGCCTCGTATTCTGCTACATTGTTAGTCACCTTAAATTTGAATCGGATGACATATTTGACCTCGACCCCCTCAGGGTCGATGAGAAGCAGCCCGGCACCACTTCCTCGGACTGTGGATGCTCCATCTACAAATAGTTGCCACATCCGTGGTGGTGGAGCGGGTGTGACACGGTGTGGTGTATCATTGTCTGCGGGGGACTCATGATTATCTGCCGGGGTTTCGGCCAAGAAGTCAGCAAGTGCTTGACCTTTAATTGCTCGGCGGGGGAGGAAATGGATATCATACTCACCTAACTTAATTGCCCACTTAGCGAGGCGCCCGGACACCTCGGGTTTCACAAGGATCTGGCGTATAGGGTGATTGGTTAGGACTCGTATTTCACGCCCCTGGAAGTATGGCCGAAGACGCCGAGCTGCCATAACAAGAGCCAAAGCGATTTTTTCAAGTTCTGAATATCGCGTCTCGGCTCCATGGAGCACCCGGCTTGCAAAATATACGGGATGTTGAACCCCCTCCACTTCGCGCACAAGAGCGGCGCTGACAGCTTCTTCGGCGGATGCCAGATATAAGTACAGTGGCTCTCCGGGGAGAGGAACTGACAAAGTAGGCAGCTGCTGTATATGCAGTTTCAAGGCTTCAAAAGCCTCGGTGCACTCTGGAGTCCACTCAAAGGACTTCGCTTGCCTCAGGATCTTGAAAAATGGGAGCTGGCGCTCCGCTGCTTTCGATAAGAATCTGTTTAAAGCCGCTAGGCCACCTGTAAGGCGTTGAACTTCCCTGAATGTTTTTGGGGGCTGCAAATCTAATACATCACGGAGTTTAGCTGGATTGGCTTGCAAGCCGTTTTGTGAAACCATGTATCCGAGGAACTTCCCGGAGCCAACACCGAAAGTGCATTTTGCCGGATTGAGTCGCAAGTTATAGCGCCGCAGGGTGCGCAATGTTTCGGCGATATCCTGCACACATGAAGGATGGGAGGAGCTTTTGATGACCAAGTCATCGATGTAAACCTCAACATTGCGACCTATCTGGTCGTGGAAGACAAAGTCCATTAGACGCTGATAGGTGGCCCCAACATTCTTGAGCCCGAAGGACAGTTTCTTGAAAGCGTAGCATCCAAAGGCAGTGATAAACGCCGTTTTGATAGCATCCTGTGGATCCATAAAGATCTGATGATAGCCTTTGTACAGGTCTAAGAAACAAAGTGCCGCGTACCCCGTAATGGCTTCGGCCTTTCGATCGATGGAGGGCAGAGGATAGCAGTCCTTGGGACAGTGCTTATTGAGATCGGAAAAATCAACACACATCCGCCATGCCCCACTGCTTTTTGTTACCATTACTGGATTGGACAACCAGGAGGGGTAGAATACCTCGAACAAGATGTCCGCATCTAGGAGTTGCTTCACCTCAATTCGAATGGCTTCATTTCGCTCCGGAGCGAATTTCCTCTGTTTCTATTGGATTGGCTTGACACTAGGATCGATATTCAGCTTGTGGGTAATCACCTCGGGAGAGACTCCGGGCATGTCCAGAGGAGACCATGCGAAAACATCGGAATATTCTCGCAGGGTCTGGATAATGGCCTGATGTAGCCATGGCACGTCCACGGCCCCTACTGTTACTGTCTGCTCTGGCTTAGACGGATCTAGCGGGATTTGAGCAGTGGCATCCCCCAATGGGGTACGGTCCCGAGGTTCTAGAACCTGTGATGTTACCTGAAGCTGCTGTTTGGGAGAAACCTTAGCAGTCTTCTTGAGCGCCACATACATGCACTCTTTTGAGACCCGTTGACTGCCACGGATGGTCACTTCACCATGCGAAGTGGGAAACTTTAGCGCGATGTGATACGTGGAGCATATGGCTTTTGCCGGGGTGAGCCAGTCTCGGCCCAATATCATGTTATATGGTGAGGGAGAATTCACCACATAAAAGTCCACGAAGATAGTTTTTATCTTCGGATAAGTCCCCAAAGACGTTGGGAGAGTAATGATACCTTCCGGCCGGACTTCACCCTGGGTGAATGTCTGTAATGGCCCGGGGGCCGGTCGAAGTTGGTCTCGGGAAATCCCCATCCTCTCGAAACAGTCCGCAAATATGATGCTTACTGCAGCACCATTGTCCACGAAGACCCGTCGTATTGTTATATTGGCTACAGTCATGTCAATGACAATAGCGTCAGTGTGGGGTGTTATCTCTGGAACCGGATCCCTATCCGTGAAGCTGACAGTGTCGAACTGATGGAGGCGTTTGTGGCGTGGCTCCTCGGGAGGAGGACGTCGAGCCTCTGCCTTCAAGGCATGTCGTGAAGCCCCGGTGGGTAGGGCTCCATATATCACGTTTATCACGTGAGGGGGTGCGTTGTCCCCGGGTCCTCCCGAAGGAGGAGGTGGAAGTGGGAGACGTGACGGCTGGCGATTGCCAGAATCTTGTCGCGCGTAGTTATTGGGCCCCTACCGATTATTCTGCCAATGTGGCCGATTTTGTTGATTATCTCGATCATGGTAACCTCCGCGGTGATGAGATGAGCCCCCATTGTGGTTTGCCCGAGGTTGGTCTCCGGTTCGCGCAACGTATTGCCGCAAAAACCCTTTCTTGAGGCATTCCTCAATCTCCTTGCCGAGTTCTCGGCACTCCTCTGTCTCATGTCCGTGATCTCGGTGGTATGCGCACCACTTTCCACGGTTCCTCTTTTCAGGAGGCGCTGTCATCCGCGGACAAGGTCGGAAATCGTTTTTGTGGAGTGAAAGAATTTCAGCCCGTGACTTCGTCAGTGGAGTCAATTGCGGAATTGCACTTCGGGATTCTGAATGCCCCGGTGTCAAGCGTGAAAATGCGCTAGTTCGCGTACTAGGACCAGTTTGTGCTTTGTCGGCCTGTCGCTTGATTGCGTGCTTCTCACGCTTCTGCCGTGTCTGTTCCTCGGCCTTAGCAAATTTGCACACTGTTTTGAACAGTGCTCGAGTTGTGACCGGGGTGTTCCGAGCTAACTCGGTGTGGAGTGCTCCAGGGCGGAGTCCATTCATGAAGGCGTTGATGGCCACATCGTCGGGGCAATTTCCCACCTTGAGACTTACCGCTGTGAAACGGTCCAGAAATTGAGTAACAGTTTCACCGTCCCGTTGTTCCATACTCATAACGTCGGTCAGAGTGGCCATGGGCTTCGCTCGGGCTTCGAACCTTGCCCAGAAGTGCTCGGCGAGTTCTCTGAATGAGGATATGCTGTCTCGCGGGAGAGAATCAAACCAGACCCGAGCTTCATCCTGTAAGTACTCCGGGAAAATCCTACAGTACTGAAGGGATGTGATGTTATCATGACTAAGCATACTGTGCCTAAAAGCGCCAAGAAAATTGGCCGGATCGCCCGTGCCGTTGTAAGGTGATATAGCTGGCCGTTTGAACCCTTCGGGAAGGGTGATGGCCATGATTTTGGAGGAGAACGGCGTGATAATCTCTCCATTGGCATCAAGGCCTAGGATTCTGTCCAGTTCAACGTTGCGTTGAACCCGCTCATACTCTTGGAGATCCTGAGCATGAGAGTCAGCGTAGCGAACTTTTTTAGCCGCATTAAGTGGACGACGGCGATCCACATCAGCTGGTTCCTCATTGCGAGGTCGTGATCCGTTTGAACTCCCAAGGTCCTCGGAAGAACCAGGTCGTTCCCGTCGTCGATCCTGACGCCCGCGATAGCCCGGTTCCCGCTGTCCGCGCGGGCGAGGTGGAGGCACCCCAGGATTATCATTATGGCTAACAGGTTCTGCGGCAGGCCCCGCTGGGCGTAGGCGATTAACTGCCCAATCTTGTAGGACATGCGCATGCTCCTGTAAGAAATCTTGGAGCAGTTCTGGGGTGATTTGAATGTTCACCGGTGGCTGAGCAACAGCAATATTAGGGTCTTGCTGATCTTGAGGGGGTGGAGGGTTTTGATTACCCTGATGATTGGATACACTCGCTTCCGGCAATTGCCCCGGCGGTGCAACTTGATCCACGGGTGGATCTTGATCGGAATGGTCTCTACGGCGGGCTTGATTCAAACGAGTCGTCACCATGATTCTTGAATGCAATGTGAACGTCAAAGATTACCGGTTAATGCGTTCAAAAAACTGTCTTGTCGTTCCAACAGACGGCGCCAATTTGATAATGCGCAATCCGGTAATCACCCAATCGAACAGTAATCAACAAGAACAAAATATAAAAACACAGAATTTACGTGGTTCGATCCGGAGATCTACGTCCACGGGGAGAAAACGGTAATCGCCGAGGTGTTTCTTTCACTCGAATGTTGAGTTTATAGTGCGTGTTACAGAAAACAAAGTCCGAACCCTAATTCAGAGTTCTTTTCATCTATTTATACTACTAAACTCAAACCCTAACTAAATCCCTATAATCTTGCCCCCCAAATCTGCATGGCAGTTGGGAAAAGATCATGGGCCTTGATTCACGGAACCGATTTGATTTGCTGAATCAAATGCGCGTTGCTGGGCCTGTTGGGCCTGGGCCTTCGCGCTTGCTGGCGCGTTCGCTGAGCTGGTAAATGGGCTCAGGGTTAACCCGGCCCGAAGTAACCGGGTCATCCCTATCAATGTGCAAAGTGTGTAAAGTGTGTATATAGTGTGTGAAAGTGTGTATATAGTGTGTGAAATGTGTTTAGTGTGTGTATAATGTATGAAATGTATAGTGTGTGAAATATGCATAGTGTTTGTAAAATGTGTGTAGTATGCGTAGGGTGTAAAATTTGTGTGGTATGAAATGTGTGTAGTGATCTATAGTGTTTAAAATGTATGCAGTGCGTGCATAGCTTGTGAATTGTGTGTAGTGTCTAAAAGTATGTGTAATGTTTGTAGTGTATGTGAAGTTTTTGTAACGTATAAAATGTATGCATGTTTAAAACGTGTATGTATGTGTGTGTAGTGTGTTAATAGTGTGTGAAGTGCATGTAGTGTGTGAAATGTGTTTGAAGTGTGTATAATTGTAGTGTTTGTGTATAATGTGTATAGTGGGAAATGTGTGCATAGTGTATGAAATGTGTTTTATGAGTAAAGTGTGTGTAATATGTGTAGTGTGTGGTTCGTGGTGCACTATTCGCTAAGGTGAGAAATAGGTGATGTTTTGTTCAACTACCATGTAAATGTTTCCAAAAAACATAGTAGTGCTGTTCCTAAGTAGAATAACAATAACATAAAGAACATTCTCTAAAAAATCAACAAAACAAGCAGCATCACAATTCACAACCTGAGGTTGCGGGGGAACAACGATGTCTTGCGGATGTTGTTCAGCGCGCAGAAAAGCATCACCACTCGCTCCAACCCCACTACAAATCCTTTGTGAGGTGGGACACCGTACCTTGGAGTAAACACAACCACGTCAAATACACAAATATGGTAGAAAACCCGAGATGATGTAGTATGTTTATTTAAGATTGGAGCGTGATGAAATAGGCTGAGATGAAAAATAGGTGAAAAAGTAAATTTGATCTTATCCAATATATTGAAGAAAACCTCACACACACACCTGATATCAATGATATTTTACATTCATACACACAATTTATAATCTCAAACTGCAATTATTCTTCAGATGACAATCAAATGTTCTATCTTCATTGGCATTAACTGTAAAACTAGAGATGTTTGGTAAGTGAACAGAAGCTTACCTGAAAGAATCAGTGTAAGTTGATATCGTCCCAACATCAATTCCACAAGCTTGTGCACGCTCTTTCAAGAAGTCAGCCACGTGGACATGTTGAGCACCTGATATTATTTCCTCACCTAAAAAATAAATCAAGAAAGATATTCAGGAACCAGATTCATTACGAGGGTGTTTACAAATGCTTAAATTAAGTAATTTTGGGCTTTCAGCTTCAAAAAAGCTGAAAATAGTGTTCGCAAATGTCAAGTGCTTAAACTTAAGTTGATTTAAGCTAAAAATTATTGTTTTCAGAATCATTTCATCAAAAGCAGAAGCAATTGCAAATACCCCTACATCAATGAGAACTTTTACTATGAATATGAATGATGTAAACATAGTTTTGCACTTACCGCGGATGAAAACATCAAACGAATTGTTGTACTTTGGATCATAATAGCACGGCATGGTATAGAATGGTCGAACAACCAGACGATAGCTATGAAGTATGTAGAACTCAGTGCCATACATACCTAAACCAGAATTCCCATTTAATCTTGTACCAACGTGCTAAAACTCAGACTAATACAACTTACGTCACTGCAAAACACAAACCACCATAAAAATAGGTGTAATAAATTGGAAAGGAACAGTAAGCAGAAGTCATACTTCTCCAGTACAAGCTGGCCAAGCTCTCTCTGATTCTGTGTTGAGATCTCCAAGCGGATCAATTTCAATGCCAGCCTCCTACAGAAGCAGAAGAAGGTGAAAAATATTAAGGGCAAAGCACAAATCAGTAAACAAGTCGTACATTAGAATTCACTTCCAATCACGAAACTATGTGAATTTCGTGCACATTGAGTATCTCCTCAAGTTAGGTAATTATACATGAAGATTTTAATGCAGACACAACGGGTATAATACCGTTAAAGTACATATTTGCTTACATCCTCAGCTCTTATATCCAATAAGTTTTTTTATGAAGACTCATTTGTGCTTTAATGCACTAATGTAACATTTCCGTTTAATCTAGTGACTACAAAACATTACTTGGTAAGTAACCAATTAAGATCTTTTTTTACTCTACACATTCGCTGAAAAATGGAGGCTATGACCTCCAAATATTTGCCCTCCAGGGGTCCACTTAAGTGTAAAACATTGCTCTTATACTGCAAACTTTCAGAATCTATCATAATATAACCAAGTAATACAAGTTACCAATGTACGGATACAAAACCATTTTCTTTAGTAACTTCAGTTTGACTTGATCTTTTAGTGTTCTCACATCAAACCAAAGTAAAGTTGGGTCATTTCTTTACAGATGTTTAACATTCATATTATCCTCATACCTTCTGCATTTGAACCCCCTCTTCAAAGGTTACCCGTAAGGTCTTCCGCAAATACTGCAAATTCATGTACAATAATAAAGAGTGTCAAGAAAAAATTGTTCAAATGAAAATATAGTAGGATGGTGTTTTTCTAAGCTTATAAACTCTTCAAAACATCTTAATTTCGTACAGTACTCAGGATTTCGTAATGTTAATTTCACAGCAAATTAAACAATCACTGATTGGTGTCAACCAAAACAAAACCACTCTACAACCATATTAGCATTAGGTTATCGATAAAGGGGGAAGAGAGAGACAGAAAAAAAACACACACGACAACCATAAAACAAACCAGATTGAACAACTATTTATGACAATCTACTAAGATAAGTTCAAAAGTGTACTTCACCAAACAAAAGATATAAATATCAACTTAGATATCGCATAACAGGCATGCCAAAGAAACAAAAAGCATAAGAAACAAAAAGCATATTCCATACAGCTCTGTCTGCAGCCAGATCTCGAGTAAACTGGAAATTGTGCAAAAAATAAAAACAATATACTTACATTCTCAACTTGACACTGAACGCGAAATATTGCTTGATTAGCAGGGGTGCGCATGTCAAGGACTCTGAAGTTCAATCGCGTATCCTGATTTACACGAACGCGGTCAGAACGCATTCATCAGTACAAAATTATCCAGCTAAATGGTGAAAGCATTCTGTTATGTATGTCTCGTCAAGTTATACGGGAACATAGGATACCTGCAAAGACTTCTCTATTTCAAGCTCACTTCTAGCAGCATCTTCAATATTGATAGGCAGAACAGGAAGAGCAATGTTAACAATTTAGAGTCTCCTCACTTGAATTTCCACCTTAAAGAATTAAAATAAAACACCTCAATATCTATCAGATGATGACAGAAGAATAAAAACCCTAGCATGATTATATACAATAAATTATATAAAAAAGACGTACAGAAACATGACATAGGAGAAATCAAGGCAATATAATACTCATAGGAATAACTTATAAATCCAGTAACAGAATTTAAATAAATTAATTGACTTAAACTGTGATTCTCTTTCAATTCTACTCCATTCTCAACACATTTATAAAACACTAACAATAGGAAGCCTATTCGATAATCCAATTAGAAGGTCTAAATAGCCAAATCATATACAAACAAGCCATATTCATCAAATTAGAACCCTAAGTTAAAATCCAACAATAGCATCAAATTGTGACTTTGTCCCTAAACAAGGAATGGATAAATCTACGATTTTGCTCCAAGTGGGCTGAATTTTGTTCAATTATAATATAAAGTGTGGGTACAGAATTTTACAATCAAGGTGAGCGGACTTAGAGGGTGTTTCGCTAAGCTTATAAGCTTCTCAAAACATCTTATAAGATGTTGAAAGCTTAAAAGCTCTTCAAATGTGTTTGGCAAAATAAGATGTTAAACAACTTATACGATGTAAAATAAGATCTTACAGATTATAAGCTCCAAAACAAATAAGTTCCTCTAGTCCATCTTATTTTTTAAGATCTTAATAATTAGACACAAACTTCACACACTTGGCACACTACATGCTACACACACTTCATACACAATACACACTTTTCACTCACAATACACACACTAAACACACAAGACACACGCAGTACACACAATTCACGCACAATACACACTTCACACATCACACTTTTCACCCACCACACTCAATACACACATTTCCTACACTAGTAAAAATGAGTGTTTGACAGTAGTTTTCAAATTAGTCTCCCAAATGCATGTTAAATCACCCCATTCAATGGCAAGCTTACAAGCTATTTTATCCATAATCTCTTGAAACAACTTAAGACGTCGGAGCTTATAAGATGTTTAAAATAAGCTTAGCCAAACACCCTATAAATTAACTTGTTGTTCATACCATGCATACAATTTTAATTTCAGCTAATATACACTCAACATATTAAACAACCTGCAAATTATGTCAATTGTGGAAACAAGATATCTGCAATGTCCCAAAACCCAAAACCCTAATTTTCATAATCAGAAACACCAACACACACAAACTGTTTCAGTTGAATACATAATCAACAGTATTAAACAACCTGCGAATTACATTAACTGTGGAAGCAAGATATCTGCAATGTCCCAAATACCTTAACCCTAATTTTCAAAATCAGAAATACCAACACACACACAAACCTGTTTCAGAGAATATACAATCAATAGTATTAAACAACAACCTGCAAATTACATTAACAGTTGAAGCAAAATATTTGCAATGTCCCAAAACCCTAAACCCTAATTTTCATGATCAGAATTACTAACACAAACAAACCTGTTTCAGTGACTATACAATCAACAGTATTAAACAACCTGCAAATTACATTAACTGTCGAAGCAAGATATTTGCAATGTCCCAAAACCCTAAAAACCAATTTTCATGATCAGAAATACCAACACACACACAAACCTGTTTCAGCGAATAGACAATCAACAGTATTAAACAACCAGCAAATTACATTAAATATGGAAAGCAAGATATCTGCAATGTCCCAAAACCCTAAACCCTAATTTTCAAAATCAGAAATACCAACACACACAAACCTGTTGAGTGGCGCCAGTGATGGATTGATTCGGCACCGACATTACACCCTCAACGTCAATTATACTATCCCGGCTCAAACTATTAGCGAACTTCACCATCTGCGGGCTCACCAAATCCGGAGCCACAGTCAACACGTACTGCACCGTAAACCCCCACTCCCTGACCACCACAAACGCCATCTTCTTCCCCACGGCGCGGATCGTCTGCGCAGGCCCACGTATCAGCACCATTTCGTCCTTTAACTCGTTACTCAAATCCGTAACCTCTGTCCACTGTCTCCCCGATATCTCTCTCGATTGCAGGTCCGTCAACGGGATTTCGCCGTAATTGGCCGCCAGTGGATCGTTGGCATCCATGGTAACGGATGCAATTGCCAATGTCTTCGGCGCCGGGCGTGTTCTGCGGCGGTTCTTCGGATGACATCGTGAGAGAGGTGGATTTGTGGTCTGATTTGAGAAAAGGGTTAAGCGAAGAAGATGAATTGTTGGGAGCCGAGGTTTTTCTCTTCGTTTGGTTTAGGTCCGCTTTCCTTTTTCTTTTTTTGTGAGCTAGGCGCTTTTCTAGTAAAGGAAAGAGTCGGCTAGTGCAACTCGGAAGCGGGTGTTAAGGTTTTTCATGCGGGAGAGTTAACACGGACTGATTAGATGCATAGTTTAATTTTTGTTTTTATAGTTTAACTATTTGTTTGTCAAAATAGTCAAAGCCTCATTTTGATCATTACCTTCACTAAGACTACTCAATCCCATTTATTTTACATATTTCATCGTCTATACATTAAATCGTGAATTTAATTGTCATTTTTTCAGTAAAAAATATATCAAAATTTCAGGAAGAAGGCGATTCAGAAAAGAGGTTAAACACGCTATAATATAATATGTTTTTTGCCTTTTAAAGTCGTGTAACTTTAAAACTACTGTGTTGCAATATGGTGTTAGAAAAGGTAAATATGTTTTTCGCCTGAAATTTTTGTTACACGATGAAAAGCATGTACACGAGATTTTACACGATATATTCATGTTAGATCATGTTAATACACGATAAATAAACAACGTAGACGATAAGTAGTCCATAACTGTTTGTACACGATATTGTGTACATGTTATATTTTGATATTGTGATATGTTGTAACATTTATCATGTAGGTCTATATACGTATTTTTTTTTTTTTTTTTTATCGTGTCAATGTAACAATCATCGTGTACATGTATTATGTTTATATTGTTGACTATTTCACCGTGTAGTGAAATTTTCCCTTTTTCCGTTATATAGATGACTTTTATTTATTTACTTATTTATTTATTTTGTATCAATCATCATTATGAAAAGTAATTGTAGTAATGTAGGTCTCAACATAGACATAAGTTTTAATTTCCATGCACATTACAATGAGAAAATATTTCATATATATCAATTCAATCTAGAAAAATGATATAATAAATAAATAATTAAAAATATATAACTAAATATGAGTAGTTCGATTCGACCAATTAAATTCTTTTTGGTTAAGAGTCGAACTGAATTATAAATCAGTTATAATATTTGGAACCAAACTAAACTGAAACAGAATCAAACCGATTGTATACACATAACTGTATCGAATCGAACTACTCCATCCAAATTTTTTCTTTTTTCAATTCAATTTTGATCGTTCGTACCAAGTATCCCCCGATGTAATACTCCCTCCGTCCCGGTTAAAGCTTCCACTTTGATCGGGCACGGATGTTAAGAAAAAACAGTTATTTGACTTTTTAAAGGTGGAGATTGAGTGGTTGAAATTTTGAGGGTGAGGATTGTGGGATTAGTTTCTTTTTTTGGTTGACAAATTTAGCTGGGACGAACCGAAAAGGCAAGTAGGCAGCTTTAAGCGGGACGGAGTATTACAAACACAATAAAAAGTTATTTTAACCCATTCGTGGGATGCGGGTATGAGTCTTAGTTAGGGTCTTTTTCTCTATTTTCTTCTAAATATATCTCCATTGAATCAACCTATCACAAGAAAAAGAAATCGAAATCGAAATCATACATAGTTCCGAAATGTTGAATCACGAAAGCAGTCCCCAGTTACCGAATCTGGAACCAATAATCCCCCAATCATGAACTCAGATTCCAAACCAAATCCATCCCCTGAAACCCTAACGCACCCCAAAGAATCCAAACCGGAAACCGCCACCACCGCCACCGCCGCCGGAGGCCAACACGCGGACTACGCGCCCTATTCGAAACTCGAACCAGACGACGTCGCTCCAGTCGCCAATACATGGAGCTCCACCACCGCTGCTGGTGACTCTGCCCCTGCCACCGCCACCACTATGCCCACCGACTCAAATCCCTACGTCTCCGCCTCAAATCCCGTCCCCGATTCTTCCATGAAAAGTAATTTGGCTTGTAATTTGTCGTTGTGGATGAACTTTGTTTATTTATTAATGTATCTCTGATGAAATTCTGATTTGGGGATTTTAGATAACATGGACAAGGTTAAGGATGTATTGGGAAGATGGGGAAAGAGGGCTGCAGAGGCCACTGAGAAGGCTGAAGACTTGGCTGGCAACATGTGGGAGGACGAAGGAGAGGACGAAGAAGAGGAAGCTTCCAATGTCGGAAAAGAAGCAGCATCAACCCCCCATATCCGCAGGTCAGAATTCTGCTAAAAAGTATCGTTTGCAATTGGCAATGCGACTGTAACGAATTAGCTACTTTATTAATATCAGCTTCTGATTTAACGCTATAAACCTTTATCTTTTCTGTGTATGATCTTCCTTTCCTTCTATCTTTTTTCATCTTCGACTCAACTCGATTGCAAGGGCTGAAAATAGAGGTGTATAATCATGACTTATCTGGTTAGTTGGGAATTTAACTTAATTTCCGTTTCCGGAGTGATCGTTATCTTGGATTTATGCGCATAATCATACTTCGAAATTGGAGGAATTAAGATGATTTTCAGCGGATGTGAGTTCTATGATGAGTTGCTATTATTAATTTCTTAGTATTTTTATTCTCTGGATTGATTGATGTTTTTTTTTTGAGATCCGATGTTGTTATAATTTCATTTTATGTGCTGCAGAGCACAAGAGAGTAGATATACAGAACAGCCATGCTGAGAAGCTTGTTGGAATATTGCACGAAACGGGGTCTCGTGAGCTTGTAATTATATGCCATGGATTCCGATCCACAGAGGTGAGTGATCATGTAACTCATTCTTTGATCATACTACTAAGAATTGCTTCTTTTTTGTGTGTGTGTTTGTGTGAAGTGTATGTGAAGTTTGTGTAGCGTGTTTAATGTGTATGATTGTGTGATATGAGCTTGTATTAAAATAACTAGATTGTGTAAAAGATTTCAAAAATCCATCGAAAATGAACTAAAAATTTAGAAGGAATTTAAAATGCACTGATTTAAATTAATAGCCAAACGAGTGGAGTGGATTTGATTGTGCATTTCAAATACATTCCTCAACCATAGCTAAATTCCTCCATCCAAAAATACGTGTGATGTGTAAAATGTGTGTATAGTGTGTAAAATGTGTATAGTGCGTAAAATATGTATTGTGCGTGTATAGTGTGTAGTGTGTAGTTTGTGTAATATGTGTGCAGTGTGTATGAAATGTGTGTAGTGTACGTATAGTGTATAAAATGTGTGTAGTGTTTATATAGTGTGTGTATGTGTAGTGTGTAAAATGTGCGTATAGTGTTTAAAATTTGTGTAATGAGTGTATAGTGTATGAAATGTATGAAATATGTGTAGTGTGCGTATAGTGTGTGAAATGTGTATAGTGTGTGCATTGTGTGTGGAATGTGTAAAATGTGTGTAGTGTGTAATGTATGAAATGTGTGTAGTATGTGTATAATATGTGAAATTTGTGTAGTGTGTGTAGTTTGTGTATAGTGTCTGAAAAATGTGTAGTGTGTGTATAATGTGTAAAAAGTATGTATAGTGTGTGAAATGTGTGGTGTAAAATAAGTGTATAATGTGTAAATATGTGTGTATAGTGTGAAATGTAAAATGTGTAATTCGCCCAGCCTTGGTTTCGAACTTGAGACCTCTGGAATGAGTCTCCAAGCTTTAACCAACAGACCAAGTCACCAACATATTATTATGTTTACATAGCATTTATATAACATATTTAGTAAAATTCTACTTATATACCATAAATTATGAAAATGAAAATTAGAAATAATTGGGCATTTTTGGCCCATAATTAGTTATCAAAATGAAAATAAAAATGGAAATAATTGGTCCATAATTAGTTATCAAAATGAAAATCAGAAATATAAAAACTTAGTATAAAATAATAATTGGGCATTTTTGTAAATTTTTTGTTTTGTTTATAATTTTAAGATGAATTTATGTATTAAAGTTGGTTATAATATTTTTAAAATATTTTGTTAAACTTTCGAAATTTTAATATAATATTTTCGTACTAGTAATTAGTAATGTTGCATGAAAAAAGGTCAAAAAATGTTTTATATTGTCACTCATTGTTTATATTATTTTATATTTATAAATTAGTTGTAAATAAATCTATTCCTATCAAATTTAAGATGGTATATGTATTTGAGTTTGTTATAATAATTGTAAATATATCATGTTAAATTTTGAGATTTTTAATATACTTTTTAACATTTTTCAGAAAATTGCACCAATATTTCGATATTTATCGAGATCTCATCGAAATCTCCGTAATTGAAACACCGATATTTTCGTAAAAACTGAAATTTCAGTCCTTGGTTTAGTGTGTAGCGTGTGTATAGTGTGTGAATTATGTGAAATGTGTGTAGGGTGTGTATAGTTTGTGAAATGTGTGTAGTATATATACAGTGTGTAAAATGTGTGTAGTTTGTGTATAATATGTAAAATGTGTGTAGTTTGTGTGAAATGTGTAAGTGTAAAATGTGTTGTGAAATATGTAAAATGTGTGTTGTGTGTGAAATGTGTATTGTGTGTGTAGTGTGTGAAATGTGTGAATAGTGTGTGAAACGTATGTATAGTGTGCGTATAAAATGTGTGTAGTGTGTATATAGTGTGTAAAATGTAAAATGTGTGTAGTGTGTTAAATGTGTGTGAAATATGTGTAGTGCGTGTAATGTGTGAATTATGTGTGTAATGCGTATAGTATGTGAAATTTGAGTGTGACATATAACATTTTTAAAAAAATGATTGACTAGAGATGCTTATTTTTTTTTTAGTTTATAAGCTCTAAGATCTTATTTTTAGAACTTACTAGATGTCCTCCCGTGCGATGCACGGGATAAACTATTGAACATTTTATTTAATTAATAATATGTGATAAAATTTTAATGTTGTTGTAAAAGCATTATAACATACCTACAGTGTATACACATAATATTATTTGATGTATTTAACTTAAATAAATATTAACATTTATTTTTTGATGTAGGGGAATATGAGTCTTAAACTTAGTTTCATAAAAAGTAAATTAAATTATTTTTATTATGCATCAACTTCTATTAAAAATATATAATCCACATTTTTCACTAATATAATTTTTATGCAATTGAGCATTAATGTAAATCTAACAAATTCTTGTCATTTTACTATTTGTCATAAAAACAAACTAATTCTGAAACTCGAATAATTATTAAAATATAAAATTGTGAAAATAAACTAAAAATTATATGTTTCTGAAATACTCTCACACTTTTTATATGAAAATATTTAATTATCTAAATATATCATAATTAACCTTGCAAAAAGTATTTTAGATTTAAATTAATTAATTTATATATCTATATGGATATTTAATTGAAGGTCGTAAAATAAGGACTAATTTGATATATTTTTCATTAAAAATAAAATTGATAAAAAAAAAGTTATAATTATTTAAACTTTTAGATTAAAAATAAGAAGAATGAAGAGAGAGGAATTTTTTATTTGTAGATAAGAACATATGATGGAATAACTTTCAATATAAAAAAAAAAAGATAAAATAAAAAATTGTCTTGCTGATATAAAAAGTGCAAAAAAAAAAAAAGAAAAAAGAAAAATGACCGATAACTGCAAAAAAAATAAAAATAACTGCCACATGTTAAAAAAAGGAAAAGAAAAAGGGTGGAGATAAAACATGGGAAAAAAGAAAAAAAGAAAAAGGCCCTAGAAATACTCTGGAGATGACACATATGCAAATTATCCTGTTTTTATATTAAAGGGGATAAGTTTTCTAACAGTTTATTTTGCTAAACACATTACATCTTATTTTAAACTAATACATCTTATACGATGTTTTGAGGTGCATATAAATTTTGTCAAACACTCTTATCGGACTACTTTCAGTTATATTTATTGTGATAGTTGTTTTAACAATAAGTTGAAAAGAACGATTGGCTTCTGACAATTAATATTTCTGGATGAGCAGATGATGTGTTAGTCTTGATGGAGCGAGGATTGACATTCAATATGAGACATCATTTGCTGGTAAGTACTGAATTATATCGTATCCAATAAAAATTTGTCTTAATTCCGATGTATTTGACTCTTATGTGGCTGTGAAATATTTATTTTCCAAAAAAAATTTGAAAATTATTAATATTAGAATTTGTGATGTATTAAATAGATAATGCATAAAAAATGTGATTGTTTTTCTTTCTGTTTTAGGGGATAGAATAGTTTGGGGAGAAATTGCCAGAAAATTCTCTTTAATTTCTGTTATATTTAATGTAGACATTTGACATGATGTAGAAAATGTGTGAAGTATGTGTGTCGTGTGGGTATAGTGTAAGGAATGTGCGACATGTGTGAAATGTTTGTACTGTGTAAAATCTGTTTATAGTGTATAAAATGAGTGTATAGTGTGAAATGTGCGTAAAATGTGTGTATAGTGCGTAAAATACATGTGGTTTGTGTATTGTGTGTGAAATGACGTAAAATGTGTGTACTGAGTGTAGTTTGTGTATAGTGTGTGAAATGTATAAAATGTGAGTATAGTGCGTGAAATGTATGAAACGTGCGAAATGTGTGTATAGTGCGTGAAATGGTTGTAGTGTGTATATAATGTGTAATATGCGTAAAATATACGTAAAATGTGTGTAGTGTGTATATAATGTGTGAAATATGTGTAGTGTGTGAAATGTGTCTAGTGTGTAAAATGTGGGTATAATGTTTTTAGTGTGTGTATAGTGTGTGATATGTGTAAAAATGTGTGTAGTGTGTGTATAGTATGTGAAATGTGTATAGTGTGTGTATAGTGTGTGAAATGTGTGTAGTGTGTGTAAAGTGTGTGAAATGTTTGTAATGTGTGTAAAATATGTGTAATGTGTGTATAGTGCGTGAAACGTGCGAAACAAGCAAAATGTGTATATAGTGTGTAATATGCGTAAAATGTGCGTAAAATGTGTGTAGTGTGTGTATAGCGTGAGAATTGTGTGAAACATGTATAGTGTGTGAAATGTGTAGTGTGGAAAATGTGGGTATAGTGTTTAAAATGTTTGTATGGTGTTTTTAGTGTGTGTATAGTATGTGAAATGTGTGTAGTGTGTGCATAGTGTGTGAAATGTGTTTAGTGTGTGTAAAGTGTTTTAAATGTTTGTAATGTGTGTAAAATGTGTCTGATGTGTGTATAGTGCGTGAAACGTGCGAAATGTGTGTATAGTGTTTAACATGTTTGTAGTGTGTATATAGTGTGTAATATGCGTAAAATGTGTGTAGTGTGTGTATAGTGTGTGAATTGTGTGAAACATGTGTTGTGTGTGAAATGTGTGTAGTGTGTAAAATGTGGGTATAGTGTTTAAAATGTTTGTATAGTGTTTTTAGTGTGTGTATAGTATGTGAAATGTGTGTAGTGTGTACATAGAATGTGAAATGTGTGTAGTGTGTGTAAAGTATGTGAAATGTTTGTAGTGTGTGTATAGTATGTGAAATGTGTAGTGTGTGTATAGAATGTGAAATGTGGGTAGTGTGTGTAAAGTGTGTGAAATGTTTGTAGTGTGTGTATAGTGTGTAAAATGTGTTTAAAGTGTGTGAAATGTGTAAAATATGTCTAACGAATGTATAGTGCTTGAAATGTGTGAAACGTGCGTAATGTGTTTATAGTGTGTAAAATGTTTTTTGTGTGTATATAATGTGTAATATGCGTAAAATGTACGTAAAATGTGTGTAGTGTATATAGTGTGTGAAATGTGTGTGAAACATGTGTAGTGTGTGAAATGTGTGTAGTGTGTAAAATGTGGGTATAATGTTTAAGATGTTTGTATAGTGTTTTTAGTGTGTGTATAGTGTGTGAAATGTGTGTAGTGTGTGTATAGTATGTGAAATGTGTGTAGTGTGTGCATAGTGTGTGAAATGTGTGTAGTGTGTGTAAAGTGTGTGAAATGTTTGTAATATGTGTAAAATGTGTAGTGTGTGTAAAGTGTGTGAAATGTTTGTAATATGTGTAAAATGTGTAATAAAGTGTGTGAAATGTGTAAAATATGTCTAATGTGAGTATAGTGCGTGAAACGTGCGAAACGTGCAAAATGTGTGTATAGTGTTTAACATGTTTGTAGTGTGTATATAGTGTGTAATATGCTTAAAATCTGCGTAAATTGTGTGTAGTGTGTAAAATGTGGGTATAGTGTTTAAAATGTTTGTATAGTGTTTTAGTGTTTGTATAGTGTATGAAATGTGTACAAATGTGTGTAGTGTGTGTAAAGTATGTGAAATGTGTGTAGTGTGAGCATAGTGTGTGAAATGTGTGTAGTGTGTGTAAAGTGTGTGAAATATGTAAAATATGTCTGATGTGTGTATAGTGCGTGAAACGTGCGAAATGTGTGTATAGTGTTTAACATGTTTGTAGTGCTTATATAGTGTGTAATATGCGTAAAATGTGTGTAGTGTGTGTATAGTGTGTGAATTGTGTGAAACATGTGTTGTGTGTGAAATGTGTGTAGTGTGTAAAATGTGGGTATAGTGTTTAAAATGTTTGTATAGTGTTTTTAGTGTGTGTATAGTATGGGAAATGTGTGTAGTGTGTGCATAGAATGTGTACTGTGTGTAGTGTGTGTAAAGTATGTGAAATATTTGTAGTGTGTGTATAGTATGTGAAATGTGTGTAGTGTGTGCATAGAATGTGAAATGTGTGTAGTGTGTGTAAAGTGTGTGAAATGTTTGTAGTGTGTGTATAGTGTGTGAAATGTGTAAAATTTGTCTAACGTGTGTATAGTGCGTGAAATGTGTGAAACGTGCGTAATGTGTTTATAGTGTGTAAAATGTTTTTTGTGTGTATATAATGTGTAATATGCGTAAAATGTACGTAAAATGTGTGTAGTGTGTATATAATGTGTGAAATGTGTGTGAAACATGTGTAGTGTGTGAAATGTGTGTAGTGTGTAAAATGTGGGTATAATGTTTAAGATGTTTGTATAGGGTTTTTAGTGTGTGTATAGTGTGTGAAATGTGTATAAATGTGTGTAGTGTGTGTATAATATGTGAAATGTGTGTAGTGTGTGTAAAGTGTGTGAAATGTTTGTAGTGTGTGGATAGTATGTAAAATGTGTTTAAAGTGTGTGAAATGTGTAAAATATGTCTAATGTGTGTATAGTGCGTGAAATGTGTGAAACGTGCGTAATGTGTTTATAGTGTGTAAAATATTTTTTGTGTGTATATAATGTGTAATATGCGTAAAATGTACGTAAAATGTGTGGTGTGAATATAATGTGTGAAATGTGTGTGAAACATGTGTAGTGTGTGAAATGTGTATAGTGTGTAAAATGTGGGTATAATGTTTAAGATGTTTGTATAGTGTTTTTAGTGTGTGTATAGTGTGTGAAATGTGTATAAATGTGTGTAGTGTGTGTATAGTATGTGAAATGTGTGTAGTGTGTGCATAGTGTGTGAAATGTGTGTAGTGTGTGTAAAGTGTGTGAAATGTTTGTAATGTGTGTAAAATGTGTAGTGTGTGTAAAGTGTGTGAAATGTTTGTAATGTGTGTAAAATGTGTAATAAAGTGTGTGAAATGTGTAAAATATGTCTAATGTGAGTATAGTGCGTGAAACGTGCGAAACGTGCGAAATGTGTGTATAGTGTTTATAGTGTGTAAAATGTTTGTAGTGTGTATATAGTGTGTAATATGCTTAAAATCTGCGTAAATTGCATGTAGTGTGTGTATAGCGTGTGAATTGTGTGAAACATGTGTAGTGTGTGAAATGTGTGTAGTGTGTAAAATGTGGGTATAGTGTTTAAAATGTTTGTATTAGTGTTTTAGTGTGTGTATAGTGTATGAAATGTGTAAAAATGTGTGTAGTGTGTGTATAGTATGTAAAATGTGTGTAGTGTGTGAAATGTGTGTAGTGTGTGAAATGTTTGTAGCATGTGTATAGTGTGTGAAATTTGTGTAATGTATGTAGCATGTGTATAGTGTGTGAAATTTGTGTAATGTATGTAGCATGTGTAGTGTGTGAAATTTGTGTAATGTGGATAATGTGTAAAGTGAGTGGATTAGGCGTGTATAATGTGTGAAGTGTGTGACGTATGTGTAGTGTATGAAATATGTGAAACATGTGTGAAGTGTGTGTATAGTGTGGGTATAGTTGGTGAAATGTGTGAAATGTGTGAAGTGTGTGAAATGTGCGTGAAATATGTATAGTGTGTGAAATGTATATATAGTGCATGAAATGTGTGTAGTGTGTGGAAGTGTGTGTAGTATGAAATGTGTCTATGTGTGTGTAGTGTGAATATAATGTGTGAAATGTGTGTAGTGTGTGTATAATGTGTGAAAGTGCGTGAAGTGTGTGTAATGTGGGAAATATGTGTGTTGTGTGTAGTGTATGAAATGTGTGAAATATGTGTGTAGTGTGTGAAATATGTATATCGTGTGTGTAGTGTGTGAAATGTGTATATCGTGTATATAGTGTGTGAAATGCGTGTCCAATGTGTGAAGTGTGAAGTGTGTGTAAATGTGTGAAATATGTGCAGCGTGTATATATTGTGTGAAATGTGTGGAGTGCATGTATAGAGAGTGAAAATGTGTATAGTATGTGTATAGTGAGTCAAAAGTGCGTAGTGTGTCAAATGTGTGTAGTGTGTGATGTTTATATAGTGTGTGACATGTGTGTGAAATGTGTGTGTTGCGTGTTTAGTGTGTGAAATATGTGTGTAGTGTGTGAAATATGTGTAGTGTATGAAATGTGTGTGGTGTATAGTGTGTCAAATGTTTGTAGTTTGTGTATAATGTGTGAAATCTGTGTAGTGTATGTATCGTGGTTGAAATATGTGCGAAATGTGTGTAGTGCATTTAAAGTGTGTGAAATATGTCTAGTATATTTATAGTGTGTGAAATGTATGTAGTGTGTGTACATTGTGTTAAATGTTTGCAGTATGTGTATAGTGTATGAAAATTGTGTATTGTGTATAGTGTATGAAAATTGTGTATTGTGTATAGTGTATGAAATTTGTGTAGTGTGTGAAATTTGTGCAGTGTGTGAAATAGTGTGTAGTGTGTGTATTGTGAGTGAAATGTATGCGGTGCGTGCATAGTGTGTGAAATGTGTATAGCGTGTGTGTAGTATGTGAAATTTGTCTAATGCGTGAAATATGTGTAATGCGTGTATAGTGTGTAAAAGTGCATGAAGTGTGTGTAATGTGTGAAATATGTGTAATATGTCGTGTATGAAATGTTCGCTATGTGTGTGTAGTGTGCGAAATTTATGTAGTGCGGGAAATGTGTGTATGTTTGTTTAGTGTGTGAAATTTGTGTAGTGCATGTATAGTGTGTGTGTGTATAATGTGTGAAAGTGCGCGAACTGAGTGTAATGTGAAATATTTATAGTGTGCGTAGTGTATGAAATGTGTGTAATATGTGTGAAGTGTGTGTATAATATGTGAAATATAGTGTGTAAAATGTGTGTAGCATATGTATAATGTGTGAAATTTGGGTAATGCATGAAATGTGTGTATGTTTGTGTAGTGTGTGAATTGTGTGTAGTTCATGTATTGTGTGTGAAAGTGCGTGAAGTGTGTGTAATGTATGAAGTATGATAAACTTGTATATATTTATTGTGTGAAATGTGTGGAGTGCATGTATAGTGAGTAAAATGTGCGTAGTGTGTGTAGGTGCATGAAGTGTGTGTAATGTGTGAAATGTGTAGAGTGTGTATAATGTGTGAAATGTGTGGAGTGCATGTATAATGAGTGAAATGTGTATAGTGTGTGTAGTGTATGAAATGAGTGTAATATGTGTGAAGTGTGTGAAATGTGTGTAGCATATGTATAGTGTGTGAATTTGTGTATGTTTGTGTATTGTGTGTATAGTGTATGAAAGTGTGTGAAGAATATGTGAAGTGTGGGAAAGTTTATGAAGTGTGTGTAGTGTGTGTGAAATGTATGTAGTGTGTAAAATGTGTGCATGGTGTGAAAGGTGTGTGCAGTGTGTGAAATGTGTATAGAGTGTGAAATGAGTGTGTAGTTAATTAATAGTATGTTAAATGTGTAGTGTGTGTATAGTGTGTGAAAATGTGTGAAAAGTGTTTAATGCGTGCAGTGTGGGAAATGTATGTGAAGTGTGTGAGTGTGTGTGCATAATGTGTGTAGTGCATGTATAGTGTGTGAAATGTGTGTAGCGTTTAAAATGTGTGCAGTGTGTGTATAGTGTATGAAAGTGTGTGTACTATGCGTATTGTGTATATTGTGTGTAAAGTGTATAAAAGTGTGTAGTTTGCTAAATATGTACTGCGTGTATAGTGTATGTATGTGTGTAGTGTGTGTGTAATGTATATAGTGTACAACGTGTGTATTGTGTACGAAATATGTGCAATGTGTAAAATGTGTGGATAGCGTGTGAATGTGTGTATAGTGCATGAAAGTGTGTGAATTGTGTGTATAGTGTGTTAAAAATATGAAGTGTGTGAAGTGTGTGTATTATGTGCAAAGTGTGTAAAGTGTGTATATAGTGTGTGAAATGTGTTTAGTGTGTGTATAATGTATGAAATGTATAGTGTGTGAAATATGTATAGTGTTTGTAAAATGTGTGTAGTATGCGTAGGGTGTAAAATTTGTGTGGTATGAAATGTGTGTAGTGATCTATAGTGTTTAAAATGTATGCAGTGCGTGCATAGCTTGTGAATTGTGTGTAGTGTCTAAAAGTATGTGTAATGTTTGTAGTGTATGTGAAGTTTTTGTAACGTATAAAATGTATGCATGTTTAAAACGTGTATGTATGTGTGTGTAGTGTGTTAATAGTGTGTGAAGTGCATGTAGTGTGTGAAATGTGTTTGAAGTGTGTATAATTGTAGTGTTTGTGTATAATGTGTATAGTGGGAAATGTGTGCATAGTGTATGAAATGTGTTTTATGAGTAAAGTGTGTGTAATATGTGTAGTGTGTGGTTCGTGGTGCACTATTCGCTAAGGTGAGAAATAGGTGATGTTTTGTTCAACTACCATGTAAATGTTTCCAAAAAACATAGTAGTGCTGTTCCTAAGTAGAATAACAATAACATAAAGAACATTCTCTAAAAAATCAACAAAACAAGCAGCATCACAATTCACAACCTGAGGTTGCGGAGGAACAACGATGTCTTGCGGATGTTGTTCAGCGCGCAGAAAAGCATCACCACTCGCTCCAACCCCACTACAAATCCTTTGTGAGGTGGGACACCGTACCTTGGAGTAAACACAGCCACGTCAAATACACAAATATGGTAGAAAACCCGAGATGATGTAGTATGTTTATTTAAGATTGGAGCGTGATGAAATAGGCTGAGATGAAAAATAGGTGAAAAAGTAAATTTGATCTTATCCAATATATTGAAGAAAACCTCACACACACACCTGATATCAATGATATTTTACATTCATACACACAATTTATAATCTCAAACTGCAATTATTCTTCAGATGACAATCAAATGTTCTATCTTCATTGGCATTAACTGTAAAACTAGAGATGTTTGGTAAGTGAACAGAAGCTTACCTGAAAGAATCAGTGTAAGTTGATATCGTCCCAACATCAATTCCACAAGCTTGTGCACGCTCTTTCAAGAAGTCAGCCACGTGGACATGTTGAGCACCTGATATTATTTCCTCACCTAAAAAATAAATCAAGAAAGATATTCAGGAACCAGATTCATTACGAGGGTGTTTACAAATGCTTAAATTAAGTAATTTTGGGCTTTCAGCTTCAAAAAAGCTGAAAATAGTGTTCGCAAATGTCAAGTGCTTAAACTTAAGTTGATTTAAGCTAAAAATTATTGTTTTCAGAATCATTTCATCAAAAGCAGAAGCAATTGCAAATACCCCTACATCAATGAGAACTTTTACTATGAATATGAATGATGTAAACATAGTTTTGCACTTACCGCGGATGAAAACATCAAACGAATTGTTGTACTTTGGATCATAATAGCACGGCATGGTATAGAATGGTCGAACAACCAGACGATAGCTATGAAGTATGTAGAACTCAGTGCCATACATACCTAAACCAGAATTCCCATTTAATCTTGTACCAACGTGCTAAAACTCAGACTAATACAACTTACGTCACTGCAAAACACAAACCACCATAAAAATAGGTGTAATAAATTGGAAAGGAACAGTAAGCAGAAGTCATACTTCTCCAGTACAAGCTGGCCAAGCTCTCTCTGATTCTGTGTTGAGATCTCCAAGCGGATCAATTTCAATGCCAGCCTCCTACAGAAGCAGAAGAAGGTGAAAAATATTAAGGGCAAAGCACAAATCAGTAAACAAGTCGTACATTAGAATTCACTTCCAATCACGAAACTATGTGAATTTCGTGCACATTGAGTATCTCCTCAAGTTAGGTAATTATACATGAAGATTTTAATGCAGACACAACGGGTATAATACCGTTAAAGTACATATTTGCTTACATCCTCAGCTCTTATATCCAATAAGTTTTTTTATGAAGACTCATTTGTGCTTTAATGCACTAATGTAACATTTCCGTTTAATCTAGTGACTACAAAACATTACTTGGTAAGTAACCAATTAAGATCTTTTTTTACTCTACACATTCGCTGAAAAATGGAGGCTATGACCTCCAAATATTTGCCCTCCAGGGGTCCACTTAAGTGTAAAACATTGCTCTTATACTGCAAACTTTCAGAATCTATCATAATATAACCAAGTAATACAAGTTACCAATGTACGGATACAAAACCATTTTCTTTAGTAACTTCAGTTTGACTTGATCTTTTAGTGTTCTCACATCAAACCAAAGTAAAGTTGGGTCATTTCTTTACAGATGTTTAACATTCATATTATCCTCATACCTTCTGCATTTGAACCCCCTCTTCAAAGGTTACCCGTAAGGTCTTCCGCAAATACTGCAAATTCATGTACAATAATAAAGAGTGTCAAGAAAAAATTGTTCAAATGAAAATATAGTAGGATGGTGTTTTTCTAAGCTTATAAACTCTTCAAAACATCTTAATTTCGTACAGTACTCAGGATTTCGTAATGTTAATTTCACAGCAAATTAAACAATCACTGATTGGTGTCAACCAAAACAAAACCACTCTACAACCATATTAGCATTAGGTTATCGATAAAGGGGGAAGAGAGAGACAGAAAAAAAACACACACGACAACCATAAAACAAACCAGATTGAACAACTATTTATGACAATCTACTAAGATAAGTTCAAAAGTGTACTTCACCAAACAAAAGATATAAATATCAACTTAGATATCGCATAACAGGCATGCCAAAGAAACAAAAAGCATAAGAAACAAAAAGCATATTCCATACAGCTCTGTCTGCAGCCAGATCTCGAGTAAACTGGAAATTGTGCAAAAAATAAAAACAATATACTTACATTCTCAACTTGACACTGAACGCGAAATATTGCTTGATTAGCAGGGGTGCGCATGTCAAGGACTCTGAAGTTCAATCGCGTATCCTGATTTACACGAACGCGGTCAGAACGCATTCATCAGTACAAAATTATCCAGCTAAATGGTGAAAGCATTCTGTTATGTATGTCTCGTCAAGTTATACGGGAACATAGGATACCTGCAAAGACTTCTCTATTTCAAGCTCACTTCTAGCAGCATCTTCAATATTGATAGGCAGAACAGGAAGAGCCATGCTAACAATTTAGAGTCTCCTCACTTGAATTTCCACCTTAAAGAATTAAAATAAAACACCTCAATATCTATCAGATGATGACAGAAGAATAAAAACCCTAGCATGATTATATACAATAAATTATATAAAAAAGACGTACAGAAACATGACATAGGAGAAATCAAGGCAATATAATACTCATAGGAATAACTTATAAATCCAGTAACAGAATTTAAATAAATTAATTGACTTAAACTGTGATTCTCTTTCAATTCCACTCCATTCTCAACACATTTATAAAACACTAACAATAGGAAGCCTATTCGATAATCCAATTAGAAGGTCTAAATAGCCAAATCATATACAAACAAGCCATATTCATCAAATTAGAACCCTAAGTTAAAATCCAACAATAGCATCAAATTGTGACTTTGTCCCTAAACAAGGAATGGATAAATCTACGATTTTGCTCCAAGTGGGCTGAATTTTGTTCAATTATAATATAAAGTGTGGGTACAGAATTTTACAATCAAGGTGAGCAGACTTAGAGGGTGTTTCGCTAAGCTTATAAGCTTCTCAAAACATCTTATAAGATGTTGAAAGCTTAAAAGCTCTTCAAATGTGTTTGGCAAAATAAGATGTTAAACAACTTATACGATGTAAAATAAGATCTTACAGATTATAAGCTCCAAAACAAATAAGTTCCTCTAGTCCATCTTATTTTTTAAGATCTTAATAATTAGACACAAACTTCACACACTTGGCACACTACATGCTACACACACTTCATACACAATACACACTTTTCACTCACAATACACACACTAAACACACAAGACACACGCAGTACACACAATTCACGCACAATACACACTTCACACATCACACTTTTCACCCACCACACTCAATACACACATTTCCTACACTAGTAAAAATGAGTGTTTGACAGTAGTTTTCAAATTAGTCTCCCAAATGCATGTTAAATCACCCCATTCAATGGCAAGCTTACAAGCTATTTTATCCATAATCTCTTGAAACAACTTAAGACGTCGGAGCTTATAAGATGTTTAAAATAAGCTTAGCCAAACACCCTATAAATTAACTTGTTGTTCATACCATGCATACAATTTTAATTTCAGCTAATATACACTCAACATATTAAACAACCTGCAAATTATGTCAATTGTGGAAACAAGATATCTGCAATGTCCCAAAACCCAAAACCTTAATTTTCATAATCAGAAACACCAACACACACAAACTGTTTCAGTTGAATACATAATCAACAGTATTAAACAACCTGCGAATTACATTAACTGTGGAAGCAAGATATCTGCAATGTCCCAAATACCTTAACCCTAATTTTCAAAATCAGAAATACCAACACACACACAAACCTGTTTCAGAGAATATACAATCAATAGTATTAAACAACAACCTGCAAATTACATTAACAGTTGAAGCAAAATATTTGCAATGTCCCAAAACCCTAAACCCTAATTTTCATGATCAGAATTACTAACACAAACAAACCTGTTTCAGTGACTATACAATCAACAGTATTAAACAACCTGCAAATTACATTAACTGTCGAAGCAAGATATTTGCAATGTCCCAAAACCCTAAAAACCAATTTTCATGATCAGAAATACCAACACACACACAAACCTGTTTCAGCGAATAGACAATCAACAGTATTAAACAACCAGCAAATTACATTAAATATGGAAAGCAAGATATCTGCAATGTCCCAAAACCCTAAACCCTAATTTTCAAAATCAGAAATACCAACACACACAAACCTGTTGAGTGGCGCCAGTGATGGATTGATTCGGCACCGACATTACACCCTCAACGTCAATTATACTATCCCGGCTCAAACTATTAGCGAACTTCACCATCTGCGGGCTCACCAAATCCGGAGCCACAGTCAACACGTACTGCACCGTAAACCCCCGCTCCCTGACCACCACAAACGCCATCTTCTTCCCCACGGCGCGGATCGTCTGCGCAGGCCCACGTATCAGCACCATTTCGTCCTTTAACTCGTTACTCAAATCCGTAACCTCTGTCCACTGTCTCCCCGATATCTCTCTCGATTGCAGGTCCGTCAACGGGATTTCGCCGTAATTGGCCGCCAGTGGATCGTTGGCATCCATGGTAACGGATGCAATTGCCAATGTCTTCGGCGCCGGGCGTGTTCTGCGGCGGTTCTTCGGATGACATCGTGAGAGAGGTGGATTTGTGGTCTGATTTGAGAAAAGGGTTAAGCGAAGAAGATGAATTGTTGGGAGCCGAGGTTTTTCTCTTCGTTTGGTTTAGGTCCGCTTTCCTTTTTCTTTTTTTGTGAGCTAGGTGCTTTTCTAGTAAAGGAAAGAGTCGGCTAGTGCAACTCGGAAGCGGGTGTTAAGGTTTTTCATGCGGGAGAGTTAACACGGACTGATTAGATGCATAGTTTAATTTTTGTTTTTATAGTTTAACTATTTGTTTGTCAAAATAGTCAAAGCCTCATTTTGATCATTACCTCCACTAAGACTACTCAATCCCATTTATTTTATGTTAATACACAATCCGGAAAACACCCAATCGTACAGTAATTAATGCAAACAGAATGTAAAGACACACAATATACGTGGTTCGATCCGGAGATCTACGTCCACGGGCAGAAAGCGGCAATAGCCGAGGTGTTTCTTTTTCTTGAACGATGAGTTTACAGTGCGTATTACAGAATGCAAAGTGCGAACCCTAATTCAGAGTTCTTTTCATCTATTTATACTACTAAACCCAAACCCTAACTAAATCCCTATAATCTTGCCCACCAAATCTGCATGGCAGTTGGGAAAAGATCATGGGCCTTGATTCACGGAACAGATTTGATTCGCTGGACCGATGTGTTGCTGGGTCTGTTGGGCCTGGGCCTTCGCGCTTGCTGGCGTGTTCGCTGAGCTGGCAAGTGGGCTCAGGATTAACCTGGCCCGAAGTAACCGGGTCATCCCTATCAGATGCCCCCCCAGCCGAAGCGAGGTAGGAGCTTCGGTTGTCACCGGGGTGGAAGTGTAAGCAAGGAAGACTGGGGTCACTGGCAGGCCGAAGTGTTTATGCGTGTCGGAGTGTGTCCGCGTCCCTGGGATCCTGCGGAGCAGTTAATGGACGCAGTGCTGAGTTGGGCCGAGGTGTTTGGGACCTTTAATAAGATGTCGAATTTCCCAGAAGCGAAAAACGCGTTGGAAGTTTATGACAGTCTGGCCGAGGTGGAAAGTACACCGGAGTGAGTAGTTTGGCCGAAATGGTAGGAGCACCGGAGTGTGGTAACATGACCGAGGTGGAAGGTACACCGGAGTGTATCTTGAATCTTCCTGAGGAAGGGTGAGGCTGATGTGATTGGCGGCGCCATAATGAAGGAGAGACTTGAAGTGACACGCTCTGCAAATTCCAAGACAGCTGTTCCCCACGCGCCTCGGTAACTGTAAAGCGCGTGAAAAGCACGCATAAATCTTCATCACTGAATTTGAATAGGCTGCACCAGAGCCGTCGGTTTTTTGCATTTATATTGGGAATAACTGCACAGTAACTTTTCATCTTCTTCATTGTGGTTCATCTGTTTAGAAAGCGGGAAAAAGAGGAAATCTGCGCTTGCGATTCATCAGAGACCAAAAATTTCTCAAATCCACACTTTCAAATTCAAACCAAGTAAGTATGTCATCCTCTTCATCTTCTGCATCTTCTGCCCCCTCTTCGGCCTCAATCAAAGTAGTAGGAGGTACGGATAAACCGTTAGATATCCCCCCCCTATCATATATCATTCCGGAGAAGGATGTGATTAGAACCATAGACAGAGTCGATGGTTTAGAGTGTAATACCATGGTGGTATCGTTTTATAAGTGCCCGGCGGTGGATCTCGAGGTATCCTCCATAGGGTTACGGATGCCGCGGGGGCAACTTGAGAGGGAACTCCCATCATTTTATCTTCCTTTCGACCTTGATTACATAATTCCTACCCCCGAGGACAGGGCCTGTTGCCCACCGCAGGGGTTTATGACCGTATATATTGACCCCCTTAGAGTAGGACTGAGATTGCCGCTGTGGGGCATAGTCGTAGAGTTGTTAAGATACTACGGCATTGCCCTCTGCCAGTTAGCGCCGAACGCGGTGAGGCAGTTGGTAGGATTCACCGTAGTTAGTAAACAGGCCGGAATAGAGCCGACGGTAGAGCTTTTTAGGTTTTTCTACCAGCTCAAGAACTTCGGGAAGTCTAAGGGGTGGTATTCCTTTAGTCCCCGAGCCCGCGGAGGGTTCAAGGTTCAAAACCCGAGCAAAGTAGAGGGGTGGAAGGAGAAGTTCATATTTGTTAGGAATAAAATAGCCCTCCCGAAGTGGAGGAGTGACGAGGTGCAGGATACCGCTCCTGTGAAGAATCCGGGGCCCGAAATGAGGCACATATTTCTGCAAGTGGGGACTTTCCAAACCCTTTGTTCCGAGGAGGAACTGGAGAAGGCTGGGCTTAGCCCATATTATTCAGGAAATGGAGATGCCGAAGAGGGTAGGACTATCATTCCGTCATAAGTTGTATACAATATAACAATATCAATCTCTGAATGTGTGTTTGTCATGTGCAGTGGGCAAGTTTAAGAGCGCTGCTAGGAAAAGCACCGAAGCCAGCTCGGGAGGCCGAGGTGATAGCTCGAAGACGCCGGAGCCACAGAGAGCAACCGCTGGGGGTAGCCGCAGGGCGGACCCTGAAGACACCATCCCTCTTTCGGGGCTGACCCCGAGCACCAAGAGAAGGACTACCTCACCGACGACTCCACCTCCTTCGAAAAAACTGCACGCGACCCCGGCTCACGAGGTATAATCATGAATGGCTTTGTTATTTCCTGCACAGACCTATTATAACAGCAATGCAGGGGCAAGGAGTAGGAGCGTCGGCTGCGGAGGCCGAACTTGAGAGGCTGTTAGAGCCTGTTCGTGGGCTGGTGTGCAGGCTGGAGAAGGAATCCTGCCAAGGCAGGATTGCCGAGCTGGAAGCCGAAGTGGCAAAGCTGAGGGCCGGCTTTGCGGAGGCTCAGAAAGGGGTCAAAGCTGCTCGGGACCGTGCAGCGGTTGCCGAGAGAGAGGCGGCCAGACTGCGCGAGCAGGCCGTGGAGGTTGCCAGTGTAAAAGGTGACCTCTATGCAGCCCGGGAGGAGCTGAATAAGGTCGTCACGGGTCAGGGGGCTGTGCTGGAAGCGTTCACCGAAAAGCTGATGCAAACCGGGACATTTTTGCAGTTCCTGAGCACGTTCGTTGCAGCGGGTGATACGGCCACTCGAAGCGAGCTGCTGGAAATGGTGCACGATAAATACCCGGAGGTCAATGTTTACGACGGCTTCGGGTATGACTATGACGCGGTCGGGAATGAAGATGGCGCGTACTTTGAGGCGCTGACGAAGGCCCCGAAGTGGCCATTGATCGAGGCCCTGGCGAAGACGAACACAGTCCTTACTCCTGACATCATAAGGAGGTGCAACGAGGACCAGGATAAGGACTTCCTGGGCTATCGCAACGGCTTCTATGTACGGGAGCTAAGGGACCGAGCTCCCATTCCCCGCCCAGAGGTGCTAGCTACTCCCCCTGCCCTGACCGAAGGCCCCAGCAAGGCAGCTGAGGATGCCCCGGGAGGAACTGAAGCCAACCCTGCCCCCGGAGAGGTCAGTGACCTCCCCACTCATGAGAAGACTGTAGAGTAGATACACATGTAAATAGGATTCCATGTAATCGCTTGTGTTGTAATGAAAAACCCGAGCTGTCTTCTCTTGTAATAAAAATTCTTCTTTTATATGAATAAGAAATTCTATTTCCTTTTATCCACGCGATGTATGAGTAATAACAAAGTCTGAGAAAACCGAGGTGTCTCCTTTGCCAGGAAAACATTGAGAACCCGTATGAGGTGATAAAGCAACTCAACTCATCAATAGCCTGGCTGCAGAAAGAGCGAGATATGTTGATGCTGCATGAAGTTCCACGGCTGTCGAGGAATCTTGCCTTAATGGAGAAAAGATATGCCAAGGTGGAGAGTTCATGGAAAGAGTCCTCACATCAAACGAAGCAGTACAAAGCACACTGCGTAGTAAAGGATCTGGAACTAGAACAACTCCGTATCAATCAGCAAGAGTGCGAGCATCTGCTTGTGGATAGCGGACGACTATCAACGGAAGATATTCAAGCTCGGCGGACCGAGGTTCGGGAAGACATCCAACACCGGAGTGAGCGAAGTGATGCGAATGACCCGGAGATCATTAGGAGCCGGCTGGTGTTAGGATTTCTAGTAGAGCTTGAGAAGAAGATCAAGGCCCGGAATGAGGCTTTGAATATTGCCGAGCAAAGTGAACCAGAGCCTATCCGCAAGGAAGGATGTCGGGGCAAGAAAACAAAGCCTGATATCCCTCAAGAACCGGAAAGGGCTCACCCCGAAGAGCCAGAGACTAGTGGTCCGGCAGTGACGGCGCTGGCCAAGGAGATCGACGAAATGCCTGCCGATGAGTGGGATGTTGTAGAATGGGCCAACACTCGGGAGAGGGAAGGGAGGAAAAGCTCAACTCCGCAGAGATCATCAAAGCCCACTCGGCACAAGATGAGAGAAGACATAAAGAAAACCACCGAAGTGATGGATCCTCTGGCGCCACTAGAGTGGGGCCATGCAGAATGGGCCACCATGTCAGGGCCAAGGACGAGAACTGAGCACACGGTGGGTGACCGGGGTCCCCATATGACGAGTCATCGTCGAAGCCGAAGTGAAGCCGAGCACCGTCGGAACGTGCAAGAACCATCCCGGAGGATGGGACATGCTCAGTCAGAGACAAGACGGCGCGGTTTTGGGTATTGGCTCGGGGAAGACTCCGGAAAGAAATAAACAACTACTGATATCTTTTAGCAAGGTTTTTGCTTTATTAGTTAGGAAAACTGTTTGATGTTGTACCATTTTGGAAATAATAAAACCATTATAGTTTAAAGAAAGCAACAAGTTATAAATAACTGTAATCGGGTGTTCGGGAACACAGTGAGAACTGTTAAATGTTTCAATCGTTAAGTAGTTAATTGAGTGTTCGGAAACACAGTATGAATAGGTTACTCCCCGGACGGATCAGGCAGGAGTAATGTCTCCCCGGACGGATCAGGCAGGAGAAAACACTTCTCCGATTAATCAGACGAGAAAGTGATATGAGTCCTGAGACTAAATGTGAATCTCCTCGGACGGATCGAGGGACAGTTGTGATGGTCCGGAGACTAACAACGATCAAAGGTTAGCGTTAGGGCGTCCCCGTAACGTAAAAAAAAAAACACAACGAGATGCATAAACCGAGATGTTTTATTCAGTAATAAGTGCCGGAGCAAACTTCAAAAGTACAAAGGGAAATAATAACTAAAAAAGAAATCAAAGGAAAGATAGTACTTGCGGTGTGGCTTTCACAGATAGAAGCGTCTCAAATTTGTGACGTGCCAACTTCGGGGGATCGGGGTCCCGTTGAGATGTTCAAGTTGATATGAGCCGGAGTCGTGTGCGGCAACGACTCGGTAGGGGCCTTCCCAAGAAGCATGTAATTTGCCCTCGGGGACAGCTTTGCTGGCCGAGTTGAGCCGAAGAACTAAGTCCCCGACATTGAACTGAGTACCTCGGACCCGGAGGTTATAGTACTGGGCAGCTCGCTGTTTGCACTTAGCCTGCTGAACGAACGCTTGTTCCCGGCGATTCTCAAGCTCATCCAAATTGGCGCGAAGTGCCTCGTCATTATCTTCCGGAACTAATGTGAGTAGGCGAGGACTTGGCACACTGATTTCAGCGGGAATAACAGCTTCGGATCCGTAGGTAAGGCTGTAAGGAGTCTCCCCGGTGGAGGTGTGCGGCGTTGTGCGAATAGCCCATAAGACCTGTGGCAGGTTTTCGGCCCAGAGACCTTTGGCACTATCCAGTCGCTTCTTTATTCCCGTGAGAAGGGTCCGGTTGGTGACCTCAACCTGCCCGTTCGCTTGAGGGTGGGCAACCGAAGTGAAAATCTGTTTGATGTGGAGTTCTTTACACCATGAGCGGAATGGATCGTTGGCAAACTGTTTACCGTTGTCCGAGATAATAGTGCTCGGGATGCCGAAGCGGCAAACGATATTGCGCCAGACAAATTTCAAAATATTCTGTCCGGTGATAGCCGTAAGTGGTTCGGCTTCGACCCACTTAGTGAAGTAGTCCACGGCGACGACCAGGAATTTCAGTCCTCCCGGAGCAACAGGGAATGGGCCTACAATATCGATACCCCACTGAATGAACGGCCATGCACCTTGGATTCCGGTGAGTTCAGTCTGCGGCAAATGTTTTACCCGGGAGTGTAGCTGACACTTGCTGCATTTGGTCACTAGATCGTGAGCATCGTTAAATAGGGTCGGCCAATAGTAACCCCAGCGGAGAACTTTTTTGGCTAAAGTTCGGGAACCGATATGGCTTGCACAGGCCCCTTCATGAACCTCTCGCAGAACTTGAATGGCCTCGGCAGGGGCGAGGCACCGGAGGCTCGGTTGTAGGTACGATTGTCGATATAGAACTCCATTATGAAGGGAGTATTTAGGGGCTTTGAGTACAACTTGTCGAGCTCGTAGCTTGTCAGTGGGCAGAATACCATCTTGGAGATAATGAATGATCGGTGTCATCCAGTTCGGGTCGCTGTCGGTCAGTACCGAAATTGTAGCCTCATGAATTGCTGGATGGGCGAGGTCTTCGACCTTGATATCCGGGGATATATTAGTTTGGACCGCGGAGGCCAACTTGCTGAGTGCATCTGCCCTGGAATTCTGGGCTCGCGGGATTTTCTGGATAATAACTGCATCAAAAGTTGATATGAGTTTGAGTGCTAGAGCGCGGTACCTGACCATTGTTTCTTCTTTGGCGACATAAGTCCCCTGAATTTGCTTAGACACGACCTCGGAGTCCGTGAAGAGTTCTAGGTGACGAACACCTAAGGATTGTGCGAGCCGGAGCCCGGCGAGAACTGCCTCGTATTCCGCTTCGTTGTTAGTCACCTTGAACTTGTATCTGATGACATATCTAACTTCAACCTCCTCGGGGTTGATGAGAAGTAGTCCGGCGCCACTTCCTCGGACTGTAGATGCTCCATCTACGAAAAGTTGCCACTTCCGGGGTGAGGGAGCGAGTGTGGCGTGGTGCTGTGCATCATTGTCTGCGGGGGATTCATGATTGTCTGCCGGGGCTTCGGCTAGGAAGTCGGCAAGTGCTTGACCCTTAATTGCTCGGCGGGGGAGAAATTGGATGTCATATTCGCCCAACTCAATTGCCCATTTGGCGAGGCGCCCAGATACCTCGGGTTTTACAAGGATCTGGCGTATAGGGTGATTGGTCAAGACTCGTATCTCACGTCCCTGGAAGTATGGCCGAAGACGCCGAGCTGCCATAACGAGGGCTAAGGCAGTTTTTTCAAGCTCGGAATATCGAGTCTCAGCCCCATGGAGCACCCGGCTTGCAAAATACACGGGATGTTGAACCCCCTCCACTTCGCGCACAAGAGCGGCACTGACAGCCTCTTCGGCGGAAGACAGATATAAGTACAGCGGCTCTCCGGGAAGAGGAACTGACAGAGTAGGCAGCTGCTGTATATGACGCTTCAAGGCTTCGAAAGCCTCGGTACATTCTGGAGTCCACTCAAAGGACTTCGCTTGCCTCAGGATCTTGAAAAATGGGAGCTGGCGTTCCGCTGCCTTCGATAAGAATCTGTTCAAGGCCGCTAGGCCACCTGTAAGGCGTTGAACATCCCTGAATGTCTTTGGTGGCTGCAGGTCTAATACATCGCGGAGTTTAGCTGGATTGGCCTGCAGGCCGTTTTGTGAAACCATGTACCCAAGGAACTTCCCGGAGCCAACACCGAAGGTGCATTTTGCTGGATTGAGTCGCAAGTTATAGCGCCGCAGGGTGCGCAATGTTTCGGCGATATCCTGCACACATGAAGGATGGGAGGAGCTTTTGATGACCAAGTCATCGACGTAAACCTCAACATTGCGACCGATCTGGTCATGGAAGACGAAGTCCATTAGACGCTGATAGGTGGCTCCAGCATTCTTAAGCCCGAAGGGCAGTTTCTTGAAAGCGTAGCACCCAAAGGCAGTGATAAACGCCGTTTTGATGGCATCCTGTGGATCCATAAAGATCTGATGATAACCTTTGTACAGATCTAAGAAACAAAGGGCCATATACCCCGTAATGGCTTCGGCCTTTTGATCGATGGAAGGCAGAGGATAGCAGTCCTTCGGACAATGCTTATTGAGATCGGAAAAATCAACGCACATTCGCCATGCCCCACTGCTTTTTATTACCATTACTGGATTGGACAACCAGGAGGGGTAGAATACCTCGAACAAGATGTCCGCATCTAGGAGTTGTTTCACCTCAATTCGAATGGCTTCATTTCGCTCTGGGGCGAATTTCCTCTGCTTCTGTTGGATTGGCTTAACACTAGGATCGATGTTCAGCTTGTGGGTAATCACCTCGGGAGAGACCCCGGGCATGTCCAGAGGAGACCATGCAAAAACATCGGAATATTCTCGCAGGGTCTGAATAATGGCCTGATGTAGCCATGGCACGTCCACGGCCCCTACAGTTACTGTCTGCTCCGGCTTAGACGGATCTAACGGGATTTGAGCAGTGGCATCCCCCAATGGGGTACGGTCCCGAGGTTCTAGAACCTGTGATGTTACCTGAAGTTGCTGTTTGGGAGAGACCTTAGCAGTCTTTTTGAGCGCCACATACATGCACTCTTTTGAAACCCGTTGACTGCCGCGGATGGTCACTTCACCATGCGAAGTGGGAAACTTTAATGCGAGGTGATACGTGGAGCATATGGCTTTTGCCGGGGTGAGCCAGTCTCGGCCCAATATCATGTTATATGGTGAGGGAGAATTCACCACATAAAAGTCCACGAAGATAGTTTTTATCTTCGGATAAGTCCCCAAAGACGCTGGGAGAGTAATGATACCTTCCGGCCGGACTTCACCCTGAGTGAATGTCTGTAATGGCCCGGGGGCCGGTCGAAGTTGGTCTCGGGAGATCCCCATCCTCTCGAAACAGTCCGCAAATATGATGCTTACTGCAGCACCATTGTCCACGAAGACCCGCCGTATTGTTATATTGGCTACAGTCATGTCAATGACAATAGCGTCAGTGTGGGGCGTTATTTCTGGAACCGGATCCCTATCCGTGAAGCTGACAGTTTCGGACTGATGGAGGCGTTTGTGACGTGGCTCCTCGGGAGGAGGACGTCGAGCCTCTGCCTTAAAGGCATGTCGTGAAGCCCCGGTGGGTAGGGCTCCGTGTATCACGTTTATCACGTGAGGGGGTGCGTTGTCCCCGGGTCCTCCCGGAGGAGGAGGTGGTAGTGGGAGACGTGACGGCTGGCGATTGCCAGAATCTTGTCGCGCGTAGTTATTGGGCCCCTGCCGATTATTCTGCCAATGTGGCCGATTTTGTTGATTATCTCGATCATGGTAACCTCCGCGGTGATGAGACGAGCCCCCATTGTGGTTTGCCCGAGGTTGGTCTCCGGTTCGTGCAACGTATTGCCGCAAAAACCCTTTCTTGAGGCATTCCTCAATCTCCTTGCCGAGTTCTCGGCACTCCTCTGTCTCATGTCCGTGATCTCGGTGGTATGCGCACCACTTTCCACGGTTCCTCTTTTCAGGAGGCGCTGTCATCCGCGGACAAGGTCGGAAATCGTTTTTGTGGAGTGAAAGAATTTCAGCCCGTGACTTCGTCAGTGGAGTCAATTGCGGAATTGCACTTCGGGATTCTGAATGCCCCGGTGTCAAGCGTGAAAATGCGCTAGTTCGCGTACTAGGACCAGTTTGTGCTTTGTCGGCCTGTCGCTTGATTGCGTGCTTCTCACGCTTCTGCCGAGTCTGTTCCTCGGCCTTAGCAAATTTGCACACTGTTTTGAACAGTGCTCGAGTTGTGACCGGGGTGTTCCGAGCTAACTCGGTGTGGAGTGCTCCAGGGCGGAGTCCATTCATAAAGGCGTTGATGGCCACATCGTCGGGGCAATTTCCCACCTTGAGGCTTACCGCTGTGAAACGGTCCAGAAATTGAGTAACAGTTTCACCGTCCCGTTGTTCCATACTCATGACGTCGGCCAGAGTGGCCATGGGCTTCGCCCGGGCTTCGAATCTTGCCCAGAAATGCTCGGCGAGTTCTCTGAAAGAGGATATGCTATCTCGCGGGAGAGAATCAAACCAGACCCGAGCTTCATCCTGTAAGTACTCCGGGAAAATCCTACAGTACTGAAGGGATGTGATGTTATCATGACTAAGCATACTGTGCCTAAAAGCGCCAAGAAAATTGGCCGGATCTCCCGTGCCGTTGTAAGGTGATATAGCTGGCCGTTTGAACCCTTCGGGAAGGGTGATGGCCATGATTTCGGAGGAGAACGGCGTGATAATCTCTCCATTGGCATCAAGGCCTAGGATTCTGTCCAGTTCAACGTTGCGTTGAACCCGCTCATACTCTTGGAGATCCTGAGCATGAGAATCAGCGTAGCGAACTCTTTTAGCCGCATTAAGTGGACGGCGGCGATCCACATCAGCTGGTTCCTCATTGCGAGGTCGTGATCCGTTTGAACTCCCAAGGCCCTCGGAAGAACCAGGTCGTTCCCGTCGTCGATCTTGACGCCCGCGGTAGCCCGGTTCCCGCTGTCCGCGCGGGCGAGGTGGAGGCACCCCAGGATTATCATTATGGCTAACAGGTTCTGCGGCAGGCCCCGCCGGGTGTAGGCGATTAACTGCCCAATCTTGTAGGACATGCGCATGCTCTTGTAAGAAATCTTGGAGCAGTTCTGGGGTGATTTGCATGTTCACCGGTGGCTGAGCAGCAGCAATATTAGGGACTTGCTGATCTTGAGGAGGTGGAGGGTTTTGATTACCCTGATGATTGGATGCACTCTCTGCCGGCAATTGTCTCGGCGGTGCAACTTGATCCACGGGTGGATCTTGATCGGAATGGTCTCCACGGCGAGCTTGATTCAAACGAGTCGTCACCATGATTCTTGAATGCAATGTGAACGTCAAAGATTACCGGTTAGCGCGTTCAAAAAACTGCCTTGTCGTTCCCACAGACGGCGCCAATTTGTTAATACACAATCCGGAAAACACCCAATCGTACAGTAATTAATGCAAACAGAATGTAAAGACACACAATATAAGTGGTTCGATCCGGAGATCTACGTCCACGGGCAGAAAGCGGCAATAGCCGAGGTGTTTCTTTTTCTTGAACGATGAATTTACAGTGCGTATTACAGAATGCAAAGTGCGAACCCTAATTCAGAGTTCTTTTCATCTATTTATACTACTAAACCCAAACCCTAACTAAATCCCTATAATCTTGCCCACCAAATCTGCATGGCAGTTGGGAAAAGATCATGGGCCTTGATTCACGGAACAGATTTGATTCGCTGGACCGATGTGTTGTTGGGTCTGTTGGGCCTGGGCCTTCGCGCTTGCTGGCGTGTTCGCTGAGCTAGCAAGTGGACTCAGGATTAACCTGGCCCGAAGTAACCGGGTCATCCCTATCATTTTACATATTTCATCGTCTATACATTAAATCGTGAATTTAATTGTCATTTTTTCAGTAAAAAATATATCAAAATTTCAGGAAGAAGGCGATTCAGAAAAGAGGTTAAACACGCTATAATATAATATGTTTTTTGCCTTTTAAAGTTGATAGGGGTAACCCGATCACCTCGGGTCGGGCTAATACCAAAGCCCACTGATCGGCCCAGCACGTGCAGGCCCAGCAAGCACGTGAAGGCCCACCACGCGTAGGCCCAGCAGGCCCAGGAACGCGCGTTGGCCCAGCGAGTGGTTTGTTCCGCGAATCAAGGCTGAAGATTCGTTCCCAACCGCCATGCAGCTGGAAGTGGGCGTGAATATAGGAAGTTTGTTAGGGTTCAGTTAGGGTTGAGGAAAGCTAAGTATAAATACGTAGAACTCTGAATTAGGGTTCGCACTCTGTATACTGAATTACTACCTGTAAACTCAACGTTCTAGTAAAGGAAACACCTCGGCAAGAGTGATTTTTTGCCCGTGGACGTAGATCTCCGGATCGAACCACGTAAATCTTGTGTTTTTATATTCTGTTTGTGTAGATTATCTTTAGATTTTGTGGTTATCGGATTGCGCTTTATCAATTGGCGCCGTCTGTGGGAACCCTTTAACCAACAATTTTTTACGTTTACATCGCATTCAAGAATCATGGTGACAACACGTTTGAATCAATTTCGCCACGGTGATCAATCTAACCAGGATCCACCCGTGGATCAAGTTTTGCCACCGAGGCAATTGCCGGCAGGGAGTACGTCTAACCATCAGGGCAATCAAAACCCTCCACCCCCTCAAGACCTGCAAAACCCTAATCTTGCTGCTGCTCAACCACCGGTTAACATTCAAATTACCCCAGAACTGCTCCAGGCTTTCCTACAAGAGCATGCACATGTTCTTCAAGATTGGGCAGTTAATCGCCTACATCCCGCGGGGCCTGCCGCGGGGCCTGCCGGCCATAATGCTAATACCGTGGTGCCCCCACCTCGCTCGCGTGATCAACAGGACCCGGGTCACCGCGGACGTCAAGATCGGCGACGGGAACGACCTGGATCTTCCGAGGACCATGGGAGTTCTAACGAATCACGACCTCGCAATGATGAACCTACTGATGTGGATCGCCGCCGTCCACTTAATGCGGCTAAGAGAGTTCGCTATGCCAATCCTCATGCTCTAGATCTTCAAGAGTATGAGCAAGTTCAACGCAATGTTGAACTGGACAGAATTCTGGGTCTTGATGCCAATGGAGATATCATCACGCCGTTTTCCCAGGAAATCATGGCCACCTCCCTTCCTGAAGGGTTCAAACGGCCAGCCATACCACTTTACAATGGCACCGGAGATCCGGCCAATTTTCTTGGAGCTTTTAGGCACAGCATGCTTAGCCATGATAACATTACATCCCTCCAGTACTGCAAGATTTTCCCCGAGTACTTACAGGATGAAGCTCGGGTTTGGTTTGATTCTCTCCCACGCAACAGCGTATCTTCCTTCAGAGAACTCGCCGAGCATTTTTGGGCACGGTTCGAAGCACAGGCGAAGCCCATGGCCACCCTGGCCGATGTCATGAATATGGAACAGCGGGACGGTGAAACTGTCACCCAATTTCTTGACCGCTTCACAGCGGTAAGTCTCAAGGTGGGAAATTGCCCCGACAACGTAGTCATCAACGCATTCATGAATGGACTCCGCCCCGCAGCACTTTACACCGAGTTAGTTCGGAACACATCGGTCACAACTCGAGCACTGTTCAAAACAGTGTGCAAATTTGCTAAGGCCGAGGAGCAGACTCTCCAGAAGCGTGAGAAACACGCTAGCAAGCGGCAATCCGACAAGGCACAAACCGGGCCTAGTACTCGACCTAGTGCATTTTCCCGCCTGACCCCGGGGCGTTCAGAATCCCGAAGTGATATTCCACAATTGACTCCGTTGACGAAGTCGCGAGCTGAAATCCTTTCTATCCACAAGAACGATCTGCGACCTTGTCCGCGGATGACTGCGCCTCCGGAGAAGAGGAATCGTGGAAAGTGGTGCGCGTACCACCGAGATCATGGGCACGAGACAGAGGAGTGCCGAGAACTCGGCAAGGAAATCGAGGAGTGCCTGAGGAAAGGATTATTGCGCCAATACATTGCGCGGACCGATGATAAGCCCCGGACAGGTCAGAATGGGGGGTCATCCAATAATCGCGGATATCATGACCGCGGCACACAACAAAATCGGCCGCCGTGGCAGAATAATCGGCCGGGGCCCAATAACTATGCACGACAAGATTCTGGCAATCGCCAACAACCACGCCTCCCGCCGCCACCTCCTCCTCCGGGAGGACCCGGAGACAACGCGCCTCCTCACGTGATAAACGTGATATATGGGGCCCTTCCCACCGGGGCCTCACGACACGCCTTGAAGGCAGAGGCTCGACGTCCTCCTCCCGAGGAGCCACGTCACAAACGCCTCCATCAATCCGAGACTGTCAGCTTCACGGATAGGGACCCGGTTCCGGAGATAACACCTCACACTGACGCTATTGTCATCGACATGACTGTAGCCAACATAACAGTAAGGCGGGTCTTCGTGGATAATGTGGCCGCGGTGAGTGTTATATTTGCCGACTGTTTCCAAAGGATGGGGATTTCACGGGATCAACTTCGACCGGCTCCCGGGCCATTGCAGACTTTCACTCAAGGTGAAGTCCAGCCAGAAGGTGTCATCACTCTCCCAGCATCTTTGGGGACTTATCCGAAGATAAAAACCATCTTCGTGGATTTTTATGTGGTGAATTCCCCGTCACCGTACAACATGATATTGGGCCGGGACTGGCTTACCCCCGCCAAAGCCATTTGCTCCACGTATCACCTCGCACTAAAGTTTCCCACCTCGCATGGCGAAGTGGCTATCCGCGGGAGTCAGCGGGTTTCAAAAGAATGTATGTATGTGGCACTCAAAAAGACTGCCAAGGTTCCACCCAAACAGCAGCTTCAGGTGGCATCGTCGGTTCTGGAACCTCGGGAATGTACCTCATTGGGGGATGCCACTGCACAAGTCCCGCTTGATCCGTCCAAGCCGGAACAGACAGTAACCGTAGGAGCCGTGGATGTGCCATGGCTACACCAGGCTATAATTCAGACCTTGCGAGAGTATTCCGATGTCTTCGCATGGTCTCCTCTGGATATGCCCGGGGTCTCTCCCGATATAATAACGCATAAGCTAAATATCGATCCCAGCATAAAGCCAATCCAGCAGAAGCAGAGGAAATTCGCTCCGGAGCGAAATGAGGCCATTCGAATCGAGGTAAAGCAACTCTTGGATGCAGACATCCTGTTCGAAGTATATTACCCCTCCTGGTTATCGAATCCAGTAATGGTGGTTAAATCCAGTGGGGCATGGCGGATGTGCGTCGACTTCTCCGACCTCAACAAACATTGTCCGAAGGATTGTTATCCCCTACCTTCCATAGATCAAAAGGCCGAGGCCATCACTGGGTATGAGGCCCTGTGTTTCTTAGATCTGTACAAGGGATACCACCAGATATTTATGGATCCGCAAGATGCCATCAAGACAGCATTCATCACTGCTTTTGGGTGCTATGCTTTTAAGAAAATGCCCTTCGGGCTCAAGAACGCCGGAGCCACATACCAGCGCCTCATGGATCGGGTTTTCCACGGCCAGATTGGCCGCAACGTTGAGGTTTACGTGGATGACCTTGTTATAAAGAGTATCTCCCATTCTTCTTGTGTGCAAGATATCGCCGAAACGTTGTGCACCCTACGCAGCTACAATTTGCGCCTTAACCCGGCGAAATGCACTTTTGGCGTCGGCTCCGGCAAGTTTCTGGGATATATGGTTTCACAACAAGGTTTGCAGGCCAACCCGGCCAAACTTCGGGATGTGCTAGAACTGCAGCCACCCAAGATATTCAGGGATGTTCAGCGCCTCACAGGTGGTTTGGCGGCCTTGAATCGGTTCTTATCTAAAGCGGCGGAGCGACAGCTTCCATTCTTCAAAGTCTTGAGGCAGGCGAAGTCCTTTGAGTGGACACCGGAGTGCACCGAGGCCTTCGAGGCTTTGAAATGTCACATACAGCAGCTGTCTACTTTGTCAGTTCCTCTCCCCGGAGAGCCGCTTTACTTATATTTGGCTTCCTCCGAGGAAGCCATTAGCGCTGCACTTGTACGAGAAGTCAATAGGGTTCAACATCCCGTGTATTTTGCAAGTCGTGTTCTCCACGGAGCAAAGACACGATACTCCGTGTTAGAAAAAACTGCTTTGGCAATTGTTATGGCAGCCCGGCGTCTACGGCCATATTTCCAAGGACGTGAAATACGGGTTCTGACCAATCATCCTATCCGCCAAATTCTTGTCAAACCCGAGGTGTCTGGGCGCCTCGCAAAGTGGGCCGTCGAGTTAGGCGAATATGATATTCAATATCTTCCCCGACGAGCAATCAAGGGACAAGCACTTGCCGACTTTCTGGCTGAAACCCCGGGAGACGTTCCCCAGTCTCCGACAGACAGTGATACACATCACTCCGCTACCCACGGACCCGCACATATGAAATGGCAGCTATATGTAGATGGAGCCTCCACAACTTGGGGAAGTGGTGCCGGGATACTCCTCATTGACCCCGAGGAGGTTGAAGTAAAATACGTCATCCATTTCAAGTTCAAGGTGACTAATAATGAAGCGGAGTATGAGGCAGTTCTCGCCGGGCTCCGGCTCGCTCAATCCTTGGGCGTTCGACATCTTGAACTCTTCACAGACTCCGAGATCGTGTCCAAACAAATTCAGGGGACCTATATCGCCAAGGATGAGACAATGATCAGGTATCGTGCTCTAACACTCAAGCTCATGTCAACTTTTGATGCAGTTATTATCCAGAAAATACCGCGTGCTCAAAATACAAGGGCAGACGCACTCAGCAAATTGGCCTCCGCGGTCCAAACAAATATATCTCCGGATATCATGGTCGAAGACCTATCTCATCCAGCAATTCAGGAGGCCACAGTTTCGGTACTGGCCAATAGTGATCCGAGTTGGATGACTCCTATCATCCAATATCTCCGAGATGGAGTCCTGCCCACTGACAAGCTACGAGCTCGGCAGGTTGTCCTCAAAGCTCCCAAATACTCCTTTCATGATGGAGTCTTATACCGGCGGTCATACCTACAACCGAGTCTCCGATGTCCCGCTCCTGCCGAAGCTACACAAGTTCTGAGGGAGGTTCACGAAGGGGCCTGTGCCAGCCATATCGGCTCCCGGACATTAGCCAAGAAAGTTCTCCGCTGGGGATACTATTGGCCAACACTGTTCAACGATGCTCACGACTTGGTGACCAAATGCAGCAAGTGCCAGCTGCACTCCCGTGTAAAGCATCTGCCACAGACCGAGCTTACTGGAATCCAGAGTGCGTGGCCGTTTATTCAGTGGGGTATCGACATTGTTGGTCCATTCCCCGTTGCTCCGGGAGGATTGAAGTTCCTGGTTGTTGCCGTAGACTACTTCACTAAGTGGGTCGAAGCCGAACCACTTACAGCCATTACTGGTCAGAATATCTTGAAATTTGTGTGGCGTAATATTGTTTGTCGCTTCGGCATCCCGAGCACTATCATCTCAGACAATGGTAAACAGTTTGCCAACGATCCATTCCGGTCATGGTGTGACGAGCTCCACATCAAACAGATTTTTACTTCGGTTGCTCACCCTCAAGCCAACGGGCAGGTTGAAGTAACCAATCGGACACTACTCACGGGAATAAAGAAGCGCCTGGATAATGCCAAAGGACTCTGGGCTGAAAATCTTCCACAAGTCCTATGGGCTTATCGCACAACACCGCATACTTCTACCGGGGAGACTCCTTACAACCTTACTTACAGTTCCGAAGCCGTTATCCCTGCTGAAATCAGTGTGCCGAGTCCTCGCCTCCTCACATTGGTTCCAGAGAATAATGACGAGGCTCTCCGGGCAAATTTGGATGAGCTTGAAGATCGCCGTGACCAATCATTCATTCAACAGGCCAGATGTAAACAACGAGCTGCCCGGTATCATGACCTCCGGGTACGAAGCACTCAATTCAATGTTGGGGACTAAGTTCTTCGGCTCAACTCAGCCAGCAAAGCTGCCCCCGAAGGGAAATTACACGCTTCTTGGGAAGGTCCCTACCGAGTCGTTGCCGCACACGACTCTGGATCCTATCAGCTTGAACATCTCAACGGGACCCCGATTCCCCGAAGCTGGCACGTCACTAACTTAAGGCGTTTCTATCTGTGAAGGCCACATCTCAAGTACCATCTTACCTTTAATTTCTTTTATAGTTGTTATCTCTCTTTGTACTTTTGAGTTTGCTCCGGCACTTATCATTGAATAAAAATTCTTTCTTTGCATATCTTACTGTGTTATCCTTTACGTTACGGGGACGCCCTAACGCACTCATATTATCATTACTAGTCTCAGGACAATTAAAACTCTTTCTCTCGGTCCGTCCGAGGAGATTCGCATTGTAGTCCCCGGACTCCTATCACTTTCTCGTCTGTTTAACCGGAGAAGTGTTTACTCCCGCCTGATCCGTCCGGGGAGGTGTTACTCCCGCCTGATCCGTCCGGGGAGATTGGATTTATCCATACTGTGTTCCCGAACACTCAATTAACACAATTAATAATTTTTTCTGTCGTGTTCCCGGACACCCGATTAAAATAGTTTATAACCTGTTGCTTTCATTAAACCCGTTTGTACACACTACAACAGTTTTATTATCTTTTGAATATTACAAACATCATAAAGTTTTTTACATAAGACTTCAAACATAAAAAAAAAAAAAAAAAAACAAAACAAAAACACAACAACAAAGAGGAGGAAAGCTATTATCTCCGGCCCCCGAGCCAATACTCGGCGCTCCGGCGTTGCTGCCTGCTTCTTGATCTTCGTTGCGTCCTCCGGGACCCTGAAGTTCTTCGGCCTCGGGCTCCGGCTCTGTCATCCCCTCGAGCTTCCCTACGCCGAGGACTGGCTCTGGGCGCTTGCCTAGGGACTTCGTTTCTGGTCCGCGCTCGGCTACTTTGTTGTGACACGGACCTCGGGGTTTGGGCCCACTGCTCAGGGTCCCACTCCTCCGGAGCCATCACTTCGATTTCCCGGGCCAGCTCTTCGACTACCTCCTCGGCAACCGCCGGGGGTTCTTCTTCAATCATGGTCACCGGAGCTGGCTCTCGGATAACTATGCCTTTGCTCTGTCCGGAGGGTTTCTTCTTGTCCTTTGTCTTCTTGTCCTTCCGAGGCGCTTTCGGGGTACCTTGCCTCTGGCTTGTACTGGCAATAAACTCCTCGGCAGAGGGCCTCCATCTGCCTCGGCCCTTGAGCCCTTCATACATGCTCAGAAGCAGCTCGAGTACTTCTCGTTTCCTTACGAGCTCCGATGACTCGAGAGAGCTCCTTGACATCAATGCTGCGATGTCACCTTGGATCTCTACGACCCGTTCCTCCACTTCTTCAAAGGTCAGAAGACCGAACTCCGAAAGTATCCGGTCGTACTCCCTCTGATGAACAAGGACGCGGCTCATCTCGGCAGCGGTAGACCGATATTTCATCTCGAAGTCTTTGGCTCTCTCCTCGGCCTCAACCACTTTCCTCTCTGCCGAGGCTACCTTCTTCTCCAGCTTTGGCACTACGTGCATTTGCAGATGATTCTTTTCTCCGCGGAACCACTCAAGTGATTGCATTAGCTTCTTTATTGTTTCGTGTAGCTCCGCGGTGTTCTAAACAGATAATAAGAGTCAACCAAATCGATTACTCTCAAGCATGTACAAGTTGGAATTCAGTTCGACAACAGACATAAATTGATCATGCAAGTAAAAAGAGAAGTGCAAGAGTCTGAGAAACAGAAATTATATTTCACATTTCAAAAGTACAACTGTTTCAATCAATACATCATTCCTAACATTCCTAAAAATGTACAACTTTAAATTTGCGGGGATCGACTGACCTCCCGCTCAACTGCCTCGGGCTCTTCGGGCAACCCCTCAGTCTCTTCAGTTGCTGCGCCGGCCTCGATCGCTGCTGGGGCTTCGACCTCCATCCGTGGAGGGGGCTCAATGCTCCGGGGAGCGGTGACCAGTTCACCTCGGCAGAATGCCAGGAATTCTTTGTCCTGGTCCACCTCGCAGTTTGCCACTTCCGCGGCCGTCAGAAGTTGCTTTTTCTCCCCGAGAGCATTCACCAGGGGCCACTCCGGCAGATTTGCTAGCGCAGCATAGTAGGCCTTCTCCACTCCGGCCACTGACTCAAAGTCATACCCGAATTCTGGACGATATATGTCCACATTCGGGTAGACCGCCTTCACTTGCTCCAGCAGCACGGATCGAGTGGCCTGGTCCCCGATAGCCACAAACTCCGTCTGGAAGTCGAGGAACGTGGTGGTCTTGAAGAGCTTGTCGGCAAAGGCCTTCAGCAATGCTCCCTGCCCCTCGACTACGGCAGCTTCCTTAGCTTCCATCTCTGCCCGCAGCTGAAACAGTTCACCTCGGAGAGCGTGGTTCTCCGCTTCCACCCCGCGCAGACGCGCGATCTCGGTTTCGACCAAGGCAGCCCTCTGGCGTGCCTCGGTCATATCGTGGGCCAGCCGGTCGTTGCGCGCCCGCAGTTCCCTGGCCACCTCGGCCAGCTTCTCCTTTCCCTCCTTCTCGCTCTTACGGCCGAGGTCTAGGATACCTCGCGCCAGGCGCAGGAGTTCTTCGGCATCCGCGCCCTCCAACCCCAGAAGACTCGGGGTCACCTGTTCAACCTGGACAGTTACACGACAAATAAGGTCATCCGCAACCTTCATAACAGACACTTCAGGCACATAGAATACGGTCAGCATTTTAAGTTTACCTGCGAGCTCTCCCCTACCCGGGGTCTTTTGGATGGCGCTTGCGGAGTCCCAGTAGGCTCCGGCCTCTTCTTTGATACAGGAGGAGACCCCGCCGGCATCACCCGTTCTTCCGACCCCTTCGACGGTCGTGCACTTGGTGGCATCTTCCCCCGGGGAGACACCTCAGTGGCTTTCCCTTTCTTTTTTGCCGCCGCCGACGCTGCAGGGCTCTCAGCAGGCTCCTTTCCGAAGCGTCCCACTGCATACAAAGGTTGTGGTTAGTCCTGCGCAAAACGACAGTTTAAACTGCAAGAAAAAGAATTCCTACCCTCTTCAGTCCCTGCATTGCCCGAATAATACGGACTCAGCCCTGCCTCCTCCAATTCCTCCTCGGAACAGAGGGTTTTGAAAGTCCCCACTGTCCGGAATGTATGTATCACTTCGGCCCCCGGGCTCTCCACAGGAGCGGTGTCAAGAACCTCATCAGTCCTCCACTTCGGCAGAGCTACTTTATTCCTAATGAATATAAACCTCTCCTTCCAACCCTCTACCTTACTTGGGTTCTGAACCTTGAACCCACCTCGGGCTCGGGGACTAAAGGAATACCACCCCTTGGACTTCCCGAAGTTTTTTAGTTGGAAGAAGAACCTAAAAAGCTCTACAGTTGGTTCTAATCCGGCCTGTTTACAGACCACGGTGAATCCCACCACCTGCCTCACCGCGTTCGGCGCTAATTGACAGAGGGCAATACCGTAATACTTCAGCAATTGGATAACAATGTCCCACAGCGGCAGTCTCAGGCCTACTCTAAGGGAATCTATATATACACTAATAAACCCCTGCGGTGGGCAACAGGCCCTATCCTCGGGGTTAGGGATTATGTACTCGAGGTTGAAGGGAAGGTAAAATGACGGGAGCTCCCTCTCAATTTGCTCTCGCGATATCCGTGGTGCCACGGAGGACACCTCCCGACCCTCCTCCGCACACGGATAGAACGCAACCATCATAACGTTGCATTCCCGGCCGTCGACCCTGTCTATGGTCCTAACCTCATTCCTCTCCGGAATGAGATATGATAGGGGGGGGATGTCTAACGGGGTATTTGAAGTCCCTAATTCTTCAATCGAGCCAGAAGATGAGGCAGAAGATGAAGAAGACGAAGAGGAAGACATACTTACTTGGGTGGAATTTGAGAAGGTTGATTTGAGAAGTTTTTTATCTGAGATGAATCACGAATGCAGATTTCCTCTTTTTCCCGCTTTCTAAACTGATGAATCGCAATGGAGAAGATGAAAGGTTACTGTGCAGTTACTACAATTATATACGAAAAAAACCAACGGCTTCGATGCAGGCTATTCAAATTCAGTGATGGGGATTTAAGCGTGCTCTTCACGCGCTTTACAGTTCCCGAGGCGCGTGGGGAACAGGTTTCTTGGAAGTTGCAGAGCGTGTCACTTCACATCCCTCTCTCTCATGATGGCGCCGCCAATCACATCATCCTCACCCTTCGTCAGGAAGATTCAAACTACACCTCGGTCATACTACCCCACTCCGGTGCTCCCTCCATTTTGGCCAGACAACTCACTCCGGTGTACCCCCACCTCGGCCAGGTTGTTATAAACTCCCAATGCGTTTCTTGCTTTTGGAAAACTCGATATCTCGATAAATGTCTTATGCACTTCGGCCTAGTTCAGTCATCCGTAAACAGTTCGGCCAGCCAGCGACCCCGGTCCTTCTTACTTACGGTTCCACTTTGATGACAACCAAAGCTCCTACCTCGCTTCGGCTGGGGGGGGGGGGGCATCTGATAGGGGTAACCCGATCACCTCGGGTCGGGCTAATACCAAAGCCCACTGATCGGCCCAGCACGTGCAGGCCCAGCAAGCACGTGAAGGCCCACCACGCGTAGGCCCAGCAGGCCCAGGAACGCGCGTTGGCCCAGCGAGTGGTTTGTTCCGCGAATCAAGGCTGAAGATTCGTTCCCAACCGCCATGCAGCTGGAAGTGGGCGTGAATATAGGAAGTTTGTTAGGGTTCAGTTAGGGTTGAGGAAAGCTAAGTATAAATACGTGAAAAGAACTCTGAATTAGGGTTCGCACTCTGTATACTGAATTACTACCTGTAAACTCAACGTTCTAGTAAAGGAAACACCTCGGCAAGAGTGATTTTTTGCCCGTGGACGTAGATCTCCGGATCGAACCACGTAAATCTTGTGTTTTTATATTCTGTTTGTGTAGATTATCTTTAGATTTTGTGGTTATCGGATTGCGCTTTATCAAAAGTCGTGTAACTTTAAAACTACTGTGTTGCAATATGGTGTTAGAAAAGGTAAATATGTTTTTCGCCTGAAATTTTTGTTACACGATGAAAAGCATGTACACGAGATTTTACACGATATATTCATGTTAGATCATGTTAATACACGATAAATAAACAACGTAGACGATAAGTAGTCCATAACTGTTTGTACACGATATTGTGTACATGTTATATTTTGATATTGTGATATGTTGTAACATTTATCATGTAGGTCTATATACGTATTTTTTTTTTTTTTTTTTATCGTGTCAATGTAACAATCATCGTGTACATGTATTATGTTTATATTGTTGACTATTTCACCGTGTAGTGAAATTTTCCCTTTTTCCGTTATATAGATGACTTTTATTTATTTACTTATTTATTTATTTTGTATCAATCATCATTATGAAAAGTAATTGTAGTAATGTAGGTCTCAACATAGACATAAGTTTTAATTTCCATGCACATCACAATGAGAAAATATTTCATATATATCAATTCAATCTAGAAAAATGATATAATAAATAAATAATTAAAAATATATAACTAAATATGAGTAGTTCGATTCGACCAATTAAATTCTTTTTGGTTAAGAGTCGAACTGAATTATAAATCAGTTATAATATTTGGAACCAAACTAAACTGAAACAGAATCAAACCGATTGTATACACATAACTGTATCGAATCGAACCACTCCATCCAATTTTTTTTCTTTTTTCAATTCAATTTTGATCGTTCGTACCAAGTATCCCCCGATGTAATACTCCCTCCGTCCCGGTTAAAGCTTCCACTTTGATCGGGCACGGATGTTAAGAAAAAACAGTTATTTGACTTTTTAAAGGTGGAGATTGAGTGGTTGAAATTTTGAGGGTGAGGATTGTGGGATTAGTTTCTTTTTTTGGTTGACAAATTTAGTTGGGACGAACCGAAAAGGCAAGTAGGCAGCTTTAAGCGGGACGGAGTATTACAAACACAATAAAAAGTTATTTTAACCAATTCGTGGGACGCGGGTATGAGTCTTAGTTAGGGTCTTTTTCTCTATTTTCTTCTAAATATATCTCCATTGAATCAACCCATCACAAGAAAAAGAAATCGAAATCGAAATCATACATAGTTCCGAAATGTTGAATCACGAAAGCAGTCCCCAGTTACCGAATCTGGAACCAATAATCCCCCAATCATGAACTCAGATTCCAAACCAAATCCATCCCCTGAAACCCTAACGCACCCCAAAGAATCCAAACCGGAAACCGCCACCACCGCCGGAGGCCAACACGCGGACTACGCGCCCTATCCGAAACTCGAACCAGACGACGTCGCTCCAGTCGCCAATACATGGAGCTCCACCACCGCTGCTGGTGACTCTGCCCCTGCCACCGCCACCACTATGCCCACCGACTCAAATCCCTACGTCTCCGCCTCAAATCCCGTCCCCGATTCTTCCATAAAAAGTAATTTGGCTTGTAATTTGTCGTTGTGGATGAACTTTGTTTATTTATTAATGTATCTCTGATGAAATTCTGATTTGGGGATTTTAGATAACATGGACAAGGTTAAGGATGTATTGGGAAGATGGGGAAAGAGGGCTGCAGAGGCCACTGAGAAGGCTGAAGACTTGGCTGGCAACATGTGGGAGAACGAAGGAGAGGACGAAGAAGAGGAAGCTTCCAATGTCGGAAAAGAAGCAGCATCAACCCCCCATATCCGCAGGTCAGAATTCTGCTAAAAAGTATCGTTTGCAATTGGCAATGCGACTGTAACGAATTAGCTACTTTATTAATATCAGCTTCTGATTTAACGCTATAAACCTTCATCTTTTCTGTGTATGATCTTCCTTTCCTTCTATCTTTTTCATCTTCGACTCAACTCGATTGCAAGGGCTGAAAATAGAGGTGTATAATCATGAATTATCTGGTTAGTTGGGAATTTAACTGAATTTCCGTTTCCAGAGTGATAGTTATCTTGGATTTATGCGCATAATCATACTTCGAAATTGGAGGAATTAAGATGATTTTCAGCGGATGTGAGTTCTATGATGAGTTGCTATTATTAATTTCTTACTATTTTTATTCTCTGGATTGATTGATGTTTTTTTTTTGAGATCCGATGTTGTTATAATTTCATTTTATGTGCTGCAGAGCACAAGAGAGTAGATATACAGAACAGCCATGCTGAGAAGCTTGTTGGAATATTGCACGAAACGGGGTCTCGTGAGCTTGTAATTATATGCCATGGATTCCGATCCACAAAGGTGAGTGATCATGTAACTCATTCTTTGATCATACTACTAAGAATTGCTTCTTTTTTGTGTGTGTGTTTGTGTGAAGTGTATGTGAAGTTTGTGTAGCGTGTTTAATGTGTATGATTGTGTGATATGAGCTTGTATTAAAATAACTAGATTGTGTAACAGATTTCAAAAATCCATCGAAAATGAACTAAAAATTTAGAAGGAATTTAAAATGCACTGATTTAAATTAATAGCCAAACGAGTGGAGCGGATTTGATTGTGCATTTCAAATACATTCCTCAACCATAGCTAAATCCCTCCATCCAAACACAATCCTAAATTTGTCTGATAATTACAGGATCGCGTTCCCATGATAAGCCTGGCTTTTGCTTTTGAAAGAGAGGGAATTAGTGCCTCCCGCTTTGATTTTGCTGGTAATGGGTAAGTGGTCAGGAAATTATGGCTTTCTTCTTTTGAAAGACTTGTTCATTTTGCAATGGCTAGCGTTTATGTCTTAAAAATAGGAAATATTATTTCATGTACTGAAAATTAAGTATGGAGAAAGCAGCTTGAGAAAACACCCCGGCCCGAGCCCACCCCTAACTCCCGGCATCAGGGTCAGCATCTGAAGTATTTCAGATGTTTGGTGGCTTATCTTCAATTATTCCCAATTTATTACTTCAGTGTTAGTCATAGATTAGACTATTGGCATTTATGTGTATGCATTTATGTATCTATGTAACTATATAAATTGTGATATGTATTTGATAGGAAGCAGTAGTTTTATTGAAGTCTGAGTACAAAGATTAGGAAATTACTATCTGAATATATTTTTCAATGAAGAGGTATTGGTTCGCTGAAATGTGTAAAAATGTGTGTAGTATGTGTATAGTGTGTGTAAAATACGTGTGATGTGTAAAATGTGTGTATAGTGTGTAAAATGTGTATAGTGCGTAAAATATGTATTGTGCGTGTATAGTGTGTAGTGTGTATGAAATGTGTGTAGTGTGTAGTTTGTGTAAAATGTGTGCAGTGTGTATGAAATGTGTGTAGTGTACGTATAGTGTGTAAAATGTGTGTAGTGTTTATATAGTGTGTGTATGTGTAGTGTGTAAAATGTGCGTATAGTGTTTAAAATTTGTGTAACGAGTGTATAGTGTATGAAATGTATGAAATATGTGTAGTGTGCGTATAGTGTGTGAAATGTGTATAGTGTGTGCATTGTGTGTGGAATGTGTAAAATGTGTGTAGTGTGTAATGTATGAAATGTGTGTAGTATGTGTATAATATGTGAAATTTGTGTAGTGTGTGTAGTTTGTGTATAGTGTCTGAAAAATGTGTAGTGTGTGTATAATGTGTAAAAAGTATGTATAGTGTGTGAAATGTGTGGTGTAAAATAAGTGTATAATGTGTAAATATGTGTGTATAGTGTGAAATGTAAAATGTAAAATGTGTAATTCGCCCAGCCTTGGTTTCGAACTTGAGACCTCTGGAATGAGTCTCCAAGCTTTAACCAACAGACCAAGTCTCCAACATATTATTATGTTTACATAGCATTTATATAACATATTTAGTAAAATTCTACTTATATACCATAAATTATGAAAATGAAAATTAGAAATAATTGGGCATTTTTGGCCCATCATTAGTTATCAAAATGAAAATAAAAATGGAAATAATTGGTCCATAATTAGTTATCAAAATGAAAATCAGAAATATAAAAACTTAGTATAAAATAATAATTGGGCATTTTTGTAAATTTTTTGTTTTGTTTATAATTTTAAGATGAATTTATGTATTAAAGTTGGTTATAATATTTTTAAAATATTTTGTTAAACTTTCGAAATTTTAATATAATATTTTCGTACTAGTAATTAGTAATGTTGCATGAAAAAAGGTAAAAAAATGTTTTATATTGTCACTCATTGTTTATATTATTTTATATTTATAAATTAGTTGTAAATAAATCTATTCCTATCAAATTTAAGATGCGTATATGTATTTGAGTTTGTTATAATAATTGTAAATATATCATGTTAAATTTTGAGATTTTTAATATACTTTTTAACATTTTTCAGAAAATTGCACCAATATTTCGATATTTATCGAGATCTCATCGAAATCTCCGTAATTGAAACACCGATATTTCCGTAAAAACTGAAATTTCAGTCCTTGGTTTAGTGTGTAGCGTGTGTATAGTGTGTGAATTATGTGAAATGTGTGTAGGGTGTGTATAGTTTGTGAAATGTGTGTAGTATATACAGTGTGTAAAATGTGTGTAGTTTGTGTATAATGTGTAAAATGTGTGTAGTTTGTGTGAAATGTGTAAGTGTAAAATGTGTTGTGAAATATGTAAAATGTGTGTTGTGTGTGAAATGTGTATTGTGTGTGTAGTGTGTGAAATGTGTGAATAGTGTGTGAAACGTATGTATAGTGTGCGTATAAAATGTGTGTAGTGTGTATATAGTGTGTAAAATGTAAAATGTGTGTAGTGTGTTAAATGTGTGTGAAATATGTGTAGTGCGTGTAATGTGTGAATTGTGTGTGTAATACGTATAGTATGTGAAATTTGAGTGTAACATATAACATTTTAAAAAAAATGATTGACTAGAGATGCTTATTTTTTTTTTAGTTTATAAGCTCTAAGATCTTATTTTTAGAACTTATAAGTTTTCTAACAGTTTATTTTGCTAAACACATTACATCTTATTTTAAACTAATACATCTTATACGATGTTTTGAGGTGCATATAAATTTTGTCAAACACTCTCATCGGACTACTTTCAGTTATATTTATTGTGATAGTTGTTTTAACAATAAGTTGAAAAGAACGATTGGCTTCTGACAATTAATATTTCTGGATGAGCAGATGATGTGTTAGTTTTGATGGAGCGAGGATTGACATTCAATATGAGACATCATTTGCTGGTAAGTACTGAATTATATCGTATCCAATAAAAATTTGTCTTAATTTCTATGTATTTGACTCTTGTGTGGCTGTGAAATATTTATTTTCCAAAAAAAATTTGAAAATTATTAATATTAGAATTTGTGATGTATTAAATAGATAATGCATAAAAAATGTGATTGTTTTTCTTTCTGTTTTAGGGGATAGAATAGTTTGGGGAGAAATTGCCAGAAAATTCTCTTTAATTTCTGTTATATTTAATGTAGACATTTGACGTGATGTAGAAAATGTGTGAAGTATGTGTGTCGTGTGGGTATAGTGTAAGGAATGTGCGACATGTGTGAAATGTTTGTACTGTGTAAAATCTGTCTATAGTGTATAAAATGAGTGTATAGTGTGAAATGTGCGTAAAATACATGTGGTGTGTGTATTGTGTGTGAAATGACGTAAAATGTGTGTAGTGAGTGTAGTTTGTGTATAGTGTGTGAAATGTATAAAATGTGAGTATAGTGCGTGAAATGTGTGAAACGTGCGAAATGTGTGTATAGTGCGTGAAATGCTTGTAGTGTGTGTATAATGTGTAATATGCGTAAAATATACGTAAAATGTGTGTAGTGTGTATATAATGTGTGAAATGTGTGAAATATGTGTAGTGTGTGAAATGTGTCTAATGTGTAAAATGTGGGTATAGTGTTTTTTGTGTGTGTATAGTGTGTGATATGTGTAAAAATGTGTGTAGTGTGTGTATAGTATGTGAAATGTGTATAGTGTGTGTATAGTGTGTGAAATGTGTGTAGTGTGTGTAAAGTGTGTAAAATGTTTGTAATGTGTGTAAAATATGTCTAATGTGTGTATAGTGCGTGAAACGAGCGAAATGTGCGAAATGTGTGTATAGTGTTTAACATGTTTGTAGTGTGTATATAGTGTGTAATATGCGTAAAATGTGTGTATAGTGTGTGAATTGTGTGAAACATGTGTAGTGTGTGAAATGTGTGTAGTGTGTAAAATGTGGGTATAATGTTTAAAATGTTTGTATAGTGTTTTTAGTGTGTGTATAGTGTGTGAAATGCGTAAAAATGTGTGTAGTGTGTGTATAGTATATGAAATGTGTGTAGTGTATGCATAGTGTGTGAAATTAGTGTAGTGTGTGTAAAGTGTGTGAAATGTTTGTAATGTGGGTAAAATGTGTAATAAAGTGTGTGAAATGTGTAAAATATGTCTAATGTGTGTATATTGCGTGAAACGTGCGAAATGTGTGTATAGTGTTTAACATGTTTGTAGTGTGTATATAGTGTGTAATATGCGTAAAATGTGCGTAAAATGTGTGTAGTATGTGTATAGCGTGAGAATTGTATGAAACATGTGTTGTGTGTGAAATGTGTGTAGTGTGTAAAATGTGGGTATAGTGTTTAAAATGTTTGTATAGTGTTTTTAGTGTGTGTATAGTGTGTGAAATGTGTAAAAATATGTGTAGTGTGTGTATAGTATGTGAAATGTGTGTAGTGTGTGCATAGTGTGTGAAATGTGTGTAGTATGTGTAAAGTGTGTGAAATGTTTGTAATGTGTGTAAAATGTGTAATAAAGTGTGTGAAATGTGTAAAATATGTCTAATGTGTGTATAGTGCGTGAAACGTGCGAAACGTGCGAAATGTGTGTATAGTGTTTAACATGTTTGTAGTGTGTATATAGTGTGTGATATGCGTAAAATGTGCGTAAAATGTGTGTAGTGTGTGTATAACGTGTGAATTGTGTGAAACATATGTAATGTGTGAAATGTGTATAGTGTGTAAAATGTGGGTATAGTGTTTAAAATGTTTGTATAGTGTTTTTAGTGTGTGTATAGTGTGTGAAATGTGTAAAAATGTGTAGTGTCTGTATAGTATATGAAATGTGTGTAGTGTGTGCATAGTGTGTGAAATGTGTGTAGTGTGTGTAAAGTGTGTGAAATGTTTGTAATGTGTGTAAAATGTGTAATAAAGTGTGTGAAATGTGTAAAACATGTCTAATGTGTGTATAGTGCGTGAAACGTGCGAAACGTGCGAAATGTGTGTATAGTGTTTAACATGTTTGTAGTGTGTATATAGTGTGTAATATGCGTAAAATGTGTGTATAGTGTGCGAATTGTGTGAAACATGTGCAGTGTGTGAAATGTGTGTAGTGTGTAAAATGTGGGTATAATGTTTAAAATGTTTGTATAGTGTTTTTAGTGTGTGTATAGTGTGTGAAATGTGTAAAAATGTGTGTAGTGTGTGTATAGTATGTGAAATGTGTGTAGTGTGTGCATAGTGTGTGAAATTAGTGTAGTGTGTGTAAAGTGTGTGAAATGTTTGTAATGTGGGTAAAATGTGTAATAAAGTGTGTGAAATGTGTAAAATATGTCTAATGTGTGTATAGTGTGTACTATGCGTAAAATGTGTGTAAAATGTGTGTAGTATGTGTATAGCATGAGAATTGTGTGAAACATGTGTTGTGTGTGAAATGTGTGTAGTGTGTAAAATATGGGTATAGTGTTTAAAATGTTTGTATAGTGTTTTTTAGTTTGTGTATAGCGTGTGAAATGTGTAATAATGTGTGTAGTGTGTGTATAGAATGTGAAATGTGTGTAGTGTGTGTAAAGTGTGTGAAATGTTTGTAGTGTCTATATAGTGTGTAAAATGTGTTTAAAGTGTGTGAAATACGTAAAATAAGTCTAACGTGTGTATAGTGCGTGAAATGTGTTAAACGTGCGTAATGTGTTTATAGTGTGTGAAATATTTTTTGTGTGTGTATAATGTGTAATAATGTACGCAAAATGTGTGTAGTGTGTATATAATGTGTGAAATGTGTGTGAAACATGTGTAGTGTGTGAAATGTGTGTAGTGTGTAAAATGTGGGTATAATGTTTAAAATGTTTGTATAGTGTTTTTAGTGTGTGTATAGTGTGTGAAATGTGTATAAATGTGTGTAGTGTGTTTATAGTATGTGAAATGTGTGTAGTGTGTGCATAGTGTGTGAAATGTGTGTAGTGTGTGAAATGTTTGTAATGTGTGTAAAATGTGTAATAAAGTGTGTGAAATGTGTAAAATATGTCTAATGTGAGTATAGTGCGTGAAACGTGCGAAACGTGCGAAATATGTCTATAGTGTTTAACATGTTTGTAGTGTGTATATAGTGTGTAATATGCGTAAAATGTGCGTAAAATGTGTGTAGTGTGTGTATAGCGTGAGAATTGTGTGAAACATGTATAGTGTGTGAAATGTGTGTAGTGTGTAAAATGTGGGTATAGTGTTAAAATGTTTGTATGGTGTTTTTAGTGTGTGAAATGTGTGTAGTGTGTATAGTATGTGAAATGTGTGTAGTGTGTGCATAGTGTGTGAAATATGTTTAGTGTGTGTAAAGTGTTTTAAATGTTTGTAATGTGTGTAAAATGTGTCAGATGTGTATATAGTGCGTGAAACGTGCGAAATGTGTGTATAGTGTTTAACATGTTTGTAGTGTGTATATAGTGTGTAATATGCGTAAAATGTGTGTAGTGTGTGTATAATGAGTGAATTGTGTGAAACATGTGTTGTGTGTGAAATGTGTGTAGTGTGTAAAATGTGGGTATAGTGTTTAAAATGTTTGTACAGTGTTTTTAGTGTGTCTATAGTATGTGAAATGTGTGTAGTGTGTACATAGAATGTGAAATGTGTCTAGTGTGTGTAAAGTATGTGAAATGTTTGTAGTGTGTGTATAGTATGTGAAATTTGTGTAGTGTGTGCATAGAATGTGAAATGTGTGTAGTGTGTGTAAAGTGTGTGAAATGTTTGTAGTGTGTGTATAGTGTGTAAAATGTGTTTAAAGTGTGTGAAATGTGTAAAATATGTCTAACGTGTGTATAGTGCTTGAAATGTGTGAAACGTGCGTAATGTGTTTATAGTGTGTAAAATGTTTTTTGTGTGTATATAATGTGTAATATGTGTAAAATTTGTGTAGTGTGTATATAATGTGTGAAATGTGTGTGAAACATGTGTAGTGTGTGAAATGTGTGTAGTGTGTAAAATGTGGGTATAATGTTTAAGATGTTTGTATAGTATTTTTAGTGTGTGTATAGTGTGTCAAATGTGTATAAATGTGTGTAGTGTGTGTATAGTATGTGAAATGTGTGTAGTGTGTGCATAGTGTGTGAAATGTGTGTAGTGTGTGTAAAGTGTGTGAAATGTTTGTAATGTGTGTAAAATGTGTAATAAAGTGTGTGAAATGTGTCAAATATGTCTAATGTGAGTATAGTGCGTGAAACGTGCGAAACGTGCGAAATGTGTGTATAGTGTTTAACATGTTTGTAGTGTGTATATAGTGTGTAATATGCTTAAAATCTGCGTAAATTGCATGTAGTGTGTGTATAGCGTGTGAATTGTGTGAAACATGTGTAGTGTGCGAAATGTGTGTAGTGTGTAAAATGTGGGTATAGTGTTTAAAATGTTTGTATAGTGTTTTAGTGTGTGTATAGTGTATGAAATGTGTAAAAATGTGTGTAGTGTGTGTATAGTATGTGAAATGTGTGTATAGTGTGCATAGTATGTGAAATGTGTGTAGTGTGTGTAAAGTGTGTGAAATGTGTAAAATATGTCTGATGTGTGTATAGTGCGTGAAACGTGCGAAATGTGTGTATAGTATTTAACATGTTTGTAGTGTGTAATATGCGTAAAATGTGCGTAAAATGTGTGTAGTGTGTGTATAGTGTGTGAATTGTGTGAAACATGTGTTGTGTGTGAAATGTGGGTATAGTGTTTAAAATGTTTGTATAGTGTTTTTAGTGTGTGTATAGTATGTGAAATGTGTGTAGTGTGTGCATAGAATGTGTAATGTGTGTAGTGTGTGTAAAGTATGTGAAATGTTTGTAGTGTGTGTAAAGTATGTGAAATGTGTGTAGTGTGTGCATAGAATGTGAAATGTGTGTAGTGTGTGTAAAGTGTGTGAAATGTTTGTAGTGTGTGTATAGTGTGTAAAATGTGTTTAAAGTGTGTGAAATGTGTAAAATATGTCTAACGTGTGTATAGTGCGTGAAATGTGTGAAACGTGCGTAATGTGTTTATAGTGTGTAAAATGTTTTTTGTGTGTATATAATGTGTAATATGCGTAAAATGTACGTAAAATGTGTGTAGTGTGTATATAATGTGTGAAATGTGTGTGAAACATGTGTAGTGTGTGAAATGTGTGTAGTGTGTAAAATGTGGGTATAATGTTTAAGATGTTTGTATAGTGTTTTTAGTGTGTGTATAGTGTGTGAAATGTGTATAAATGTGTTTAGTGTGTGTATAGTATGTGAAATGTGTATAAATGTGTGTAGTGTGTGTATAGTATGTGAAATGTGTGTAGTGTGTGCATAGTGTGTGAAATGTGTGTAGTGTGTGAAATGTTTGTAATGTGTGTAAAATGTGTAGTGTGTGAAATGTTTGTAATGTGTGTAAAATGTGTAATAAAGTGTGTGAAATGTGTAAAATATGTCTAATGTGAGTATAGTACGTGAAACGTGCGAAACGTGCGAAATGTGTGTATAGTGTTTGACATGCTTGTAGTGTGTATATAATGTGTAATATGCTTAAAATCTGCGTAAATTGTGTGTAGTGTGTGTATAGTGTGTGAATTGTGTGAAACATGCGTAGTGTGTGAAATGTGTGTAGTGTGTAAAATGTGGGTATTGTGTTTAAAATGTTTGTATAGTGTTTTAGTGTGTGTATAGTGTATGAAATGTGTAAAAATGTGTGTAGTGTGTGTATAGTATGTGAAATGTGTGTAGTGTGTGAAATGTGTGTAGTGTGTAAAGTGTGTGAAATGTTTGTAATGTGTGTAAAATGTGTAATAAAGTGTGTAAAATGTGTAAAATATGTCTAATGTGTGTATAGTGCGTGAAACGTGCAAAATTGTGTGTATAGTGTTTAACATGTTTGTAGTGTGTATATAGTGTGTAATATGCGTAAAATGTGTGTAAAATATGTGTAGTGTGTGTATAGTGTGTGAATTGTGTGAAACATGTGTAGTGTGTGAAATGTGAAATGTGTGTAGTGTGTAAAATGTCGGTATAATGTTTAAAATATTTGTATAGTGTTTTTAGTGTGTGTATAGTGTGTGAAATGTGTAAAAATGTGTGTAGTGTGTGTATAGTATGTGAAATGTGTGTAGTGTGTATAGTGCGTGAAATGTGTGTAAAGTGTGTGAAATGTTTGTAGTGTGTATATAGTATGTGAAATGTGTGGTGTGTGTATAGTGTATGAAATGTATGTATCATGTGTATAGTGTGTGAAATTTGTGTAATGTATGTAGCATGTGTATAGTGTGTGAAATTTGTGTAATGTGGATAAAGTGTGGATAATGTGTAAAGTGAGTGGATTAGGCGTGTATAATGTGTGAAGTGTGTGACGTATGTGTAGTGTATGAAATATGTGAAACGTGTGTGTATAGTGTGGGTATAGTTGGTGAAATGTGTGAAATGTGTGAAGTGTGTGAAATGTGCGTGAAATATGTATAGTGTGTGAAATGTATATATAGTGCATGAAATGTGTGTAGTGTGTGGAAGTGTATGTAGTATGAAATGTGTCTATGTGTGTGTAGTGTGAATATAGTGTGTGAAATGTGTGTAGTGTGTGTATAATGTGTGAAAGTGCGTGAAGTGTGTGTAATGTGGGAAATATGTGTGTTGTGTGTAGTGTATGAAATGTGTGAAATATGTGTGTAGTGTGTGAAATATGTATATCGTGTGTGTAGTGTGTGAAATGTGTATATCGTGTATATAGTGTGTGAAATGCGTGTACAATGTGTGAAGTGTGAAGTGTGTGTAAATGTGTGAAATATGTGCAGCGTGTATATATTGTGTGAAATGTGTGGAGTGCATGTATAGAGAGTGAAAATGTGTATAGTATGTGTATAGTGAGTCAAAAGTGCGTAGTGTGTCAAATGTGTGTAGTATGTGATGTTTATATAGTGTGTGACATGTGTGTGAAATGTGTGTGTTGCGTGTTTAGTGTGTGAAATATGTGTGTAGTGTGTGAAATATGTGTAGTGTATGAAATGTGTGTGGTGTATGTGTTGTGTGTGTATAGTGTGTCAAATGTTTATAGTTTGTGTATAATGTGTGAAATCTGTGTAGTGTATGTATCGTGGTTGAAATATGTGCGAAATGTGTATAGTGCATTTAAAGTGTGAAATGTCTAGTATATTTATAGTGTGTGAAATGTATGTAGTGTGTGTACATTGTGTTAAATGTTTGCAGTATGTGTATAGTGTATGAAAATTGTGTATTGTGTATAGTGTATGAAAATCTGTGTATTGTGTATAGTGTACGAAATTTGTGTAGTGTGAAATTTGTGCAGTGTGTGAAATAGTGTGTAGTGTGTGTATTGTGAGTGAAATGTATGCGGTGCGTGCATAGTGTGTGAAATGTGTATAGCGTGTGTGTAGTGTGTGAAATTTGTCTAATGCGTGAAATATGTGTAATGCGTGTATAGTGTGTAAAAGTGCATGAAGTGTGTGTAATGTGTGAAATATGTGTAATGTGTCGTGTATGAAATGTGCGCTATGTGTGTGTAGTGTGCGAAATTTATGTAGTGCGGGAAATGTGTGTATGTTTGTTTAGTGTGTGAAATTTGTGTAGTGCATGTATAGTGTGTGTGTGTATAATGTGTGAAAGTGCGCGAACTGAGTGTAATGTGAAATATTTATAGTGAGCGTAGTGTATGAAATGTGTGTAATATGTGTGAAGTGTGTGTATAATATGTGAAATATAGTGTGTAAAATGTGTGTAGCGTATGTATAAGGTGTGAAATTTGGGTAATGTGTGAAATGTGTGTATGTTTGTGTAGTGTGTGAATTGTGTGTAGTTCATGTATTGTGTGTGAAAGTGCGTGAAGTGTGTGTAATGTATGAAGTATGATAAACTTGTATATATTTATTGTGTGAAATGTGTGGAGTGCATGTATAGTGAGTAAAATGTGCGTATTGTGTGTAGGTGCATGAAGTGTGTGTAATGTGTGAAATATGTGTAGAGTGTGTATAATGTGTGAAATGTGTGGAATGCATGTATAATGAGTGAAATGTGTATAGTGTGTGTAGTGTATGAAATGAGTGTAATATGTGTGAAGTGTGTGAAATGTGTGTAGCATATGTATAGTGTGTGAATTTGTGTATGTTTGTGTATTGTGTGTATAGTGTATGAAAGTGTGTGAAGAATATGTGAAGTGTGGGAAAGTTTATGAAGTGTGTGTAGTGTGTGTGAAATGTATGTAGTGTGTAAAATGTGTGCATGGTGTGAAAGGTGTGTGCAGTGTGTGAAATGTGTATAGAGTGTGAAATGAGTGTGTAGTTAATTAATAGTATGTTAAATGTGTAGTGTGTGTATAGTGTGTGAAAATGTGTGAAAAGTGTTTAATGCGTGCAGTGTGGGAAATGTATGTGAAGTGTGTGAGTGTGTGTGCATAATGTGTGTAGTGCATGTATAGTGTGTGAAATGTGTGTAGCGTGTAAAATGTGTGCAGTGTGTGTATAGTGTATGAAAGTGTGTGTACTATGCGTATTGTGTATATTGTGTGTAAAGTGTATAAAAGTGTGTAGTTTGCTAAATATGTACTGCGTGTATAGTGTATGTATGTGTGTAGTGTGTGTGTAATGTATATAGTGTACAACGTGTGTATTGTGTACGAAATATGTGCAATGTGTAAAATGTGTGGATAGCGTGTGAATGTGTGTATAGTGCATGAAAGTGTGTGAATTGTGTGTATAGTGTGTTAAAAATATGAAGTGTGTGAAGTGTGTGTATTATGTGCAAAGTGTGTAAAGTGTGTATATAGTGTGTGAAATGTGTTTAGTGTGTGTATAATGTATGAAATGTATAGTGTGTGAAATATGTATAGTGTTTGTAAAATGTGTGTAGTATGCGTAGGGTGTAAAATTTGTGTGGTATGAAATGTGTGTAGTGATCTATAGTGTTTAAAATGTATGCAGTGCGTGCATAGCTTGTGAATTGTGTGTAGTGTCTAAAAGTATGTGTAATGTTTGTAGTGTATGTGAAGTTTTTGTAACGTATAAAATGTATGCATGTTTAAAACGTGTATGTATGTGTGTGTAGTGTGTTAATAGTGTGTGAAGTGCATGTAGTGTGTGAAATGTGTTTGAAGTGTGTATAATTGTAGTGTTTGTGTATAATGTGTATAGTGGGAAATGTGTGCATAGTGTATGAAATGTGTTTTATGAGTAAAGTGTGTGTAATATGTGTAGTGTGTGGTTCGTGGTGCACTATTCGCTAAGGTGAGAAATAGGTGATGTTTTGTTCAACTACCATGTAAATGTTTCCAAAAAACATAGTAGTGCTGTTCCTAAGTAGAATAACAATAACATAAAGAACATTCTCTAAAAAATCAACAAAACAAGCAGCATCACAATTCACAACCTGAGGTTGCGGAGGAACAACGATGTCTTGCGGATGTTGTTCAGCGCGCAGAAAAGCATCACCACTCGCTCCAACCCCACTACAAATCCTTTGTGAGGTGGGACACCGTACCTTGGAGTAAACACAGCCACGTCAAATACACAAATATGGTAGAAAACCCGAGATGATGTAGTATGTTTATTTAAGATTGGAGCGTGATGAAATAGGCTGAGATGAAAAATAGGTGAAAAAGTAAATTTGATCTTATCCAATATATTGAAGAAAACCTCACACACACACCTGATATCAATGATATTTTACATTCATACACACAATTTATAATCTCAAACTGCAATTATTCTTCAGATGACAATCAAATGTTCTATCTTCATTGGCATTAACTGTAAAACTAGAGATGTTTGGTAAGTGAACAGAAGCTTACCTGAAAGAATCAGTGTAAGTTGATATCGTCCCAACATCAATTCCACAAGCTTGTGCACGCTCTTTCAAGAAGTCAGCCACGTGGACATGTTGAGCACCTGATATTATTTCCTCACCTAAAAAATAAATCAAGAAAGATATTCAGGAACCAGATTCATTACGAGGGTGTTTACAAATGCTTAAATTAAGTAATTTTGGGCTTTCAGCTTCAAAAAAGCTGAAAATAGTGTTCGCAAATGTCAAGTGCTTAAACTTAAGTTGATTTAAGCTAAAAATTATTGTTTTCAGAATCATTTCATCAAAAGCAGAAGCAATTGCAAATACCCCTACATCAATGAGAACTTTTACTATGAATATGAATGATGTAAACATAGTTTTGCACTTACCGCGGATGAAAACATCAAACGAATTGTTGTACTTTGGATCATAATAGCACGGCATGGTATAGAATGGTCGAACAACCAGACGATAGCTATGAAGTATGTAGAACTCAGTGCCATACATACCTAAACCAGAATTCCCATTTAATCTTGTACCAACGTGCTAAAACTCAGACTAATACAACTTACGTCACTGCAAAACACAAACCACCATAAAAATAGGTGTAATAAATTGGAAAGGAACAGTAAGCAGAAGTCATACTTCTCCAGTACAAGCTGGCCAAGCTCTCTCTGATTCTGTGTTGAGATCTCCAAGCGGATCAATTTCAATGCCAGCCTCCTACAGAAGCAGAAGAAGGTGAAAAATATTAAGGGCAAAGCACAAATCAGTAAACAAGTCGTACATTAGAATTCACTTCCAATCACGAAACTATGTGAATTTCGTGCACATTGAGTATCTCCTCAAGTTAGGTAATTATACATGAAGATTTTAATGCAGACACAACGGGTATAATACCGTTAAAGTACATATTTGCTTACATCCTCAGCTCTTATATCCAATAAGTTTTTTTATGAAGACTCATTTGTGCTTTAATGCACTAATGTAACATTTCCGTTTAATCTAGTGACTACAAAACATTACTTGGTAAGTAACCAATTAAGATCTTTTTTTACTCTACACATTCGCTGAAAAATGGAGGCTATGACCTCCAAATATTTGCCCTCCAGGGGTCCACTTAAGTGTAAAACATTGCTCTTATACTGCAAACTTTCAGAATCTATCATAATATAACCAAGTAATACAAGTTACCAATGTACGGATACAAAACCATTTTCTTTAGTAACTTCAGTTTGACTTGATCTTTTAGTGTTCTCACATCAAACCAAAGTAAAGTTGGGTCATTTCTTTACAGATGTTTAACATTCATATTATCCTCATACCTTCTGCATTTGAACCCCCTCTTCAAAGGTTACCCGTAAGGTCTTCCGCAAATACTGCAAATTCATGTACAATAATAAAGAGTGTCAAGAAAAAATTGTTCAAATGAAAATATAGTAGGATGGTGTTTTTCTAAGCTTATAAACTCTTCAAAACATCTTAATTTCGTACAGTACTCAGGATTTCGTAATGTTAATTTCACAGCAAATTAAACAATCACTGATTGGTGTCAACCAAAACAAAACCACTCTACAACCATATTAGCATTAGGTTATCGATAAAGGGGGAAGAGAGAGACAGAAAAAAAACACACACGACAACCATAAAACAAACCAGATTGAACAACTATTTATGACAATCTACTAAGATAAGTTCAAAAGTGTACTTCACCAAACAAAAGATATAAATATCAACTTAGATATCGCATAACAGGCATGCCAAAGAAACAAAAAGCATAAGAAACAAAAAGCATATTCCATACAGCTCTGTCTGCAGCCAGATCTCGAGTAAACTGGAAATTGTGCAAAAAATAAAAACAATATACTTACATTCTCAACTTGACACTGAACGCGAAATATTGCTTGATTAGCAGGGGTGCGCATGTCAAGGACTCTGAAGTTCAATCGCGTATCCTGATTTACACGAACGCGGTCAGAACGCATTCATCAGTACAAAATTATCCAGCTAAATGGTGAAAGCATTCTGTTATGTATGTCTCGTCAAGTTATACGGGAACATAGGATACCTGCAAAGACTTCTCTATTTCAAGCTCACTTCTAGCAGCATCTTCAATATTGATAGGCAGAACAGGAAGAGCCATGCTAACAATTTAGAGTCTCCTCACTTGAATTTCCACCTTAAAGAATTAAAATAAAACACCTCAATATCTATCAGATGATGACAGAAGAATAAAAACCCTAGCATGATTATATACAATAAATTATATAAAAAAGACGTACAGAAACATGACATAGGAGAAATCAAGGCAATATAATACTCATAGGAATAACTTATAAATCCAGTAACAGAATTTAAATAAATTAATTGACTTAAACTGTGATTCTCTTTCAATTCCACTCCATTCTCAACACATTTATAAAACACTAACAATAGGAAGCCTATTCGATAATCCAATTAGAAGGTCTAAATAGCCAAATCATATACAAACAAGCCATATTCATCAAATTAGAACCCTAAGTTAAAATCCAACAATAGCATCAAATTGTGACTTTGTCCCTAAACAAGGAATGGATAAATCTACGATTTTGCTCCAAGTGGGCTGAATTTTGTTCAATTATAATATAAAGTGTGGGTACAGAATTTTACAATCAAGGTGAGCAGACTTAGAGGGTGTTTCGCTAAGCTTATAAGCTTCTCAAAACATCTTATAAGATGTTGAAAGCTTAAAAGCTCTTCAAATGTGTTTGGCAAAATAAGATGTTAAACAACTTATACGATGTAAAATAAGATCTTACAGATTATAAGCTCCAAAACAAATAAGTTCCTCTAGTCCATCTTATTTTTTAAGATCTTAATAATTAGACACAAACTTCACACACTTGGCACACTACATGCTACACACACTTCATACACAATACACACTTTTCACTCACAATACACACACTAAACACACAAGACACACGCAGTACACACAATTCACGCACAATACACACTTCACACATCACACTTTTCACCCACCACACTCAATACACACATTTCCTACACTAGTAAAAATGAGTGTTTGACAGTAGTTTTCAAATTAGTCTCCCAAATGCATGTTAAATCACCCCATTCAATGGCAAGCTTACAAGCTATTTTATCCATAATCTCTTGAAACAACTTAAGACGTCGGAGCTTATAAGATGTTTAAAATAAGCTTAGCCAAACACCCTATAAATTAACTTGTTGTTCATACCATGCATACAATTTTAATTTCAGCTAATATACACTCAACATATTAAACAACCTGCAAATTATGTCAATTGTGGAAACAAGATATCTGCAATGTCCCAAAACCCAAAACCCTAATTTTCATAATCAGAAACACCAACACACACAAACTGTTTCAGTTGAATACATAATCAACAGTATTAAACAACCTGCGAATTACATTAACTGTCGAAGCAAGATATCTGCAATGTCCCAAATACCTTAACCCTAATTTTCAAAATCAGAAATACCAACACACACACAAACCTGTTTCAGAGAATATACAATCAATAGTATTAAACAACAACCTGCAAATTACATTAACAGTTGAAGCAAAATATTTGCAATGTCCCAAAACCCTAAACCCTAATTTTCATGATCAGAATTACTAACACAAACAAACCTGTTTCAGTGACTATACAATCAACAGTATTAAACAACCTGCAAATTACATTAACTGTCGAAGCAAGATATTTGCAATGTCCCAAAACCCTAAAAACCAATTTTCATGATCAGAAATACCAACACACACACAAACCTGTTTCAGCGAATAGACAATCAACAGTATTAAACAACCAGCAAATTACATTAATTATGGAAAGCAAGATATCTGCAATGTCCCAAAACCCTAAACCCTAATTTTCAAAATCAGAAATACCAACACACACAAACCTGTTGAGTGGCGCCAGTGATGGATTGATTCGGCACCGACATTACACCCTCAACGTCAATTATACTATCCCGGCTCAACTATTAGCGAACTTCACCATCTGCGGGCTCACCAAATCCGGAGCCACAGTCAACACGTACTGCACCGTAAACCCCCGCTCCCTGACCACCACAAACGCCATCTTCTTCCCCACGGCGCGGATCGTCTGCGCAGGCCCACGTATCAGCACCATTTCGTCCTTTAACCCGTTACTCAAATCCGTAACCTCTGTCCACTGTCTCCCCGATATCTCTCTCGATTGCAGGTCCGTCAACGGGATTTCGCCGTAATTGGCCGCCAGTGGATCGTTGGCATCCATGGTAACGGATGCAATTGCCAATGTCTTCGGCGCCGGGCGTGTTCTGCGGCGGTTCTTCGGATGACATCGTGAGAGAGGTGGATTTGTGGTCTGATTTGAGAAAAGGGTTAAGCGAAGAAGATGAATTGTTGGGAGCCGAGGTTTTTCTCTTCGTTTGGTTTAGGTCCGCTTTCCTTTTTCTTTTTTTGTGAGCTAGGCGCTTTTCTAGTAAAGGAAAGAGTCGGCTAGTGCAACTCGGAAGCGGGTGTTAAGGTTTTTCATGCGGGAGAGTTAACACGGACTGCTTAGATGCATAGTTTAATTTTTGTTTTTATAGTTTAACTATTTGTTTGTCAAAATAGTCAAAGCCTCATTTTGATCATTACCTCCACTAAGACTACTCAATCCCATTTATTTTACATATTTCATCGTCTATACATTAAACCGTGAATTTAATTGTCATTTTTTCAGTAAAAAATATATCAAAATTTCAGGAAGAAGGCGATTCAGAAAAGAGGTTAAACACGCTATAATATAATATGTTTTTTGCCTTTTAAAGTCGTGTAACTTTAAAACTACTGTGTTGCAATATGGTGTTAGAAAAGGTAAATATGTTTTTCGCCTGAAATTTTTGTTACACGATGAAAAGCATGTACACGAGATTTTACACGATATATTCATGTTAGATCATGTTAATACACGATAAATAAACAACGTAGACGATAAGTAGTCCATAACTGTTTGTACACGATATTGTGTACATGTTATATTTTGATATTGTGATATGTTGTAACATTTATCATGTAGGTCTATATACGTATTTTTTTTTTTTTTTTTTATCGTGTCAATGTAACAATCATCGTGTACATGTATTATGTTTATATTGTTGACTATTTCACCGTGTAGTGAAATTTTCCCTTTTTCCGTTATATAGATGACTTTTATTTATTTACTTATTTATTTATTTTGTATCAATCATCATTATGAAAAGTAATTGTAGTAATGTAGGTCTCAACATAGACATAAGTTTTAATTTCCATGCACATCACAATGAGAAAATATTTCATATATATCAATTCAATCTAGAAAAATGATATAATAAATAAATAATTAAAAATATATAACTAAATATGAGTAGTTCGATTCGACCAATTAAATTCTTTTTGGTTAAGAGTCGAACTGAATTATAAATCAGTTATAATATTTGGAACCAAACTAAACTGAAACAGAATCAAACCGATTGTATACACATAACTGTATCGAATCGAACCACTCCATCCAAATTTTTTCTTTTTTCAATTCAATTTTGATCGTTCGTACCAAGTATCCCCCGATGTAATACTCCCTCCGTCCCGGTTAAAGCTTCCACTTTGATCGGGCACGAATGTTAAGAAAAAACAGTTATTTGACTTTTTAAAGGTGGAGATTGAGTGGTTGAAATTTTGAGGGTGAGGATTGTGGGATTAGTTTCTTTTTTTGGTTGACAAATTTAGTTGGGACGAACCGAAAAGGCAAGTAGGCAGCTTTAAGCGGGACGGAGTATTACAAACACAATAAAAAGTTATTTTAACCAATTCGTGGGACGCGGGTATGAGTCTTAGTTAGGGTCTTTTTCTCTATTTTCTTCTAAATATATCTCCATTGAATCAACCCATCACAAGAAAAAGAAATCGAAATCGAAATCATACATAGTTCCGAAATGTTGAATCACGAAAGCAGTCCCCAGTTACCGAATCTGGAACCAATAATCCCCCAATCATGAACTCAGATTCCAAACCAAATCCATCCCCTGAAACCCTAACGCACCCCAAAGAATCCAAACCGGAAACCGCCACCACCGCCACCGCCGCCGAATGCCAACACGCGGACTACGCGCCCTATCCGAAACTCGAACCAGACGACGTCGCTCCAGTCGCCAATACATGGAGCTCCACCACCGCTGCTCGTGACTCTGCCCCTGCCACCGCCACCACTATGCCCACCGACTCAAATCCCTACGTCTCCGCCTCAAATCCCGTCCCCGATTCTTCCATAAAAAGTAATTTGGCTTGTAATTTGTCGTTGTGGATGAACTTTGTTTATTTATTAATGTATCTCTGATGAAATTCTGATTTGGGGATTTTAGATAACATGGACAAGGTTAAGGATGTATTGGGAAGATGGGGAAAGAGGGCTGCAGAGGCCACTGAGAAGGCTGAAGACTTGGCTGGCAACATGTGGGAGGACGAAGGAGAGGACGAAGAAGAGGAAGCTTCCAATGTCGGAAAAGAAGCAGCATCAACCCCCCATATCCGCAGGTCAGAATTCTGCTAAAATTTGGCAATGCGACTGTAACGAATTAGCTACTTTATTAATATCAGCTTCTGATTTAACGCTATAAACCTTCATCTTTTCTGTGTATGATCTTCCTTTCCTTCTATCTTTTTCGTCTTCGACTCAACTCGATTGCAAGGGCTGAAAATAGAGGTGTATAATCATGACTTATCTGGTTAGTTGGGAATTTAACTGAATTTCCGTTTCCGGAGTGATAGTTATCTTGGATTTATGCGCATAATCATACTTCGAAATTGGGGGAATTAAGATGATTTTCAGCGGATGTGAGTTCTATGATGAGTTGCTATTATTAATTTCTTACTATTTTTATTCTCTGGATTGATTGATGTTTTTTTTTTGAGATCCGATGTTTTTATAATTTCATTTTATGTGCTGCAGAGCACAAGAGAGTAGATATACAGAACAGCCATGCTGAGAAGCTTGTTGGAATATTGCACGAAACGGGGTCTCGTGAGCTTGTAATTATATGCCATGGATTCCGATCCACAGAGGTGAGTGATCATGTAACTCATTCTTTGATCATACTACTAAGAATTGCTTCTTTTTTGTGTGTGTGTTTGTGTGAAGTGTATGTGAAGTTTGTGTAGCGTGTTTAATGTGTATGATTGTGTGATATGAGCTTGTATTAAAATAACTAGATTGTGTAAAAGATTTCAAAAATCCATCGAAAATGAACTAAAAATTTAGAAGGAATTTAAAATGCACTGATTTAAATTAATAGCCAAACGAGTGGAGCGGATTTGATTGTGCATTTCAAATACATTCCTCAACCATAGCTAAATCCCTCCATCCAAACACAACCCTAAATTTGTCTGATAATTACAGGATCGCGTTCCCATGATAAGCCTGGCTTTTGCTTTTGAAAGAGAGGGAATTAGTGCCTCCCGCTTTGATTTTGCTGGTAATGGGTAAGTGGTCAGGAAATTATGGCTTTCTTCTTTTGAAAGACTTGTTCATTTTGCAATGGCTAGCGTTTATGTCTTAAAAATAGGAAATATTATTTCATGTACTGAAAATTAAGTATGGAGAAAGCAGCTTGAGAAAACACCCCGGCCCGAGCCCACCCCTAACTCCCGGCATCAGGGTCAGCATCTGAAGTATTTCAGATGTTTGGTGGCTTATCTTCAATTATTCCCAATTTATTACTTCAGTGTTAGTCATAGATTAGACTATTGGCATTTATGTGTATGCATTTATGTATCTATGTAACTATATAAATTGTGATATGTATTTGATAGGAAGCAGTAGTTTTATTGAAGTCTGAGTACAAAGATTAGGAAATTACTATCTGAATATATTTTTCAATGAAGAGGTATTGGTTCGCTGAAATGTGTAAAAATGTGTGTAGTATGTGTATAGTGTGTGTAAAATACGTGTGATGTGTAAAATGTGTGTATAGTGTGTAAAATGTGTATAGTGCGTAAAATATGTATTGTGCGTGTATAGTGTGTAGTGTGTATGAAATGTGTGTAGTGTGTAGTTTGTGTAAAATGTGTGCAGTGTGTATGAAATGTGTGTAGTGTACGTATAGTGTGTAAAATGTGTGTAGTGTTTATATAGTGTGTGTATGTGTAGTGTGTAAAATGTGCGTATAGTGTTTAAAATTTGTGTAACGAGTGTATAGTGTATGAAATGTATGAAATATGTGTAGTGTGCGTATAGTGTGTGAAATGTGTATAGTGTGTGCATTGTGTGTGGAATATGTAAAATGTGTGTAGTGTGTAATGTGTGAAATGTGTGTAGTATGTGTATAATATGTGAAATTTGTGTAGTGTGTGTAGTTTGTGTATAGTGTCTGAAAAATGTGTAGTGTGTGTATAATGTGTAAAAAGTATGTATAGTGTGTGAAATGTGTGGTGTAAAATAAGTGTATAATGTGTAAATATGTGTGTATAGTGTGAAATGTAAAATGTGAAATTCGCCCAGCCTTGGTTTCGAACATGAGACCTCTGGAATGAGTCTCCAAGCTTTAACCAACAGACCAAGTCACCAACATATTATTATGTTTACATAGCATTTATATAACATATTTAGTAAAATTCTACTTATATACCATAAATTATGAAAATGAAAATTAGAAATAATTGGGCATTTTTGGCCCATAATTAGTTATCAAAATGAAAATAAAAATGGAAATAATTGGTCCATAATTAGTTATCAAAATGAAAATCAGAAATATAAAAACTTAGTATAAAATAATAATTGGGCATTTTTGTAAATTTTTTGTTTTGTTTATAATTTTAAGATGAATTTATGTATTAAAGTTGGTTATAATATTTTTAAAATATTTTGTTAAACTTTCGAAATTTTAATATAATATTTTCGTACTAGTAATTAGTAATGTTGCATGAAAAAAGGTCAAAAAATCTTTTATATTGTCACTCATTGTTTATATTATTTTATATTTATAAATTAGTTGTAAATAAATCTATTCCTATCAAATTTAAGATGCGTATATGTATTTGAGTTTGTTATAATAATTGTAAATATATCATGTTAAATTTTGAGATTTTTAATATACTTTTTAACATTTTTCAGAAAATTGCACCAATATTTCGATATTTATCGAGATCTCATCGAAATCTCCGTAATTGAAACACCGATATTTTCGTAAAAATTGAAATTTCAGTTCTTGGTTTAGTGTGTAGTGTGTGTATAGTGTGTGAATTATGTGAAATGTGTGTAGGGTGTGTATAGTTTGTGAAATGTGTGTAGTATATACAGTGTGTAAAATGTGTGTAGTTTGTGTATAATGTGTAAAATGTGTGTATATTGTGTGAAATGTGTAAGTGTAAAATGTGTTGTGAAATATGTAAAATGTGTGTTGTGTGTGAAATGTGTATTGTGTGTGTAGTGTGTGAAATGTGTGAATAGTGTGTGAAACGTATGTATAGTGTGCGTATAAAATGTGTGTAGTGTATATAGTGTGTAAAATGTAAAATGTGTGTAGTGTTAAATGTGTGTGAAATATGTGTAGTGCGTGTAGTGTGTGAATTGTGTGTGTAATGCGTATAGTATGTGAAATTTGAGTGTAACATATAACATTTTAAAAAAAATGATTGACTAGAGATGCTTATTTTTTTTTAGTTTATAAGCTCTAAGATCTTATTTTTAGAACTTATAAGTTTTCTAACATTTTATTTTGCTAAACACATTACATCTTATTTTAAACTTATACATCTTATACGATGTTTTGAGGTGCATATAAATTTTGTCAAACACTCTCATCGGACTACTTTCAGTTATATTTATTGTGATAGTTGTTTTAACAATAAGTTGAAAAGAACGATTGGCTTTTGACAATTAATATTTCTGGATGAGCAGATGATGTGTTAGTTTTGATGGAGCGAGGATTGACATTCAATATGAGACATCATTTGCTGGTAAGTACTGAATTATATCGTATCCAATAAAAATTTGTCTTAATTCCGATGTATTTGACTCTTGTGTGGCTGTGAAATATTTATTTTCCAAAAAAAAAATTGAAAATTATTAATATTAGAATTTGTGATGTGTTAAATAGATAATGCATAAAAAATGTGATTGTTTTTCTTTCTGTTTTAGGGGATAAAATAGTTTGGGGAGAAATTGCCAGAAAATTCTCTTTAATTTCTGTTATATTTAATGTAGACATTTGACGTGATGTAGAAAATGTGTGAAGTATGTGTGTCGTGTGGGTATAGTGTAAGGAATGTGCGACATGTGTGAAATGTTTGTACTGTGTAAAATCTGTCTATAGTGTATAGTGTGAAATGTGCGTAAAATGTGTGTATAGTGCGTAAAATACGTGTGGTGTGTTTATTGTGTGTGAAATGACGTAAAATGTGTGTAGTGAGTGTAGTTTGTGTATAGTGTGTGAAATGTATAACATGTGAGTATAGTGCGTGAAATGTGTGAAACGTGCGAAATGTGTGTATAGTGCGTGAAATGCTTGTAGTGTGTATATAATGTGTAATATGCGTAAAATATACGTAAAATGTGTGTAGTGTGTATATAATGTGTGAAATGTGTGAAATATGTGTAGTGTGTGAAATGTGTCTAGTGTGTAAAATGTGGGTATAGTGTTTTTAGTGTGTGTATAGTGTGTGATATGTGTAAAAATGTGTGTAGTGTGTGTATAGTATGTGAAATGTGTATAGTGTGTGTATAGTGTGTGAAATGTGTGTAGTGTGTGTAAAGTGTGTGAAATGTTTTTAATGTGTGTAAAATATGTCTAATGTGTGTATAGTGCGTGAAACGTGCGAAACAAGCAAAATGTGTGTATAGTGTTTAACATGTTTGTAGTGTGTATATAGTGTGTAATATGCGTAAAATGTGTGTAGTGTGTGTATAGTGTGTGAATTGTGTGAAACATGTGTAGTGTGTGAAATGTGTGTAGTGTGTAAAATGTGGGTATAGTGTTTAAAATGTTTGTATAGTGTTTTTAGTGTGTGTATAGTGTGTGAAATGTGTAAAAATTTGTGTAGTGTGTGTATAGTATGTGAAATGTGCATAGTGTGTGAAATGTGTGTAGTGTGTGTAAAGTGTGTGTAGTGTGTGTAAAATGTGTTAAAGTGTGTGAAATGTGTAAAATATGAATAACGTGTGTATAGTATGTGAAATGTGTGAAACGTGCGTAATGTGTTTATAGTGTGTGAAATGTTTGTAGTGTGTATATAATGTGTAATATGCGTAAAATGTGCGTAAAATGTGTGTAGTGTGTATATAATGTGTGAAATGTGTGTGAAACATGTGTAGTGTGTGAAATGTGTCTATTTGTGTAAAATGTTTAAAGTGTTTGTATAGTGTTTTTAGTGTGTATATAGTGTGTGAAATGTGTAAAAATGTGTGTAGTGTGTGTATAGTATGTGAAATGTGTGTAGTGTGTGCATAGTGTGTGAAATTAGTGTATTGTGTGCATAGTGTGTGAAATGTTTGTAATGTGTGTAATAAAGTGTGTGAAATGTGTAAAATATGTCTAATGTGTGTAGAGTGCGTGAAACGTGCGAAACGTGCGAAATGTGTGTATAGTGCTTCACATGTTTGTAGTGTGTATATAGTGTGTAATATGCGTAAAATGTACGTAAAATGTGTTTAGTGTGTGTATAGTGTGTGTATAGTGTGAAACATGTGTAGTGTGTGAAATGTATGTAGTGTGTAAATTGTGGGTATAGTGTTTAAAATTTTTGTATAGTATTTTTAGTGTGTGTATAGTGTGAAATTTGTAAAAATGTGTGTAGTGTGTATATAGTATGTGAAATGTGTGTTGTGCGTGAAATGTGTGTGGTGTTTGTAAAGTGTGTGAAATGTTTGTAGTGTGTGTATAGTGTGTAAAATGTGTTGAAAGTTTGTGAAATGTGTAAAATATGTCTAACGTGTGTATAGTGCGTGAAATGTGTGTATAGTGTGTTAAATGTGGGTAGTGTGTATATAGTATGTGAAATGTGTGTAGTGTGTGCATAGTGTGTGAAACGTGTGTAGTGTGTAAAGTTTCTGAAATGTTTGTAGTGTGTGTAAAACGTGTATAAAGTGTGTGAAATGTGTAAAATATGTGTAACGTGTGTATAGTACGTGAAATGTGTGAAACGTGCGAAATGTGTGTATAGTGTGTAAAATGTTTGTACTGTGTATATAGTTTGTAATATGTGTAAAATGTGCGTAAAATTTGTGTAATGTGTGTATAGTGTGTGAATTGTGTGAAACATGTGTAGTGTGTGAAATGTGTGCGGTGTGTAAATTGTGAATATAGTGTTTAAAATGTTTGTATAGGGTTTTTCGTGTGGTATAGTGTCTGAAATGTGTAAAATGTTTGTAGTGTGTGTTTAGTGATTGAAAGGTATCTAGTATAGTGTGTGAAATGTGCGTAGTTTGTGTAAAGTTTCTGAAAAATTTGTAGTGTGTGTAGTGTGTAAAATGTGTGTAAAGTGTGTGAAATGTGTAAAGTATGTATACTGTGTGTATAGTGCGTGAAATGTGCGAAACGTGCGTAATATGTTTATAGTGTGTGTAAAGTGTGTGTAGTGTGTGTAAAATGTGTGGTATGTTAAGTGTGTGTGCAGCATGTGGAATTTTAGTGTAACTTATTAAGTTTTAAAAAATAAGATGAATTAATTTTTTTTTTTTTGTGAGTTTATCAGTTCTAAGAGCTTATTTTTACATCTTATAAGTTGTCTAACATTTTATTTTGCCAAAGACATTATAAAAAATGTGATAGTTGCTTTAACACTATGTTTATAAGAATGATTTGCTTCTGACAATTAATATTTTTGGATGAACAGATGATCTGTTGTTCCAATGGAGCGAGGATCGACATTCAATATGAGACCTCATTTGCTCGTAAGTACTGAATTACATCGTATCCAATCAAAGTTTGTCTTAATTACCATATATATGACTTATGTGTGTTTGTGAAGCATCTGTTTCAAGAGAATGCATAAAAATGTGAATGTGTTTGTTTATGTTTTAGTGGAATGAATTGTTTGGGAGAAATTTGTTAGAAATTTTTTTTCTTTAATTTTGTTATAGTTAATGTGGACATTTGACGTGATATAAACACATCATTTCACACACTTCATACACTAGACGACAGTCTATTTTTGTGTATATCTTTTGTCACTGCTTTTGTTATATAAGAATTGTTTGACCTGAATCATGGGAGCTTTGATAGATTATTCGTAAAAGAGGAATCGGGGGATGCATAAAAATTCCTAACTGTATGTTTTGCTATCCCAAAAAGATAATCTAAAATATCATTGATTAAACCACTTCTGTAAAATGTGGGTGCGTGAATAGAATGTGACACATGTGATGTGCGCAAAATGCGTGTAATATGTGTAGCGTGTATCGTGTGTATATAGTGTGTGTACAGTGTGGAAATGTTTGTTGTGTGTATAGTATGTGAAATGTGTAAAAATGTGTGTAGTGTGTATAGTATGTGAAATGTGTGTAGTGTGTGCATAGTGTGTGAAATGTGTTTAGTGTGTGTAAAGTGTGTTAAATGTTTGTAATGTGTGTAAAATGTGTAATAAAGTATGTGAAATGTGCAAAATATGTTTAATGTGTGTATAGTGCGTGAAACGTGCGAAATGTGTGTATATAGTGTGTAATATGCGTAAAATGTGTGTAGTGTGTGTATAGTGTGTGAATTGTGTGAAACATGTGTAGTGTGTGAAATGTGTGTAGTGTGTAAAATGTGGGTATAATGTTTAAAATGTTTGTATAGTGTTTTTAGTGTGTGTATAGTGTGTGAAATGTGTAAAAATGTGTGTAGTGTGTATAGTATGTGAAATGTGTGTAGTGTGTGAAATGTGTGTAGTGTGTGTAAAGTGTGTGAAATGTTTGTAGTGTTTGCATAGTGTGTGAAATGTGTTTAAAGTTTGTGAAATGTGTAAAATATGTCTAACATGTGCATAGTGTGTGAAATGTGTGTAGTGTGTGTAAAGTGTGTGAAATGTTTGTAATGTGTGTGAAATGTGTAAAATATGTCTAATGTGTGTATAGTGCGTGAAATGTACGAAACGTGCGAAATGTGTGTATAGTGTTTAACATGTTTGTAGTGTGTACATAGTGTGTAATATGCGTAAAATGTGCAGAAAATGTGTTTAGTGTGTGTATAGCGTGTGAAATATGTGTAGTGTGTGAAATGTGTGTAGTGTGTAAAATGTGGGTATAGTGTTTGAAATGTTTGTATAGTGTTTTTAATGTGTGTATAGTGTGTGAAATGTGTAAAAATGTGTGTAGTGTGTTTATAGTATGTGAAATGTGTGTAGTGTGTGCATAGTGTGTGAAATGTGTGAAGTGTATGTAAAGTGTGTGAAATGTTTGTAATGTGTGTAAAATGTGTAATAAAGTGTGTGAAATGTGTAAAATATGTCTAATGTGTGTATAGTGCGTGAAACGTGCGAAACATGCGAAATGTGTGTATAGTGTTTAACATGTTTATAGTGTGTATATAGTGTGTAATATGCGTAAAATGTGTGTATAGTGTGTGACTTGTGTGAAACATGTGTAGTGTGTGAAATGTGTGTAGTGTGTAAAATGTGGGTATAATGTTTAAAATGTTTGTATAGTGTTTTTAGTATGTGTATAGTGTGTGAAATGTGTAAAAATAGTGTGTGTATAGTATATGAAATGTGTGTAGTGTGTGTAAAGTGTGTGAAATTAGTGTAGTGTGTGTAAAGTGTGTGAAATGTTTGTAATGTGTGTAAAATGTGTAATAAAGTGTGTGAAATGTGTTAAATATGTCTAATGTGTGTATAGTGCATGAAACGAGCGAAACGTGCGAAATGTGTGTATAGTGTTTAACATGTTTGTAGTGTGTATATAGTGTGTAATATGCGTAAAATGTGTGTTGTGTGTATTGTGTGTATAGCGTGAGAATTGTGTGAAACATGTATAGTGTGTGAAATGTGTGTAGTGTGTAAAATGTGGGTATAGTGTTTAAAATGTTTGTATGGTGTTTTTAGTGTGTATAGTGTGTGAAATGTGTGTAGTGTGTGTAAAGTGTGTGAAATGTTTGTAATGTGTATAAAATGTGTAATAAAGTGTGTGAAATGTGTAAAATATGTCTAATGTGTGTATAGTGTGTGAAACGTGCGAAACGTGCGAAATGTGTGTATAGTGTTTAACGTGTTTGTAGTGTGTGTATAGTGTGTAATATGCGTAAAATGTGCGTAAAATGTGTGTAGTGAGTGTATAGCGTGTGAATTGTGTGAAACATGTGTAGTGTGTGAAATGTGTATAGTGTGTAAAATGTGGGTATAGTGTTTAAAATGTTTGAATAGTATTTTTAGTGTGTGTATAGTATGTGAAATGTGTAAAAATATGTGTAGTGTGTGTATAGTATATGAAATGTGTGTAGTGTGTGCATAGTGTGTGAAATATGTGTAGTATGTGTAAAGTGTGTGAAATGTTTGTAATGTGTGTAAAATGTGTAATAAACTGTGTGAAATGTGTAAAATATGTCTAATGTGTGTATAGTGCGTGAAACGTGCGAAACGTGCGAAATGTGTTTATAGTGTTTAACAAGTTTGTAGTGTGTACATCGTGTGTAATATGCGTAAAATGTGTGTAGTGTGTGTATAGCGTGTGAAACATGTGTAGTGTGTGAAATCTGTGTAGTGTGTAAAATGTGGGTATAGTGTTTCAAATGTTTGTATAGTGTTTTTAGTGTGTGTATAGTGTGTGAAATGTGTAAAAATGTGTGTAGTGTGTGTATAGTGTGTGAAATATGTGTAGTGTGTGTAAAGTGTGTGAAATGTTTGTAATGTGTGTAAAATGTGTAATAAAGTGTGTGAAATGTGTAAAATATGTCTAATGTGTGTATAGTGCGTGAAACGTGCGAAATTTGTGTATAGTGTTTAACATGTTTGTAGTGTGTATATAGTGTGTAATATGCGTAAGATGTGTGTATAGTGTGTGAATTGTGTGAAACATGTGTAGTGTGTGAAATGTGTGTAGTGTGTAAAATGTGGGTATAATGTTTAAAATGTTTGTATAGTGTTTTTAGTGTGTTGTGTGTGAAATGTGTAAAAATGTGTGTAGTGTGTGTATAGTATTTGAAATGTGTGTAGTGTGTGCATAGTGTGTTAAATTAGTGTAGTGTGTGTAAAGTGTGTGAAATGTTTGTAATGTGTGTAAAATGTATAATAAAGTGTGTGAAATGTGTAAAATATGTCTAATGTGTGTATAGTGCGTGAAACGTGCAAAATTTGTGTATAGTGTTTAACATGTTTGTAGTGTGTATATATTGTGTAATATGCGTAAAATGTGTGTAGTGTGTGTATAGCGTGAGAATTGTGTGAAACATGTATAGTGTGTGAAATGTGTGTAGTGTGTAAAATGTGGGTATAGTGTTTAAAATGTTTGTATGGTGTTTTTAGTGTGTGTATAGCGTGTGAAATGTGTAAAAATGTGTGTAGTGTGTATAGTATGTGAAATGTGTGTAGTGTGTGCATAGTGTGTGAAATGTGTGTCGTGTGTGTAAAGTGTGTTAAATTTTTGTAATGTGTGTAAAATGTGTAATAAAGTGTGTGAAATGTGTAAAATATGTCTAATCTGTGTATAGTGCGTGAAACGTGCGAAATGTGTGTATAGTGTTTAACATGTTTGTAGTGTGTATATAGTGTGTAATATGCGTAAAATATGCGTAAAATGTGTGTAGTGTGTGTATAGTGTGCGAATTGTGTGTGAAATGTGTGTAGTGTGTAAAATGTGGGTATAGTGTTTAAAATGTTTGTATAGTGTTTTTGGTGTATATAGTGTGTGAAATGTGTGAAAATGTGTGTAGTGTGTGTATAAGTATGTGAAATGTGTGTAGTGTGTGCATAGAATGTGAAATGTGTGTAGTGTGTGTAAAGTGTGTGAAATGTTTGTAGTGTGTGTATAGTGTGTAAAATGTGTTTAAAGTGTGTGAAATGTGTAAAATATGTCTAACGTCTGTATAGTGCGTGAAATGTGTGAAACGTGCGTAATGTGTTTATAGTGTGTGAAATGTTTTTTGTGTGTATATAATGTGTAATATGCGTAAAATGTACGTAAAATGTGTGTAGTGTGTATATAATGTGTGAAATGTGTGAAATGTGTGAAATGTGTGAAATCTGTGTAGTGTGTAAAATGTGGGTATAATGTTTAAAATGTTTGTATAGTGTTTTTAGTGTGTGAAATGTGTGTAAATGTGTGTAGTGTGTGTATAGTATGTGAAATGTGTGTAGTGTGTGCATAGTGTGTGAAATGTGTATAGTGTGTGTAAAGTGTGTAATAAAGTGTGTGAAATGTGTAAAATATGTCTAATGTGAGTATAGTGCGTGAAACGTGCGAAACGTGCGAAATGTGTGTATAGTGTTTAACATATTTGTAGTGTGTATATAGTGTGTAATATGCGTAAAATGTGCGTAAAATGTGTGTAGTGTGTGTATAGCGTGTGAATTGTGTGAAACATGTGTAGTGTGTGAAATGTGTGTAGTGTGTAAAATGTGGGTATAGTGTTTAAAATGTTTGTATAGTGTTTTTAGTGTGTGTATAGTGTGAGAAATGTGTAAAAATGTGTGTAGTGTCTGTATAGTATATGAAATGTGTGTATTGTGTGCATAGTGTGTGAAATGTGTGTCGTGTGTGTAAAGTGTGTGAAATGTTTGTAATGTGTGTAAAATGTGTAATAAAGTGTATGAAATGTGTAAAATATGTCTAATGTGTGTATAGTGCGTGAAACGTGCGAAATGTGCGAAATGTGTGTATAGTGTTTAACATGTTAGTGTGTAAAATATGTGTAGTGTGTGTATAGTGTGTGAATTGTGTGAAACATGTGTAGTGTGTGAAATGTGTGTAGTGTGTAAAATGTGGGTATAATGTTTAAAATATTTGTATAGTGTTTTTAGTGTGTGTATAGTGTGTGAAATGTGTAAAAATGTGTGTAGTGTGTGTATAGTATGTGAAATGTGTGTAGTGTGTGAAATGTGTGTAGTGTGTGCAAAGTAGGGTTGTAAACGAATCGAATCGAATCGAATATCAAGATTTCGAATTCGAATTCGTTAAAGTTGACAAAGATTCGAAATTCGATTCGATAAGAGATCGAATTTCAAATGAGATTCGAATTCGATTCGTTAAGAAAATTCGAATATATTCGATTCGATTCGTGGTTCGTTAGTTAAGAATCTAAAAAATGTTGTTAAAAAATTATTCGGTTCGAATTCGAATTCGATTCGATTTTTTTATTATATTCGATTCGAGATTCGAAATTCGAAATTCAAATTCAAAAACTAAAAAAATCATCAAAAACTCCATAAATCCATATGACATCAAAATTCAAATTTACCTAATAACAAATTGACAATAACCTCAATAGCATCCATAAATCCACTTACAAGCTAGTATCAACAAAGAAAATCCAAAATACCAATCCACTTACAAGCAAACATCAACAAAGAAAATCCAAAATACCAAACCATCATGAGATCGATTCATCAAGTACATAATCCACCTATCAAATACATTAATGCAAAAGGAACATTGTTCAAATTATCAAGAATACTACTTAAAAACGATTTGAACATGCTCCTAAGCCATCTTCATCATGAGCGCAATTGGACCTCAATTGGAACTTCCTCTTCCTAATAAAAACAATTAAGAATTAAAGATCAAGTCATTGTCATGAAAGCGTGAAAATAATAATATGAAATCTAAGAAGAAACTTACATATGTCATAAGGGGCTTCTTGATCCCGTGAAGTTGACGAACCCAATCTGCTCCACAAATTAGAACTTCCACCATACTCGAAGATAAGTTAGCACGGTAAGGATCTAATACTCGAGTCCCAGCACTAAATGTAGCCTCTGATGCTACTGTACTAATTGGGATAGCCAAAACATCTCGTGCCAACCTAGATAAAACACAGAACTTCAACTCTTGAGATTTCCACCAATTCAAGACATCAAACTCAGATGCTACCTCTCCATCTTGACATCTATAAACCCCTTCATCTAAGTAAATGTCCAACTCCGACTTTGTGGGTTCATGTTCCTCCAGAGTGTCCAAGTAATCATCATACATAGACAAACCAGAAGGTATTAGTTTTCCTCTGGACATTGACCCACTAGTGGAAGTGGAAGAAACCTTATTTGACATGGAGGAACCACCTTTCCGAGTCCTCATTTGAGCAACATACTTAAAGAACAAGCTATGTAATGCTTCTCGGACCTTCATAACATGTGCTCTTGCTTCACTCTCATTATATATCTTATTGAAAGCAAACTCAACCAACCTCATTTTGAACCTAGGATCAAGTATTGCTCCAATAGCCATCAAAAGATTACAACTTCCCCAATATTTATCAAACTTTTGCTTCATTTTTCTCACCATACTTCGGATGAACTCATTCGGATGGTTTTATTTCTCATTTAGAACATGTTTGACTCTCCAAATAACAGCAAGGAAAACATTCGATGTTGGATAATCAGTTCTAGACATAACCTGAGTAGCTTCGTAGAATACCTCTAGAATGGCAACAACATCCTCAACTTTATCCTAATCTTCAGAGCTAGGGCAACACTTATACAAGTTCTCTCTTTGAGCAAATATGGGGAATGCATCCTTAACCTTAATGGCTTCAACTAACATTTCATACGTAGAATTCCAACGAGTAGGGCAATCAATTATTAACCTTTTCACCGGAATTCCCAAATGATGCACGATATCAGAAAATTTCATCAACCTAGCCTCTGACTGATTAATGAACCGCACACTATCTTTAACATCCTCAATAATAAATTTAATATCAGAAAGACCATCTTGAACAACAAGATTCAATATATGTGCAGAACATCTTACATGGAACATCTTACCATCCAGCGGTAACTTGCGACTCTTGGAAAAGGTTTCTTTGGCTATACGAAGTGCAACATCATTGTTCGAAGCATTATCAACTGATATGGTGAATATCTTGTGCTCAATCCCCCAATCTTTTGTGCACTTCATTAGCCCATCAAAGATATCAACCCCTACCAAAGAATTTAGCAATATAAGTAAACTAATATACTATAGAAAGTTAATGAATTCAATGCAATATAAGAATAATTTAAATTTCTTAAATTACCTGTATGTGGAGGAGGAAGATGAATGAAACTAAGAACTCGTTTTTGAAGTTGCCATTGTGCATCAACAAAGTGTCTAGTCACACACATGTAAGAAATCTTTTGCACCTTTGACTTCCAAATGTCAGAGGTTAATGAAATCCTATTAACACTTCTCAACATCAAGTGCAACTTCTTCTTCTCCAAGTCATAAACACTTTGAACATCATTCCTTATAGAGGCACGAGAGATCTTCTCAAACTGTGGGAGATTAACCTTGAACATAAAAGTAAAACCATAGTTCTCCACCACATTAAATGGTTGCTCATTCATTAGAATCCAATGCGTAATAGCTTCTCTTTGCTTCAAATGATCGTATCTACCATCGGACAGAGGATTCATCTCAAATTTGGATTTTTCAGTGGGGAATTGCAACATCTTTTGTTTCTTTAGATGAAGTGCCTTTTGAAAACATACGCTCAAATGATTCTTCATATGAGTTGTTGTACCACTAGAATTCTTGGTGTACAACTTCTTACAATGAATGCATTGATACTTTTGCACTCCATCACCTCCAGTCACTAAAGCGAAATCAACATGCACTACAGATTTCAATTTTCTCTTCTTCTTTACAACTGCGGGTTGATCTTCCACTCTTTCACCTTCCTGCTCAACATTAGCAGCTCTTTCCTCTCCAACATTTTCTTCTTGAATTTGAACATCATCACCTTCAACCACTACATTTTCACCTCCATCATCATCATCTAGATTGTCTATAGGAATGCCCGCCTATTATTGTAAACATTTAGATATGAAAAGATGAAAAATCTAAAGATTCCAAATAATAAATTATAGTTGATTGTGAGTTAAGTAGTTCTTACCTCATTAGAATCTTCCATTAAGATATCACTTTCTTTATCAATTGGTTGTTCCGTGATGTTTGAGGGATCCATATCTACAACTCATATATAAATAAGAAATTAATTTTTTTGTACATACTTTCCTACAATAGCACAATAACATATTTGTCTTAAATGTATTTAACCTTTATTATCATTTAATAGAAACCAACTAAACACCTACTAATAATTGCTTGTTTAATAATGAAACAGAAGAGGACTATTTGACCTTTATTTATTTATTTTTAAAAAGGACAAGAAGTATGAATGGTGATTATCTCTTTGCAATCATGCATATATTGCCAAGCTGCTCCTGAAAATGAGTTCATTTTCTAACATTAAAGAATCTACAACATTTTCCTAAATTTAAAAGAAAAGAATTCATTTTATAACTACAATGCCTATGAATGAGAGCACTAAATTGATTGAATTAATAGACAACATAGTCTTTATCTATTCTAATGATTCCATCAACCACTGCAATGAGAAGAAGTATGAGAAGTATAACGTTTTGATTATGTTTTGTTGGATCCAATTACAATGGCTAAGAGATGTCAATAATTGTTACTTTTTTCTGATTTAGACTTTAACTAAAAAATCAGACTTTAGCATTCAAAATCAAATTTGAATATCAGACTTTAGCATTCAGAAAATCAGACTTTAGCATTCAAAAAATCAGAATATCAGATACACATCAAATTTGAGAAGATTAACATTCAAAATTAGACTTTAACTAAAAAATTCCTACAACTGATTTTGGGGTACAATAAAAATTCATAAGAGATCATGTAATTGCTGTACCAAAACAGAAATAATCATCTTTAAGCTAAACCCACTTACCTGAATATCAAAGAAAATGCGTCGTCGTCGCTGGTCGCCGTCGCGATGTGCTTCGCCTTCGCTAGCTGCGTCGTCGTCGCTGTGGGCTTCGCCTTCGCGGGCTGCGTCGCCATCGTCGCTGTGGGCTTTGCCTTCGCGGGCTGCGTCGCCGTCGCGATGTGCTTCGCCTTCACTGTGGGCTTCGCCTTCGTGAGCTGCGTCGCGGGACTCGCCTGTCGCTGGTGGAGGAGTCTGAGCGCGGCGGGGCTGTGCTTACTGCAGTGAGAAATGAAACTGAGAAAGAAACCCTAATCACACACTCTCTCTCTAAAAGATATATTTTCTCCTTTTATTTAAAAAAATATATATTAAAAATATATTATTATAAATATATATATTTATTTATTTATTTATAAATGAATCGAATATTCGAATTATTCGAATCGAATATAGGTATATTCGAATTCGAATTCGAATTCGAAACGAATATAAAAATTGATTCGAATTCGAATTCGAATTCATCAGTTTCGAATTCGAATCAGCCTAAATGAATTCGAATCGTGAATCGAATCGAATCTATTTGGTTCGTTTACAACCCTAGTGCAAAGTGTGTGAAATGTTTGTAGTGTGTGTATAGTGTGTAAAATGTGTTTAAAGTTTGTGAAATGTGTTAAAATATGTCTAACATGTGTATAGTGCGTGAAATGTGTGTATAGTGTGTGAAATGTGGGTAGTGTGTATATAGTATGTGAAATGTGTGTAGGGTGTGCATAGTGTGTGAAATGTGTGTAGTGTGTAAAGTTTCTGAAATGTTTGTAGTGTGTGTAAAACATGTATAAAGTGTGTGAAATGTGTAAAATATGTCTAACGTGTGTATAGTACGTGAAATGTGTGAAACATGCGAAATGTGTATATAGTGTGTGAAATGTTTGTACTGTGTATATAGTTTGTAATATGTGTAAAATGTGCGTAAAATTTGTGTAATGTGTGTATAGTGTGTGAATTGTGTGAAACATGTGTAGTGTGTGAAATGTGTGCAGTGTGTCAATTGTGAGTATAGTGTTTATAATGTTTGTATAGGGTTTTTCGTGTGTGTATATTGTCTGAAATGTGTAAAATGTGTGTTTAGTGTGTGAAATGTATGTAGTATAGTGTGTGAAATATGCGTAGTTTGTGTAAAGTTTCTGAAAAATTTGTAGTGTGTGTAGTGTGTAAAATGTGTGTAAAGTGTGTGAAATGTGTAAAGTATGTGTACTGTGTGTATAGTACGTGAAATGTGTGAAACGTGCATAATATGTTTATAGTGTGTGAAATGTGTATATTGTGTAATATTTGTGCAGTTTGTGTATAATATGTGAAATGTGTGTAGTGTGTAATATTTGTGTATAGTTTGTCAAGTGTGTGCAGCGTATGTATAGTGTGATAAATGTGTAGTGTGTAAAATTTTTTGTATAGTGTGTAAAACGTGTGTAGTGTGGGTATAGTGTGTGAAATGTGTGTATAGTGTGTAAAATGTGTGGTGTGTGAAGTGTGTGTGCAGCATGTGGAATTTGAGTGTAACTTATTAAGTTTTAAAAAATAAGATGAATTTGAGAAACTTTTTATTTTTATTTTTTGAGTTTATAAGTTCTAAAAGCTTATTTTTACATCTTATAAGTTGTCTTACATTTTATTTTGCCAAAGACATTATAAAAAATGTGATAGTTGCTTTAACACTATGTTTATAAGAATGATTTGCTTCTGACAATTAATATTTTTGGATGAACAGATGATCTGTTGTTCCAATGGAGCGAGGATCGACATTCAATATGAGAACTCATTTGCTGGTAAGTACTGAATTACATCGTATCCAATCAAAGTTTGTCTTAATTACCATGTATTTGGCTTATGTGTGTTTGTGAAGCATCTGTTTCAAGAGAATGCATAAAAATGTGAATGTGTTTGTTTATGTTTTAGTGGAATGAATTGTTTGGGAGAAATTTGTTAGAAACTTTTTTTCTTTAATATTGTTATAGTTAATGTGGACATTTGACGTGATATAAACACATCATTTCACACATTTCATACACTAGACGACAGTCTATTTTTGTGTATATCTTTTGTCACTGCTTTTGTTATATAAGAATTGTTTGACCTGAATCATGGGAGCTTTGATAGATTATTCGTAAAAGAGGAACCGGGGGATGCATAAAAATTCCCAACTGTATGTTTTGCTATCCCAAAAAGATAATCTAAAATATCATTGATTAAACCACTTCTGTAAAATGTGGGTGCGTGAATAGAATGTGACACATGTGATGTGCGCAAAATGCGTGTAATATGTGTAGCGTGTATCGTGTGTGTACAGTGTGGAAATGTTTGTAGTGTGTGCATAGTGTGTGTAGTGTGTGAAATGTGTAAAAGACGGATATAGTGTTTAAAATGTTTGTATAGTGTTTTTAGTGTGTGTATAAAGTGTGAAATGTGTAAAAATGTGTGTAGTGTGTATAGTATGTGAAATGTGTGTAGTGTGTGCATAGTGTGTGAAATGTGTGTAGTGTGTGTAAAGTGTGTGAAATGTTTGTAGTGTGTGGAAAAATTGTAATAAAGTGTGTGAAATGTATAAAATATGTCTAATGTGTGTATAGTGCGTGAAACGTGCGAAACGTGCGAAATGTGTGTATAGTGTTTAACATGTTTGTAGTGTGTATATAGTGTGTAATATGCGTAAAATGTGTGTAGTGTGTGTATAGCGTGTGAATTGTGTGAAACATGTGTAGTGTGTGAAATGTGTGTAGTGTGTAAAATCGAGAGACAATACTCCTTTGCTCTATCATTGGTACAGATACTTTATGTGCGGAATTTGCATTGCCAAGGGTCGAGCAGAATGAAATCAAGAAAACTGTCAACAGCAACACCATCACAAGGGTCGAGCATAATGAAATCCCGGAAAATATCACTTGTTGCTAACTGCAACAATAAAACTATCCATTATCTTTTAACCGGGATAGGCAATACGATTTAGTTCGAGAAGTAACGCAGGTATACCAGATACGACTCTAGCTCCCCAGCATCACCACTGGCATCCAAGCATTCACCTTCGAGCACAACTAGATTTGCAGGGGCCGTATGAAATGACTGGGTGGTGCATCTCGACCTGACTTTGTTCCTCGAACAAGATCACCTCTTTTACCCTTTTTGCTTTCGTATCTTCTCCAATCAAGACCTGACTTCCATCGGACCAGTTTGATGACGATGATGATGGTTTAGATGATGATCTGGACGATAGCTCAGACTCTGACAAAGAATCTGAATATGATGAATTACCTCCATTCAAAACATTGACTAAAGCTCAACCGGAAAATCTTAGTAAACTAAAAAGGAAGGCTTATTATGATGAGCAGCTGAAGGAAGAGAGAAAGCGATGGAAGATGACGAAGAAATTGCAGAAAGCAGCGAAGAAGAGAGCAATGCTGTTGCATCTGTACCGTTCCTGTCCAAGACTTGATCCTACCTGCTTCTTTTGATTCTGATAATCCATCTCCCTAGTTCGCGGATCTGTAGAGAGAGCTTCTTTTCTTGAACTTTAGTCTAACTACTTTGTGAAGGTAGGCCACATCACTGAACAACAATCGGCCCTTGAGGAAGCTGCCGTCAAGGGTAGAGACCAGAAAATATGTCGCGTCTCTTGAGAATGAAAGCTTTAGTCTAGCCATTCACCAAGATTGACAGAGTTGTGAACCGACTCTTCACAGCATTGTCAGTTCTGGATGAAAAATGATACTATCCTAGAAAGAAGTGCTTTAGGAATTACGAACATGTTAATAAAAGGAGGCTGCTCGCCCTGGAAATACCGATCCTTGAACGGCTTCACGAGCATGCTCCTTCACCGTTCTATAACAGCTCAACACCAACTTGCAACTAATTCATCTTGAACTACACTGTGATGTTCAGATTAATAAATGTTTTCACCGAGATTCCTCAGACGTAACTAACATTAGATTTAGACTAGATACATGTACCTGTACAAACCTTAAATTTACGTCTTTGTTCATTTGGTTCGGAATAAAAGTCAAGTTCTTACCTTCCAGGATCATTTTCAACTTTAAGAGCTAGATGGGAAAACTTTTTCAGCAGCAAACTATTACTGGTGCATAATGGGTTAATCATCAGATTACCTAAGTGGGATACTGAAAATATCTTCCATGCATCCTGGAAATCATTTGATGAGCAAAACAGAGAAATAATATTCTCGGAGGTTAGCATGAACATTAGAATGGTACGTACGTACACAACTCATGCAGTTTATATGTATAATTGCTAATGAAGGCAAATTGAAAAAACATTCACCAAAAACAGAGTCTTCTACGCAAAGTTATGGCCTTTCAAAGTTTCGCCCCTGTGCAACATGTGTAACGAGTGGTCATAATTACGAAGGTGATAAAAGAAGCAAGACACACCTACTGTGCATGGCGGCAGCGTTGTTAGGTTGAGATTGTAGTGAATATGGGATGATTATTTATTCCTAAGTAATTCGACATTACCATATTGGAGTTTGTTGCTTCTCAACTCCTTATATCTTAGCTCAGTTTGTTTCCTTTTTTGCTGTGTTTTTGTGCTCACGTATAATTAGTGTAATCAATGTACTGATATCACTAATGGTTTTGGCAGACATGTTATTATCACTAATGAATAATCTAGCATGCTTGTATAGTGCTATACGGGTATAGTGTAATCAATGTACTGATATCACTAATGGTTTTGTCAAACTTTATATTGATAATGCTATACAGGTTTACATATATTGAAGTCATGAATATTGCATGCTTGTATAACTTTTTGGATTGCAATGGTTGTTATCGTGGAGTTTTATTTCTGTTCATTTTCAATGGCTTATCCACGATAATTTTTTGACTAGCGATTTTAGAACACATTTCTTGTGGCGGTGGCGGAAATTCGATATCAGGGGTGCCAAATCTTCTGTCTGATGTGAGCTCCTTTTGGTAAGGCTAAGCAGATTAGTACTGATTCAAATTGTGTTCCTGCGACAGAAGTCTTAGATATATAAGCAGCAATTTGCTCATATGGGTTCTGTGGGAATTACTGTTGAGGTTTCTCTCATATCTAATGAATCTCGGTGAGTTGGATAATATGTGCACTGAGTTACATATTGGTGAAAATGCCGGTGACAGCAAGGCAGTCTCATCTTTAATTGATCTTGATTTTGGCATTGGTGAATTAGCTGTTTCTCGCATACCGTATGAATCCTCTTGGAGCTGATGAATCATCTGCAACTATGGCCAAACCAGCTGCTGATAGTCTTCTTTCAGCTTTACCGAGGATGCAGATGTGATGGATGCGAGAGCAAAAAATACCATTCGAGGTGATGCTAACCTGCCTGGATAGAGAACGGATGATGGGCAAGATACTTGTAAATTTGGTTCCTCTGACTTGGCAAAGATTGCTAAACCATCTACAAACGGGGATGGTGAACCTGAGGTAGTTGACGAAATTGACAAAACCCGGAAATCGAATGGCCATCTGATTGTATACACATCTTCTAGGAAGAATAGTGCTCGTGTTACAAACACTGAATTAAGAAACTGTAGGATGTTTGCCCAAAAACGCTCAGAGTCAGATTTGAAGTCCTTGCAGATTGCTAGAAGAAGAAGGAGCTTATTCTCCAAAGAACACGGTGTGCTTGACCCAATATCAGGTAACGGGAAAAAGATAGGGAGAGAAGGAAGTGGTAGAGGGAAAAGAAATGTTATCAGGGGCGAGACAGGTCATAAATCAGTGCAGAAGAGCTGCGCTCCAACTCGTAACATCACTTTGAAGATTAAAATCGGCAATCAAAGATGTGGTTAGTGTTAGTGAAAAACTTATTGCTTCAGGGGAGAGTATTTCCTGGTCTATGTGACATTATGGAAAGTAAATAAGGTAACCGGTGCTGAAATCGAACATAATGCTAAAGCACTCGCTGAACTTGAACCAAGGCAGAAAATGGTTGACATCTCTAAACGTGGTGATTCTTTAGTAATTTCAACTGCAAACCTATGTACAAGTACAGACAGCTGGAACAGAGTTTCCAGCGGTGTTTCGGGTTTTTCAAGGATGACCAACTCAAGAACCCTTGCTACTACCTTAGAAAAAGCTTATACTTGAAGTGAATCCTTCTGTGTATGCTGATGGCACTGAGTCCTCAAACCCACAGTCCTATGACTCATTACTTCCTTGTAGCAATGGGCAAAAATCCTCGAAATATTCTGGTACAGAGGGACGACACAAGAGCAGATCTGGAGACTTGGATTTCGCCAGCAATTAAGACAAATAAAGATAAAAATGACTCTGTAGCCAAGCATCAAATTTATGAGGATGATACTAGTGGTCTTTTCACTGGAGTCGAAAGCCATTTGACAGCAGATATCTGTTTAAATCCTGTTTAGATCAACATTTATGTAATACTGAAAGAGCATGAAATTCGATAATGACACTGCGTAGAATTCAATGCAGGTTTAATGTAGGACAGTAACAATTTGTTCTATTTGCAAAGAGATAGATGATCAATGCAGTACTATATTTAAGCAATAGTTTGCCTGTTTTCAGTTTCCTTCTGCAGTTATATTTACTATATTCTGAGGTTTACTAGCAAAAAAGTGAAAACTGAAAAACCTCATAAGTTCTCTTTTCCTTAAAAAGGAAACTTATCTATCGTTTCCCGAATAGGTGCTCATGTATCATAGCCACCAAGGCAAATGGACCCACAAGTGCACTACTTTCACTTCCTTGGCAATTTGTGCCCATTTTTTTTATGAATTGGGAAAGATTGTCAACATAAAAGTTGTAGGCCTTTAAGTCAGCTTTCATATGCCTCTAATTTCACCATGATCTAATATGTGTAGCACGAGATATGATCTAAATACTAGAGGTATGTCAGAGCGAATCCACATGTGCAGTACTTTCACTTCGTTGGCGATTTTTGTAAATATTTTGCATGAAGTAGGAAATATTTTCAACATAAAAGTTGTAGGTATCCGTCTTGGCTTTCCAAAGAACCAAGAATCTCCTAATTTCAATTTTTACATTACACGAAAGTAGCAGACAAACACTATGATTAGTTTCGGCCCAAATTTCCCATGTTTCGGCCGAAGACTGTGATGAACATTCGGCCGAAGTTTCAGCCGAGCCTTGTGAAGGCGTTTCGGCCGAAATGTCAGCCGAAGACTGTTAAGCGTGTTCGGCCAACTTTTCAGCCAAACACGGCTATAGCATTCTTTTCTTTTTCTTATTGAATTCTTATGCTTATAACTTGCCACTCATGCACTGATAGAAAAATGCAATAACAGGACAATGCCAATAGTATTACAAACACAAAACCGGATTTTTTTAAAAACATCGTGTAAACGAAACCGGAGCACATGAAAATTTATAAGCAGCAGTTTCTCTGTATATGGTTCTGCTACTCACAAATATTTTTACTTCACCATCAATGCCATTATCAACACTAGTTAAATAGTCATAGTTTTTATGTTTTTGCAAAGTACAATCACCTAAAAGCACACAATAAGAGCACTTCAAATCTTTGATCACCGCAAGGTGACTGGACCAGATTCGCATCATGTTTCTTGTTAGCAGAAAACTTTTGTGCAGTTCCCCCCGATCGCCTTGATGGTGACAGAAGCTCTTGCTGCCTTTTGAAATTACGGAGTTGCCTTGATAAGCCTTACTTGGCCCTTCACCAGCTTTAGAATCAAGAAAACTGTCAACAGGAACAGCATCACAACGGTCGAGTAGAATGAAATCCCGGTAAATATCACTTGTGGCTAACTGCAACAATAAAACTATCCATTATCTTTCAACAGGGATAGGCAATACGATATAGTTCGAGAAGTAATGCAGGTATACCAGATACGATTCTAGCTCCCCAGCATCACCACTGGCATCCAAGCATTCACCTTCGAGCACAACTAGATTTGCAGGGGGCCGTACGGAATGACTGGGTGGTGCATCTCGACAGGTTGCACTATCGAGCATATCCTTTGCTTCCACTACAACACGATAGGCCAAATGAATCAAATTGTGTAATATGTACACTACCCCAATTGCCAAGTAAACAACCTACCAGGTATATCATCCAAACCCCAATATTGATCACCCTATTCATCTTTTGCACTTTTTGCACCTGAATCTGATCGAGCAGATGGACTTGCTGCTTGATCTTCTTGACTGTCAAAATAATGATATCAAACCATAAATTTCCTAAAAGTACAATCACCTAAAAGTACACTTTAAGAAAATGCACATTGGTAAGCCTCAACACCTTTGGAGCCATGCGGATTACTTTCCGGATGACGTGCCATAGCAAAAGGACAGGGCCTAGAGATTGATGCAAAAAAGAATGGAAACCGCATTGCCCGCCCATTGTACAACACTCGGAGCATATTCTCTCATTAGGAACACTGTAAGTTACACTAAAACCTTGCATTAAGGCTTCCCCAAGATTCAGCTGCGAATTCCTGAGCTGATTGCTTACGGCCCTCAAAACCGTGACGAGAATACTCGTGCTACTGATGGAGAAGCTTGAAACTTGGAGTGTTGATGATATTCGAATAGTCATTTTACTACAAACCTAGTAGCAAAACAGAAATTTTATTAATGAGGAGAGTCATGATTTTGAAATGTTCTCTATACATACGATCAAAACTGTTGTTTCAGTTCATTGGTAGTCGCTCTTTCCACCTTATTTGCATGCTTGATAGTCGAATTATCATGCTTGATAGGATTCTGATACTTGTACCTGTACAAACCTTAAATTTATGTCTTTGTTCATTTGGTTCGGAATAAAAGTCAAGTTCTTACCTTCCAGGATCATTTTCAACTTTAAGAGCTAGATGGGAAAACTTTTTCAGCAGCAAACTATTACTGGTGCATAATGGTTTAATCATCAGATTACCAGAGTGGGATACTGAAAATATCTTCCATGCATCTTAGAAATCATTTGATGAGCAAAACAGAAAAATAATATTCTCGGAGGTTAGCATGAACATTAGAATGGTACGTACATACACAACTCATGCAGTTTATATGTATAATTGCTAATGAAGGCAAACTGGAAAAAAAAAAAAAAAAAGAAAAAAAATCACCCAAAACAGTCTTCTACGCAAAGTTGTGGCCTTTCAAAGTTTTGCCCCGGTGCAACGCGCGTAACGAGTGGTCATAATTACGAAGGTGAGAAAAGAAGCAACACACATCTACTGTGCACGGCAGCAGCGTGCATATTGTAGTGAATATGGGATGATTATTTATTCCTAAGAAATTCGACATTACCATATTGGAGTTTGCTGTTTCTCAACTCCATATATCTTAGCTCAGTTTGCTTCGTTTTTTTGCTGTGATTAAATAGAGGTCTTTTCAGATATTTAGGGACCAGACAACCAATTTAATGATAAAATAATTACTTCCAGCCAAATACATTAGGCTGGGATGAGGATGACAGGAAAACCTACGTAGATGAAATAATAATGTAAGAAGTAGTGCTATTTTAACTTGCTAGAGCTTCAATCTTTGCTCTCTTCTTGCACAGAGTTGTGAACCGATTCTTCACAGCATTATCAGCTCTGGAAGAAAAATGATGCTGTCTTATACAACGACGGAATTTCTACGTTTAAAAAGAGAAGGGGCGAGAGAAGCACCGAGATATAGATGCTTGGTATTTCAAATAGTTACCTGCCGGAGATTACTTTTGCAATTTCTTTCCATCTGTTCCAAAAAATCTTCTGCGCTTGAAGGCCATTTTGATGATCTGATCATATAGTCAACGACAATGTGGAATCTACCCTTTTTGTCGACTTACCACAAAGTAGGGTTTTACACATTATCAGCCTCATCAGGCTTTGTCATTAGATATTCCGATGGGAAAAGAAAATATTTCTCCCTAAACAAACGAAATTGAACTTGCACAAAGACCACCAAGGCAGTGGTTGGCTAGATACATTGGAGGTGTGTTAGGATGGACACACAAGTACACCACTTTCACTTCCTTGGCTATTTGTGCATATTTTTTGTTTGAATCGGGAAATGTTGTCAACGGAAAAGTTGTAGCCCTTAACGACAGATTTCCCGTGCTTCTAATTTCACCACGATCTGATATTTGTAGCCCGAGATATGATCAAAATACTAGAGGTGCGTCGGGGCAGATCCACATGTGCACTAGTTTCACTTCCTTTGGCGATTTCTGTAATTTTTTTGTATGAATTTGGAAATGTTTTCAACATAAAAGTTGTAGATATACGTCTTAGCTTTCCAAAGAACCAAGAATCTCCTAGTTTCAATTTCTAGATTACACGTTGCGAGCATTTTTTAAGAGTCGTGCTGTTCGGCCGAAGATTCAGCCGAAAACTGTGAAATAGCTTTGGCCGGAGTTTCAGCCGAAGCCAGTGAAGAAGTTTGGCCGAAGTTTTAGCCGAAGCCTGTCAAGCAGCTTCGGCCAAAGTTTCAGCCGAAACCGCTTCACAGGTTTCGGCCGAAGTTTCAGCCGAGTTTTCTGATCGATTTTTTTTGCTTTTAACTTGTGTGTTGTGGATACAAACAACAAATTTCATGCCTTACACTTGCCACTCATGCACTGATAGAAAAAATGCAATAACAGGACAATGCCAATAATATTACAAACACAAAACCGAAAGAAAAAACATCGCGTAAACGATACGGTTCTGCTACTCGGGATATTTCTACTTCACCATCAATGCCATTATCAGCACTAGTTAAATTAGTCATAGTTTTTATGTTTTTGCAATGTACAATCACCTAAAAGCCCACATTAAGAATCAGCAGTACACAATCATTTTGAATAACGAACATAGAAACATTACCAAGAAAATGCACAATGGTAAGTCAATTTTTTATTGTACATCAAAATGTTAAAGCTAAATAACTTAATTAATAAAATTGCAGGACACCAGGATAATAGTTGGTTTCTTACCAATTGATTTAAGTCAAAGACTTTGGCCAAAACTTACCTAGTAAATATATGTTGCTGCTCAAAACAAGCAATGCAGGCATCTGTGACCTGCTACCACAAAATTCAGTGTACTGAGTCAAAGGATCTCTATGGTTTCAGGTTTACCTTGTAGTCTTCGTGCTTCTCGAAGAACATCCTCCACAAGAATGAGCAGAAAGGAGCAATACCGGTTCCACTGGCAAGCTACGTTTTCATCCATACAACAATGCCAAATCAGTTTTAACCTCTTTAAAAATTAAAGAAACATAATGAAATGAAAAGGTGTTTATAAGAAATAAACAACCTCGAGTGGGGGTAAACATACCATTATAATAATAATTAAAAAAGAAAGAAAGAAAGCTTAAAAAATTTACATTGAAGAGTCTACAATTAAATCTGAAAGTTACTAGCTGGCGAAACTGAAAAATTGATTGGTTTGATGCCAATATCTATTGAGCCTATAAACTGACAATCAGACAACGGACTCTACTTAATCTGCGTAACTCCAGACCTGTAAATGGACAGCACCTCAACAATTCCATTAGCTAATGCTCTTCTAAACACACAAGGCTTCAACGTCTTCCCCTTCAAAATTTTCGTTGCTCAACTTGATTTTTGGGATTTATTGGCAAAACGTTCCAGCTCTTTGTAGTCAAAACCTAGTGTGATTACCCGTTCAATAATCTTCTTGCCACATAACCAAATATTGTATCAACACCACCATAATTAATTTGTAACTCACTTAGATACGGATACAACAACAAACATAATTCATGAAGGATAGTGAAATAATTAACACAATTAGAGCAATACTCTCAATATATGGCTACGGAATTAGATGGTTCTTCTTGAACAGAAAGGCTGCTAATAGGTTAAGTTTCACATTTAGCTCTTCTTTCTTTCAGTTCTTTTTGTTATAAACTTTACAACCTCTTCCATTTTTCATCCGTATTGATAAATTAAATGTTAAAACATGATATCATATCAGCTTTTATTGATCCGTTTTCTGTTTGTACGTTTTGTTATTCTATTAGTAAATACGATTGCACGTTTGCTGAGTGTGGTGATTTGTGACTTGGATACACTCAGAATAGATTGGAAACTGATTCGGATCAGAATTGGACTGGAAAATGCAGTCTTGGAGCTGGATTGAAGAGCAATTACAAAAGCTGTTAAACTCTGTTCTAACTGTCAAGTGCAACGGTTATTGCTAAAAACCGTTGTCTTTCCCAGCGCAGCAGTTTTTCCAGAATTTATTTCAGCTGTTTTCTTGGATCCATTTAATTTTTTTTTCTTCCAGTTGTAAAAGAATTATTGAGAGATCATTCTAGAGAGCTAATTCATCTATCTAGAGAGAGAAGGGGCAGGGTTCTAGAGTGAGAAACTCAAGAGGGTTTGAGCTATGTTTTGCTTTAATCTTGGGTTGGTTATCTCATGGTTTTGATTGCATTTCTCTTGTACTCATGTACTGTTTTCGATCATAGTGAAGATGGTGTTCGTTCTGCTCCGTGGATGTAGACCATAAGTTCGAACCACGTAATTCTTTGGTGTGATAGCTTTACAGTTTTGTATTTCATTTCTTTTGTGGTTGGAGTTGATATTTTATGTTCTTGATTTGATTCCCATAACACTGGGAGAGTCTTAAATTTTGAAACAACTGATTATTTGTTCATTCTCAGGTTTCCGAGAAGTAGAATTTAAAATACCACAACAGCAGGAGCCATCATCGCTGAGTACTTTGCAGCAATAATCTTATTCTTTTCACCATGAGTCGGAGGTGTATTTTCTGCAATTCGTGCAGCCTCCTCTTTCTGCAGTTAACACAGTATTAGGCAAGGAAGCATGAATTTCGTTTACCAGATCCTATCAGAGTAGAATTGTAGCAGTTTGAGAAGAAAAATAGAAATAATTATGTGTGTTGTATGTAAATATGTACTTGAAATAACAAATAATGGGTGCCTATCTATGTTATATTCCTCATGCCACCAATAATGGCTCATCACGATAATAGGCTGAAGCCTTATCGCAGGAAGACTGAATAAACTACATGTTAAATTTTTAGAAGATTCCCTGTTTTCACTTACCGAAGCACATTTTTCAGGTGTTAAAAATGGAATTTCAAAGGGATTATAGTTTCTCATCCTAATAGCCTATCTTAAAAAGACTCAGAGATTGAATTTCACAGAAAGATAAAATCTGTTGAAGATGAAGATACAAGAGTTGAGATAAAATCCGTATGCATGAGCTAATCTCATGCATAACTTCTTAAGCTAACTAACATCTATTCTTAACTGGCCTGTGTGAAACATGCCAACTGATTACATCAATGCTTGATAATCAGTTTCAAGTATAGAGAACAGCTCGACTAAAGCTGCCAGAATTTCTTTCATTCTCAAGAGATGCGAAACTTATTTATAGGTCCCTACCCTTGACAGCAAGAATGCTGCACACTCTTCTTCCAGTCTCTCAACATCAGCAGCATAAGGCAAATGGGAATATCACAGTATGTACTTTATCTTTGCCGGGAGTTTGTTTTCTCTTGTTACTCGTTCTTGGGGTTTCTTCCTGTCAGTTTTTGTTGATTTTATTATTGACTTCTGTGAAGTAATTGTCACCTTCACCTATAATGTGAACAAGAGAATAAAGTCGATCGAGAAAAGACATTGAGACAAACAGAACAGTAACAAAGGAAGCCGTATTACTTTGCCATGATCTTCCCTAGCAGATCTAGGGACATGTTTATCAGAAGCATGTTTGGAACGTCCACTCTTTTTACTATCTTCTCCCCTCAAAGAGGACCCATTATCCTCAGCAATTGCGGTTCTGAATCTCTTGCACAACAATCGCCATTCTTTTCTTCAGAAATAGGCTCTCCTTCACCGAAGCACTATCAACATATATCACAATAACCAAGTTCCCCTTTTCTGCCCGATCCGGTGATTGTGCTTCAGAATCACTGCCATCCTCTTTCCACAGACAGTGGTTTACCCTTTTTAGCTGAGTCAGCACCTCCCTTTTCCCCGAGCTCCAGTGTTTCTTTGCTTATGAAACAGATTCTCCTTCAAATTCTTTCTGAGATGCAGCATCAGAACGGATATCACATCTTCCAAAACCAAGTTCCCCTTCCCTTTTCTGCCTGTTCCAGTGACCGTGCTTCTGAATCACTCGTGCGTACATAGTTATTCCTCAGTGAAACTTCGTTAGGCAACGATTTATCCTTTGCGAAGATGGCGAAACTGTATTACAGAAAGAGGGGTACAAAATCTATCTCATAATACGTATTTGCTTCAAAGCTAGTTCCTTCAAAATTATATGTGGCAAAGAACTAGGAGGAAAAGTCTGTTGAGCACAAGAAGCAAACATAAGTGGGAGGAAAAGCCCAATTTTACAAAGATTTAGGATCAGCGCAGAGTTCTAGTCCACCTACGTTTCAAGATTAAGGTGTGGCATTGGAAAGAAACGGAGCTAAGAGTCAACTGAAGCAAAGACGAGGATCATATAGCACTTGATGCTCTCCGTTTGGACATGGATTTTGAGCATCATAAGGAATTCTTTTGTTAGTTTTGTTTCTGCATGATATCATTTAAGCCAAATTTGTTGTATTGTGGTGCATTGATTCTCATTCATTATTTCAACACAATCTAATATGTTTAGCGCAAGATATGATCAAAATAATGGAGTTGTGTTAGGATGGACCCACAAGTGCAATACTTTCACCTCCTTGGTAATTTGTGCCAATTTTTTATATGAATTGGGAAATGTTGTCAACATAAACATCGTAGCACTTTAAGTCAGCTTTCCTATGCCTTGGATTTCAGCATGATCTGATATGTGTAGCCCGAGATATGATAAGAATACTAGAGGTGTGTCAGGGCAGACCCACAAGTGCACTACTTTCACTTCCTTGACGATTCGCGATAATTTTCTATACGAATTGAGAAATGTGGTCAACATAAAAGTTGTATTCCTTCGAGTTAGATTTCATACGGCTCTAATTTCACGATGATCTGATATGTGTAGGGCGAGATATGATCAAAATACTAGAGGTGTGTCGGGATGCACCCACAAGTGCACTACTTTCACTTCCTTGGCCATTTGTGGAAACAATTTTTGAAAATTGGGAAATATTGTCAACATCAAAGTTGTAGCTATCCGTCTTAGCTTTCTGAAAAACCAAGAATCACCTAATTTCAATTTGTACATGACAAGTTATGATCATTCAAAGTTGTAAGTGTACATTTTAAAAATGTTCGCTCAGTAATGAGCGAACATTACTGAAGACGTTCGCTCTGTACTGAACGAACATTTTCAGACATGTTCGCTCAATACTGAGCGAACATCTTTAAACATGTTCGCTCAATACGGAGAGATCATATTCACAAATGTTCGCTCAGTGTTGAGCGAACACCCCTTGGCCTTTTTTTTTTTTTTGGTTTTCTTTGCTTACTTCACTTAAAATTTCCTTTTTATCTTCCATGTATGATTTTATCTTGAGTAAGTTCTAGTCAACCCAAACACCAGTTGATCTTGAGTAGTTTAATATTTAAACTTGTGCTAACAAAATATTCGCCCAACCCTCAGCGAACATCTTCAAAATACGGTCGAACCTCCCGTGGCCTTTTTTTTTTTTTGGTTTTTTATTTTTTTCTTTGCTTACTTAATTTAACTGATGTCAATAAATGATGTATTTTCCTAATCTCAAATTTGAGCCAGTCAATTGACAATCGAACTTGCACACCTGATAACAGAATATCCATGACATTAGAATTAGAAGAAATAACAGATTTATTGCTTTCCATATTTTAGACCTTATAATCAGTCTAAGCTTCAGTTTAGATCCTCTAAATGCATCGTTATTGGTCGCAGATTTCTTTAGAGTAGGCAGAGAAGTGCAGAAGCATTAGAGAACCAGTAAGACAAAGTATCATACGCATCACCCTCCTAAAGCTACAGTATCAAACAGTTATACACATATGCAACCTCAACATAACCATAAGTCCTACGATTGACATGTCCGTAGTTCCCACATGGTAATATGCTATTAAGCGAAGAAGCAACCTTTTCCTGTCCGAACATCATTGACTCTCTCAATAATGAAGTCAATATAACCATAGTTCTGCTGGAACCAGAAAATTCTTGAGTTGAGATAGAGGTGCAGTAAATTTGGACAATTTAGGTGATTCCTAAAGATCAAAAATAATAATTAAGACCAGAAATTTAGCTACTAATCATATATAAATAGATACTAACTTACATAAGTTTTTGGATCAGCATATGAAAGAACAAGGGCACTAGAGAACTTCTGCTTCAAAAGGGGACATAAATTTAGTTCATCTTTGTATGTATGAGTTTGTCAACTAAAATGTGACGCTAATGTTGAAAGATTTTAGCCATATACTTCGAGGAATCATGTTCAATTTTCTGAACGCATGCAATGTCTTCTGCGCAAGACAGGATTTTAGAACTCAATGTGATGCTATTGATTTTTCTTCAAAAAGAATTTATATTTCAGTTTTTTTACGTGAATTATTCGCGTTTCAGACCTTTTTTACTGGCTCCAACGCTTCCTTCGCTGGGGATCTCAATTTATGTGGTGAAAAGTCCCACTCTCTTTCAGCAGTTCATATATCACTAATGGTTTGTCAAGCATGTTAATATCACTAATGAATAATCTAAGCGACTTTGTATTGATAATGCTACGGATTTACATATATTGAAGTCATGAATTTAGCATGCTTGTATAACTTTTTGGATTGCAGTGGTTGTTATTGTGGAGTTTTATTTCTGTTCATTTTCATTGGCTTATCCATGATAAATTTTTTACCAGTAATATTGGGACACATTTCTTGTGGCGGTGGCGGAAATTCGATATCAGGGGTGCCAAATCTTCTGTCTGATGTGAGCTGCTTTTGGTAAGCCTAAGCAGATCAGTACTGATTCAAATTGTGTTCCTGTGGCAGAAGTCTTAGATATATAAGCAGTAATTTGCTCATATGGGTTCTGTGAGAAATGCTGTTGAGGTTTCTCTCATATCTAATGAATCTCAGTGAGTTAGATAATATGTCCACTGAGATACATATTGGCGAAAATGCTGGTGACAGCAAGGCAGTCTCGTCTTTAATTCATCTTGATTTTGGTGTTGGTGAATTAGTTGTTTCTCGCATACCGTATGAATCCTCTTGGGTTAGAGCTGATGAATCATCTGCAACTATGGCCACACCTGCTGCTGATGGTCTTCTTTCAGCTTTGCCGAGGGTGCAGATGTGATGGATGCGAGAGCAGAAAACACCATTCGAAGTGATGCTAACCTGCCTGGACAGAGAATGGATGAGGGGCAAGATACTAGTAAATTTGGTTTCTGACTTGGCAAAGATTGCTAAACCATCTACAAACGGGGATGGTGAACCTGAGGTTGTTGACGAAATTGACAAAACCCGGAAATCAAATGATCATCTGATTGTATACACATCTTGTAGGAAGAACAGTGCTAGTGTTACAAATACTGAATTGAGAAACTGTAGGATGTTTGCCCAAAAACGCTCAGAGACGGATTTGAAGTCCTTGCAGATTTCTAGAAGAAGAAGGAGCTTCTTCTCCAAAGAACACGGTGTGCTCGACCCAATTTCAGGTAACGGGAAAAAGATAGGGAGAGAAGGAAGTGGTCAAGGGAAAAGAAATGTTATCAGGGACGAGACAGGTCATAAATCAGCGCAGAAGAGTTGCGCTCCAACTCGTCACATCAATTTGAAGATTAAAATCGGCAATCAAAGATGTGGTGTGGTGGGGTTAATGTTAGTGAAAAACTTAATGCTTCAGGGGAGAGCATTCATGGTCTATGTGACGTTATGGAAAGTAAATAAGGTAACTGGTGCTGAGATCGAACATAATGCTAAAGCACTTGCTGAACTTGAACCAAGGCAGAAAATGGTTGACATCTCTAAACGTGGTGATGCTTTAGTAATTTCAACTGCAAACCTATTTACGAGTACATACAGCGGTGTTTCGGGCTTTTCAGTTTCCTTCTGCAGCTACATTTACTATATTCCGAGGTTTTCTAGCACAAAAGTGAAAACTGAAAAATCTCATAAGTTCTCTTTTCCTTAAAAGGAAACTTATTTATCGTTTCCCAAATAGGTGCTCATGTCCACCAAGGCGGTAGTTGGCTATGATACATTACAGGTGTGTCAAAATGGATCCACAAGTGCACTACTTTCAATTCCTTGGCAATTTGTGCCCATTTTCCATATGAATTGGGAAATATTGTCAACATAAACGTTGTAGGCCTTTAAGTCATCTTTCCTATGCCTCTAATTTCACCATGATCTGATATTGTAGCCCGAGATATGATCAAAATACTAGAGGTATGTCAGAGCGGATCCACATGTGCACTAGTTTCACTTCCGTGGCGATTTGTATCAATTTTTTGTATGAATTGGGTAATGTTGTGAACGTAAAAGTTGTAGGTATCCGTCTTAGCTTTCCAAAGAAGCAAGAATCACCTAATTTCAATTTCTACATTACACGAAAGTAGCCGCCGAAGACTATGAGTACCTTCGGCCCAAATTTCCGAAGTTTCGGCCGAAACCTGTGAAGGCGCTTCGGCCGAAGTTTCAGCCGTGCCTTGTGAAGGAGTTTCAGCCGAGCTTTGTGAAGGCCTTTCGGCCGAATATTCAGCCGAAGCCAGTGAAGCGTGTTCGGCCGACATTTCAGCCGAACACTGCTATTGCATTATTTTCATTTTTCTGATTCAATCCTTATTATGCTTATAACTTGTGTGTTGCGGATATCTGTCATTCAAGATGTTACATTTGACAAGTTACTTCTCTTGGTAGACGAACCACCATCATGAAACGGGCTTTCCATGATCGGATTACATGATCACCATATAAATGTTATGAAATATTTCTGGTATAAGGAAATAACCTTCAATCTCTGCTAGATTAAGAGAAGAACTTAATGATCTCAACTGCATTCTTCCATCCTCACCAAGATCTACATGCAACACATCAGGAAGATCAATTAGCAATGGGATATAACATGCTAAAAACTCCAATGCATGCTGGAATGAAGAGTAGAACACTATCTGAACTATTCACATGCTCTTCCCAGCTGTATAACGTCCTGGTTTTCTGCTTCTTGGTGCAAAGGATTTTGCTCCACAAGAATCTGAACCTTGAAAATCCGGGGAAGAAGAAGGTTTTAGTTCATAGTTTAAAGAAGCAAGCGACATCGCAACATCTGTCACAAATGTATCTTGGAAAACACTATCAGTAGCGTCAACATCCAACATGTCATTACCTGTATCCTTCTGTCTTGTGGTTCCTTGTGCAACTGCAGAAGTTGTTCAACGAGGAAGTCAAAATGCCATTTCAAATCTTTACGTAAATAGATAACAACACCATGAATTCCACAATAAACTGCTGACTTTTGTAAAATTTCAGTTTATATTATAAAATTGTAAACCTATCCTCTGCAGCAAACTAATTTTTTTTTTTTACCAACAGAGGAAGCTTGAGGCAAGCTTACCCTGCAACCAATTCAGCAGCCTTACGGACACTGGAATCCTGTAACTTTTTCAATTCATTTGTGTTCTCATCACTTCCAGCCTCTTTTTTCTTCCCTTTTTCTGAGCACGTTACATTTCCATCAAGTTCAGCACCCAAGTCAAATATGTGTTGGACTTCTTTCAGCTTTTCATAATAAGCAGATTTTAGTTCAGAAGACAGTTTAGCCTTTCTTCGGTTGTATAATAGTGCATTATGGCTGGAAAATGCCTCCAACTCCTACAAGGCATGATCACCTAAGAATTAAAAACTGTTTAATAAGAATTATGCATATCTCACTGATGAACACGTTGAAGTTAGAAGATACCCCCACCTGCTCCGGACCTCCATAGATGTAAAAGCATCTGTCAAACAAAATTTCTTCTAACAATTGATCTTCATCCACACTTCCATCAGATTTTCTCTCAAGTAGAATCCCAGTTTCAGAGATCAAAAGATCCATTGTTTCTTTTTCGACGTGCTCAAGCACTTTCATACCCTTTGCTGTAATGGCTTTTCCAGTATGTGTTGTATAAGCAAGAGCGAAAAATTGGGCAAAACTTTTGAAAGTTAAAAATGAAAAAAGACGCCAGCAAAACCTCTAACAGATATGGTGGAACAGAACCAGCTGGCAAGGTAGACTACCATGTTGAATTGAATCAACTAAATTTGGGGCTGAATTCTCAATCCTAAGAGACATAGAAAATGATAAAAGATTAGAAATCAGTGGTATTTCTTCTAACTCTTCTAAACTGAACAAAATGTCTTCTAATATGTTCACGAAGCCAAAACTTAGTTAAATATAGGTGATCGTACCATTATTTCATTATCTAAAATGAAGATATGGAATTCGTTAATGTTTCCAGGGAACAATAAAAGAACGTTGCACAGTGAACGTCAAGTGAAGCATGGTAACATGAATAATACCCGTAAGTTTGAAGATTAGATAGAAGTAGAAACTAAGGATTATATATATAATCCAGGGGGAAGGGAAAGAGATATACACATTACCAACATCCTCCCTGAACTGCTGAACAACATAAAAACAACACAAGACCTTAAAAGTAAAAGCCACAGCCACCTATTATATTTTTTAAAATATATATCTCAACAAGATACCAAAAAACTTGTTGTTTAACACCTATCAAGATAATTATTTCAATTAATCATTTGAATCTTCTAATGTATGTCTCCCATCCATCTCCTATAAAAAAACATAGTGATTATAACATCAAATCTTCTACACGGAACTTCCAGTGATATAAAATTTATAGTGTATGCACTCCATCTATCTTCTATAAAGTGCATTTTTAATTAATATCTTACATCACATCTTCTGCACAAGACTTTCAGAGAGTGTGTGTATATGTGTGTGTGTGTGTGTGTGTTATAAATAAAGAGAAGACATCAGGAAGATTAATTATTTTCATCATTTATGAATTCTGTTCTGAAAACCTTTGCCAATGAAAAAGTTCACAAATTAACAGAAACATCAAACATGATTTATCTTAAATAGTAAATATATTTAGATTCATACTCAATTTTTTTGGAGTTGCAAACATGTTTTTTCAACTTGCCGCAACTTCTCCATGGTACTACTTGCACCTTCTTTAGCTTGGGCAAGTTCTGACTCAAGCACTGAGTTTTTCTCTGCTAATATTGTGGCAAGGCCACCATTTGACTTACAATTTTTTAAATTTGTCAAACTAACCCTCCCGAATGATTGAGCTTTACTGAACCAAATAATCCACCGCCCTAGCATATTTACCAACAACACGCAACTCCTTAAGTGGAAAAAGTACTAGCTTGAGACTGGACAGTATTTTAAATTTTAAATTTTTTGGCGAAAGCATTTGAACTATATCAAGTTCAAAAGCGTGATGAGAATTTCTGGAGGTATGTTTGGAGATGAAAATGCCATTTCCGGACTTCTTGATTGTGGCGTATTGCGATGCGCAAGCAATGCTTCTGTATAAATATTCATCTTCTATAGGCTGCCCTTGATCTGGGCTACTCACCATTGGTATTCATTGTTTGTTCCAATTATATTCATTTGCCTGATCTCTCGCTCTTAAAAGCTTCCGGCTGTGATGGCTACCCATTCTTGAGGCAAGAATTGACTTAGAAACAGCTTTATTTTTTCACCATAAAAGTGTTCATTCCAACATCAGTAAAACGTGATTGGCTGCTGCAATTTCCGGCCCTTGACTTCTGATGTAAATCTGATAAGCCCCACTTCACATACGAAATTATGCAAATTCTTTCCCGGTTTGCAACCGATTCCCATCAATCATGCCAAAAGTATTAAAACCACCTTGTATCAAAATTTTCGACTCCTTCAGAAATCTTTAAGCCTAGAGATGGAGAATGTTGAGAAGGAAAAAACTCTGGTTTTTAAGTGGTGAGTCCATCCCTTTTTAAGTGATTCACAAGCAAAGGATGAGCCTTTGATATAAATTCGACTTGCCTGTTAAGACGAGACAATCACTGGCTAAATCATTAATGAGATCTATTTTAGTAAAATTTTAATCCTGAGAAGTACACGCTTTCAGTAATGCACATAAGATATTAAAAGAGGCAGAGGAAATTTGTCGTTTCTGCTCATTGACAAGTTGAAGCTGTTCGTGTGCAGCTGTACAATAATGAGAAGATGATGTGGGATCCTACATACCTCTATTATGCGATAATATTTTGAGATGCACTCAGACTTTGTAATGGGAAGGAACCTGGTGTTGTCTGGCTAACGAAACATGCAAAATAATATGATTCAGTCTCATATATAATTATGCACTACATCAAAGCCACTCGTGTAATCACACATTTTTGCATGTGTAATCACTTGATTGTCTTGCTTCTAGTTGTAAATTGAAATCTTGAAACATAAGGAATGGTCAATATGAGATTACTAACTGTATCTGAACAACATGTACCGTGTTCGGCTGCTAATTCTCCCCCCCCCCCCCCCCCCCCCTTCTCTCTCTCTCATTCAGATTTTGTAATGGGATGGAAACTTGGCGTTGTCAGGCTAACCGAACGTGCAAGATAATGTGATTCAGCCTCATATATAGTTATGCACTACGTGTAATCACACATTTTGCAGAGAAATTATGTTGTCAAAACTGAACTGGAATGTCACACATATACACACGATTCTTTCGTTATTTTGAAGTTACACAGAGAATGGCTCGACTATAGCTGCCAGAAATGCTTTCATCCTCAAGAGATGTTCAGAAGCACTTTGGCAAGCCCCTCAGCCTCTTCCCGTGATAAATGGTCCCTACCCATGACAACAGCTTCATCAAAGACCAATTTTTGTAAGTTAGACACAAGTTCAACCAAAGAAACGCTCTATAGCTCAACCTGAATAAGATGATCAAGAGCTGTATCTACAGATCCCCGAACTTGGGAGATGTATCAATATCCTTGACATCAGAATTGGATGAAATGATGGATCAATGCTGCATCCAAACATTTCAGAAAATTTCTTTCTTGTCTTTAATCTCCCAATGAGATGGTAGTTGATTTTTCATCTGTTGCTGGTTCAGAAACAGTGTCTTTATTCATTTGGTTTGGAATAAAAGTCGAGTTCATACCATCCAAGATCATTTTTAACTTTAAGATCTAGGTGGAAAAACATTTTCAACAGCAAACTATTACTGGTGCATAATTGGTTAATCATCAGATTTCCTGAGTCGGATACTGAAAATATCTTCCATGCATCCTGGAAATCATTCGATGAGCAAATCAGAAAAAATAAATTCTCGGAGGTTAATATAAACATTAGAATGGTATGTACCCACACAACTCATGCAGTTTATATGTATAATTGCTCATGAAGGCAAATTGAAAAAAATCTACTTCTATTATAAAAGTGTGAGTTGTTTCTTACAAAATTTGATTTGCATATTATATCCTTAGGCTCCATTTGGATGGAGGGATTTGATTTGTCAGGGGATTTAAAATGAATAGATTTCAAAATCCTTAGATTTGAAATCCATGGACTTGAAATCCCTTGTTTGGATTTATGGTGGATTTGTGAAAGGATTTTGAAATCCAAAATTTTCAAATCCATTATTTGGCAAAACACTGATACAATATTTGTAAAATTCAATTTTTTTTCTTTAAAATTTAAACTAACAATTTATATTTTTTATTAAATAAAATAGTATTTATCTACATCAAAATGAACCGAATAATTTTTTTTTCTAATTATATATATACACACACATATATACATATTATGTATTTTATATCCCAAAAATTTATTGGGAGCATTTAATTAGAGATAAAAGGAAAAAAAAGAATTAAAAAAATATTATGAGCATTTTATTGGAGAACGAGAGGAAGAGATAGCGATAGGGAGAAGAGAAGAAGAGAGAGAGCGGGGGAGGAGAGAGAGAGAGAGGACGAGAGAGGACGAGAGAGAGAGAGAGAGAGAGAGAGAGGACGAGAGAGATAGAGAGGGGGGGGGGGAAAGAGAGAAGTGTGAGTCAGGAGGGATTTGTAAATGACTACCTTTGTCAAAGGATTTGAAATCTACCCAAATATAGTGTAAGTTCAAATCCTAGATTTGTAAATGGGTTGATTTAAAAATCTGGATTTTCAAATCCACTCATTTAGTATTTTATCCAAACACATGGAGTGGATTTGACAATGGATTTATAAATCCATAGCACAAATCCCTCCATCCAAATGGAGCCTTAATGAATTTTAATTTTTAAGGTTAGTTTGGTAACTATATCTTTAAAGTTTTATTTATAAACTATATCTTTGAATATAATTTTTTTATATAGTTAGACAAAATTTGATTTGCCTATTATATTATTAAAGAATTTTAGTTTTTAAGGTTGGTTTATTAACTATATTCTCAAAGTTTTATTTATTTGGTTAGAGCCCTATATAGTTTATCTATCAATTCATAGATAGGATACCCTAAAAAAATTCATGGATATGATATATAATTCATCTAATGGCATAAGTTGAACCTACATATTAATCATATTCTATATATATATATATATATATATATATTTTAATAATATACATAACATTATTATTTTTATTTTAAGTTTCTTTATAAATTTCTTATCTCTTTTATAATGAGATTCGTTTATATAATTGTCAAAATATATATATATATATATATATATATATATAGAAAAAGAAAAAAAACCATTAATTAGCAAAAGTTTAAGGCTAATTTAGTAACTTTATTTTTTAAAGTTTTATTTATTTAGTAAGATTCATTTTATAATTGAAATTCATCTCTCAAGTCTCAACTTATGAAATTTTCTATCACATTTAATATTATATATAGTTCAACTGATGATATAAGCTGAACCTAAATATTCATAATATATTATTATTTATTTGTGGTAAAATACATTATATTCTTTTTATTTGTTTATATTTTATTCGATTCTTCATAAATTTCTGATAATTTTTCTAATTGGTTTCTTCTATAATTGAAGAGAAAGGAGAAAGATCGATTAGCACAAATGTACTTACAATAAGTAAAATTACTTTAGTATATGATTCTCAGGATATTGAATAATTGAAGTTACACAAAAGATATTTATGTATTTATAAAAAAATTATAGAAATTTAAACGTATTATAGGACTTTAGTAACTTCAAAGTTTGACTTATTTACTAGGATAATGATTCCAAGACTTTTAATTTCGAATAGTGGTACTTTAGAGTTATTTAGATATTAAATGTTTGCAAAACTATTAAGTTTTGATGTTTTCATGGTGAAAAAAATACTAAAAGGTTTTACGATTAGCAACAACAAGAAAAAAATTATACACATAAACTTAGAACAATTGAATAATAGTGAAAGCTCTTATTTATCATTTTTCATTTTAGAGATTTTTTATTTATTTTTAGTTTACTTTTTATTTTTAATTTAGGTACGTAGTTATAATATATATACTCATTCTACTGATCATAACAAAAAAAAAAAAAAAATAATAAGAATTGACAGGACAATATAGTGTATCATATTCCTTATATTTACTCTTAAATTTTGTGAATCGATCTTTCTCCTTTCTCTACAATTGTAAAAGAATCCAATTAGAAGAATTATATGAAATTTATGAAGAATTGAAGAAAGTATATTAAAAAATTAAAAATAATATAATATATATTACTAAAAAGGAATAAGAATATAAGATATTATGAATATTAAAGTACTTTAGTTTATGGTTCTCAAAATTAAAATACATACAAAAGACATTTATATATGTATAGAAAATTAAGCATAGTTTAATAGGAGTTTAATAGCTCGAAACTTTGACTTCTTTGTTAGGATAATAACGACAAGAATCTTAACTTGCAATAGTGGTATACAATAAAGATATTTAGGTACTGAATGTTATATTAAGTTTTTGTGTTTTCATGGCGAAAAAGTACTAATAGATTTTAGGATTAGCAACAAGAAGAAAAAACAATATACATAAAAATTAGAACAATGAATAATATTGAAAGTTCTTATTGATTTAATTAATCATCTTTAATTTATTGGAGATAATTTTTAGTTTACTTTTTTTAATTTAGGTACGGTACGTAGCTATAACATATATATATACTCATTCCAATAACTACAACAAAAAATATGTTGATAAGACAACGATAGTGTATTATATAATATTTAATTTACCACAATATATGAATGACTCAAGATTAATGATACTTATATGATAAAATATTTAAAATATGTAAAATATAATAGTTTAATATGATTTCAATAGTTATAAGTTTGACTTCATAGTCGAATAATAGACACAAGATTGTTGATATATGATTGTACTTATATTTTTTTATTATATAGAAATGATTGAAAGTTAAATTAAAAAAAAAATGTCATTAAAGAATTTTTGGAAAAAATAGATGAGATTAAATTAAATCTTTTAGTCTATTTAAAAAATGTAAACATTATATGTTAGAACAATGTGTAAATGATTCACAATGATTTATATTACTATGTATAAATTATTAACAAATTCTTAAATAGTATTTGGTCATAAATAAAACAATCCACTCTTATTATAAATATAAATTAGAATAATACTTATCTAATAGTAACAATTTATTTGTCGAAATTTGAATATTATAAATTTGCTACTTGCAATAATCTCCCTAAATTTCTAAATTATTGAAGTATAAATATTACAACATTGAGAAACAATAGTAGAATTTATATAAGTTATCTAATGAAAAATAAAATTTAAATATACAATATTTAGATTAAAGTGTAAACTATTGAATTGAGCAAGGGTTAGAGCATAGTAACTTAAACTTCATTATAATATAAACTTGAAGCAAGTACTAAAATCAAAGAATAAAATGACTTGCATGTGAAATTGCTAAGATTATATTTTTAAATTGACTTTTGAGTGAATAAAAAGACATGTTAGGAAATTGTATGTGTATACCACTTTATCAAAGTCCAACAATAGAAAATAATATCAAAATCATTGAATAAGAACTATATGATGATAAAATGAATAGAAGTGAGAAAATGCATTGTGAAGAAAGATAACACAAACTTATGAATATACTTTATTATTAGTAGATATAACTTTATTAACATAATGAATAACATTATAAAAAAATAGCGTAAAATTATAAATATTAATTAAAGGGTCTAAGTGAATTTTCATTATAAATTTTTTTATAATAGACGAGTCTAGGTAATATAATAAAAAAATCAAAGAATAAACTAATATGATAGAGTCAGACATATTACACTATGAGAAAAGAATACAAAAACAAAAAATTAAATATCTATATTATATGTAGATGTACATACAAGTTAATTATTACAATGTAGTATTTTAAAATTTGGATTAAACTAGGCATACATTTAGCCTTACTGTTTAAATTTAGATTAAACTAGCAATATATATGTTTACACGCTAAATTTCTTTGTATGAACGTTACTAAGTAAATATAAATCCAATTATTATGATTGTAGGAAATGAGATTATATATTATATTTATTTTCAATGATTTTAGAAGAATGAAATCGATATACTTCATAAGTAACATTTATAAACATTACAACAAGGGAAAATAATAATTGATTTACGAATTAAAAAAGTATACGATAAAGTCATATATATATATATATAAGATGAAAAAGATGGAGGAAAGCGGTAAAAGTAGCTTATATATGAAATCAGTTAAAGATTTATATGAAGATATAAAAACTATAAATGCATTGGTAGTGATATTGTGTAAATTTAAATACTGTTGGTCTATACAATGGATCGATTTTATTCAAATAAGTCTATAAGTTGAACATCATTTTTAACCACATACCATGATGTAATTTTAGTACCAAAGGAAAAATTGTTATGTTAGAAACTTGGAGAGCGACATAAAAATTCACAAGGTTTATAATAATTAGAGTTTAGACCGAAGTGTGAAATTTTATCGTACTAATAAGAGAAATAATAAAATGGCAAACGTAAAAATTAGTGGACATGAATAGTTGCAATTCTTTTAAATATTTAAGATCTAACATTAAACAAATTATTAAATCAATAAAAATATTATACATAGATTTTTAAGCATATGTAATAACTTGATAAATGAATTTACTATGCTATATAAATTATAGGGTACAATAAAGAATAAAAAAGAACGATAAAAATAATAATGAACTAAGTTATACTGTGAATGATTCAATTGTACTATGTGAATGGTATCACATAATTAAACTAAAACATGCTGAAAAATAAAGAAAGTGAAATGTGAATGTTAATATTAACTTGACAATAGATTAGAAAAATAATTACGTCGAATAGAGTACGGTATACCCTAAATAAAAAATAAAATCGGAATGCGTGGTTTAAACATGTATATATAAGATTTTTAAATGGATGTGCAATGTTTGAAAAAATTAGGAGTATTTCACTATAACTAAATAAGGAATTAAAGACATTACAAATTAGTAAAAAAATATTATATTTTATATAGATTGTAGCATGTGTCTTGATTGAAGATTGTGAGACACTATGTATATAGTCAACCTTCCATAAAAATATTATTTATTTTGTAATTATACTATAGTAGAATTTTTATTTTAAATCACATAATCTTTAAATTTTGACGTTGCATTGAGAAGATAATTAAGGAAAATTGAAATAAGCAATCTTAAATCGATATGTAAATTATATTAAAGAGGGTTATACTTAATAATAATAATAAAATTAGAAAATAACTTTCATAACAAAAGTTGAATGTTTGACCTTGATACTAAGTTGCTGGAAGTTTTTCCTCACATTAAAATACGTAAAGAATTTCATGTGCAAATGTATATTGAAATCGAAATTATTTTATTAGAGAATTATAGAAAAATATGTTGGGCCTAATATTTTGTGAGTATATAAACAAATAATTGACTTATGGATGCCAGTTGATGATATAATGACACAATTAAAAATGTGTTTTTCTTCAAAATGTTATATGCCTCATTATTCCGTATATAGTTTTTTCAATCATCGTATAACTTTATTCAAGATATATTAATGATGATCGAATCTGTGTATAATAAGAAGTAAACAATAGTTTGAATAAATCAAACTTTACATGTATAATAGAAAATGTTGTAAGACTAAATATTTCTACAATATATCATGGTATGTCGCTTTTTACGAATCTTTTAACGTTAATTATTATAACTTATTTATTAAGACTAAGGTTATTTAACTTTTCTTTTTCTCTTTTGTGATTCTTTTAGTTTTTAGTTGATTCAAAATTATGTTTGTTCAATGGATTAATTTTTATTACATTGAATAATCTACGAAGTTATGTATATATATTATAGTGATCACGATGTACAATTATTTAATATTCAAATTATTTTTTTATTAAATAATAGTAAAAAAATTATAACCACGTGCAACGCACGTGCGCAGTGCTAGTAAAAATAAATAGCCAAACCAGAGTCTTCTACGCAAAGTTATGGCCTTTTAAAGTTTCGCCCCCGTGCGACGCGTGTAAAGACCCATGCCCCATACTGTGACCCCTCTAAGTTATTGGACATTACCATATTGGAGTTTGCTGTTATTTTTAGCTTGCTAAGGAAATCATTCCCCTTTCTCAACTGCTTCGTTTTTTGCTGTGTTTCTGTGCTCACGTATAACTAGTGTAATCAATGTACTGATATCACTAATGGTTTGTCAAATATTTTAATATCACTAATGAATAATCTGATCTACTTTGTATCGATAACGCTATACAGGTTTACATATATTGAAGTCATGAATTTAGCATGCTTGTATAACGTTTTGGACTGCAATGGTTGTTATTGTGGAGTTTTATCTCTGTTCATTTTCTTTGGCTTATCCACGATAAATTTTTGACCAGTAATATTGGGACACATTTCTTGTGGCGGTGGCGGAAATTCGATATCAGGGGTGTCAAATCTTCTATCTGATGTGAGCTGCTTTTGGTAAGGCTAAGCAGATCAGCACTGATTCAAATTGTGTTCCTGTGGCAGAAGTCTTAGATATATAAGAAGTAAATTGCTCATATGGGTTCTGTGAGAATTGTTGTTGAGGTTTCTCTCATATCTAATGAATGTCAGTGAGTTGGATAATGTGTCCACCAAGGCAGTAGTTGGCTATGAATCATTAAGGTGTGTCAAAATGGACCCACAAGTGCAATACTTTCACTTCCTTGGTGATTAGTGCCCATTTTCCGTATGAATTGGGAAATATTATCAACATAAACGTTGTAGCCCTTTAAGCCAGCTTTCCTATGCCTCAAATTTCACCATGATCTGATATGTGTAGCCCAAGATATGATCAAAATACTAGAGGTATGTCAGAGTGGATCCACATGTGCACTAGTTTCACTCCGTGGCGATTTGTATCAATTTTTTGTATGAATTAGGAATTGTTGTGAACGTAAAAGTTGTAGGTATCCGTCTTAGCTTTCCAAAGAAGAAAGAATCGCCTAATTTCAATTTCTACATTACACGAAAGTAGCCGCCGAAGACTATGAGTACCTTCGGCCCAAATTTCCCATGTTTCGGCCGAAACCTATGAAGGCGCTTCGGCCGAAGTTTCAGCCGTGCCTTGTGAAGTCCTTTCGGCAGAATATTCAGCCGAAGCCAGTGAAGTGTGTACGGCCGACATTTCAGCCGAACACTGCTATTGCATTGTTTTCTTTTTTCTGATTCAATTCTTATTATACTTATAACTTGTGTGTTGTGGATATCTGTCATTCAAGATGTTACATTTGACAAGTTACTTTTCTTGGTAGACGAACCACCATCACGAAGCGGGCTTTCCATATTTAACATAATAAGGAGCAACAACCACAACCGCTTCTTGCAGAACCAAAGAAAAGAACACATAACTCAAGTACGAACAACTCTTATGTACAGTATGAGATTCACATACATTACAACCACAAACTAGAAGGACTGCATTCACATTACAAGGAAAACAATAAATAATGCTTAAACTACAAACATCTCAGTCAGTGTACAGAACATAAGAAAACAAGATATTCACATCTTTTACTATGTATATAAGTTTATTTTCAATAATATACTAACACAATCATTACTGTTGGCACCAAATTTTGTAGATTGTTCTTCTAGCAAACCTGCAAAAGAATCAATAGAGACATAAGTTGCACTGGTTCGTGAAATGGAAATGAGATCGGATTACATGATCACCATATAAATGTTATGAAATATAAACAGTCAGAATGTTTTTTATCTCCCAGATCCATGGAGAAAACGCAAGCACGTGCAAGGTGTCTCTGATATGCCAAAACCATCAGCATTCCTTCTGTATCTTGGACGCTGACCAATCTACATCTGATGGTTTCTATGAGTCCAGATTAGAGATTGTCCATATAGAATCAATTATTGTAAAATCTATGAGGTGGAATTTCAGTAGCAAGAATGTAGAGCCGCACCACCATTAGAGAAGACTGAAGCTCTAGCTTTAGTATAACACCACGAAGCATACAAAATTCACGACTTCCCATCATTCGGCAAAGAAGTGTAGATAGCAGTACCCACAAGATCATCAATAATACGATTCTGTCTTGATTCGGAGTCTTGATTACCATTAAAAGAGATGAGTGTCTGCTTGCCTGGACTAAAAAATGTCACTCTGGTTCAATAGTTTCCCTTCCATACAGACAAATTTACAAGATTACCCATAATCAAGCATATTCTATCATAACTATGTTCGACTAGATTTTTCATCACTAATGTTGTTTTAGGAGAATAACAAGGGAGTTGTTTTATTAATCTCTGTTCTCTTCAGGTGTAAGGACATAAGCTTAACATGTTCTGTTATTTATTTAGGGGTGGGACGGTTTTGAGTTGCAAAGATGTTTTTCAACTTGCCGCAACTTCTCCATGGTACTACTTGCATGTTCTTTAGCTTGGGCAAGTTCTGACTCAAGCATTGAGTTTTTCTCTGCTAATATTGTGGCAAGGCCACCATTTGACATACAAGTTTTAAAATTTGTCAAACTAACCCTCCCGAAGGATTGAGCTTTACTGAACCAAATAATTTACCGCCCCAGCATATTAACCAACAACAGGCAGCTGCTTAAGTGGAAAAAACACTAGCTTGAGACTGGACAGTATTTTAAAATTTAAATTTTTTGGCGCAAGCATTTGAAGTATACCAAGTTCAAAAGCGTGACGAGAATTTCTGGAGGTATGTTTGGAGATGAAAATGCCATTTCTGGCCTTCTTGATTGTGGCGTATTGTGAAGCATCTGTATAAATATTCATCTTCTATAGGCTTTCCCTTATCTGGGCTACTCACCTATAGGTATTTGTTGCTTGTTCCAATTATTTTCATTTGCCTGATCTCTCTAAAAGCTTCCGGCTGTGATGGCTATCCATTCTTGAGGCCAGAATTGACTTCGAAACAGCTTGATTTTATCACCATAAAAGTGTTCATTCTAACAACAGTAAAACGTGATTGGCTACTGCAATTTCCGGCCCTTGACTTCTGATGTAAATCTGATAAACCCCACTTCACATACGAAATTATGCAAATTCTTTCCTGGCTTACAAGCAATTCCTATCAATCATGCCAAAATTATTAAAACCACGTTTTATCAAAACTTTCAACTCCATCAGAAATCTTCAAGCCTAGAGATGGAGAATGTTGAGGAGGAAAAAACTCTGGTTTTTAAGTGGTGAGTCCATCCCTTTTTAAGTGATTCACAAGCAAAGGATGAGCCTTTGATATAGATTCGACTTGCCTGTTAAGACGAGACAATCACTGGCAAAATCATTAATGAGATCTATTTTAGTAAAATTTTAATCCTGACCAGTACACGCTTTCAGTAATGCACAGAAGATATTAAAAGAGGCAGAGGAAATTCGTCGTTTCTGCTCATTGACAAGTTGAAGCTGTTCGTGTGTAGCTGTACAATATTGAGAAGATGATGTGGGATCCTACATACCTCTATTATGCGATAATATTTTGAGATGCACTCAGACTTTGTAATGAGACGGAACTTGGTGTTGTCTGGCTAACCAAACATGCAAAATAATATGATTCAGAGTCTCATATATAATTATGCACTACATCAAAGCCACTCGTGTAATCACACATTTTTGCATGTGTAATCACTTGATTGTCTTGCTTTTGAACTAGTTGTAAATTGAAATCTTGAAACATAAGGAATAGTCAATATCAGATTACTAACTGTATCTGAACAACATGTACTGTTTTCGGCTGCTAATAACTCTCTCTCTCATTCAGATTTTGTAATGGGATGGAAACTTGGGGTTGGCAGTCTAACCGAACGTGCAAAATAATGTGATTCAGTCTCATATATAGTTATGCACTATGTGTAATCACACATTTTGCAGAGATATTATGCTGTCAAAACTATGAACTGGACTGTCACACATGTACACACAATCTTTCATTAGTTTGAAGTTACACAGAGAATGGCTCGACTAGAGCTGCCAGAAATGCTTTCATTCTCAAGAGATGTCCAACAGCACTTTGGCAAGCCCCTCAGCCTCTTCCCGTGATAAATGGTCCCTACCCATGGCAGCAGCTTATGAAGAAAGTAACATATTTACAGTTCATGAAGCAACATAATGCAGTTCATGAACCATCATTGTATAGGAAGATTGATGTTTGTAGAAGCTAATTTTGTGTATTGTAACAAGAGTAAGGAAAGGACATAGATTGCAGCAAGAGTATTTTTCATTACATAATAAAGGATCGTTACAAAATATATAACACTTCAGACCACATATATCAGATTCAATATAACTCCTACAAGTCCAAAGCTAAAAATAAAAACAATAAATCTTACTATATATAGTATAACTATGCATGCAGCTTTCCTATATAGCATATAGCTATATCACTCAAAGTGGTAACATGCTTTGCCAAGGATTAGACTTAACATGATAGCAATGCAATCAAAAGACAAAATGCATTAATTAGCTTAATGCTGTGCTATTTCAACAGCTTCCTCAAGGACCAATTTTTGTAGTTAGACTCAAGTTCAACCAAAGAAACGCTATATAGCTCAACCTGAATAAGCTGATCAAGAGCTGTATCTACAGATCCCCGAACTTGGGGGATGTATATAAGAATATCCTTGACATCAGAATTAGATGAAATGATGGATCAATGCTGCATCCAAACATTTCAGAAAATTTCTTTCTTGTCTTTAATCTCCCAATGAGATGGTAGTTGATTTTTCATCTGTTGCTGGTTCAGAAACAGTGTATTCCTCTTTCCTCTTGAGACCAGTATGCTGCATATATACAGTCTCGCACACTCTTCTCCAGTCTCTCAATTTCAGCAGCATATTTGTCACCTTAAGGCAGAGATCATTTTGATTGCGCTCAGAAACACCAAACCTATCAATGAGTCCATTATTGGTAAATTCAGCACCCTTAACTATGTTGAGAAAATAGCGTCGAGTTATGGAGTAAAGTTGGCGAAACTATTTTATAGAAAGAGTACACATTTTTGCTTCATAATAGTTCGTTCAATTATACGTGGACACAACTTGCATTGAAGACATTGAAGAACTGGGACGAAAAGTGGACTGATGAGCACAAGGAGCAAGCATAACTGATGTGAAGCTCATATCAGAAGTTCTATTCTTTTTGTCCAATCTGACATACTACAACAAAGATTTAGGATCAATGTAAAGTTCTAGTCTCACTACGTTTCAAGATTAAGGTGTGGCATTCGGAAGAAATGGAAGTAAAGACGATGATCATATAGCAAGTGATGGCCCAGTTGAATTGTAATGGATTTGGAGCAGAATCTCAAATCTGTGACAATAAATCCGCAGCCTTAAAAAATCCAAGGTTCACCGGAACAAGTAGCAGAGAAACTCGAAGCCAGAATGGATATCGACGATAATGGACCACGTGGTTTGTGTTCTCCATATTGATGGATGTTATAGAGCCCATATGAGGCATTAATATCCACAATGTTCGTATTTATGAGCACGTCGTAGCATGCAAGAAGAGTTTCCATCAGTTAGAAGATTATTGGAAGAGAACAAAGAGCAAGAAAAATAATTTCTATGGAGGCTTTGCCATTATACTCAACCATAGTGGTGACTTGAGAACAAGGAAACGATAAAAAGAGCAATCAAAACAAAATAAGGATTTTTTTACCAGAATTTTAATTTTTTAACTTCCACTTTGAGCCTTATAATCATTTTGATGGATGTGACTCCATGTAATGTGGAGTCATTTGAATTTTTTTGTTCAAAATTCAACCTGAGTGAGTTTTTTGCTACCCAGGCCCATATACAAGTCTCAATGCCTCAACCTCAAAAGATATCAAAATCCATGGAAGTCCATATAGAAAATCATATAAAGTACAGTTCGAGCAACATAATATGCTTACACAAATCACCTTTTCAATTTTAAGTTGAAGGCTTTAAAATCAGATTAGGTCCTTCAGCTGTTAGTAACGACCGAACAGCATTCAGCGAGTCTGGCTGCTGTTTCTGGGCGAACAGAACTTACATTGTTCGGCCTCTATTTACAAGAGAATAATTTGGATAGAGAGAAGACATTAAGCCAAACAGAACTGTAACAATGGAAGTTGTATTACTTTGCCATGATCTTCTCTTGCAGATCAGAGGAACGTCCACTCTTTTTGCTATCTTGTCCCCTCATTGAGGACCCAAAATCTGTCTTATTCCTAGCATCCTCCAACTTTTTTGGCTGATCCGGCAGTCGTGGTTCTGCCATTCTTCGATGCAACTTGTGCAACCAAGGTTTTACCCTTGACAGCTAAGTCAGCAGTTTGCTTTTTCCTTGAGCACCCCTGCTTCTTTGCTTGAGAAATAGATTCTTTCTTTGAAGCAGTATCAACAAATATCATATCTTCACTAGCCAAATATCATATCGTACGTACAACTTAATTCCCCTAGCTACTACATATTAGTAGTAGTGCTGCTATGTATTTGATCATACCTCAATTTACACTGCTATTTCGGGCCGAGCATCCTTCACATTGCTCGACCGCTAGTGTTGGACGAAGAGTTTACAACAAAGGTTCGTATTCAATTATTCGTTCCGCTTATCATTTTTAAATGCTCGTTTCAAATTATATTCTTGATGGCTCTTAAATTTACTTGTGCTAATTTTATGATTTTGTAGCCCGCTCAGTATGCTTCACACACACGCGTACAACAGCGTATACAATATTTGGCACGAAGACCATGGAGTGACAAGTTGAATTTTTTTATACTTTCCAAAGGGTTAAAGAAGTCTGAATCAGATCACTCTTGATTTGTTTCAGAACAAGAATATGGTAATGTCTTGGTTTAATGCACTATTTCTTAGGTTTTGAAGTTCACAGCAGCATTCAGCGTGTTCAGCTGGAAATTCTGGGCGAACGGGCTTCACAGTGTTCGGCTGGCATTCTGATGATCAATCAATTTTATTTTATCTTAATACATGTGTAATTACGCAAGCAATTTTGCCACAGGGTCAACAGAAAAGGATCACAAATTAGGTCGATTTCAATAAGCTGTCAACAGCCATCCCAACCATCCAAGAAGACGCTGTAATGGATGAAGAGACTGCAAATATGCTTTCAGTTGCAGGACCTGACATTGCAGCAGATGAATCAGAGGACAAACACTGTTAATGTGCTGAAGATTGCAGTAGTTGAAGGACATCACTAATAATCTTAGTTTAAAAGGTTTAACTGGCGAGGGATCCAAAGGAAGGGTATACCAGGTAGTCCTCAAAAGTGGAAAGATAGCAGCAATTAATGAACCATACTATAGCTGCACAGTCTATTAATTTTGGAAGAGATGTTGTAACAAAATGATACTTTTATAGCTTCCATTAGCTTCCAGCCTCAAGCATGAAAACAGGCTCAACTACTCAGCTATTGTGTGGATGGCAGTCGGCACTTCATGGCTTATGAGTTTACTCCACAAGGGTCCCTACATGACATTCTTCATGGTGAGCTTCACATATTGTTTGTGAGCTTACACTGCCGAACGGTGTGAGCACTGAACATAACAAATGTACAACAGATAAGGAAAAAAAAGGTAAGTCGACGTGTGAGTTCTCTTCCAGTGTGAAGAATGCCCACCAAAGAAAGCTGAAAAACCGGGCAATGTTCGTACAAATAAATCGTATAGGTACGAATTAATATTTTTTGCAAAATTATTCCTTTTACCAAGTGATTAAAAATAACTATATTATTTTAAACAGGACAATTATTATGGACGGAGACATTATTATATTGTTGGAAGTAGTGAATTTTTCCCGCTATTGACTTGTGCAGACTCTATCAACCGTGGATCTTCGCAATCCAGAAACTTCAGCCCTGATAGTTGCTAAAATGCCTTTAAAAGAAAGTCAGAAGCTAAAAATTCAGACTGATGATACAAATAAGAGATCATCAGTCAAGGTGGAGCCAGTTATAGAAGAATATGATGATTTTGAAGGTGATGATGATCCAGGATACAATGATCAGCAAGACTTACAAGACTACCAACTTGTAAGGGACAGAGAAAGGAGAATCCCAAAACCTTCCACAAGATATGCTGATGAATATCTCACAGCATATGCATTAGTCACTACAGAAGATATTGAGTGTTTTGAACCTATAAATTATAAAGAAGCCATTGAAAGTAATGAGAGAGTTCAGTGGATGCTTGTAATGAGAGAGGAGCTTGACTCTGTGGAGAAGAATCAAACATGGATCCTAGTAGAAAGACCAAGAAAGCAAAGGTTGGTCAGTTGCAAGTGGATTTTCAAAAACAAATTTGAAGTAGCACAAACAGAAACAATAAGGTTCAAAGCTAGACTAGTTGCAAGGGGCTTCACCCAAAAGGAAGGGATAGATTACAATGAGATTTTCTCTCCTGTAGTCAAGCATTCTTCAATAAGGATCCTGTTAGCCATTGTCACTCAATATGATCTTGAATTGGAACAGCTAGATGTGAAGACAGCATTTCTTCATGGCGATTTGAAGGAAAAAATTTATATGGCACAACCAGAAGGCTTTACTGTTCCAGGGACTGAAAATAAGGTGTGTCTCTTACAGAAATCCTTATATGGGCTTAAACAAAGTCCTAGACAGTGGTACTTAAAGTTCAACAAACACATGAAAAATATTGGTTTTGAAAGATCAAAATATGACAGTTGTGTTTATTTGAAGTTCAAAGGCAAGGATGTTATGGTGTTTTTGCTACTGTATGTTGATGATATGCTAGTGGCTAGCAAAAGCAAAGAAGAAATAAAGAGTTTGAAGAAAGAGCTTCAACCTGTATTTGACATGAAGGTGCTGGGAAATGCTAGAAGAATTTTGGGAATGGACATTGTAAGAAACAGAGCTGCTGGAGTATTATGGTTGAATCAACAGAGTTATATACAAAAGGTGCTATCCAGATTTAATATGCAAGACTCAAAACCTGTGTCAGTGCCACTGGGACAACAATTTAAGCTGAGTGAAATGCAGAACCAACAGACAAAAGAAGAGATAATTGAGATGAAGAAGATTCCATATGCTAATGCAGTGGGAAGTGTCATGTATACCATGATATGTACAAGGCTTGATGTGGCTCATGCCATATTAGTAGTTAGCAGATACATGGCTGATCCAGGTGGAGCACATTGGAGTGCTTTGAAGTGGTTACTCAGATATCTGAAGGGAACAAGTGATTTTGGAGTACTATTCAGAAGACATGATAAAATTGATGCTGATATGTTATGTGGATATTGTGATTCTGACTTTGCTGCTAATTTGGATTCCAGGAAATCCTAATCAGGATACATCTTCACTTTATTTGGTGCTGCTGTGAGTTGGAAGTCTATGTTACAACCAGTAGTTGCTTTGTCAACCACAGAAGCTGAATTCATGGCCATTACAGAAGCAATCAAAGAAGCTTGCTGGTTGAAAGGGATTTTAGGAGAGTTTGGGTTAAGTCAGAGGTCAATTAAGGTGTTTAGTGATTCACAAAGTGCATTACACTTATCTAAACATCAGATGTTTCATGACCGCAGTAAACACATAGATGTAAAGTTCCATTTTGTTAGAGATATCACTGAAAAAGGAACAGTTGCATTAGTGAAAATCAAGTCTGAAGAGAATCCATCAGACATGCTTACAAAGGCCTTAACTGCAGACAAGTTTTATCTGTGTCTGCAGTTGGTGCAGGTGATTCAAATGAAGTGATTTAGCTCCAAGATAGGAGCTGGTTGGTGAGGACAGAAGCATTCATTATTTTGGGATGAAGTGTTAATCTTGATCTTTGTAACATTTTTGACAAGGTGGAGAATGTGAAATGTGGGTGTCAAAAATGTTGTAGATGGTATGAACTAAAAGCTGGTTTAGTGTGCTGAAGGAGAAAGGGATTATAAGCTGAAGAAAGCTGTTGAAAAGTGCTTAAGGAAAGCAAGGCAGATTCAGTTTTTTCTCAGGATAAAAGACAACGGTTTTAACATAATAACTACCACAGAAACCGTTGTCTTTTACAGTTTTCCAATCAGTTTTTCAGCTCGGTTTTTGATCAGTTTTTCAGTTTTCAGCAGCAGTTATTCCGCATTTTTCATTCTGTTTTGTATCTCTATATATTAAGAGAGAAGATACACAACTTGTAACACAAGAATTGAGGATCTAGAGAGAGGAAATAGAGAGCTTGAGAGGGTAGAATGAGTTCAAGTTGTGAACATCATTTCTTGAGTGTGTCCTTGTAATCTTCACGTTGAAATTAGTGAATTAGCTTCTGGTCTTGCCCGTGGATGTAGGCATTTATGTTGAACCACGTAAATTTTGTGTTCTTGATTCGTTTTTAGCTTGCATGGGTTAAAACTTTGAATTGCTTGCTAGGTGTTTGATATCTTGTTTGAGTGATTGTTTTTGGAATTTTGAATCTGTTTTTGCAACATAAACGTCGCAATATACTTATTGTTTATTATTAGCAATTAATTTCCTAGTGTTGCAATTGCAAAAGTTTTGATGTTAGTATTTCGAAACATTTCAGGTTATACATTTTTGAAAACATGCAATTAATGTATTGCTTATTAATTTATATGTTAACGATTCAAATGTGTGTTCCATACACACACACACACACATATATATATATATATTAGAGCTTTGTTGAGAATAATATGTAGAGAAAATACTTATCAAATATCTCTCTGTCATATACTACTTTGTTGGGTTATTAAATAGATTGTTGTTCCTGATCCTAGCAATTTAGCTAGAAATTCCGTTGTATCATGAGGGATTATTCAAGTAAATTTTTTAGCACAGTGTTACTACAACATGCCTCAGAAATTGCACTATTTTCTATATTTTATTCCGTTAAATCCCAATAGCGAGTCCATATTCTGCTAAGATGTTCATATATTTGAGTTCTTGTTTCACTGTAATAGTTCAAGTCTCACTGTAACTGGTTCATCTTTCAGTTCGCCGGAGCTTCGAGATTTGAAAATTCTACTATCTCGTAGACATAGTCGTTATATTTCAGAATATATCATGTCGGCACCATGAGCACTACTGTGGGATGTGTTAATATCATTGTTGCGAGTCCAGCTTCCACTAAATTCGTGTCTTTGAGTTATTGTTTCATGCAATAGTTCTAGTCTCATTGTAACTGGTTCGCTGTTGGACCATATAATTGAATTAACACATTTTTTTTTAATAATTTGAATTACAAAAATATTATTTTTTATGCCATTAAATTAATAAAAACAGGCTGCAAGTAATAATTGAATTAAGAGAGTGTTTGCAAATAATTGTGTGGGATTGGTGGCATTTTGTATCTGACCACAACCTAAGTGTCAAGGTGCTCAACCTACAATTAATTTTCAGAAGTAATTTTTAATTCTCAGGGATACTTTTGGCTTGTGGTAATCCAGATTTGGAATGTTAAATTCTACATCTCCAACACATTTTTAGCATTACCTAATTATTCAATCATTATTTAAATCACTTTTTTACAATTTTTAATACACTTTTTTTATCAATTAGCTAACATCCAATCTTTACTTGCATAAACTTTTACAGTTCCCAGTTCATTTTTTTTTTATCACTATTAAATCAAACAATCATTACTTACATCACATTTAATAATATTACAATATACTCCCTCCGTCCCGGTCTAATTGTCCTAATCTCAAGCTAATTGTCCTACCCCATAATGGCAGATTAACAATCTCCACCATCAAAATCTCCACATTCAATTCCTACCTTTGAAAAAAATCAAAGATTCCACAAAATCCATTTTTTCTTAATCTCCGTGTCAGTCAAGGTAGGACAATTAGCTTGGGATGGAGGGAGTAATATATTACCTCAATACTTATTGATTTAAATGTATGTATCAACCCTGAATATATTCCGAACACGAGCTACTACATCTCAATCCAAGTATTAAGAGTAAGCATTCGGTCGGTTTGATTGAAAACCGAACTGACAAGAATCAAAATTGAACTTTTTTTATTATTTTTTTGGAAACCGAACCGAAAAAACTTATTAACCAAAACAATCAAAATGATTTTTTTCGGTTTGGTTCGATTCAGTTTTCGGTTTAGGGTTTAAAGTTTTAAATATTTACTTTTTTTATTTCTTATAGCAAACACTCTCGATTTTCCTGATAGTTTTCTCGTGAAATAGACAAATTAAAGAAGAGATCAACATAGACATAAGTTTTAATTTCCATGCACATCACAATGAGAAAATATTTCATATATATCAATTCAATCTAGAAAAATGATATAATAAATAAATAATTAAAAATATATAACTAAATATGAGTAGTTCGATTCGACCAATTAAATTCTTTTTGGTTAAGAGTCGAACTGAATTATAAATCAGTTATAATATTTGGAACCAAACTAAACTGAAACAGAATCAAACCGATTGTATACACATAATTGTATCGAATCGAACCACTCCATCCAAATTTTTTCTTTTTTCAATTCAATTTTGATCGTTCGTACCAAGTATCCCCCGATGTAATACTCCCTCCGTCCCGGTTAAAGCTTCCACTTTGATCGGGCACGGATGTTAAGAGAAAACAGTTATTTGACTTTTTTAAAGGTGGAGATTGAGTGGTTGAAATTTTGAGGGTGAGGATTGTGGGATTAGTTTCCTTTTTTTGGTTGACAACTTTAGTTGGGACGAACCGAAAAGGCAAGTAGGCAGCTTTAAGCGGGACGGAGTATTACAAACACAATAAAAAGTTATTTTAACCAATTCGTGGGACGCGGGTATGAGTCTTAGTTAGGGTCTTTTTCTCTATTTTCTTCTAAATATATCTCCATTGAATCAACCCATCACAAGAAAAAGAAATCGAAATCAAAATCATACATAGTTCCGAAATGTTGAATCACGAAAGCAATCCCCAGTTACCGAATCTGGAACCAATCATCCCCCAATCATGAACTCAGATTCCAAACCAAATCCATCCCCTGAAACCTTAACGCACCCCAAAGAATCCAAACCGGAAACTGCCACCACCGCCACCGCCGCCGGAGGCCAACACGCGGACTACGCGACCTATCCGAAACTCGAACCAGACGACGTCGCTCCAGTCGCCAATTGTGAAATGGGAAATGCAGTATGTCTTTGTTTTCTCCTTCGGCCTTTGGTTCCATATTACTAAGATATTATTAAGTTATTGTTTCAGTGCAACTTGAACCAATTCCTCCCCCCCCCCCCCTCCCCCAACCCAACCCAACCCAACCCAATGCTATTAACTTATTATCACTCAATTCAAACAAAATACTAATATAATCTCACAGATAACTAAAGGAAAAGTAAAAAGAAAAAGCAGCTCCCGAGCAGAGTGAACGCAAATTTCATGTACAGTGGAATTTCAGAAGTGTTTGCAATCCCAATCTAAGATACAAAATTACTTTTATACTTTAAGGTTGAAGGAATATTTGCAACATTATATTAAAGATATAAATTATATTTTAGAAGCACTTAAATACTGATTCTCGAAAGTTAATAACACACAACTTCTGCCAACGTTTTGCTTTAACAACTGATAGGGATAACCTGGTTACTTCGGGTCGGGTTAATACATGAGCCCACTTACCGGCCCAGCAAACGCGCCAGCAAGCGCGAAGCCCCAGGCCCAGCAACACGCGTTGGCCCAAAATGTAATCTGTTCCGCGAATCAAGTATGTTCCGTGAATCAAGGCCCATGATCTTTTCCCAACTGCCATGCAGATTTGATGGGCAAGATTATAGGGATTTAGTTAGGGTTTTGATTTGGTAGTATAAATAGGTGAAAAGAACTCGGAATTAGGGTTCGAACTCTGTAATCAAAATTACTCCGTGTAAACTCAAAGTTCTAGTGAAAGAAACACCTCGGCAAGAGTGATTTTCTGCCCTTGGACGTAGATCTCCGGATCGAACCACGTAAATCCTGTGTTTTTCCATATTGTTTACGTCGATTATCGTTATAGTTCTTGGTTACCGGATTGCGCTTTATCAATTGGCGCCGTCTGTGGGAACGCTTTAACCAACAACTTTTGACGTTTGCATCGCATTCAAGAATCATGGTGACAACACGCTTGAATCAATCTCGTCACGGTGATCAATCTAACCAGGATCCACCTGTGGACCAAGTTTTGCCGCCGAGGCAATTACCGGCAGCGAGTACATCTAATCATCAGGGTAATCAAAACCCTCCACCCCCTCAAGACCAGCAAAACCCTAATCTTGCTGCTGCTCAACCCCCGGTTAGCATTCAAATTACCCCAGAACTGCTCCAGGCTTTCTTACAAGAGCATGCACATGTTCTTCAAGATTGGGCAGTTAATCGCCTACATCCCGCGGAGCCTGCCGTGGGGCCTGCCGGCCATAATGCTAATCCCGTGGTGCCTCCACCCCGTTCGCGTGATCAACAGGACCCGGGGCACCGCGGGCGTCAGGATCGACGACGGGAACGACCTGGTTCTTCCGAGGACCATGGAAGTTCTAACGAATCACGACCTCGCAATGAGGAACCTACTGATGTGGATCGCCGCCGTCCACTTAATGCGGCTAAGAGAGTTCGCTATGCCAATCCTCATGCTTTAGATCTTCAAGAGTATGAGCAAGTTCAACGCAATGTTGAACTGGACAGAATTCTGGGTTTTGATGCCAATGGAGATATCATCACGCCGTTCTCTTCAGAAATCATGGCCACCACCCTTCCCGAAGGGTTCAAACGGCCAGCTATACCACCTTACAATGGCACCGGAGATCCGGCCAATTTTCTTGGAGCTTTTAGGCACAGCATGCTTAGCCATGATAACATCACATCCCTTCAGTACTGCAAGATTTTCCCTGAGTACTTACAGGATGAAGCTCGGGTTTGGTTTGATTCTCTCCCACGCAACAGCGTATCCTCCTTCAGAGAACTCGCCGAGCACTTTTGGGCACGGTTCGAAGCACGGGCGAAGCCCATGGCCACCCTGGCCGATGTCATGAACATGGAACAGCGGGACGGTGAAACCGTTACGCAATTTCTTGACCGCTTCACAGCGGTAAGTCTCAAGGTGGAAAATTGCCCCGACGACGTAGTCATCAACGCATTTATGAATGGACTCCGCCCCGGAGCACTTTACACCGAGTTAGTTCGGAACACACCGGTCACAACTCGAGCACTGTTCAAAACAGTGTGCAGATTTGCTAAGGCCGAGGAGCAGACTCGCCAGAAGCGAGAGAAACACGCTAGCAAGCGGCAATCCGACAAAGCACAAACCGGGCCTAGTACTCGACCTAGTGCATTTTCCCGCCTGACCCCGGGGCGTTCAGAATCCCGAAGTGATATTCCACAATTGACTCCGTTGACAAAGTCACGAGCCGAAATCCTTTCTATTCATAAGAACGATCTGCGACCTTGTCCGCGGATGACTGCTCCACCTGAAAAGAGGAACCGTGGAAAGTGGTGCGAGTACCACCGAGATCATGGGCACGAGACAGAGGAGTGCCGGGAACTTAGCAAGGAGATTGAGGAATGCCTCAAGAAGGGTCTCTTGCGGCAATACGTTGCGCGAACCAATGACCAACCTCGGACAAACCACAATGGGGGTTCGTCCCACAACCGCGGAGGTTATCAGGACCGGGGCACTCAACAAAATCGGCCACCGTGGCAAAATAATCGGCCAGGACCTAACAACTACGCACGGCAAGATTCTGGCAATCGCCAGCAACCACGTCTCCCACCACCACCTCCTCCTCCGGGGGGACCCGAAGACAACGCACCTCCTCACGTGATAAACGTGATATATGGAGCCCTTCCCACCGGGGCCTCGCGGCACGCCTTGAAGGCAGAGGCTCGACGTCCTCCTCCCGAGGAGCCACGTCACAAACGCCTCCATCAGTCCGAGACTGTCAGCTTCACGGATAGGGACCCGGTTCCGGAGATAACACCTCACACAGACGCTATTGTCATCGACATGACTGTAGCCAACATAACAATAAGACGGGTCTTCGTGGATAATGGAGCCGCGGTGAGTGTTATATTTGCCGACTGTTTCCAAAGGATGGGGATTTCTCGGGACCAACTTCGGCCGGCCCCCGGGCCACTGCAGACTTTCACTCAAGGTGAAGTCCAACCGGAAGGTGTCATCACTCTCCCAGCATCTTTGGGGACTTATCCGAGGATAAAAACCATCTTCGTGGATTTTTATGTGGTGAACTCCCCGTCACCATACAACATGATATTAGGCCGGGATTGGCTCACCCCTGCTAAAGCCATTTGCTCCACGTATCACCTCGCGCTAAAGTTTCCCACTTCGCATGGCGAAGTGGCTATCCGCGGAAGTCAGCGGGTTTCAAAGGAGTGTATGTACGTGGCACTCAAAAAGACTGCTAAAGCCCCTCCCAAACAGCAGCTTCAGGTAGCATCATCAACTTTGGAACCTCAAGAATGTACCCTGTTGGGGGATGCCACCGCTCAAGTACCGCTTGATCCGGCCAAGCCGGAGCAGACTATAACCGTAGGAGCCGTGGATGTGCCATGGTTACATCAGGCTATAATTCGGACCTTGCGAGAATATTCCGATGTTTTCGCATGGTCCCCCCTAGATATGCCCGGGGTCTCTCCCGATATAATAACGCATAAGCTGAACATTGATCCTAGCGTAAAGCCGATCCAGCAAAAACAGAGAAAGTTCGCTCCAGAGCGAAATGAGGCCATTCGAATCGAGGTAAAGCAACTCTTGGATGCGGACATCTTGTTCGAAGTTTTTTATCCCTCTTGGCTATCCAATCCGGTAATGGTGACAAAAACCGGTGGGGCATGGCGGATGTGTGTCGACTTCTCCGATCTCAATAAGCACTGTCCGAAAGACTGTTATCCTCTGCCCTCCATCGACCAAAAGGCCGAAGCCATTACGGGGTACGTGGCACTTTGCTTCCTAGATCTATACAAGGGGTATCATCAGATTTTTATGGATCCGCAGGATGCCTTCAAAACGGCATTTATCACTGCCTTTGGGTGCTACGCTTTTAAGAAATTGCCCTTCGGGCTCAAGAACGCTGGAGCCACCTATCAACGTCTCATGGACTGTGTTTTTCACGACCAGATTGGTCGTAACGTTGAGGTTTATGTCGATGACCTGGTCATCAAAAGCTCCTCTCATCCTTCATGTGTGCAAGACATTGCTGAAACATTGCACACTCTGCGGCGCTATAACTTGCGACTCAATCCAACGAAATGCACTTTCGGTGTTGGCTCCGAAAAGTTTCTCGGTTATATGGTTTCACAAAATGGCCTGCAGGCCAATCCGGCCAAACTCCGTGATGTATTAGATCTGCAGCCACCTAAAACATTCAGGGATGTTCAACGCCTCACAGGTGGTTTGGCAGCTTTAAATAGGTTCTTGTCAAAAGCAGCAGAACGACAGCTCCCATTCTTTAAAGTTTTAAGGCAAGCGAAGTCCTTTGAGTGGACTCCGGAGTGTACCGAGGCTTTTGAAGCCTTGAAACATCATATACAGCAGCTGCCTACTTTGTCAGTTCCTCTCCCCGGAGAGCCGCTCTACCTGTATCTGGCTTCCGCCGAGGAAGCTATTAGTGCAGCTCTCGTACGAGAAATCGATGGCGTCCAACATCCTGTGTACTTCGCAAGCCGAGTACTTCACGGGGCAGAGACGCGATATTCCGAGCTTGAAAAAACCGCTTTGGCCCTTGTTATGGCAGCTCGGCGTCTTCGGCCATACTTCCAAGGCCGTGAAATACGAGTTCTAACCAATCACCCCATCCGCCAGATTCTTGTAAAACCCGAGGTATCTGGGCGCCTCGCCAAGTGGGCCATTGAGTTGGGCGAATATGATATCCAGTTTCTCCCCCGCCGAGCAATTAAGGGTCAAGCACTCGCCGACTTCCTGGCTGAAGCCCCGGGAGATAATCCTGAGTCTCCCGTGGATGGTGATACACATCACCATGCTACCCTCACTCCTTCACCCCGGAAGTGGCAACTCTTCGTGGATGGAGCATCCGCGGTCCGAGGAAGTGGTGCCGGACTGCTTCTCATCAACCCCGAGGAGGTGGAAGTTAAATATGTCATCAGACTCAAGTTTAAGGTGGCTAATAATGAAGCGGAGTACGAGGCAGTTCTCGCCGGGCTCCGGCTCGCTCAATCCTTAGGCGTTCGTCATCTTGAGCTCTTCACGGACTCCGAGGTCGTGTCCAGACAGATCCAGGGGACTTATGTCGCCAAGGATGAAACAATGGTCAGGTATCGTGCTTTAACACTAAAGCTTATCTCCACTTTTGATGCAGTTATTGTGCAGAAAATACCACGAGCTTAGAATACAAGAGCAGATGCGCTCAGCAAATTGGCCTCCGCGGTCCGAAATAATATATCTCCGGATATTATGGTTGAAGACTTGCTTCATCCAGCAATTCATGAGGCCACAGTTTCGGTACTGATCGACAACGATCCGAATTGGATGACTCCTATCATCCAATATCTCCGAGATGGAGTCCTGCCCATTGACAAGCTACGAGCTCGGCAAGTTGTCCTCAAAGCCCCCAAATACTCCTTTCATGATGGAGTCTTATACCGGCGATCATACCTACAACCGAGTCTCCGGTGTCTTGCTCCTGCCGAAGCTACCCAAGTTCTGCGGGAGGTTCACGAAGGGGCCTGTGCCAGCCATATCGGTTCTGGCACATTAGCCAAGAAAGTTCTCCGCTGGGGATACTATTGGCCAACCCTGTTCAACGATGCTCATGACTTAGTGTCCAAATGCAGCAAGTGCCAACTGCACTCCCGTGTAAAGCATCTGCCACAGACCGAACTCACGGGAATCCAGAGTGCGTGGCCGTTTATTCAGTGGGGCATCGACATTGTCGGCCCATTCCCGGTCGCTCCGGGAGGTTTGAAGTTCCTGGTCGTTGCCGTGGACTACTTCACTAAGTGGGTCAAAGCCGAACCACTTACAGCCATTACTGGTCAGAATATTTTGAAATTTGTGTGGCGCAATATTGTTTGTCGCTTCGGCATCCCGAGCACTATCACCTCGGACAATGGTAAACAGTTTGCCAACGATCCATTCCGCTCATGGTGTGAAGAGCTCCACATCAAACAGATTTTCACTTCGGTCGCTCACCCTCAAGCCAACGGGCAGGTTGAGGTAACAAATAGGACACTGCTCACGGGAATAAAGAAGCGCCTGGATAATGCCAAAGGTCTCTGGGCTGAAAACCTTCCACAAGTCCTATGGGCCTATCGCACAACACCTCATACATCTACCGGGGAGACTCCTTACAGTCTTACCTACGGTTCCGAAGCCGTAATCCCTGCTGAAATCAGTGTGCCAAGCCCCCGTCTCCTTACATTGGTTCCAGAGGATAATGACGAGGCTCTCCGGACAAATTTGGATGAGCTCGAAGATCGCCGGGATCAATCATTCATTCAACAGGCCAGGTGTAAGCAACGAGCAGCCCGATATCATAGCCTCCGGGTCCGAGGCACTCAGTTCAATGTCGGGGACTTAGTCCTTCGGCTCAACTCAGCCAGCAAAGCTGCCCCCGAAGGGAAATTGCACGCTTCTTGGGAAGGTCCCTACCGAGTCGTTGCTGTACACGATTCTGGATCCTATCAGCTTGAACGTCTCAACGGGACCCCGATTCCCCGGAGCTGGCACGTCTCTAGCTTGAGGCGTTTCTATCTGTAAAAACTACATCTCAAGTACTACCTTATCTTTAATTTCTTTTATAGTTGTTATCTCTCTTTGTACTTTTGTGTTTGCTCCGGCACTTATTATTGAATAAAAATTCTTTGCTTATATAACCTGTTGTGTTATCCTTTACGTTACGGGGACGCCCTAACGCACTCATATTATCATTACTAGTCTCCGGACAGTAAAAAATCTTTCTTTCGGTCCGTCCGAGGAGATTAGCATTTTTAGTCCCCGGACTCATACCACTTTCTCGTCTGTTTAACCGGAGAAGTGTTTACTCCCGCCTGATCCGTCCGGGAGATATATTACTCCCGCCTGATCCGTCCGGGGAGATTGGACTAATCCATACTGTGTTCCCGAACACCCAATTAAACAGTTAATAATTTTTCCCGTCGTGTTCCCGAACACCCGATTAAGTTGGTTCGTAACCTGTTACCTTCATTAAACCAGTTCGTACACACTACAACAGTTTTATTATTATCTGAATATTACAACATTAAGAAGTTTTTTACATAAGACTTCGCAAAGAAAAAAAAAAAATATATATATATATATATAAAACAACTATCTACGGCCCCCGAGCCAATACTCAGCGCTCCGGCGTTGTTGCCCGCTTCTTGGTCTTAGCTGCGTCCTCCGGGGCCTTGACGTTCTCCGGCCCCGGGCTCCGGCTCGGTCATCCCTTCGAGCTTCCCTACGCCGAGGACTTGCTCTAGGCGCTTGCCTGGGGGCTTCATCTCTGGTCCGCGCCTGGCTACTTTGTTGTGGCACGGACCTTGGGGTTTGGGCCCATTGCTCAGGGTCCCACTCCTCCGGAACCATCACCTCGATTTCCCTGGCCAGCTCCTCGACTACCTCTTCGGCAACCGCTGCGGGTTCTTCTTCGACTGTGACCACTGGAGCTGGCTCTTGGATAACTATGCCTTTGGTCTTTCCGGAGGGTTTTTTCTTATCCTTCCGAGGAGCTCTCTGCGTACTTCGGTCCCGACTGGAGCTCGCAATAAATTCTTCCGCAGTAGGCTTCCACCTGCCTCGGCTCTTCAGCCCCTCATACATACTGAGAAGCAGCTCCAGGACTTCTCGTTTCCTCACGAGCTCCGCGGACTCGACAGAGCTCCTCGACATCAATGCCGCGATGTCACCCTGGATTTCAACGACCCGCTCCTCTACTTCTTCAAAAGTCAGAAGGCCGAACTCTGACAGAATTCGTTCATACTCCTTCTGATGAACACGGACGCGGCTCATCTCGGCAGCTGTAGTTCGATACTTCATCTCGAAGTCCTTGGCTCTTTCATTGGCCTCAACCACCTTCTTCTCTGCTGAGGCAACCTGCTTTTCCAGTTTTGGCACTACGTGCGTCTGCAGATGATTCTTCTCTCCGCGGAACCACTCAAGTGATCGCATGAGCTTCTTTATTGTTTCGTGTAGCTCCGCGGTGTTCTAAACAGACAACGAAGACAACCAGATCGATTACTCTCAAGTATGTACAGAGTTACATTCAGTTCGACAACAGACATAAAACTGCTCATGCAAGTAAAGCAAGAAGTTCAAGAGTTTGAAAAATAGAAGATTGTATTTCACAAGACAAATGTACAATTGTTCCAAATTCGGTACATCGTTCCGCATACATTCCTAAACTATACAAGTTTAAATTTGCGGGGATCGACTGACCTCCCGCTCAATTGCCTCAGTCTCTTCGGGCAACTCCTCTCGCCGGCCCTCGGACACTTCGGCTTCTTCTCCTTCAGCTGCTGCGACGGCCTCGATCGCCGCTGGGACTTCGACCTCCATCTGTGGGGGGGGGGGGTCGGTGCTCCGGGGTGCGGTAGCCAGTTCACCGCGGCAGAATGCCAGGAATTCTTCGTCCTGGTCTACCTCGCAGTTTACAACTTCTGCGGCCGTCAGAAGCTGCTTCTTCTCCCCGAGCGCCTTCACCAGAGGCCACTCCGGCAGCTTCGCTAGAGCGGCGTAATAGGCCTTTTCCACCTCGGCCACCGCCTCAGAGTCATACCCGAATTCCGGACGATTGATGTCCACATTCGGGTACGCCTCCTTCACCTCCTCCAGCACCAAGGCTCGTGTGGCTTTGTCCCCTATTGCTACAAACTCCGTCTGGAAGTCAAGGAACGTGCTGGTGTGTAATATTTTTTCGGCGAACGCCTTCAGCATCGCTCCTTGCCCTTCGATCACTGCGGCTTCCCGCGCCTCCATCTCCATCCGAAGCTGCAGATTTTCTCCCCGCAGAGCAGCGTTCTCGGCCCCCACACTGCGCAAGCGCACCACCTCGTTTTCGACCAAAGACGCCCTTTTACGCGCCTCGGCTAGGTCATGAGCTAGCTTGTCATTTCGCACGCGAAGATCCCGCGCTGCCGCGGCCAGCTCTTCTCTGGCCTCCACCTCGCTCTTCAAGCCAACCTCTATGATTCCTCTGGCCAGCCGCAGAATCTTCTCGGCGTCCGCGCCGTCAAACCCCAGCCTACTGAGGGTCGCCTGTTCTACCTGGATAATACAACACGACACCAAACTCAGACCTCATACTATACACCTCGCGTACGTAAAAGTTATGATCAGAGTTTTGAGTATTACCTCCGTACTCTCCCCTACTCGGGGTCTTTTGGACGGTGCCTGCGGAGTGCCGGTAGGCTCTGGCCTCCTTTTCATCACGGGAGATGGCTCCGCCGACATCTAGGAAGACCCTTCTTGGCGACTAGCCAAGCACTAATAGATGTACCTAAAGGGGAGTTGGTTTTTCGGGTTCAAAACGAAATAATCACACTCAACATACATAAATCGGGTCTAAGGGGTAGGCACAATTGTAGCATTATTTACACTACCCTAGCTGTTATAGAAAATCCTCGTGCCCCAAATAGCTCTTTAAGTGTTCAGAAAACTTCCAACTCGGGGTGGCTAGAAAATGGCTGATAGAAAAAGGACGTCCGGCTGATGACGTAAAACAAAGCGCTTGTCGGGAGGCAACCCGATGTTTATTGTTTTATTTTTTCGTTAATTTTATGTTTTTACTTGTATTTTAGTGTCTTATGTTTTTAGGAATCAACATGGACGAGTGTTGCAAGAAACGGGGGTCGAAAAGACGAAAATTACATCACCTTGGAAGACAAGGAAGACGAAGATCATCGAGACGGAGTCATCCGGGTTTAATTGTTCTTTCTTAGTTTTAATTCTTACAATGTTTTTCATAGAATTTTGTATTGGATTATTACTAGGCATGAGTAGCTAAGCTATTCGTGTCCTAGGGTTAGAAAGTAGGGATTTTTATAACAATGTTTTGATTTATGATTTAATCTATTAATTCCGTTCTTTATGTGTTTTATCTCTATGTTTACGCTTAAACTAAATTACTAAATCTAGGTGATCAAGCTAAATTCAGTTTAAGCGTAAACATAGAGATAAAACACATAAAGAACGGAATTAATAGATTAAATCATAAATCAAAACATTGTTATAAAAATCCCTACTTTCTAACCCTAGGACACGAATAGCTTAGCTACTCATGCCTAGTAATAATCCAATACAAAATTCTATGAAAAACATTGTAAGAATTAAAACTAAGAAAGAACAATTAAACCCGGATGACTCCGTCTCGATGATCTTCGTCTTCCTTGTCTTCCAAGGTGATGTAATTTATGTTCTTGATGATTGATCCTCTTTTTCCTAGAGCTTGGGGTCCTTTTTATAGAGTTGGGGACGAATCTTGGGGAAGATAGGCTCAAAATCCTATTAAAAATAGGAAATCTTCGCATAAAAACCCGTCTGACACGGCCGTGTTGCTTAAGTGACACGGCCGTGTTGCTTTGCAAAAATCCACTTTTCCAGCAACAATTTGACACGGCCGTGTTGCAGTTGTGACACGGCCGTGTTCCATTCCAGAACTAACAGCGCTTTGTGGACCACTTTTGACACGGCCGTGTTGCTTTGTGACGCGGCCGTGTCGGTTCTTGCCCGGTTTTGCTCCTGGACCGGTTCAGATCGGTTCGGACCGGTTTGGACCGGTTCTTCGACGGTTCTCACTCTTTTGGGCCGGTTTTCACTCTTTTCCAACTTGTTTCCTCGTCCGGTAGCCTGAAAATGCTCAAAATACCTTAAAACAAGTCGAAACACGTCAAATGACCCAAATATTATTAATATAACTAAATGCCGGTCAAATATGCACGTAAATGATATAAAATATGATCCTAAATCGACCTAAATACATGCATAAATAACGTGTTATCAAACTCCCCCAAACTTAAACTGTTGTTCGTCCCGAACATCATAACAAAAGACACAAAGATGACAAGTGATTATGCATTTTGTTTAGGGCGATTAGATGATGAATTCAGTTTCAGTTTGATTTTCCTTAAAACAACTAGGCAACACAATTCACTTGAGCATATGCGATAACGCGTAAATCAACTAATCTCGAGACTTTGAACTTTCGAATTATTCAACCCTCACCGGGTAAGTGTTTCACTCATCTCTCAAGTGTTTAGGCTAAAATAATTTTCACTCATATTGAATTACATGCAAAGCCTACCATATGCTTGCCAATCGTCTACACTAGACCTCGTACTTGATATGTGTGATAAAAGATCAAAAAGGTCTTTATTTTGGTTGTAATGTGGGCTTAAGGTAAGGTGGGATACATTTGGATATAAGTGACTATTCATTGGACTAATCAAGTTACGTCTAACCCGACTACCCCTCAATACAATCACTCAACCTCACTCTTCAAATTTCAGCAAATCACCCCACAAAGTGACTTCTTCACCTTTAAAAGTCCGTACAACTTAAGTGCTTTTCAATTCTGCGGGTACCACATTTTTGGGACTACCCGAATGTTCTAAGCAAATTCACAATTTAAGCACTTTATTTTCTAGCCTCTCCTCTATAATACTAATAATAAAAACTTTTTTCTTTTTTCTTTTTTTTTTCTTTTTCTTTTTTTTTTCTTTTTTTTTTTTTTTTCTAGGAGAGGCCATTCTTCGCTTTTTACCTATCACTTTTCTTTTATTCCCTTCATCTTTTGAAAATATCCCTATTTCCCATTCCTTCCCACAAATTGTTCACCCAAAATTCCTTCCAATTCTCCTCCCTCTAACTTGATTAATCCAATTAGGGCCAAAAGAGTTAAATCAAAAGGTTTCGGCTGACATTTTTAGGTTATGAATAAATAAGGCTATAAGGCTCAATTGGGCTAACTAGGGACAATTTTTTCATTATGGGTCAAAGGCAATTTTCATGGTTCGAACAAATAGGCTTAAACAAAAAGTTGCCTAAGATCATTTCCTAAATCACAACATATACTTGACACATTCCTAGTAAAGACTCAAGGCAAGTTCTAGAGACTAGTACACATATTCAATCAAATCACACCGAAAGAAAGTATATGACTCCAAAAATTGGAGTATAATTTAGGCTCAAATTCTCACAAGGTAAATTTTGATTGAATATTCTCAGTTCAAGCTCAATTTCGTCTCAAAACACCTCTCATGCTCTATTATGTGCCATTTTTCATCTACTTCTCAAAATCATCTCATCATCAACTATTCATCATCCATCTTTCCCTAATTTTCTCTTTTTATTTTTCTCACTTGTTACCTATTTCTGGGTTTTATTATTCTTATTGACTCTAAAAACTGCACTACTAAGACTCTAAACTCTAACTCCTAAGACTCAACATAAAAACGATATGCAATCAACTTGGGCTCACAGACCCGATAACACCGATAAATCAGATAACTGGGCTCACAGACCCGATAACATCAATTAAAACAATAAAAATCAGCACAATGGGCACACGGACCCACAATCAGCAAAACTCGAACGATCAACTAAAATGTAAATCAAACTGGAAATATAGCTGCCAAGACGTCCCACGGTCTACCCCCTCCCCCAAACTTGGCTGAAAGCCAATGTTTGGAGGAAAAAAACGTGGTACGCCTTGGTGCTAACTTACAAATCGTTTCGACGACGGCGGTGTTTTGAAATCCCTACGAGCTCCGAAATCGTGCCATTTTTGCTCCTACGGAATCTTGGTTCGGCCGTCTCCGCATCACGCTCTGAATTTTCCATTGTTTCTGCTGAAGTACTGACACGGCCGTGTTGAATGTTGTGACACGGCCGTGTTACATTTGAGCCAAACTTGATGTTTTTGGGCCGATTTTGACACGGCCGTGTTATAATGCTGACGCGGCCGTGTTCTAATTGAATCAAAAAACCGGTTTCTGTGGCGTTTTTGACACGGCCGTGTTAAGTAATGTGACATGGCCGTGTTGCATTCCAGTGTATTTTACCTTTTGGAGCGATCTTTTGACACGGCCGTGTCATGTGTGAGACGCGGCCGTGTTACTTTGAGCTGACGTTGACGCGGCCGTGTTATTTTGTGACGCGGCCGTGTTGCATTCCAGAAGATTTCTCCCTTCGACGTCAATTTTGACACGGCCGTGTTGAAAAGTGACACAGCCGTGTTACTCTGATTTCCATCTTCATGCGATTTTTCGTCTTTTCGACCCCCGTTTCTTGCAACACTCGTCCATGTTGATTCCTAAAAACATAAGACACTAAAATACAAGTAAAAACATAAAATTAACGAAAAAATAAAACAATAAACATCGGGTTGCCTCCCGACAAGCGCTTTGTTTTACGTCATCAGCCGGACGTCCTTTTTCTATCAGCCATTTTCTAGCCACCCCGAGTTGGAAGTTTTCTGAACACTTAAAGAGCTATTTGGGGCACGAGGATTTTCTATAACAGCTAGGGTAGTGTAAATAATGCTACAATTGTGCCTACCCCTTAGACCCGATTTATGTATGTTGAGTGTGATTATTTCGTTTTGAACCCGAAAAACCAACTCCCCTTTAGGTACATCTATTAGTGCTTGGCTAGTCGCCAAGAAGGGTCTTCCTAAGATAAAAGGGAATTCATCACTCCCTTTCATGTCAACAACTAAGAAATCACTAGGGAATTCAAAATTTAGCACTTTTACCACTACATCCTCTGCTACTCCCAACGGCGTTAATGAAGATCCATCCGCCAATTTGATAGTAGTAAAGGACCGTCTAATTTCCCTTAATCCTAATTGTCTATACTGCTTAAGAGACATCAAGTTTATGCTAGACCCTAAGTCACACATGACATTATGAAATTCATGACTACCAATTGAGCAAGAAATAGTAAAACTCCCTGGATCTTTTGCTTTTGTTGCTCTTCTTGGTTTCATGCTTGTGTTTGCGTTCTTCTTGGGCCTGCTCGGTCTCTTCTTTGTCGCCTCTTTTCCATCCTCCCACTCCTTTGTTTTCTCTTTAACTTGGATTCTCTCCTTCAGTGGTTCCTGTTTCACAACAACAACTCTAGATTGCTCTAAAGGATCAATGTTAGCAAAGAACGAATTTTTAAAACAAAAATCAAAAGACTCATCAAGAATAGGAGATGAAGTTTTCTTATCTATGATTGTATTGACCTCCTCCTTCTCAATGTTTTTGACTTCCTCGTTTGATTCCTTCGCTTCTTGGTCCTTCAAGCTCTCTTCATGCTCATCTAGCTCCACAATATTGCAGTGCTCCTTCGGGTTAACCACTGTATCACTCGGGTATTGGCCTTGCTTGTGTTGAGCTCCTATTATCTTTATCAGCTGACTCATGTTTGATGTCAACTCTCCAATGCTAGCTTGAGTCTGCACCAACGTGTTCTCGAGCCTCTTGATGTCTGCCCCTTGCCCAGTGATATGCTTGTTTAGCTCCATGAATTTTCCATCCACTTTCTTCTCCAACTGAGCTAACTTTTCATCATACTTTTCGAATTGTGACATCGCGATCTCTTCTTGTGATGGCTTCTTACCGTCATGGATCATGCCATTTGTAACAGCAAATCCGGGTGGCGGATTAAGTGTATTTTGCGCGTTCCCATATGAAAAGTTCTGATGATTCTGAGGGTACTGATTGTACCGAGGCTGATTGTTCTGGAAGTTGTTGAAGTTCCGTTGATTCATAAATTTTACTTCTTCAACTTCTTCCGGACCCCCTGGCTGTTGTGCTAACGTCAGATTAGTTAGTAGATTCACCTGGCTCGTCAATGTTGTTACTTGTGCTGTGAGCTTTTCAATTGGCTCATTATTGACGGGCTCGACTTTTTGGACACTTGCTACCCTCCTTGGCATGTTTCTCTCGTTCGACCATTGGTAGCTTGTTCTGGCCATCGCGTCCAGGATTGAGAATGCCATCCTCACTGACTTCTCCATCAAACTTCCACCCGCAGCTGCATCCACTTGGTTTCTAGTCGGAGCAAGTAGACCATTGTAGAACTTGCATACTTGCTGCTTCTTGGTGAACCCATGTTGAGGGCAACTCCGGATAAGATCCCGGAATCGCTCCCAAGCCTCTCCGAATGGCTCTTGGTCCAACTGTTTGAACTGATTAATTTGATTCTGCAAGTCGAGCATCTTGCTCGGTGGAAAGTACTTCAGTAAGAACGAAGTGCTCAAGTCTTCCCAATCTCTGATGTCTTCTAGTGAATTGAACCATTGTAATGCTCTGTCCTTCAGTGAGAAAGGGAACAATCTCATCTTGACCTGCTCGTGCGGCACATGATTGATCTTGATTGTGTCGGCCAGTCTGCGAAACTTGATCAGATGCGCATTCGGATCCTCCAACGCACTTCCCCCATACTGGTTTTGCTGCACTATATTGATTAGTGCAGGCTTCAGCTCGAAATTGTTGGCATTGAGTGGTGGAGGTTGTACTCCTCCTGCCTGCTGATTTGGACTGGGCTTCAAGCAGTCGCTAATAGGCGTGTCATCTTCATCGCCTGCAGCTGGGTCTATCTGAATTGGGCCGTACTGCTGTTGTAGCTGTGGCCCTTGTGGAGGTAGCTGCTGCTGTATGTTCGTGACTCGATCATCTAAACGTGCCAGAGCTGTCAGTACTCTATTAAGTGCATCATCCTGATTCGGATGCTGTGGTGGATTCTCCATCTTAGATGCGAAGTTTCTTCTAGTTCGGTGTCTGCGAGCTGTCGCTTCAATTTCTGGATCGAAAGGGAGAAGGGTTTCTTTCCCTTTTGATCTGGTGAGCATACGAAGCCTGCAAACACAAAAAACAAGAACTACCGCGTAATACAAAAATTAACCCAAAAAAATAAAAACGAAAATTAAAATTAAAAAATACGAAAAAAATAAAATCTAGTCTAGTTTCCTCCTATTTTTCAAGATAAAAACTAAGCGCTAAATTCTATTCCCCGGCAACGGCGCCAAAAACTTGACACGTCGGTTTCTAACCTAGTGTTCCGCAAGTGTACGGATGTAGGTGTAGTACTATTGTCAAGGTCGATCCCACAAGGAATAGTTTTAGGTAGTTTGATACCCTAATACTCTAGCAATGTCCTAACTAGATACTAAGTTTTAAAGGTTGATTTTACTAATTAAACTACTCAATTAAATATAACTTCAAACTTAGGAAACACAAAAACTACCAATTAAAGAGAAAAGGTATCCTAGGGCTTCGATTTCAGGATATTATTTCAATGTGGAATATGATTAACCTATTAATTTACCAATTCTAGTGTTTATTAGGCGGCACGACAATAATCTAATCCTTCTCTCGAAGCGATTAAACCGTTGATTAATTAAGCTAATTACCCTCTCGAGTCAATTAAACCTAATAACTCCCAAACGATCCTAAGCCACGGCCTACACAGTCATAGACAACTGCGCTCTATGTTCTAAGTCTGATAACAATTCCCTCCTCTCGAAGCGGAATTGTTAAACTAAATTACTAAATCTAGGTGATCAAGCTAAATTCAGTTTAAGCGTAAACATAGAGATAAAACACATAAAGAACGGAATTAATAGATTAAATCATAAATCAAAACATTGTTATAAAAATCCCTACTTTCTAACCCTAGGACACGAATAGCTTAGCTACTCATGCCTAGTAATAATCCAATACAAAATTCTATGAAAAACATTGTAAGAATTAAAACTAAGAAAGAACAATTAAACCCGGATGACTCCGTCTCGATGATCTTCGTCTTCCTTGTCTTCCAAGGTGATGTAATTTATGTTCTTGATGATTGATCCTCTTTTTCCTAGAGCTTGGGGTCCTTTTTATAGAGTTGGGGACGAATCTTGGGGAAGATAGGCTCAAAATCCTATTAAAAATAGGAAATCTTCGCATAAAAACCCGTCTGACACGGCCGTGTTGCTTAAGTGACACGGCCGTGTTGCTTTGCAAAAATCCACTTTTCCAGCAACAATTTGACACGGCCGTGTTGCAGTTGTGACACGGCCGTGTTCCATTCCAGAACTAACAGCGCTTTGTGGACCACTTTTGACACGGCCGTGTTGCTTTGTGACGCGACCGTGTCGGTTCTTGCCCGGTTTTGCTCCTGGACCGGTTCAGATCGGTTCGGACCGGTTTGGACCGGTTCTTCGACGGTTCTCACTCTTTTGGGCCGGTTTTCACTCTTTTCCAACTTGTTTCCTCGTCCGGTAGCCTGAAAATGCTCAAAATACCTTAAAACAAGTCGAAACACGTCAAATGACCCAAATATTATTAATATAACTAAATGCCGGTCAAATATGCACGTAAATGATATAAAATATGATCCTAAATCGACCTAAATACATGCATAAATAACGTGTTATCAATCACCTGCTTGTCAGATCCGACCGCTGGTTGCGCACTGGATGGCATCTCCCCCCGGGGAGACACCTCAGCGGCTTTCCCTTTCTTCTTGGCCGCTGCAGTCTTAGCGGGGCTTCCTGCTGCTGGTTGCTTTCCGAAGCGTCCCACTGCATATAAGGTCTATGGTTAGTTCTGCGCAAAATGACAAGTTTAAAATATTAAGGAAAGAAAAAACTCCTACCCTCTTCGGCGCCCCCATTGCCCGAATAGTACAGGCTCAATCCTGCCTTCTCCAACTCCTCCTCGGAGCAGAGGGTTTTGAAAGTCCCCACTGTCCGGAACGTATGCTCCACTTCGGCCCCCGGGCTCTCCACGGGGGCGGTATCAAGCACCTCGTCAGTCCTCCACTTCGGGAGAGCTATTTTATTCCTAATGAATATGAACTTCTCCTTCCACCCCTCTACTTTGCTCGGGTTCTGAACTTTGAACCCTCCTCGGGCTCGGGGGCTAAAGGAATACCACCCCTTGGACTTCCCGAAGTTTTTTAGCTGGTAGAAGAACCTAAAAAGTTCTACAGTTGGTTCTACTCCGGCCTGTTTACAGACCACGGTGAATCCCACCACCTGCCTCACCGCGTTCGGCGCTAATTGACAGAGGGCAATACCGTAGTATTTTAACAATTCGATGACTACGTCCCACAACGGCAATCTCAATCCTACTCTAAGGGGATCTATATACACGGTAATAAACCCCTGCGGTGGGCAACAGACCCTATCCTCGGGGGTAGGGATTATGTACTCAAGGTCAAAGGGAAGGTAAAAAGACGGGAGCTCCCTCAAAATTTGTTCTCGCGACATCCTTAGCGCTATAGAGGACACCTCAAGATCCTCCACCGTGCATTCATAAAACGAAACCATCATGACATTGCACTCTAAGCCATCAACTCTGTCTACTGTTCTAACCTCATTCCTCTCCGGAATAAGATATGATAGGGGGGGAACGTCTAACGGGGTACTCGAAGTCCCTAATTCTTCAATCGAGCCCGAAGATGAGGCAGAAGATGAAGAAGATGAAGAGGAAGACATACTTACTTGGTTTGAATTTGAAAGGGTTGATTCGAGAAGTTTTTTGATCTGAGATGAGTCACGAATGCAGATTTCCTCTTTTTCCCGCTTTCTAAACTGATGAATCGCAATGAAGAAGATGAAAGGTTACTGTGCAATTACTCCAATTATATACACAAAAATCAACGGCGTTGATGCAAACAATTCAAATTCAATAATGGGGATTTAAACGTGCGCCACACGCGCTTTACAGTTCCCAAGGCGCGTGGGGAACAGGTTTCTTGGAAGTTGCAGAGCGTGTCACTTCACATCCCTCTCTCTCATGATGGCGCCGCCAATCACATCAACCTCACCCTTCTTCAGGAAGATTCAAACTACACTCCGGTGTATCTTCCACCTCGGTCATGCTACCACACTCCGGTGTTCCCTTCATGTTGGCCAGGCAACTCACTCCGGTGAACCTCCCACCTCGGCCAGGTTGTTACGTACTTACACCGCGTTTCTTGCTTCTGGGAAGTTTGGCATCCCGATAAAGGTCTTAGACACTCCGGCCTAGCTCGACTTCATGTTCATAAACTGCTCCACCAAGTCCTCCGAGGACTCGGATCGACTTATTCGACCGTAAACACTTCGGCCAGCCAGTGACCACGGCCCTTCCTGCTTACCGTACCACTCCGGTGACAACCGAAGCTCCCTCCTCGCTTCGGCTGGGGGGGGGGGGGCATCTGATAGGGATAACCTGGTTACTTCAGGCCGGGTTAATACATGAGCCCACTTACCGGCCCAGCAAACGCGCCAGCAAGCGCGAAGGCCCAGGCCCAGCAACACGCGTTGGCCCAAAATGTAATCTGTTCCGCGAATCAAGTCTGTTCCGCGAATCAAGGCCCATGATCTTTTCCCAACTGCCATGCAGATTTGATGGGCAAGATTATAGGGATTTAGTTAGGGTTTTGATTTGGTAGTATAAATAGGTGAAAAGAACTCGGAATTAGGGTTCGAACTCTGTAATCAAAATTACTCCGTGTAAACTCAAAGTTCTAGTGAAAGAAACACCTCGGCAAGAGTGATTTTCTGCCCGTGGACGTAGATCTCCGGATCGAACCACGTAAATCCTGTGTTTTTCCATATTGTTTACGTCGATTATCGTTATAGTTCTTGGTTACCGGATTGCGCTTTATCAACAACATTTTATTTTCGAACACTATTAAATTCTGATTTTACCACAAAAATCAATTTAAATCATTTTTCCATAATCACCTTTATTTGCAAACACCCCTTCAATAGTCTCGCCCTATCTTGAGAGCCGGCAAAATCGGCCCGACCCACCCTACATTTTAGATGAACTGGGTTATAAAAATCTTGACTCGTATGACTATCGAGCCCAACATGCCCAACTTAATTTGCCAAAAGCTTGACAGGCCATTCCAATTTCTTTTGTATATTTAGGGGAATGACCTGAGCTTAATAATTGATAGGGGCCACCTGCAATCCTGAGTGAACCGAATGTAGTATATAAGTTTAGCACAACACCCCACCCCTACCATAGGGTCTTTCAAATCGATTTACTGGAAAATAAAATTAAGAAAAAAAGAATTGAACAAAGAATAACATGAGATGAATAATCTTCATTATTTTTTTTTTTTTTTTTTTGATAAGAAACAGAAATTATATTACTAGATATTGGAGGGATGAGGAATGCCTCCGGAGTTACAACAAGATTCAACCCCACCATTATTGATTAACAGAATACAGTGATGAATAACTAAAGCCCACCATGCACAAAAAAAAAGTTCATGTTGAGCCCTTCCAAAATGAATATCATATCATATCATATCATACCTTTATATCACTCTATTTCATGTTATACACAAAACCTGAGAACTTTAGCTTGGATGTACAAAGGGACAAGAAAATATAAAAGATATTAGAAAAATATAGCACAAACTTACAAGTATAGATAGATACATGACATTTGATCCCATCAGGCCACAAAGAATAGGAATATCATGAGAAAGAACATCAGTACAAAGAATATCTTGATCATCAGCCACCGATTCGACGAGATGCTATTCAGATACTTTAGAAGAGCTCCCTGAGCTCCTTCCACATTCGACAGTGTGTCTTCCATGTTTTCATCGATCCTGCTCAGAAATCGTTATAAAGGTTTAGAATCGATGTAAGGAGAAATGCTTTAATAAGGATCAGAAGAATCAATTGGGCCTTAATTTAGGAACCAAAATCTATTGGCAAAAACTTGAGCGCATCAAATGCACAATAAGCCTTATTGTACACCAAGGGCTTTTTAGGAGTTTTCAGGGTGTTTTAGCGTTTTAGGTTTAGGGGTTTAGGATATTCAGGGTTTTTTAGAGTTTAGGGTTTTAGGATTTAGAGTTTTAGGGGGTTTTCGGGGGGTTTTGGGTTTTTTTAGGGTTTTTAGGGGTATTTGAGGGATTTTTCAGGTTTTTTTAGGGTTTTTAGGGTTTAGGTTCTTTAGGATTTTTTATGTTTATAGGGTTTAAGGGTTTTAGGGTTTTAGGATTTTTTTAAGGTTTTTTAGTATTTTAGGGTTTAGGGTGTACGATAACACTATTAAGCATATGATGCACATTTCCCACTCAAATCTATTAGGATTAATCTCAATTTTAAATTCAAATTTACTCTCAGGATAGTATAAAGAGTTCCTAAACTTTCTATCTCTTTCCTATTGAATGCCTTCCTCTCGGAAGACAAAACCATCCGAGCAATTTGAGTGATCATTAAATCATACAAGATTCATGGGAAGGTGCATATATATCAATTATAAGAGTTGTTCATCAATGTATTAAGGAAATATTACAATATACCATCCTCACTTTGCCTGTTTTTGCAGTTTGCTATATAAACTTTTTTTGTTGCAAATTGCCATCCCGAATAAATATCAACCATTGATTGTCCAATTATGGACGGCTAGATTTCTCTCAGATGATAAGTTGCAACAAAATAATAAGTGCAGATGGCAAATTGCAACAAAGAAACAAGAAAATTTTGGATGGCAATCTGTAATTTTCTCAAATAAGTTGAATATAGATTTAATCATAGTGCAAATGTTAATTTGACCCAAGCAAATCCATGACTGCCCAAGCTAAAACCAGCAGTGTTGCAATTAGCATTTGCCAAATATTACAATAATTAGTGAACATAAATGATTGGATTTATTAGTTAATGGGTTTATGCACAGTCAAGAGTTTATAGGACCTCGTTTATTATTAGCATATACAGAATGCAGGCAGCGTGTATGGGTAATGATATGTGACCTGATAGCAAGCTCTCCTTGCTGAGAAACTAACGTAGCTAGCTGATTAAAGATATTGCTCAGCTCATGAATTGTCGATTCCACATTCTGAAGAGCCTCCGCTCTACTCTGCATGTAGCTGTCTTGTAGTGGAACCAACTGTTGTTGCTGTTGATTTTGCTGCTGATGCAGCAACGGCTGAGACTCCCCGTCGACCTTATTCCTGTCAATGGAGTTGAGAACTTAGTTATTCTAGCAAATGAAACAAATGCCCTGAAATTTCTGAACATTGTCCTTGACACTACAAGAAAAATTCAAATTCGAGACAGAAATTAGTAACGGATAATATTGGTCACTACATGAAATCGAAATTGAAATAGAATAATAACGGAAAGTGGCAAAAAATCATTAGTATCCGATTAGTGACGCAACGAAATATTAGAAACGGATATAAACCGATCTCTAAACTTTAGAGACAAGCATTATAGAGACCAAACATTTTGTTTGAAATCCATTTTTTCTGTCTCTAATTTGAATTTTTCTTGTAGTGCGAGGTTTGGTCCGTTTGGGACATTTACAAGAACACCCTATTATGTTCTGAAATTACAAATACCACATTGAGGTATTACAATCACACCCTAGACGTTTGCATTTTTCATACAAATGCCCCATTGAGGTATTACAATCACGCCCTTGAGGGTTGTATTTTCATACAAATGTCCCCTTGACAGGTAAAATATATAAAGAAAAAGCAAATGTGGAAGGTGATATCTCAGGAGAGATTTGTACTTATTGCTAATACGAATATCGAGCTAACATGTTAACTTGAACAGAAAGCCAGGAAAAGAAGAAAGAGAAACAATCACTACAGCAGTGAAGTTGGGAGGATCTCAAGTAGATATAAACAATAATTTTGGCCCTTACTTGGGGAACAGTTGGGATGACGATTCGGTCTCGTTAGCCCATGGAAGAGGAGGGGCAGCCGAGGTACTGGCTGCAGACTTTGCAGCCAAAGGACGCTGACGAACAAAAGGATTTGTAGAATTCTTGGACACAGAAGAAGAAGAGAATAACTGTCTCCTGTTCTCATGAACCTTCAAGTTCTGTTACCAAAAAAAGAAAATTTGTTTTAGTGACAAGTTACAGAAATATAAAAGCTGTTGCATTATTTAACAGAGTGAATATATGGAGAAAAAATTTCCATGTTGACCTCTGTTCGCAAGGTCAGAACGTCCTTGAACTCCTTTGTTGTGCTCATTAAACGATTCTTCAAATCATCAACAACTGTAGTAGAATGAAAGGTTGTATCGCTTGATATCTGCCCACTTTCATTTCGTGAATTACTGAGAAACTGGAGATCAACAACTGCAGAATTAAGAGCTGTTATATCTTGCTTGATAACTGCAGTTAGCTCCTGAATTTCCATCGTAGGGTCATCAAAAACTGACGTCCTCTTCGCCACTGCAGTAAAAAGCATTACGTTACCAATGAGGGATGAAAACTTTTTGAAGTGCAGTTATCCTAATGTCAATAACAAATTTAATCTCAATAATACTATGATATATTTGTCCGTTTCACTTGCAGCCTCCACCAAAATGGATATAGTATTATAGTGATCATATACCAGCACCAAATTCAAGTCATGGCTAAAGATAACACGCCTTTTAAGCCTCAATCTTCCTCGAGTAAATGACCAGTTTAGAGAAAGTAGACAAATCTCAAGCTGTGAAAACAGTATATTCTAATGTCAGCAAAAAAATTAATCTTGATAACACTATGAGGGTGTTTGGCTAAGCTTATTTTAAACATCTTATAAGCTCCAACATCTTATAAGTTGTTTCAAGAGCTTATAAGATGAAATTTTTAAGGAGTTTATAAGTTAACAAAGTGTTTGGATAAAAGAGCTTATAAGCTTGCAATTGAGTATAGTGATTTAGCTATAAATTTGGGGTCTAATTTAAAATTAATATTAAACACACATTTTGATTAGTATGTGAAGTGTGTGTAGTGTGTGAAATGTGTGTAGTGTGTGTAGTGTGTCTAGTATGTGAAGTGTGTATTGTGTGTGAAGTGTGTGTAATATGTGTAGTGTGTGAAATGTGTGTAGTATGTGTAAGTGTGAATTGTGTGTGAAATTTGAGTGTAATAATTAAGATCTTAAAAAATAAGATGGAAATAAGTTGGGGTATAGCAACTTATTATTTTTAGATCTTATAAGCTCTCACACCTTATTTTTGTGTCTTATAAGCTCCTAAACATCTTTTTTTGCCAAACACTTTGCAAGAGTTTATAAGCTCCTAAACATCTTATAAGATGTTTTTAGGAGTTTATAAACTCAGTCAAACACCAGCCTCCACCAAAATGGATATAGTGACATATGACCAGCACCAAATTCAACTCATGGCTAAAGATAACACGCCTTTTTAAGTCTCACAGTCGCGTATTGAAGCATTTCATAAGGTTATCCTCTCAATCTTCCAGTTTAGAAAAAGTAGACAAATCTCAAACTGTGAAAACAGCCTCCAATCCAACATGCCAATCAAATTCATCAACATTGTTTAACTTCAGGTCTACAAAATCATGAATAAATATTTGCAGTATAACAGTTCAGACAACCAATCATAAACATGTATGTTCATCAAATTCGATTCTATATCCACAAAAATCCGTAACAGAGTTCCAATGTGATGAAACCTCTCACGAGGTATTCTAGTAAACTCGAATGAACACACGAATTTTACTAGTAATCAGCGCTAATGCTGTAAAGAGTAATACTCTGATCAAAATTCTACCTATCTGTAAACATCCCTAGCAATATTTAAATAGTCTCTCAAACAGATCCTCCTGGCCCTTGGCCAAAACTCAAATCAGAAAGTCAACTAATCAAATCAATTAAAACTAATTAAGATGCATAAATTTGTAAATCAGCAATCTTCTTCCAATCTTCAATCTGTCACCAAATCTTTCCTTCTTCGATAAACCTGCTTAAATCTCTCATCAGTGGTCACATATGGTAAGTTCTCATCACCTCTCCCCCCCTCGAAATGAACCTTGTCCTCAAGGTTAAGGGCCGGATATCTCTTCCGCATCTCGTCCACAATTTCCCACGTTGCATCCTCTCGTCCAAGGGATTTCCACTGAATTAGCACTTCTCTTATGTGGCCATGACCCTTCTTTACCCATCGATAGCCCAACACATCGCTTGGTTCCAAAGCTGGTAGTCCATCAGCTGAATAAGGTGGCATTGTCATCTGCACAACGTCTCCGGCCCCAATGCGGCGTCGCAGCAATGACACGTGAAACACCGGATGAATTTTCGCCCCCGGTGGTAAGTCTAGGCGATAAGCTGCACTCCCAATTCGCTCAAGTACCTGAAAAGGCCCATAATATCGACTTGCTAATTTCTGATTTATCCGTTTAAAGACGGACCCTTGGCGATACGGCTACAGTTTGAGGTAGACCCATTCGCCCGCTGTGAACTCCTCCGGCCGTCGTTTAGCATCAGCATATTGCTTCATCCGGTTTTGAGCACTCTCCAAGTTAAAACGCAGCTCACGTAACAGTGCATCACAATCCAACAGTTGTATGTCTACTTCATGGACTGCGGTCGACCCTGCTTCATGAAAAGGAATTGGAACTGGCTTTCGCCCGTAGACCACTTCGAAAGGTGTCATGGCGATTGATCGTTGATACGTTGTATTGTACCAATATTCTGCCCATGCCAAGTACCTCTCCCATTCCCTCGGCTTATTAGACGAAAAACATCGTAGATATTGCTCCAAACATCTATTCACTACCTCCGTTTGGCCGTCAGTTTGGGGGTGGTACGCTGAGCTCATCCTCAATTTCGTGCCCTGCAATTTAAACAGTTCTTGTCAAAACTTACTCACAAAGATTCGATCCCTATCGGACACAATTGACTTGGGAAGTCCATGCAATTTAACAACATTCCGTACAAACAGGTCGGCTATGTCTCGAGCAGAGTATGGATGACTTAGAGCGATGAAATGTGCATACTTGGACAATCGGTCTACCACAACCATTATGGTATCTTTTCCCCGTGAACGAGGTAACCCGGTTATGAAATCCATTGATATATCCACCCAAACTTGCTCCGGTATAGACAAAGGAGCTAATAAACCTGCCGGCGATCTACTGTCCGCCTTGTTACGCTGGCAAACGTCGCAGGCCTTCACGAAGGCGGTCACTTCTTTCTTCAATTCTGGCCAATAGAACAGCTGGGATATCCTCTTAAAAGTGCGTAATATGCCCGAATGGCCGCCAAAAACTGATGCATGGAAGTCGTGCAATAATCGTTGTCTCAGCTCACCCTTCGGTACCCAAATGATACCTCGTTTAGATAAGCACCCCTGCCTAATCTCAAACCCAGTCGACGTGTCACCATCGTGATGAGATAAGCTAGCCTTTTGTAGTATAGGACCGAGCTCAGAGTCTTCTTTGGTGGCATGCGCAATTTCGTGCCACACATCTGACATTGGTGCGGTCAGTGCCATCAAACCCGCCAAGGGTTCATCCGGATGCGTCGACTGCTCCACGATGGTTTTCCTGGAGAGTGGATCAGCTGCGCCGTTTTCCTTTCCAGGTCTATACACAATCTCGTAATTAAACCCAACCAACTTTGCTATCCACTTTTGTTGTTCCGGAGTGGTGATGCGTTGCTCCAGCAAGTGTCGTAAACTTTTTTGATCAGTTACAATTCTGAATTTGCGCCCCAATAAATATGGTCTCCATGTACGAACTGCCTCTAATATTGCCAACATCTCTTTCTCGTACACCGACCACCCCTTCTTTGCTGCAGCTATGCTCTTGCTCATATAAGCTACGGGTCGCTTGTTTTGAGTAAGGACAGCCCCTATGCCGAATCCTGATGCATCCGTTTCTATCACAAACTCTTCTTCGAAATTAGGCAAAGCCAAAACAGGTGTAGAGCTCATTGCTTTTTTAAGGCTGTCAAAGGCTTTTTGTGCTTCATCAGAACAACAAAACTTATTCTTCTTGGTGAGATTATGTAAGGGTCTTGCTATCTCTCCAAATTTTGGACAGAATTTGCGATAGTAACCTGCCAGGCCTAGAAATCCCCGCAATTCCGTCACGTTAGTCGGTACTAACCAATCACGGACAGCCTCAATTTTTCGAGGGTCGACTCGCACCCCTTCACCGGAAATAAAATGGCCCAAATACTCAACTTCGCAAACTCCAAAAAAACACTTAGACGATTTTATTACAAAGTGGGGGAAAAAGTTGATTTGGTCCCATAACTTTTTAACTTTTCTAATTTGGTCCCATATTTAACTACTTTTTCAATTTAGTCCCGTATCTCTATCAATTGTTCTATTTTGGACCAATTTTGACCAAATTTTGACCAACTCGCCGGAAAAGGCCACGTGCCTCCCACGTGCCGACGACTTATGCCACGTGGCGGGGGAAAATAGTTGATTTGGTCCCATAACTTTTTAACTTTTCTTATTTGGTCTCATATTTAACTACTTTTTCAATTTAGTCATGTAAATCTACCAATTGCTCAATTTTGGCCCAATTTTCACCCAATTTTCACCAATTTACCGGGAAAGGTCACGTGCCTCCAAATGCTCAACACCTTACGCAAGTGATCCAAATGAGACTCCCAATCACGGCTATACACGAGAATATCATCAAAAAATACGAGTACGAACCTTCTTAAGTGGGGTCTGAATATATGGTTCATAACGGCCTGAAATGTTGACGGGGCATTGCTCAACCCGAATGGCATGATCACGTACTCATAGTGCCCACTATGCGTTCTAAATGCCGTCTTATGGATGTCATCCGGGTGCATTCGTATCTGGTGGTACCCTGCTCGTAAATCCAGCTTCGAAAAATAGGATGCCCCGTGTAATTCGTCGAGCATGTCCTCCACGGTTGGTATAGGAAAACAATCCTTTACGGTTGCCGCGTTCAAAGCCCGATAGTCGGTACAAAATCGCCAGGTCTCGTCTTTCTTTTTCACCAACAATACGGGAGATGAAAAGGGGCTCGTACTATATCGTATCAGCCCGTTCTTCATCATCTCCTCGACTTGTCTCTCAATTTCGTCCTTTTGGAAGTGTGCATATCTGTAAGGAGCCACATTGACGGGTTTCGACTCATCAATCAACCGAATACGGTGGTCGAACTCGCGCCTAGGTGGTAGTGAGCTCGGTGGATGGCTGATTTCCGGAAATTCAGTCAGCAATTCTTCAATTTTTGGACTCCAGCTCGGACCTTTTGATTCTCCATCCAGACCCATGCTTGGTGAAGTCAGCATGTAGCATTCCCCCTCTCTCGCCCTTTTCCTCGGAATCATCCTTTCCCCCATAGATAGATAAGGACAGTAGCCTATTCCCTTCAACACTACAACATCTTCCCCGAGCCAAAATCGAACCGAAAGTTCTTTGCAATCAAGTGACAAGGGGCTGATCGCCCGTAGCCACGGCATGCCGAAAACAACATCATATGGTGATAGAGGCATAGCAAATAATGTTATTTGAAATCGTATACCTTGAATCACCACCGACACCTTTTCATACTTAGTGTCACACTTGTATACATGACCACTGGCCGACGACACTTTGTAATTTTCTCCATCGCGTACCGGTTCTAGTCGCAAGTATTGAGCAAGGGAAGCATCGATAAAATTAAGTGAGGCTCCGCTATCCACAAGTATTTTCACAGGTTGTCTCCCGATGTGCCCCTCATACTCCAAACTTGCCGCCGCACGGCTTACACCCAAATGGTTGAATGACAGAATGGGTTCATCTCCCTCTATCTTTCCTTCCGGTTCTTCGTCAAACTTGGGTGGAACTTCATACTCTCCTTCCGTCGCTTCTGTGTCTTCGATGATTAGACTCATGGTTCTATGGTTCGCGCACACATGATTCCACGTGTACTTTTCATTGCACGTGAAACACAATCCAGCCTGTCTTCTCCGATTAATTTCTTCATTGGACAGCTGTACTCGGCTTTTTCCCGCTGCCCCCACCATGTTCGTTGAAGTCTTCTGATTTGAGGACACGTTGCTCGAAACCTGTCCAGTTGCGATCGGCCGATTTTGGAACCTGCCGCTGCCCGAGAAGGGTTTATTTGAGGAACCCGTTTCCTTGGCCAGGCGCAATTGCTCCTCCTTTCGCTTTGCTAAATCTATGGCTTCTCGAAGATTAGCCGGTTTCCACATCTTTAATTCGACGGCGATTTCGGTTTTAAGTCCCGTCATAAATATCCTGAGCAAAGCGCTACGTGGCCAATGTGGCACTCGACTCATAGCTTTCTCAAATTCCCGCAAGTAGTCCTGGAAATTTCCAGTTTGTTTAACTCTGCCCATCATTTCGTTAACATCTTCTTCCTGTGCGGATCCAAATCGGCTCATCAGCCCTAGTTTAACGTCTTCCCAAGAAAAACCATACTTCATATTGGTCAGTTCAAACCATCTCCACCATTGGCGCGCCTCCCCCTCAAAATAATATGAGGCGATACGCACCCAATCTTTCTTGCGAACTTCTTGGATGTCAAAGTATTGTTCAGCCTTATCGATCCAATCTCGTGGTTCGTCGCCCACAAATTTAGGAAATTCTAGGCGAATTCCCTTTGGCCTATGATCTGCCGCCTTCTCCCTTCGACGGCTTATGACCGATTGTTCCGTTTCGGTTTCTGAAGTGTCCGACTCCTCCTCTTCTTCCTGACTCTCGGATACTGATCCATCTCAGTGGAATGGCCCTGGATTGGCGAAAGGGTCATCCCCCTCATTGTCGTTCCGGCGTGGCCATTCGTGATGATTGTGATCGGGGCTGCGTCCCCGGCGACGTTCGTTCCCATAATGCCTCCCACGACCCCGGTATCGTCCTCTTCTGCCGTCATCAAGACTAGGACTTTCATTGCGTGCGCCCCGGCGTCTTCTGCGTACGGTCACGATCGTCGATTCGGAGTGATACAGTGTGCACCGTTTCGCTCAACCTTCGTATCGCTGTTTCTAGGTTTTCGAAGCGTTGCTTGTTCGAAACCATATTGCGCGGAAACGTAGTGAATGGTCGTCTGGCTCTGGTGCCAATTGATGAAACCTCTCACGAGGTATTCTAGTAAACTCAAATGAACACACGAATTTTACTAGTAATCAGCGCTAATGCTGTAAAGAGTAATACTCTGATCAAAATTCTACCTATCTGTAAACATCCCTAGCAATATTTAAATAGTCTCTCAAACAGATCCTCTTGGCCCTTGGCCAAAACTCAAATCAGAAAGTCAACTAATCAAATCAATTAAAACTAATTAAGGTGCATAAATTTGTAAATCAGCAATCTTCTTCCAATCTTCAATCTGTCACCAAATCTTTCCTTCTTCGATAAACCTGCTTAAATCTCTCATCAGTGGTCACATATGGTAAGTTCTCATCACAATGTCTTCAAGAATCTACTAATCAACAGCTCTTGGAACTACTGAGAACAACAAAGTTACCCTAAAAGCAGTTCATAACTCAACATAAAGATCCTCGAAAGGTCAACCTTTAGCCAAGAACAATTAGGGGGATACACTTTAAGCCATAATTTGGTATGTGCACATACAAATCGAACACACATAGGGGCTGTTTGCAAAGGCTTAACTTAAGTGTTTTTGGGCTTTAGCTCAAAATTAGCTGAAAAGAGCGTTTGCAAATGACACCCTCTGCTTAAATTTATTTTTCTTTTCAGAATCACTTATTTTAAGCACTTCTCTAAAAGCAGAAGCAATTGCAAACACAAGTCAGCAAGATCTACCTCTGAGCAACTCTAACAATTCTCAAATTCCAGAAACAGCATATTGGAAAAAACATAACCCACTGCTCGTCGAACATTCATCCAGAAAACCCAGCTGACTTATGCAGATTTCTGATGAGTCCAAAATCAGAGAGCCATGTATATCAATCAACCACTTCGAGTTGTAAACACAAGAAAAACCACAAGCAATAGCTAAAATATTCAAATATCAATTCAATAACCCTCAAAACTCATCCTACATTTGCCGAAATAGTAATTTAAAAAACGAAAATAATTACCCACATTTTGCCAGCTTAGCTAGCTTCTGAGACGTCTGGTGAATCCCAAACCCAATTTTCGACGCTCTCCGATTAAACTCCGATTGCACCGACATTGCCGACCGCGTCGGCTCCTCCGCCTTCGGTCCGCTGCTGCGCGGCCCATTCTGCGAGGAGGTTGACTTCTTCACCCTCTCTGCTATACCGAAGAACTCCTGCGTCCGATCCCTAATCGAAGCATTTCCAGACTTCACCGACATTTTTGCAGCTCAATTTTTCAACACAGTAAAAACATAAATCCCTAAATAATTTCTTGCCCTTTAATTTTGATTACATCATGGATCAGGGACATAATTTGCGGGACTATTGCTAGATCTTAAACCCTAAAATCTATAAAATCGGAAAAAACATAGATTATGATCATATTCAAATTCAACGACATATTGATATGAGGTTGCTTTTCTGAGTGCAGCTTGTACAGATCATTTTTTTCTTTTTAAATTTAATGTTTTTATTTTATTTTAATTGTGTTGGTGCTATTAACACCTTCACTTTTTTTTTTTTTAAAAAAAAAAAACATGCAAAAATAATTTCAGCGACTCTGTCCGAACAAATATAATCATTTCTCCAGTAGAATATGACGCCCCAAAAAATTTGTTCAGCCAATTTGTGGAACAAATATAATCGTATTCGGTTACACTATGATACTTCGAAATTTATTCAGATACTTTTGTAACGATTCGATTTTCATAAAATTAATTAATCTAATTAAATTACTATAAATTAAATAGTGAGAATTTTTTATATAAATAAAAGACAATTCATAATCAAGTGGTTAAGGAAACCGCATAAGCATACAAATAATAAACTCATTATCACATGTAGCAGCATAATAAACAAGCATGCTCTAATTGTATCTAAACATTTATTAACTAATAAATTATTATGGAAAATTAATTAATATCTAAACCAGATAGGTAAAATTATTCCTAGAGATGCTTCTAACAAATTAATATAACTTCAGGTCATATTTTTATATTATCTTCAAACAAATAAATTCAAATACAAATAATGTGTGGCAATGAATATACAAATCACAATCAATCAGCATCATAAAGTACTAACATATCATCGACTATAGCAAAAGAAAGATCATATGCGATAACATAATTATAAATAAAAATTTCGAAATAGATCATGTTGAATGTTCGTAAATCAACTTTTAAATCACCGCAAATAAATTATTGGTAAGTTAAATCGTTTAAGCATGAAGCATACTTAAACACATCATAAATAAATAGTTCAACAATTAAACATAAACAAGCGTTTAATATTATACCTCTTTTCAATATAAATGTCCAAATTATCATAATATTTAAAAAGTTAAAACATTTTCTGATCATACAACCAATCAACCAAGTCTAATAATAATTAATTTCGTAACATAAAAAAATAATTCGAATAAATTCATATTAATCTCTACGAAGAAAAGTGGTTAGTGTGTTTGAGTTGAAACTTAATAGTGATGCTTATTAAAACTAGTTAGTCAAATAAAGTCACAAATATTAGTCAACAATTAATTACCCAACTTGCATTAATAGAACTAAAATTGAATCAAAGTTCATCATATGCTATCGGCTTCTACTCGTACTCCATCGACTCGCTCCATGTTAACCTAAAAGGTTCAATAATGGGATGAGTGCGCTTTTTTCAGCCCGCGGAGGATACACATTATGATAATTATATACAAAATTAAAGGCATCGAATATAAACACGTATAATTTGTAACTTGTAATGCAATGTATTCATGGAACTTGAACATGTATATTTAATAAATTGAATATAAACTTGAAACCTAAAAATATAACAGTTGTAACTATACGGTTCAATTAAACACATAATCATAATAAACAATAAACCTCCACTTGAATTATGACTTGGAGAATTTCGGGTGAATATGCTCATGCAGTGTATGCTCCTAATCTTCGTGCCTTGATCTCATCCTCACTATATATTAATATAATGGACTTAGAAATGAGTAAATATGGATTTTAGGACTTAGGGACATGATTTTTGGAAAGAGATGGAATTATTTTGAAGGAAAAGATAAGGTTCCATAATGATATATATTGCGCGACAGTGTATATTTAATATCTCATAAAGTATATGGATGAAAAATCTAAATTTTGAATATGGATACTTAACGCATGTATATATATCACATTTAAAAATTCATATATTTATAAGAAGTAAAAATATGAATTTTGAATTTTTGAAATCGGAAGAGTTACAACAGTAAACTTTGCGCAGCCGTGAGCAAAACTTCATAACTCAAACACTACTTGATGGATTTCTTTGAATTTTTTTTATAGGGTATAAAATACATGTTGAAAAAAACATAAATAAAAAATTCTTAATATTTGGAGACCTATAACTATATATTTCAGCTTTTCAAAATAGAAAAACATAATAAATTAAATCTGAATCGGCGGAGATAGAAATTAATATAAAATAAAATACGAATCATATCGAGCTGAAATTTAACTATAATAACTTGAAAACATATTATTGAATAACATACTAAACTTTGGTCAAAATCTAATATGTATAGATAACAAATTCTAATTTTTAAAGTAGATACCTAAAAATAGAGTAGAAGAGGAACAAAAGGTTGCGACGATGATGTCAGCTCCACGAAGGACCCCTAAGGTATTTGGACGAAAATTTTATGTTGAAGAGTGTAAAATATTTTATCTTATTATCTGTGTGTGTAACTATTAAATTATGGGCTCATGTATTTATAGGTACAAATCCTAGGTAGCATAGTTCTAATAGGATTATGTAATTTCTTGTTTACCAAAACTCAATATTCTAGTAGGATTCTGTATTTTCTTTTTCACCAAGACTTACTATGTATAATAATAATATATGAACTAGAATTATAATTCATAGGTTTGAACTTGGCTAATACATTGAACTCGTGTCCAAATTAAAATTCTAAAAACTGAGACATAAAATATACTCTTAGCCATAAATTGAAATAATAAAACTCAAAGCCTAATAACCAATGCCACTAAAGGTAAAAAATGTGTCTTTCCAAAAAGACACTACAACTCTTCTAATTCTACAAATTGACCCCATGATCTGCATTTTATTTCACTTCACTACAACTCTTCATTTTATTTGTAGTCCTCTCAAAGTTTGAGTTTAGAGAAAGTCATGAGTATCGAGTAATTCGCTGATAACTTGGTTTTGTTGTGTTGTGATCCCAAGTTCAAAGTCATATCTTTGGGACGATTTCCGAAGACTGTGAGCACTAGTATAAGGAGCAATATCATCTTACGAACAAATACTCAAACTCTTGCCTCGACTTAACCAGTTCATTTTATTGAGTTATTTTCCAAGTACACCGTTGTTATTTTCCAACAGTTGACATACTATTTACACGTCACATGGCTTCCAAGTTTTTTGAAAAGATATGGAGAAATGGATCAAATATATTAAAGAAGATTAATTTAGTTGTGGAGAGAGATATTTAAGAAAAAACAAATCTCGCAAATCATAGCATATCCGCTAGCATCTAGCAGTTGCGGCCCAAGAAGAATATGCCCTGTGACTTTTTACATTGTATATAAATACGCGGTTTCTCTATGTATTTGGTATGCTGAATAGAGCAAAAAAATGTGAGAGAAATATTAGAGTAGTCAGCGTCCCTTTTCTTGTATAATAGTGGAAATGTCCAATCGTGTTGTAAAATAGGTTTCCAGTTGAAGGTTCTTTAGGAGATGAAAGCTTCGAGGCGAGTTCGGGATAATTCGTTTGGATTTATATGGTTTGTCGTGTTAAAGCCGACTAAGTCGACATGAATCGTTGGACATTGTTGATATAGTATAGATTAGGTATTAGGAAAATTACGTATTGTAATTTTCTTTCTATGTGGAATATCATTAACAAAAGTTCCAGAGGTTTGAGGGATCGGCTCCGTGTATACTTTGGTGTTCGTTATTTATTGTTGTTTTTGCCAGTTTCTGTGTTGCTACATGTTAGCTCTGTCAACGTCAACTATGCAAAAGTTAGTGCACAGTTGCGGAAACATGTGGTACAAAGGGGTACAACGGTAACCCGAATTAAAAAAAAAAAAAAATTAGAAATACCTTTTATAAAAAAAATATACAAATTTGTTCTCCCCCAAACTGTCAATTATCTACACATATACCTCCAGCTTTTCAAAAAGAAAAATTCAAAACCATTGGAGTCTTCACTCACTCAATGACATCGATTCAACAAACAAAGAACAAAAAGATAAACTTTTGTACTCTTGAACTTCTCAATTTTTTGGCGCACCGCCTGTCCAGCGAGCAGATCATCCGCCACCGCCGTTTTTCTCCTCTCTTCATCTCTTGCCCCTGCATGAGGTTGAATATTATTAACTTTATGATTGTGTGTGAACATAATTTTTTTTGTAAGCCTGTAAAATTAAAATTGTGTATCAATGTCTGCATATATTTCTTCCCTCTACATGTAAGTAAACAGTGAAGTTGTTTTCCGTAAGTATTGATTGAGAAGAATATGCGGGTGGGGTTTTTAATAAGTGAACTTGTCTGTGTGTGTTGGGGGCCTGTGAATTCTAGTGGGCTTGTTCCTTCTTTAATCAAATAGTTTGAGTGCTTTGTGGCCACTAGTGTATAGTATGATTGTAATTTTTTTATTCATTATCTATGATTAATTTTTTATGAATTAAGTTTATAGTTTTCATCAATATTGCTTTGTTTATTTAATTTGGTAATCATTAATTAGTTGAATTTTTATTCCTTTCAATTATTGTGGGTTAAGTTATCATTGTAAATGTGATATATCATATACATTAGATTATGGTTGTTCTATATAGTTGTATTCTTATTATTTTCTGTATTGATTCAATTAGGAAATGACGAATGATACATCTAAATCAAATGAAGTCAAGGCAATGACAAAGCAACTCCATCTTCGGGAATTTAAATTTAAGAAAATGAAATCTCATGGGACGTCTTGCTCTTCGGGAAGAGATAACGAGGCTTGTTCCCATGGGATATGCAAAAAATATGATTGACTTGAATATAGTATTGACAAAGATGCGCCATTTTATTTTGTTTGTTTCTTGTTAAAAATGAAGTTGAAACTAATGTTGGGGGAGATGCATTTGGTAATGGAGAATTTAGATCATGGAATAAATCAGATAGGTTGGAGAAGCACCGTTGGTGGAGTTAAAGTGCTTATAATCTTGCTTATGAGACATATGTGAATGTAAGAGACTAAAAAAAGTCAACTGTACATGTGTTTGACAATGCAAGTGCTGTGATTCAATGTGCGTATGAAACTCGTTTGAAAGCTTCACTTTCTTGTTTGAGATTTCTTTTAGGCCAAGGTTTAATGTTTCGTGGATATGATGAAATATGAATCAATTAATAAGGGAAATTTCCTTGAGATTTTGAAGTGGCTAGCTAGACATAATGAGAATGTGAAAAAAACCAAGTCTTGAAAATGCTCCAGGCAATAATCAAATGGCACTTCCTCTAAGTCAAAAAGATCTAATCAATTGTTTGCTAAAGAAACAACTAAGTGCATTATAGAAGAGCTTAGTGATGACTACTTTGGTATATTGGTCGACAAGTCAAGTGATGCGTCACAAAAAGAACAGTTGGCTCTTTGTTTACATTTTTTTTATGGTAAAAAAGGGAAGGTAGTTGAGCGATTTCATGGACTTTGTACATGTTGGTGATACCACTGATCTATCACTTAAAAGTGCACTTATGTATTTGATTGTGGAACACTCACTAAGCCCTTCTAAGATTCGAGGACAATCGTAACATCCCGAGTCTTTATTAGTGCTTTAAATTCATTTATTCATATGTAAGTTCACTATTTTATTTTTGAATTACTTATTTAGTTAGTTATTATTCTATTATTCTTGGCTCATTTACTACACGAATCCAAACTTAACCTTGATCTACTATGGATTATATTTTAGTACAAGAGTAAGTTTTACTTTTATTTTTAGCTAATGATTAGTCATCTGTCTCACACATCAACCTAGGAACTCTAACTTAGTTAAGTTAATACAATAATCCAATTAATAGATTCTTTTAAAAATATTATAGATCAAGCTCACTCTTATCACTCGTTCTGATATATGAAAGAAATGCACAAAAGATAAGAGATATTAAAATGTATTTAAATTTCGTGGAATTTACTTTAGGAATTACAAGTAGAATTTAAATATGATTTCTTTGTCAATTATTTATATAAATTTATGTGAATATTTTTATATGTATAGTGTAATCAATATTTTTACAAATTCTTACTCGAATTTTCAGTATAATTTTCGAAACATACTAGAAATGGGATTGCACTGACAAGTAGAACCTAAGATTTAAGAGAAACAAGATAAACTCCTAAATCTATTATTAGCACATATATACAAACATCTCACGACATACCTAAGGCCATCTATACACTTTTCTTGCAACCACGTATCAATATGTATGCAACAATAAATTTTAATTGGAACGTGTATTACTTACGACCATGTGAAACTCTATATATAGTGACCATCAACCGCCTTTTGATTAACAAAAACTTCCCATAATAATCTTATATAATAAAAGAAAATATAATTTAGGATTCTCTCCCAGATCTTATGTTCTTACTTCCATGCGGTGAGATATACTAATAATTCTATTTCATTGAAGTATCGGAGTTTATAGAAGGAAGATTATCATAAGACATCAAAGAGAAGGTAGAAATAAGATTCACAAGATAAAGTGTTGGAGTGATTTAAAATTTCGAGATGTCCTAATTTTGGAATCTTAAATTAACTACAACGATTTACAAACAACAAATTTAAGATAATTGTTATCAGGGAGAGTTAAGTAGAAATCCATCTTCACCTACAACGCATAGACATAGTATTTCTTTTATTTGCTCAAGTTATGTGATGATTATTCATGACTTTATGTGCCTTGAGGTGTATAAATATGAAGTATTTGATGAGGATATATGTTCCTGCATGAGTATTAGCATGTACCTGCATAAAGGATGTGTATAATGCACTTTGCATGCAAGAAATGATTAAAGGAAAAGAGAAAAGAAACGTAATGTTGAATACTGCTAGTACACCGAGGGCGGTGACATGTGAGACATGGATAAGCTTAATTCGTCAAACACGGTGGCATGTGAGACATGGATAAGGCTATATGATAATATATATGTTATGCCGGTGTCATATTATACATGAATAGGTTTGATTCGTCAAGCCGGTGGCATGTGAGACATGGATAAGGCTATAATGTGTTAAGCTCGTGGCATGGATAGCTTTGATTCGTCAAGCTAGTGACATGTGAGACATGGATAGACTTTTATGATGATATGTTGAGTCGGTGACATCTGAGACATGAATAAGCTCTATGCGTCGGGCCGGTGGCATGTGAGACATGGATAGAGTCTATGATTATGATGAATATTATGTTAGCTCTTTCCAGTGCCTAGTATGTAGGTCAAGGACTCATACACTTTAGTAAGATTTTAGTAAGAAATGTTATGGCTCATGAGCATATGCATCAATTGACATGATACGTGGAAATATTCTATACATGTTCGTATCGTGATTCTGTCACGCATGATTTCTACTTATTATGTATTAGCTCATTTAGTTTATGCATTGTAGGCGACCTCAAGGAAGACTTATTGTGCTGGAGGTTGGAGTCCCTTCAGATTCTAAGAGCTGTGTACATGGATGACCTCCTGATGAGCTCATAGTCTAGGTATTTTATATTAAGTCTCTAAAGTATGTAATGGGATTTGTAATATTTTTTGAAAGTGATAAAGTAGCATAGTTGTTTGTCTTATGTTTGTTTTAGAGAAAAGGGTCGCAACGTGCACAAGCTCTTTCGTATCAACTATTTCTTGTTTTCTTTTTTAAGCTATTAGGAAGTGGGGTGTTACATCAATGATATGATGGGGCTTGCAAAACAAATGATGAGATAATTGGTCCCAAGGCTTTGATTATGAAGGATACTCTGTGTGCCTATTATGTTCACTGTGTTGCTCATCAACTTCAATTAACACTTGTTGCCGTTTCTAAGGAAAATAGTAATTGTTGGCTTCTTTAAACTATTGCAAATTTGTTGAATGTGTTTGGATTTTCTTGTAAGCGGAGAGAAATTAACCAAGAAAGTCAAAATCAAGAAATTGCTAAAGCTTTGGAAATGCATGAACTAGCGAGTGGAACGAGTTTGAATCAAGAGCTTGGTTTGAAGAGACCCGATAATACTCGTGGGGGGTCTCATTATAAAACTCTTTTGAATGTTATTGTTTGTTTCGTGCAATTATTAAGGTACTTGAGATCATTGGAAAGAATGCTTCAATATCGGAAGATAGGGTAAGGCCCAAACCATTTTGTACTCATAAGAATCCTTTGATTTTACTTTCATGTCGCACCTGATGTTGACCCTTTTTTGATACACTAATTACTTGTGTCTTGTTTTGCAAATGAGAGATCGAGATATTGTTAATGTCATGTTTCTTGTTTCTTTAACTAAAGATCTACTGCAAAAAATAAGGCTATGGATGGGAGAGTCTCTTAACTAAGGTCACTTCATTTTGCACTATGAATGACATTATAGTTCTTGATATCGATGCTACTTATATTCCACAAGGAAGGTCGAGCGTTTTGTTCCACAAGTGACGAAATCCATCATTTTCGCTTTGATTGTTGTGTAGAGTGATTGATTTGCAAGTTAGAGATCTCAATGATCGACTTGATGAGGCCAATACGAAGTTGCTTATGTGCATGACTTGCTTATGTCCTAAAGATTGTTTTGCTTCTTTTCACAAGGAAAAAAATACTTAAACTTTGCCACATTTTATCCCTCCGAATTTTCAAGTATTGATTTGATGACTCTTGAATGTCAACTTGATCTATTCTTTCAAGATATGTAGAGAGATGATATGTTTCAGAATTTGCATGATCTTGGCGCCCTTTCGATGTTGCTTGTCAAAACAAAAAAGCATTTGACTTATCTAAGTATTTATTTACTTATCAAGTTGATGTTGATTTTTCCAGTTGCCACTGCAAGTATGGAAATATCGTACTTTATAATGGCCTATGTAAAAAACAAGTTGTGGAATAGCATGGGCGATAAATTATTGAATGATTGTTTGTTCACTTTCATTGAGAAGGATGAGTATCTACAAGTTACCGATGATGATATTGTAGATCGGTTTCAAAAAATGAGGACTCGTTGAAACTAAGTGGGATTGTACTTTTTGTTCAATTATGTCTCTTTTACTTTTTATAGTTTGGGTTATATAACTTTAAATAGTAAACAATATTTATGTGTACTTTTTCAATACATATCGCACCCTCAATTTCAAAATTCTGAATATGCCACTTTCAGTGCAGAGTATAAAATTTCTGGGGCCATGACATAAAATCTGATGTTCCAATTTTCCCTATTCCACTTAAAAAAAGAAATATATTTTTTTCCCTATAAAAAAATTGTTTAAGGATTGATGGTCCATTATTTATGTTTCACAGATTATGAGTTCATGGTTCATGGTCAAATTTATGATCCAGGGTTTAAACTTTATCATTAGGTTGTTTTATTTCATGATTATATATTCATGATTAACGAGTTCACAATTCATGGTTCACGCTTTATATTTTACGGGTTCATAATTAATGGTTTATGAGAATTTAAGGTTCACAATTCATGGAGTAGTTTTCTAATTTTGACGTGAAATACAAAATGAAACACGAAATTAGAAGTTAGATCAAATAATTTGATACATGGTCCGATGCACTCCGTTCCTTCTTGTATGTACAAGAACAAGTAATACTTTTAGCATAAATTGTGACACCTTTACTTAGAAGTAGAGGTGGCAATTAGGGATGGGCGGGGCCCGTCCGGCCAACGCCATATTCGGGTCAAGTCGGGTTGAGTGGGGTCGGGCCAAGATTTGATTGGGCCCGACACGGGTATTCCCCCTATAATATACTAACATTATCTGGCCAACTCGATCGGGTCAAATAGTACTTCGAACCTATATTTCTAGGCCCGGTCCATCTAAAACATTGGGCATACTGGGTCGACCCTACCACATCTAATTCAAAGGTCCATAATATGTAATACTTTTAGGTATAAATACTAATATATTTTGGTATATGATCCGAATTACACGGATCTCATTAATGCACGAGAGAATTCCCCTCAGAATTAAGATAAGTTTAGAATTTTTGTAAGGAAACTTGTATATAAAATCAACTTGCTTGATCCCCTCAAATAAAGAATTAAAAAAACAATTTGCTTGACTTTTAGATGCCTACTACATCTTGACACCGAAGTAAACACTAATAGAATTAACTGATGGATATAATTAACTAATTCAATATAGTTGACCGCCTACGATTAAAAAAACCTAACTCGGAATTACGTACGAAGAAATCATTGCACATCTTTGTGGGTTTTCCCCTTTTCAACACATTAAATTAAACTTGCTAAAAAATATTAATCAATCACTTTAGATTTCTTTTTTATTGGTAGAAAATGAGAAGTTGTCTTTATCTTCTTTCTTTCTGATAAGTTTGTTTTTGTTTTTGTTTTTTGTTTTTTTTTCTCTCTCTCTCTAAATCACAACATTTTTCGTATTTTCTAAAAATATATCACATATAATCATGATATTTAAAAAACGTAAACCCCTCTTTATACTATCAATTATTCTGATAAATAAATAAGTGTCTACACCTCCATTATTACATTATTATGTGATGTTCATCATTTACAACTATTCTAATTAAATATATTATCTAAACAATAATAAATACTCACCACATAATCTGATATTTTATGTATGAATCACATTCTCAATCGTAACAACGTATGTAAATCTTGTAAATCACGAGGAAAATACCAAGTGTGAATTTTATGTGTGATGGTGTCACGCGCGATGGAATACACTTTTGTAGAGAAAATGATATTTTTACAGATATAGTGATATTTTTGCTACAATGGTACTTTTACAAAAAAAGTGATATGTTTCTTGTTAAAAAAATATGACATTTTTATAAATAAAAGTGATATTTTTACCATAAAAAATAATATTTTTTTCTCTAGTGTAACAATATTCTCACACAAGTTTTTTTCAAATACTAAAACCTAGAAATTAAACCCAATATAACCAATATCCCTTCGTATTTGTGGAGTCAACTCATATAAGTGAAAGAATTCTGCTAAATGGGCAGAATATGTCAATGGGCAGAAAATTACTTTTCTGTTATTTTTTTTCTTCGAGCAAGCCTTTGATTAAAATTATAAATATAATTTATAATTATTACAAGACGAAATTTTAATGTTAATTATCATTTTGAGCACTCTAAAAATTAACGTATTTTTTCTTTGTTATTTTTGATCGAGCATTAAAGTTGAAATTCTAGTTACTATCTTCACAAATAATTTATCAGCAATACTTTCTAACATATTTATTAAATAAAAAATATTCTTTAAAAAAATTATATCCGGATAAATTATGGGCGGGTAACATTTTCCTTGTAAAAGTGGGGAACGAATCCGGTGCAGTTTTAATAAAACATACCGTGGTGCAGTTGATCAAAAGCCCTCCTTTACCCCTGCCTCAACACATTCTTTCTCCTTTCCTGATTTCCTTTTAATTATATACTAATTACTTTAAGTCCCTTTTTTTTTCTTCAATTGAATGGCGCAATTACTGTATTTTGATCCTTACATTTTTCTTCATTTTTTTCCTCTTTAGACATTCTTTTTTATTTTTTGTGTTAATGTCTTATTTAAGTTTTAATACAACAACGTATATGGGAGTTTGTAATTGCTTTTCTTCCAAGTGTTTTTTATCTTATAACTTGAGAAAAGTTATTTTGAAGTGTTTGAGAAAACAACTTTAACTTTAATAGAAGTGATTTTAGGCCAAAAGTTAAAATCTGCTTACGTTTCAAACACTCCAAATTTTACATTTGACCAAAATTATTTTTACGGGTTGTTTGCAAACAATATTGCTTTTAGAAAAGTGATTTAAATTGATTTTATGATAAAATTAGAATTTGGTAGTGTTGGAAAAAAAGTAATTCTAATGAAAATAAATAAATAAATAAAATAAACAATAGTTCCATTTATTTGAAAAAGCTAAAAGCTACAAATATCTATGATTTTGGTGATTCTAAAAAATACTTTTAGGAAGTGATTTGAAGCCCCAAATATGAAATTGCAAACACACCTTTAAATTAAAATTGCTTTTCAAAAGTGATTTTGATGTTTCAATTGAGTTTGCAAATACCTCTCATTCTCAAACACTACCTACTTTTATTTAAGTAATTTTACCACAATATCTATTTCTAAGCACTTCTCCAAAAATTAAACAATTGAAAATACCCTCATAATATTGTATAGATTCTAGATCCATTCTCCACCCCGTACATTCTAAATAATTTAAAAAATAAGTCCACTTACTTTTTAGTTTAATCTCTTAATTTTTTTTACCGAAAGTTATTTTCACAAAAAACATATCATTAAAAAGTCCACCAACATAAAAGATACCGTTCATTATTGAGAAAAAAACAAAAAAAATAAAGCTTGTTAATTTTTCCACAACAATTCTATTTTCCACATTTATTTTCCCTATTTCATCTTTGAACTTTGAATATACACGGTGAATCATGGTGGACAATATATATATAATTAAAAGGAGTGCGTTGAGGCAGGGGTAAAGAAGGGATTTTGAACAACTGCACCGGATTCGCTCCCGTAAAAATGAAAAATGAAATATGAAATAATAATAATAAAATGATAAAAATATGAGTGAAAATGAAAGATCATCACTCCTACAATGATTAGGGTGAGACTGCCACGTAACCCCTGTAAAATTTGATGCTAATCCTTACACGTCAGCGTTTGACAATTCAGTCGAAATTTCTTATTTGGGTGGCCCCACCTCAATCTAACACGCGTCATCTCAATAAATGTCCATAATCACAAGACTTGTGTTCTACATTTTCGGAAGGCTCTAGAAAACCAGGAAACGTAATTTAAAAACGCAATCATCTTTTTAGCTGTTCCCATTAAACAATGAATAAAAGCTTTTGATTGTCACCTCTCACCATATATACTCGCAAATTCATATTGTGTAATCATCTCCGTGTCTCTGGGAACCAACATTTGGCGGAAGGAGTTCGTTTTGTGAAAAAAATTACAGTTGACTGCGGAGGAGATCGAAGTATAAGGTCGTTAGTTTTGAAAATTTATCATCATTTTTGTGAAGAAAATATTGATTTTGTGTTGTTGATTGTTGCTTGTTTGTGTGGTTTAAATTCATATTTTCTTCCTGCGGGTATTGAATCTCCTGTCTGCGTGTTTGTCGATTGGAACCTGGAAGCGTCGTGGTAGGGTTTCCACACGTTGATGAGTTTATTAGAAGTTGGAAGGAGAAGTGGAGTACATGAGCGTGCGTGCTTTCATGCGTGTGCGTGTGCGTGTATTGGCTGCAATTGAAGCTGGTAGTTCATTTACACGTTTCTGGTTACTATAAAATTAAGACCCGTGTTATATTTGTATCATTTTTATCGGACATGTGTGATTTTCTGAACTTGGAAACGTGACTTGCGATTCTTCTGTTAGCACGGACTGTTTTAATCATGATTTATTGTTCTTTTTTTTTTTTTTTTTTCTCTCGCTGATATGATTGCAAGTTCTGGTTCTCGACTTCGTTTTGTGCTTTTCCAGAACGCTCACTTCTTCCTTCTTTAGAGATCGACCTTCAATTAGCAGTTAGGTGTTCCTATCACGGAAAAAAGTTAATAGTATCTCATCTTGTGTTAATGACATACTTGGATTCTTTTCCTTGAGGTGAATCTGGTAATGTTCTCCCTGCTAAAATTTCCTCTTGCGGCTTTCGACTAATGGCAAGTATAGAAACTAGTTATTCTTAGTTTTGTCTTTTCGTCGGTTTTATGCAGCTCTCTTGGCACTGCTTCCAGAAGGAATAGGATTTCTACGGAATGTTTTTGTGTAGAAACTAGAGCATCCAAAATCTAAAATACATATACGAACAGCATATATCGCGATAAGAAGTTATTCGTCCCTTGTCTGACTTCAACAAGGAATCGGTAAATGTCACATTTAAACAAATCATATGGCATAGGGTCCCTGGTTTTGTCTTGATTTTATAAATATAATATATATTTTGGTATCATGTGGAAAGGATTCCTTAGGTTTTCTCATTTGTTCGTGGTCAAAAAGTTAGTTGTATGGAGTTCTCCCCCGAATGCACCAAATATGGTTCCCAAACAGGATCTTTCGTTGTTAGTTCTGTGTGGTGTAGTTATTTTCATGCTGGAAAGGTCTAACTACATCTCTATGTCGGATTTATCATTAATTCACCTATAATTCTTAGCAAGTAGCAAGATGTTCTTAGGATGCCAGAAATCCCCTACTCTGTATTTGTATCAAGCTACAATATAATCTAGGTAGATTTCCATTCTATGTCTTCCTAAGTTCATCTGTCATCTGAGGGACCTTAGGCATGTAAATTTCCTTGGTTGAGTTGATTGTTTGTGGTTTGATTGAGAAGTAATTACTATTCCATTTAGTGCCATCTGGGAATTCTTATACCCTTTAAATGCATCATGGGAACCAGCCATAAGTACCTGAGATTACCTGTTGGTTTATAGTTATAGTGCCTTAGATGCCCCTTTTGAACTTTTGGATTAATTTTACCTTGAGTTCTACTTCGATGAGTTTGATGGGCAGAGAGAGTTGGTGTTTCTGTTTATGTTGTCATACAGTGGAGAAGTGATCATGCAGAATCCTGGAGGAAGGTATGCCTGTCCCCTCGGGGGCAAGGATCATTACTCATCCCTCAATCTCTCAGAACTCAACCTTTTCTTGTTTTAACCTTTAAAAGGCGCATGATTCTTTTCTACTGCTTTGACGATAGGTTGAGCGTTCCATCATTGCGTCTGTTAGGATGGATATCCAGAAATTGTTACCAATTGCAGCTTGAAGACTCGAAGTTCCAGATTGCTGCATGATATATTTTAGTCAGGGTTTTTTGTAGATCAACTTGTTTTCAGGAATTCTCCTTCTTGGAAGTTTCATGATTGGAGCTGTTCAACCTTAGTTGGATTTTGTTATTGCGGATTCTATTGCTCTGGAGCAAATGTGCAACAAAACCTACATGATCTGGAGGGAGACTAGAGTAGAAAGCATGAATAGGCTTAGGCTTTTTCCTAAATTTGATTTTGAATGCAGGTTCTCTAGTTATTTGTTATTCTCATTTCATACAACGAAATGGCATCAGTGGCTGACGAATACAAGGGCAATCCATGCATCGAATCCAAAATATTACAAACTGTGTTAGCTGAAGAGACTGACATCAGAACCAGGTCAGAGTCTATTGAGTCGGACTTGCAGCCCTCCTATGAAGACCTCAAAGCTGAAAAAGAACGTACACATGTGGCAACTGTCACGGGCAATGAAATATTAGATCAAGGACACCTGAAGTATGGGTATGGTCTTCTAGCTTTGCATGTTAATGCTGGTTGATGCTACATTTGTTGATCTCATGCTAACAATCTGATCTTTGGTTGGCAGATGTTCTCATTATCGGCGTAGGTGTCGCATTAGAGCTCCATGTTGCAATGAAATCTTCAGTTGCCGTCACTGTCATAATGAGGCAAAGGTACTCTCATATCTATAAAATTTCATTAAGGTTTCATGATTGTCTGAGCTTACTTTGTATGGGCTATCAGATTAGAGGAGTTGGAACAAAAGGTTATGTATAAATACCAAAAGGTCTGTATAACTATGCATCATATAACCATTAAGTTAAACCTTGTACGTAACATTGGTTGGATTTTACCTGGGGTTGGGGACTAATTTACTTCCTTTTTTTCTTCTCTTTCATTTGGTGGTGGGACGTGGGTGGGACTCAAGTGGTGGTCAGTTTCCGGCTCTTATGAAAATATTAAGTGATACTGACCTACTCATTTCTTGGTCATCAGAACAGCATTGGCATCGACCTAAAGCTCAGACATGATATGCCCCGACACTTGGTTGAGAAGGTAGTTTTTTACTTAGATCTCTCTCTATATATCTTCCAGCCCTCTATATTTTGCTGTATTTTGTGAAGAGGTTTATCTTCCAAATATCTGTTTTTGTTTTTTTCAGTTATCCCACTAAAACTATTTCATTGAATTTTTCAGGTCATATGTGCACTTTGTGATACTGAACAGGAGGTTAGTGCTCCTCTCTTTTACAGCCCTCAGGGACTATGCAAATCTATCTGACCCCCCACCCCCCCACCCCAACCCACACCAAAAAAAAAAAAAAAAAAGAACACACACACACATTTCTCTCTCTCTCAAGCATTTTCCCCTTTGTGTGGTCGTTCTCAGGTTCAACAAGTTTGCAAAAATTGTGGCGTATGCATGGGGAGATACTTTTGTGGGATTTGCAAGCTGTTCGATGATGATGTAAGAAAGACTTTACAATGCATTCTCTTGTGTCTGTGCTTATTGTTTATTGAGTGGAACTCAACAATATATCTAGAAAAAAGGTTTTTGAGTTGAAAGTCACAAAATTTTGCATGATAATGTTGTGTAATTGAGACATGACGGGCTAAAATTCTGAATTCTCCTTTTCTGCAGACATCCAAACAGCAGTATCATTGTGAAGGTTGTGGGATATGCAGGTACTTATTCCCATCTCTATGTTTTGCCATATAGCAAGGGAAAGATAAACAGTGCAACATATAACAACCTTAGGGGGCAAGAATTCTTGTTCTAATCCAAGGGTTCTCGTTTAAGTGGCAGTATCACATATTCTAGTGTACAAAAATTACGATTAAAATAGGCCTTTTCATCAAGCAAAGGCATCTTATCGTGCTTCCTTTGCTTTATTTTAGGATTGGGGGCGCAGAGAATTACTTCCACTGTAATAAATGTGGTAAGGCTTTATAATTTTGTGTACTTGACAATGACCTGAATCTGCAGTTTGGTGCAAGTGGATATCAATGTTTCTTGCTTCTCAGGTTTACTTTGATCTCCGTGTTATGCAGGTTGCTGCTACTCCGCGCTTCTGAAAAGCAGCCATCCTTGTGTGGAGAGGGCAATGCACCAGGATTGTCCTGTTTGCTTCGAGGTACTAATCCTGTAATCAACTCTTCTGTTTATCATGGTTTTCTTCACTCAGGCCCAGATCAACTTAGCCAAGCGTTCATTATTATGCAGTATCTCTTTGAGTCGAGAAATGATGTCATTGCTTTGCCATGCGGGCACACCATACACAAGGCTTGCTTGGAAGAAATGAAAGATCACTATCAGTATGTCATGATCTCTGCCGCTTTCTCTCTTTTTTCCTGGCCCTTTAGATAGCTCATTTGGAAATGACGCGGTCTTGTAAACAGGTATGCGTGCCCCATATGCTCTAAGTCGGTATGTGATATGTCGAAAGTGTGGGAGAAGTTTGACATGGAGATCGAAGCCACACCAATGCCACCAGGCTGTGAAAACAAGATGGTATGTAGATAACATTCACAACCATCCCATCCTGAAAATCTGAATTGTAATTTTTGCATTTGGGAACAACACGTGGACTAAGGAGTGGTTGATGACAGGTTTGGATACTTTGCAACGACTGTGAATGCAAATCGGAAGTAAAATATCACGTGGTTGCCCATAAATGTCCAAATTGCAAGTCTTACAACACTCGTCAAACCAGAGGGCTCGACAGATAGGTATATGTATATGGATATGTGATTTCTTGCCCTTATAGTGCAATGAAAGCAATTGCTGTTGCTGGAAGCACAAGTAGGGAATGCTTCTTTTTTTATCCCATTGTATTTTTCCCATCTTTTTGTTCAATAATCACTCTTCTCTAGCTTGTAATCTGTAGCAAATATTTTTCACTGCTATATCCGAAAGTGCATTTGTTTAGGATTCGATATGTTTGCATGTGTTTCTCTTGGCTCCCTTGAGTGGTTGCTCCCCCACATTTAGCATCTTAGATCTATTAGACTTACGTAGTTTACTATAGGTTTGTGGTAGTCTCGACATTAGATTTAGATATACGCGCTGCGCCGCGTTTCTTGGTTATTGTATTAGCCTTCTCATAGAGCGTTTTGGGTTTTGGTACAGCTTTTTGTATACTCTTTCTTTTCATCTTCTTTATACAAGCACCTATTCAGCAAAGAGAAGGGTGGGAAAGTCATTTTTGTCTTTTCGAAATTGGGCAGGATTCCTCATCTGATTGTTTTCCTCTTTTCTCTGGAACATGAGCACAGTGGTGCACATTTGATACTTGTAATATAACAAGATTAGAATGTCTGGAAGGATTCGACTGAATCTTTTGTAAAATTGCACTCTTTCGAGTGCAGACTGTCTTCTGCAACTGGGAAGATTGATGACTGATATTTGGTTAAAACTCGTGTTCTATTTTGTTTATTTGGTTAACAAATGGATGTTTTAGTTCGTTTCTTGGACATTGATAAACTTGTTTATTTAGTGCTACTAGTACTACGCACGTGCGTTACACGTGGTTATAATTTTTTACTATTATTTAATAAAAAATTAATTTGAACATAAGATAATTGTACATTGTGATCATATATATACATAACTTCGTAGATTATTCAATGTAATAAAAATTAATCCATTGAACAAACATAATTTTGAATGAACTAAAAACTAAAGGAATCACAAAAGAGAAAAAGAAAAGTTAAATAACCTTAGTATTGATAAATAAGTTATAATAATTAACGTTAAAAGATTCGTAAAAAGCGACATTGTAGAAATATTTTAGTCTTACAAGATTTTCTATTATACATGTAAAGTTTGATTTATTCAAACTATTGTTTACTTCTTATTATACACATATTTGATCATCATTAATATATCTTGAATAAAGTTATACGATGATTGAAAAAATTATATACGGAATAATGAGGCATATAACATTTTGAAGAAAAACACATTTTTAATTGTGTCATTATATCATCAACTGGCATCCATAAGTCAATTATTTGTTTATATACTCACAAAATATTAGGCCCAACATATTTTTCTATAATTCTCTAATAAATAATTTCGATTTCAATATATATTTGCACATGAAATTCTTTACGTATTTTAATGTGAGGAAAAACTTCCAGCAATTTAGTATCAAGGTCAAACATCCAACTTTTGTTATGAAAATTATTTTCTAATTTTATTATTATTATTAAGTATAACACTCTTTAATATAATTTACATATCGATTTAAGATTGCTTATTTCAAATTTCCTTAATTATCTTCTCAATGCAACGTCGAAATTTAAAGATTATGTGATTTAAAATAAAAATTCTACTATAGTATAATTACAAAATAAATAATATTTTTTATGGAAGGTTGACTATATACATAGTGTCTCACAATCTTCAATCAAGACACATGCTACAATCTATATAAAATATAATATTTTTTTAACTAATTTGTAATGTCTTTAATTCCTTATTTAGTTATAGTGAAATACTCCTAATTTTTTCAAACATTGCACATCCATTTAAAAATCTTATATATACATGTTTAAACCACGCATTCCGATTTTATTTTTTATTTAGGGTATACCGTACTCTATTCGACGTAATTATTTTTCTAATCTATTGTCAAGTTAATATTAACATTCACATTTCACTTTCTTTATTTTTTAGCATGTTTTAGTTTAATTATGTGATACCATTCACATAGTACAATTGAATCATTCACAGTATAACTTAGTTCATTATTTTTTTTATCGTTCTTTTTTATTCTTTATTGTACCCTATAATTTATATAGTATAGTAAATTCATTTATCAAGTTATTACATATGCTTAAAAATCTATGTATAATATTTTTATTGATTTAATAATTTGTTTAATGTAGATCTTAAATATTTAAAAGAATTGCAACTATTCATGTCCACTAATTTTTACGTTTGCCATTTTATTATTTCTCTTATTAGTACGATAAAATTTCACACTTCGGTCTAAACTTCAATTATTATAAACCTTGTGAATTTTTATGTCGCTCTCCAAGTTTCTAACATAACAATTTTTTCTTTGGTACTAAAATTACATCATGGTATGTGGTTAAAAATGATGTTCAACTTATAGACTTATTTGAATAAAATCGATCCATTGTATAGATCAACAGTATTTAAATTTACACAATATCACTACCAATGCATTTATAGTTTTTATATCTTCATATAAATCTTTAACATGATTTCATATATAAGCTACTTTTACCACTTTCCTCCATCTTTTTCATCTTATGAAAGATGGTTATCGGTTCAAGAACGTAAGGTGCCCATGCTTTTTCAGGGTAAGAAGGGGTAGAGAAAATGCCCCGAGCCAATGTTCGAGTACTAGGCGCTACGGCGCTGAAGTAACCCACGCCATACTCCCAGGAAAAGCTCGAACGACCTTTAAACAAAAAAACAAAAGGGTACCTGTACCCGAAACCGACACAGGTGGGTAGGTAGAGAATACCTAGGGGCGCGAGACAACTCTCTCTAAGGAACTCGGCAAAATAGCCCCGTAACTTCGGGAGAAGGGGTGCCTCCTCACAAAGGGGGTCGCAGTGACCAGGTCCGGGCGACTGTTTACCAAAAACACAGGTCTCCGCAAAGTCATAAGACCATGTATGGGGGCTGACGCCTGCCCAGTGCCGGAAGGTCAAGGAAGTTAGTGACCTGATGACAGAGGAGCCGGCGACCGAAGCCCCGGTGAACGGCGGCCGTAACTATAATGGTCCTAAGGTAGCGAAATTCCTTGTCGGGTAAGTTCCGACCCGCACGAAAGGCGTAACGATCTGGGCACTGTCTCGGAGAGAGGCTCGGTGAAATAGACATGTCTGTGAAGATGCGGACTACCTGCACCTGGACAGAAAGACCCTATGAAGCTTGACTGTTCCCTGGGATTGGGTTTGGGCCTTTCCTGCGCAGCTTAGGTGGAAGGCAAAGAAGGCCCCCTTCCGGGGGGGCCCGATCCATCAGTGAGATACCACTCTGGAAGAGCTAGAATTCTAACCTTGTGTCAGGACCTACGGGCCGAGGGACATATATATGACTTTATCGTATCCTTTTTTAATTCGTAAATCAATTATTATTTTCCCTTGTTGTAATGTTTATAAATGTTACTTATGAAGTATATCGATTTCATTCTTCTAAAATCATTGAAAATAAATATAATATATAATCTCATTTCCTACAATCATAATAATTGGATTTATATTTACTTAGTAACATTCATACAAAGAAATTTAGCGTGTAAACATATATATTGCTAGTTTAATCTAAATTTAAATAGTAAGGCTAAATGTATGCCTAGTTTAATCCAAATTTTGAAATACTACATTGTAATAATTAACTTGTATGTACATCTACCTATAATATAGATATTTAAATTTTTTGTTTTTGTATTCTTTTCTCATAGTGTAATATGTCTGACTCTATCATATTAGTCTATTCTTTGATTTTTTTATTATATTACCTAGACTCGTCTATTATAAAAAAAATTATAATGAAAATTCACTTAGACCCTTTAATTAATATTTATAATTTTACGCTATTTTTTTATAATGTTATTTATTATGTTAATAAAGTTATATCTACTAATAATAAAGTATATTCATAAGTTTGTGTTATCTTTCTTCACAATGCATTTTCTCACTTCTATTCATTTTATCATCATATAGTTCTTATTCAATGATTTTGATATTATTTTCTATTGTTGGACTTTGATAAAGTGGTATACACAAAAACACATACAATTTCCTAACATGTCTTTTTATTCACTCAAAAGTCAATTTAAAAATATAATCTTAGCAATTTCACATGCAAGTCAATTTCTTCTTTGATTTTAGTACTTGCTTCAAGTTTATATTATAATGAAGTTTAAGTTACTATGCTCTAACCCTTGTTCAATTCAATATTTTACACTTTAATCTAAATATTGTATATTTAAATTTTATTTTTCATTAGATAACTTATATAAATTCTACTATTGTTTCTCAATGTTGTAATATTTATACTTCAATAATTTAGAAATTTAGGGAGATTATTGCAAGTAGCAAATTTATAATATTCAAATTTCGACAAATAAATTGTTACTATTAGATAAGTATTATTCTAATTTATATTTATAATAAGAGTGGATTGTTTTATTTATGACCAAATACTATTTAAGAATTTGTTAATAATTTATACATAGTAATATAAATCATTGTGAATCATTTACACATTGTTCTAACATATAATGTTTTCATTTTTTAAATAGACTAAAAGATTTAATTTAATCTCATCTATTTTTTCCAAAAATTCTTTAATGACATTTTTTTTTTTAATTTAACTTTCAATCATTTCTATATAGTAAAAAAATATAAGTACAATCATATATCAACAATCTTGTGTCTATTATTCGACTATGAAGTCAAACTTATAACTATTGAAATCATATTAAACTATTATATTTTACATATTTTAAATATTTTATCATATAAGTATCATTAATCTTGAGTCATTCATATATTGTGGTAAATTAAATATTATATAATACACTATCGTTGTCTTATCAATATATTTTTTGTTGTAGTTATTGGAATGAGTATATATATATGTTATAGCTACGTACCGTACCTAAATTAAAAAAAGTAAACTAAAAATTATCTCCAAAAAATTAAAGATGATTAATTAAATCAATAAGAGCTTTCAATATTATTCATTGTTCTAATTTTTATGTATATTGTTTTTTCTTCTTGTTGCTAATCCTAAAATCTATTAGTACTTTTTCGCCATGAAAACACAAAAACTTAATATAACATTCAGTACCTAAATATCTTTATTGTATACCACTATTGCAAGTTAAGATTCTTGTGGTTATTATCCTAACAAAGAAGTCAAAGTTTCGAGCTATTAAACTCCTATTAAACTATGCTTAATTTTCTATACATATATAAATGTCTTTTGTATATATTTTAATTTTGAGAACCATAAACTAAAGTACTTTAATATTCATAATATCTTATATTCTTATTCCTTTTTAGTAATATATATTATATTATTTTTAATTTTTTAATATACTTTCTTCAATTCTTCATAAATTTCATATAATTCTTTTAATTGGATTCTTTTACAATTGTAGAGAAAGGAGAAAGATCGATTCACAAAATTTAAGAGTAAATATAAGGAATATGATACACTATAGTTGTCCTGTCAATTCTTGTTTTTTTTTTTTTTGTTACGAAGAGTAGAATGAGTATATATATTATAACTACGTACCTAAGTTAAAAATAAAAAGTAAACTAAAAATAAATAAAAAATCTCTAAAATGAAAAATGATAAATAAGAGCTTTCACTATTATTCAATTGTTCTAAGTTTATGTGTATAATTTTTTTCTTGTTGTTGCTAATCGTAAAACCTTTTAGTATTTTTTTCACCATGAAAACATCAAAACTTAATAGTTTTGCAAACATTTAATATCTAAATAACTCTAAAGTACCACTATTCGAAATTAAAAGTCTTGGAATCATTATCCTAGTAAATAAGTCAAACTTTGAAGTTACTAAAGTCCTATAATACGTTTAAATTTCTATAATTTTCTTATAAATACATAAATATCTTTTGTGTAACTTCAATTATTCAATATCCTGAGAATCATATACTAAAGTAATTTTACTTATTGTAAGTACATTTTGTGATAATCGATCTTTCTCCTTTCTCTTCAATTATAGAAGAAACCAATTAGAAAAATTATCAGAAATTTATGAAGAATCGAATAAAATATAAACAAATAAAAAGAATATAATGTATTTTACCACAAATAAATAATAATATATTATGAATATTTAGGTTCAGCTTATATCATCAGTTGAACTATATATAATATTAAATGTGATAGAAAATTTCATAAGTTGAGACTTGAGAGATGAATTTCAATTATAAAATGAATCTTACTAAATAAATAAAACTTTAAAAAATAAAGTTACTAAATTAGCCTTAAACTTTTGCTAATTAATGGTTTTTTTCTTTTTCTATATATATATATATATATATATATATATATATATATATATTTTTTGACAATTATATAAACGAATCTCATTATAAAAGAGATAAGAAATTTATAAAGAAACTTAAAAAAAAATAATAATGTTATGTATATTATTAAAATATATATATATATATAGAATATGATTAATATGTAGGTTCAACTTATGCCATTAGATGAATTATATATCATATCCATTAATTTTTTTAGGGTATCCTATCTATGAATTGATAAATAAACTATATAGGGCTCTAACCAAATAAATAAAACTTTGAGAATATAGTTAATAAACCAACCTTAAAAACTAAAATTCTTTAATAATATAATAGGCAAATCAAATTTTGTCTAACTATATAAAAAAATTATATTCAAAGATATAGTTTATAAATAAAACTTTAAAGATATAGTTACCAAACTAACCTTAAAAATTAAACACTACAACATAAATGACTTTATGTAACATTTCGTTTGTAACACTTTTAAAATTTTAACTTTTATGTAACACTTTTGTAACACTTATGAATATGTAACGCTTTTATGTAACACTTTTGTAACATTTGCGAATATGTAACACTTTCGTGTAACACTTTTAGAATATGTAACGCTTTGAACGTAACACTTTTAAATTGTAACACATTTAGGTAGCACTTTTAAATAAGTAACACTTTTTACGCAACACTTTTGAATAAGTAACACTTTTATGTAACACTTATAAATAAGTAACAATTGTAAATAATAAAATTATTTATTTTATTTTAAACTAATTAAATATTTGTGGATTATTTTTCTTATGTGACTTTTATTTTTATTTGTCTCATGTGTTACATCTTAATTATCACAACAGAATACCTGTAACATAAGTGGTGAAAATGATCGACTCATACCTACAAAAATAACAATCTATTAGAGCACCTAAAGATTTACTTATTCGTTAAGAATAAATTAAATTTTATTTGTGACTTATTTGTGGTTTTACTAAACAATTACAAAATAGACTTGTAGCTTTAAGAATTTGAATATATTTCTTAAGTGTGAGAACCTAGATTTGGGACATTTGGTCATGTATCTTCATGTTTGTAAGTGTATTTTTTTATTTAAAATCTGTAAAAAATAACAATGAAGGTGTCTTAATACATAAAATTATGGTAATTAAAATTAATGATAATGTCTTAAGATTTATATACAATAACTAGATGTATAAAATTAATGTGATATAAAATAAGGTATATATATATATAAGTGGGTGAAAATGAAAAAAAAATGGAAATATTGTGTCAAATTGATATGAATAATCTAAATAAAATTAAGTTAGATTGTAGTTTGATGAAAACTTAATTTTGAGTGTATTTTATTGATGTTACAATAAAATCTTGTGTATATATTGTTTTTCTTACAAAAAAAAACTAAAATGTTATTGTAGCCTAGTGGTTAAGACTTTGCACTTAAGCTCCTGCAATCTAGCAACCTGGGTTCGAAACCCAGCAATGACAATTTTTTTATTTTTTTCTTCAATTAAAAGTGTTACATAAAGGGGGTTATGTGTAGAGATGGCAAAACTGGCCCGGCCCGAAATATAGAGCGGGCTAGGCCGGAATATTAGAGGCCCGAACAAATTCGGGCTTTTTTGGCCCGGCCCGAACGGGCTTTTCTTTTGGCGGGCCAAGCCCGGCCCGACCCGAAAGCCCGCGGGGCGGCCCGATGGAATTGAATTTTTTTCCCGTCACTAATCGAATAAGAAAAATTTAGGAATTAAGTAATATCTTGTGTACTATTTGAAACATGTTTTTCTTTTTTCTTTTTCTAGCAGAGCATAAATGTATCTATTTACCGAGAAATTAAAACATTTGACTAATTTAATACTCTATTTTCTTCAGTTTTATTAGCAGAAGATGGAAAATGAATTAGATCCAAGCATGCTCATTAATTATTATGTGTCGAAAAATGAAAAATTGATTAACATGTAGTATAGTACGTACACAAAAATTAAATAACTTGTGACATATATATAACTATATATCATCATCCATTCCTTCTTTATTATTATTATTATTATTGTTTTATCTGGGGTTTAAGACATGCCTATAGATTAATAGATATCATTCATTGCAACGAATAATAATATATTATCTTCCGATCAAGATTTTTCTTAAGAGAATTAAACTGAAGTTCGCATCAATATATAATTCTACTTCATGGTTAAAGTAATAAAAAAAAAAAAAAAAAAAACTCATTGGTGGGCTTTTTTGGCCTGATGGCCCGATGGCCCGAGGTCCTCCGGGCCGGGCCTAGCATTTCTAGGCCCGAAATAAATCGGGCCCGGCCCGACCCGGCCCAAACTTTTCCTTGGCCCGACTAGGCCCGGCCCGAGCCCGCCGGGCCGCCCGAATTGCCACCTCTAGTTATGTGTAACATTTTTTTAGTGTTACCGTAAAGTGTTACAATTTAAAATCTAATGTAACACTTATTAAAAGTGTTACTAAAGATCATCAAAAGTGTTACATTAGACTTTAGGTAGCACCGACAAATGTAACACCAATAAAGTGTTACATAAAGTCTATAGTAACATATTTTGGTATATATGTAACACTTTTTGGGTGTTACATTAGCTCATTTATGTTGTAGTGAAAATTCATTAAGGATATAATAGGCAAATCAAATTTTGTAAGAAACAACTCACACTTTTATAATAGAAGTAGATTGTATAATCTTTTGTTATAGTGGACATCCTACTTAAGCTTTTCTCTTTTCTTCTTTTTAAAATGGTATGTTTATTTAATGTTTTGAATAAAGTTAATTAGTTGTTACGAGTAGATGGTCGCTAGATGTAGTCAGACAAATTCTACGTTCGTGGAAAATCTAAACACTCTCAACCACTTACGATCTGATTCGAATTTGAATAAAAATAACCTAATGAAACACTCGCTTGTTTGTGTTTTTATCCAATTTCATTCTTTCTGTCTGAATTTTAGTTTTTTCTTTAATTTTTTTTATATAGAAGATGTAGAGAGATGAGACTTTGATTGGGATATGGAAACAACGTAATGATTATGATCTATGTAAGTTAGCTTTTTAAAGAGAATTCGGACAAATTAAGAGTGTTCAATGGTGGAGTTTTTTTTTCTTTTTTTTTTTTTTAAAATTATTTTAGTATACAAAAATATTTATATATAGTTGTGAATGGGACAGAAAGCTAGGAGTCTTGAAGCTCAATGACATTGTCCTTGGTTTAAAACCAAGAGGTTTATGGTTCTCGTCTCATCTTCCTCCCATATTTCATTATACTCGCAAAGAAACATGGAAAATGGGAAAATAGATCTCATTGATTTGTTATTGAATTTGTAATTCAGTAATGGTTTAGATTTATATTTAGCTTACATCCGTAGTTGGACAGTGATATGATTGGGCATCCTACAACAAAGTGTTGGACATCAAAATAATGTCGTTTTAACTTTGACATAAAATGACGTCGTCGTGATTTAGATTCAAACATCTTTTTTGTGTCCAATGCTGTGTGCTGGGGCATCTGTCCAGTAGAGGATCCATATCCGACATTTTTTGTTGATGATGGAAAGAATAAATAGTAAAGAAAATAATGTACAAAAGAGAGACAAGTTGGTTTCAAATGTTTGTACCAGAAAAGGAAACATGATATGCATTCTGTTTTTTCTCTTGCAAACTGTGGAGTAGAATCCCTCTACTATTTGATATAAACTAAGGGCCCGCTTGATTGGGGGTTTAGGTGTAAGGAATGAAAATGAATGAGAATTCATTTTCATTTATGGTGCTTGGTACATAACAAATAAGTTAATCATTGTCCCCTTTTATTAACAATTTCCCTCATTTCATTCTATTATATGATTGACCCTTCATTCATATCTATTACCATTGCCATTGATAATTTGCAACCAAGCGGGTTCTAAAGTTCAATTCTAAGTTTGGGCATGTATGCACTGCCGGAGGGAACGACATGAGAAGATTTTGAGTGATGAACAAGTAAAGAGGTGGTGTGGTTAAGTTTATTTTAGATATTTCATAAATTGTTTTAAGAACTTATAATATATGACTACGTAAAAATTTATAGGCTAAATGACATGACTTACTATGAATTAAGGGGACAAAAGATTCATCATCAATACATATTTTGGTTAGTATATGAAGTATGCATGGTGTTTGTGTAGTGTGTCACTGTGTCTAGTGTGTATAATTCGTGTGAAGAAATTGCGTATTGTGTATCATGTGTAACGCTCATGGACGGATCTACTAAATTTTTACAGTTGAAGCATCAAATTATGCAGATGAAACAAAAACTCTGTTTAAGGCTACGAATAATATTTGCGTATGCAATAATACTAAGTTTTCTATACGTTTGTTGTGAGCGAATCAATAATTTTATATTTTATTTTGTTTCATGTTGTGACTTTTCTATGTTATCATATATAACTTCTAATAGTATAAATATAATAGGAAAAATAAAAAAATAAAAAAATTAATACCGAAATAAAATTAAACTGGTATACTCACGTGATCACCTATACATGCGAAAGGCAAAATTTACAAATTTTTCAACGTTTCGCGATTTTGATAAATATAGCAAAATTTTTCAATAATTATCGATTAAATCATAATCAACATATCTCACAATCTCCACATTGATTATTTATCATCTGTTTTGGACGGAGTCCAGGTAGATTTTTGTTAGGTTTTCTTTCAAAATGTCTCATATTAATGGAGATCCACATATCTCGCAACATGTCCATGATCGTTCCCTTGTAATTTTGATATACGATTTGTTTGACTATCCCAACAATTCCTCATTTCACACAAATACCGCTAAGTTTCCCCTCGAATGACAATCTCCATTAAATCACCCCACCATCATCGAGCCTCCCATCGAAAAATAATTTTCATCAAGTTCCATTGAGTCTACCTACCATCATTGTGTTTTGGGCAACATCTTGTGTGAATTCAATATTGCTCGGAACTCCGAAGTATCTCGGTCAGCTCTGTCTGAACTCACCACCTCCTTTTGGTACTCCTAGGATTACATCGATTTATTCGAGGATGTAACTCTAATACCACTTATTGAACCTTGATGAACCCTTGATATTCGCATTGGTATGTTATTGCTTATTTTTTTCTAAGTCACCATAATTTTGTTTCTAGGTTCCTCCCAAAAGGGTTTATACCGATGTGGATCCATATCTCTCATAATATACTCATAATTATTTCATTATAATTCCTATACGGAATTGGGTTGACTATTCTAACATTTATTTCATCATTCCGTCGTTTTGAAGGTTGACTTCTAAATTTTATTACGTAACAATTGATTTTTTTAGTACATTTAGGGGTGACATACCGAATCGAATCGTATTGATATTTTTTGCCGCATACCGTATACCATACCGAAAAGTTCAGTATAACAAAATTCATATCGATACCGTACTGAATATTTCGGTATACCAAAGTTTCGGTATGACATTCAGTTCATACCGAATACTCGGTATACCAAAATATATATACGATAATGGTATTACGGTTTCATTCCGATTTACCAAATTTTTAATACCGAAAATAACAAATTATACCAAAATTACCGAACTCTACGTATACCGAAATTAACAAAATATACCGAAAACAATAAACTTTACCAAAAATTACTGAATATTGATATACCAATTATTTCGGTATATAACGTAATACCATACTTACCGATTATTTCGGTATATACTGAAACACCGTGTCAATTTAGTTCGATATCTCGATATATATTGAAATACCAAAAATTCAATATATATACCAAAAATTTCGGTACGATACCTTATCATATAAAAAAAGTTGATATTTTTGGTATTTTTCGGTATGATATGTGCGGTATGCCGAAATTTCGATAGTTGTTTGTCACTCCTAAATACATGAGGAATATAAAGGTTGTGATTGGGTCTTGAACCCGTAACCCCTGGATTCTATATCAAAAGTGAGTTGCGACAATTAAATGATTGTAAGTTAAGCTTTTCTTTGCAAGTGGGTTTGAGATAAAATTAATGTTCTTAAAATAAGTAATAGGAAGTCAGGATGGCCGAGTGGTCTAAGGCGCCAGACTCAAGTTCTGGTCTACGTATGTGGGCGTGGGTTCAAATCCCACTTCTGACAATCATTTTTAATTCCATTCCTCTTATGCATTTATTTATTCCAATAATTTTCATATATTCCATCCCATTTTCCCTTTTTAAAATTTATGCATTTCATTTTGTTCTTATTCCAAATATTATTATTTTTGTTATTTTTAAATTATATGCATTTGCTTTAGCTTTATTCAATTCAAAGTTTTTTTTTTTTTTTTTTTTTTTTTGAGTAAATTCAATTAAAAGTTTTATTTCACCATCATTCTCCAAACCACCGCCCAACATGTCTTCCTTCAAGTATTTAAAAATTCATGGGAAAAATATTAAATTAAACAAAGAGTGGCACTTTACAAGTTTAGGATTAGAACTAGAACTTCCCATCCTACAATGCTCGGTTTATAAATCGATTTATTAATATGGATATAATGTAACGAAATGTTAGGTGAAAATTTATTAAATAGCGTAAAATTATATGCTTGGTGTAAATATATTTGTTATCCTTGTAAAATAGTCTTCCTAATTTTCTAGTGTGTTTCACATATCAAGTGTTTCCCAAGTTATTTTTTAGAATAATGTCATCTTTTTTGTTTTATATAAAAGTATATAACAAACCAAATATACCAATTTGTCATACTAAATTTGTTTATGTTCTTCACTAATTTGGACCTAACAAACTTATATCGTTTCACTAATTTCTCCGTAAATAAAATAACTCAAATAACATAAATTATAAAGATACCAAAAAGTAAAACTAAACAAAATAATTTTACATTTTTCAGTAAAACTTAGAATTTCTTATATAATCTCACATATTTCATATAAAAGTATTTTGAATATAATATATATATCGTTGTTAACCAGGCCATAAAAGTGTTTTGTGTTTGAAACTGGACATCTTACATTTTCAAAAAAAGTAATACTTAACATCTTATACACACACTCGCGCGCGCACATATATGTCAAACAATATATTTGCGTAATTGAGCATTCAAAATTTGATTAAAAGTCATGATAAGAGGATCGATATTTTCATAAAAAGTTAAAAGTGAAAGTTTATAAGTTTCTGAGATTTTGGCGGGAAAAGAACAAACAAAATATAAAAAAATGATTATTGTTGAAGGAAACACAATTAGCGTACCTTCGTCAAAAGTAACTGGAAGAGTAATTTATGTATTCACTAAATATTGACCCTCTACACATAAAGATTTGATGAATAAGATATCCATAACTCTTGTGCGTCTCTTTCTTGTTTCTTTTCTATATTTCTTGCAATACGTTATCAGTACAACGCTCTATCAAAATTCAAAAACCCAAATCATATTCCGCCCCCTTAGATCAATCGAAAAAATCTTTTGATCTCGATGTTGAGAGAAGGTTTTGTATTTCAACAGAAACGAACCAAAAATTATATCTAAAACAATCTTGGAATTAATTCTTTTGTGATGGTCGAGACTCTCGCCCACTCTTCTGTGAAGAGACGTAATTTTCTATAGCTAAGCTCAAATGAGAATGAAAGAAGAATTGGAAAAAGAAACAAGATTCTTCATTCGTAAAACTGTAGACTTGAGAAAGTGTTGGTACATTTGTGTATCAACTATATATAGGAGATGCTAGTCATCTCCGTTTACAAAAATATCTAAAACTATATCTAACAGAATGTTATTATAACAAACTCTATTTACTACTTAAATAATTATGATACAAAAAATAAGTTTACAAACTGTGAAATGAGTATTTTATACTCTAACAATTGCTGACTACTAAGGTACAACTTTTAAGATTAAAGCAGTGATACTAAACACATGTTGATGCTTTATGAGTTGTTTGGGACAATCTAATACTCCCTCTGTCTTGAGATAATTTGCACACTTTTCTTTTCGGGATGTCCCGATATAATTTGCACACTCTTAAAAATGATTTTTCTCTTACAATTTTTACCCTTAAAATTTCCACCTTTGAAAAAATTAATTAAAAAATAAAAAACATTTTTTTCTTATTTCACGTATTGGAAGGAGTGTGTAAATTATCTCCGGATGAAGGATTAATTAATATTCATGTTGATGTATATCATATCCGTGGCGAATGATTATGGGTTTTGATATGAAGTTCATATACATAAATTAGTGGAATAGTAATGATAGTATGTAAATCTGTTGATTGGTTTCAGAAACAAAAACAAATAACTATTTGTTATTTCCATAATCTAAATTCTTGGGATTGGTGCACAGAATGATTGTCATTGTATTTGTATGTGTTTATATAAATACATTTGGATTTTCCGTTAAGATTGCGTGATCTATATTTATGATTTTTGCATGATTAGCTTCTTTAATGATTAACATGTCTCCTTCTGTTTGAGAGGATGTTTGAATAAACTTATTTAAAACATTTTATAATTTTTTTCATTTAATAAGATGTTTTTAGAGTTTATAAGTAAGTTCTAGAAGTGATTTGATCAAATAATTTATAACATCTCTTCCACATCTTATAAGATATTGATGTGTTTGGTAAATAAGATCTTTTTATAATTATAATTACCAAAAAAGTGTATCTAAAAAGAGATTATGAAAAAGAATGGAGGGGTGGTACGTTTCTTAAAAGAGCTTATAAGCTCTTGAGGAGCTTAATTATAAGCTCCGTTTAAAAAAACTAGTCAAACAAATTTTGAGAGCTTACAAACTCTTACACATCTTATAAGATGTCTTAGGTCTTATAAGCTATGCACATGACACAAGTGCTCCTATGCTTACAATTGATTTATACGCCTATTTTTCGCAATAATGAACTTTTACCTGATTTTATATGATACTAGATAATAGCCTGTGCGACACGAGTTATTTTAGTAGTTAATTTGAAATTATAGTTTAGTGCATTGTTTTCTTTTATTGGAGGAAAAGTAAACAATATGTTAAGTAAAACATAATTACATCGTTGGTAGCCAACAACATATGGATTAAACCATGAGTAGGTCTTGGGTGAATCCAACACACAATAAGTTTATTGTGCACTCCCCAATTTAATTTGAAAATTAGATATATATTAAGGGCTGCGTCTAAATACACAATAGGGCTTGTGGCGTAGCGGTCAAAGCCTATATGCGCGCGCTGTGAGGTCTTGTGTTTGAGTCTCAGCGCGCGCAGGTTTTTTAATTTTTTTCTATTCAAATTAATAATATATGTTTATATATATATATAGAGGCATGTTTGTTATCACATAAGAGACACTAGCTTAGGTGGTAAAATCCTAAATTGTTAGATATTAGGGTATGAGTTCGAATCTCATCTTCTCCAATTTTTTTCTATATATGTGCACTTTTTATATTATTTAAGATAATATAATATATTATTTAAAAAAATTATATATTATTCAAAAAAAATGTGCATACCTGTAACATACCATATATTATTACGCAATATAATATATACTATTACGAAATATAACATATACTATAACGTATATATTATTAAACAACAGAAAAAAAGTTAAAAACATATAATTATAATATATACTATTACGCATACTATTACGTAATATAACATATACTATAACGTATATATTATTAAACAACATAAAAAAAGTTAAAAACATATAATTATAATATATACTACTACGCAATATAACGTATACTATTACGATATATAACATATACTATTGAACAACATAAAAAGAGGTAAAAACAACACAAAAGTAGGGTTTGAACCCTAAACCTCCACGCGCATCAAACCTTCTAGAAGCGAACTAAATCCATTGCACCACATGGTGCTATTGTGAATTTATCCAAACAAGGCCCTTATATATATTCTTAATTTCAAATTAAATAGGAGAGTGCACAATAGTGCAATTATGTGTTGGGTGTACACAAGTTTTTGCCTTAAACAATATAACACTCTATAACGTTTGAACAAGAATATGAGGAGTCTCACCATAATAATTCGAGTTAGAATATTATTTTTTAGGATATTATCACGGTTTACATTGATAGGCTTGTATATCTGTCTAAGTTCTTCAAATTGAATCCTAGCACCGTATTCTACTGCTTTCCTCTATCTGCACCGTCAGACCACATTATTCCGTGTCCAAATTCTGGAACTGCGTCCACATATTGCAAATTTACACTGAAATCATGTGAAAGAACCAGTGATGCAAACCTAGGCGCTAGACGGCTCCAATCCGGCCTGATTTTTAGAAGATCAGTACTCCGAGCATTTTTTTCATAAGGCGCTGCCTGAGTGAGCGGCGCCTAGTCAGTGTAGTTATCACTACTCTATTATTTGATTTTGGAATGTACTGGAAGTGGGGGTGGAAACACCATGGATGGTCTTTGTTGTTTTTTAACATCTTTGTTCAATATGCATAAGTTAGAAAATGGTGCAAAGTAACACCACTTTTGGGAATTGAAAATTGCATTTACTTTTGGTTGAAAACTCTATGACTTTAGGGGTGAAAGTAACATAACAAGGGTTATTAAAATCATTTGCTTCAAAAATCCTATGCGGAGCCAAGCCTTCTTTTATATATATAAGATTCATGGCCACTTTGTTTAGTATGGTAATACTTTTTCATGAAATTCAAATGTTCATTGTGCTCTTAGAGTTCTTTGTCATTAGAGGTTGCAAATATGTTTATTTGCATGATTCTGTAAGCATTTGATCATTGCTTGCTTTGCCTATGTCATGCTTTGTAAGTTGTATATTCCCATGATAACGAAAATTTATACCAATCATACAAACAAACTGTGTGATAAAATATTTTCATAAAGTATCAACAAAAAAGAGGTAATTCTTCTATGCAACCGTTGCACCTATGCAACCATAAAATATTTTTGTCATTTTAAGTGTTGTACTGGGTCTCATTATTTTTATTAAAAATTTAAATTCACCCCATTATTATTTTCTAATAATTCGAATCGAAGACCTCTGAAAAAGGGGATGTCTCAACGGAGTTGGACATGCCTGTTGAGGTCGACGACGGCAGCGCTGTTAAAGGAAGCTTTGCTCTCGTTCGACATGATACGTCTATGTGAGGGGGTAAAGATGAATTGGTGTAAAATCGGAATATGTTGAGCAGAAGCAAAGAGAAAAATTTATTTGAAAAGCTTGGGTAATGGAGGATTATTTTTTATATAGAGGGAGATAGAGTGTTGAACTTAGTTTTCACAAAGGTTCTTTTTGGACTTTTAATAATTTATGGGGAAGAGGAGAGAATGATTTGACATGTCAGCTCTTTTTTTTTTTTTTTTTTTTTTTTTTTTTTTTTTTTTATTCGAATTAAATGAACGTTCAGATCGAAATGGAATAAATCTAATAGTGAAAAAAGAAGGGTTACATGGGTGCAACGATTGCGCGGAAGTTGGACTATATGTAACATATGATCTCAAAATCTAATTAATAGGAAAAATAGTAAACCTACTCATACTAAATGTGGAATATTGGGCTCATAAGGAATTGAGCACCACAAATGAAAAAGGCTATGCGTCCACAAGCATTATCCACCGACGCTAATGACAAAGTACTATCTGAAAATATGCTCTAATGAATTTGAGGCGGCACTCCAGTTCCAGCTGACACTGAGAGTACTCTTTAATTAGAAGATACTCGATGAACTGTGAGATATCATAAATGAAATGTTGAAAATGTAGACGAGTCTCTACTTACAAAATTAATTATCTAGTGGAATGAAATCCACTTACTAGACCACAAAAAGGTCAATAATTTCAATAAGAATATGTTGCGCCTAAAAATGCATCTTACTTTCTATGTAAAGAAAATCATGGAAGATGATATGATGTAGAAAAATATCTCATTTTCTTCTACTTCAGCACTTATATTAGCGAACCCGTATAGGTTGAAGTACGACAACAAAATAATTGCAACATCCAATAAGTTACTCAACATGATGCAAGTAGTTAAGGGGCAAGATTGTTTTCTTTTGAACAACATCAGACTAGCCGGAAAAAAGAAAATTCTCTAATTTTGCTGTGGCAAACTAAGTAGTGAAAATAATCCAAAAGTAAAGGAACGGGATGTGTCAATCCCTATGTATCACAAGGTAAGAACCATAGGGATCATAGAGGCCCTCCTAATATATATAACCACCAAATGGACATGGTGGTGCTAGGCATGTTTGTTGAAGGAAAAACACAATTAGTGTATCTTCGTCTAAGTAACTAATGAAGGACATTCGCTAAATATTGTGTATTCGTGAAACCCTTATATTTTGACACCTTATATAAAGAGATCGGATGAATAAAATAACCTTAATTATTGTGCGCATCTCTTTCTCGTTCTCTTTCTATATTTCGTGCAACAATTATTCTATTTTACATAATCTATGCCATTATTCACTTTGCGGGTGTACGTCGTGCATAATGTACAAGTAGGGGCCGTGCTATCATGTGCCGATCGCCCGATTTTATAAAATATATATATATATATATATATATATATATTCGCAGGTAAATTTGGTTCACTTGACAAGAACATGCGTCGTACTTATAATTTTTCTTTTAATTTTCTGCTAAATTTAGCAAAGTTTCCTTTTGGAAAACTGAAAATCTTCCATTTTGCACCCCATAAATTTAAATCTACTGATAAATTCAAAGTTTTTGCGTTTTAAAAATTTCATTTGACAAGAAAAGCATCCATTTTGCACCCCAAACAACTCCAAGCGATTTTTTTCCCCTCGAGAAATGCAATATTTGTTGTAAAATGTATTGTTCTAAAGTAAATGATGAGATATTAATAGTACTTTTATCGATAAAAAGTAATAGCGTTTTGTAGTTTGGATTTTATTCGTGAATAACATAGATAAAATTGGTAAAATAACGTCTAATCAACCAAATTTGATCAATTATTCGTCAATAAATCGGGTTTACATTAAATTAAAATTTTCATAATTCTAATTATCTCTCTTATTTTTATTAATGATCGTATGCTGAACTATTAAATTTATTAATTCTTTTAGGTTTATCAATCACTATAAATGTTATTTGATTGTTGTGATATTGTGCTATTCATAATTTTAAGTTCATTAAACGCATCAATTCAAAATAATTAGTACACCAATTCTTTAAATTGTTGTAATTTGAAAAAGTCTAAGACCGGATTCTTATTATATCGTCATTTTATATTGCTTAATTTTCTTTTGATCTACATCTATTACTATTAATTATGGTAAACATTGCTTTAAAGTTAATTGAAATTTGTTTTATTTAACAATATATAATTCGAAGTTGTTATCCTTATTTTTAAAAAATATTAATATATATTACTTGTAAATTGGAAATTAGAAAAAAACTATAGAAAAACTAGCAATTTTTAAAAGACGATAAAAACTAGTCGGGTAACAGACTATGGTCTAACGCCTAATTGGAGTTTAGGCGCGGTGTTAATCAGATCTAAGCGGGAAGAAGTTGGAGAAAAAACCATAGGCGGACGATGATCGTCTAATGCCTATACATGGTACAATGAAAGGAAGACGGAGACTTTTAGAGCAGAGAAAAATAAAAGTAAAGTAATAAAGAAAGTCACATATTTTGTGAAAATTATATAGATAAATATATTTATAGATATTGTTCTATTTAAAATTTAAAATTTCTCAAGTATTAATTATGTTTTTAACTTTTATTCAGTAAAAGATATATACGGGGCAAATTGAAAAATTAATTTGTTAGCATGGTTGAAAGGAATACTTAAGCCCTACGTCTCGTCGTCACATTCACGAGTGGAACAGTAAAGTAAATCAGCCCCCAAAACCTATCTATCGTGAGTAGTAATTAACAAGTCAACTACAAGGATTGAATCGGTTACGTTAATGGCGACCGTCGCAACTGGAGGTAGCAGCAGAGAAGCCAGGCGACGTCGTATCATTGAGCGCGGATCCGACCGCTTGGCTCTAATCACCGGCCGCATCCAATCCCTCCCGCCCGACCCCGTCCAATCCCCTTCCTCTACCTTTCACACCCCCAAAGGTAGATATGTTTATTTTTCTTTTATATCCTTATTCTGTGCTTTGTTCGGTTCAATGAAGTAGTTCCGAGCTGACAATTGGTCGTTTCTGTTGATTCCAGCGCTTATTTATTTGATTTTTAGGGGTTCAATTATGAAGAATTAGGATTTAGTCCAAATTTCGCAGCATATTAAGTTAATTGAGCACATAATGATTTTTAAACATGTTCTTCCATCACAATTTCTAAATATCAATTCGAGAATCAAGAGTCAAAAATGTAATTCGGAAAACGCATGTGCTCAGCCTGTTGTTGATTTCTGTAAGAAAACTTTGTTGCGTTGCTGCTATACCTTATGAATGTTTACATCCAAATAGGAAGGTTTTGACTTCGATTGCTTGTTTTTCGTGTATGCCACTAGATGTGACTTGTCAGGTTCACGCACACACACATATCTATATATATATATATATATATATGTATATCATAGTTGGACAATTGGACTGGCAGTTTGAATAGTTTAGTTGCTGATAAAAACTTAATTGTCCATATGTTCTGAGGCTTAAGAATCATAGGATTCTCAGCTTTATAGCTTTTGCATAACTAAAACGAAGCAGCAATTGTTCGATTATTATTATTGTACGAAGTTGCTGCTTCCGATCTTTGTGCGACTACTGCTTACTAAAGTGATGTTTCAGATACTGCTCAGCAGGAAGATGCAGCCCCTATCTCATCATTGCCAAATCAAGAATCTAGCAGGCAACAAGAACCCGAAATTCAACATATATTTGATGAAGCCATAGAGCCTTTGCTACAAAACATCGACAGAGGTGGAAGCATTACGTCTAGATCTGTAGCCTTAGACGATAGTACCAAGGAACTACTATCTCAAATCTCATCAACCACAGGACTTCCTGCTCAGCGGGAACAGGGCCATCGGAACTCACTCAGTATCGCTCAGATTTCTTCTGCGATTTCAGCTTCGGAGAACATCCGTATGTGTTGTTCTGTAATAGCTGCAATTTTAGTAATCTTATCATACATCAGATTTCCGATTCTGGGGTTGTGGAGTGTTAGGGGTGTCATAACTTTCAGACCAGTTTATCTGCTTTTGTTAACAAATATATCTGTTGTTGCTGGGAGGGTTGTTTTGGGGATACAAGGCTCAGAATCGAGGACAAGGAGGAGTATGGTTGGGGGAAATTCTTCGCTCGATCAGATTGGGAAAGCTCTTGAGGTAGGGATGATGTTGCAGAAGATTGTTAGAGCAGTGTTTATGGACTTCAGCATCTACGCGATCGTGCTCATTTCTGGGCTATCTCTGGCAGGAGGATTCAAGTGATGAATTTGAGTTGGTTAAAGATTGCAATTTATACCATCTTTTAAGATCTTTTGCCTCTAGTGAGTCATTTGTTCCCGTTTTTGGTTATCTGATGTAGAGATTCTTGCTCATGATTTTGTTCGAAATGTCAATGTTCTCCCACCCTCTCATATTCAAATGGTACTCCTCTTAAGTTTGGATCCTGGAGAAACTAAACAACATTGTATTGAAAACTAGTGTACTTGGAGGTAAGGTTAAGCTCCTAGAGATGTCCTATAAGATGTTTGAGAGTTTATAAGCCTTTGAAATATGTATAAGATATTAAACAAGTTATAAGATGTAAAAATAAACTTTTAGAGCTTATAAGCTTCAAAGTAAATAAGTTTCTCTTGTCCATCTTAGAGGGTGTTCGGCTAAACTTATGTCAAACATCTTATAAGTTGTTCAAATAGTTTATAAGATATAATTTTTTAAGAGCTTATAAGTTAATAAAGTGTTTGGATACTTGCAATTGAATAAAGTGATTTAGCTATGAAGTGTGTAGTGTTTGAAATGTGTGTAGTGTGTGACATGTGTGAGAAGAGTTGAAGTGTGTAGTGTGTGTAGTGTAGTGTGTGAAATGTGTGTAGTGTTTGTATAATGTGTAGTATGTGAAGTGTGTGAAGTATATGAAATGTGTGCAGTGTGTGTATAATGCAAGGGTGCGAAGTGTGTAAAATATGTGTAGTGTTTTGTAGCGTGTGATATGTGTGTAGTGTGTATATAGTGTACGTATGTGTGAAGTGTGCAAATTATGTGTAATGTGTATAGTGTGTAACAAAACAATGCACAATATCAACTCTGCTAAACATATAATAATACACCACAAACTTGGCCTTGATGCAAAATTTCATAAGCAAACGACAGCACGGCAAATGGTAGGTTCCAAGTAGATTAAAATGTGTTCAAATTACAAATGGAAACAAAGTCTGAAACACAAATTATCACCATCATCAAATCTCTACATGATAAGTAGTCCTCTCATTCTTTCGAATGGTAATCTTCGCTCCCGATTTATATTAACAAATTTGAGAGCTTCAAGACCAATGAGATATTTATGCCTCAGGACGATGCAGTCAAAACTCACCCCGTCTCTCAATCTTCCCTTTCAATCTCATCCATTCCCTATGGCCATTATTTTCATAATCTCGGGTTATGGGGCCTACGGCGAAAACTTTGACAAATTCACATGAAGTCTTCTTCAATTTCCTGCACTGATTTGCTGGCCGATGCTATGTCTTTGTTAGATGTCATCTTTTCTGCTACCATCAGATTCTTGTAGCTCCTTAACTCAGCTTGTCTGTCTTTTTCAAGCTTTTCCATCTCTTCACGACGTTTCTGGAAACATTAAATCCAGGAGATGATTTACAAAGTCGTCTGCTAAGTGTCGACAGGAATGCAACATGCTAATTTTTAGAAATTACTCAGCTAGCATTTGGATCTAAAAAAAATTGAGAATGAAATTGAAATTTATGGTGGCTAATCCATTTCTTTCCTACTTTAGCATTTTTTCTTATGATTTGATCTTATGCTTCTTTTTATTATTCATTAATAAAATTTGAACTTCGTTGAAGTTTGCGTTGTCATGGATTTGACTCCATCCCTTTTATCAAGAACTAATTCGTGAGGCTATGTTTGTTTCAAGTTTAGCTGAGATGGATTCAAGACTTTACAACCTGTATTTTTGGGGACTCAAGATGATGGATTTTAAAATTCTCCACTAACCTAACCTATCCCTATCTCTACAATAATCAATAATCATTCCACAGCTCCTGATACAACACAGTAACATTTCAAATATAATATTACACCAACACCTATTATACTAACATTGATGTGACATCATTGCATAATTCCTACCCTAGACAATCATAAATATCCAGAATTTCACAATCTAAGGACTTGAAAGCCTGGATTTTCTACGAGCTACTTAAACCCGAATTTAACACACCCTTAAAGATTTTGGACTTCAAATTCACTTGAAATCCGTTGATTCTAACTACTAGTATTTCAAATCCCACACTCCAGATTCAACCTCAATGAATGTTCTAAGGAATTGTAGGTATGTTACTAATGAACCCCATAAGAAATAAATTAGTATCTCTGATCCAGTGGACTTATGTATATAAAGATAATATTGACTCACTTTGTCTCTAAGTTGCTGTTTCCTCTCTGCTCTCTCAGCTGCATTAACTGCCTCACGTTCAGCTGACACAAAACAGACCAGTCAAGTCTATGGTATACAATGCCAGAGTATAACTAGTTTGATATCAAAACTAAAAAGAGAAGAATATAAGAAAGCACCTTTTAGATCTGGCTTTCTTTCAACCTTTGTCTTGTTTAACCGGTTAACTATCTCATTCATTCGCTTTTCCACTCTCACGGTACGAACCTTGGTAAGAAAAGAGAAAAATAAATCAATTTTGACCTCCAAGCCCAATCGAAAGATTGCTGCACGCAGCAAAACAAATGCCAAAATAACATGACAAATGCATGATAAACTTATACCATTTTTTGGTTGTAGAAACCAACTTGCCCAACATCCATTGAAGCAGTCTTCTTAAGATTTTGCCAGGGAGTATAAACAACATCAACATTGTTTACTTTGTTTCCTGCCAGATTAACAATTGCAATAGAATATATAATATTTCAGCAAAAAAAGATTGATACAAGTGATTGATTCAATTATCTAATAGTCAAAACTCTCAGTAAGCCAATATTTTGACGAAGTTGATATAATCTAAAGGAATTATTTAAACAATCAAAGTAAGAATCACTTTCCTTGGATAGAATTTGCTTTAACTATTTGTGCACAATCTTCCAGCACACCTTCAGGTATGTCATCAATAGTTTGACCCTTGTGCAATCTCAGATAAACATGGGCTGAAGACATCTTATCAACATGGAACCTACAGAAACAGATCTCTGTTAAAAGTGCATTTTGAAATTACATCTTCAAGTGGCCATGGGTTTTCCATAGCGTTTTGGAAACCAACATATTGCATTGATACGGTCCTCCAATTATCTATATATAAACAGATTAGCTCTTCAAATTTCCGAAATGATAAGCCAAAGATACTTGAAATATTAAACATGCTCTACTGCAGGGCCTGAACGGTCCCTGTATTTGTCTTTATCTAAGGAACCTTCTAGAGAATAATGATTCTTCACTGATCTTGCTTCTCTTAAAAACTGTGCTTCTACAATTTCCTTATCTATATTACCATCCACCCCACCCCCACCCACCCAAGATGGGGGGTCCTTGTGCAACAAAAATGCAGTATCAAGTAATCGTATTCTTCACTCGTCTGAAGAGAAAAAAACACATTTCCACTCTTCAAGTACTCGACAAACTCGGTTCCAAGGAGACTGGCAGGTCCGGTAGGAACGTTACCACAAATCAATATATTGGATCTAAACTTATCCCTGCTTATACATTAAATCAGTTTTACCACTACTGCTAAGTTCAGCTCTAGTGTAAAAGCTATATAACTCACAACCGCTCGGAAAATATAGGTTCATACCGGAGAAACACATATGCATGATTTTAGATTTAGTTCTCAGTTAATGCTCAAATCTACATTCTTTACTACTGACTAATTTTTGGGTGAGAAGGAAAACCTTTCATCATGTACAACTAAACAACCACAAAATTCCATCTAGAACATCTGGCCAAGTATATTACCATTTTCATTCGAAATTTAACAAATTTCTGATCAGTAACATCAATTTCATCCTCAATCTACTTCGAAAATTAACTAACGCTACTCTCTGGAAAGCATAAAAAACACCAAATTTTACGAACAAACCCTTTCTGTTTCTAACAATCTTGTACCCCTTTCTTCTCCCACAAACTCATCAGAAACACAAATTACTGAAACAGGCAAAATAATAACAATTGAACTTCGCATCACTCAAATAAAAGATGACTGGTGAAATCATTAAAGTACCAAATATCTTCGGGGAAGCCATATTTGATAAGTTCTTCATTCTCATATTTGTCTAAACCCATGAATATGGTGTAATCTCCCGCCTCCGGCAGCGCCTTGAAGTAGAATACCATCTCCTCTCTGTTTCTCTCTCAAGGTTTCCGATTTTTCTTCCCCTATTTTTCTCTTCTCTGATCTTCACAAGCACGCGTGCGATCTTTTTGACTAAATATTTTCTAGTCTTTTTTAAAATATAAACATAATTCAATTTTAACCTATTTATAAAGGTGTTGAATAAAACACACAAACTTTGAACTTTTGAATTTGCACTACTAATAACCTTATTTTTTAACTTCTAACAAAATATACACCTCTATCCACCTTTTAACTTAACATCATAAATTTATATTGATATGGTGTCGCGGGACTCACTCCTTTACACATTGAGCCTAACTTAATTAATAATTGAATTGCGAGACCTACACCGACAACACCAGATCAGTAGAAACTCACAATGTTAACTTAAAATGTGCGCAAAGATGTCTATTTGCTGGAAATTAAAAGGTTCATATGTTTAATGATTGAAGATTTAAAAGTTCATGTATTTGAGTGAGTCTTACGTCCACCCAACACACAATAAGTTTATTGTGCACCACAAACCTTAAAACCCCAAAAAACCATAAATCCTAAAATTTTAAAAACCTTGAACCCTTAAATCCCTAAAAACTAAAAATCCTAAAAGCCCCTAAAATTTTAAACCCTAAAAATCGACCAAGTGCACAATAAGACTTATTGTGTGTTGGATGCACACAAATCTTTGTCCAAGTATTTTATTGGATAAGAAAATAGTTAGAGTGATCAAATAAAATTGTGAAAGGAAATTAATTACAATAACAAAGGAATCTATCAAGAAGAAAATAAGTAGAGGGGGAGAAAAAATACAACTATAGAAGTACTGTTGTATATTGGAAAAATATTGGAATTCTTGAACATAATTGTAGTGTATGATGAATTTGTATAGGTTAGACACATCTCAAAAGATGCTATCTTTAAATGTATAAATTTCTCCCACTACGGTGCAAATGATTTTGAGGAATTTACATTCCAGTATACAAAACCTATTTACTTGTAATCCAAAAGTTGTACTCTCTCGGCTTATATAGAGCGAGAATCGCAAAGTCTATTTGAAAATAATAAATATGAAAGAATAAAGAGAGAACACGGGTGAAGGAATTTAGTTCTTATTTCTGTTCATTGTTTGATTGATCCCATGAGGTTATTTATAGTCTTGAATAATAGTTTTGAATGGACACATCCAAAACTAAAAGGTGTCCCTCCATGAATGGTTGCAATGAATTTGCACATGTTCATTTAAGCACCTATTCACTCGCACATCGTCACATTTTTTCCTCGCACCTCTTCGATTTAAGATATTTTATTTCTATCTATCTCTCTAATATATATAATCACTAACAATATTATATAATATATTATGAAATACTAATGCATGAATGCGTGATATGGACTCTAATGTGACTCCTATATTTATATGTAAATATTTCGTATACAACAAGTAATGGAGGATAAAACTACAAAAGTGGAAGGAAAAAAAAGAGGGGAAAATCAAAGAAAAAACAAGAGGAAGAAACTACAAGAACAAAAGACAAGAAGAAAGGACGAAACATAAGGAGAAAAATAGAAGGGCATTCAAATTGAAAGCGGTGATGATATGATAGAAACTACAAAAGTAAAAGTAGAGAAAGCGAAAGATACAGCTACAACAGAACAAAAGGATAAAACAACAAAAGTGGAGATTAAAAAGGATGAAAAAAATAAAGAAAAAACTAGAGGATGAAAAAGCTACAAGAACGGAAGCAAAGAAGAAATGACGAATCACAAAGAGAAAAATAGAAGAAAACAATTAATTTATTTGCAATGATGAGGAAATACCCAAACAATTCTTGAACAAATACCACAACAACAAAAAATTCGATAACAAGGAAGATAAGAAGAAGAAAAAATATAACCAAATACATATGTGTAAATATAGAATTAGGTCATTTCAAAATAACTTCCAAGGTTTTTTTCTCTAATTTTGTTCCTTTTTAAATACAAGTTAAGAGAACAGGATAAACCTTGTTATCAAACAACTTGAAATAATTAGTTTATAAGTGCCAAGACCAATTTGTGGTGTTACATTTTCAAGTGAGTGATCTATGATATTTATTTTATTTAGTGAAACAATTGCAGATCTTTCTCTAAATAAGAGTGTTTTGACATCCACCAGAGTGACATTTTAAACAATACATTATTTAAGCGTAAATTTTCTACAATAATTTATTTGAAGTCGGTTAATATGATAAGTTACAATTAAATAATGCAAAGTTAATCATATGAAAACTGTATATTCATGTACAAATGGAACTGATATGTCCAGCTCTCTTATCCATCGCGGACACAATTTAATGTGCTCACCAGTTGATGTATCAATGAAAACAACTAATTACCTTATGCATAATTTACAGTTCGGATCCTCTATCTCACATTTATCTTGTTCCGACATTGTCCCACTCCAAATCAAGTCATACAATATGAACCGTGAACCCAAAACATATGAATCATGAACCTTAAACTATGAACTATGAATTATAAAAACTGAACCATTAAATCATGAACCATGAATAGTAAATCGTGAAACTGTAAGTCTATAATATAAAATATACAGTAGTTGAAAATAAATGAATCCTAGACCTTAAACATGAATCATGAACTTTAAATTCATAAATGGCAAAAAATAATTATAATTGACTCGATTTTAGAGTAAAACACGATTAGAATGGAATAAAAGTGAAATAAAAAATCTTATATACATAATTTAAAAATGAAATCTTTATATATTAACAGTGAATATAATAATTCGTGCCCACCATGAATGGGTAAGAAATCATTTTCGTGGAACAAATATATTTTTTAATTGTTGAAAGGAAGTGGAATGGTCCAATGAGAGATTGATTTATTTTCCAACTTTAAACATAAGATCGCATAGTTTTGCTAATTTATAAGGTTTTTCTGTAAAACAAAACATGAATTACCATACAACAAGAAGAAACTTTAAAGATTTCAAAAATACTTAATTTAAAAATGAAAGTAAGACAAAAGAGATGCACGTGCAATCCACATGCCCCCTTTTTTTTTTTTTCTAGGTTTTTTCTGTAAAAGTTGACATTTTCACAGTAAAAGAGGTTAATGTTGAAAAATGTCATAAGAGTTAATTATGATTGAGAAAAATCCTGAAACATAGATGGAGGAAATGAGGAAGAGAGGATGATTTATTCAATATTGCATCTCCAAAAAGTTGGTAAAAGATATTCCCTCAATTCCAAGCTAATTGTCCTACCTTGACCTAATACTGAGACTAAAAAAGAAACAAATTTTATGGAATCTTTGACTTTTTTAAAGGTGGAGATTTTGATGGTGAAGATTGTGGGAGAATTTATCATTTATGAGATAGGACAATTAGTTTGAGATAAACAAATAAAACAAGTAAGATAATTAGGTCGGAACGGATGGAGTATGTATTTTCTAAGTTGCACTTGCATATCATTCGTAAGTCTTGTAGGCGATACAATTTATTTTTAAGTCAATGTTTTGATTATCCTACCTGTCTATCTTGAGTCAGTACATACATTATGGCTCAAAAATAATTTAAACTTTTTAATATTTTTGATATATATCGGTATTTTAATAGTTCGTTATATATTGATATATCGATTTTTTTTGTTATTTTAGTAGTTTGATATTTCAATATATCAAATTTTTAGTGGCACACTATAAAATTTCGATATATCAAAATTAACGGTATGAATCAATAATACTGATATCGAACAAAATTTGGTATGGCGAAATGTCGATACGGTATTAATAAATCGAATTTTCGGTATATCGAAATTTTCGATACAACAACGATATAAATTTTTCAGCATATGAATGATTCGATACAATATCGATACGATATATCATATCGAACCATCCCTAAATAATACATTCAGGTAGTAGTCAAACAGAATTAGTTATAATGTATGAAATCTATATGCGGAAAAATTGCAAAAAAAAATTATATTTTAGGAAATTTACAAGTCGTTGATTAACTTATTATTTATGATCCGTACCTACTTCCCTTCCCAGACAAAAAGTGAACATCAAGATAATGACCAGACAATCTTTATGAGCCAAGCTGACCACGTACTTGTGCATGCATCATATAATACACTTCCATTCCATTCATACTATTATTGATGGATCAGAATCCGATGCTTTTTCTTCTTCACACGCCCAAATTATTACTCATCATCCTAAACACATAACCACAATTTTAATTAATTTTTTTTTAAAAAAGTGTTGAATTACACCAAGACTGTTTATATAATTATATGTCATTTATCTTTATGCAGAGAGAAAACTACTTTTTCAACTTGATTATCAGAATCTTTTAATTTCAACATGAACATTTTTTTTTGAATATCAAACCAATTCGCAGTGGAGATCAGAGTCTTGTTGACCCGAGAATTTCCACTATTCGACTAAGTGACTCTTTAATAGCATCGTTGGGCTGTCCAAAATGTGTTTACGACCTGGTACTTTACATGATTTTGATTTGTTTGACCTAAAAGATCTCGTATTGATGGAGATATATCTAGAAGACTAGAACATCATATGAGAATTGTTATTACAACGTTCTGGAAAAACTGAAAAATGAAACAGAAATAAACAAAACTAAAACCGAGACGTGGAATACCACTGTCCTTAGGATAAATTACTTCCCGGCTAGTGCTCACGGAATGAAGTAATAGACCCCAAAGATATAACGGTTTACGTCCTTTTCTGTAGTAGCACCACTAAGAGAAAAAGGCTCCGGCGAACTTAGATGTTCGAGTCTGAACTGGAGTTGAAAATGCAAAGAATGCCGGCGAACTTAGATGTTCGAGTCTGAACTGGAGTTGAAAATGCAAAGAATGCAGAAAAGAGAGTATGATATTTCAGGTGAAAATTGTGTATGTTTGCATGCATGAAACAAGTATTTATAGGCTGCTGCTGGGGAACACCAGAATTAAATAAATTTAATTCTGTTACTTATTGTTGGCTGTTACAGGCTTAGTAACGGCCCAATTTATTCACTCCTTAACAGCCCATTAATAAATTTAATTCTGTCATTCTGTCACTTATTGTTAGCTGTTACAGGCTTAGTAACGGCCCAATTTATTCACTCCTTAACAGCCCATTATGTTGGATGTTATAGATTTGAATTTAAATTCAAACCCATCCACCTGTTGGGCTCCTGAAGCTCATCCGACAAGCCCAATTGATCCCCAAGGCCCAAGCCCGAGGTCGAGGCCGAGGCGTGGCGTGGCCGTGCCGTGCCGAGCGAGCTAGCGTGTGGGCCTCCTTTGGATTCCCTCACATGTGTAATTGATACACCTTAGTAATGAGCTTTCATATATATATATATACTAATTTAAGGAGCTCTTAAATCAATGTGGGATAATAACTCCTCTTAGTTATTAATCCTACATTTAATACATAATCAAGTGGTAAACTTTATGTATTAATTTCTCACTCACCACATATTGGTTTTGAGAAAATTAAAATCCTACGATTATCTACTCTTTGCATAGATTAATCGTGTATTAAACTTCCGACCACTTAATTATATCATTAAAGTGTTTTATCCACACTTTAATTATTAATAAATTCCAACAATCCCCCACATGAGTGAAAATTAATGCATGCATGAATGCAATCTCCAGTCTAGACTCTTAGTGATCAGTACTGCCTAAGGAAAGGTAGTTTGTGACTTTGAACCTTCCATAGTAATTCATTTGTTGAATACACCGGTGGTTTGGTAGATTTTTAACCTTTGAACCAATCCTTCTTAGTGTGTACCTAATCAACAATGTTTATACAATACTGACCAGAACATCCTTGTTTTCACGTTTTGGTCCGTTTCGGCCATGGACCCTCTTTGGATTCATAAGTGTTTCATTTGAAGCGGCCCTTTACTTCACACTTACATAGGTGACTTCTTTATCTAGTATCCTGTACTACTCTACCTCTTTGTGGTGTCTCGAAGTCATTAAAAGTCATAAGACTTATCCTCTACCACCGTTACAGGTTTTACGCACTTATCTTGCATTCTAGGGATGGATTTTGAAGATATATTCTTCCAAGTGCCTCCTCCGAACTTTCAAAACTTAGTTGTCCCATTGAACCAAGTTTGTGGGATCTCCACTCATCATGGTTGGGTATCCATTTTGATTATTCTTTAGTTGGTGGGTTTTACTCCCATTCCCTCTCGCAATTTGAACAACTGATCTCGGTTTAAACCTTTGGTCAACGGATCCGCTAAGTTATCCTTAGACTTTATATAGTCTATTGTGATAACCCCACTAGAGATAAATTGTCTTACGGTGTTATGCCTACGGCGTATGTGTCTAGACTTACCGTTATACATATTGTTTAACGCTCTTCCTATAGCGACTTGACAGTCACAATGAACCATTATAGCCGGTACAGGTTTACTCCAACATGGAATGTCTTCTAAAAAGTTGCGAAGCCATTCTGCTTCCTCACCAGCTTTATCCAAAGCTATGAACTCCGACTCCATGGTGGATCTGGCTATACACGTTTGCTTTGCAGATTTCCATGACACTGCACCACCTCCAATGGTGAATACGTGCCCACTAGTGGAAAAAGAGTCTTTAGTGTCCGAAATCCAATTTGCATCACTGTATCCTTCAATAACTGGAGGATATCTCGTGTAATGTAGCCCATGATTCAGAGTATACTTTAAGTATCTCAGAATCCTTGTCAAAACTTTCCAATGTTCTTGTCTTGGATTACTTGTAAACCTGTTCATTTTGTTAACCGAACATGCAAGATCCAGTCTAGTACAATTTGTTATGTACATAAGACTCCCTATCACTTTTGCATATTCAACTTGAGCTACAGGTTCACTCATGTTCTTCTTAAGATGAACATTTAATTCTAATGGTGTCTTGGCAGGTGGACTATCAAAGGCATTGAATTTTCTGAGTACTTTCTCTGCATAGTGAGATTGTGTCAGAACAATTCCCTCTGATGTCCTAACTATTTTGATTCCGAGAATGACATCAACCAAACCCATATCCTTCATGTCGAAATTTATTTTCAACATCTTCTTAGTATCCATGATTATTTCATGGCTACTTCCCATGATTAACATATCGTCTACGTATAGACATACTATGACATATGCTTCTGATGTACCTTTTATGTACACACATTTGTCACATCCGTTGTTTCTTAAACCATTTGACAACATTGTGGTGTCAAATTTCAAGTGCCATTGTTTTGGCGCTTGTTTGAGACCATATAACGACTTTACTAGTTTGCATACCTTCTTTTCTTGTCCAGGTACCACAAACCCTTCGGGTTGATTCATATAGATCTCTTCTTCTAACTCTCCATTTAAAAAAGCAGTCTTCACATTCATTTGATGAATCTCAAGATTGTGTATTGCAGCAATCGAGAGAAGTACTCGAATCGATGTGATCCTGGTCACAGGGGAGTAAGTATCAAAGAAGTCATCACCTTCTTTCTGTTTGAAGCTTTTAGCTACCAAACGAGCTTTGTATTTATCTATTGAACCATCTGCTTTGTACTTTTTCTTTAGGATCCATTTGCATCCTAAAGGTTTACAACCTGACGGTAGGTCAGTTAACTCCCACGTGTGATTTTGCATGATGGTTTCAATTTCACTGTTGATTGCTTCTTTCCAGTATGGTGCATCTGGACTAGATAGAGCTTCTTTTATTGACTTCGGTTCATCATCTAGCATATATATGATAAAATCAGGACCGAATGACTTGGCAGTCTTTGCTCTTTTGCTACGTCTCGTTTCCACTTCTTCTAAGGTCCGAGAACTACTTGTAGCTTCAACAGTTCTTTTTAAATTTGAACTACTTCATTTTTCTAAAGTAATTCCTTGATTTGAACTTTCTACCAATCTTTCTCTACATGGAAAGATATTTTCAAAGAATATTGCGTTCCTTGATTCCATGACTATTCCAACAGTCATATCTGGAATTTCAGATTTATGAATCTGAAACCTATATGCACTGTTGTTAAGTGCATACCCAACAAATATACAATCAACCGTTTTAGGGCCAATTCTAACTTGTTTAGGTAATGGCACCTCAACCTTAGCCAAACACCCCCACACTTTGAGATATTTGTAAGACGGCTTACGCCCTTTCCACAATTCGTAAGAAGTTTTGTCTACTCTTTTTAGTGGAATTTTATTCAATATATAATTAGCTGTAAGAACAGCTTCCCCCCACATGTTCTGGGATAATCCTGAGCTAATCAACAAAGCGTTCATCATCTCCTTAAGAGTACAATTTTTGCGTTCTGCAACGCCGTTAGATTGTGGAGAATAAGGAGCTGTTGTCTGATGAATTATGCCACTTTGAGAACATAACTCTTCAAACGGAGCCACATATTCACCAGCTCTATCACTTCGGATTATTTTAATCTGGGTGCCTAGTTGATTTTCAGCTTCGGCTTTGTAGTGTTTAAACGCTTCTATTGCTTCATCTTTACTTCTTAGAAGATAAAGATAGCAATATCTTGTGCAATCATCTATAAAAGTTATAAAAAAAACTTTTTACCACACAAATTTCAAGTCACACACATCAGTGTGTATTAATCCTAGAGGTATTGTGCTCCTTTCTACTGAATGAAAAGGTAATTTAGCCATTTTAGCTTCAACACACACCTCACATTTTTCATGTGATTTAACTTCATTCAGTTTTAGCAAATCTAAATTTACTAAGCGTTTTATAGCATTGAGATTAACATGTCCTAATCTAGAATGCCATAAAGAGGAACACTCAAGTAAGAATATCTATAGCAAAAATAAAGCACTTGAAATACAACTAGAGCCAAAAAATCAATGTACAGGGCAGAATTAAACCACATGGTGGGGAAACACAACAAAAATGAGCTACATTAATGACACTATTATTAACCCTTTACAACTCCTCATCACATTTTGTAAATCAAAAGATTTACAAATGCACATCAGATTTTAACCTTTTCATATGGACAACACTTACTCAACATCATCATCTTCTTCAAATTCCTCTGGACATGGCAATAATCAATTAATGCCTGCTGAAGCAAGTAACAGCCAAGCTAATGAAGCTCAGTCAATTCATAATTCTCAGTTTGAGAATAATCAGAATGCTCAAGAATAATCAAGATGAAGTGAGAGGTTCTGGTTCTAATACTGTTGGGAAGTACAGTGTGGTGTAATAATCACAACACAGTGTCCCAACATTTTTCCTACCTCATTCTTCTGTAAATAAGTTTTTATCTTACTGGATCTTCATGCTTTCTAATATTTCTCTTTTGTTAGAGATTTGCAGATTTTTATCAGTAAGACAAAAATGGGGAGATTGCTGAGGAAATAAGGTGTTACAGAATGTGTTTCAACACCTTTTGTAACTCATTATTTTTGTATTTTTTTTTATCTTACTAGTAAATTTCGTGTTTTGTTGTTTTATGTTCATAATTATATATATATATATATATAGTCAATTTTTATTATCTAGGATCATGGGAAAGTTATTTTTGTTAAGTAATTTCCAAGGGAAGTTTCTGTCAAAAAATAACTTCCAACGAAAGTTTTTATTCAAAAATAACTTCAATATAACTTCGTTACTCATTGATCTTTTTACCGTCATTTCTCGTTCTCTCTCTCTCCCACGGTTTTCTCACTGCTTGTAACCGTTTTGCAGATGCAGATCTTTATAAATACAAGTTCCCACGAAGGTAAACTTGAACCCCTTCGTCATGGTTCTTGCGCCTTAACAAAGTGTTACAGCACCTGTAACAACACCTTAACTACACACACCCACACACACTTTTTTTTTTGTGGGTTGTGAGATCCTTGTATCAGGATCTTTGTGAGTGTGTGTAGATTAGTTCTAGGAATTAGATCGTGGTGATTTCTTCTTCATCTTGGTCTATGTCATTTTGGGAATCATCGGCAATGTATTTTGTTAGTTGACTAATAAAGTTTGGCTCAAGTTTTTAAATTGCTTGAGGTTAAACTTATTTTGTTTGTTCCTTGTTTCTTCTTTTTGTTGTGTTCAAATCCGATGCTGTATGTTTACATCGTTGTTTTCTGCACACACGGACCCGAAGTGTCTCAGTACGTGCTGCAACACTTAGTGCGACACTTTAGGTGCTGCCTGGATCAGATTCTATCAAATACTTCAACTTTTCTCACTCTTGTAACATCTCTCAGTCTTTACACTCATCTCAAAGCACTCATCATAACACAATTGCACCTGCTAATACTCACAACATGACTACTAGGTCTAAAGCTGAAGTTTATAAGCCAAAGTTATATACTGCCCTTCACCCGTCTTCTGTTTCTGAATCTAAAACTATTTGTGAAGTGTTGTCCTCAGTGGAAAAATGCACTGAATGAGGAACATCAAGCACTAATAAGAAACAATACTTGACAGTTAGTTCCTTAAGATAATAACATGAAAGTAGTGGATCACAAATAGGTGTTTAGAGTTAAGAATAAGGTCGATGGTACTCTTGATAGACTTAAAGCTAGGTTAGTAGTTAAAGGTTTTCAACAACTTTCGGGCATTGATTATTTTGAAACTTTTTCACCTGTTGTTAAACCTGTCACAATTAGAATTCTCTTCTCCTTGGTTGTTTCAAGAGGCTGGAAAATCCAACAAATTGATATAAACAATGCCTTTTTAATTAAGGATTTAAAAGAAGAGGTATATATGACACAACCACAACGGTTTGAGGATGTTCAACAACCAAATTATGTATGCAAACTAGTAAAAGCCTTATATGGGCTTAAACATGCTCCTAGGTCATGGTCTGACAAGCTTAAAAACGTTCTTATTTCTTTTTTTTTTAAAGTGTTGCTATCTGATAATGCTTTATTCTATCTCAAAACTGGTAAACAGTTGCTACTGATCTTGGTATATGTAGTAGATATCTTAGTGTTAGGAGATGATCCTTTACAAGTAAAGCAAGTCATTCAAAACATAAACAAAAAATTCTCTCTAAAAGACTTAGGGGAAGTGCACTATTTTATGGGGATAAAAGCAAACAACTACAAGTTGGAGGTGTGTTGCTAAATCAGACCAAGTATGTGTCTGATCTCATGCAAAAGACAAATATACTTGGTTGCAGACTCTCTCCCAGTCGATATCAGTCTGGGCAAACTCTATCTATTCAAGATAGTGAGTTGTTTGAACATCCATCTTTGTATCGAAGTACTATAGGATCTCTTCAGTACCTCCCTTAACAAGACCAGGTATCTGCTACATGGTAAATAAGCTCAACCAATTTCTACATCAGCCTACTGTTAAACATTGGGCAACTTGTACAAGGTTACTAAGGTTCTTAAAGGGAACTATCTCACATAAGATCACCCTTACTCCATCATTAAACTCTACTCTACAAACCTTCTGGAATGCAGATTACGCCAGTCGCATGGATGATAGAAGGTCTACAAGTGGTTTCATTGTCTTCCTTGGTCAAAATCCTTTGTCTTGGTGCTCTAGGAAGCAAGATGTGGTGGCTCATAGTAGCACTGAAGCTGAATATGGCTCACTGGCCCTTATTACAATAGAACTTGTGTGGGTACATTCATTGTTCCAAGAGCTAGACATTAGTGTTTCTTTACCGTCAGTAGTTTTTCGTGATAACATTGGGGCTATTTCATTAGTCTCCAATCTAGTTTTCATGCAAAACAAAGCATATCGAGGTAGATATGCATTACATCAGAGAAAAGAGAAAAGGTTGCTTGCAAGGAGATTGAAGTGCGCCATACTCTTCAGAAGATCAATTGGCAAATTGTTTAACCAAACCTCTATCCAAAACTAGGTTTCAACTTTTAGCTGCAAAGTAGTCTTTATCAACTCCCTCGATTTAGTTTGAAATGGGAGGGTATCAGAACATATAAACGAAATGCAAATGTAAAATCAAATGCATTAGTTATAGTTGCTAGTGAGCATAGTTGTTAATTAAGTTAGCTTAACAGTATACGGTTCGAAAATGAGGTTAGACCATGTTTATCAATGACTTTTGCCCATGGGACATAGGAAGAAGACAAAAAAATTAACCAAAAAAAGATGAAATCATATTCCATAACCAGTTGTGAGATGGGCTGGGGGACCAACCCACTCCACAACCCAACCACTCCCTCTAACTTGGCATGTGTCTAATTCTGATGGGTCGTATTAAATTCTTTAATTGATATAATTTAGATGATAAATAAATAAGATAATTTTTATTTTAAAAAAAAAAACTAAAAAATTATCAAAATTCTTATTGCTTTGTATAAGTAGATTCTAATATTGACATATTTTGAATTAAAATATGAGGTTCTCTATTTTCGATTCGTATTCCAACTATTGCAATTTTAATTTAGGTATTGTGTTAGTAGTTATTTTAAGTGTATGGTAATAACATCTCCTTATTATAATAGTGGAATAAAAATACCAAATATATATATTTTTTTTTATCTATTTCTTATACTTCCTTCGTCCCGACCTAATTGGCCTATCTTGGCTAGGCACGGAGACTAAGAAAAATAGATTTTGTAGAATCTTTGACTTTTTCAAAGGTGGAGATTAAGGGTGGAGATTGTGAGAGAAATTTGTCATTTATGGGCTGGTCAATTAGATTAGAACAAACAAAAACGGAAGGTAGGCCAATTAGGTCGGAACGGAGGGAGTGTCTTTTAAATATATAAAAGACTTTCAAAAGAATATGCAATTATTAAATAGTATCTCAAAAATATTGGGTTGGTTAGGGAATAGGTTGTATATGTTGATGAGAGAAATTGATATTTATTATAATGTTGGGTTGCGTTGTTGATAAAGTATACAAAAGTTGGAGTAGGGTTGTGATGTAGGTCATGTATATGGATGAGAGAGAAATGAATATTTTATTGATAGGTTGAGTTGTAGGAGGTTATTGATAAACATGGTCTTCGGGGGTAAATTAGTAATCTCCCTAACTAATCATCATTATTCATCTTCTATATAATGTAAAATTCTGAGAACTCAATACAACTTTTGCTGATTATCTCCTCATCTAATAATCCTGTACACAATTGTAAGGCATCCCTTCTTTGCTATATCCCGAAATTGTGATGCCATAAGTTCTTTCATTCGGCTCCACATTTTTAGCCTCTTTTGCTTGCTTATTTTGAGCATAGGCTGTCAATAATGTGTTATAAGTAATAGCGTTGCAGGCGTATACCCAAATCTACCTTTTTCACCACTACATTCCAAGCCTCACAACAACCTTATATTATACGTTCTTTCCCATGGTTCTGGGTTGTTTATTGGTGGGGGTTCGAATCCTTTCGCCCCAGTGTAGATTCATTCTTATGCCCAATTTCTAATGAATCAAGATAACCATTCATTCTTCGTAGTGGCTACCCTCCATGCCTCATCTCAGAAGAACCTCAAAGTGGCTTTATCATTATATGCCATCCATATACCTTTCATGCTCATGTCATATAAAATCAGCAAAAATACCAAGATGATACTTAACACGTGCCCCCCTTCCAAACACTCGAGGGCTAATTTCCGTCCGGCCTGAAGAAACCTTTACACACCTTCGTTATCTTTTGGAAGAACAAGGCATTTTTCAAGTAAGCCAATTCACACGTTCGGTTCTATATTCTCCTCCCTACATATTTGCTCCATTAATCTCAAAGATAAAAGACATATATGGTAGAATCGTAAGACTATCCTTTATTCAGAGTACTGTAAGTGTTTCCTGTGGGCTTCATTCCTTTCTTCTTCATCATTGACATCATCGCCATAGCTCCCCCCGTATCTCTAGATTCAGAGACGTCCACGAGTCTTTTAGCACCAAGGGAGAGCAGATGAATCTATTTTAAGGATACTGTGCTTGCACGGACCTCCGTTCTCATTGTTGTTTCTATTTGCCATATGTTGGATTTTGGCCCAACAATTGTTACCCCAACCCATTTATCCCCAAAACCAACCTCTGCTGCTGTCTTCTATAAGCCCACAAGCCCTTTATAGTTTATGCCCCTTTTTTACTTTAATAATGAATTGGGGGCAGTAGGTGATTTAGGCTAAAAGAGGTCAGCGCCTCATATTCAAAATAGAAAAAAGTTAGTAGCTTCTCTAGCAATTAGGAGAAGGAGTCGTTGGCTGCTGGAGTGAAAAAAGAAAGAGAGTTGTGAGAGAAGAAGAAAAGTGGTGCTATGTGGCCATGGTTTTCTCCTTAGTTTGTTGACCTTTTTTTTCCCGTGTCTTTGTGACAACGGTCTAGGTGGTTTTCGAGTTAGGGTTAGGGTCTCGAGCATTGTAGGTTGTGGCTACGGGTCGCCTTTAGAGTCTTCACCGAAGTTCACCGGATCGTTTAGGGGAAGCCAAGTGAAAGGAAAATCTGAGCCGGAGCTTAAATGGAGCTCAATGGAGTTAGCGGAATGGACCGGGACAACTTCCTAACAGTGGTATCAGAGCGGTGGTCGTCCGTTACCACCGCCATCGTCATCGTCGTCGTCGTCGGACAGCCCTGTCCTTATCGTCGAGATAACAACTCTGTCTACTTCGGGTGTTAGGTTTCGAAACTCTTGCGTAGAGTTTCGCTCTGGTAAATCGACTTAATCCCTACTTTTATTGCTTTTGTAGCATTGCTTGTAGAGGAATTATGATATTTATTGCTTTCATAGCATCACCTTGTAGCGGACTTAGGTTGAGATTTATGTGCTGCTAGAACCCCAGGTTTATGTGCTTATTTGGTTTCTTTGTGATTCCTTGTGCATTGTTGAAATTACTACTTTACTGTTGTGTATTATGGTGATAATTTATGTTTGTTCACCTTACATGTCCCCTTTTAAACTGTTGTGTTTTAAGGATATTTAGGTTATTTGTGGCTTTATCTGCTTCCGTTTCATATTCTGTGTGAATTGCATTTTTCTGTGAGAAAATTTGACTTAGTCGTATTTTGTAAAACTGTTGTGTTTTTCAAAACGTCTATGACCTAGTACAATCTCGAGCCCTTTAACGAAAAATCTGATTTTTCAATCTGGTAGCAGAAAATGAAGGGTATACTGATTCAACAAAAAGTGTATAAAGCACTAGACCAATCATTTCTGCCACTAAAATTGCCGAGAAAAAGGCTGAGATGGATGAGTTTGCTTATTCATCTATTATTCTTAACTTGTCTAATTCTGTGTAAAGAAAAGTTGGTAAAGTAGAATCGGGTAAAGAACTTTGGGAAAATTTAGAAGAACGTTAGACCGAGACATCTTTGCTTAGTATATTATTTGCTTGAGAAATTTTTCCGGTTTAAGCTTGATTTGAATAAGGACATTGATGAGAACCTTGATGTGTTTACCAAACTTGTGCAAGACATTAAGTAAAACGGTCATAAACATATTGATGATTACATTCCTATTGTTCTTTTAAATGCTATACCTGATTCATATAGTGATGTGAAATCTGCTATTAAGTATGGTAGAGATCAGGTTAATCTCGATATTGTTGTGAATGGCTTAAAAAGTAAAGAGATGGAGTTAAAGAATGAGAGGAGTAGTAAAAGTTCGGGTGAGGTTATGCTTGTTAGAGGAAGGCCTAAAAATAGATTTCAAAATCAAAAGGCTCCTAACAAAAATAACCAATCCTCTGATCAATCTAAAGGGAAGGGAAAATGAAGGTCTAAGTTTAGGTCTAAAAAGAGGATATGCTGTAATTTTGGTGACATTGGTCACTTAGTTAAAGATTGTCCTAGGCCTGAGCAAGGTCAAACCAGAATACCAAGAATCAACATAATGATCATGCTAATATGATTTCTAGTAGTGGAAACACTGGTGATATTTATATGGTGACTGGGGCATCTGATTTGCATGTTGTGAACTCTGTGCATTCTAACTTTGTGTGTGAAAATGGACGACTTGTTGATTCTGTATGCACTTTCCATGTGTCCCCATTTAAAAATCTGTTTTCTTGTTACAAAGATGTAGGGCATGTAACTGTGTCTATGGAAAATGAAAAAAAGTGTCATGTTGCTGGTATTGGTGACATTTGTTTGAAACTTGATTATGGTTATACTTTGACTTTGAAGAATGTAAGACATGTGCCTAATTTGCACAATAACTTGATATCATGTGCTATTTTGAAAGATGATGGGCTAGAAGGTAGGTGGGGAAGGGCTTGATGAAAATCTTGAAAGGGTCTTTGGTGATTTTCAAAGCTTTTAGAAGGAATAATTTGTATGTTTGCATTGGTGTGACCGAGTCTTTTGCTGAAAATTCTATGAATGTTATCCAAGAGGATAAATCTGATTTGTGGCATAAAAGACTTGGTCATAAGAGTAGCAAAGGTTTGGAAATCTTACACAAAAATGGCTCTTTTGGTAATGATAAAATGTCATGTATGCCATTTTGTAACTCATGTGTGTTAGGCAAACAACATAAGGTGAAATTTCTTGTTTCCCCTTTCCCAATCAATATGTTAGTATTGATATATTTGAATATTTGTATGCTGATGTGTGGGGTCCTGCGAATGTGCCTACTCATGGTGGAAACCACTACTTTCTCTCTGTGATTGATAATTTTTCACGTAAGGTCTTTGTGTTCTTACTGGAAAAAAAATCTGATGTGTTTGAAAAGGTTAAAACTTGGAAAGTTTTAGTTGAGAATTAAACTAGGAAAAAGATCAAATTCTTAGGACTTATAATGGCTTAGAATTCTGCAATAACTTATTTGATAACTTATGTGCTGAATTTGGTAATAAAGGCATAAGACTGTTCAGTATACTCCGCAACAAAATGGTGTTGCTGAGTGTATGAACCGAACTTTACTTGAAAGGGTGAGGTGTATGCTAGCATCTTCAGGTTTTTCAAAAAAGTTCTAGGGTGAAACTGTTGTCAATGCTGCTTAGTCGATTAACAGGTCCCTATTTGTGCCTTTGAATAGTAAGTGTTCTGTGTTTGTTTGGTTTGGGCAGAAGATTAACTTTTCAAACTTGCATGTAGTCGGTTGTGCTGCATTTGTTCATAAAAAACTTGACAAACCCGAACCAAGGTCCATAAAATGTGTTTTCTTGGGCTACATTGAAGGCGTGAAAGGGTATATATTATGGCTTAGGGTGAACCTGGTCCTAAAGTGTTAATTAGTAGAAATGTGATGTTTAATGAATCTGAACTTCCTTGTTTAACTGCCTCTTTGCCTGTTGTTGAGTCTGAACCTGCTCCAAATAAGGTGGAGTAATTGCCTGGTTTGAATCATTTTAATGAATCCAAAAATTTGCATGTTGAAACTATAAACCCACCTGTTGTGTTTGAAAATTTGTCTGCTAAAAATGTTGAGAATGCTAATGTGCATGATGAGTATGTTGAAAATATGCCTGATGATGTTGTGTTAGATGATTGTCAACTTTCTAGGGATAGAACTAGAAGAAACATAAGATAACCATCTAAGTTTGATCATTTTCACATGACCTCACATGTTTTTAGTGTTTTCGAGTCCATTTATGAAAGTGAATCTAAGTCGTATCAAGAAGCCTTAAAACCTAATGAGTATGTTGAATGGTTAAATGCTATGAATGATGAGATGAAGTCTTTGCATTTTAATCAAACTTAGATTCTTGTGCCTAAACCTGAAAACTGTTGTTGTGGATTGTAAGTGGTTGTATAAGGTCAAGAATGAAAATAAGACTACTAGATTTAAAACTAGACTTGTGGCTAAGGGTTTTACTCAAGAAGAGGGATAGATTACACAAAAATCTTTGCTCTTGTTGTCAAATTCACCATTGTACGTATTATGCTTGCATTAGTTGCTCATTTTTATTGGGAGTTGAAACAAGTGGATGCTAAAACTGCCTTTCTGCATGGTGAATTAGATAAGAAAATCTTTTTGAGGTAGCCGGAAGGCTTTATTGACAACATTGCTAAAAAAATCTTTGTATGGGTTGAAACAGTCTCCTACAGTGGAACAAGAAATTTGATATGTGTATGCTTTCTTTGAAGTTTAAGAGGATTCTATATAATCATTGCCTTTACTTTAGAGAAAGTGCTTATGTTCCTTTTTTCTTGCTCATTTATGTGGATGATATATTGTTGGTTATTCCTTGCATAAAGTCTATTGAGCATGTTCAAAATTATCTAAGTGTAAATTTTAATATGAAGTATCTCGGAGATGCAAAGAAGATTTTGGGCATGATCATTGTGAGGGATAAGAAAAATTCTACGATTTTCCTCAATCAAATTTCTTTTGTAGAAAAGATTTTGAGTAAATTCTCTATGTCTGCTGCCAAGTCTGTGAATGTGTCTTTTGCAGCTCATTTTGTGTTAAGTAAGGATCAGTCTCCCAAGTTTCAGACTGAAATGAATTCTATGAAAATTGTTCCTTACTCTAATGTAATTGGTTCTACTATGTATCCTATGGTAAGCACTAGACCTGATATTGCTTATGTTGTTAGTTGCTTGAGCAGATACATGTCGAACCCCGGTATGCCTCATTGGGAAGCATTGAAATGGCTTCTTAGATATTTGAAGAGTTCATTGAATGGTTGCCTTAAATTTTCAAAATCTGTTCAAGGTGTTAAATTAGTTGGCTATGTGAATTCAAATTATGCTAATGATAGGGACAATAGAAAATCAACAACTTCATATGTGTTCACTTTGTGTGGCTCTTGTATTAGTTGGAAATCTCAATTACAGCCTATTGTTGCTCTACTAACGACAGAATCTGAGTATGTGGTTGTAATTGAAGCTTTGAAAGAGGCTATCTGGCTAAAAGGTCTTACATCTGACATTGGCATTCTTGATGGTAATGTCGTTTATTCTGATAGTCAATCTGACATATAGTTGTGTAAAAATCTAGCATTCCATGATAGAACTAAGCATATTGATGTTAGATTTCATTACATTCGTGATGTTCTGGAAAAGATATCATATGAATTGAGAAATTTAGGTCTTGTCTAAATATTTTGAATTCCGTGATATAGCTTACTTTGTGTTTGCTATAAATTCGCATGTATTAACTTAATTTTTTTTTTTTTTTTGTAGGTACTGACCGCACTGAAGTGGTGCAGCAAATTAATAAAACCTAACTACCCTTGTAGCTTGTTGAAGTGATAAGTATGGTCGATTCCACAGGGAGCAGGGAGACTTATAGTGTTTGATATAAATCCTTATACTAGTAATATATTAATAAATATATAAGTAATGGGGGGTTTATAGTTTATTCTTAATTAACTAATGAGCTAAAATAGAAATTAAGCAATTAACTATGAAAATATTCTACTTATGATATGACGAATCCCAACCCTTAATCTTATCTCCCCCTAGTTTATACTACCCGGTGATAGATGCAATTATTAACCAATTTTAACTATAAAACTCCTACCCCGAGGTTAGCAACAAGCTCTGCTAACATCGTTATCCCTTGTATTTAACTAATCAAAACAAGCTCTTTGGTTAGTCTATCTAGTTGAGTGATCTCAGAATAAGCTCTCTGGATCTCATAAACTGGACGCCTAGAGTACTAGGATAACGGGATAGACACAGTGTGGGCCTCGTAAGCTCGGACCCATTCAGACCGAGCTATATACTATCCTAGTGATGTCACTCACTATTCGCTACTAAGTGGCTCTAGGTTCGTAACAATTACGGATTACGATTATAACCTAGCGTTACTTATGCAGTTATAATCGTAGGTGATCAATCTAGCACACAAACACATAAGCACTGAAAGATAAATAAATAGCATAACAACGTTTTTAAGGAATCAATCGTTTAACAATTGCTTTAAATATCACAAGATAATAAAATAGGGTTCGACTCGACTAAGGACTGAAATAACCTATTAGCCGCTCATGGCGGTGACAAATGACATAATCAAATTAAAATACATAATCAAAATAACTCAAAGGAAAGAAAAAATCCGAAGAACTGTCGATCTTGATTGCTCGTCTCCTTCGGAATCCTCTCAATACTGCTCTCTTGTAAAGTCAATGTGTCTAATTTTCGGATTAGGATCCCTTTATATGGATGAGGTCAAGTTGGGTAGTTTTGGGCTCCAAATTGGAAGTCTTGTGGTCCAAGTATTAAGTGGCCGCCTTGACAGGCCATGGCCGCGCCCGCGCTCGCTTCATGGCTTTCGACACGCCGCGGCCGCGCCACTTGTACAGGCACTTTGACTCGTTTTACTTCAGTTTGGCCGCGGCCACGCACTTGGGTCGCGGTCGCGGGTGGCTTTTCCTCATTTTCGCGCATTTTTCCTCCATTTGACTTCCCGGACTTCGTTCCTTCGCTGTACATCCGACCGAGTATAAATACTTGGCCTTACATCGCCTATTTAGCTCAAAACGAAACCACAAGTGTCAAACGATCCAAAGATATAAAAACAACCAATCACGATCAATTTATACACGCAAACATTGTTAATTTGACACTTAAGTAGACTTAAAGTGCATATATAAATGCGTGTTGATGGGTGTCAAATCGCCAAATTAAATTACCTACTTTCAAAATAAACTGGTACAATGGCAAGTAGGGTCGAATCCACGGGGAACAATGATTAAATTCCTTTGAATTTGAAAGCAATTAAAAAGGGGGTTTTGAAATTTGGTTTATTAAATAAAATCCTAAATATAATTAACTAAACAACCTAGAAAATAAAGATCAATTTAATAATCTGAGGCAGAATGAATTTTAAAGGAATTAACAATATCACAAAAATCTGATCCAAGGGTCTACATTCAATTACGTATTGATCATAGGCTTACTAATGAATTCCTTGCTATTCAAGTGTTTAACCAAAGATTTATTAGGATAGCCGTAGTAAATCTTATGTTTTCCTAATGTAATTGACCAATCCCAGCAACCGATCAATACATATTATTAACGAGTTGGACACGATAGCGTTCCATACCACGTCAATAATAGCATAGAGAATTATGAAAACGGTTAAATCTAATTATTTATAGCCGAGATAGCTGTAACTATAAATAATTAACCTATGAATTCGATTAGGTTGAACTGATTATGATAGCACAATCAATTTAACCTATCGCTACTAGGGTTCAGTCGTTCTTGACAATTACGGATTGAGAACGATTAAATAGTAGTTAGAATTTATATAATCAACCGAGTTGTCAATTCAATATCATAAATAAATTCTATATAAATAAGATCGAACTCATAAGCACTTGAAATAAACAAGAACAATAAAATACAACGCCTCACAATATCATAATTGAAATTAAAGCCCTTGAATCAGAATAAAAACCTTAGCCACGCATGCCGGAATTGATATTCTTCATAGAGTTTTTTCTAGCAATTGTATTGAAGGAATAAAATAACGGAAGGGAAAAATACTGGTGAGTTGTACTGGGTAGGAGAGAGAGAGCGCGTATTGGAATTGTGAACTTAACTGGCGCGCCTCCCTTCTCTTAATTCACGCTAAGAAAAATTAAATTTCTATTCCTACTCCTAATCAAATCTTAATAATACCCAACCTTATCTATAAAAAGGAAATATCTAAATAATATCTAATTAATTACAATAAAAGAATAAGAGTTTTTATTAAATAAAACTCTTAGCAGACCCATATTAATTTGATCTTGATATTCTGACCCATTTTTCAGTCTCCAACTCAGCCCATCTGATATCTTGGCCCAATTCTCCATAATTTGAGTCCAAATATCCCCTTTAAACCCAATTTCTTCTTAAGCCCAAAATATTTCTTCCTACAACCAAAGAGAATCAATTAGTCTAATTAAAATACAAAAGTAGACTAATTATTGGGGAATATGCATATAAAATATGGAATAATAAAGACACATCAAATTCCCCCCACACCTAAACCATGCTTGTCCTCAAGCATGCATAAAATCAATTAAAAACAAGGTGACAAATATTAACTCTCTTTGTTCTCTCAACTCCTTCTCTCAAATGCTTCCTATGACAACTCAAATCACCATGCAATGAAGCAATTAAGTAGACGACTTTTATAAGAATAAGTGATCATGAATTCAAATTTTTATAAAATTCACGTGTCCCATCAATGCTTAACAACTTCAATAAGCTCAAGTGTGACAATAAACAACACCTCACAAAGGATATCACTCATTGCGCTCTTAAAAGTGTATAATAAGTGTATGCATATATAATCACTCAACATCAAAACATACATGCCATTATCATATGCTTGCTAATATATCAAATCTCCACCACTAGAATATGAACTATGCATCAATCAAAGGGTCTTTTCATTGGTTGTAACGGGGCCTTGGGTAAAGGTAGGATAAAAGGGAAATTGAAGGCTAGCAAGTCAAGAAGTAATAGAAAATCACATGCATGCTTTCTCTAATGACAAAAACACCTTCTTTGAATTGGATCACAAGACCATTCCTACTCCTACTACTTGGTAATCTCACTATATCATAAGAATCATCAAATCAAAACCAAGTAATAGCCTAGAGGTGTCACTCTCAAGTAGCAATAATATGTCAAACTTCTTATTTTTGACATGAAGAGAATAATACAACGATATTGACAACCTCAAAATTTCTCTACCCTTTCTTCATCGTGGCAATGTCTATTTTTTCTGTTTCTTTTTTGTTTTTTCTTCGTGCTTTTTCTTTTCTTTTCTTTCTTTTTCTTTTTCTATTTTTTTTTCATTGCCACGACATCTATTCTACTTCTTTCCCACACTTTTGTGTTCACAACAAAAATTCACCTTTTGACATGTAATTCCACACTTCTTGACAAGAAGGTTATGAAAAAATTACCTAAGCAAAAAAATTATCAGATGATTTTGATGAGTTATATCGAAATATAACATGCTACACATGCTAAAAGTGTAATAAATCATAAAGGCTTGTTTTTTAAGAAAAATAAGTCACATATCATTAGTAAAACATGTCTCAACTACTCTAAATTATTACGTTGACAAAATAAAATACAACATTATGATATTATTTACAATTACTTTCTATTATATGAAAACGTATTTAGTTAATATTATTGATTGCTTAATATTCTTAACACTTATTTGACTTTTTAACTAAAATAAAAATGTGATGTAGAAAATTTATGAAAAATAGTGGTAATTTACAACATTCTTTTTCTCAAGTATTGAATTTAAAGATATTATTGTAATTTTTAGTAAAATATTTTTTCCTTTTATCTTACTATTTTAAATAACTTTTTTAAAATTTAGATCAAATGATAAGAGTTTGTAATATTGTAAACAGATAAAATCTATTCTTTTGTAAAGAAGTCGGTCTTGACATAATAATATAAATACAAGCAATATAAAATTATGGATTCGTAGATCATATATAGTTTATATCAAATAATATATAAAGTTTACTACTTCATCCCTCCCAAAATAAGATTCTTGTATCTGTTATTATAATAAAGAAGTCAAACTTCAGAATACCTAAATTCTGTTAAACTATTGTTGCATGTTTAATTTACTATAAATGTTGATCATATAGTTACATTAATGTTGAATCATTGGTATATTACAAGAATTTTACATAAAGTGGTCAGCTAAAAAATCTTATATATGATATTTTAGCGTCTTGGCAATATTTTTTGTTATAGTTTGTGGAATGCGTATATAGTTGCAAAACTTAAATGAAAACATACATTTTTACTTTCACAAGAATGATATGAGAAATTAACTTGATAATGGCTTTGGATACCAATATACATTATTTTGATTAATTATATGTTTTATTTTGCTAATCCTAATACAAAATATTACTTTTTTATTCACCACATGAACATCTAAACTTCATCTTTTTCAAATATATTTCATACCTAAATAACTCTTTTGTAAATGAAAATTAGGTGTAAGGATAAGATTTATAATATTATATATAGATAAAATACGTTATTCTAATAAGGAACACAACCTTCAAGTAAGAATATAAAATATACATTTTAAAAATCATGTTATAATTTATATCAAGTTATGATTAAAGTATTGTCATTTCAAAATTAAAGTCTTGTAATTTACTATAAATTTTGATAAATATTTATCATTAATGTTAATCCTCGTTCATATATTATAAGAATAAGAATTTTACATAAAGTGGTAAATTAAATTTCATACATGTAGTTGCCTTGTCAACATTTTTTTTATTGTATATAGTTAGTGAAATAAGTATATAGATATTATAGTTGCAAAACTTAAAGAAAAACAACTCTCTATTTTTCTCGAGAATGAGATGAGAAATAAAAGTAAGGGATCTGAACTTTAACATACATTGTTCCAATATTTAATTATATATTTTATTTTACAAATCCTAAAAAAGAAACATAATTTTCTTTCACTGACTTAATTGGTTTTGAGACATCCCATACCTATTCAAGTTTCTTGTATTTTTAATTATGTTTTGATAACTTCAATATTATAGTTTTAAGTTTTTTTTATAAGAATTTTACATAAAGTGGTAAACTAAATAATATACATGATAGACTATAGTCGTCTTCTTAGTACCTTTCTATTATAATTAGTGGAATAAATTTATAGATACTGTGGTCCCAAAACTTTGAAAACCAAACAAAAATAAAATATTTTTTGTTTCTCGTGAATCAGGAGAAGTAAAATTAGTAAGGGTTTTGAACTTTAATATACATTTGTAAGTACACAAACTTTGTATCTAATCAAAGGCCGCCACATGTAAAAATCATGCAGATACTATTAAATAAAATTATATTTAATTTAATAATTATCTCAAAGATATTTCATAAAATTGATATCTTGGAGGACCCATCAGATAGCTCCTTTTAGATCCTAGGCCCAGTAGGGTTCTTCATCCTACAACTATATATAGGGCCTCATTGTTCCACCAAAGATCACATCAACACAAGCTCAAGAAGCAAGTCGAAGATCAGAGTTGTTTTAAAGGCATTACAAAGTCAATCTTGAGAGGCATTACAAAGCCAATCTTGAGATTTTCAAGGCGTTACAAAGCTAATCTCGAGATTTTGAATGTTTGATCCGAGATTAAGGTATTGAGCCCCTTCGATTGGCGTTTTCAAGTCGACTTTAAAGGTGTTCTTCATCGTTCGTCAAGATCTTCGACGACCTTTTTTTGCGTATTCATCCAAAAGTATTACAAGCCTTTGGATTAAAATTACTCAAGTCATAGTCCAGAACCTGGGAAGATCAGAATCAACTCCGAGTTTGAAGACATTATACAATTGAAGAGAAGAATTAGAGGAGAACAAGAGATAGAACTCACAAAGTTGTAAGCATTATTCATTTGATCCAAGAAATACAACTTGTAATTCTTTTTTGTGTTTATCTATTTAATACACGAAATATATTGTTAGAAATTTAGCACGCCCAGTGGGACTATCTCTACCTCTTATCTCTTCTATTCTCCAAGTTCTCTAGTTTCAAGAAATTTTAAGTGAAGTCCATGACAACCATCTAAGAGCAAATCACCAGCCTAGCAAGAGTCATCGAAGAGCTCACAAAACATGTTCAAGCGCAAGATGCTCTGATTACAAAACTAAGCAAAGAAGATGATGTTGACACAACCCATCCGATCGACAAACAAGTCTAGAAATATGATGAAGTTGAGACGTCTACGAAGCAAAGTTCAAGTGAACAAGAAAAATCTTCACCCAAAACACTGCAAGACTTGCAAGGTGGATATATTCAAGTAAGTCAACTGAAGGAGCTCACATTAGAGACTTTCAACGACGAGTTCTATGGAAGCTCCAAGTCATCTCCAACATATACTAAGCTATACACTGCAAGGGTTGACAACTTGAAGATGCCTTCAGGCTACCAACTTCCCAAGTTTTAGCTTTTTGATGGCAAAGGCAACCCAAAGCAGTATTTGACTCACTTCGTAGAAATATGCAACAATGCCAGAACATATAGAGGTCACTTGGTGAAGCAATTATTTCATTCCCTAAAATGGAGTGCGTTTGATTGGTACACTGACTTGGGGCAAATTCAATCGACAGTTGGGAGCAATCGAAAAAATAATTTCTCAACAGCTTCTACAGCACTCAAAAAACAGTCAGCTTACTCGAGCTTGCAAATTCACGTCAACTGAAATAAGAGTCTATCATCGACTATATCAACTGTTGGCGAAGTTTAGGTCTAAGCTACAAGGAGAAATTGTCTGAAGCCTCTGCCATCGAGATATGCATTCAAGGGATGAAATGGGGGCTACGCTATATCCTTTAAGCAATTGAGTCGAAGACCTTTGAAGAGTTGCCTAGTCGAGCTTAGGATATGGAGTTGAGTATGGTTACAAGTGGGGTTGATCATCCACTAGGCCAAGAGACTCAAGAAGAATAAGAAGGGGAAGAAGAAAATGGGGGCAAAGCTTCTCCCAAAACTCTAAGTGATGAAAATTAAATCAAATAATGCTCCTTGATACGAGTTTAAATTGTCTACAATGCTTCTTGATACGAGCCTAAACTATCTACAACACTCATTGATGTGAGTCTAAATTGTCTACAATGCTCCTTGATACGAGTTTAAACTATCTACAATGCTCCTTGATACGAGCCTAAATTGTCTGCGATGCTCCTTGATACGAGCCTAAACTGTCTATAATGTTCCCGGATACGAGCAAAAACTTTCTAAAGTCCCAAGAGTCAAACGATGCTCCTTGATATTAGCGTTCGCCTATTTTATAACCTAACGATCCGCAAGTGTACGGGTGCAAGTGTATATAACGGCAAGCAAGGTCGATCCCACAAGGACTGACTTAATGACTAGTTTGATACTCCAAATATCCTAAAACACTCCTAACTAGGCTCTCAATTGGATTGATTTTAGTATTAAACTAATTTTACTAAACTATTACTTAACACTTAAATCCAAGATTAAGAAAATAATTTATCAAATACTCAAGATTGGAAGACAAATTCTAGAGAATTGATTTCAGAATTAACTAAGTATGACAATCTAATTATTCTAAACTAGCAATGATTATTATCGTTATTAGACGGCACTTATATATATTAACTCTCCTTTCAAAGCAATTAACTTGTAGATTCATTATCCCTAGCCACCCTTTCAAGTCGACTAGACCTAACGAACTCCCAATCGATCTTAGACCAATGCCTACGCACTTATCTCACCTCCTTTCGGAGCGCTCAACAACTACGCTATATATTTTCTTTCCATTCACAAATTCCTCCTTTTAAAGCAAACTTATGAATTATGTAGAAATAGTCAAGTGATCAATTTAACTATTCATGAAACTAAATCACAACACATAGATAACGAATAACAATCATTAACTAGAATAGAAAACTTCAATTAATCAAACATCGTTAAAACCTACTTTCAAAACCCTAGAATAATAAGAAACTACTCACTCATGTTCATATTCATAACACAAATATGTTCATAGACAAACATGATTTGAAATAGAAAAATGAGACAATGAATAAGCACCCTAATCGTCGTCTTGATCTTGATCCTTGATGTTGCTTTCCTCTTCAATATGCCATGTAATGATCTCTAACTCCTTTTTTTGAGTTTGGGAACCTCCTTATATAGTTAAGGCTAAATTGGGCCCAAGATGGGCTCAAAATCATAAAACGCGCATATTCTGTTTTGGACTCGGAAAGCTGCCTCGACCGAGTCAGAATCTCCCTCGACCGAGTTGGGTCAACTCGACCGAGGCAGAATCCCCCTCGACCAAGTTGGAGTCTCTGACCAATTTTACATTTTGCTCTTCATTTCTCACTCGACCGAGTTGATAAACAACTCGACCGAGTCAGACTTTCTGACCATGCTTCAACTCCTCTTTGCTATTTCCGACTTTTCTTGCTCGCTTTTCATCCGAGCCTTGCCCAAACGGACTTTTTGGCCTTTTTATACCTGAATAACACTAAAACAAGCAGAAACACGTCATCTAGCTCAAAAGATGGATTTTAATCATTTTTCGCCCAAATACACATGCATATGTCCCATATTACGACCTTTAATTGACCTAATATACATGTAAAACTAGCATGTATCAAAATCCCCAAACTTAACCATTGTTCGTCCCGAACAATAAACACAAAGCATAACATCACAATGACCACAAAATTTTAGGGCTATCAAATGATACTTCTAGTCTCAGAAATCTTTTTTTTTTCTTTCAAAACCAACAACATAACATTTGAGCATTAGTGACATGGCAGGTTTCAACTACTTTCGAGACATTAAACTTAAAACAACAATCCTCACTGGATAAGTGTATCGCTCATCTCTCAAGTGTATGATATGGAAAGTATTTGCGCTCACATTGAATCACATGCATCGTCTACCATATGCTTGCCTATTGTCTAAATTAGACCTTATACTTGACATGTGTGACAAAGAATCAATAGGTCTTTATTTTTGGATGTAATGTTGGCTTATGGTTAGGTGGGATACATTTAGATATAAGTGACTATGCATTGGACTAATCAAGCTATTCCTAACCCGACTACCCCTCAACTTTGTTCACTCAATCTCAATCTTCAATTCTCAGAAAAACCTATTAATATGGCTTCTTCACCTTACCACAACATTTATGCATCAACCAAGATTATTTATGCCACTTTCACTCAGGTACCACTTTGGGACTACCCGATCGAGTACCACATTTGGGACTACTCGTTCTTCTTTCAGCTCAAGCACACTTAGGCATATGTATATTCTCTTCATTAACCCCTCCTCCAACTTCCTCTTTTCCAAGTTTTTTTCTTTTTTTCTTTTTTTTTTTAACAGGAGGGAATTTTTATCTTCTTTCTCTTTTGCCTCCCCGAATCTCTTTACCACATCATCCCAAACATTCACTCCACCTTGATACTCTTACCCCTCTACCTTCCAATACACCTCCCTCTTACTCAATTATTCAAATTACTCGGGCCAAAGCTAAAAGAAAGGTATAAGCTTGTAATGTATGGCTTTGAAAAACAAGGCTTTAAAGCTCAAAATGGCTGACTAGGGATTTTTTTCACTTTTTGGGTACAAAAGATTATTTTAAAAGGCTCAAAAATAGGTTTAGCAAAAGAATGCCTAATATCATTTTCTATGCCACAACATGTACTCGACACATTCCTATAAAGACGCAAGGCAAGTTCTAGAGACTAAATACAATGTGACCAATCACTTCACACCGAAAGAATGATAAAATTACTCTATAAATAAGAGTACATATAAAGCTCAAAACCTCACAGGGTAATTTGTGATTATTGTTCAAGTCTAAGCTCAATTTTGTCTCCAACTGCCTATCATGCTCTGTTATGTGTTCTACCCTCATTTACTTCCAAAAATAAATTTCATCATTGACAAATTATCATCTTATACTCTTTTTATGCTTATCAAGAACCAAATTGACGACTCCTAAACAACGAAATTTAAAATTAACCTAAAAACACAATTAAAATGCAAAACATAAAATAACACTAACTAATACGATGGATCAATCAAATCAGCTATTTGGGCACACAGACCCGACACTACTCAATACTCAATAGGGCTCACAGACCCTTTACCAACTAACACAAGCAAGATATAAAATACGAAACACAACCAAGAACAATCATGACCTCAATAACACCGAATGAAATAACAACTTAAAAAAATAAAAGCGGCCAAGACGTAACACTATCCACCCCCTCCCCCAAACTTGGTTGAAACCAAGTTTGTGGGAAAAAATATGATACGTCTTGGTGCCTACTCACAGTGCTACTGAGGTGGAGGTGGTGGTGGTGGGTTAAAACCCCATGGCTGCCAGAACTGAGCCATTGCATCCAACTGCTGCTGTTGATAAGCTTGTCTCTGCTCATGTCGGACCCACCTCTCATCTTGTTGTAATCTCCAAGTGGTCTCCGTATTCCATCGATCATCTTGCTGAGCCCACCGTTCTTCTTGCCGTACTCGCCACTGTTTGTCTTCCTCAATCCTCTGATGCTGTTGTGTCATCAAATTGTTCAAAGATGTAATCAATGTAGGGAGCACCTGAGCCATGTTCTCTTGGCCTCCTTGGCCCGATCCACTAGTTCCTTCACCTTGACTCTCAATTCGGTGCACAGCTTGATAGAGTCGAGACTCATCAGGAGTAGGGTCAACTTCTTGTGCACGATGAGCTGGGGAGTGCATCTTCCAATTAGCTATATCCTCAAGTCCCTCAATCTTAGTTAGTTAGGCATTAGGAAGACGAAGGAACCCGCCTCGATTCTGCAACAACAAATATTGATCCTCATGGTTGCTCCAAAAAATCATCTTCAGCCTACAAACATCATCCAATGATATACCCCAGTCTCCGGGAACTCTCTCAGCTGAGTCATCATCAGAAAAAACTTGGAAGTGATTAGCTATAGGAGTAATAAGACCCCCAATCGAAATATCCCCCGATTGTTTCACTGCTTGGCGATCGAACTGCTCCATCATAATTTGGCTGAGATCAATCTTTCTTCTCGTTCCCACACACCATAAAAGAAACATCTCCTTCTGAGTCACAGTGCCCGTCTCAGGGCGAGCAAGCACCGTATAGGCAATTAAGCGATGTAAATACCGAAAGATAGGACTACGAATCCAAGACACCTTATTCCTCGATGGATTGCTCTTCATCCAAGGCACAAGTCCCGGGACTTCTACCATATATGATTCCAGAATGTGTGCTCATTATATTCATCTGGCGGGGTGCAATCTCCGGTGGTTGGCAGCTTGTAGATGTCATTCAGTTCAGCCCGAGTAAGTGTGTAAGTCTTGTTGCGAAGCCGGAATGACATACTGCTCGGCTTCCTGTCTTGAGCAGAGGTAGGGTGTAGAACTAGAGTAGTGAGAAACTCTAATATATCATTCCGATATGTTACCCGACCTCTTCCCAATAAGTTCTCCCAACCAACCCTCTTTATGAGCATCCATAAATTCCTGTGAATGCCAAAGTGGTCTTCCACTAAAGAGACAGTAAATTTAGTGGGGATGATCTTTCTCCCAATGATTTTCTTCCATTGCCTCTCTTCTTCAGGTAATGGTAATCTGATGTTGTAAAATAGAGGATTATCAGGCGAGAATGCCGGTGGATTAGCCGAGGATGTTTCACCTGCAACCTTCTGTTTTTTTCCTTTAGGTGGCATTATATACCCTATAAAACAATATTTTTCAGTTAGTACCATGGTACACACAAGCAACACCTACTCTCCTAGGCTTTATGAACGTTTAATTCATTCTCCGACTATGTTAATTGCAAATTTGCATCAAATTAGCACACAAGAGAGGTAAACATCAATATCGCTATCATTACGAACTTCTCTATTATTCTGCATCAACATAGAACATAATTGAACCAATTAAAGCCTAGTCTGCACTCAAGAATCACAATGCACGCAACATATTTGATAAAATGCCACAATGACTCTTGCATGTGAATTAAACGAAAATTGCTCTAAATTCAATTCCCACAAGCATAGCTACTCAACTATATATGCAATTCACTCAAGTCTATTCATGATAAGTTTTCCCCAACCTAATTTGCTACAAGGTTTCACTACAAGTGCAAACATCAATGTCATGCTCAAAACTTATCACTAGCAACTACAATCCCAACTAATAAACACAATAACTATCTTTGATAAACAAACAAGTGCAAGTTAAGCATTCTTACCGGAAATTCTTAGTTGCAAGACCCTTTTCGAAATTGAGCCCTAAGTGGAGAAGAAAGTCCCAATTTGTGTCTTTCACAAAACCAAATTGGTGAACTTTGAAGATTATGAAGTGGGTTTGTGAATTTCGTGTGTTTTTATAGAAGATTAGAGGGAATGGGGGAAGGGAATGGAGGGTTTTCGGTTTTTAGAGAGGGAGAAGAGGGAGGAGGTGAAAAAAATTTGAAAGAAGAGGGAGAAAATCGTGTTTAAAACACTGGTACCTGCGACTCGACCGAGTTACCTGAGACTCGATCGAGTTAGTCTTTTCTGAAAACGGCCTCGTTTTGCCCTGTACTGCGCCTCGACCGCGTGAATAGAGCCTCGGTCAAGTTATGGGTCTGCCTCGGTCGAGTAGGCTTTGGCCTCGGTCGAGTCCAACTTGCTGGAACGGCTCGGGTTTTTCCCGTCAAATTGGCCTCGGGCGAGTTATTCACGCCTCGGTCGAGTTATGGGTCCACAACTCGGTCGAGTTTGGTGGCCTCGGCCGAGGCAGACTTGCTGGAATTTCTCAAATTTTTCCTTCAAAATCGCCTCGGGCGAGTGTGATTTTGCCCCGGGCGAGTTGAACTCGCTGAATCTCCCCTGTTTTAGCCTTTTTCTCCGTTTTTACTCCTTTTTCTCGCATCTTTTCACTTCTTTCCTTGCTTTTTTTGATAACATCGTATTTCCTATGCACACTAACAAACAAATTAAGACAATTCAAAACATAAACTTCAAAAACACGAAAATTTAAAACAAACCAAAAGCATCGAGTTGCCTCCCGACAAGCGCTACTTTTATCGTCTTTAGCTCGACGACCTTTTGGATTTTTAGTTCAGCTTGGTCAACCGTAATTCATCTACGGTTGCAACTTGACTCGGGTTGTAGTATTTCTTGATCCTCTGACCATTTACAAGGAATGTGCTTCCTTGTGCGTCCATCAATTCCACTACGCCCGACTTTCGCACCTGCGTAATTGTGAACGGTCCCGTCCATCGTGACTTTAACTTTCCGGGAAATAAGCGCAGCCACGAATTGAACAAGAGAACTTGTTCACCGGCTTCAAAGTGTCGATTCTTTATCATTCTATCATGGATCCTTTTTGTGCGCTCCTTGTAGATGCTTGAGTTCTCAAATGCTTGTGTTCGGAATTCTTCCAATTCATTGAGTTTTAGAACTCGAGCTTGGCCCGCTGAATCAAAGTCGAAGTTGAGTTTCTTCACAGCCCAGTATGCACGATGCTCCCATTCAACTGGCAAATGACATGACTTTCCAAAGACCAATTGATATGGTGACATACCCAACGGCGTTTTGTACGCCGTTCTATACGCCCACAATGCGTCATCTAACTTCAAAGCTGATAAGTGCATTATTCTACATATTTTAACCCTTTTGATTTATGCATTTTTATCACTTTTATAGCCAATATTAATTTATTTTGCAACGTTTTATAATTTTGATCTTCTTATTTATTTAATTAAAATTTGAGCTTTATTTATACTTATTTTACTTATTAATGAGCCTAAATTAAAAGCCCACAAATGTTGACCATAAGACTTGCATGATAGAACAAATAATAAATCAAAGAAATGGAGAAGCCCAACTTTGTGCATGCATAGAATCCTTCTTGAAGATGATGCTAAACCTGTTAGAGAAGCACAACGTAGGCTGAATCCTCCTATGATAGATGTAGTAAAAAATGAAATTCTTAAGTGGTTAGAAACAGGAGTAATTTTTCCCATTTCCGATTCAAAATGGGTAAGTCCAATTCATGTAGTACCTAAGAAATCCGGAATAACGGTGATGGAAAATACAAAAGGCGAACTTGTTCCTACTAGAATATCTAATGGATGGAGAGTGTGCATTGACTATAGGAAGCTAAATCTAGCTACTAGAAAAGACCACTTCCCATTACCATTTATTGATCAAATGTTGGAAAAACTAGCAGGACAAGCTTTCTTTTGTTTCTTAGACGGGTACTCAGGATATATTCAAGTTGCTATTGCTCCGGAAGATCAGGAAAAAACCACTTTTACATGTCCGTTTGGCACGTTTGCCTTTAGAAGAATGCCCTTCGGCCTTTGTAATGCACCCGGTACTTTTCAAAGATGCATGATGAGCATATTTTCTGATTTGATCGAGCATAACATGGAAATATTTATGGACGATTTTACTGTTTTTGGTGATTCGTTTGATTTTTGCCTCCATAATTTATCTCTTGTTTTGAAAAGGTGCATCGAAACTAACCTTGTCTTAAACTTTGAAAAGTGTCACTTTATGGTTGAACAAGGTGTAGTTTTGGGACATGTTGTGAGCTCTAAAGGGCTAGAAGTCGATAAAGCCAAAATAGAGGTAATCAGCTCATTACCTTACCCTACTTGTGTTCGTGAGGTAAGATCATTTCTTGGGCATGCTGGCTTTTATAGACGCTTTATAAAAGATTTTTCTAAAATTGCATCCCCTTTATGTGTATTGCTTGGAAAAGATGTCCCCTTTGAATTTAATGAAAAATGTAAAAAGGCTTTTGATGATTTGAAACATAGATTGACTTCTGCTCCTGTTATTCGCCCCCCTGATTGGAATTTTATTTGAAATAATGTGCGATGCGAGTGACAAAGTTGTAGGAGCTGTGTTAGGACAAAGAAAAGACAAAGAGCCTTATGTGATATATTATGCTTCTAAATCACTTGACCCTGCACAATGTAATTACACTGTAACTGAAAAGGAAATGCTTGCCGTTGTATTTGCATTAGAAAAATTTCGTTCTTACTTGCTTGGTACTAAAGTGATTGTCTTTTCTGATCATGCCGCACTTAAATATCTGATGAAAAAGAAAGAATCAAAGCCTAGACTTTTGAGATGGATGCTTTTATTGCAAGAATTTGATTTAGAAATTAGAGATAAAAAAGGTGCTGAAAATCTTGTTGCGGATCACTTGAGTAGAATAGTACCTAGAGATGATTGGCCAATGGTTTCTGAATTTTTTCCTGATGAGCAATTATATTCTTTGACTGTGGAACCTCCTTGGTATGCTGATATTGTAAATTTTTTAGTAACTAGGACTTTCCCAACTGAATTGACAAGGGCTCAAAAGGATAAAATAAAGGCTGAATCAAAATATTATTTTTGGGATGACCCGTATTTGTGGAAATCTTGTTCTGATCAAATAATTAGAAGATGTGTGAATGAATCCGAATATGTGTCTATTTTAACTTTTTGTCATAGTTATGATGCTGGAGGTCATTTTGGTCCCAAAAGGACCGCTCATAAAGTGCTTGAATGTGGATTTTATTGGCCTACTTTGCATAAAGATGCATATTTATTTTGTAAATCTTGTGAACAATGTCAAAAGACAGGTAACATATCACGAAGGAATGAGATGCCTCAAACAGGTATTTTAGTTTGTGAAATTTTTGACATTTGGGGTATTGATTTTATGGGACCATTCCCATCGTCTTTTGGTAATGTTTATATCATTCTTGTCGTTGATTATGTATCTAAGTGGGTAGAGGCTAAGGCTTTCAAGCATGATGATGCTAAAACTGTGGTCAAATTTGTTAAGAGTCACATCTTTATTAGGTTTGGCATACCAAAAGCAATCATTAGTGACCGTGGTACTCATTTTTGCAATAAGACATTTGGTGCATTACTTGAAAAATATCATGTCACACATCGCGTTTCTACTGCATATCACCCCCAAACTAGTGGGCAAGCTGAGGTCTCTAATAGGGACATTAAACAGATTTTGGAGAAAATGGTTAATCCTAATAGGAAAGATTGGAGTATTAGATTAGATGATGCTCTTTGGGCTTATAGAACTGCATTTAAAACTCCAATTGGTATGTCCCCTTATAGGTTGGTTTTTGGAAAAGCTTGTCACCTGCCGGTTGAAATTGAACATAAATCATATTGGGCGGTAAAACAATGTAACTTAGACTACATAAAAGCTGGAAAAGAAAGAAAATTACAATTACAAGAACTAGAGGAACTAAGACTAGAAGCTTATGAAAATGCTAGAATATACAAGGAAAAATCCAAAGCATTTCATGACAAGATGATACTTAGGAAGTCATTTCATATTGGGCAAAAAGTGTTGTTATTGAATTCTAGATTGAAATTGTTTCCAGGTAAACTCCGAACATGATGGCTTGGTCCATTTGTTGTTACTAACATTTTTCCTCATGGTGCAGTAGAAATAAGAAGTTTAGAAACGGACAAGATTTTCAAAGTTAATGGTCACAGGCTAAAGCCATTCTACGAACAAGCTCAAGTGATGTTGATGGAGGAAATTATTTTAGAGGAGTCTTGAGCAAGGAGGGAGTATGTCGAGCCAACGACAATAACCAAAGGCGCTACTTGGGAGGCAACCCAATCCAGATTTGCATTCTCTACTCTACTCTTTTTGTCTAATCTATTTTGCCATTTAGTAACTTTATTTTTGGATATATATTGCAATATTAGTATGCAACTAGATTTTTTTTTTTATAATATGCATGACTTGACTAATTTTTCGTTTACTCAACATTTGGATCTTACATTGAGGACAATGTATGGTTTAAGTGTGGGGGGGAAAGAAAGTGAAAATTGAAATTGAAATTTGAAATTTTTGGCAAATTTTCATGAATTTTGAGGCTAATTTTAAAAATTTCTTGCTATTTTAAGCACTTTTTGGCACTTATTTTGTAAACGGAACAATTTTGAGTTCTCAATTGCTAAAGGTGTATGATCACAAGTTTGAAATAATTTGCTCGAAAAATCATAACATGATTGATAGACGGGCTCAATTCTTGTAACTAGTTGATATATTTTCTTAAAAATAGTAGTGACTATGGATGGTACACAAAAGCTGGTGAGATTTGAGCTTAATGACTGATATATATCTTATCAAGTCTCATTTCTTTCATGAGTGATTTCTTTTGTGGATTTGTATCCCTAGAACTTGCATTATTCTCTTCAAAGTCAAACTTATCACATACATTTCACATAAAGATGATTAAGGCATTTAGGAAACCACTTGAGCCAAAACAAACCTTACATCTATTTTCCACTAGTGAGCCAAGTTAAGCCTTTTTGCCTCTCTTTGTTTTTGCTTGTCTCATTATGAGCCTCAACCCAAGTGATCTATTTTTCCCCATGGCCTAAGGATTAGTAGAGCACTTGAATTCAAAGAAATGTGGATTGTGGTGAAAGTAAGGATACAAAAAAAAAAAAAAAAAAAAAAAAGGAATAACGACTGGAGGTACCAATGTGGACAACAAGGGGTGATCTTAAAATTCACCAACCTTGTGCCATGGTAGGATGGAGCATTAAATGCACCTACTTTGGTCGATCATGGCTCAAGTTAAAAGAAAATAACGAAAGAAAAGAAAGAACAAAGTGTGAAATTTTCAAATTTTTGATATGGTGTTGTTTTGCTCTACTAATTCAAGGGTTTTTACCGCCATATTTTACTACCACACTTGCCTCTACAAAATTATAAGTTATCCTAAACCATTTTCTCATCTACTGTATCCTCATGAACATCTCATACACAAATGACTCCAAACTCTATTTACCTCAAAAGTCCTTATGATTTATGTGGTTTATGTAATCCTAATGATGGAGAAATGAGAAGACATGCAAGCTTATGGTGGGTCAAGTTTATGAAATGAATTTGAGTGAAACACTAATCTTTTTAAACACACGAGCGAAGAGTGAATTATCTTGTGAGTGTCTACCTACTTAGTTTGCTCCATTCTTAAGAGATGAAAAGTCTATTTAGTTATAAGTAATTGAGCTTGTTGTTCTTGAAATATTATGTGTTGAACCAATTCATTGTTTCTATACTTGTGAGTTATACCTCTTATGCATTTGATAAACGGACATAAATGTTTTGTTCGAGGACGACCAAAATCTAAGTATGGGGGAATTTGATAAGTGCATTATTCTACATATTTTAACCCTTTTAATTTATGCATTTTTATCACTTTTATAGCCAATATTAATTTATTTTGCAACGTTTTATAATTTTGATCTTCTTATTTATTTAATTAAAATTTGAGCTTTATTTATACTTATTTTACTTATTAATGAGCCTAAATTAAAAGCCCACAAATGTTGACCATAACACTTGCATGATAGAACAAATAATAAATCAAAGAAATGGAGCACATGTACAAGAAGTATGCTAATTTGCAGAATTGAGAAAGAAAAGAAAACCAGCCAACAATTGTTGACTTTTCCAAGAGAAGGAAACATAGCAGAGCCTGCAATTTGTCTTGCGCCACAAATTCCAGCAATTTATCATCAAAATCCAGCAAAGGGGCTGCTATATTCAGCAATTTCCAGCAGCAATTAGCAGCAACTGGCAGCAGCAGTCAAACAACAGCAACTTCCGATTTGAAGTAATATTGAATTTTCAAGTGGAAACAACAAGTGGACAGCCAATTTGCAGCCATTTACAGCTTTAAATCAGCAACTTTACAGCTTAAAAACAGCAAATTGACAGCTTTGAAGGTGCAAATGAGTGTCTAATTTCAACTATAAAAAGGAGGAAGAAGAGGGAGAAAAAATTCATTCAACAATTCAACTACAACTCCAATTCTAAAGTAGAGGTAGACTAGCAATCTTTTGGGGTTTTCTTTCTTGTAATCTTTTGAGGGTGTGAGGGCTTCTAAAATAGTATTAGGGAGTGTAGAAAGGGGAGAAATCTATCGGAAACGGGCTAGTTCATTTACGGTAGACGAAGGAAATTTTCCGCTTTTGAGAAGTGTTAAAGCAACTCAACAAGGGGAAGATTTCTAGTACTAATTCTTGTCAAATTTCTCTTTTTATATCTTCCAAATATTATGTTTAGTATGTCCCTCACACCCCTCTTGAATTATAGTTAAGTTATATTGTAATATGTTTGTGTTGATGTTTATGCACACAAGGTGTTTGATATGTTGCCCAAATGAATACAAAATTTAGTTGATATTCTTGTCATATTGTGGTAATTGATTTATATTCTAATCCTCATTTTCATGACTTTTGGATCCATTTCATGTATGTTGGTTGGAATTATAGCTATTTTGTTTGGCTCGGCCTAGTCCGAATTGAATAGAAATTAAGTAGCAATTAGTTTGAATTAAGAATAGTCAAATAGTTTTAATTCATACTTGAATATGATTTGAACTAGTAATATCAACTTGTGATTTGCTAGGATTGATCTTCCCAAACTTTATGCAATTAGTCGAAGTCTTGTTAATTGAATAGTAAAGATTGACATGATTAGATTAATTAGAATTGAGATTATCCTAGAATAATTTCAATTATATTAGAGGGATTATAGTGAAACTTTAGCTACTTAAGGTTCTCATTTTCAATCTATTAACTTTGTTTTGTATAATTGATAAAAAATCAACCTCTTGGGTTCATTAATCTCAAAATTCGTATATGCTAATTATTTCCCTATTTGTTTTGAAAACGTTAGTTTTTAGAATTATTTAACTTTACTTTAGACGTTAATTATCTTGCTAAACACTCCCCCCCCCCCTTCGTGTGTGTGCGTGTGAATTCTATTTATATGTATATATATTTATATATATTATTTATAGTTCATAATTTGAGTTAATGTTTATCATGTTTGATTCTAAAATTAAGTAAGCAAAATTCTCCTCGTGGGAAACGATCCTTTCTTACCATGTACTATTTTGTTTAATATTGTGGGCTAAGAATAGGTTAAATTTGTGGCGGTAACGACACGCTACCAAAAGCCCAATCTTTACGGTTCCCACTAACCGATTTTTCCAAGATTTGCTTAATTTCTCGATTGGCGAGCTCAGCTTGACCATTTGCTTGCGGGTGGTATGGAGTTGTGACACGATGCTTTACTCCATATTTAGCTAGCAGTGCAGCCAACCATTTGTTGCGGAAGTGCGAACCCCCATCACTCAGTAATGCTCTTGGTGCTCCATATCTTGTGATTACGTTCTTCTGAAGGAATTTGATCACCACTCGTGAGTCATTCGTTTGGGTTGGAATCGCTTCCACCCATCTCGAAACATAATCCACTGCAAGTAAAATATATTGGAACCCCTTTGATGAAGGGAAGGGCCCCATGAAGTCGATTCCCCACACATCGAATAGTTCCACCTCAATTATATTCGTGAGAGGCATCTCGTGTTTTCTAGAGATACCCCCCGTCTTCTGGCAGCGATCACACTTCGTGATGAACTCGAAGCAATCTTTATGAATGGTTGGCCAGTAAAATCCGCTCTGCAAGACCTTCGCCGCAGTTTTTGCTGATGCAAAATGGCCTCCACTCGGAGATGAATGGCACTGAGTGATTATGTCTCCTACTTCAGCTTGGGGAACACACTTACGAAGTATGGTATCAGCGCACCTTCGGTAAAGAAAAGGATCATCCCAAACATAAAACTTGATGTCATGAAAAAACTTCCTCTTCTTATGGGTTGTCAAATCCGGAGGTGAAATTCCACATGCTAAATAGTTCACAATATCCCCAAACCATGGTACCTCCTCCACTGTCAATATGTACTCATCCGGGAAACATTCATTGATATCCTCTTTCTGCCCTTTCTTGTCCTCTTCATTGGTGATCCGAGATAAATGGTCAGCAACCACGTTTTCACATCCTTTCCGGTCTCGAATCTCTACATCGAACTCTTGGAGTAAAAGAATCCATCGTATCAATCTCGGTTTGGAATCCTTCTTATCGAACAAGTATCTAATGGCTACGTGATCAGTGTATACAATTGTTTTAGCTCCAATCAAGTACGACCGGAACTTATCAAATGCATATACCACAGTCAGCATCTCCTTCTCAGTGGTGGTATAGTTTGATTGAGCGGAATCAAGTGTTTTACTTGCATAGTAGATAACTCTGAATAGTTTGTCCCGCTTTTGCCCTAATGCAGCCCCTACGGCCATGTCACTGGCGTTGCACATCAACTCAAAGGGCTGCGACCAGTCAGGAGTGATCAGAATTGGAGCAAATACTAATGCCTTCTTCAATGTCTCAAATGCTTCCCTGCAAGAATCATCAAAAACAAACGCAGCATCTTTTTCCAATAAACGGGATAAAGGCTTAGTAATTTTAGAGAAATCACGAATAAACCTTCTATAAAATCCCGCATGTCCAAGAAAGCTCCTCACATCTTTCTCATTTGCCGGAGGTGGTAATCGCTCAATAGCAACTACCTTTGCACGATCAACTTCAAAACCTGCAGCAGAGATTCTATGTCCTAACACGATACCATCTTTCACCATGAAGTGGCATTTCTCCCAATTCAACACAAGATTAGTCTCTTCACAACGTTGTAGTACTAATGACAAATTATTAAGACAATGATCGAACGAGGAACCAAACACAGAGAAATCGTCCATAAAAACTTCCATTATATTCCCTATGAGTCCACTAAATATTGCCATCATACAATGTTCAAATGTAGCAGGAGCATTGCATAAACCAAAGGGCATTCTACGAAAAGCAAACACTCCATAAGGACATATAAAGGCTGTTTTCTCTTGATCCTCAGGTGCTATCATGATTTGGTTATACCCAGAATACCCATCTAAGAAACAATAAAACTCATACCCTGCGAGTCTATCTAGCATCTGATCCAAAAAGGGTAAGGGAAAGTGATCCTTACGAGTTGCCGCATTTAATTTTCTATAATCAATGCAAACTCTCCAACCTGTAACTACCCTGGTAGCTATGACTTCATCATTATCACCTTTTACTACCGTCATTCCCCCTTTCTTAGGTACAACCTGAGTGGGACTAACCCACTTGCTATCTGATATAGGGAAAACTATCCCTGCATCTAGCCATTTAAGAACCTCTTTTCGTACTACCTCTTGCATCATAGGATTTAATCTACGCTGATTTTGAACACTGGGTTTATAGCTATCCTCCATCAAGATTTTATGCATACATATAGTCGGGCTAATCCCTTTTAAATCATGAATTGTCCATCCTATAGCCGACTTATGTTTCCTAAGCACTCTCAACAACTTTTCAGTGTCAATTTTTCCTTATTTACTCTAAGTGTGAGTTCTCCTTTTTGGACATCAATTAAAGCACTGCCCGTTGCTAAAAACGGGCGACCTAGAATTAAAGGAACATCTTTATCCTCCATCATATCTAAGACCACAAAATCTGCAGGAAATATGAATTTATCTACTTGCACAAGAACATCTTATACTATTCCCCTAGGATAGGTCAAAGATCTATCAGCCATTTGAAGTGCAATTGTGGTAGGTTTAAACGTGCCTATTCCTAGTTTTTCAAAAACAGAAAAGGGCATAAGATTAATGCTAGATCATAAATCACAAAGTGCTCTTTCAAATGTGTCATTACCTATTTTGCAAGCAATTGTAAAGCTTCTTGGGTCTTTCCGCTTCAGTGGCAGCTTCCTTTGAATCACTGCGCTGCACTCCTCAGACAGGTTGACAGTCTCATAATCCTCAAGCTTTCGTTTCTTTGCTATCACTTCCTTGAGAAATTTTGCATAATTGGGCATTTGTTGAAGTGCATCCACGAATGGGATATTGATTTGAATCTTTTTGAAAATGTCCAAGAACTTAGCGAACTGGTCGTCCACTTTCTTTCTTCTCAGTGCTTGAGGGTATGGAATGGCAGGAACATATTTTGGGCCACCTTCAAATGTACTCCCCCGCTCTATCACGTTCTTCGCTTCTTTGCCTTTTTCCTCCGGCTCAGGTTGTTCTTCCAAGTGCTCTTTCTCAATGACTTTGCCTTCCACCAGCGGCTTCTTCGGTCCTTCATATTCAGTGCCACTCCTCAACTGAATGGCTTGACAATGTTCCCTTGGATTAACCACTGTATCACTAGGAAACTGCCCTTTCTTATGCTGAGCTGCTGTTGCTCTGATCAAATGCTGGATGTCCGATGCCACATTTTTCAATTCTGCACCCATGCCTGCTATGTTTTTACTCAGCTCATTATGCTTCCCTTCCATTTTCTTCTCCAGCTGCGCTAACTTCTCCTCAAATTGTGCTGCTTGTGCTTCTCTTAACTCTTCCGGAGTTGGGTTTCTTCCATCATGTATGATTCCATTTGTGACTTTGAACCCTGATGGAGGAGTAAGGGTGTTCTTCGAATTTCCATAAGCCAAGTTGGAATAATTCCGATTCCCTTGCGGATATTGGTTACCTTATGAATATTGATTATACCGTGGCTGATTACCTTGGTAATTATTGAAATTTCGCTGATTCACAAAGTTCACATCTTCCATCTCTTCTTGGGTTTGTTGCGGCTGTGATTGCTCAGAATGTTGTGCTAACGTCAGATTAGTCAGCAATTTCATTTGGGTCGTCAAAGCTGAAATCTGAGAAGCCAAATTCTGATTTGATTCCACTTCAACTACACTAGCAACTCTCCTCGGCTGATTACGCTCGTTCGGCCATTGATAACTGGTTCTAGACATAGCATCTAGAATGGCAAACGCAGAATTCACACTCTTCTCCATCAGACTCCCTCCTGCCGCAGCGTCTACATGATCTCTAGTTGGTGCAAGTAAGCCATTGTAAAACTTACAGATTTGTTGCTTCCTGGTGAACCCATGCTGAGGACAGCTTCGGAGTAAATCTCTGAATCTCTCCCATGCTTCACCCAGTGGCTCCTGATCCAACTGTCTGAATTGTGTGATTTTGTTCTGCAGCTCTAGCATCTTGCTAGGTGGGAAGTACTTCAATAAGAACCTTTCACTTAATTCATCCCACTCAGTGATTTCCTGTAACGAATTAAACCACTGCAGAGCTCTATCCTTCAAGGAAAAAGGAAAGAGCCTCATCTTCACTTGCTCATGCGGTACGTGGTTGATTTTTATCGTATCAGCCAGTCTCCGAAACTTTGTTAAATGAGTGTTCGGATCTTCCAAAGCAGTACCGCCATACTGATTTTGTTGCACAATATTGATGAGCGCTGGTTTGAGCTCAAAACTGTGTGCATTGAGCGGTGGCGGTTGTACTCCTCCAGGATTCTGATTAGGCAGAGGACGAAGGCAGTCACTTATTGGGGAAGTGTCCTCATTATCGTTCTCGTTGTTATTCTGATTTCTTCCTGGAAGTACTGGATTCTGTGGAGGTTGTTGTTGTTGGATACTTGTGACTCTGTCATCCAAATTGGCCAGTGCCATCAGGATGCGGTTCATAACCTCCTCTTGGTTCGGTGGATTTTCCATCTCAACCGGTTGATTTCTCCTTGCTCTGTGTCTTCGGGCTGTAGCTTCAATTTCCGGATCGCACGGAAGAAGATGTTCTTTTCCCTTAGACCTGGTATGCATGCACAATCCCTGAAAACACTAACAAGAAAATACCCACGTAAAATCGAAATAGATCAAAATAAAAACAGAAATTAAATGTGCAAAAATAAATTGTTGCCTAGTCTAGTCTTGTTCTAGTTATCAGAATAAAAACTAAAACACTAAACTCAGTCCCCGGCAACGGCGCCAAAAACTTGTTCGCCTATTTTATAACCTAACGATCCGCAAGTGTACGGGTGCAAGTGTATATAACGGCAAGCAAGGTCGATCCCACAAGGACTGAATTAATGACTAGTTTGATACTCCAAATATCCTAAAACACTCCTAACTAGGCTCTCAATTGGATTGATTTTAGTATTAAACTAATTTTACTAAACTATTACTTAACACTTAAATCCAAGATTAAGAAAACAATTTATCAAATACTCAAGATTGGAAGACAAATTCTAGAGAATTGATTTCAGAATTAACTAAGTATGACAATCTAATTATTCTAAACTAGCAACGATTATTATCGTTATTAGACGGCACTTATATATATTAACTCTCCTTTCGAAGCAATTAACTTGTATATTCATTATCCCTAGCCACCCTTTCAAGTCGACTAGACCTAACGAACTCCCAATCGATCTTAGACCAATGCCTACGCACTTATCTCACCTCCTTTCGGAGCGCTCAACAACTACGCTATATATTTTCTTTCCATTCACAAATTCCTCCTTTCAAAGCAAACTTATGAATTATGTAGAAATAGTCAAGTGATCAATTTAACTATTCATGAAACTAAATCACAACACATAGATAACGAATAACAATCATTAACTAGAATAGAAAACTTCAATTAATCAAACATCGTTAAAACCTACTTTCAAAACCCTAGAATAATAAGAAACTACTCACTCATGTTCATATTCATAACACAAATATGTTCATAGACAAACATGATTTGAAATAGAAAAATGAGACAATGAATAAGCACCCTAATCGTCGTCTTGATCTTGATCCTTGATGTTTCTTTCTTCTTCAATATGTCATGTAATGATCTCTAACTCCTTTTTTCCAGTTTGGGAACCTCCTTATATAGTTAAGGCTAAATTGGGCCCAAGATGGGCTCAAAATCATAAAATGCGCACATTCTGTTTTGGATTCGGAAAGCTGTCTCGACCGAGGCAGAATCCCCCTCGACCGAGTTGGAGTCTCTGACCAATTTCACGTTTTGCTCTTCATTTCTCACTCGACCGAGTTGCTAAACAACTCGACCGAGTCAGACTTTCTGACCATGCTTCAACTCCTCTTTGCTATTTCCAACTTTTCTTGCTCGCTTTTCATCCGAGCCTTGCCCAAACGGACTTTTTGGCCTTTCTATACCTGAATAACACTAAAACAAGCAGAAACACGTCATCTAGCTCAAAAGATGGATTTTAATCACTTTTCACCCAAATACACATGCATATGTCCCATATTACGACCTTTAATTGACCTAATATACATGTAAAACTAGCATGTATCAATGAGCCTAAACTGTCTACAATGCTCCTAGACACGAGCCAAAGCTATCTAAGCCCGTCAAGTATATTCAAATCAAGGCTCCTTGACACGAGTTTAAAAGATCTACAAATCAAGTCCAAATGAAGGTTCCTTAACACGAGTTTAAAAGGTCTACAATCAAGTCCAAATAAGGTTCTTGACACGAGTTTAAAAGGTCTACAAATCAAATCCAAATGAAGTTTCATTTGACATGAGTATAAAAGGTCTACAAATCAAATTCAAGAACTTCTTGATACGAGTATAAACTATCTACAAATCCCAAATTCAAATTCAAATGAAGAACTCCTTGATATGAGTATAAACTATCTACAAATTTCAAGTCCAAATTTAAGAATTCCTTGATAAGAGTATAAATTGTCAATATGTTCAAAGAAAATTTCAAATGTCAATTCGAGACTCATTCGTCCAAGACATGTTGTCTGTGAACAAGTCTCGAGGGAAAATTTGTAGATACACAAATTTTGTATCTAATGAAAGGCTGCCACATGTCAAAATCATGCATATACTATTAAATTATATTATATTTACTTTAATAATTATCTCAAAGATACTTCATAGATTTGATATCTTTGAGGACCAATCAAATTGCTCCGTTTTGATCCTAGGCCCATTAGGGTTCTCCATCCTACAACTATGAATAGGGCCTCATTGTTCCACCAAAGATCACATCAACCCAAGCTCAAGAAGCAAGTGAAAGATCGAGAGTTGTTCTGAAGGCATTACAAAGCCAATCTTGAGAGGCATTACAAAGCCAGAGGCTTTACAATGCCAATCTTCAAGGCGTTATAAAGCCAATATCGAGATTTCAACGTTTGATCTGAGAAATATTAAGGTTTTGAGCCCCTCCAATCGGCGTTTTTAAGTCAGAACTTCGCAGGTGTTCTTTGTCGATCATCAAGATCTTCGAAGACGTTCTTCGCGTATTCATCCAAAAGTATCGTTCAATCCAAAATCAAGCTTACAAGCCTTTAGATTAACACTACTCAAGTCAAAGTCCAGAACCATGGAAGATCAAAGTCAACTCTGAGTTTGAAGGCATTATACAATTGAAGAGAAGAATCAGAGGAGAACTAGAGATAGAACTCACAAAGTTGTAAACATTATTCATTTGATCCAAGAAATACAACTTGTAATTCTTTTCGTATTTATCTATTTAATACACGAAATTTATTGTTACAACATTGTTTCGATTATCAATTATATGTTTTATTTTACTAATACTAATAAAATCATACTTTTAATTCACCCCAATAACATATTGATTGCTTTTTTGACATTTCGTACCTAAACAATAAAAGAGAAAATAAATTTTTGATATATCATAAAAAATAAAACAAAATATCAGTCAATCTTTCTCCGTTTTCTACAGTTACCACTACAACAAATTTGCTAATAGACTACAACAAATAGACCTCGGGTTTTAAGAAATTGTAGTCTATTAGAGCATACTACAGTTTTGGATGAAAGTGTAGTCTATTAGTACAAAAAATTGCTAATAGACTACGGTTGTGCCTCGGTTTTCTCTGATTAAGTGTAGTCTATTAGCGCATTTTTGTAGTTAATAGACTATGGTTTCTTCTATAATTTTTGGAAAGTGTAGTCTATTTGGGAAAAAACGTGCTAATAGACTATACTTTTTGGTCAACGATTTATATAAATGTAGTGTATTAGCGAAAAGTAATACACCTCGTTTTCAAAACCGTAGTCTCAAAGTGAGTTAATATTTTTTGATACGAAATGAAGATGTTAAAATCTTTTGCAACTTTGCCTCAAACTTAAAAGACAAGTCATTTTTATTGATTAAAACACGTTTTTTCTATTGATCACTCATTGTCCCAAACTTAAAATATTGTTGAACAAAAAATCGAAGCTAGGGTTTTTCTCCCTTTCATCTTCCAACGCTCACCATCTTTGGACACTAAATCCCCCTGGCGCCGCTGGTCTGGAGCCCTAGATAGCCATTCGACTCCGCAGAATGTAACACCCACACTCCCTAGTAGCTTAATACAACAGTTAAGAAATATTTTGACAAAATAGACTCGGTGCGCATGTGCAATTTTTTTTTTCTAGAATAAAGACAAAACAAACTAATAGACTATTTTCAATATTTTCAAAATAAGATAGAAAAAAAACCCCATGACATACTTTAGAGTCAATACAAACTACCCAGACTATGAGCTCAACGGATCGTCATCCATGCACACAACTCTCGGAATCTGAAGGAACTCCAACCTCCAATGAATACATCTCGAAGAAGTTCACCTACAATGCGAGAACTACATGTGTCAAAGCTCAGTAAGCAGAAGTCATGCATGAAAAGTGCACAATACAACCAACTTGTCAAATGTCAAGTTTTGCATGAAATCATTTCTCGAAACTCTTTTCTCAAGACAAATTCTTTTGGTGGGAATCAGAGAAGGATCCAAAAAATCTTCAAAAGGGGGGGGGGAGGGAAAGGGGGGGCACAAATACACTAAAAATAATATAAAAACGTCTTAATTGCAAAACAACATAACAATTAGTACAATTGAAACTTACGAGGTTTCATAGACTAAAATGTTTGCATGATGGATTTATTATCAACACTATCAAAAACTTCTTTCTCAATATTTAATCAAACTATCATTCAACCATTGATCTCCCACTAGATTGTGTGCGCGACTCTTCACAATATTCATGGCAGGAAATGCTCTTTCAACTGTAGTTGTACCAACCGAAAGAGCTAATGCAAGAGTTACTAGCAAATAAACCAGTGGATACACCTCATGCTTCTTTTTGCAACCATCTTCTATGCAAGATCGCCATTTACCTTTAGTCCTATGAACCTGTTGCTGGAACACATATCACAAATATAAGTTTCAAATTAATCATCAAGTGTCTCAATTTTCACCTCGGAGAAGTCTTCAGGGTAGAATCTAGCAAGATTGATCAATTTTTGCTTGTCAAAAGCCATGAATGAGTTATCGGGGCACAAACATGCTACACAAAGTAACAATTCAGTTGACTCAGTGAAACGATCATCTAACTCCACAAGCTATCTGTCTATGATTGAACAAAATAATTCAACTCGAAAATGATGAAAATTTGTAAGTTTCTTTTCTTGAGCTTTACACCGAGACCTGTATCGAGCTAGAAAAATATCATCTATCTTCGGAACATCAATGTTTTCTTTCTTACAAAAGGAAGAAACTTGATCATAAAATGAATCTCATCCTTCTCCTCTCAAGTTTTTCAGTCACTGCTTGGATATTTTCACCAAAGCCATGGCATTGACAATATCTTGATCCTTCCCTTGTAATGTCTTTGACAATTCATTTGTAATTCCTAATATGACTTTCATCAAATGTAAAGTAAACACAAAATCATATGATTGCATCAACCCCAATAAATTGTTTGCCTCACTTCTTTGCTTAAAATTCACTGCATCATCCACAATCATCTCAAGAAGCTTGAGTGTAAAAGAGAACATAATGATCAAACTAATCAAAGTATCATAGTGTGAGCTCCATCGTGTATCACAAGAATGTTTGAGAGAAGTTTCTTGGTTTAAACCTCTTCCATTGAAAGTTCACCATTGTTCAGAGCACCAAAGTTTTTTTTTTTTGCTTCTTTGTTATGAAGAATGTCACACCTTTTAGAAGAAGCTCCAACAAAATTTATCACACTAGTCACAGAAAAGATAAGTGATGAAACTTGGATGTGCTTGTTGGCAACAACTACAAGTGCAAGTTGAAGTTTGTGAGCAAAACGGTGAATGTAAAAATCCCATAGGTTCTCCTTCAAAATAAATGCCTTTAAACCATTAAAATCCCCTTGCATATTACTAGCTCCATCATAACCTTGCCTCCGTAACCTCGAATGCTTAAATGATGTTTAGAAAATAAACAATCAATTGCTTCTTTTAGTGTGAGAGTTGTGGTGTTAGTAACATATTCAACACCAACAAAACGTTCAACTATACAACCATCCTTATTAACAAACGTAGCACAACAGCCATCTGCTCTTTCATTGAAATATCACGAGATTCATCAACAAGAATGGAAAATAATTCATCACCAATTTCTTCCATGATGATATTAATGGTTCTCACCGCAACAGCATTCACAATATCCTTTTGAATGCTAGGTGCAATCAATTTGAGGTTTTCAGGAGCACCACATGTAACATATTTTTGCTAGAAAGTTCAACAACTCAAGAAAATTACCTTGATTAGTTGAAGTCTTTGATTCATCATCACCACGGAATGCAAGCCCTTGATATAAAAGAAATCGAACACAATCAACTGATGCATTTAATCATATGTGATACTTTTTCTTTAGCTTGATCGTCCTGCTTGTCAAAACATATCGAATATGTTCAAAGCTTCATGCTGAATCCAAGCATTGTGGTGAGCACTATTAGGACCTCCCACATGTTCTTTTAGTCTCTCCCCCTTTTTTCCAATTTCTAAATCCTTCACCAACAAAGTTACCCCTTGCTTGTTCTCCAGATTTTGATTTAAAGATATAACAATACAGACAAAATACAACATCCTTAGATACACTATACTCCAACCAATTTGCGAACTGAGAAAATCAACTAGAATTGAAAAGTCGTGATTTTTTTCCCTAATTTTGTGAAAAAATTATGCTTCAAGGGTTGACAAGGACCCCTCATTATGTATGCCCTTCTAACTCCATCCCGAATATTTGGATTATAATCTAAAATCAAAATTCTTAACCATGAATCTGTTGGAAGTTCTTTAGCATCAAAATCACTCCTACTTAATTTTACTTTGTCATCAAATTTTCCAGTAGAAATTGGTGGGTCTAAGACCCTTTTATAAAAATTCTCCATACTATTCTAAATCTACAAAATATTACATATCACAAAGAGGCATATTCAATTTTTTCTTTGAAGAAGAGTACAAGAAAAGAAACAGACAACAAGGAGGAGCAACCAAAGTCAAGAAAGTATCTCCTTTTCTCTATTCCTTAAAGAAGACGAAAGAGTCGCACAAAAATTTAGTCAGATTTTACTTCTTTCTTCCCATTATTTTAATATCTCTTAAAATTAGATGAAGCCCACTTTAATTAAAGCCCATTTGTAACTTATTAATAGTCCACTGTTGGAGGGGGACACTTTTTGGAATTGAGGAGAATTAGTCAACTTACAGAATATATTATATATAACTAATTCTTTTATTATAGGGGCACGTGCCCCACATGTGGGTATATACATTCGTCTCTGATGGGAATTGACTCTCGTTACTGGCACAAATTTCACCAAAGTCACTCATTGGTCATACTTGTGACTATCAAGGGCACATCATCCTCCCTTTAATTTAGTCCACCCGAGTCATCATTGATGGTTGGTACGACCAAGTGAGCTTACAACCCGAGACCACCAGGGGTTTGCCTCCTGCCTGTCCCCGCAGTCCTCCAGAAAGTCTACCCCCTTCCTTGTACCCATCATCATAAAGGTGTTTCTCTAGGGATTCTGTCCCATATTACACCTGTCACGGGAGCCTCCCTAGAGACACCATATATACATAATATAGACTTTCAATATACCAGTGGTGACCAACCCCAAAATATTTTAATTTATAAATTATGTTGTTTTAACTTCTTTCATGTATACATGAAAATCCTTGCAAAAGCTAATGTGCATGATCGATATGCTCATAAGTAGAAATACAATCACTTTAACTAGTGGAATAGAACACATTATACGGAAATATACAATAACACATATTACAACAGCTATCACAATTAATATGCATAAATATTATGTTCAATTATTGTAGTTGCAGATGAATTTCTGTTTACCTCTTCGCCGAAAGTCATTATCGGAAAATTATTATTCATTATATTAATGGTCCAAGTTACAAACCAATGCTCAATTGACATTATTTTACATTAGGCCTTAAGACCAGCCTGTACTGTAAAATTCACTAAAAATCATATATTTCATAGAAACCTCTCAAATTTTACTTATGAACTCCTAACTTCATATAATTTAACATAGTAAAACAGTTCACCAAAATCTAATGAATAATTTTATAAAAATAATTTTCTATGATCAAAATTGATAACTTTATACCTAAAATCCGTCAATCTTGTAAAATTCATTAACCTGACTAAACATCGTCGAATTTTAACCATAGTCTCCTAAAATCATATACTTTAACATAGTATGACATATTTTTAAAATTAAGTAAATAATTTTATATAAATTTTCAAAGTCGTATATAGCACATGAACTTCTACAAAAATGTATTCAAATAGGGTTCACACATTTAGATAATATAATCTCTACTCGTAACTATATAAATCTATACACTAATATAAAAGTGCCTTAAGTTTCAGCTGATTTTCGTTTTGCCTATTTTGTCCCTTTTAAATTAATTAGTATAGGGTTAGTGATGTAATTTCCTTCATAATATCTTGATTTTATTATGTCTTATATATTAACATTCAAATCTCTTCTATATACAAATATATACTAAAAAAATAAATCATATCCCTTAAAAACACACACAGTCGGATATTTTATGTTTGAATCATACATTAATATATATATATATATATATATATATATATATATATATATTGTTTGGTTTTAAAATTGGCTTACTAGACCAATATGTCTTTAAAAAAAATAAAAAAAAAAAAAAAACCAAGAGATGCGACTATTAAATTAGACAATTGGTTTCCAACCGAACAGATGTGTCTTTTCTACGAGGTTAGTCGTGTCTGTTTGAGGATCCTTTTAAGTTTATATAAATTAGAGAGTATAGAGTGGCCAAAAAAGATTCTGAAAATGAATCGGAGATACACCACATTAGAGAGACACATAAAGTACAAAGTTCTGACTTCTTAAATTTTAGAGTGCGAAATTTGAAGAAGAATACACAGTTGAATCCTGAAGATAGAGCACCCGTAGTCTTCAGCACATCAGAGAATGGTTGAATATTATGTTTTAGGACATTGCCAAAGGCAAGCCTTTATGCCCAATTTATTTATATTATTTTATTTTATATATATGCTATAATTTGTTCCAACACACACGTCTCACACAGGCCTATATACATATATGTTATACTCCCTACGTCTCAGTTAACTTGTCACAGTTGACCGGACACGAATGTTAAAAAAAAGTAGATTTTGTGGAATCTTTGACTTTTTTAAAGGTGAAGATTGAATGTGGATATTTTGAGGGTGAAGATTGTTGCCTTTAATTTCCATTTATGGGTGTGACAAGTTAAGTGGGACGGACCGAAATGGAAAGTAGGACAAGTTAACTGGGACGGAGGGAGTATGTATCAATCCATATTCTTTTAATTTTTTTATACTCATATATAATATGGGTAATATGTAGGTCCCAGCATATAAAGAAGAGACTCTTGATTGTTTTAATTATTCCACATTGCATAAATCTCATACGGTACCCATGTACTATTTTTTAATTTATAATCTCAACTTATCCTACTTTTATTACATGTATCCTATAGAATAAGTGTATCATTTATTTGTCATATTTTATCCCCTTCAACCTAATTAGTTTTTAGTTAGCAATGGTTCAAGTAGAAGGTGGTGATATGTTTTGGAGAAAATGAACAGTTTGGATGGGGTAAACAATTTAAGGAATAGATACCATTGTCAAAGTCTTCGTCTTTTGAGCCGAAACCAGTAGTATCATCAGAAGAAGAGTAATAGAATTCATCACTCTCATCTTGATCAAAGTTGGAAAGCCATTTGTAGAGGGTGAAACAGGGAGAAGGGCCCACAAAGAAGTAGGAGATGGTGTATAACTTATGGGTCTATGAGGAAGAGCACGAAGGAGGAAACAGGAGAGAAGGCGGCGACCGAGCTGAAGAAGTCGGAGAAATTCAACTTAATAGGTGGGCTAATTTTGCAAACGGAATTGAGTCCACAACACTAAATAATATAAATTGATGGTGTTAACTTAAAATGTTGACGAATGTGTCAATTTGTTAGAAAAAAAGTTAAAGTGTTTGTTGGTCCAAAATGATGGTTTTAGGTATTGATTTGAGTTAGAATTAAAATTTGGAAGGCCTATTTGTCCATTTTCTTGAGAAAAAAAAAAAAAAAAAAAAAAAAAAAAAAGAGTGAACATGAGAATAAAAAAATAAAATTTTAGATTTTTATGTATTCCTCGAATATAACTAAAATTACATATAATATATCGAGATCTCAATATTATTTGTATAATGATCTATTTTATTTTAATAAGTTTTTTTAAGTGTTATAGTTTTATTTCATGATATTTTTACTTTCCAATTATAGAATATTAGGAATATGTTATGAATTTTTCTATCAAATCATGACAATCATAGATTAATCACATAAATATTTAGCGCTTAAAAGATTTTATTGAATCTTTTCATTATGTTGTTTTAACAATATATATGAAAATTATAATATCTAAAATAATTTTAAATATTATAATTAAATAACAATGATATAAATTAATTGTAGAAAATATATTATTTAAAAATAATATTTATCAAAACTACATAATAATATAGTATTTCAACAAAATATTGGAATCACCTGCAACCCACGTGATAAATTGCTAGTTTCATAAAAATATCTAAAGGTGAAAAATACGTTATAGCTAGGGAAATTTTATAGCGTGATTGTGTTATCTATTTCACAATCAAGCCCCGCTTATGTCTATTTAAAGCCTAAAAGTCTACAATAAATATCTATATATATGTTATACACAATTAAATTATATAAAATGAAGTATTTATAATGATCAAAGTATATAATTATTTATGTTATTTTATGTAATATATATAAATATTAAGTTTTGTACGTGGGCATACTATATATAATATACATATATTATTTATATAGGTAAAATTTAAGTAGGCTGACCTATTAGGTTGAGTCATAGGCCTAAGTCGGGTAGTTTTGACATATTCTCATCCTTCTGTACAACGGAGGAGTAGATTACTACTATTAGAGGTGACAATTCGACCCGTCCGGTCCAATTCATCGGGCCAAGACTATAAGTTGGACCGAGTTTGTTGGGCCTGATGATCTTGTGGGCCAATAATTATTGAGTTCAGCACATCTCCTTTAAATATAAAAATATTTTAGAGCTCGCCCTTGGCATGTCTATTTTTGGCCCGTCAAGTCTAGGTCTTTCTGTTTTATAAAGGATAGGTAAGTGAGTTCATCTGGCCGGACCAAGGACAAAAAACTATTGAGATTTCGTTGATATCTTGCGAAAAGAAGGCCAACGATATAAAAAACAAGTGTAACAGGTTTCTGTCAGCATCTCGTGAGATATCGGCGAAATTCTCGCGAGTTCTTCGAGCTGAAGAAATTGGTGCAGGCCGCTTATCGTCAAAATCTCGCCAGTTTATCGTCGAAAATCATTTTTTTTTAATATATATTTTGCAACATGAGTTGTACAAAAATCCAACTTTAAAGGACGCATTGAAGAGAGCTCCAAACTCTAACCACCAAACCAAGTCAACATCTTGTTGTAATCTCTACATAGAATCTATATTATTACTTATTCATCTAAAATCAAATAAGCAAGAATTGTCCCCTCATATCATAAAATTTCCACAAAATTGAATAAGTAATCGAAAATTTTGTATATAAATTCCAATTTATAATTATCATACTTAACAACGTGTATTTTTGTAAATAATTTATTTTGTTTGTAATTTTAAGATGCGTATATGAATTTAAGTTTGTTATAATAATTTAAAAAATATCATGTTAAATTTTTGTATTTATAATATATTTTTTAATGATTTTTTTTAAAATTGTATCAATATTTATACCGATATGATATTTTTCCGAAATTTTTGTAAATTTAGAACACAAATATTTTTCCGAAAACGATATTTTCATCCTTGAACCGAATCGAATTTAGCGGCTCTAACTAGTCCTATTGTACTAGTACTACGAAAATAAGAGGGTGAAAATAAAAAATAAACAAAAAAATGAGAAAAACCTAGGGGGATGGAGATACACACAACGGGAGTGTAGGTCAGAGAGTGCGAGCGAGGATGTGTATGAGTATATTGAACCATTTGAGGAAGGCAGCAAAGGAGTGCACCCTCGCCACTCCACTCTTTCTGTGAAACATAATATAATCGTTTCCGAAAACCAAATTAATCGCAAATTAGGTATCATGTTGAGGTTGTGGAAATGGTACCAAAATTGTTTAGCCACCCATCCAGTTAAAACCCAGGTGGTTAGCTCCGGCTTAATTTGGGGAGTTGGTGATATTGCTGCTCAAACCGTCACTCATTCCACTTCCAACTTCCGCCACCTTCAATCCCATGTCAGTAATCATTTTCCTTTTTGTCTATATTTGGGTTTTTTGATGATTCAATTTGTGTTATTTGCTTCTCTTCTAATGGGTAAATGTGAAGTTAGCTTTTAGCGTTTGTTTTTTTAGGTTTGATTAATTCGGAATCCGTAAAACTCTGCCCTATTGTGATTTTAATTTAGCACGTGTCTATTTTGTACTGTGAGAAAGACATGATTATCGCCGTTTGCCTGCTTCTCAAATGAGTTTTGAAATTGGATATCCCTAATAACCTGAATGTGGTCTTATGAATCAGAAGATGCTGTTGATTTTATTTGTTGAATCTGTTACTTCCTCAAGTATTAGATAAGAAGGTTTTCATTGTGGATGAGTTTCATTGTAGGCTATTTGATTACAGGTTTTGTACTCGAATTCTGTTGTTAGACAACTCTACGTTGCGAAGCTATCGGGTATTTGTATATAGTTTGATTAAGCTCTTACGTTATTTGATGAACAATGTAGACAACTACAGAGATCTTTCTGTTATCGAACTGATAGTGGGGGCCGGCCTTCTGACTTGTAACGGCTTAGTGTTACTGACTTTAGCGAAACTAGTGGGGAAGAAATTCTCATGGTGCGTGCTCGCCGTATTTGTTTACTTCATTTCCCTAATCTGTCAGTTTGTGGGGATAGATTAATTGGTTTGTGATGTTCTCAACAATCTGAATAGCTGTCCTCTGAAGATTCCTTCAAATTGTTAATAAAAAAGAGAGGAAAAAAAGGCCCAAATAGGCAGTAATAATGTGCAGACTATAATGACACATTAAGCCAGTTGAGTGATGTTTAACTTAATCCTCAGTAGAAAATCTTGTTTATTTTGACATGAAGAGAACAGGTGAGAGGACTTATCTTCCTCCTTCCATTACTAATTATGATTATGATGTCTGGGGCGAGCTTCATCGGAGTGGATGGCTTTATGTTCCTGATTGATTTGTTGTTGAGTTCCACCTCCTGATTCTTCACTTAACGATGGTATCTCCGCTCTCCTCTTCAGGAAGAAGATAAAGAACTAAAAATCAAGTGGAGACGAGTTGCTAGCACGACCTTGTTTGGGCTTGGATTTGTTGGTCCTGTAGGCCACTTCTGGTTAGTATTCCTTCTCGCAGCTGAGTCTTCGTATAACATTTTCCAAGATCCTTATATTTCCTGATAGGTCTGTTCATAGATTCTTGATGTTTGGTTCCATACTTGGCATTTTACTCAAAAATATGGATTTATGTTGCATACTCATTGCTAATGATTCAAGTAAGACCAACATTGATGCCCTGCTTCATGAAAGGGAGTGGATACTGATGGCTTCCCTGCAACACTTGCAAGTTTTTGGATTATAAATGCCGTTGTATTGCGAATCAACGATGAAAAAGACTTTTTTCGTTGCATTGTGTTATAATTTGCTAAAGAAAAGTGAAGTATTTGCTACCTCAATTTTCTGGGGAAGACAGTGAGAGTGGTAGCTGTCCTGTTGACAGTCATGGGGAAAAAAGGGTGAGGTGATCGGCGTTATACTTTGGATAACTGCTCTGTGTTTATTCATGCCAAATATTTTGGCCATGTTTTCTTCGGTAATAATAATATTATGTTTGGCATCAGTCATAGAAGCTTTCTTTAATACAGGTATGAAGGCCTGGACCGCATCATAAGGGTGCGTATGAAGCTCCAGCCCAATTCCTTCCGTTTTGTCGGTGCAAAAGTAGCAGCTGATGGTATAATCTTTGGGCCCTTGGATTTACTCGTCTTCTTCACATACATGGGCTTTTCTGCCGGTAAAAGTTCTGCTCAGGTTAAGGAAGACGTCAAGAGAGATTTTCTGCCAGCTTTAATTTTGGAGGGTGGGATATGGCCCATTGTTCAGGTTGTCAATTTTCGTTACGTGCCAGTGCGGTATCAACTACTGTATGTCAACTTCTTCTGTTTGTTGGATAGCTGTTTTCTTTCTTGGGTCGAGCAACAAGAAGATGCGCCTTGGAAACAGTGGTTCAAATCACTTCTGCCTTTGAAGGAAGAAGAAGGACAAGGCGGGTGATTTTCTTTGTTCTTATTTTCTTTTTTGGTTTCTGGTAATCATCATTGTTGTCAATTGAAGAATCGCGTTATAAGAACGCCTTTGGAACATCGATTTGTAGATTTGAGATAGGCTTTTTGCGATTTGTTGACTTCAGCTTGAAGAGGATGATTTAGATTGGGTTCTGTCCAACATTTGTTTTTGTACCTTTTATGATATAAAGATGTCACTAAGATGTGAATTGAGGCAAAATCATGAAATGAGTGTCGAGTACTTTGACTCTTGTGCGATCAATTCTATTGGAAGTGACTCTATTTACTAATTCTGCTTAATTGATGTTCTTGTATTTTATTGTTAACTTTGTTACGTTAGTGGGGCGGCAGATTAGGGTCTGAATCTTAATTGGGGTCTAGACGGGGTTAATTCAGTCTAAGCAGGGTTAGTCGGGAAAAAATATAGGTGGCTAAGGACTGTCTAGCGCCTTGACGGATTATAATTAGAGGTAAACGGGAACTTTTATAACTGAGGTTATCTGTGGTGTATTTTATTGGTTGTAGCAATCCGCTGTGCATTTCTTTTGACTGCCAACTTCATATGGAAGCTTGTTGCATGTGCAAAAATATGAGATTGGTAAGTTTATATTATTATTGTAGTGTAAAAAGTAGTGTAATTACTGATTGGTAATTAGATCATGATTGAAAAGGTGGTTGAGATTTATGGAGTATGAGATGTTTTGGCACATCTTCACATCCTCGTTCGGATGTGTCCATCCCTGCACAAGATACATTTATATAATATTATTTTCGTTCCACTTAAATTTGCGTACTTGTCTTTTCCGTCCGTCCCATTTAATTTTGCACCTACGGATTACACCTTTGATAAAGTCAACTTAAAAGCAAAAACAACTTCTTTTTAACATCCGTGTCCGATCAGTCTTGCAAAACTAAGTGAGACGGAACGAGTACAATATTTGAGCATTTCTGAAACCGTCTTCAACAATTTTACTTTTCTATACAAGCTCGTGATTTAAAAGGTGTATCATTTTAATTTTAATATCATTATGTTCAAATATTATGTAGTTTCCTATTTTCTGTATTAGGTTGCTCGGCTAAGTTTATAGACTTATAAACATTATGAAGTTTCCAATTCATAGAAAATAAGATGTTAAAAGCTTGCGATCTCTCTTCAAGAAAATAATTATAGTGTAATAAGATAATATTTTATTAATTAACTCATTTATAATCCATCAGTTAATTGCTAACACACACCTTACAAGTCTATCCAGACACTTCAATAACTTATTTTTAAAGTAGGATAAACCAAAAAAATAATACATCTTATTAACTCTTAAAACATTTAATGAAATCTTGTAAACAAATCTTGAGTGGTAGGTTGATTGAGACATGGAACTTTTTTTAGAATTCCAATAATGCAGAATGGCAGAAGCTGAACAGACCACTTCACTCCTATTGTACACAAAAATCAAATTCTTACAAGGCTCTTTTCTCTTGTTCAACATTTCCCATCTGTTTGCAACAAAAATGGAACTAAACGTCTTTCCAAAGCCCTAAGACGAACCAAACTTAGCAAGAGCTGATTGGAACAAATCCGAGAATGCCTGGCACGTGCTCTGGTCATCGGCTTTGATCTTTATTTGCACTTTACACGACGATGAATTTATTATGCACTCCACAAGATAAGCTGTTGATTCCTCTGCTTTTTGTGAGTAGAAAAAGAATTTAAAATTGGGGGCTTGACCACCTGAAGCTATGCAGATGATCGAATGGCCTTGCATGTGTTGGGCCAGGGCCCGAGGGTTAGTCATCGCTGCCACTCCTCGTGGATCTATCGAGGTATCCTGCAATTACAAGGGTGATTTGAAACAAACTTGAACTAAAGAGGATTAAAAATCAAAGTACATGGAAATAAAAGGACCCAAATGTGCATTTCCACACATAGTAAATATGGAACTAAAGAAACCCACGAACCTGAGATATAGAAACCGGTAGCTGGCGCCATTTCTGCTGAAAAGAATTAGCATCGATAGCAGCTTTGGTGTTAAGCAGCAAAGCAGGAGACGAAGGAGCAGGAGTAGGTGCAGCTGACATCATCCCCAGGCCGAGCAATTCATCAATTGCCAGGCTGGCAGTTGGATGTCCAGTAGATGATTGGTCAAGCGAAACAAGGTCAAAGTTACCCTGAGAAGCACCGCCTGTTGTAGAGGCATTATAAGAAGGGGCACTGTATGCAGAACCGTTGTTGCCATAACCCTGACTCTCTTCCTTCTCGGAAGTACCCAATAACAAGTCCTGGTCATTTGCCTCGACTCTCTGAGCTGCTACAACAGCATCTGAAGGTTCTGTGCTAATAGATAGATTACCGAGTTCCTCTGAGAAAGCGAATGGCCCTCTGTGTTCCTTATCAGTGAACAAGTAGGATGGCTGCATAAAATGTCTCTATCAGTTGACTTGATTTACCAAATGCATAGCGTATTTTTGTGTGTCTGGTTAATGTAAGAAGCATATATGCTAAGTTTCTTTGAAGGCAAATATCAACAATTCATCCATTTGTAAATGAGAATTTAAGATGATATAGTCATCAGACACTTTGTACACTGTATACTTAATGTAAGAAGCATTTGTGCTAGTTTTTCTTTTTATTTGCTTTCAGTCTAAAGCTTAATACTTCGCTATTTGACCACCTACTCTTTTGTTTCTTTTTCAGCCCCATTTACTTTGCCAGATAATCCAGGATCCCATGTTCACTTTATTAGATAAAATTATACGGGTTATCCATATGACCTGGGATAAAAACCAAAAAACTAGATAACTTAGTGGATAACTATCCACCCCTTCCCCCAAGATAGTTGAACACAACTCTTGATAGTGAAATTATATTACAAATCAGCCATTTTGTATATCAGCATATTTCTCTCTTTTTAATGGGCATTTTAGTAAAATGCCCCCTTATCCTAAATAGATGTGGGTTGAAGTAAACATCGATACAGATAATGTACATTCTTATCTCTGGATTATACACATAAGTAAACATTGGAACTTTCCCATAATAATATCTATATCCTATATAATTATCCAATACATTAGATAAAAACACTATCTTTTTTCTTCAAAGTAAACGGACCCTAATAAGAAACCAAATTTTAAGGATGTTAAACAAGAAGTATAAGGGATGAGAAATCCCTTACACGCATTACAAACAACAGTTACAAAGCAAAGCACCAGTCCTTAACTAAGTCTGCTACATGAACAGTTTTCAAACTTTTATGAGCTACTTCGTTCAATTCATTCAAAATTGCTAAATTTAGCTATAATTTTTGGAGATGATCAAAGGTGTGGTATTGATGTTGAAGACACATATCTTCTTCTTCAAGGAACCCAATCACATCTAAAATTCACCCAATTTAGACCCAATCTTGTAAATGCTACACATATAGTAGAATACAAATGATCCAGTACCTAATATCCATATTTACATAGCATGAATGTGTGCATGTAGATCGTGGATACTACATTGAGTGTACTTCACTTGGTGTAAAAGCCCTTGCACCCTTAAGACTAGATATGTGTCTTCCATCGATTCAAAAATCAGGTAAAATTATCTGCCAAAATAGTAAAATATCTCGAAGCTTTTTATGTCTTTAGCTGTTAAGACACAAATAATTACTATATCTAGCCTGCAGCCATGCATTTGAAGTCCACCCATAGTGAATGACATTTCGGTGTTCTAGGCTTTCAAGACGATTCAATTGTCAGACACCCAATATACTGTATGAGTGCATTCTCCAAATTGTACTAAGAGGGTGTTCCGCTAAACTTATTTCAAACATCTTATAAGTTCCAAATATAAGTTGTTTTAAGAGCTTATAAGATGTAATTTCGCAAGAGCTTATCTCAAGAGCTCATAAGTTAATTAAGTATTTGGATAAAAGAGCTTATAAACTTCCAATTTAATTGAGTGATTTAGCTATGAATTAGTGTGGGAAGCGTGTGGTCTTTGTGAAGTGTGTGTAGTGCATGTGAAAAAAGTGTGTAGCGCGTGAAATGCGTGTTGCCTGAGCGAAATGTGTAGTGTGTGTGAAGTGTGTGTATGTGCGTGTAGTATGTCGAATTTGAGTGTAACTTACAAGATCTAAAAAAGTAAGATGGAGTAGAGGAACTTATTTTTATTTTGGTTGCTTATAAGCTGTAAGAGCTTATTTTTACATCTTGTAAGTTGTTTAGCATCTTATTTGCCAAGCACTTTCAAGAGCTTATAAGCCCTCAAACATCTTATAAGATGTTTTGAGGAGCTCATAAGCTTCGCAAAAGACCCTCTAAGTGTCAATCTAAATATTTCATCATCTACGCCTTCACAAAACTTATTCACACTTTCACGGTTACAGAAGATCAGCACCTATCTCAGTAAACAAACACAGTAGCTTACAGAATCTCCTTAAGAACGAAGAAATAGAAGTAAAGGTACCTTTTGGTATACAACGGACAGACTGTTGAACTCGTCAAAGATACGATCCTTGATTTCACTACTTTGTGTGTCCGCAAAGACTGAGACGGCCTGTTTAGGAGGATTTACAATGCGTTCAGCTACGGCGACATCGTACTTCAAAAGCCTGTAGTAGAATAACGCCCTATCATGAACATCCTGCATTTAAGTGGATTTAGTAACCATTCTAGCATTCTCAAGGCAAAATATTTGTTAGTTTAGTATTAGATACATTTAAATTTTGCAAGGACACCACACTAACGAGCCATACCTGATGAAAATCAGCAAGACCAGCTGCTAGAGCAGCTCCTAGGGCTTTTTGAGTCTCTGGTGGTCTTCTCAAGAAGCATTTCATTACTGCTGTAAGAAGATGAAGACGGACCTGTACACCAGTAAAACTAACAGTTGAATACCAGAAAATAGCTATCAAGTTTAGTGCAGTACTCATGAACAATCATTAATTAGTTTATTAAAGGCCTGCAGGTAAGCTTAGTAAGTTTTAATCAGAAAAGCTTATAAATGTAACTCTATGCTTATAAAATAATCCCCTCTTCGACCAAGGGATTTCAGACTCTCTCTCTCTTCCTCACAAGAAAGTATAACGGGAGAAACGCAAGACTTTCTACTCTTCCAATATGGTAGGAACAAAAATATTGATCTCCAGAAAATCTGCAGGCCTTATTTCAATCCTTTAGCAGTTTGTTTCAGATACTTTCACAGGGTGGGTGGCTAATTCATACCATACGTGCTGACATGCCAATCACTAGTAGATAAGCATTACATTAAGAAACCATTTATTGAAGGAATCATTTCGTTTCAGGCCGACAACGAGTCAATTCAAAATTCCAGGTCAGCATCTCTGGAACAGCATATTCACTCCTTCAAACTAATGTTCAAGATGACATCTACGAGAATATTGCTTCGGCATTAAAAATTGCAAGTGGTCAAGAAATGAGTATAAAATTGCTAACAAGAAATGGTCCAAGGTGGAGATCATCAAGAGAAGATATTTTTAGGAACTAATTTAATCATTATAGGATAGTAAGATGAGGGCATTTAATCACCTCAGCAGAGTGCTCCTCATCCCAGTTCTCAATGAGACTCTCTAAAATGTACGGACTGTCCTGCATATCCTGAGCATATTCCCCAAGCATCCAAATAAGAGATGACTTGGCTTTGGGTTCCTGAACATTTTTGCTACTGATATTTCCAACAACTGCTATGCAGTCCTGACTCCACTGAGGATATTTTCTAAGAAGATCTTTTACAAGAACCTGCACAAAGCAAAACCTGTTTTAGCTCAAGTATTTGCAGGATCATAGTAATACTTATATGGAACCAGACATAATACTATTACATGACTGACAAATTCACAAGGTCCAGATAGAATGAAAATGCTTACAAGAGTTTCAGCCGTCACATGTTCCTTTTCCATTTCCAAGAATTGAAGCAGTCGATCGACAATAGCGTTTACATCATACTGATGCAAAGCAATTTTTCCAACAGCTCGAATTGATTCTCTTGCCATTGGAATATCAACATTTGCAACATATTCACAAAGTTCAGTCACTGGAACAGAGAAAAAAGCATGTGCATCAGTAGTGACTAGATGATAATTAGAAAGCTTAAATTTATCCTCTTTCATGGAAAAGTTTTAAGCATGCATACAGAATGTAAACTAGTTACCTATCTCATACGTATTGCTCTCATTTGCCACAGCAGTCAACATCTCAAGCTTCAATTTTTTGACATAAAATGGTTCGTTATATTGACAATAGAAGTGTTTGTAGTCCGAAGAGAAAATATATGGTGCACGCATCACTAGTAGATGGAGATGGCTTAAAACTGCGTATGACTGCTCTGGACTTCCTGAGCTTACCAAAGTAAGCAGAGGAGCTTTAATTCGCTCATACACCTGACAAGAGTGTACTGAAACTCGTTAAAATGCAGAATGAACTATTAGGAAAAATATGTGCCATGTTATTATTATTATTATAGAGCCAACCCCATATTTTGCGGGAATGGGCTTGATGATGAAACATCTTAAAATGAATGGATCAGTGATTGTAGGTTTGTATATCAAATATAGATGCATATCTGAATAAAAATTGGGAGACATGAGACATGGAAGTACAAATGAAAATCTACAAATTTGACAAGAGTGATCAGAAAGCCATATAACTACTCCATGTCAAATGGAATTTTGGCTTAGAGTGGAGGGCTTATATAGCATGCACAGAAGCTGAGAGGGAAAACTACACACTTATAACATACTTAAAATGCAATAGATACATATTCAGAATCTGGAATTTTGGTATTGCTGAGACTGAAATAAAGCAATCCAGGAACTTAATGTGCGCCGCTACTGTGAAGTGGAACAGGAAACAATAAAGAAAGAACACAGTTATCATTGAAGAAGCTGGTGAAAGTTTTAGTCCTCAGAAACATAAGCAAGCACGAATCTAGAAGTGTTCATTCACTCCTGGTACTCCACAGTAAGAATAATGTGGCTTGGAAGTGCAGCAAGATGTGCCAGTTTATGATAAATTGATGTAATACAAGCGTGGTTGATTAAGAAACCGCATGGCACAAGAATAGCACTAGATGTCTGTAGAGTTTCATATGACATACCATAAAACAACGAACAGACTATTCTCAGAGTTTGCAACTAAAATTTTGCATGATATTGACCTCAATTAGGAAAACAATGTGATGCTAATGTCATCATTACTTATGAAACAAGAACTGAAAAGATTAAGTACCTGTTGGTGAACATCAGTCATGGACAAGGTCATATGTAGAAACACTTTAATAGTGGCCAAGACAACAGCACCGTTTGCATGTTGAAGTCTATCTTCAAGAAGGTTCATTATGTCAAAGATCTCTTCACTATCTGAAGGAACATATTTAGAGACAAACTCTAAGACAATGCATTGAGCCCATTCGTTAAATTCTTTTATCCTGTCCATGAAACACCAGCTTAGGGAGTTATTTACAGTAGAAAGAATCTAAAACCAGAAGAGAGGAAGATAGACATGCATGCGAAATTGTGCATGCATAGAATATTGCAGTAGAATTTTCAGAAATAAGAAATGGAGAGGAAACACCTGAGTGCAATATGAACTTGAAATACCCTTTTATCCATATCACCAAGAAATATTTGAATATCCAAAAGCAAACAATTAAATTTTCCGACTTCCAATACGATAATAATAAGTACATGCAATGCGCTTCCTACCTATTCAAAAAGTAATATATAAGTGGCTTGCTAAGTAATGATTCTCTCTCTCTTGCTGCTTCCTCAGATGTACTTGCTTCAAGACTCCAGATCTCTTGTAAAGAAGTTAAACAGTTCGCTACCACCTGTTTAGAATAATGGTAGACATTAGATGAAGAAAATAAGCATCTACTTTTGGATAAGAAAGCCGTTATTAACCCAATTATCTCTAGACGCCCATATCATTTATATAACTCAATTTTACAGCAGAAGAAAGTATCAACTTCTCCACATCAGTACTTTGTGAATATTACATCTAAAATGATGTATTATCATCTCAAAGCCGGTGCATGGGTGATTAATTGACCCTCCCATATTAAGATTATTGTATCATCTATGACCATCTCAGTCGATAAAAACCCCTCTCAAAGAGATAGAAGTGATAACTGAATTAAGGACCAATGACTAACCTGTGCATCTTTGTCTTTGAGCAGTAAATGCTTAAGAAGAGCTGGAAAATCAGCATCCAAGCACGTTGGAGCTGAAAGATGGTAAAGCTTTAGCACTCCAACAGCCGCAACCATCCTCACATAACTATTCCCATCTTTCAACCCACTACCTAATGGGCCCACCAGGTACTCCACCAAATTAGCAACACCCAGAGAACACAAACTCCTCAAAGCCAAACCCCGAATCATTGGGTCCTCATCCTTGCAGTCTCTTTGAAGAAAGTTGATTGTCAAAAGAGCAAGATCTGGATTGTGCTTCGCATAATTCCCAACATATAAATAACACATCTTTTTAAGCACTATGTCTGATGTAGCTGAACACATCACCATTTCACTAAATACTGAAGATACATCAATCCCAATAGTCATGTAAGAGATGACCTTCTTGAAAAGCTCCCTCTTCGTGTCATCAGTACCTGGAGCCCGGCTACCCGCCAGCTGGCGAAGTTGTGTTTTAAGATCAGAAACCTCTCCTTTTCTGAATCAGCCAAAACAAACGTTAGCATTACAACGGTTAATACCATCAGCATTATCTGAAGTCTGAGTAGACAAGTGAGGAAAGTTTACTACTTATAAATTGCAGTATAACCACACCCACAACAAATTTACCATTTCCTTCCCTCACAACAGAATAATACAACACTGACACTAAGTGGCATTAAACTCATCTACTACAATGACGCATCTAGGCCATTGTCGTCAGGCGATACGCTATATTACAGTGAGGAATATATGCACACAAAACCACATATAATTAGTGATTAATAACTTCTACACGAACAGTAGGTTTTAATAATCAACATAGTAATTCAGCCCAGTTCCATAACTTTTCAAGAATTGACAGATATGCAACCATCTTAGATATTACTATACATATTTTGCAGTTTATTGCCCCCTTATATCCTCCGATTGCGACTTCTAAGCGCTAACTATAAACACATTATTACACGAACAAACAATACCCACATATAAACTTATACAAATCTAAAGAGAGAGAGGAATTGGGAAATTACCCGGAGGGCTGGGACGGGGAAGGGGATCGGTGAGATTGAGCTGGAGGTGCCATAGCTAGTTCTGATTTGTTCAAATCCACCAACCAATCCACACTATACCGATAGATAGAGAATGCCGCTGTATATCTATACTAGTAGAGAAAGGAAAATCGGATCTTGATGGGTGAAATTGAACCTGAAGGGCAGTTGATTTCGATCGCATAAAGGCGGAGCGATGAGAGTCGGGTGAGGGTGACAACCTTGGTGCTACTTACCCTCTCTCTTCTTTTCTTTGACTTGTTTTCTTCTCTCCTTTTTTTTGTTTTTAATATTTTCATCTTTTTAATGGTTTTGTTCTTTCTTTTGTTTTGTTTTTTTCCCTCTCATTTCCAATAATCCGTTATTTCTTACATCAATGCTCCATGTAAAAATCTATTTGTATATTTCCACTTCCCCTTCATACGACAAAATTATAAACTTTGTTTTGTTAGGTTTTTCTCAAAGGAAGGTCTGTTTCAGCATATTTCCGGTTCGTCGGAGCTTCGAGATTTGGATTGCTACAATTTCGAAGATATAGACGTTGTATCGTGGGAGATATCACGTCGACACCGTGAACACTAATACAAGACGTGTTTATCTTGTGGATAGAGTTCTACTTATCTCGACTTTTTACATTTGTTCAACTTCTTGTAATAGTTAGTTCATTTTTGTAACCAATTCGTTGTTGGACAGTACTCATTTTATAACAATCACAAAATAAACAACTCATTATTGTCTAATAGCGTTTGTTTCTCGTACCACCATTCCCGCTGCTCTTGTTCAAGTCGAAAGCCAGAGAAGTTCACCGAGCCGACTTCAAACATTTGCAACAAAAGATGTTTTTTTATCTTACTACCTTGAGCTTGGCAAAGTATATAAAAGATGGCTCGCTAGTGGTTGGATGAGAATGAAACCGACCCTGAAAAGGGTATTGCATTCTAGGCATGGGGTCAAGGTAACTTTCTATGTCGGAACTATGTCCTAAACGGACTTAGTGATTCACTATACAACGTGTATAGTGGTGTGAAGTCCTCCAAAGAGTTGTCTTTGGAGAAAAAGTACAAAATCGAGGATGGTGCAACTAAAAAGTTCGTGGTGCGAGAATTCTTGGAGTTCCGAATGGTTGATTCACGAACAGTGATGGAGTAAGTCCAAGAATTTCAATTGATTCTGCATGAAAACGATGTGAAGGGCATGAAACTGCTGGAGGCCTTCCAAGTGGCTGCTTTGATCGAGAAGCTGCCTTCGGGTTGGAAGGGCTTAAAAAACTATCTCAAGCACAAGAGAAAGGAAATGAATCTCAAACACTTGGTGGTCCGATTGCGAATCGAAGAAGACAACCATTAGTCTAATTTGAAGCCCAAGAGGGTTTCAGTGAAAGCAAAATCTAACGTGTTAGAGCAAGGTTCATCCAGTAAGAAATGTAACCAGCACCAAGACAGAAATGGTAAACTAACTGAAAAAGTTGAAAAGTTTACCGGGAATTTGCTTCAATTGGGCAAGCTAAACCACATGGCTAAGGACTGTTAAGCCAAAAAACAGGGAAGGGCCAGCAGTCAAGTGCTAGCGTGGTGGAACATGATAACGATCACCGGAGCTAACTATACATGTCGGTGGTGGTGTTTAAAGCTAACTTAGTTGATAACCCACGCGGTACATTGATGCCGAAGCTACACATCATGTCTGTTCCGACGAGGATGTATTCTCAACTTATGCCCCAACCATAGGAAGAAAAATTCACATGGCAAATTCTATTTATTTTGTGGTTGCAGGTGGGGAAACGTGGCGCTGAAGCTGACTTCTGGAAAGGAGCTGTTGCAAAAGGATTTGATGCATGTCCTGGACATCCGAAAGAACTTGGTTTTGGGCTCGTTGTTAATCTTTCATGGTTTTAGGCTAGTGTTTGAGTCTGAAAAGTTTATTTTAAGCAAATATGGACAGTTTCTTGGTAGGGGATATACAAATAAAGGATTGGTCAAAATGAATGTAATGTTTGTACATTGTACCGACAAAGTTGGCAATAAAAAAGAATCATCTTCTGTTTATATGCTTGAATGCTCTTGATTTATGGCATGTTAGATTACATGTTAATCAAAATGCTATAAAGAGACTGGTTAACCTTTAGTTGTTATGAATAATAAAAAATCAAATAGAAAAGAAATGTAAAGTTTGTGTTGAAGCCAAAATGACTAAGTTGCTTTTGCATTCAGTGGAAAGAAATACTACATCTCCTCTGGAACTGATACATACAGATTTATGTGACTTAAAACTTGTGCAAACTATAGGAGTCAAAAAGTATTTTATAATGCTTACTGACGACTGCACAAGGTTTTGTTACGTATATCTATTGAGAAGCAAAGATGAAGCAATTGAAGCTTTCAAGATATACAAAAATGAAGTTGAAAATTAACTTAGTAGCCAGATTAAAATAATTCGAAGTGATAGAGGTGGGGAGTACGTCGGACCCTTTGAACAATTGTGTTTTGAGTGGGGTATTATTCATCAAACTACGAAACCTTACTCACCTCAATCAAACGGCATTGCGGAACGCAAAAAGGCAAACTTTGAAAATATGATGAATGCAATGTTGATTAGTTCAGGTTGCCTCAAAATATGTGGGAAGAAGTTGTTTTAATAGCCAACCATATAGTGAACAAGGTACCGCACAAAGGTAAAGATGCCACACCCTAAAAGTTATGGAAAGAGCGCAAGTCGTCATGCAAATACCTTAAAGTGTGGTGGTGTTTGGCTATGGTAGAAGTACCTGTTCCCAAACAAGTTAGAATCGAACAAAAATGGTCGATTACATCTTTATTAGATATGCATATAATAGTAGTGTATATCGGTTCTTGGAGCACAAGTACAAAAAGTCCAAGATCACTGAAGACACCATAATTTAGTCAAGGAATGTCATATTCTTTGAGGATATCTATCCTTGCAAAGAAAGGGTAGAAGTTCCAAGAAAAGATCTCGAGATGCTGCAAATACTTCTACACCTACTAGTGAAGAACCGAGACGCGGTAAGAGGGCTAGAACGGCCAAGTCGTTTGAACCTGATTTTGTGACGTATGCTCTTGATAGTCCTGATGCTCGATGAACTTGACTCAATCATGCAAAATCACATTTGAGAGTTGGTTGATCTCCCACCGAATTGCATTCCGTTAGGATGCAAATGGATTTAAAATCAATGAATGTGACAAGTGTGTTTATATTAAAGGCACATCTGAAGCGTTTTTCATCGTATGCCTATATGTTGGTGATATGCTAATCATGGACAGTAGTCATCACATAATCATGAACACAAAAATAATGTTTGTAGTTTTATAGTCTGCACTGACCCCTCGGTCATTTTGTTATTGATACTCCGTATAACGATAGGTTTTACAAAGAGATTTGATTCCCTAACACCTAACCTATACTATACCAACAACGTCCGGCGACTCCCGTCGACTTTTCGGCACTAACACGGCAAATCACCAAAGGCCGGACGAGCTCTCCCGAACCCATCTTGAAGTCTCTTCTCCCGAAGATCCTTAGATACAAACTCTAACAAGCTCCTAGAATAATTATTCAACTCCCTATAACACAAAACACTCGAGTACCACTTTAAATAACAAACTCTATGAATATGAAGATCAATTCACTCTTGTTGTACTCCCTTGACTATCAATTAATTCTCACAATAAAATAAGATTATATTATTGTCAAATCCTTGCTCCATGAATTGATAATGCTAGCTGCAGCCGTCATGCACCTTTATATACACTAGTAAATGCTCCCGTGCGATGTACGGGATATTTTTTTTAAGAGTAAATCAATATTAATATGAACAATACTTTTTATTAAAAATATATTTTTATTTGATAATATATAACAAAAAAAGAAATGGTTAAAATTTATTACAAAGAAAAGTTTTGTGTTCTTTTGCAGTGTTATTCATTCCTGACCTCTTACTCCAGAAAATCAGTTTTTTCCACTAATAAAAATACATTTTAATTTTTTCACGAATTTCTTCCTCGTATCTTATTCCAGAAAATTAAATTTTTTTTTTTTTTTATTTCATCAATTTATTTAGCTTCTCTTGTCTATGTCAAAACATTCATATCAAATTATAATAAATTTTGAATAGATCATACTGAATGATAATAAATTAATCTAGAATCCGATATCATTGAACAAATTGAGAAACAAAAAGTTTCAAATCTAATATCAGTTAATAGGATTGAGAAACAAATAATCTTAAGGATTATTCTTATATAAAATATTTTCTTAGTTTACGTACAAAATATCTTCTAGAAAAATAAAATACAGGATTATTCTAATATGACATATTTTATTAGTTTACCTACAAAATATCCTCTATTAGAAATAAATTTTAAGAAAGACATCGAAAATATAATTTTATTTTAGGATGAATTGAATCTTCATAGTCCATATGATGAGCTCATTCATATAAATAGAGTTGCATTTGGATTTAGAATTTTAAAAGACATAGATGACCTCAAATCTTTCAATTTTTTATCCAATAATCTCCTATATCCATAGGATGAGCTCATTAATACAAATAAAGTTGAATTTTGATTTAGATACTTAACAGACATAAAGAAAAATTAATGAACTAAACTAATAAAATATTTTATATAAAAATAATCATTAAGAAAATATATTCTTTTCTCAATCTTATTAAATTGTATTGCAATTCTGGATTGTATATCTTCGTTGTTTGTTTATTATTGTTAATTAGTATGATCTATTATAATATAATATTAAGATTTTGGGAGAGGCATGAGAGAAGGAAAAAAACCCGAATGAAATTAAGTGTTTTCCGAAAAAAAACTGCCATAGTGAATTTTTTAATTTTTCTAGAGAGTAGAAATAAAATGGATAAAATAACTTATGGATAAAATAATTTGCGTATTTTTTTGGTGGAGTGTGTTAGCTGGCCATATAAAAAAATGGCCCGTGGCCATATAAAAAAATAGCCCGTGCATCCTGCAAACCACTGTACATATTACAAAAGTTATAATCTACTGTACATATTACAAAAGTTATAATCTTCATAATTGTATCCGTAGACATAGTAGAAAATTGAAAAGCGATTGATGTTTCTGAATAATTGTTATGTGGGTGGCGATTTTATAGGCATATTAAGAAATCAAAAATCATATCTAAAATATTTGGAATGATATGTCAATTATGTAACAGATATATTCAATTGAATATTACATATTATTTTATATCAAAAGATTGATAAAACAGATTCAGTTTTTGGTAAAATGTTGATTCTTATATTAATATACACATCATAATTATAATTTATATTCCTGTAATTTTAAAATCACGTGTATTTCGAGTTTTGATTTTGCTGATCATTCAAAATATATATTAGTTCAAATTTATATGTGATTTCATTTGTGCAATAGATCAATATATTATATAAATTTTTCTGCAATAGATGAAATAATCAATTTAACCTTATATCATGATATTGTGTATATGGTGTATATGGGTGTTTCTTCTTAAATGTACTGCATATACTAAACATTATTGTCTGAGTTTTGTCAAAGTCATTTTATTGTAAATATTTATTGTAATAAACTGTTTTGTATAGAAAATAAAAATTGAATTCTACGATAATAAAATCAGAATTATTCTTCGATTTCGGTTGAACCTCGAATGAGTTGATTATCTCTAATTTTTTCCCAATATTGTAAACGGATTGGCTGTATTCATGTTATAAACAAAATGAAAAGTTTAGCACAATATATGAACAATAATATAGATAATCCACATAACAGAAATTAAAAAAATAAAATTTGTTTTGATGATTAAATATTACCGTAGAAAGATGACGGTAGATAGATTTGAATTCTACAATCATCAAAGTTCTTTTTGCTAGAATTAAGATTTAGTGTTGCTGATTTTTTCTTATTCTGATTTGCAGCTAGTCCTTTTGGAGCATCCATTGTAAAGTACCTATCAAAGTTGACACTGAATGAAAGATGGATGAAAGAATCTATATATATATAAAAGTAAAATGGAGGGTATTAATGTAATTTTAATTTTCCCTCCAAAAATTTTAGCCATAATTGGTAACTTTTTCTTATTTTTGGTAAATTTCTAATTTTGTTTTATTTTTCTAAAATAAAAATATTTTTTTCATTTTTAATCTTATTTTTATGCATAATATACCAAATTATTCATCTTTTCACGATCTTCGATTTGACATCCATATCACATATATTATAATGAGATATTTGATTTGAATAAATAAATTGTTTGTTGGTTAATTATTTATGCTAGAATTGATGTTTATTGTAAATTGGACTATTATATTTTGGTTTTGGTTGCAACTAAAATTAGTAAAATAATATTTTTTTAAAATATGAGTATTGTTTTTATTTAAGTCATGCAGGGAGAAAATCCATTGTTTAAATAATGAAAATCAAAGGCGAATACAATAATATCTATTTTATAATCAACTTATTAAATCATCAAATCTGCTAAAATATCTTCTTATCACGAAATTACAGAAACTTTGAGCATATATATATTTATGTATTAAAATAGTGAGAAATTATTTTTAATTACCTATTTATATTTTTTAATAATGTGTATTTTGTTAAAATTGCTCTTTGAAGAAAATTTATTCTTTGCAGCCTAAATTATGACTTTTACTATATTTGGACACCCTTTTTAATTTTTTACTTTTACTAAAACTTCAATGCCTTTTTTATACTTGGTCGCACAAATCAATATCGAAAGCCTTTCAATCTAAATAAATTTATTTTCATTAATCAATTTTTATCCTCAAATAAATAAAGTATTTATAAGAAGACTATAACATTTATATAAATAATTTACAATACCAAATAAAATACGAAAATACTCAAATGTTTTGAAGTAACCAAAAACTTTAATTTGTTATCCGAATCATTAAATAAATTTTGAATTTTATTTTGTTAAAATAAGATTTTATTAAATAAAAATTATTTAAGTATATTTGAAATCACCAAATGAAATGTTAAAAGTTGCAAATGAAAATTCAATGTTATAAAGAAAATAATTAAACATCATAATTAGAACTTGAAAGTTTATTTAGATAAATTAACAGTTAAATATAAAATAAAAGCATGGACATAATGGGAAAAATATTAAACTTTACATTGCATATGATCCAAATAAAATATCACTGTTCCTTTTATTATATAATTTATGGTTATTTTTAATTATTTATAGTTAGAATTGAAAAATTATTCTATAAATATATATAAGCCACAATAGTGACAATTCTGTAAGTAACACTTTCTAGCCTAAAATTTTAGACTATAATTGATAAGTTGTTGTCACATAAAGATCAAAATTTATTTTACTTTCTAAAGTTGCAAATATCTTTTCTTTTTTCATTTCTAATCTATTTATTATGTACAATATCAAATTAATCATCTTTTGACGATGTTTCATTTGACATCCATATGATATATATATATATATATATATGTAATAAGATATTCTATTTAAAATATTATATTATTTGTTCGTTGATTATTTAAGTAAGATTTCAGTGTTTATTGTTGGTTGTACGAAAAATATAGTATTGGTTTGGAATACAATTAAAAATCATTCAAATAACTCTCTTTTACAAATTATTTTACTTGATTATTTCATTTAAACCACAACTAATCAATTTATTTTATCTGACATGAATTGTCTCAAGTTAATATTTGATTTATAATCAGCTTATTAAATTAATTATTAAATTTGCTAATGCTTATTTGCCATAATAATTATTTTTGTTGATAATTTAAAAAACTATGACTTTCGTTCATATGTATAACTTTATATATGATAGTTAATCTTATAATTTTTTTATTCATTTTTATATTTTAGATGTATTAATATTATTTTTCTATAAATAATTATAACATTTTGCAACCTATACATATATTATAAAAATTGCAACTAAACTTCTTTTAAATAAGCAAAATAAACCAACTAGAACTATATGTTTTTTAGACTTTGCAACCTAAACAATAATGGGTCACCTTAACCAATCTCAATTATGTCTTATTCTTTTTTTTTTTTTTTTCACATTTTGCAACCTAAGCAATTTTTTTTTTTTTTTTTTTTTTACATTAACCAATATATCTTTAAATGAATCTATATGAAAGAATTGAGAAATACTGGAGCGTTCACATATTTTATTTTATTATTCCAACTATTGAATTATTTTGTTATTCCAACTATTGAATAACTTTTGTATTTTATTTTGTTAATTCATTATTCTTTGTACATCGGAAATACCAAATAAAGTACTAAACCTTGCAAATAAGATTTTTTAAAAGGCATAGTTATAGTTAGAATTTTAATATTTTATTTGGATAAATTTAAATGTTTAAAGTAAAATGGAAAAAAATAAAGAAAAATAAATTTCTTATAACATTATTCAGTTTATTCTATTTAATAATATGAGTTGATATTTAGATATTTATGTTTGCTTTAACATTCATAATTAATTAAGTTATTATGCACATAGGTGAAGAATGATATAAACACATTAAATGTGTGTTTGAATTTCAAAGATAAGAAATGATCATTTTGATTTTTTTTTTTTATATTGAATATTTATCTTAATGTTAATCTATAATACATACATATATATATATATATATATATATAAAGTAAGTTATATTATATTCATATATGAAGTTCAACTTCTGCGCAACCGTTGCATCAATGCAACCCTTCTTTATATTCATATATGACGTGCGAGAAACTTATATTTACATTACTTATAACTTTATTTATGTTTTATCCTACATTTCAAAATATATATATTTTATTAGGATAAAATCATCACATATTTAAATATTAGATTATATCATATTTTAGTTTTATTAAATTCATTATTTTTTTAAAAAACCTCCGTGCATCGCACGGGAATATTACTAGTAAGAATAATAGAAATTCGAATCAACAAATGTGAATAGAAACAGTGGAAATAATTTCAAAATCAAGCTATTGCAAAATGAATAAGAAATAGAAAATACCCAGCTGCAAACGTGATTTTCTGAAGACTTGGTGAATTTATAGGAGAATTTATGTAATTGGATAAGTTTTTTTTAAAATTCAAATTTCAAAATTTTTAAAAATATGTAACAAATTCTGTTATAAATATATCTACAGATTTATTGTTACTGAATTTTAGATGTAAAAAGATAATTCGAAATTTTAATTACACTAATAAAATCAAATTTTTCAAAATTCAAATTTCAAATTCACGTCTATTTAAAGTAACTAAAAAATGGGTGGGAAAATTTTCAACTCACTATTTTCGGATAACTTGGCTTATTATATATATATATATATATATATAGATGATCTATTCTAAAATTTATTATAATTTAATATTAAGATTTTGGGAGAGAGATGGGAGAAGAAAAAAAAAATGAATGAAATTAAGTATTTTTCGAAAAAAATCTACCATAGTAAATTTTTTTATTTTTCTAGAGAGTAGAAATAAAACGGATAAAATAACTTATGGATAAAATAATTTTGGGAAAAAAAAATTTTATAGTGGAAAAAAAACTAATTTTGTGGAATAAGAGGCGAGGAAGGAATAAAAAATATATGTAGCCTATCCGTAGACATAGTAGAAAACTGAAAACTGATTGATGTTTCTGAATAATTGTTACGTGTGAGTGGCAATTTTATAGGCAAATTAAGAAATCAAAAATTTTATCGAAAAGATTTGGAATGATTTGTCAAATATTCAATTGAACATTACATATTATTGTATATCAAAAGATTGATAAAACAGATCTAGTTTTTGGTAAAATGTTTATTCTTATATTAATATACACATCATAATTATAATTCATATTTCTATAATTTTAAATCACGTGTATTTCGAGTGTTTATTCTTATATTAATATACACATCATAATTATAATTCATATTCCTATAATTTTAAATCACGTGTATTTCGAGTGTTTATTCTTATATTAATATACACATCATAATTATAATTCATATTCCTATAATTTTAAATCACGTGTATTTCGAGTTTTGATTTTGCTAATCATTCAAATATATATTAGTTCAAATTTATGTGTGATTTCATTTGTGCAATAGATCAATATATTATATAAATTTTTTCTGCAATAGATGAAATAATCAATTTAACCTTATATCATGATATTATGTATATGGGTTGTTTCTTCTTAAATATACTGCATATAGTAAACGTTGTTGCCTGAGTTTTGTCAACGTCATTTTATTGTAAACATATATTATCATAACAGAAAAAAAAAGAACAAAATTAGAATTTCAATTGAAGCTGATACATAAACTGTTTTGTGTAGAAAATAAAAAATTGAATTCTACGATAATAAAATCAGATTTATTCTTCGATTTCGGTTGAACCTCGAATGAGTTGATTATCTCTAATCTTTTCCCAATATTGTAAACGGATTGGATGTATTCATGTTATAAACAAAATGAAAAGTTTAGCACTATATATGAACAATAATACAGATAATCTACATAACATAAATTAGAAAAATCAAATTTGTTTTTATAATTAAATATTACCGTAGAAAACGATGATTAAAGCTATTGCAAAATGAATAAGAAATAGAAAATACCCACCTGCAAACGTGATTCTCATTTACTGAAGACTTTGTGAATTTATAGGAGAATTTATGTAATTGGATAAGTTTTTTTTTTTTAAAATTCAAATTTCAAATTTTTTAAAAATATGTAACAAATCTGTTATAAATATATCTACAGATTTATTGTTACTGAATTTTAGATGTTAAAAAATAATTTGAAATTTTAATCACACTAATAAAATCGAATTTTTGAAAATTCAAAATTCAAATTCACTTCTATTTAAAGGAACTACAAAATGGGCGGGAAAATTTTCAACTTACTATTTCCAGATGACTTGGCTTATTATATATATATAGATATACTTCTCTTGATTCTCGTTGTGGGCTCAAGCCCATTGACCACTTTCATTTCTTATTAGCCAAGTTTTGCGGATTCGTATATTTCAAAGATACTCCATCAAACTTTATCCGTTTGTGATCCGCCTATAAAAATAACAATGTATTAAAATCATAAAACATTATAACACAACTAATTACAAATAATAAATCTTCTAAGTTTAATAAATTAAACAAAAATAACAAAAGATTAACTTAAGGGATTATTGCCAACACAAAATAACCTAACAATCTCCCCATTTGGCATTTTTTGTCAAAAGCCCGAAAAAAAAAAATTGCTCCTCCTAAACATATGATAAAGTAATATGCGGCACAAAGCAACTAGCAACTAACATTTCTCCCCCTTTTTGACGAAAAATCCAAAGATACCAACTAACCAACATAACAAAATAGACGCAAATAATTCAACTCCCCCTTACTATAACTCCCCCTCACTTTAACCCACTGACCCATAGTCAAGCTCACTGTATGAGTGGTAAATTAAGAGGTGCAACATCTATATATATATAAAAACAAAATGAATTTATACTACTATTAGAAAGAATGTATTTTCCCGCCCATTTGCACATTCTAATTTGGGAAATAAAAAAATATTCTATTTTATTATTTGGCTGTAATTTTTTTTTGAAATGATCAATTAGTCCACCATTTTTTACTCCGATAAAGAAGAGAAGCTGTTTCATTAACTAACAAACATCGTAATTATTGGAACGAATTAGGATTTCAGTTACATCCATTCTTCTTGGAAAATATCAATAATTCGATATTCGAATAATATACATATTTAGCACACTCCTATCAAATATCAAATATCAAATAATTTCTGCTAATTTCTCGCCTAAAAAGATCCTCCACTAATCTATATTATCTCTATTAATCCTAACCTAATTAAATTACATAGAAACAGAATATAGAACCCATCTCTCTCGCCTCGCCCCTCCAGTTTCGTTCTCCCAATAAAAATAGAAACCCTTTTAGCTTTTCCTATTAGCTATTTACCGAGAAGATGGAGAAGATCCACAACTCTTAAATTTGGTGAGAAAAATCCTACGAAATTCTCTAGGTTAGATTATGATTTGATTCTGATTTCGATTGGGTAAATTTTATTATGATTTTGACTGCTATTCTTTCAGTTTCAAATCTGTTAGGTAGCGATGGAGATAATCGGCTACCCGGAATAATTTTCAAATAATTTTCAAGGAGTCCATTTGCGATTTCATTATCAAGATTCACTTCAAATCTGGTGAGAAAAAGTCTTCGAGATTCTCTAGATTAGATTATGATTTTGATATATGTTCTTCCCGTTCTAATTTTGTTTTCGATTTGGTAAATTTTACTATGATTGACGGCTGCTCTTTCAATTTCAAATCTATTAGGTATGAGTTGCGATGAAGATATCCGGCTACCCGCAACAATTTTCAAGGAGTCCCGCTGTAATTTCATTATCAAGATTCACTTAAAATTTGGTGAGAAAAATCCTTCAAATTCTCTTGATTAGATTATGATTTTGATACATGCTCTTTTCGTTTAAACTTGATTTCGATTGGGCAGATTTTGTTATGATTTTGGCGGGTGCTCTTTCAATTTGAAAATTGTTATGTTTGAGTTCTGATGAAGGGATTCGGCTAGTCGGAACAATATTCAAGGAGTTCGTTTGCAATTTCATTATCAAGATTCACTTCAAATCTGGTGAGAAAGATCCTTCGAAATTCTCTAGATTAGATTATGATTTTGATATATGCTCCTTCCGTGCTTAGTTCGATTTCGATTCGGTAGATTGTAATATGATTTTGACGACTGCTCTTATAATGCCAAATCCGTTGTGTATGAATTTATATGAAGAGATTCGGCTACCCATTTTCAGCGAGCCTGTTTGCAATTTCATTATCAAGATTCACTTAGAAAAAATCAGTGCAATTTAGAGTTAGGATCTCAGTGTTTTATTGTGATGGCTGCAAGTGTCAGTTGTTCAACACAATGTCGTAACAATGTTATTAAGAGTGATTTAGCGTTAATAAGAATGGTATTGCAGCGAGTTATTTTTTAGCACTGTTGATACGATGTTGCATTTTGATGGTTGTAAGAGACAAATTTATTAAATAGGATTATAATATTACCAGTAGCAACACAATATCGCTAACAGGAATGACTGTGGATACCCGGGATGCAAGAGGCGTACCTTTGATGGAGGATTATGTAATTGTAACAACAAATTTTGTGTATAAACACAAAATAATTCGTACAAATTAAAAAAAAATCTTAAATCGAATAATATTGCGGTACGATCCCTAAAATCCCTCTGATTCTTCTCTTCAATTTGTTTGATGCCTTCAAATGCGGAGTTGACTTCGGTCTTCTCCGGATTTTAAGCTGTGACTTGAATAACGTTGACCCAAAGGCTTGGAAGCTTAATTTTGGATCAAACGGTCTTCTTGGATGGATGTTCGAAGAACAGCTTCGAAGATTTTGATGAACGTCGACGAACACCTTCGAATATTTATCTCGGAAACGTTGATTGGAGGGACTCAGCACCTTGATCTCGAATCAAAAGACGTTTCTTGGAGAACGCCGAAGAACGCTTGGAGTTGCTTGAAGAATGCTGAAGAACTTTGTTCTGAAATTCTTCACTTGCTTCTTGACTTGTGTTCTTGATGATGATTTTTTTGGTGGAGAATGAAGCCCTATTTATAGTTGTAGGATTGGAAAACCCTAACGGGCTTGGGTCCGAATGGAGTGATATGATTGGTCCTCCACAATATCATTATCCATAAGATAATTATTAAATTAATTGTATTTAATTTAATAATTACTGCAACAATTTGACACATGACGCATTTTGATTGGTCCATCATATCTTGATTTTTATCCTCATCTTCTTGGATAATTACTAAATTAATTTAATTTAATTTAGTAATATCTGCATCATCTTTGACATGTGGCGGGTTCCGATTGGCCAATAAAATATTTAGTAAATCACCAATTAAATTGATCATTTAACTTAGGAATTTTATTTAATTAATTCCTAATATTAAAATAATCAATATAAAATTAATTTTCAACTCATATTTTATTACGTGGCGTATTTTAATTGGATACAAATTTCATGTATCAACAAATGCCCCCTCGAGACTTGTCCACGGACGAGGCGTCTTGAAGTGGATGAGTCTCGGATTTGACTTTGGAATTTATTTGGAACGTATTGACATTTTATACTCTTATCAAGGAGTTCTTGGATTTGAATTTGACTTATAGACCTTTTAAACTCGTGCCGAGGAGTTTTGAATTTAAATTGGATTTGATAGGTATTTTATACTCGTACCAAGGAGTTCTTAAATTTGGATTTAATAATTTGTATTCGCATGAAAATGCTCAAATCCACATGTTTATTGGGCCTTTAGAATTAGCAAGACCAACAAAAATCCATGTTGCTGCTAATTAAAAATCGGCATTTGAAATACGGCCAACATTAGCCCAATTATTGTTCCACTCCGAATTAAATCCAAGCCCAAAATAAATTGATTATCTTCTTTGGGCCATCTTCATATCTAACAGATCAAATTTCATGCATTAACCTTTGTTAAAATGGGTTACGTTCCACATGTCTTCCAGCAATATGAACTAGGCCCACATGTAAGTCACTTAACAAAAATTGATACCTCCACTCCACGTGCCTTATTGGGAATTCTTCTTGAAATCTAATTCATGATTATTTGCAACATCAAATAATCTAAGCTCCCTGGTATCTCGCACGCGGGAAATAAATGTTAGGATCCATGCGTCAGACTGTATCTCTATATGATGCTGAAAACCATATCAATTCAGAGACGCAATTCGTATCTTCTTTTTTTCACTCACATATTTTAATCCCGTCAAATTTGTTGCATGGTAAGACTTAGAACTTCTACAACATTATTGCCTTTATCCAAAACATCTAGACATCTTTCAAGAGATACATATTTAGAATCGTATCTCGCCCATATTTCGATAAGATTTTAGAGATGTCTTTTTTCTTGCTCTTCAAGCATTAAGCTATTATAAATAGCCTGCCTCCTTAAATTTTTCGATCACTTCTCATTCATCAAGAACCTCAGCAGCGTTCCGCATCATCTTACGGAGGAATTTCTTGGTTGTTCTTGGACGTCGGAGTCTTGCGAAGGAGCTTCTTTGTCGCCGGCTTCACGATTCTCACCTTCAACAATGTCGCTCGATCATTGGTGTCCCGACTCGTTCGTGCGAAACCGTGTTCAAACGTCATCGGGATTTTTGAATTGTTTCTACGAAGATATACTTCTTCGGCGGCCTCCCGGACTGCTACTGCAGACGTACTTCTTGTCGTCGTCGGATTCTGGATAGTTACAGCGATAGGTATGTCTTTCTACCCTTTTATCTTTCATTTTACCTTCCTTCTTCTCTCTCAAATAAACCCGCATATCCCATAGTATACGCAGCCCCTTGGTGTCTAAATACGGAAAACCCCCGCAAATTGGATGCTTTGTTGTGCAGGATTGCTTGACCACATTGATACTCTAAAGCATCTTTTAAAAGGTGTTGCTGTTTCGACATCTCCTGGTTGTGTTCCGAATTTATTTCTGCGAAGGTGCTACACGATCATCAGCAAGTTCGGCAAGCATCTACCTCGTTGTCAGTAACTTGAATCGCCTCTTCGAAGATCGTTTTTTAATCACCATCGAAAGTCCCGTGAAGATCGAATTTCATTGCCTTCCGAATTTCCGTGAAGATTGAATGAAGCATCGTTAGTGGTTTTTTTTTTTTTTTTTTTTCCGAACTGTTTATGTACAGGTATGTCTTCTTACCTTATATTTTGTTTCCTTGATTCTTTTTTTTTTTTTTTTTTTTGTTTTTTTTTTTCACACCATGCATGATGGGTTCCTATGAGTGATGAATGGCCAAGAGTCATGCCAAATTCCAACCCAATCTCGTCCACGTAATAGCACAAAGAGATCTCAATTTCTCACTTTAGCAGCTTCTTCGTTCAAGTACAATGTACAATGTACAATCTCTAGTGCGTCTAGGTGCAAGATGACCCAACATAATATTCTCCGCGACCACCTTTCGACGACTAAACTAAAATGGGCCACCTCTTGACAAGCTGGACTGATAGACTCGAAAAGCATATCGGACTTCGAAAACATCTTCATCACATAGAGATACAGTGGCGACTAGACTTCAAAGAGATAGATTCATTCTGCAGAGGCAGGCCCGGCATGGAGATCGAGATTCGTCCTATACAATTGGAAGAGATGGATTGTGCTTGGAGATGGAGGAGGTGGACTTGGAGAGATGTACCCGATATACTCGGCTAGGAGAGGCCAACTTATCTCCGCAATGTAAAAATATGGTCTTAAATAGCTTGATTGAAGAATCAGACTCGATCAACTTTGACGGCAGACCTATCCCAAAGATTTGAGCGGCGGACTCTACTTGGAAAGACACATCTAGACTCAACTTGAAGATGCGGACTCAACTTGGAGCAACACACCCAATGGACTCAACCTCTCGACTCGGCTAGGCGGGCTCATCTTGAAGACTTGAGAGACAACGTCGACTTGGAGAAGATGATCCCACGAACTCAACTTGGAGAGACGCACTGAACTCGAATTGGAGAGACGGAGTCATCCCGAAGATTTGGAGAGACAAACTCAACTTGGAGAGGCAATCCCACGAACTCGACTTGGAGAGACGCACCCAACTCGACTTGGAGACACGGAGTCATCTTGAAGTCTTGAGAGGCAGACTTGACTAGGAGCGGCACAGCCAGCGAACTCAACTTTGAGAGGTACATCCAACAGACTCGACTCAGAGAGGCAGACTCTTCTTGAAGACTTGAGAGATAACGTCGACTTGCAGAGGCACATCCGAAATACTCGACTTGGAGAGTTGCAGAGTCACATCCGACAGACTCGAGTTGAAGAGGCAGACTCTTCTTGATGATTTGAGAGACGACTCCGACTTTCAGAGGCACATCCGATAGACTCGACTTGAAGAGGCGGACTCTTCTTAAAGACTTGAGAGACGACGTCAACTCAGAGCGACACATTCGACATTCCGACTTCAAGAGGTGCATTCAGCAGACTCGACTGCAAGAGACACATCCAACTGACTTAAACTTGCACAAGTGGATTCATCTTGAAGATTCGGGAGGCAACTTCAACTTGGGAGAGACGAAATCGGCTTAGCATCCGATAGATTCGACTTGAAGCGACACATCCAACATTCCGACTTCAAGAGGTGCATTCAGCAGACTCGACTTCAAGAGACACATCCGACTGACTCGACTTGGACAAGTGGATTCATCTTGAAGATTCGGGAGGCAACTTCACTTGGGAGAGACGCAGTCATCTCGAAGACTTAGAGGAACGAACTCAACTAAGACAAATGATCCAGAGAACTCCGACAACCATGATCGAGCTAAGCTTGACAATCCGTCTTGATGGACTCTGGCATTGGATGGAATCAGCTAAAAGCCAGACACACTTGGAGTTCGATTAACATCAACTCGAATCTTCTTAACTTGGAGCGACTTAGAAGAGGAAAACACAATATATGACTGAACTTAGAATATTCTAAGCTGCCTACGTACCCTGGTGAAAGGGATCAAGTCATTACGTAGTTCAATTGCCACTTTTGTGTTTTGTTTTGGGGGGTTACCGTGCACAGTTTATATTCATGCGGGCCAGGAGTAACTATTCTTTAACCACTTTAGCCAAAGTGGGGTAAGTTAGCATTTTAACCACATACTTTACCTTTAGTGGTCGCCGTGCACAGTTTATCCTCTTGCGGGCCAGGAGGTTCTTTCTTTTTTTTCCTTCTTTTTTTTTTGTTTTGTTTTTTCTTTTTTTTCTTTTTTTTTTTCTTTTTTTTTTTGGGCAGCAATCTCAGGCATAGTAGTGCTTCGAGGACTTCTCATTTATGGGACCGACTTGTTCCCCATCTTCAAGTGTAAGTGGGGCCTTTTCAGCATCTTCCTCTTCTACATGTCCATCTTCACACAGGATGATGTGATTTGTTGAGGCCATGTCCTCATTTACTTCTTCGAATTTCTTAAAGTCCACGCATGCTCTCATTTGCCCGTTCCTTTGCCTTATTTGGATTGTGTGCATAGTACCATTTCCTTCGTTGATGTAGCCACCTCTGACTAGTTGAATGATTTTCCTTCTTAGGTTTCTTATAATGCTCTGAGGGGCACGTTGAGGGACATGCTGGGCGCCACTATTGACAAAGTATGAAGAAGCCACACTTTCTCTATCGTCTTCATCTTGTGTTTTTGTGAAGATGATTGTTTGCATTCTAGCCTTCAGCTCTTTATCACATGACACAATTAAAGTGGTGCGCCTCTTCTTACGGGACGGGATTAAACTTCTAATCCTTTGATTGGATTTTTGCTCATTGCCCCCTTGTAACTTGGCGGCATTTATCCTTTGGCGAATGTTTCTCCCACGTCTTTTCGCTGGGCCAAGTCTTTCAAAGACGGAGACCCGACGTACTTTCCTCCAATTTCTATCAAAAATGTCTTCTGTTGACGAGACTTCTCCCTCAATGACATAATTAGTGGTTGCCCTTTTGATGCTAATGCGAGCAGGATTTGCTGGTGTATAACCAAGACCTATCTTGAAACTTTTGCCACCATGGCCAGCCTTCTTTACTGTATTCGTGACAACATCGGATTTACTGGAGCTACTTTCTTGTGGGTTGTACCCGGCTTGGACAAGAAGTTTAAAGGCTTTAGGGCCATAATGCTTCTCGTCATCAGGTAATGGAAGTGTTCCATGCTCAGTTCTAGCTCCCAATGTCGGATGGATGAATCCTTCAAGTGGTTGACTTAACGGGATTGTTGCATCAAGCTTGTGTAGTGGCAAGGTCAACTCTTTCAGAGGTTCTTCTTGGGAAAGGAGCATGTTTCCCTTTGAGATCTTTCCATCGCAACAAGGTGAAAGTTTACATGGTTCGTCTTTAGCGGCTTGGCCCTTTTCAGATTTTTTGCTTGAGAGAACTTCTTTGGCTTTTGTTATTTTGCGTCTTTGAAGTAGTATTTGCCATCGGCAAAATGTGATTCAGCCTCAGAGAAAGGCTTATCGTCAGCAACTACTTTTCTTACGACACCATTTTCGCAATATTTCAAACACTGGTGCCAAGTAGATGGAACTACCCCATTCTCATGCAACCATGGGCGGCCGAGGAGCATATTATATGACGTTCTAGCATCTATCACATAAAGCAAGGCCGTCGAAGTCATCTCGTCCATCAACAAGTTTAGCCTTATAACTCCAAGAGCTCGTTGTCCCTCTTGGTTAAATCCTTGGATCATCAGTCGACTACTCACGAGCTCATATGTGGAAATCCCTAACTCTTTCATTATTCGTAGAGGCATGATGTTTACGGCAGAGCCTCCGTCAATGAGTATTTTGTTCACCTTTTTCTCACGAGTGTATGTAGTCATGAATAACGGTCTATTATGTGGATCAGAGCCGAGTCGCAAATCCTCGTCGACGAAAGTGATTGCTGAAGTATGATCCCTATCAGTGGAGCGATCCTCCGTCTCGGATAGGCAGGCTTCTTCATTTTGATGATTTGTTGTGGAGCATGTAACAGTGATGAGATTTGTTGTAGCATCTTCCTCTAAAAGGATTTTTCCTTCCCGAGACAACCGCAACACTTTGTCTTTAAATACGAAGTAATCTTGAATCGGGTGGCCCAACAGCCGATGGTATTTGCAGTACTTTGGGCCGTCGATTCTTCCAGCCTCTTCCGGTCGCTTCATTTCTGGCAACTCGATCAAACCTTCTTTGAGCAGGTCATCAAAATCCCGGGAACATCCGAATCTAGGAAAGGGTATTGTTTGTTATGCATTTCCTTCAAGGTTAACTTTCTTTGTCCCGTCTCTCGAGGAATGTTCTGCTTTTCACCTTCTTTATCATCATTCTTTGTTCGGAACTTGATGGATTTAACATTTACAGCCATAGATTCTTTGGTTGATGGTTTGACGAATGACGTGCCCCCTTTCTTGGCTTCTTGTCTTTCTTTGGATTTTGGGAAGTCAAGGGTCGGTGGTCCTTCAACTCCACTTGAAGCCATACTTAGCTCCATATCATGCGCTCTAGTTGCTAATTCTTCAAATGTCCTTGGCCGAATTCCTTGGAGAATGTACCAAAGACCCCATTGCATTCCTTGGGTGCACATTTCAATCGCAGAAGCTTCCGACAAACGATCTTTGCAATTGAGGCTTAGATTCCTCCATCGGTTGATGTAGTCAACTACGGCCTCCTCTTTCCATTGACGCGTGTTGGTCAATTCAATCATGCTTACGGTTCTCCTAGTGCTGTAAAAGCGGTTGAGGAATTCTTGCTCCATTTGCTCCCAATATCAATGGAATTGGCTTCTAAGTCTATGTACCAGTCGAATGCATTCCCCTTCAATGAGCGGACAAATTGCTTCGCCAAATGATCACCATACGTCCCAGCATCGTTGCATGTCTCGACGAAATGAGCGATATGTTGCTTGGGGCTGCCTTTACCATCGAAGAGTTGGAACTTCGGGGGTTGATAACCGGAAGGCATCTTCAAGTTGTCAATCCTTAGAGAGTATGGTTTGGTGTAAGTTGAAGATGACTTAGACGTCCCGTCAAACTTGTCCTTTAGAGTTCCTAAGATGATCTCTTTTAGTTGATCAACATGGACCATACCATCGGAGGAGACTTGCAGTTTATCCATGGTTCTCTCCTTCTCGTTTGGTTGATATTGATGTCTCGCAGATTCTTGAGCCTCATCTTGATCCTCAACAGGTGCTTTTTCAGGAGCACGACTTGTAGTACCGCTATCAACCTTGCTTATCAATTTTGCGATCAAGGAATCTTGCTCTTGTGCATGTCTCGTAAGCCCTTCAATAGCTTTAGTCAAGCTCACGAGTTGTTCTTCAAGAGTTGAAGCATTTGTTGTCATGATCGGAGCTGCTTCTGAGCTTGATGAAGAACGAGGTGTAGAACATGCAGAGTTGGCCTTGTCATCCCTATTGCTATCAGCAATGTCTCGCAAATCCTTCTTTGTAGCCTCGAAAGAAGTATTTCCTTCTGAAGATGCCAACGATCGCGAGTTACTTGACATACTCCTTGTGACGACGTTGACATTTGCAGTTGGAGAGTTTGTTGCAGCGATCTTTGTCAGCGTGATCTTATGAGGCGCCATAACACTATCTTTAGTTGTTGGTTGAGGAGAAGAGATGAGAGGTAGAGATGTCCCACTGGGCGCGCCAAAAATTTGTAACAACAAATTTTGTGTATAAACACAAAATAATTCGTACAAATTAAAAGAAATCTTAAATCGAACAATATTGCGGTACGATCCCTAAAATCCCTCTGATTCTTCTCTTCAATTTGTTTGATGCCTTCAAATGCGGAGTTGACTTCGGTCTTCTCCGGATTTTAAGATGTGACTTGAATAACGTTGACCCAAAGGCTTGGAAGCTTGATTTTGGATCAATCGGTCTTCTTGGATGGATGTTCGAAGAACAACTTCGAAGATTTTGATGAACGTCGACGAACACCTTCGAATATTTATCTCGGAAACGTTGATTGGAGGGGCTCAGCACCTTGATCTCGAATCAAAAGACGTTTATTGGAGAACGCCGAAGAACGCTTGGAGTTGCTTGAAGAATGCTGAAGAACTTTGCTCTGAAATTCTTCACTTGCTTCTTGACTTGTGTTCTTGATGATGATTTTTTTGGTGGAGAATGAAGCCCTATTTATAGTTGTAGGATTGGAAAACCCTAACGGGCTCGGGTCCGAATGGAGTGATATGATTGGTCCTCCACAATATCATTATTAAATTAATTGTATTTAATTTAATAATTACTGCAACAATTTGACAAATGGCGCATTTTGAATTGTCCATCATATCTTGATTTTTATCCTCATCTTCTTGGATAATTACTAAATTAATTTAATTTAATTTAGTAATATCTGCATCATCTTTGACATGTGGCGGGTTTCGATTGGCCAATAAAATATTTAGTAAATCACCAATTAAATTGATCATTTAACTTAGGAATTTTATTTAATTAATTCCTAATATTAAAATAATCAATATAAAATTAATTTTCAACTCATATTTTATTACGTGGCGTATTTTAATTGGATACAAATTTCATGTATCAACAGTAATAATTTCTTGTATTGATTTATATTTATAGTCAAATTATTAAATTTTTATTTCATACATTTAATTTGAATGACACAATTAGCATGGAGGACACAAGGAATTTGAATTCCATTTAGCAAAGTAGAGATAATAATAGTTCAAAAATTCAATTAAGATGATCTAAAGGAAATTCTACATTAGCTAGACAATGGAGATGTTCTTGCGGCTGTGTCATGGGATATGATCCGAGCAACACAACGGGCTGCAACGAAGTAGCATATATGCCTTTTACTATGAGAGAAGCTTTTGGCTTCATTTTCCATTGCTTCCATTTTTGCTTAAAAAGTAGGTTTCGTATTAATTTCGTAGACTTTCATTAGATATTTTTTTTTTTACATTTTTAGAAGTAATATCTGGATGCAAGAGAATATAGTGGCTAATTATCCAAATGATTTCTATTCCTATTTTTCTAACACTAAATTAATCACTTTTCCATTAATCAATTTTGGATTTTTATTAACCAGATTCATTTGAAGTTTGTTGAGTTGAGTTGAATTTCAATTTTTCTTTTTTGCACCGTGGATTAGGTGAATTGAATTGTACCGTTTGTCAATGATCTAGCAATGTGCAAGTTGTTCCATTCCCAGTAAGGAAAGCTGCTGAATAGAGTCCCCTCAGGTACTTCTATATGTGATTCTTTATACAACAATTCTATTTTTCTTTTTATCTTTCATTATTTCTGAATGCTTTAGAAAATTGTAAGGAAGGAGATCTTATGATTGATGCAATTTATGTTATGTTATTTATTTTTTTATTGTGAATTATGATTATGTTTTGCAATTTTAGTATGCACTACGACATTTGGTTGTGTTTTCTGCAGATCATATTATAAGTGAATTGTGGTGTGAGTCCAGTAAGTGTAGCATCTCAAAAACTATATAATTTGACCTTAAAAACTAGATTTATATAATACTGTTTCACTTTAGCTTTTAATAAGTAGTAGACAGATGTTGATTTGTCCGTAGTTTTTTTCCTCCTATTTTGTGGCAACTTTGATTGGATATGTTTTATTTGTGGATTTTGTTTGATGTTGAATGAAAGATATATGTCTTTTGTGTGTTAATATATTTCTCATATGCACATATTATCTTGAGATTTGTTCTTTCTCTTAGTGAGACTCTCTTAATCTCATTTGTCTTTATGAAGATCTCCAGTCATAATTAAATTCTTAGATAATAGTGTACGAGTACCTAGCAAAATATGGAGTTTCCTGAACTTTTTTCTTCTTTGTCTTCAATCATTTCTTCTTAATTTATTGCTTAGAATTTTGGCAAGTGAAGAAAAATCAACCACCTTATCAGGTCCAATTTATGTAACCTGTTATGATTAGGTGCTTGGCTTATGATATAGTGTCCGTACTACGTTTCTGCAAGAGTTTGTTAATGATCTTTACTATCCTGTATACTGATTCTTGATATGGTAATATTCTTTTGCTTGCTTATTGTGTCATATTTAGATTCTATTGTGTTTGGTGGGCGAGTACTAGGATTTATTATGAAAAGAATATAACCTTTTCTTATCCATATGGTTTGTCTAGGATGAATATATGTTGTGTAAATGATCATCTGTTTAGGTATTTTAGTTTATTTAGTACTCCCTCTATTTCAAATCAATTGATCATTTAGCTTCTCATTGATTTTTCGAATTAATTGATCTTTTAGCTATTTTTTGCCATTTCTCTCAATGTTGCCCTATGTCAATCCTAAAATATCTCTTAATTTTTAACCTTCCACTAATGTTTGATTTCATCAAGCCGTATATTTGGCAATACATTTTAATTCTTAATTCTTCCACTTCTTACTAAAAGATCAATTAATTTGAAATAGAGAGAGTGGCATTTTATGGACTAATGATTGGAAGGAAAGTTAATCAAATTAGTTGACCTCATAAAAACAAAATATATATTTTTCTCAACTCTAAATCTTGGAGTATGTTTTCTATCTTTGATTGGCTTATTCTTTTAGCCAGGTAGTCCAATATTTAATTACAAAAAAAGCTTCATTTAGTTGTTTCTTTGTGTAATAACTTTAACGGGGGAAGTGTGTACTAGCTAGATATTTGGTGGTTGTTTTGGATCTTACATGTGACTGTGATCATTAAAGGCTTATCGCTCGCCTAATTTTGAGAGAAGTTTTGGGCTTCATGATGTAATTTAATAGTCAAACTTTGATATTAAAAGGATTATCTGTTGTTAGCAATTGAATTTAGTTTGTTGAACACCTTTTGGTTCATGAAATTTAGATCATTATGATCCTTTTATGTTTCATTCGTTGTTCAAATTGGACTGTTCTCTGTTTCGAAATGTGATGTCTCTCTCTCTCTCCCCCCCTTTCAAATGTATGAGTATATCTTATTCCAATTCTTTTTGTGTTTTTAAATCACATATCAAGATCAGTTTCTAAATTTATGTATTATAAGAAGTTTACTTGGTCAAACTGGCATGACATGTTATTGTTGGTTAATGCAGGATTAAGTTAAAAGAAATGGGAATCTAAAGAAGTGGAGGATTGGTGGATATGATTGGATGTATCTGGGAAATGATGAGAGTTTGTAGGTGATTGAGTTTTAACTAATGGCATTTTAAGTAAGGTCTAATTTTTTATTAAATTTTAGCAACTCGGCCAATATAGCAGGTTAATGATCTCTGTGGAAAATAGATATTTTTTTTTTCTACCTGTTCCTTGAATAAATGTAAACGTGATAGACTATCTATTGTTTTTCTTTCAATGGTATTGTGAAAAATATTGCATAGCTATACATAAATTTGATTGTTTTTTACTTGGTCACTTTAGCGATCAAATACTAATCAGTGTGGAAGCAGCTTAGTTTTTTGTAAGAAAAAAAAAAAATTGGTCCGCTTCTTTAAATTTAATGAAAGTGTTACTTTAACCTTTAATAATTCATGTTTCTGCAAAGTAACGAGAGTCCGAGGCTTGCACCTCATGAGTACTGCCTACAATAAGTCTTGGTGTATGGGGTTCTATACTAAACATCAACACTTGGTTTTGAGATTAAATAGGCTAATTTATTGTACCACTGAAGCATCTAGGGTCAAGTAGACCATTTTATTACCTAATTCAAATAACAAGTCAAAAGAAAATTATGTATTTATCAAGATGGACAAAAACCATTAGCCATTATAAAATAAGCATTTAAAAATTAGGTCTTTAACAAAAGCTTATTAATCGAATTTTTGTTTTATAGATCTGTCCATGACAATTTTATGCGATTTTTGCGTTCAAATAATAGTGAGAGGAACATAACTGAAAAAAGTCTATTAGTTGGATTTTTGTTTTATACATTCATGGCAATTTTATCTAGTTTTTGCAATTCAAACAATAGTGAGAGAATTTTCTTTTATACATTCATCTATGACAATTTTAAAAGATTTTAAGTCGTATTGATTGTGTGTGTGAAGATTAAAGGAAATCACCATCACAGTGTCATAAACTATAAATCTTAATTGTATAGACATACATGACACACATATAATATTCAAACTATACATTTCAACAAATAAAATTGTAGTATAATAATGACATATAAAAGAATTTAAATAAGAATGCATACATAAAATGAAATTACATGATTTTACATTTCTAAAACTAAAATAAATAGCATTAAAATAATATTGAAACAAAAGTATCAAAACCCTTACCCCGACATCTAGAAATTTAGATGAATTTACCACTGAAATAGTGGACAAGGCTCTATGACAAATTACCGAAGCTGACTTACCAGTGAGATAGTGGACAAGGCTCTATCGTGACAAATTACCGAAGCTGAAATTGTGAGATGTTAATGGTGAACCCATTTCAATAGTACGAACAATACCTTTGGCAGCTTGAGAGGAACAAGGAAATTTCTAGACAAATTGACGAAATTGGAGAAAGTGAGAAATTGGAGAGATGAATGGACGTCGATGAGAGAGAAAAAATGAGTAGTCTAGAGGGTTCAGGGGAGTGATGTAGCGTGTTTTGCTTCAATTCCATGCACATTAACTTTGTTATATGACATTTATTTTTTTGAAGTTCTTTTTTTTTTTTTTTTTTGGTTTCAATGTAGATAAATGAAGATATATAAAATTATTTAATCAAGTTAAAATTTTGTTAGCAAATTCAAATGTTGGTCCAAGGTTAATATATTGGGTCCAAATGGGCCCAACTGCAAATCCTTTCATCCAATATTGGCCACATTTGAGGGCTTATACAGTATTTTAATAGCCGACTACACCATAGTATTCTCAAAATAGTATAAAGTTAATGTAAATAATTAAAAGAAAAAAAAAACAATGTGGATGGAAAAAAAAAATTTAATTTGAATTTTTTAATACAAAAAATTAGATAATGCATTGTTATACATATAATGTTGTTTTTTTAAATATATAATATTAGTTTTTATGTGACATGCCTATAATACTTATATAAAGAATATTAGATGTACTTTTTACTACAAATTTCTTTTGCACTGACATTTCTAATTTCTTTTGATTTGATTTTAAAATAATATTTCTCGAGTCACAAATCGAAAGGGCTTGAAGAATTTACTATGTGATGACGAGAATTCGAAAAAAAAAAGACTACAACAAATGTTGTCTATAAGTAAATTTTTCAGAATTTGTAAATGTTTATGTTCATTTTGCGAAACATTATAGGTTAATATAGATCAATGATTTATTTATATTATCTTGCTATTTTTCGGGTAAAACAATTTTACCTTACGTGAATAAAAATGACATTTATTTTTCGTTATAAATTACAAAAACATTATTAATTTTACTTATATGTACTTTTCAATATCGACAAAATGTTGTATTGTAATTAAATCAAACATTAGAATGTTAGAATATCTCCCGTGCATCGCACGGGCAAATACTAGTTTATCAATTAAACCTTCTAGACAGAACAAAAAAAATTCAATTCAAGGTTTTTTTTTTTTTTTTTTTTTTTGTAATCCATAACTTCTTAGAAAATCACAGAGAATGCCTAAAAATACAATAAAAACAATAAAATGCAGACTCGATTTTTGTCTTACCACACCCACGGTATTAGGCAAGCAGAAGTGTTTGACAAAGAACTAAACGAAATTCCGCATCAACTTCATATTTGATTTTGAATTTTTGCACAAAATAATTTAGAGACTTAAACAAAAAAATAAATAAATCAAGGTATCCTTATTCCTCCAACTGTTTTTACCCTCTCGTGGAGTAGCTCGCAAATCCTACGTGCCAATACCGCACTAGGAAAACCCGGTGCGACGAGCTCTGGTTGATCCTTATAACCCCTTTGATAATAGAGATATACAATTATTAAGCAACTTATTTTTGTTGTCGGCGGCTTTCACAGGGCAATCACTTTCTGTGCTAGTAGCTCTTTCCGATTTGTGGATCGGTAGCTGCTCTCAACATCATTTCATGACCGTAGCCCTTTCCGACAAGCGGGGAAATAATAATTAAAATAAAATATTCTTTATCAACTAGAAGGAAAAGGAATGTAAAGTTTTAAGCCAAATAAATCTTTGAACTTGCCCTTTTGCATGGAGTTTATAAAGAATAAAATTGAGATGAATGCATGAAAATAAATGGCTAATGCAGAGTCCTACATGATATGCATGTTGCAACATACAATATTTTTTTTTAACAACTATGCAATACAAACAAACAATAATCCTGAAGATTTTCCAGAGAGTTATGAATTTTTCTGCATTAGATGCCTTATTTTCATATGATTCACTGCTAGAATATGATCAATTCTTTTAGCACATTAACAAACCAATACCCAAAAACAGTGATCTCTATGATGATTGTCTCTAAAATTTAGAGATCGATTTATTCCGTCTCTAAATTTAGTGACGGAATTTCCTTCTTTATTATGATATTAGAGACCAAATTAGCAACATAATAGGGGCGAATTATGTCTGTCTCTAATATTCTATTGTTGTTCCATCACTAATTGGATACTAATGATTTGTACACTTTCCGTCACTTTTTTATTTCTATTTCGTTTGTATTTAGTGACCGATATTATCCGTTACTAATTTTCATACCTAATATGAAAATTTCTTGCAGTGACTTGAAGGTCATAGTTTAGACAAAGCTGGAAAAGAAGACGAGTGACTACAAACTTTCCTCGAGGATTTTCCACGTTGGAACAAGCCAGTGCTTACTGTGATGATTCACTGTGATAGTCAAGAAACTGTCGGTGGGGCATTGAACATCACATATAATTGTAAGTCTCGAAACATATATCGAAGACATAATGCCGTGAGACAATTGATCTTGAGTGGGATTATCTCGATTGACTATGTAAAGTCAAAGGATAATCGATACACTAACAAAAGAGTTAAACCGAGATCAGTTGTGTAAGCTACTAGAAGGAATAGATTAAAAACCACAAAATAAAGAACAAACATAGCGGTAACCCGACATTGTTGACTTGAGATCCCAAGATCTTCATGGGAAAAAGAAGTTATGGGAGTTCAGTATAGCACTTGAAACCATTCCTAAAACGCAGCACCGCAAGTGTTATAACCTGCTAGTGTCCTCGTGACTTTTAGTGGTTCCTAACCGATGTGGAGGAGTGGGGGTATTCTTGATAGGAGACCACCTATGTAAGTGTGAGGAAGGTTGCCTCAGTGAAACACTTATGCATCCAAGATTGGTCCATGGCCGAAATGGACACAACTATGACAAAGAAAGACGTTGCGGATTGTTATGTATATAGCGTTGACTCGGTATACACCATAGCGGAGTAGTTCAAGGAATTGCGTCCACTCAGCCGTCGTATATCCGATGGTATCTTACTAAGGAAGGTTCAAAGCAACAAACTACCTCTCATGATACAATATTGTCTCGTGTGAACTGTGTACATGAGTCTACATTCATGCACGTATCCATTTTCATTCATGTGGGGGATTTTTGGAAAAATCAATTAGTTAAACATGTTTTAACCTGGGTTTAAGCCAATTTATACGTTGTGTAAATTATATTTGGGTAGAATTAAATGGTGAATTGAAAAACTACGCTCCACGAGATAGGTCGTAGTATTTGAAATTTCCCAAAACTGATTCTCTGTGAGTGAGAAACTGATGGTTAAAGAACCATGATTAGAAGAAGAAAAGCCACATATGTGTGGGTGTAGTGGTGAAGTGGGAGAGGACTGATTATCCCACATTGAATAATCAGTATTGTATAAATCTCCTTAGATGTAATTGAGTGGTATAGGAGTTACAAGTATCACACACCAGTGGACCGTTGGTGTGAAGCCCACACACTCCTCCACCCGCTCAGCTCGGCCTCGACCAAGGTCGGGCCCACTTTGGCTCATCTTTGGTCCGGCTCGGCTCAACGAAGTCCGATTTTATGACATCAAATCGGGTTCAGCCCGGACTAGTCCAACTTGTGACTTTTGGCATCCATGACGAATCTGGACAGTTATGTGTCCAGGTTCATTGGTGGTAACAACCTAGAAAGTGGCATTAAAAGGGTGTCCTAATACCTGGGATTAATGCAGCCCACTACTTGGAGGTAATTAATCGGTACTAGATATGTATTAAAGTCATTGCACGTTGAAGAATTCCAAGTTTGCCTTCACAAGCATTGGTTTCAACTTATCTTCCCGAAGTGAGTTGACTTCCGCCAAGCTGAGACGTCTTACATAGCGCCTAAAACATTGCCGATTTTAATTTTTAGTGCGCTTTGCGGCAACAGCCACCTGAGTCCAACAAGAGTCGGTGGTGTCCTCAGCGTCGTAAATAACCGCCCTCATCTGCCTCTCCATTTTAAGGACGGGTTGCTCCGCCTCCTCCTCCTTCTTCAGTGCTGCCGCCTGCTCAATGAAAGCCTTCAATAATCCGAGTTTATGCTCCAGCTGCTTCAACTGTTCCACCATGCGGCCCCTGATGAGATTGGCGTGCACTTCCACTAGCTCCGATAGCCTTTTGATAAGGTTACACTTATTTAAAGGCCACTATTCAAGTGGGGAGGTTACTCATTAAAGGACACTACTCCTATCTTTAATTCCCTGCAGGTGTAGAGAACTATAAATATGTCTTTAGGTCCTGCATTCGGGACACACGAAAACACACAAGCATAAAGATATTTTTCATATTATTATTCTCACAAAAAGGTCCACACTCGTATCTAATTTCAACATATTTACAGTTCGCTGGAGCTTCAAGATTTGGAGTGCTACTATCTTGAAGGCGTAACTGTTGTATCTGAGGAGATATGATGTCGACAACGTGAACACTAATATGAGACGTGTTTATCTTGTGTAAAGAGTTCTACTCGCCTGGGCTTTCCACATTTGTTTAGCTTCTTGTAAGTCGTTTTTGTAACTAGTTCGTTGTTGGACCGTACTCATTTCATGCTAACATGTATCTACTTTAAAGACATCAAACACAAGAATGCCCTGAGGTGTTTTATGCTAACATGCAACTACTTCTTCATGTAGATCTAAAAGAAGTTTTGTTGGTAGGAAGAGTGTCACTTTATAAAGTGATTAATGGTTAGAGGTGACAAAATCAACCCAGCTCAATGGACTGGTCCAATCAGCCATCCGATAGACAAACTAGGTTATATTAATCTCGGCCCCAAGTACAGTAAAACATCTATCAATTAATATGCTAGAACCGGAAGAATTTATTATTTTAGAGAGGTAGTAATTTATCTATAAATTAAAAATTTATTAATTTAAAGAGTTTTTTTAGTACAATGAATAAATTCTATTTCCATAAAGGTGAGTGCATCCAATTATTTGTTGAAAAAATTATATATTTCAAAAGAAATTGATTATATTAATTATATATTATAACATGTAATTATTATGGTTGTATTTAATAATTTGAAATTATATTTTGTAGGTTAATTGAGTTTGACCATAACCACCAAATAACCTCATTATTGTTATTAAATTATTATTTTGATTATTACTACTTATTATTCAACGTGTAACTTCCTTAGGTATTTTTCTTTTTTTATGTTTGTCATGAATTTTATTAATGTTAGTATTAATTATACCATTACCATTTTAGCATATCAGCATATATGTGTGTGTGTGTGTGTGTGTCTATGTGTGTGTGTCTGTGTGTGTACTATTATTTGTAATAAAGAAGTGAGACAAGTGTCCTTTCAAACATTAACATATATCATCTTCTATTATTTTCATACAATAATATTGTTGGGTTTGTGTTCAATTTCGTTGCTTCCTACTCCTACCATAAGCTACAAGTTTTGTTGTATTTTTGGGGGTTACTCAAGTAAATCCTTTAGGACGGTGTTTTTATAAATCTACTCAGAAAATCTACTTTTATCCATATAATATTCCCCCAAATCCCAACAATCTAAAGGATTTATTAATTCCAAAAAAATACAAATACCTTCCAAGCTACTGTGAAAGCTTCTCCAGTGTTGAAGCGTTGTGTCTCTACTTGACTAAGGGAATTAAGTCGAGCAAGAAAGTCCGTCATTGCTATCAAGTATCATGCTTCTAAGTAGCTACAACCAAATTGGGACCTGGTAATTTTATTATTCCGAATTTAATTCTATCACAGGTATGTTTATATAAATAAAACCTAATTTATGATTTGCAGAATGACTAGATGTTGGAACTCACCCATCTAAAACTAATGTAAAAATATGAAAATGGAGATTTCATGTAAATTTAGTTGTCCGCATAAATTAAGAGGTCATTTTCTTGACACATATATTCATGGAAACAGAGCATGAGAAGGTCATGTTCATGGTCATCATTCTTTTCTTATACCACCGATGTTGTAAAACTCATAAATTTCATTGTGTTTAATTTGTGAGGAAGAAATTGTACTTATGACTTAGTACTGGTTGGAAGAAAATGTCGTAAGAAATTTCGGTTCTAATATTATATTTAGACTTTCAAATCAAATGTTTTTTTCTTTTATATTTATCCAAATTAGTTTGATTATTTCATTGATGCTTGCTTTTTTTTATAGATGTCGTCAGCATAATCTACATTTGTGAGAGACACTTTAAAAATGTATATTTCAATATATGAAACATATATATACTCTCATAATCGTGTTGATATTCATGTATATATTTGAGGAGAAAACTATTACAGATGAAATTAATTTTGTGTAGGTACTCACTGAGTATATTAAATATATCTTACTTTTATTCCACTGATTAAATGGATGGTTAAGTTTCCTCAAATTTTATGAGTGATATTTTTGGATATTATGGTTCAATATTGGCTATTTAATTATGTATGAGAAAATTGCTTGCACTTTAGAATAATTGATTAATTATAATAAGAATAAAATATTTCAAATTGTGGGTTTTCCTATTAAGGTTGAGCAACGAGATTTTTATAAATTAAGTTGCTCTTGCAATAAATTTTCCACTATGCTAGACACAGTGATGATAATTGGGTATTCTATGAGTTTCCCACTGTTGTAGAAAAAACAATGATGATAATGAGCAGTAAATGCATATGAGATATTATCAGCAAGTGGATCAGCATTCCACACATGGTGAGGGTGAAATACTTGAGAAATACCATAAACTGTGGTATCATTATACTAACTTTTTCGCTGTTTATACAGTGATGATAAAATTTGAGTTTTCCATTACTTATATAGTGATGATAAATGATGTTAAAATTGTTTGAGGCATAAATGATTAACTACACATTGAGAGATGGAAGCATATTTATCAACTGTGTGAAGTCAAAAGTGAAACTTGGCCAATTTGTTGAATAATTGTTTTTTGTTTTTTTATAAAAACATCGAGAGGAATGGGAATAAACTCTAAAGCCACTAGAGATTAACAGTGATGGTAACCCAACATGTGTGATTGGAGATCCCATTAATCAATTTCATATGATTAATAATAAGTCAATTATTAGTCCTACAAGCACATTTATAATTTTGTCCCTTCCTATGATGTGTGTGGTGCTAGTCTGCAAAATTATGAGGATACGCTGAAAGCTTTTAATGAGTTTCATATCCCTCATGGGTAGTATATTATTTGCAGAATATATTTGCTGGACTCACCTATATGAGTGTGGAGTGGGGCCGCTCCTCTGAGATATTGACTAAGTCTCTACAGCACTCATGAACTACCAGGCACGCGCATAGAAGATAAAGCGCAACACCGCGTTGAACAACGAAATTACGTGTGGGAAGTGATTGATAAGAATTTTAGCTTACACCAAAGAGACTTTAGTTCATAGAAGTTAAATACTTCACTAAAGCTCTGTAGATTATGTCTTATCTTTCTAGGTCTGGTTCATAATCCAAAAGACACCAGATTCGATGCATATCTATACTCTTTGCCCAACAATATAAGTTTTCATTATTTTCTATAAAAATACTTTCTTTTGAAATAGGTGGGGATTGTTGGAAAAATTATATATTTCAAAAGAAATTTATTATATTAATTATATATTATAACATGCAATTATTATGTTTGTATTTAATAATTTGAAATTATATTTTGTAGGTAAATTGAGTTTGACCATAACCACCAAATAACCTCATTATTGTTATTAAATTATTATTTTGATTATTACTACTTATTATGCAACATGTAACTTCCTTAGGCATTACTCTTATTTATGTTTGTCATGAATTTTATTAATGTTAGTATTAATTATACCATTACCATTTGAGCATATGAGCATATATATGTGTGTACTATTATTTGTAGCAAAGAAGTGAGACAAATTTCCTTTCAAACATTAACATATATTATCTTCTATTATTTTCATACAATAATATTGCTGGATTAGTGTTCAATTTCATTGATTCCTGCTCCTGACATAAGCTAGAAGTTCTCTTGTATCTTGGGGGATTACTCAAGTAAATCCTTTAGGACAGTTATATTATTTTCATACAATAATATTGTTGAATTTGTGTTCAATTTCGTTGATTCCTGCTCCTAGCATAAGCTAGAAGTTCTGTTGTATCCTAGGGGATTACTCAAGTAAATTCTTTAGGACAGTGTTTTTTATAACACGCCTCAGAAAATCTACTTTTATCCATATAATATTCTCCAAAATTCCAACATTATTATATATTCATTGAACTAATGTAATAAATATATTCATCATAATAATCAAATGCATAATACCATAACTTTGACTAAAATTAAAATGCAACGTATGAGGTAGGACAATCTAATCCGGGAAAGATAAGTGTTTTAGATGCTATGAATCTTGCAGTCTCAGCTTGGACGATCACCAAGACACGATAGCAAATTGTTTCCAACATTGCGAAATTCGCTCAGGCGATGAAGGATTAGGTAATTTAGTGATCCCAACATTGAAGAAGGCATTCAAGAAATAGAGACAATAATAAATGATCTCGATTACTGCAACAAAATCTTATCCTATAAAGGGAAAACAAAAGCTCTCCTACTGCGACACCTCAGATTTTCAAAGCCTTCTCCATTCGCCAAGTAATGCATTACGTGGCTGCCATGTGTAGCACATGTGTCATATTGGGCCAAATCATCATCTGCAAAACGGAAGACGGAGCTTCAAATCCCCAAAAGCAGGCTAAACTCCATTTATTGAAGCAATCATGCCCAAGAAATGGCTAACAGAGCTTCAAATCCCCCAAAGCAGGTTAAGCTCTTCAAATCCCCCAAAGCAGGTTAAGCTCTTCAAATCCCCCAAAGCAGGTTAGCTCCATTTATTGAAATCGATCATTGCTGAATTGAATCTCTGTCATTTCCCTCAATCATTCAAATCCTAAATTGAAACTAATGCCTTCACTACGTCCTTACAATCCCCAAATCAGGTTTACTCCATTTCTTGAAACTGAATTGTTTTGCATTTCCATCACTTTCCCTTCACTTAATCATGGCTTTACAAATTCTGCATCTATTATGCTCATTAATTTCAACCTGCCCTATAGAAGTGCTAGTGTTGGTCACCATTCACAAGTTGTGGGTTTACATCAACATTGAAATGATGGAAAGTGTTAAGGTTGAAAAGATTTCTTCTGATATTGCCTATTTAACATTGGATGAACTGAATCTAAGAACTGTTTCTCCCTGTATTGTGGTTCGTCTTCTTCATACATGGGAAGCACGCAACTTTAAGAAAAATAGAGAATTCATGAGTGTTGATTTACTCTTACTGGATGAGAAGGTTATGTCTGCTTCATGCTGATTTTTGTTAATTTTTATTTTTTATGTTCAAGCATGTTCTATTACTAATTCCTGTAAAGTGATAGTTGCTCAATTTTCTCATTTTGATAACATTAATTCAATGCAGGACACACTGATACAAGATTGCATTCCCCACCAACAGATTCATCGATACAAAGAGTCATTAATAGAGGGCAGTATTTTTCTTATTCGTGAATTTGATATTATTGCTAGCAGTAACCGCTATAGATTAACCGACCATCGATATATGATTCGATTCAATGAGCAAACAAGGATGGAACAAGTTGATGGCACAAACTATTCCATCAAAGTTGAGAAGTTCCGCCTTCGTAGTTATCATGAATTGGTCAAGTTGGCAAACAAAAATGAGGATTTGCCAGGTCTACTTTTCTTAACTCAAAAAAAAGTTACATAATAAATGGAAAAATAAATAAAAGAAAAGAAGAAAAAAAGAATTTTACATTATGAATGGTAAAAAATGTTTTTTTTTTCATTGTATACTTTCCAACATCTAGATGTGATTGGGATAATTTCTTGCATAGAAAAACCTAAGGACAAATTTGGGAGCGCTGCGAAAAGAGTTGAGGTTCGCATCTTATTGGAAGAGTAAGCTCCCAAAAAAAGATCGGTGTATTTGTTAAGTTTATATTACGCTCTTCTTTGAGTTTTTGCTTTTGATTCACGCACAGTGGCTTTAAGGCCAGAGTAACCATTTGGGATGATTTGACTGAGGTTTTTGGAGAGAAAGATGAGAGCGCTGTGATTATTGTCACATGTATTAACCCGAAGATGTTTGGGGGTTAGTACTCAATTGCTACAATCACAATAGACCCGCAATTGTTTAATGTCACTGCTATATTCACCACACTTGAACATTTACACATTAACTTTTGATTTACCTTTCAGACAAGCTCTACTTGAATACGACGTCGGCAACAAGGTTATACTTTAATGAGTAATTCGACATTGTCAAAGATTTCCAAAAAAAGTGCACATAGCTTATTTGGTTCTCTTGGCCTCTTTGGTTAAAGTACTGGCTTTGTGTGTAACTATTGCATTTATGAATTTTATTATCCTAAGCATCTTCATGATATTTACAAAGGACCAAACACTGACTCTACTGCCAAGGAAGAGAGCCATAATATTTCTGAAATTAATGAATATATTTTAGCAGGGAAAGAACATGTATTGTTCCATCTTTTAAGATGTTGTAAATTACTCATTCTTGTCCTATAAATCTTGTTGTGGGTGTAACAAACAATTGAATCAAAAACAAAATAACAAACAATGAATCAAAACAGAAAATAAATCGACTCCAAGAATTACGTGGTTCGGCCCAAGAATGACCTACGACCACGGAGTATGTTTCTAGCTCTCTATTAACCTTCAAGAAATGTGTACAAGATGATAAAACACTACTGAAAGCAAATCAGTAGCAACACAAGAAAAACACTCAAAGAATAACAATAATTTTTCTATCCAAGTGTATCCTCTATCTATCCTTTCCCACTCCTCTAGAATGCGTGTGTTACCCCCGGAAATGAGGGATGTCTCATCATATATGAACTCAGGAGAGAAAACCAGTTGAAACTGATAAAAAAAATGCGTCCAAAACAGATTCAAGAAAAACTGCTGCAAACGACCTTTTACAATGGTTTTAGCTAAAACCGTTGCATCTTTCAGTTATAACTGCCATATGGCAGTTTTCTTCTTCCTCAACTTTCAGCTCAGTTTTGATCCGGTTTCCTGATCCGATTGCGACCCGATTCATGAGTATGATAAGTCCATATTCCTCACAAATCTCCACCTGACTTATATACGAATAAACTCCACCTTGAAACAAACAATCTTGAATCTTAACATCAAACATAAAACTCCCTCAACCATGTTCAAACCTGAACATTTTTCTGTAATACTGCTCCTTAATTGCATTGAACCACTTGGATTAAATCCAAGCAATAATTGAACTTGTCTGTTGGTAGAGCTTTGGTAAGCATGTCAGCTGCATTTTCCTTCGTGCTCACCTTCTTTACATTCACATCTCCCTTCTCAATAATATCTCTAACATAATGATGCTTTACATCAATATGTTTTGATCTTTCATGATAGACCTGATGCTTTACTAGGTGAAGTGCACTCTGGGAGTCACACATTACTGTTACAGACTGCTGCTTTATCCCAAACTCAGAAATCATTCCTCTTAGCCATACTGCCTCCTTTACAGCTTCAGTCATTGCCATATACTCTGCTTCTGTAGTGCTTAATGCCACTACTGATTGTAACATGGACCTCCAACTGATAGCTGCACCAAACAATGTAAACACATAACCAGATTGAGATTTCCTGCTATCTAAGTTTGCTGCATAATCTGAATCCACATAACCTTTCACAGCATCCTGCAAATCATCAACTTTCCTGAACATAATTCCTTTAGCTGCAAATCCTCTCAAATACCTCATAATCCATTTTAGTGCTTCCCAGTGTTGCTTTCCAGGATTAGACATATATCTGGAAACAACACTTACTGCATGAGATATGTCAGACCTGGAACATACCATCAGATACATTATGCTGCCAACAACATTTGAATAAGGAACCTTTGACATCTCTTGTTCTTCTTCTTCAGTTTTGGGCTTCTGTGATTCTGTCAGCTTGAAATGCTGTGCCAAAGGGACTGTTACTGGCCTTGCTTCGTTCATTTTGAATTTGTTAAGAATCTTCTCAACATAATTTCTCTGCTCAAGCCACAATAATCCACTTTTTCTATCTCTGCATATGTCCATACCCAGAATCCTCCTTGCATCTCCAAGCTGCTTCATTTCAAACTCTTCTTGTAAGTCTGTTTTAAGCCTTTCTATCTCTGATTGATATCTGCTTGCTACAAGCATATCATCCACATACAATAGTAAGAAACTCAAAATTTCATCCCCAGACTTCCTCATGAAAACACAATTGTCATACTTTGATTTTGTATATCCTATCCTTTTCATACACTCATCAAACTTTATATACCATTGTCTTGAGCTCTGTTTGAGGCCATATAAAGATTTCTTGAGTAAACAAGCCTTGTTCTCACTTTCTGGCATCTCAAAACCCTCTGGTTGATGCATGAAGATAGTCTCCTTAAGCTCACCATGCAGAAATGCAGTTTTGACATCTAACTGCTCCAACTCTAAGTCCATCTGTGCAACCATTGCCAGAAGTATGCTTATGGAACAATGTTTCACCACAGGGGAGAAGATCTCATTATACTCTATTCCCTCCTTTTGAGTGAAACCTCTTGCAACTAATCTGGCCTTAAACCTTATCCTTTCTGTCCCACTAAATTCTACTTTCTTCTTGAAAATCCATTTACAGCTAACAAGTTTATGTCCAGCAGGTTTATCAACCAATATCCATGTCCCATTTCTCTCCAATGAATCCATCTCTTCTTGCATGGCAATGATCCAGCTTTCTCTGTCACTACTATTAACAGCTTCTCTATAGTTTCTTGGCTCAGAATATTTTGTTTCTTCTGCAATACTTAAGGCATATGCAGTGAGGTAATCACTGCCATATCTTGATTATGGCTTTACAACCCTCCTTTCTCTGTCTCTAACCAGTTGGTATTGATTCTCTTCAGAGTCAATTTGTTCTTGGATAGATTCTGTGTCTTCATCAGTTTCTGACTTTCCATCTGTGTCATCATGCTCCACCTTGAGTTGTGTACCTTTGTTCTTTACTGTCACTTCCAGCGGAGCACTGGAACTTGGTTTCATTGGCATTTGCTCTTCACAGAACTTCACATCTCTGCTTATGATCACTTTGTTTATCCCAGCTTCCAAACACCATAATCTATACCCCTTCACTCCTTGTGGGTATCCCAGCATCATGCATTTTAATGCCCTTGCATCCAATTTGTCTTGTTTGACATGGGAATAAGCCAGGCATCCAAATGGTCTCAAGTGTGAGCATTCTGGTAAGTTTCCACTCCATTTTTGGTATGGAGTTACATACTGATTTGGAGTGGATGGGCTTCTGTTTATCAAATATGCTGCAGTGGCAGCAGCTTCACCCCAGAATCTTTTTGGCATTCCAGACTCTATTAGCATACATCTAATCCTTTCCAAAATTGTTCTGTTCATCCTCTCAGCAACTCCATTCTGTTGGGGATGAGCAGGAACATTTTTATGTCTTTTTATGCCCCTTTCTTTGCAAAACTTCTGGAACTCTTCAGACAGGAATTCTAAACCATTGTCTGTCCTTAAACACTTCAGTGTTGACCCTTTCTCCATCTCAACTTCCTTGCACCATTCTTGAAACTTATCAAAAGCATCAGACTTATTCTTCAGGATGAAAATCCATAGTTTCCTTGAATAATCATCTATTATACTTAGGAAGTATCTTCCACCCCCTATTGTTTCTACTTTTGAAGGCCCCCAAAGATCAGAATGTGCATAGTCTAGAGGATGTTTCGAAGTGTGTTTACCTTTGGGATATGGCAATTTCTTGCTCTTTGCCAGGATACATGTTTCACAATTCTGTATCTGAAACCTCCCTTTGTGATTAATGACACCTTGCTTCAGTAGCTCATTCATACCAGTCTCACTCATATGGCCAAGTCTTTTGTGCCATAATTGTGAATCATCAGCAGCAACATTGTTTGCATCCCCAGTCAGAGTTTCTGTAATCAGATAGTAGAGACTGGCTTTCTTGATGCCTTTCATCACTAGTTTTGAACCCTTATACACAAACAATTGCCCTTGCATAGATTTGAAGTTGCATCCTTTGTTTTCCAATGTCCCAAGACTGATGAGATTTCTTTTCAGCATGGGAATGTATCCTACATTGGATAGGGTTTTAACAGAACCATCATGCATTTTAAGCCTGACATCACCTATTCCTTCAATCTGACATGCATGATCATCTCCTAACATTACTAAGCCCTGTTTTTGTACCTTGAGGTTGTGAAACCATCCAGCATTAGGGCACATGTGGAAGCTGCATCCTGAGTCCAGAATCCACTTGTCTTCTGTCCTTCCTTCTACAATGTTCAAGACATCAGCATCTTCTTCTCCTTGTGCCAAATCTGCTGTATTTGGTTTGTTTGATCCTTCTGCCTTCTTTCTTTTGAATTCAAAGCAGTTCTTTTTGAGATGACCTGGCTTCTTGCAATGAAAACACTTTCTGGTTTCTTTTCCCTCAAAACCTTTTGGCTTTGTCTGCTGTGATTGCTTTCCCATGCCATTTGCTGCTGAAGCCTTTTTGAACTTGTGAAACTTTCCTGGTTTGATGTGTAACCCTTCTGCTTGAGGGTCAGTTTTTCCATCAGATGAGCTTTGCAACTCTTTTGCCTTTAAAGCAGTTTGAACCTCTTCCAGGTATATTTTGGTTTCTCTCCCATACATCATGGCATCTTTAAGATGCTCATAATATTTTGGTAATGCATTGAGCAATAGGATAGCTTTGTCTTCATCTTCAATCTTGGCATCAACTCCTTCAAGATCATCCAGATACTTGTTGAACTCCTCCAGCTGATCATCTATGGCCTTGTCCTCTTGGATCTTAAATGAATACAGTTTCTGTTTGAGATACAAACGATTTACCATGGTCTTCTTCTTGTAAAGTTCTTCAAGCTTGTTCCAAACAGCTTCTGCTGTCAATTCCTTGGACACCTCCCGTAATACTTTATCTTCCAGGGACAAGATGATGGCAGAATGCGCCTTATCCAGTAATTCTGCTTTTTCACCGGCCCCAATTTTATCAGAGAAGCCATCAACACCCTTGAGAGCCCCTACAAGGCCCTGCTGAACAAGGAGAGCCTTCATCTTCAGCTGCCAAAGACCAAAATCGTTTTTGCCATTAAATTTCTCAACGTCGTACTTCATCGCTGCCATTGTTAACTCCTTGACCCGCTCCAGTTCGCAACCTTCCCACAGACGGCGCCAATTGTTGTGGGTGTAACAAACAATTGAATCAAAAACAAAATAACAAACAATGAATCAAAACAGAAAATAAATCGACTCCAAGAATTACGTGGTTCGGCCCAAGAATGACCTACGTCCACGGAGGATGTTTCTAGCTCTCTATTAACCTTCAAGAAATGTGTACAAGATGATAAAACACTACTGAAAGCAAATCAGTAGCAACACAAGAAAAACACTCAAAGAATAACAACAATTCTTCTATCCATATCCTCTATCTATCCTTTCCCACTCCTCTAGAATGCGTGTGTTACCCCCGGAAATGAGGGATGTCTCATCATATATGAACTCAGGAGAGAAAACCAGTTGAAACTGATAAAAAAAACGCGTCCAAAACAGATTCAAGAAAAACTGCTGCAAACGACCTTTTACAACGGTTTTAGCTAAAACCGTTGCATCTTTCAGTTATAACTGCCATATGGCAGTTTTCTTCTTCCTCAACTTTCAGCTCAGTTTTGATCCGGTTTCCTGATCCGATTGCGACCCGATTCATGAGTATGATAAGTCCATATTCCTCACAAATCTCATTGCATATATTGGGTGTCCCCAGGAGAAGACTTTCACATGCACCACAAAAGTAATAGATATACTTCTTCGAAATGGATTAAACTACATATCATGCTCAATATGCCTACACAAAATGACGAAAATGCAATCTACACTTAGTTGCAACAATTGCAGCAACTCTAAAGTCGTCGGTCTACTCAGGTATGAGAGAAGTGTTCAATTAAACATACTAATGACATGTCAAAACATCATTATTTTATACCATAATAGGTTCCGCCTTGAGGTAATTGTGGATGATGGAAAAGACACGGCAACATTTGTTATATTCAATAGAGATGTGAAGAAAATCACCAACACAAGTGCTTCAGATGTGATGACAGTGGATGTAAGACTCTACTTTAAATCTCGCATCCATTCCCAAGTAGCACCGATTTCTTTATAAAAAAATTGACACAAGGTATTTACAGGACAACATGATTGATACTTCTGAACCAGACCAACCTGTTCCACCATGCATACTTGCACTAGTTGGAAGAACATTCAAGTTCCAGGTGAAAGTAACAAGGTACAACTTCAGAACCACATATCAGACATTCACTATTTCGAGAATCTTGGATGACATAAATGACGAAGAAATAAGAACGCCGCATACAAGCTCCTTGGAGAAAGCTCATTGCTCGCCGAGTGGAATTGAAGCTGATAAGGAAGTATCTTTCAGCCATTGCGATATGCTAAAGGAAGTTAAAACTGAAGCTCCAAGTGTTAGTGCAAGCACCAAAAGACAAAGAAGAACAAGGACGCATAAAATGGAAAGCTACGAGTGTCCATTCTTTCTTCTAAAACAATGCTAAAGTGTATTGTATGGAAAATAAAAACCTATAGTCTACTAATGTTAGACCTTTAGGGAACTGTTTTGATTTAGAATTTTATGCTCACTAAGTTCCCCTATTTAAATCTTTAAATTAAATACACTTTGCAACTAAATTGTGTTATTTTCCAACCAGTTGAGTTGTTTGTCTATTTATTCAATAATTACATTTAAACTATCAAATTGGAATGGGCACCATGAGCTTGAATTGAATAGCCTCTTTACGTTAATTTCATATAAATTGATTTAAATTTGCTTTGAACAAATTAATGGTAGCCATAACTTAATTCATGCAGTTGATTTTAGCTGCATAATTAGTAGTACACTCAGATTTATCTGGTTATTTGACTGATTACAGTATCATCATTTCTTACTAATTTAAGAGTACTTTTGTTTTATAAGTTAGAAGATGGCAACTTAAATATAAAAAGTTGTGATAGTGTCTTCTTGAATCAACAGGCATACCCAGTACCTAAATTACATGGTCGTTATATGGTGTCATGCTCATGAATCATAATTGAGAGAGACAGATCCTTCAGCTAGAATTGCAGCGGAACATTGTGAAGGTGGTTTAGCTAATCGCAGCCGAACATTGTCAAAGTTGTTCGGAATTAATAGAGCTGAACATTGGCAGTCCGTTCGACCGTGTAGCAGTCGAACAGACTCGATGATGGTCTAACATTTCATTCCAGAAATAACAAAGCCGAAACCATTTTCCTTAACTAAGAAAATCTAGTGCAGGACATCACCTATCAACCACTGATGATGGAAACACAGACAACTTTCATATAGACACAACTGCCTAGAAAAGCCAACAACAGATTACAACAACCTACTCAATGTCATTCCCAAATAATGATCATCACTGCATGTCATGTCACAATCCAATTTAGGTGAAACTAAACATATCTCTCATAACAAACAATACAGATAGATATTGCAAATCATAGGAAAAAAACACCTCTAAGAGGCTGTAACAAATGAAAGAGACAACGCATGTACAAACTAGTATCTTTGAGAGATTATAAGTGGGTGAGCTGGTGCTCCTAAGAAAATCTTTCATATGAAAAACACTTCCACGAGTTCTTTAATATGAAAAAAACTTCAGCAGGCTTTAGCCACCGAGTTTGAGTTTAACCAAGCCGAACATTAGTTGAGCTATAGTTTGCTCAAACTGAATTCTATTAATAACCAAACAAGCTTAAAATAATTTTAGAAGTTTGATAATATTATTGATATGTTTTAACAATTGTACATTCCAAAAACCACCCCCAAAACTTATTACATTTGACGAATCCAACCGAAAATCGGTCTCTATTATCTCTATCCCAGCAACTTAAGCTAAAAAAACACTTAGGCTAAAATTAAGACAGAAACTTAACGCAGCAAAACCCATTTCTATTCAAGACTCATCTCACACTCACATACAAAGCCAATATAATTCCCCCGTAGAAAATAAGTTCACTCACAAGGCTTTAAATATTTATATCTATTACACCGTGACTTCTCAAAGGTCAGGTGACAAACCAAATAAATAATTCTGACATATTTACAGGGTATATGAGGGATCACTTAAAAACATAGCAATACAACAAGCATTAATAGTAGTATAACTCCAATCAAAATGCAAAAATCATTATAATAAGATATCTCAAGGAGCTGGAAAAAAAGAGAAGAGAACCAACCTCATATGACAAAATGGAACAAATTCACACTTGAAAAGGTAATTTCTCCTTTGTACCAACTTATGTTATATGATGTCACTTCAATACCATATTGTTTATATATCAAAATTGTGATTCCTTGCTTCCCACAGAGTGACTTTGAGTTTTCAAGAAAACTAACAAAAGTATCATAAAATCTATCAAAAACTATAAATTGCAGCTGTAGGTAAGGAGGCTCAAAGAAGGAGGCAACATATTATGAAACGTAAGCGGAACGCAACAAATGAAGAATTGGGCACACAATCATATCAGTGTACTTTTGTCTTATGAGAATTATTATATAGTTGCATTGTTTATCTCTATTCTTTAAAGATGTGCACAAACCACCAAAACACAAATGCTTTAAATGTTTGTTTGGACTTCTCACTCAATTACACACTATGTATCCCCTATATTTGATGACACAGCCAACCAAAATTTTGCAACTTTCGCAGATTTTGGAGATCATAGATCCGAAATAGAACCGATGGAACAAATTCAAACTGATCAATCTACTCGAAAAGGTAATTTCTCCTTTGTACCAACTTATGTTATGTGATGTCACTTCAATACCATATTGTTTTATCAAAATTGTGAGTCCTTGCTTCCACGGAATGACTTTGAGTTTTCAAGAAAACTAACAAAAGTATCATAAAATCTATCAAAAACTATAAATTGCAGCTGAAGGTAAAGAGGCTCGAAGAAGGAGGCAACATATTATGAAACGTAAGCGGAACACAGGAAATGAAGAATTGGGTACGCAATCATATTAGTGTACTTTTGTCTTATGAGAATTATTATATAGTTGCATTGTTTATCTCTATTCTTTAAAATAAAAAGGTGCATTTAAAAAAATAGCAGGATCAAGAAAAAGCGCAAGAGACAAAAGACGACAGATATTGCAAGGCAAGAGACTAAAAGCACTGCAAGGCAATACATCAATAATGGACACGGACAGATGTTCTACAAGTCGAAAAACTAAGGGCAACGATTCTAGCAAAGCATAAAAAATCACTATCATCTAAAAAGTACTGGTGCATTTATTTTGTGATGCGTTAGTTTGGAAAGCTGAGGCTACAAAAAAGGACAAGGAAAGTGGAACACTTCTTTTCTCCATATGCTGCCAACAAGGTCATGTAGCATTGCCGAAAAAACATGAGCCACCACCATTTCTTGCAAATCTCCTAGAACAATCTCCTTAATTCCGAAGAAATATCAGATCCTACAATGCAATTCTTGCATTCACATCAATGGGAGCCAAGATTGACAATTCCATCGTGTCCGAAAGCGGTCCGTACACTTTTAGAATTCACGGCCAAAACCATCATTCAATCGGATCTTTATTACCACCTGAGGGACGACCACTACGCTTCGCCCATTTGTACGTATATGATACTGCTAATGAGGTGCGCAACTGCATAAACGCCCTACCACGCAGCCAAACTTCAGAAAAATTGGATGAGAATATTGTAACTGGGTTAATTCAGATGATGGATACACACAATGAACTCGCAAAAATATTAGCATGGCAAGAGATAGATACGAATCAAGACAAATAGGTGAATTATCCCTCAAATTGATTGGACAAAGGGAGAGGGGTAGGCACTATGATTTGCCAACTTCAAACGAACTTGCAGGCTTGACAGTTGGATATATTTCATCAATAATGGGAGAGAGATATTATTGTCCAACATCAAACAAAAGAACTTCAACGGGTAAGTGATTTGCATCCGTTGTTCATCTCCATGCAGTACCCTCTACTGTTCCCTTATGGTGAGATTGGATTCCACGAGAGGATCCCCTATACACAGAGCAAGAATTTTGCTATCAAGAGATCATTTGTTACTATGTGTATCAGATACAAACAAGATTAACAGAGGGAGCAACATTGATCAAGTCGAGACGTCTACTGCATCAGCATGGAGTGGATTCATTCACTATAATTGAAGAAATAAGGCTATGGTGGATAAGAAATAATCAACAAAAAATAAGAGCTGATCTATGTAACCATGTTTGTGATGCTATAAATAGAGGAGATACTGATGCAAGGTTGTTGGGTGAACGAAGGATTCTACCACCTTCATATACACGAAGTCCAAGATATATGATAGAAAGTTTCCATGATGCAATGGCAATTTGCAGATCAAAAAGGAATCCGGAGCTTTTTATCACAATAACAGCAAATCCGAAATGGGCCGAAATAATTGAGCACATACATCAGGCTGGGAATTTCTCTTTGAATGATAGACCAGACATTGAAAGTCGAGTCTTCAAAATGTAGTTGGATGAAATGCTTGCAGAAATTCAGAAGGGAGTTTTTTTCGGAAAGCCACAAGTAGGTATATTCCATTTCATTTTCTTACTTTTTCAAGAAGCAAACAAACACAGAAACTAATTGATCAAATCCATGTTCCGCCACTGGTTGCAGTGGTGACACAATTGAATTCCAAAAAACGGGGACTCCCACATGCACACATACTTTTGTGGCTGGAAGAAAAATTCAAAAATCCCACTCCAACAGATATTGATGCGTTAATTTCAGCCAAGATACCAAACAAAGTCACTGATCCAGAGGCATTCGCATTAGTAGAGCAGTTTATGATGCATGGGCCGTGTGGGATGGATCTTCTAGAATCCCATGTATGGAAAATGAAATCTGCACAAAAAAAATTCCCAAAAGCATTCAATGACAGTACTACGATTGATAAGTTTGGTCAAGTGAGATATCGTCGGAGAAATGACAAAACAAAACGTGTCATGAAAAATGAGATTAAGGTGGACAACAACTTTGTGGTGCCGCACAACTTATCCATATTAAGGAAATATAAAGCTCACATAAATGTGGAATGGTGCCACAAGACCAAGGCCATCAAATACCTTTTCAAATACATTACAAAGTGTGTGGACAAAGCTACAATGGTCATACAAAAAGGTACAGACACCATCCAACATAATCCTCAACAAGAAACACTTGGAGAAGAAGTCAATGAAATCAAGAAAATGTCGATATGTGTCTGCTTGTGAAGCCATGTGGAGAATTTTTGCATTCGACATACACTATAGAAAGCCTTCAGTTCAAAGGCTAGCTATACACCTTCCGAACCAACAAAATGTCTTTTTCAATGAATCTGAAAATATGGAAAAAAAACTTTGGCAAGAGATGGAGTGCAAAAGATAATGTTCACCGAATGGATGAAAACAAATAAAAGAAGTAGTGAGGCTAGAAAACTGACTTATGTCTAGTTCCCAACAAAATTTGTCTGGAACGACAAAAAAAGAAATGGACTAAACGAAGACATGGTTCCAACATCAAAAGAATCATGAACATCCATCCAACAGCTGGGGAGTTATACTATCTCAAAATGTTGGTTGTAGTAATGGAAGGCGTAAAATCCTTTGAGGAATTTCTCACTGTTGAGTCTGTGGTTCAAGATACATTCAAGGCTGCTTGCTATAACAGAGTGTTACTAGACGAAGACTCTAAATGGCATGATGCAATGGATGAAGCGGCACAGTGGGCGAGCCCTGACCAATTACGTCATCTGTTTGTCACACTTTTGTTGTATTGTGAGATAAGCAGCCCAGTAGATTTATGGAAGCATTGTTGGAAATGCTTAGCTGGAGAGATACCTTATAGACAGCGGGCTAAGTTTAGCTTCATGGAACTGCAATTTATGGATGACGAGCTTCAAAACTACACCTTGATGGAAATTGAAAAGCTTATGATCCAAAATGATAGATCACTTGCTGAATTTGCAGATATGCCAATGCCTGATACAAACACTCTCAGTAACCTCACAAATTTATTCTTGTGAGAGGAAAGAAATTTCAATGTGAATGAACAATAGGAAGAACACAATAGACTTCTACGGACTTTGAATGAAGAGCGAAAATTTGTGTTTGAGGATGTCATGGACTCGGTACAGAATAAAAGTGGAATTTTTTTTTCCTCTAAGGCCCTGGAGGAACGGGAAAGACACACATGTATAAAACTATAATAAAAACAATGAGGGCTGAAAAAAAGATTGTCATTCCTGTGGCATCTTCCGGCATCGCTTCTTTGTTACTCCCAGGAGGCAGAACGGCTCATTCAAGATTCAAGATACCTCTAAAAGTCACAAAAAGTTCAATGTGTGAAATAAATCAAGGTACCATATTGGCCGAGTTTTTTATACAGGCGGACTTAATCATATGGGATGAAGCTCCTATGGCACATCACCACACGTTCGAGGCATTAGAAAAAGACAATGAAAGATTTGTTGCCTTTAACAAACAATGATGCAAAACACAAACCATTTGGTGGCAAAACAGTGTTGCTAGGAGGAGATTTCAGGAAAATACATCCGGTCGTACCAAAAGAGAGTAGACAAGATATTGTAATGGCAATGATAAATCGATCTGAACTTTGGGATTCATGCACCGTCCACATCCTCACAAAGAACATGAGATTGCAGCAAATAAAAAAAGAATTTGCAAAATAGGTTCCGGAAGTCGGGGACGGGAGGGCAGAAAAAAGCTTGGCAAAAAGGAAAAAAAGGAAAAGAATCTGAGAAGATTGTGATTGATAAGAACTTGATGCTTCACACCATCGGTGACCCTATAGAGGAAATAGCAAAATATACATACGCGGACATCCATGAGTCAAGCCAAAACCGAGAATACCTTATAGAAAGAGCAATACTCACACCTACTAATGAAACGGTTGATGAAATAAACACATACATGTTGTCCCAAGTCATTGGAGAAAAAAAAAAGAATACTTCAGCTCTAACAGCATTGAAAATGAGGAAGAATTCAAGGACTCACAAAACTTATACCCAATCGAGTTCTTAAACAGCCTTAAATTCCCTGGACTACGAAACAACAATTTGGAACTGAAGACGAACATACCCATCATGCTGCTGAGAAACATCAACCAAAGACAAGGCCTTTGCAACAACGCAAGATTAATAGTTTTGTGTTTGGGAAAAAGAGTGATTGAAGCAGAAATAATAACCGGGATGCATATAGGGAGTAGGGTACTCATTCCAAGAATAATCCTTTCTCCAACAGATGCAAAATGGCCATTCAAACCGCGAAGGCGACAGTTTCCTGTACGCATTTGTTATGCAATGACAATAAATAAAAGTCAAGGGCAAAGCTTAAAAAAAAGGTGGGTTTGTATCTCCCAAATGATGTCTTCAGCGACTGCCAACTGCACGTAACACTTTCTTGAGTGACCTCGCCAGCAGGATTGAAGATACTAAACATTAAAGGGCCAAATGAGGAAGCAAATGAAGTAGCAAACATCGTTTATCAAGAGGTGTTCAGTAGCCTGCCAACATCAACGGCGTAACAGGTTTTCACTTAATCCTTATTTTCCATTTTACTCTCAACTCAACAATGTAATCATATCCCTTATTTACATTAAATGTTTTTTTATAGGTTGAAGGAGTATATCACTGCCAATCAAACAAATTGTGCTCTAGACGCACAACTCAGCCCTTATCACTAAACTGGAAATAACATTTCGGAGAATTGGTGGATGATTTTGTTCTTTGAAACTTGTAGTCAACATAGTGCCAACATTTATTTCCCCAATCTTTTAACAGATAATTATATGTTTTTAGGCATGTGATTCTATTATTGCTAGCCAGGAAGCACATTTTCCACTACTAATGTATCATCATGCATCCATGCATATTGACTATATTATACTTGTGACTGGAATTATAGCCTATTTATGGAATTTTAGAAGCCCGTGTATCGCACGGGTCGAACATTAGTGAATGTTAATAGCATAATGGATTATCTGGGTGAAAGTGATACATGTTTAAAAGTTCAAAGTTTAGAAGAAATTGTAACAACCATCATCGAAATAATGTGGAGGATGACGACGAGGATGATACAATACCGTTGGAACCAATTACGAGGAAGGAAGCACTTATAGCATCAAGAACTCTTCACAACTTTTTGGTGCAATTTGAGAATATAACACCAGAACTATTGGATGGTGTATAAAAAAAATTAGAGATGAGCTCCAAGTAGATTTGAGTTTTACCAAGAAGCAATTAACTATAGATTCTTATTTTACTAAATTGTCATAGTTATTTTTGTAATTTGAAGAAATTATTAATTTATGATATCAATAGGATCACTAATTTATATAGAGGGTTTTTTAAAAAATATTATCTTATCAAAATTGGTCGATTTTTTAACTGACCCGAGTCGAGACCGAAGAACATTATTATTTTAGAGAGTTTATTAATTTATAAAGTATTTATTGTACCATCTGATCCAATAATTTCGACCCAATGGGCCAATGGTCCAACTGGCCGCGGGTCAGCTCGAAAATATTCATATATTTTAGAGGGATGAGCTAGGCTCTCACTATCTTTTAGCCAAGTAATCCGACTCAAATATAATGTATATATATATATATATATATATATATATATATAACTATATTTAATCTAAAAAAATTGAATAATGCAAATTATAATTTGCACATTTGCAATAGCTTCGGAAAATAAAATTCGCTCTTCATTTTGCTACTGCCGCATTTTAAAATTTCAAATCCTTTCTTTTCATGGTAACCCTCATTCCAAATTTCGACCATTTTTTTTAAACATTTTTAATTAGGCTGGGATTTATTCCCTATTGACCAATCATAATTACAAAGTACTTTGCTAATTGAGTTATGATCGATTCCTTCATTATCCTAAACATGTTAATCAACTAATAATCACAAATATCATTTTAATAGTATGAAATATAAGAACACCATTCTAAATTACTGTTAAATTATTATACACCAATCTTAATGACCTTCTATTTTAGTTTTACAATTTATTTATTCCTATTTTTCTCATACTCTGCTCTATCACCAATCGCTTGTAAGATGTCGATAAAGTCAAGGAAATAATGGCGAGACATGTCACATTATGACGTGGAGAGTTTAAAAATGAATATCCAAAATCAAACTAAAAAATCGGTTGGTACAGAATTTCGAATTTAACAGAGTGGTTCAATTCGATTCGGTTCAGTTCGGATAACTGAAGATTTTTATCTTTTGAATAATTGATTCAATTTGATCAATATATATATTGACATCTAACTAATATAAATAATTTTATTACATCAATTTGTTTCCAACTCAATAACTTGTGTTTAAAAATTGTATAATAATTAAATATAAGGTTCTTTAATAATTTATGTTAAATATAACTAAATACAAAATTATAAGTAATTTATTTTTTAATCTCATTTAAATTAGTCTTTTAGGAATAATATATTTCTAAATTTATAATTTGTTATTTTATTCGGTTATTCGATTCAATATAATTCGGTAAGGTCTATTACGATTTTCGGTTCAAAAAATTGAGAAATATCAAAATTCGTATAAAAAATCAGTTCAGTTAGGTTAATAGAAAAAGTCAGATGATCAATGAATTTTTCGATTCGAAATTTAGCCAACTGAAAATTTTGATAATCTTCAAACTCGGTGGACAAGACTACTAAAAAGGCTTGCAAATTCTTGAATGATGGAACTAGGGCTGGGCTTTATCATTAGGCCGTGAGCAAAAAGCCTATTTGGGAAATTTTATTGGGCTTTCTTAATCAGTCTGCCAGAACATATTTGTGTAAGCTAGTCGTACTGAGTATAGCTAAATGGGCCAAGATATCATAGACGTGGTTTCCAGCTTAAACTCTATTTCCAATTTTATACTATCATGTACTATACTATACATATACATATAAGCAACTGTTAATGCCACCACATAAATTTTTAAGTATAGTACAATTATTAAAGGTATTGTATTTTAATAATTAAAATTTTCTTATTTTCTTATATATCACAATAAACTCCATCTTTATTCTTGCTACTACTATAACTAACAATAAAGTAAAAATAAAAAACAAATTCATAAAAAAAGTAATAAAAACAAAAAATATTATATTAATAAAACATAAATAAACATACCTATCATTAATGCATCTCGTTGTTCGCGCAACTTAGCCTGTTCTCCGAAAAAAAAACTGCGATATGCAGTGTTCAGGTTGTATATTCCAGAGATTAGTTCTACATTCGGATTGTAGTTTCCGAAAAGAGTCAATAAATTTTAGAAGCGAACATCGAGGAAAATATTCGAAAAGTATATTTTGTACAATTGGTGACATGTTCGAATTTAGTATTATGAACGTATAGGCAGTTGTTCGGAACATGTAATCCGAATAGTGACCAAAGGGTTTCGAATATAGATTACGAACATAATATGCAATGTTCGGGTTTGTATTCTAGAGATCAGTCCTACATTCGGATTGTAGTTTCCGAAAAGAGTCAATAAATTTCAGAAACGAACATCGAGGAACAATTCGGAAAGTATATTTTGTACAATTGATGAGATGTTCGAATTCAATAATATGAACATATAGGCAGTTGTTCGAAATATGTATCGGAACAGCGACCAGAGGGTTCAAAAAATCGATTACGAACATGATATATAGTGTTCGGATTGTATATTCCAGATACCAGCTCTACGCTCGGATTGTAGTTTCCGAACATAGTTAATAAATTTCAGAATATATTTTGTGAACGATGTTTGTTGAGAAACACATATAAAACACCAAAAATATGAATTTGAGTCATGAAAAAGTACAGAATGATTTACATCGTGCATACTTTAGGACTTTGTATTGTTCATTATCTCTTTTCAATCAAATTAGTTGTCTTTCACGTAGTTGGATGAATAATAGGATTTATGGAGGAGAAAACGTGAGTGTGAATGAAGAAGGAGAATAAGAAAAAAAAATATATAAATATTGGTCATAAGACATTGTAACAACAAATTTCGTGTATAAAAAGTATAAACACGAAAAGATGTACAGAATATATTATTTGGATCAAAATAGTAAAATTTACAACTTTATGGATCCTATCTCTATTTTTCCTCTGATTCTTCTCTTCATATATGTCTTCAAATTTGTTGACTTGAACAACGCTAATCCAAAGCTTGTAAGCTTAATTTTGAATTAAACACCGTTTGTTGTCAATATTCTCGAAGAACATCGAAGAAAACTGAAGAACGTCGAAATTCCTTTGTGCCAGAATTCTTCGCTTGGTATTCCTTTGTACCGGAATTCTTCACTTGATTCTTGACTTGTGTTGTTGATTGTTTTGGTGGGGAAAGAGTCCCTATTTATAGTTGTAGGATGGAAAACCCTAATGGGCTTGAGTCTAAATGGAGCAATATGATTGGTCCTCCACAATATCACTATCCATAAGATAATTATTAAATTAATTGTATTTAATTTGATAATTAGTGCAACTATTTGACACAGGGAGCATTCTGATTGGTCCACCATGATTTGGTGTTTATCTTCATCTTCTTGGATAAATACTAATTTAATTTAATATAGTAATATCTGCATCATCTTTTACATGTGGCGGCTTCCGATTAGCCAATAAAATATATAGTAAATCATCAATTACATTGATCATTTAACTTAGAAATTTTATCTAATTAATTTCTAATATTAAAATAATCAATATAAAATTAATTTTCAACTCATATTTTATTACGTGGCACATTTTAATTAGATACAAATTTTATGTATCGACAGACATATTTTTAACAAATTATTTTATTAAAAATAATGTGGTGTACTTAGAAAATTTAGTGGTGACTTTAGTCATTTTGTTAATACAAAAGGACAACTTAGTCATTTATCTCAAAGTTGTTTTTGTCCCATGTAAAATTATGATGAACTTAGAAATTTATGTGGTTGTTTAAGGGGAAGCAGAAAAGTAAAAAAGAAAGATAGACACGGAATAATTAGGGTTCTCTTATTCATCAGATCTCCTTTATATAGGGTGTCAAATACAAGGGTTTCACAGATACATAATATTTAGTGAATACTTAAACTGCCCTTCATCAATTACTTTTGACGAAGGCAGACTAATTGTGTTTTTCCTTCAACACTTCCCCTTGTGCCAAGTCAAAGGGGAATTGGTGCATAACTTGTTGCCTCGTTAAAAACCTTGCCAAATAACAAAACCCAGTGGGAAAAAATAAACCTTGATCGAAGGAAAAAAAAGTGCAACACACCTTTGTTGAGACTCCCTCTGAAGTCTATATCTCTCCCTTGATACGTATATCTATCAAGAGAGTTTCAAAAATCTCTTTATCCTCAATTTTACATAAATCATGAGGATATTACATGGTTGCGGTTATAGAAAAGCGTTGGCGGAAAATATTTGGTCTCGTCACCTTTGATGTCTAGCATAATCCATCTGTTTGTTGTAAATATCTTCATCTTCATAACTTTTGATAGGTTCTTCAGTGGTATAACTCAATCCACTAATACTTTAACCATATAGGTTAATGAACTTCGTGAGATATCATCCATGAGTGATGTGATGAGGTAGCTTGAGTAGTTGTGATAGGTTGATCTTCAAGTTTTCGTCGTATTCCTCATGATAATACATAACTGATTTGATAATGACCTTTCCATTAGCTACTAAAATAACCAACATCTAAACCTACCAAAGTAGTATTTAGTATTTCGTAGTAGGGGGTAGCTTCAATATTTGTTTAGGAGTTACATATTCATTTATAGTCCTTTTATCTCTCTATATGAGAGCATTTGACATTTCCTTTAGAGTTTACAATTTCATTTGTAATCTCTCTTGTCTCTAATATGGGAAGAACAAATATGTGTCAATGGTTTCTTTTAGATGTCAAAATACTTTTTGATATCATCCCACTGATATTGCATTGTCCTGAGTAAAATATAACCAACAAGTTATTTGAGAAAATAATACATGGTTGAGTGCATTGAGATTTTTGTACAATAATGCGCACTTTTCAATTAAGTAGGAAATTTCATCTCCCAATAGCTCTTTCGTCATTTCCTTTAGACTCAAATAAATCTTTCTTTATGTCCAAACTTCAACCAAACATAGGAGTGCTAACAGATTGCACTTTATCCATGTTAAATCGCCTGATAATCTTTTGGATATATGCAAACTGAGGAATTAATATTCCACAAACTCGGTCTTCTAGTTCAAGGCATAGACAATACTGAGTTTTCTCATGATCCTTTATCTAAATTTAGATTTCAAATACATCACAATATCTCTTATTTCTTTAAGAGTACCTGTTATGTCCTTAACATCGACATAAGCTGTTATGTCCTTAACATCTACATAAGCTGCTATAGTTGCAAATATAGAACTCTTATTCTTTGTAAATGCATAGGGGGCAATACTACTTATTCTTTCCCTTCCCAATCAAGTCGTCACTTAGACGGGTATACCATTTTCGTCCAGATTTATTTCGATCAAAGTGAGCATTTCAATTGTAAATGCACTCCGTGGTCCAGAGTCACTTGAGTTGGGCAATGCAAGTCCATCTGAAACTTTAACATATCTCAATAACAAGATCCCCAAAGAGATATGTTGTAACCACATTAGTATGCTGCATTTTCAATCCTTCAGAAACTTATCAATAAGACGTTATGATGTCCGTTGCGGGAGAATATCTCTTCGTAGTCAATTCCAAGGCTTTGTGAGAAAACCTTGTGCTTTAAGGTAAGTTTTGCATCTCAGGACTTATTCTTCTCACTACGCTTACTGACAAAACATATTTTATGTTCTACAGGCTTTACACTTAGTAAGGCTAGCACTACCAAACCAAATACTTGTTGTTTTGTCATAGAATTGAGTTCTACCTAGATTGATTCCACATAGGCCAATATGCTCTTTGTTGATATCTTATAATAGAACGTGGTTCGATATTATTGTGCTCTATAATTCATTAAGCAACAATGTATACATCATCAATGCACGTGAAAGATTTTTCCATTAACTCACATGCACTCTCATTATCTCTAGAATCATATTAAACTTCGGAACGTCCCCCAGTGATGATTCATGGACATAATTAATTAGAGATAATTTGAGAGTATTTCTTTTCATTGATGGTTCAAATTGTGCCACACCTGCCTCCTTCCTTGAGCAGGTGTTCATTGAATCACATGGCATCCCCCATTTCCTTTTGGGAGTCATGGCCTCAATCACACCTCCACTAAGTGTGGTTGCAACACCTTTATCTGCGGTGTTGTGCCCCTTACTGGGGACTTTTAACCTTACAGGCACATTTGCAGCTGGTATATATGATCTTGTCACTTTAGCGATTTTAGCAAATGCATCAACAATCAAATCTTCCATACTTTAAAGATCGATAATTCGTTTTGCTTCACTTTACTTTATGAAGCGTAGGATCCTAATGAGACATACTGGGAAACACTTCCTGTCGTTCCCTTAGAAAATTCTTTTTCTTATCTCTCCCTAACGACGGGAAGACTGTCTCATTAAAGTGACAATCCGTCAATCTAGCGGTAAATAGATCTCGCCTGTCATAAATTTCAAATAGCGAGTAATCGTTGGAAATCCATAACCAACATAAATATTTAATTATCTTAAAAGACCCATTTTGTTGCGCTGTGGGGGCGCAATAGGCACATATACTGTATAACCAAATATGTGTAAATGTAAAAATATCAGGCTAAATCCAATTACCAACTGGTGCGCATAAATTTTTGGTTAGCAGTGGGTCTGAGACAAATAAAGTAAAGTTGCAACGATATTGCATAACCCCATATCTGATAGACATTTTAATACGCACTGCAATGCCTAATCCTCCATCTACATCCTTTTGAAGGTGGCATATGTGAGACCATTTTTGTGTATCCACATGGGTTAAAGGATATTATACATTGATCATGACAGATATGCAATAATCATCAAATCCTTGTGATGAGAACTCTCTAGAGTTAATAAGCCTTATAGGCATTATGAAGTGAGGGTGGTGAACCTTTATATAATATTTTCAAGGAGTTTTGCAAATGCAACATTTCTTGTGGACAATAATGTGATGATTAGTTAGTGTGCCAAAGCATTTACCAGAACCATAGATACTTTAATGGCCCGTTTTTCTGGTTTGATAGGTCCACATATATTATATTATGTTCTTTTGTAAGAATGAAATGTCTTACTTATATATCAGGCATAGGAAGGCCTCGATCCTACTTATTACTAAATAGTAGGCTTGGCAGAACGAGTGATGTGCCTTAAAATAGTTAATAATGTAGAGTGGGGTGTTGGTCGTGCTTCTAGTACTTTAGAAAACATTGACTGTGTTATAATAAAATTAGCACCGACACTGTACATCGTATCGGATTTTTATCCCTTTTGCATTTCACTCGAAAGAAAGAATGTTCATATAATTTCTTAATATGGAACATCATGCCATGACTTGAATATCTAAAGCTCTTGTACCAAAGCCTACACGATTCAGCATTCCAAAATCCATTATTGGTAGCAACATATGAGTCCGCATCCCAAAGTTCATTGTGGAATTCAACATATTAGTTTATGTCCCAAAGTCCATTTTGGGTAACAACATATAAGTATGTATCCCAAGGTCCATTGTGGGTAATAATATATAATTTTGTGTCCCAAAGTTCACTTTTGATGCGATATTTAATCCAGCGATCATCATAGTACTGGAGTACATACCACTAGATTGACTCATTAATTTCTCTAAGATGTACTTTCTTTCACATTCATTAGAAGTATTATAATATATTTAATTCCACTCTCACAGGTAGTTTCTTAAATGATAATCTTTGATATGAGTATCTTTTACTTAACAATGTTTAGTAGCTCTTGGTGCATATAGAGCTTTTAGTGACTATACTTGTTATGTCATTAGGCACTAGAGAATTCGACGATTCTTCGCCCTTTTAGTACTTGTGATTCAATGATGGTCATTATGCAGTGATGCGGTGAGTCTTTATTCTTTGGACTTCCTGTATCTCTTATAGTTAACTGCTCTAGCAGTTTTTATACAAAAGTATAATATTTCCACACTTATTTAAAAGTTCATTACCAACTCTATCCCTTTTGTTTAGAGGTTTCCGAGATGTCTTTTGCACATGGTTTCCACAACCACCATGATCATTTGGGGTAGTTACGTCGGAAGGCCTTCAAGGCTTCTATGTCCTTTACTTTGTGGTGTATCATGACCACAACGATAGAGACAGACACATTCGTTCCCTTAACTTTGGGATTATCTTTACTATTTAGTTTACCATAGTTAGGCTAGAGAATTTTCTTTATCCAAGCACGTTTGGTGTTATTTTTTAGAAGAAACTGTTCATGTCTCTCAACTACTTGCACTGGTTGATTAGCTAATTGAATATTGTAATTCTTTTATTTCATACTCTAGCCTATACATGTTCGCTAGTATAAGCATTAGAGTAGGAAAGTAAAGAAATTTTATGTATCATATCATCTTCTGTGATTTCTTTACACATAAAGAGAGATGTGTTTTTAGGCACAACGTGTCCTTATTGAGGCTATTGACCCTTTTGTAGTCTAGTGAGTGGTTTCTTTCCACTAGATAGTTAATATCGGAAGTAGAGATTCATCTACATTTTCAATATTTCTTTTATTGCATTCCGCAGCTCATCGGGTATTTTTGAACTAAACAATACTCCTAGTGTAAGCTAGGATTAATGTGTCGTTTTAAATTCATTAGAGTATTCTACTATGTCAGATAGTGCTTTGTCGTTGGGTCGGTCTTTGATGATATGATTGTAAGAGAGTTCTTACAGGGTGTGGTTCCTTTTTCATTGAAATAGATTCCTGTTAGGAATTTCAATTGTGGTAACTTAATTTCTTCTGAGTCTAATATTCAAATTTGGATCGAGTTGGTTTAATTATTTTCTTTTGAATTAGATTTCGGGACCATATATCACAAGTTTTTCGATATTTTGTGAAAATACTTTATCACACAGTTGATTTGTATTGATTAATGCCCATGAATTTTCATTATCATGGGAATATTCAATTTAACAAGCATAACTAACTTCGTAGGAAAAGCAATTGTAAAATTATCATATAGTCATGCAAATAAACTTACTATCGGCTGATAATTATCAAATCTCTAAGAGCAAATAAATCAAGTCACAACTTTCAATTTTATGAGAAAATATTTAATTAGACCATAACGGTGGAGAGCTCCATGAGTATCATTTAAAACCAAACAAAATTTTATAATTGCCAAAATTGTATATTGCGTCATATGCATATATAAATTCATTCTCAAATAACTCAAATCATATAGTTTATGTAAATCATATGATAAACATGAATTCTAACTCTTTTCCCGCCTCATGCCATGGCAAGCAAAATATTCATCATTTGCATTTAATTCATATAGTAGGGCGATTTGATTTACCTTGCAGGAAAGACACAGTTCTTTCTTATGATACTTCTCAAACTTTGCGGGGTTTAGGATCCATAAGTTTCTCATTTGAACTCCAAGGAAATGGAAATAATTAATGCTTGCATGTACCAGTAGAATCCATTTATATGGATATTACTTGCACGGAATTTAGAGCAAGAGTAACATACTTTATATATACAAACTATATTCAAGCAACAATCTGTTAGGAACAAATTTCTAAATATCACAAGTATGATTGAATCTTAGTGCCTTAATGCTCAATCCTAAATTTATTAACCAAACAAATCATGAACGAAAATAGCCATAATTTATGTAATGAAATAGTTTCCAACCTTATTCTACCACGTACCAGTGTTCACACCTGAATATCGGTAATCACCAATATCAAGGGTATCATGAATAGAATTTGTAAAAATAAATTGATTATATACATAAGCAATAGCAATTCGTTGAGTGGCAAAAACCATATACAATTAGTCAATTCTTTTTGTCATTTAGTGAGTGAGCATTGAATCCAAACATAAATAAACTATTATCCCCAGAACCAGTTGATAATAATTACCCTGCAAGACTTATCCATATGACTGAAATCGTAACAGCTATCGAAATCCATTTTAAAGTGATACAATTAAATGATAACACAATCTAAAACATAAATTGCAGACGAATATATATTTTATTCTTTGTTGGAATTATTACAACATGAATATATACCTGGAGTGTTTTTTAGCACCAAATTGGGAAAACATGTAAATATGCTTTCAGTCATTCCTTCCAATGGTTCAAAACTTCGCCTTGCCGACAAGCCTCACGTTCGACGACTTCATGATTATTTAGTTATTGGGATTTGTGGGATGCAACTGGTGAATGAATGAATGTTGTTGCGGAAGAATATTGGTGAATGAATGATGAACGGAGACAGAAGAGTTTCGTGCTGATAACATGTTTAAGGGGAAGTAGAAAAGTAAAGAAGAAAGATAGACACAGAATAATTAGGGTTCAATTATTCATCAGATCCCCTTTATATAGGGTGTCAAATACAAGGGTTTCACAGATACATAATATTTAGTGAATACCAAAACTGCCCTTCATCAAATTACTTTTGACGAAGGCACACTAATTGTGTTTTTCCTTCAACAGTGGTGACATTAATTAGCTGCCGCCATATATATATATGTGGGTTGTCTTATCATTTTAAGGATTAATAAAAAAAAAATATAAGTTACTAATACATATATTTCTTAAAGACCATAATATTAGTTTTGAGTTTAGGAAAAAAATTATATCAGAGAGTTGTAAGAAATATTTGTAATATAGTAATTTAAATCAACTGTATTCGAAAAGCCAGAAGCATGATAAAAATTAATAATGTAATAGTATATAAAATTTTAATATTTTATGATTTTATTATAAGGATGATTTAATAAATGAAATAAATAGACTTCTGTATAATAGGACTATCATTATGAAAAAAGAAATTGGATAATTTTGGAAAATATATTTTTTATAGTAATTTTGGAAGATATTCATTGAATAGATGGTTCAAAAATTAATATACATTTATAAAAAAAAGGGTCATTCTAAAATTAATGTCTATTTATCAAATAAAATATTAACGGGAAGAAAGAGACATCGAAAACCAGAACCTAAGAAAATAATGATGATGATGATTATACATTTTCATTATACTGCATAGAAATATTGCAGGAAATGTGATCTTACATAAACTCAGCGAAATGAAATATCATCTTTATACTTTATGCTATTATACGAAAAAAAAATCATTCAAAGATCAAAGAAGAGCTTATGAAATAATAATATTTCACAATACAAAATTAAAAATACAATGGATAAATACTTATAGTACAAAGTTTATGAAAATATAAGCTTTGATAATTCAAAGGTACGAAGGCGTAAAATCACGGAAAAAGAGATGAACTAATGTAATAAGCATTTATTCCAAATCATTATATTAATTAGGGCTATTCAAATATTTCAAAGCAAAATCTACTAAAAAAAAGGTAAAATTAGGGATATAAAATAGTGAATATTATAATATTTTAAAATTAATTTGTCTTCCAAAAAATTGATAAAATTAGATTAATTGCGATAATGTCCAAATGGTTTATCTTTAGCATGTAAATGATATATCTAAAAGTTAGTCTACAGTATCTCTCTAGTATCAAAAAACTTACCTTTTCATAGTTGTAAAAAGGTTAATTTATGCGGTTCTTTCCTTTGACCGAGAGGTTATAAGGTTAACGTGCAATGGGTGCATTACACAATTTTTTTATGAATTGAACTACATTATTCAGTAATGCATTATTTCATATTTTCAGTTCGATTGTATATCTTATTTTCGGCTAATTTGTCTAATTTTATCCAACAATATTTTTATCTGATCTAATTAATGTAATTAGAAAATAGAAAGATGTGATTCATATTCAAATTACGTAGTTAGTCCATTTTCTATATATCTATTTTTTTTTTTGTTTATATATCTATTTTTGGTTCTCTTTGGTTCTAGACTTTTTTGTTTATATATCTGTTATTTGTTTATTTTAAATATGTATTCAAACGAGATGAACTAATTTATAATTAAAATTGTTATTATCATAGGTAACATCTATGTTTTCTCCTTTTAAATTAAATACTTGGGTTTTTTTTCCAAGAATTTATTTTTATATTTATTTGTTGGCCGCATAACAAAACAAAGACGTAAAAACATATATTTATTTGCTAAAAACAAAGACGTAAAAACATATATTTTTATATTTATTTTTATATATATCTTTGCAAAAAGATTTTCTAAATTTATTTTCTATACAATATCTATATATTTTAAAACCAAGTTGTAATCTTTGTAGGGAAAACATATGACATATTAACTCCAAAATAAAAAAATTCAAATATAGAAACAAGTATTAGATTTTTTTTTGTTAAATGGAGAAAAAGTATATACTTATTGAAGCCCAGAGCTTGGAGTTCACTGCAACCAGCATAATCTACAACCCGTTGCATTATCTAAAGTTGCTTGCAGCAAAGATCGCACATTCCACATGCAATTAAACAAATCACATAAGAAAATAGATTATTTAAAACATTAGAATTTAAAGAATTATAGATATATAAGAAAGTATATATCTATTGAGTATTACAACACCTAGTTTGAAGCAAATAGGCGGCATTACTATTTGCTACCAACAGAAGTTACAAATTCTCACAGTTGTCTTATCAAATATTACAAATCAACCAACAAAATCGCATCTCTATCATTGCATCCTCCAACCAATCAACCAAATCACATCTTTATACAACCAACCAAGTTCCCGTTTCAAATCATTATATAATCCTACATCAAACTAATCTCAGTTTTTAAAGTAAAATATGTTAGAAAAAATTAATTATGGTGTATTTGAAAAATGATTCTAAAAAATGACGGGATTGGTAAAGTTGAGGCACAAGTTTAACTCGCTGTTCCTAAGACAATATTTTTCCACATATTAGTGTTCACGATCTTTGGCAATCGTCCCCAAGATATAACAACTTTTAACTTTAGGATCGCAACATAATGAAACTAAAGTTTTCGATGAACTATTCGATCTTAGGACTTTCTTGTAGAATCAAAGATGGCATATGCACATTATAGTGAAATTATCGTTGTATTCAATTAAGTTATTCGAGTGATTGGAGATGCAAATGTTAAGATCTATTTATAGACTTCTAAGCATCGTTTCGTGAACAATTGCACTCTTTCAACTTGATCAATCACAACTATTAGATCGTACATCTTAACTAAAGGTCACGATCTTATGGTTAGATTCCATCATTTTTCGAATGTTCACGATCTTTCGTCTGCACCTATTCCACTAAAATAGTCGCAACTTTTCAGAGCACATCTTAGTCTAATAGATATTTTTTCATCACACTCCTAAAATCCAACAATCTCCCACATAAATGAAAGAAGTTGTTTTAACGTTAGAATTGCTCAAAGATTGGTCAACACCAACCTTCCAAAGCTAACTTCTAACGCAACCCCAACAAGAATGACAACTAATGCATGTAATCTAGACTGACACACACAAGAATGTCCCGACGAACCGTCATTGCATCGAGATAGGTAGCTTTCGGCTTTGAACCTTCCTTAGTGGGATGCTGTCGAATGTACTTGCCACTTAGTGAACGCGATGTCTTGAACTGGTGGTTTTTTGTGTATACCATGAAAATAACATTCATGCAGTGGCAGGTCTGATATTTTTCGATTCTCAAGTTGTGTCCGTCATGGGCCATGGACTATGGACCATATTTTGGATTCATAAGTGTTTAACTTGAAGCGGCCTCACTTCTCACTTATATAAGTAACCTTCTTTTAGGACTTAATCCAGGGGTAACTGAAATACCCACCACATTTGGTACATGAGTCATTAAAAACTTACGCTTAACCTTACCACACATCATCAGGATGGCACTTGGTGTCTCTGGGACTGAGCTTGAATGAGTTCCAAGTTTTAGACTGAACACTTTCGAGCAGTGATGTCATAACCGGAACGGACTGGCCGGTTCGATCAGGTTAACCGGGAACCGGTCACCAATCCGGTCTGGAAGGTGGTAAAGAACCGGAATACCAATTAGACCAGGAAAACCCGGATTCAACCGGAAAAAAAATGGTACCACCGGCCAAAATCGGATCCAGTGTGATCTGTCGTTTCATTTATGAAGAAAAAGAAGAAGAAAAAACGAAACCAAAGTGTTGGATCTGGAATTCTGGATCTAGCAGTCGTTGGGTTTGCTGTTCTCTGTCGAAGAATTTTTTGGTTCCATCAGCAAGGAAGATGAATATGCCAAATGAAGTAATCGAATAACTTTAACCAGAACCAGAACCAGATCTATATCTATCAGATCTATATCTGTTATGTTAGAGAGAAAAGATCTTGAGAGAGAGGAGATCTAGAATTATGTGTGGGGAAGATGAATAGACAGACAGGGAAAAAGATCTTGTTGTGTGAAAACATGATGGAGACAGGGTGGAATTATTTTTTATTGTACTGCTCCCAATTACTGATTGGTTGAAAATATAGGGACTTGGAGTTAAAATCTAAAAGGAGATGAAGGGGAGAGAATGAGCAGCTCTCAGTTCCTTTTTGAAATTTATAACTTTTATTAATTGGTTATCTAATTAATTTGTACTAATTAAATAGGCCTAAAGATAGCATAATATTAATATAAAGCATATGTATGCTAATATTTAATAGACGGTTGAACCACCGGTTAGATCGATCCGACCGGTTGAACCGCTAACCGTTGATAAAATCGGTTTAATCACCGGTCCGGTTATTACAACACTACTTTCGAGTTCCAAGTGTCCGAATGACCCATTCATAACTTAGTTGTCTCATTGAACCAAGTTCGTGAGTTCTCCACTCATGATGGTTGAGTTACCGCTATGCCCAGTCTTAGTGTGTGGGTTTTAAGAACTCATTCCCTTAGACATGCAGCGTAATTAATCTTCCTTTATCATTTTCATTTACAGATTGTATTATATCGAAGATCAGCTGTCTTATGACCTCCATTTTTTGCTTTACGTACGTTTTGACCTTAGCTGAACACCCCCCATATTTGAATATTTATGTGGGAAGACCATATCCCCCCATAATTAAACACTTATGAAAAGACTTAATCTCTTCACAGTTTGACATTTATATGGAAGCTTAATTCTCATATTGTGGTGTCTAGGTCATATCTTAAGTAATCAATCATAGATTGAACTACGTAAATTGTAGTTTGGAAACTACGTAAATATTTCTTCAGCTACTAATGATCTAGCCTATTCGACCTGTAACTAAATTTTTTGGGCTCAAATTCTTTAAACCAGTTCAATTTATGTCCACAATTTAGCTTAATGGACTTGCATCCATCTAGTTGGCTCATACCATTTTTGGCCACCTTGAGTCCATGTGGACATCCATTAAGTCAAGTAGGATATTTGTCCTCTTTGGGCTTCTTCGAAGCCGTTCCATTTTGCTTTTGGGCTTGTCCCAAATAGCCTTGGAAAATTGAGATTTTCCATACTTAAAGGACACGATCATTCACTTATCTAGCCAATGTAAGACTTTGGTTTTCTATGAAAAAATGGAGATTTTTCCACACTTATAGACCGCGACCATTCACGTGTCTAGCAGATGTGGGACTTTGATTTTCTATCTCAAGCAATATTTTCTCCCAAATAAAGTCTTACTGAAATTCCTAACCCTTTGGGCCTACTCAGTCTTTATTTATGCGAGAGTTCCCACCATCACATTACGTCTGGGCCTTTTAACGTTCTAGCAAGTTCACGTCTTAATAGGCCTAACAATATGAGTCCCAAAATTAGGCCCTTATAATTAAATTAAGTCGAGTCTCAAAATTCATTCAGGCCTTCAAACTTGAATAAGCCCAATTTTCCAGTTGGATTACTTTATTTGAATTTCTTCAAACTTCTATATGCCCATTGGACATGTCTGACTAGCCTTTGCTGACTAATTTGGTTAAGTCCAAAGACACAACAATTTGATTAGCCTAAAATTATGGTAACAATATACCAAATAAGGCCTCAATCAAAATTAAATTTGGCCACATATTTCATCATCGTGACTCATCATTACATTAATTAATCTTGGGCAGTTGAAAAGCCTAACTCAAATGGGTGAATGTTCAATTCACTGACATCGACATATCAAATTAGCCCTAGTGGCGTAAATACACTGTTTGGCTCAATAAATGATAGGGACTTTTTGGGCCATCAAATCAATTTGGAAATAATGCCTATTATTTGAATCCATATCTCGGTTGAGCCCTTTAATGCATCATTATGGTCCTCAAAATTATTTGGGCTTAATTTCCCAAACATTTTCTTGGACGTGAGTTTCTTCATGGGTTGTTGATCAAGTAGATATTCGGTCCTTTGAGTGGCAATGGGTGGATCGGGCCTGGTATTGGACTTCCCATCCCCATCCCCAACTCCCAACCTGATTCCCATCCCCGCTAAATTTCCCGCTTGGAGATCTTGGGTCGGGGATGGGAAATTCTCATTCGGGGAAGAGTGTCCCCACAGGAATTCGGGTTCCCCATATTTTTTTTTTCCAAATCTTTTAGACAAAAAGAATAATAAAGTAATAAAATACAACCACCAAGCCCAAAACATGTCAAAAGTCAATAAATTTAAAATAGAAGTATTAAAATAACAAATTATATATGGAATATATATAATTATATATGTATAATATTTTTTAACTAAAGATGAAGTAATGCAGTAAGTCGTGAGCGTGTGTTTAGTGTGTGTGTGTGTATATATATATAAAATAACAGAGAATGAAGAATCCCCGCTTTGCCTATACGGAGTCGGGTTCGGGGCCGGGGACGGGACGGGGAATGCAATTCCCATCCCCATACCATCCCCACTCATAGAATTTCGGGGAATCCCCGTCCCCATCTCCGTCCCCATTTTTTTCCGGGAATCCCCAACCCAATATTTTCGGGTCCCAACGGGGATGGGTCCCCGCGGGATTTTTGCCATCCCTGGACCATATCGGACCTCCATATGATCTCACTAATTATAAACCAAGAGCAATTAGTGCTCGTACGTTGTCTTGACTGATGAGCTCATTAGATATCCGCTTCAGAAACACTTCACCCATGTCAAAACGCCCAAATCAGTTCCTTCTCGTTATAGTTGTTGTGACGATTCACAAATAATACAGAGATGACTCTCAATCGTCACAATCATCTTGTCCATATGAATAGATGTTGGACACAGGGGGTTAGCATCGGCCTCATGATCTCACAGGTAATGGCCAATCGACCGAGTGCTCTTCACTTCGTCGATGAGTGGGCTAAGATTGTACGCGATGCCGGCCAGATCTCTCTTCCCTTCTTTGATCAAAAGTGTTGGAAACTGATATGTCAACCCATCGGTACTTCGACAGCCGCCGACTATCGATATGACCCTTGCAACCCATCAGAAGCCAACACCACTACCGCTTTCTAGCGACTTCATCGGTTGGAGTAGCGGTATTTCAGTGAGCATCTCCGAATTAATGATCAAAGTGATGATTGTGATTCCAATAGTGCTGCAATAATTATTTTGAAGCACTACAACGTAAGACGATATTTCTGTATATTCGAAGATGTCTTCTTCTATTTCTACTCCTTCTATTCCTGATAACACACTGAAAAACCGACAAAATTTGTCGGAAATGATTTCAAGAGGTGGAAGCAGAAAATGTTGTTCTACTTAACAACACTCAGTCTTGCTCGTTTCTTGAGGGAGGATCCTCCTACTGTTGAGGTGGGTTATAAAGAGGGGCTGAATACCTTGGACGCATGGCATCATAGTGATTTCCTGTGTCGCAATTACATTCTGAATGGGCTAGGTGACTCACTTTACAATATCTACTCCATTTTTAAAACCCAAAAGAGTTGTGGTTGTCTTTGGATAAGAAGTACAAAACGGAGGATGTCAGAATGAAGAAATTCATTGTTGGACGGTTCCTCGACTTCAAAATGGTGGACTCAAAGACGGTCTTGGACCAAGTTCGGGAGTTGCAGTTGATCCTCCATGAGATTCATGCCAAAGGGATGCAATTATCTGAATCCTTTCAAGTAGCTGCATTAATAGAGAAGCTACCGCCTCAGTGGAAGGAGTTCAAGAATTATCTCAAGCACAAACGTAAATAAATAGGCTTTGAGGACTTGATCGTGAGACTAAGGATCGAGGAAGACAATAAAAAATCTGAAGTCAAGAGCGACAAGAATCGTGGAGAGGCACAAGTAAATTTAGCTGAGTCTGGAAGTGGCAAGAAGAGAAAGTGCGGTGTTGGCTCTAGTAAGCAACATAAGACCTTGAACAAAAGGTTCAAAGGTAACTGTTATAATTGTGATAAGCCCGGACACAAGTCGAGTGAACGTCGACAACCAAAGAAGGTCATAAGAATCAAGCCAACCTTGTCGAGCACAATTCCTTGCCAGAAGAGAAGTCTGAACTTCATCTGTCTGTCATCGTGTTCGAGGAAAACTTGGTAGATAATCTAAGACACGGGGGCTACCCATCATATCTGTTCAGACAAGAAACTGTTCTCCACTTACTAAGAGATCAATGGCAGAAAGCTCTTCATGGGAAACTCCGCAACGTCTCCGGTGGTAGGATTGGGGAAAGTTGTGTTAAAGATGACGTCGGAAAAGAACTAACTCTCGTGGATGTGCTGCATGTCTCAGACATTCACAAGAATTTAGTCTCCGGCTCTTTATTGAGTAAATCCGGATTTAGGCTTGTGTTTGAAGCTAATAACTTTGTATTAACCAAAGGTGGTTAATTTATTGGGAAAGTAATCTTGAGAAGAGCCTTTTCAAGATAAATGTAATAACTGTAAAGCGTGACATTAAGCGTAGTATTAATATAAGTGAAGTTAATTACTTGCTTGAGTGTTCTAATTTATGGCATGGTAGATTAGGACATGTAAATCAAAATACACTTCGACATTTAATGAATTTAGATTTACTTCCTATAATGGAATTTGATTCACAAAAGTAAATGAGATCTGTGTGGAGGCAAAATTGGCAAAAACAGCATCCCATTCAGTGGAAAGAAGTACTTCACTTCTAGAACTTGTCCACACTGATGTATGTGATTTGAAGTTTGTGCAAACTAGAGGTGGTAAGAATTACTTCATAAATTTTATTGATGATTGCACAAGATACTGTTTTGTATATCTTTTGAAAAGTAAAGATGAAGGTATTGAGGCGTTCAAAAATTATAAGAATGAAGTTGAAAATCAACTTAGCAAAAGAATCAAAGTGATTCAAAGTGATAGAGTGGAGAACATGTAGCTCCATTTGAAGAATTTTGCCTACAAAACGGTATTATTCATCAAACTACAGCTCCATACTCACCTCAATCAAATGACGTTGCAGAACGCAAGAATCGAACTCTAAAAGAGATGATGAATGCCATGTTGATAAGTTCGGGCTTACCCCAAAACATGTAGGGGGGAGGGGGGGGGGGGGAGGGGAGCAATCTTATCTGCCAACTACATTCTTAATAAATTGCCACATAAGAAGAGGGACAAAACTCCGTACGAGTTATGGAAAGGAAGAAAACCTTCCTACCATTATCTCAAAGTGTGGGGAAGCCTAGCTAAGGTTGAAGTACCTAAGCCAAAACAAGTGACATAGGACCCAAAACTGTTGGTTGCATTTTCATTAGATATGCGCATAACAGTAGTGGATATCAATTTTTGGTGCACAAATCAGACATTCTTGAAATGAACGAAGGGATGACTATTGAGTCAAGGAACGTGGTTTTCTTTGAGAACATATTTCCTAAGAAGGAAAACATAGAAGTAAGTTCTCGTAAAAGAACTTATGAAATTGCCAATGGTTCACCTACTGAGGTTAATGAGGAACCTATGGTTAATGATGAACTTAGACGCAGTAAGAGGGCCAGAAAGAAAAAGTCATTTGGGTTGGATTTTCTATCATACATGATGGAAGTGAACTCAGGATAATACATGAGGCATTGTCCAGTCTAGATGCTCCTCTCTGAAAAGAAGCAATAAACAGTGAAATTGAGTCCATTATGCAAAATCACACGTGGGAGATTGTAGATCTACCACTAGGTTGTAAACCTCTTGGATGCAAGTGGATCCTAAAGAGGAAGTATAAAGCTGATGGAACAATTGATAAGTATAAGGCTAGATTAGTAGCCAAAGGGTTCAAACAAAGAGAAGGTTATGACTTCTTTGATACATATTCCCTTGTTACGAGGGTACTATTAGAGTACTCATTGCTATTGTAGCATTGCATAAGCTTGATATACATCAAATGGATATAAAGACAGCCTTCCTAAATGGGAAATTGGATGAGGAGATATATATGAAACAACCTGAAGGGTTTGTTGTGCCTGACCAAGAAAAGAAGGTGTGTAAACTTGTTAGATCATTGTATGGACTCAAACAAGCACCTCTTAAATGGAACGAAAAATTTGACACTATGATGCTCTCTAATGTGTTCAAGATCAATGAGTGTGACAAGTGTGTCTATATAAAGGGCACTCCAGAAGATTATGTGATAGTGTGTCTATACGTAGATGACATGCTTATTACGGGCAGTAATCATGACTAGATCGTGAATACTAAAAACATGTTAAAATGAAATTTTGACATGAAGGACATGGGTCTGGCTGACATTATCCTAGGGATGAAAATCTCTAGAACTCCTGACGGAATTTTTCTATCACAAGCTCATTACGTTGAGAGTGTGTTGAGGAAATTTGATGCTTATGACATACCCCTGGCTAACACTCCTGTATATGTTCATCTACACTTAGCTAAAAATAAAGAAGACCCAATGTTCCAACTGAAATAAGTAAGAATTATCGAAAGTTTGATGTACTTGACGAATGGTACGTGTCCTCGTATAGCATATTCAGTTAGCAAACTCAGTAGATTTACAAGTAATCCTAACAAGGATTACTGCAAAGCTCTGATGAGATTTTTAAGGTATCTAAAACATACCATAAGTCATGGAATTTTGTATACAAGATATCCAGCCGTATTGGAAGGATACACAGATGCAAATTGGATATCTAATACAAAAGATTCAAAATCCATCAATGGTTATGTATTCACTATAGGTGGAGGAGTTGTGCCTTGGAAATCCTCTAAACAAACTTGCATAGCTCGTTCCACAATGGAATCGGAGTTCATTGCATTAGACAAAGCTGGTGAAGAAGCAGAATGGCTTCGAAATTTCCTAGAGGATATTCCCGGTTGGTACACTGTGATAGCATGTCTGCTATAGGGAGGGCACAAAGTCACATGTATAATGATAAGTCTCGACACATACGAATGATACATAATAACGTTAGACATTTGATCTCAAGTGGAGTAATCTCCATTGACTACGTAAAGTCAAAAGAGAACATCGCGAATCCGCTAACTAAAAACATTTGGTCGAGATCAAATGTATAGTGCGCTAAGGGGAATGAGGCTAAAACCCACACATTAAAGGGTATTCATAGTGGTAAATCGTCCATGATGGCTGAATGATCCAAAAAACTTGGTTCAACGAGATAATTAAGCTTTGAAGCACTCAGTATTGCACTTGAAAATTATATTTCAAGCTCATTCTCGATTCCGCTCAAGTGCTAATTGTACCTATTTGGTACAAAACCTGATGACGTGTGGTGAGAGTAAGTTTAAAAGCTTTTAATGATTCCTATACCTTCGTAGTGGGGGTATTTCAGGGTACCCTTAATAGGAGATCACCTATATAAGTGTCAAGTGGGGCCGCTTCAAACTGACAAATGTAATATTTTCAGTACACACTTATAAATTCGAGATAAGGTTCACGACCAAAATGGACAACAACGTGAGATTCATATGGGAGACTATTGAAAATTGGTTTACGCAAAAGCTGACCAGTTCAAGACATCGTGTTCATTTAGCAGCAAGTAAATCCGATGGTATCTCACTAGGAAAGGTTCAAAGCCTGCTACCTATCCTGAGGAAGTGATGACTCATTGGAACTTTTTTAGGTTTGTATGCATTAATATCATCATGTGGGAGACTATTGGAAATTGATTTAGAATTTTAGGTGTTGACCCAAATTTGACCAATTTTATTATATTAATCCATTTGTGGATAATGAAAATAAGTTACAAATTCACGATCTACGTTTTGAGTAGATGAATTTAGTGTATTTATATTCTCAAATCCAATTTCGGATGAATGAGAAACTAATGCCTAAATGTTGCAACTTAAACTTGGAATTTTGAAGAGTTTATAAAGAAAATGTGGGAACTTGTCCCACATAGGAAAGTAGGAGTAATTTGATGCTCCTTATTTAGTAGAGCACTAGATAAGGGGTTATCAAGTATGCTCCCTGATAACACGTTACTTATGCATGTATTTAGGTCGATTTAAGATCATATTTTATATCATTTACGTGCATATTTGGCCGTAATTTATTTATATTAATAATATTTAGGTCATTTGACGTGTTTCGACTTGTTTTGAAGTTAATTATGTATTTTTATTCCATTTGGATGAAGTTCGAAGAGGAAACAAGTCAAATAGGGTTAAAACGGATGAAAAGGGAGTTAAAGGAGTCAAAGGGCCAACACGGTCGCGTCAAATATGGACACGGCGGTGTCAAAAGTGACCTAGAACATGTAAAAATGCACTGCCAACCAACACGGCCGCGTCAATAAACAACACGGCCGTGTCAGAATGTGTCCCGAAAGTGAAGTTTTCTGTCAGCTTGACACACCTCTAGTATTTTAGATATATCTTGAGATTTACAACTCCGATTGATGTAAAATTGATGGCGTTAGAAAGCTGATTCAAAGGGATACAACTTTGTCTGAAATAGACAAATCCCAAAAACGACCAGAAGACCCTCAAAAATGGCTTGGAAGTCAGACCTAAAAATCTGCCCGGGAAAAGCGGACGCGGCCACGTCGCAAGTCCAACACGGCCGTGTCAGAAAGGCTTTTCTGCGAGAATTTCCTAATTTTAATAGGATTTTGATCCTATCTTCCCCAAGATTCATCCCCAACTCTATAAAAAGGACCCCAAGCTCTAGAAAATTAGGGAGAAATCATCAAAGAACATCAATTACATCATTATTCTACTTAGAAGGAGTCTTGGAGGACAAAGAAGACGAAGATCATCGAGACGGAGTCATCCGGGTTTAATTATTCTTTTCTAGTTTAATTCTTTACAATGTTTTTATTAGAATTTTGTATTGGATTATTGCTAGGCATGAGTAGCTAAGCTATTCGTGTCCTAGGGTTAGAAAGTAGGGATTTTTATGACAATGGTTTGATTATTTAATCTATTTATTCCTTTCTTTATGCGTTTATCTCTATGTTTGTGCTTACAACTAGATTTAGCTTGATCACCTAGATTTAGTAATTTAGTTTAGCAATTCCGCTTCGAGAGGAGGGAATTGTTATCAGACTTTAAACATAGAACGCAGTTGTCTATGACTGTGTAGGCCGTGGCTTAGGATCGTTTGGGAGTTATTAAGTTTAATTGACTCGAGAGGGTAATTAGCTTAATTGATCAACGGTTTAATCGCTTCGAGGGAAGGATTAGATTATTGTCATGCCGCCTAATAAACATTAGAATTGGTAAATTTATAGGTTAATTGTATTCAACATTGAATTAATATCCCGAAATCGAAGCCCTAGGATACCCTTTCTCATCGATTGTTAGTTCTCTTTGTTTGCCAGTTATTAGTTAAATTCCTTAATTCTTGTTAAAATCAACCTTTGAAGTTTAGTATCCAGTTAGGACATTCCTAGAGTATTAAGGTATCAAACTACCTAAAGACTCTATTCCTTGTGGGATCGACCTTGACAATAGTACTACACCTACATCCGTACACTTGCGGAACACTAGGTTAGAAAAACCGACGTGTCACTCCCCTATGTTGGATCCTAGTGGGATTTTAGCCTTTGGCTAAATGGACCCGAGGATGGTGTGAAGCACTATTTGAGCCCGGGCCCGCACGTGCATGTCTCACATGTCACATTGAGTCGCTTTAGAGACGCATGTATGCGTCGTCGCGAGGATTTGGAGGAGCCTTAAAATTTTGGCCAAGTGGTTCGAACAGGTGGCTCGCGGATTCACGACGGTTCGATTCGGGTTCGGAGATATGGCACACCAGCGAGGTGGAACAGGGGCGCGTTGGGTCGGGTCGGACTGACCCACCAGCAACCAACGCGGATCGGGCGGGTACGAGCCTGGACCTGCGAACCGGTGTGACCCGTCGCCTAACGGGGCGCGAGTCAGCTGCTGATATGACCGCCCAGCTAGCTGGTATTGAAAGTAAGGGAATAAATTTGGATATGAGCTTTAATTAATTAATAGGTAATACTAATTAATTAATTAAAGCAGCTCAGAATATTAGGCCCATATACCTAGGGTATATGAGCTATATATATATATATCTATTCTCTATTGTAGGGATAATTAATCTTGTCAGTAAGAAACACCATATAGTTCAATAAGGGATTTCCTAGCGATCAATTATTGAACAATTGTACCGAGGATAGTTCCTGCGGCGGACGACATATGCGTGGATACCTGAAGTGGTGAATCAATCGCTCAACTCTGTCCGATTAATTACGCAACGAGTAAGTTATTCCAACTTTATCGTAATCTATGCTCAACGTTTAATTCAGTTATAAATCACGATCATAATTCTCGACTGTTTATTCCGTTGCGTACATTAGATGTAGTAAAAAATTTCCAACAGTGGTATCAGAGCCCGGGGCTCGATTTATGATTGTTTTGATTTATTAATTTGTGGATTAAAAGTTTGGATAATTGTTATAAACTGTTTCAAATTTTTTTGGAAGAAAACCTTTTGGATTATGGAAAACTGTTTGCACGTATCCAGTAAGTTTATGAAACTTGGTTTTTGTAAAAACTAATAGATTTCAAAAACAACAATTTGAAACTGTGCGCATCTCAACTCTAATTTTGGAAAACCAAACCAAAACAACACAGCCTTCTTCAATTTCCTTCTATCGGAGCGGCGGCGGCTGCGTTCGCCGCTGTTGCTGCGTATTAAGCTCCGATGCACACACCAACTAAACCGACCTAGTCGCAAGCGAGAGTCGACAGGGCCCTGCTAATGCACGTTCGCGACGGCGGCGCGGTTGTTGGTATAGTTCACAGCTGGACTAGGGTTTTGAAACATTGGGTTGGGCCTGCTGAGTTAGTCTGGCCCATTTTAGAATTTGGACTGGGCCTGATTTTATTATTATTAGATCAGTTGGAATGATTAGCTGGACTTTGAAATTGGGCTTCATTAAATTTGGGCTGGGCCAAATTAAAGTGATAGGCAGATTTAATAAATTTGGACTGAGCTTATTTAAATAAGCTGGCACACTATTTATTCAGAATAACCAAGATTTTAATAATTAAAATTATTAATTGGATTAATAAGTTTTATTTTATTGAAATAATAATAAAATAGACTTGTACATTTATGTTAATTTAGAATCAACATTAAAGGGTATACTTATATTAATTTAGAATTAATATATTTCAATCTAATAGACTAATATTAATTTATTAATTAGACTAATAAATTTTGGAAGTATTATTACTGGTAGATTAATATTTTTTTTTAAATTATTATTATTTTTGAAAGAATAATACTAGACTTATATATTTATATTAATTTAGAATTAATATTAAAAGTATATGTATATATTAATTTAGAATTAATATATTTAATTTTAATCTACATTTAATTAAAGAATAAAATTTTAATTGGATTAATAATTTTATTCGTTGAGCATTTATTTGATATTATGTGATAAGCTATTATTTGATTTTGTGCTTATTCAATTTAAATCATAGTAATTTAAGACCGTTTTTATGTTTGGGTGAGCGGCGCCCAATACATGTAGTCCGCGACATTATGTATGGGTAGGCGGCGCCCAATGTGTGTGGTCCACATTTCTTATGCCTGGGTAGGCGGCACCTAGTAATTGCGTTTAATTTAATATTAGATATTAAATTTAACAATTAGTTTAACATATAAAATTCTCAAATAAAACCAAGTCTTATTTAGACATAAAAGCGTCGTCCATCATAATTGTATGAAATTCTTAATCTCTTCGTCCACTAGTTTTACACCAAAGTGTTTACTCTAAACGACGAGGTTGGGGCTCATTCATAGATGTATGGTTGACATCGTGTGATGGAATTGACTTGCTAAAATTATTTTGAGACGCCAAAGCGACCAAAATAGTTTAAGGACGCAAAATTAATTGGATTAATTAACCAAGAATTGCAAAATTATTGTTGCAATTGGCTTGGAAGTCTACTGAGTGATATTATTGCAGTCATCAGCCAAAGCAGAGGTTACAGTAATATAGACTTGGATCTTGGACCACTAAGATTTATAATTATTATAAATTCGTATTTTGTGTTTGGGGACGCAAAATATGTTAAAATTAGTGGGAGCTAATCATTACAATAAACCTTGTTTTGATTAGTGATATCAATGTGAAATTTATTTACTTTATTCTAATTTACTTTTCCGATTGATTATTTTCTGTTCAGATAAAAATGTCGAATTTGGCTTATAAATGCTTGATGGAATCAAACAAGTTGAATGGGTCTAACTTTACGGAATAACTCCGTTGCTTGCGCTTGGTGCTAAGGCAAGAAAATGTTGAGTATGTCTTGGACGAACCAATCAGTGTCATCCCCGACAAGATTTCTCCTGAGTATGCTAAGTTTGACGTAGATGCTCACACGAAGCATGTTGAGGATGCCACGTCGGCTCAGTGTGTCATGTTGTTCTCGATGAGTATTGAACTGCATAGGCAACATGAACACATGCTCCCTTATGATATGATAAAACACTTAGAGAGTATGTACGCCTCACAAGCTCAGACAATGGAGTATGAGATACTGAGTGACCTCTTTAAGTGTAAACTTCATAATGGGGCCCAGGCTTCTCAGCATGTACTGAAGATGATCGGATTAATTGAGAGGTTGACGTCGATTGGAACGGTGTTACCCTCAAGTGTCTCAACTATTCTGATCTTGCAGTCACTTCCTAGTTCTTTTGAAAATTTCATAGTGAATTTTAATATGAACAACACGAAGGTGACTTTGCCTGAGCTTCACAACATGCTTAAGACCTATGAATCTTCTACCTCTAAAGGCAAATCTGTGCTCATGGTGAGCTCTTTTGCAAACTAATTCCAAAAGGAAGAATAAACAGAAGAAGAAGAAAACATCTAGTGGTGCAGGCTTGAAGCCTAAGAGTGGAGGAATTCAAAAGAAGCCGAAACTGCCAAAGGATGAGTGTCTATTTTGTCACGAGAAGGGACACTAGAAGAGAGACTGCCCAAAGTTCAAAGCACAAGGTGCATTAGTTGGGAGCTCAGGTATGTTTGTCATTGAGATAAATATGTCTATAAACAATTCACAATCATGGGTATTAGATACAACTTGTGGTTCACACATTTGTAACAATGTGCAGGGCCTAAATGACAGCAGGAAAGTGAGGCCTGGGGAGGTCGACTTACGCGTGGGAAATGAAGCAAAAGTTGCTGTTGAACGTGTAGGGACTTATAGATTAGATCTTCCTTCAGGATATAGACTAGATTTACATGATTGTTATTTTGTTCCTACAATTTCAAAGAATATTATTTCCATTCCAATGTTAGACATTCAAGGTTTTTCCTTCCATTTTGCAAACAATAGATGTTCGTTTTCGCTTAATGGATTGTTTTATGGAAGTGCCTCTCTTTCGAATGGTTTATATATGCTTGAATGTGAACAAAATATTCTCAATGTACAAAATAAACGACCTAAGCTAAGTAATACGAATAATAAAACCTATCTTTGGCACTGTAGACTTGGTCATATCAATGAGAAAAGAATAGCAAGATTGAAAAAGTTAGACTATCTCACATCATTTGATTTCGAATCATATGGTGCTTGCGAATCTTGTCTCAAAGGAAAGATGATAAGTAAACCACTTTCTAGGAAAGGGCTACGTGCGAAGGTTGTGCTCGAGTTGATCCACACAGATGTGTGCGGATCGTTCCCAACTCAAGCAAGAGGTGGTTATTCGTACTTCATAACTTTTACTGATGATTTTTCAAGGTATGGATATGTGTATCTTATGAAACACAAATCTGAGGCCTTCGAGAAATTTAAGAAGTTTAAGTTAGAAGTTGAGAAACAACTTGGGAAAAGTATTAAGACTTCTCGATCAGATCGAGGAGGGGAATACTTAAGCCGAGATTTTCTTGATTACTTGAAATCACATGGAATCCGGTCAGACTGGACACCTCCAGGTACACCACAGATGAATGGAGTATCTGAAAGGAGAAATCGAACTTTATTGGATATGGTTCGATCCATGATGAGTTTCACCAATCTCCCTTTATCCTTTGGGGTTATGCCTTACTTACCGCAATTTATATTCTGAATAGAGTTCCCTCTAAATCGGTCGAGAAAACACCATATGAATTATGGTCTGGCAGAAAGTCGAGTCTTCACCATATGCGGAGCTGGGTTTGTCCTGCTTTTGTTAAGAAGATGATGACTGATAAGTTGGAAACTAAAAGTGAAAAATGTTATTTTGTGGGATATCCTAGAGAAACCAAAGGATATGAATTCTATTGTCCTGGAGATCACAAGGTGATAGTATCCAAAAATGTGACATTTCTTGAAGATAATTATGTCTCCAAGGAACAAGGTTACAACACAGTAAATCTTGAAGAAATTCAAGAACCACAAGATAACATGGAGGATGAGGTATTGTCCAATGGAGTGGACAAGAACTCAGTGGGAGTTTTTGATGATCTATTGGGAGGGGAAATGACTCTTAGAGGGTCACCTCAAGACAATGGGTTGCATCAAAGACAAGATATTGTATCAACCCCACCTCAAGAAAATCATAGTGAAATTCTTTAGAATATCTCAAATGTTGAAAACCTCAACACGCAGGAACCTCATCACGATCAGAATAAACCGCTTGAACCAACGCAAAACCAACTCAATAGGCCTTAAAGGAATCGTCGTGCACCTGAAAGACTAAATCTATTGGTTGAGAACCAAGATGATGAGGTTGATTCAGAAGACGACAAACCTAAGACCTATATCGAAGCGATGTCAGGCATCGATTCAAAGATGTGGCTGGCTGCCTTAACATCTGAAATGGACTCGATGTACCTCAATCTAGCCTGGGAACTAGTTGATTTGCCAGATGGGGCTCGCCCCATAGGCTGCAAATGGATCTTCAAGAAGAAGAGAGATGCAGATGGCAAGGTACAAACCTACAAGGCTAGGTTGGTGGCAAAGGGTTATAGTCAACGCGAGGGCATTGATTATGATGAAACCTTTTCGCCAGTTGCTAAGATCAAGTCCATTAGAATATTACTTTCAATAGCTGCATACTATGACTTTGACATTTGGCAAATGGATGTCAAAACTGCGTTTCTCAATGGAGAACTCGAAGGCACTGTGTATATGTCACAGCCTGAAGGTTTTATATTCAAAGAAAAGCCGAATGGAGTATGCAAGTTAAAGAAGTCCATTTATGGACTCAAGCAAGCATCTAGGAGTTGGAATATTTGCTTTGACAGAGCTATCAAATTGTTTGATTTTGTCAGAAGCAAAGAGGATCCATGTGTTTATAGTAAACACAAGAATGGAAATGTTGTCTTCCTTATCATATATGTTGATGATATACTGATAATGGGAAGCGATCGTTCCATGTTGCAATCCGTGAAAGATTGGTTGTCTAGCTCCTTCATGATGAAGGATCTGGGTGAGGCTTCCTACGTCCTTGGAATTAAGATCTATCGAGATAGACCTAACAGGATGTCGGGATTGTCTCAGTCTACTTACATAGACAAATTACTGAGACGCTTCTCAATGGAAAATTCTAAGAAAGGATTTCTTTCTATGGGACATGGCATTATATTGTCTAAGAAAGGTTGTCCTTCTAATGATAAAGAAATGAGTTACATGAAGAAGATCCCGTACGCTTCGGCTATGGGATCTATTATGTATGCCATGATGTGTACTAGGCCAGATGTGGCTTATGCACTCAGCGTGACAAGCAGATTTCAGCAAAATCCCGGTGAGATACACTGGAGAACTGTCAAGACTATTTTTAAATACCTTAGAAGGACTAAAGAATATTTCTTAGTTTATGGTGGACAGCCAGAGTTATCAGTTACTGGGTATACTGATGCTAGCTTCCAAACAGACCATGATGACTTCAAGTCTCAGTCAGGATATGTTTTCGTTCTCAATGGTGGTGCAGTAAGTTGGAATAGTTACAAACAGAACACAACTGCCGATTCTACCACTGAAGCCGAATATATTGCTGCATCTGAAGCTGCCAAAGAGGTTGTTGCTTTGTTAGAGTTCTTAAAAGAAATAGTTGTTGTTCCAAGTGCCAGCAGTACTATACTGTTGTATTGTGACAACACTGGTGCGGTTGCACAAGCAAAGGAACCCAGAGCCACGAACAGAAACAAGCATGTTCCCCGGAGATATCATCTGATTAGAGAAATAATAGATATGGGAGATGTAAAATTAGATAGAGTATCCACTGATGATAATTAGGCTGGTCCTTTCACCAAGCCGTTGTGTATAGCAAAACAGAACAAGCACTTTGAGAGCTTAGGTGTTAGACATGTTGGTAGTTGGCTTTGATTCAGTGGGAGTTTATAGTTTGTGTGTCTTAGAAACCTTTTTGTGAAGACATTCAAAACTTGATCACATTTTATGATAATATTTTTATCTTATGGGTTTATGCATTTATTAGAATAATTATTTTGATGGTTTGTTATTATTCTTGTGACTGTTCCCTTGAATCATGACTATCATTTATGGTGTGAGACATAAATGATATAGTATGATTCTAAAAATTGTCATAACCGGTGGTCATCAAGAATGGGATATTGATGACAAACAATAGGTTAGCATGTGGTCTGCATCATATTCTTAGAGAATATAGTGGGTCTCACGACTATTAGATATTAGATATCTATGATGGACACATGGATACTTTGGAGAGTATTGGTACACCCTACTATTAAACCGTTTGTTTAGTGTCTACGGTTTATTAGTGTGTGGAGTATGTAATGATCATTTGACCGGAGGTCAATACTCATTTTGTTTGCTAAGTGATGAACTTAGACCAAGTACAACACTTGCCTCCCAAAGGAGGATAAGACACGTCTCGTGTTGAGTTCATCATGAGGCAAATGGAAATGATAGTTGAGCCAAGAATGGAATTCATTCCTCGATTGAAACTCGAGAGAACACTCACATTTCTCTATATTATTTGAAAATAAAGTCATTGGCCAATGCAAAAGATATATTCAATTAAAGTAATTGAATATGATCGAATGTGTCATATAATAAAGATGAGAAAAATGATTGAGCTATTTGGATAGACACATGGCAGATCCTGAGCTCAATCGGGTGGTTCGTGAATGAAGGGATATTACATAAACTTCATATAAAGGTTTGTTTACTGAATATACGTAAACGTCCTTCATATATCGAGTTCGCTGCACAACGTAGTCTAGGAGTTTTGTGCAGATTTTAATTAGATAATCGTCGACAATGGGGGCTTGAAGGGTCACACTTTATGTGTATTGTTGTTCCGCTCGAGGGTACAATGTTGGTGTTTCGAATTATATCTAATGCTAGTTCAAGTGGGAGATCGAAAGTAGTGGACTAAATTAGGATATGGGCTTTAATTAATTAATAGGTACTACTAATTAATTAATTAAAGCAGGCCAGAATATTAGGCCCATATACCTAGGGTATATGAGCTATATATATATATATTTATATCTATTCCCTATTGTAGGGATAATTAATCTTGTCAGTAAGAAACACCATATAGTTCAATAAGGGATTTTCTAGCGATCAATTATTGAACAATTGTACCGAGAATAGTTCCTGCGGCGGACGACATACGCTGGATACCTGAAGTGGTGAATCAATCGCTCAACTCTGTCCGATTAATTACGCAACAAGTAAGTTATTCCAACTTTAGTGTAATCTATGCTCAACGTTTAATTCAGTTATAAATCACGATCATAATTCTCGACTGTTTATTCCGCTGCGTACATTAGATGTAGTTGAAAATTCCCAACATCCAGGTCCAAACCGGTTCGAGCCTAGCCGAACTGGTGCCACCAAAAGTTAAAAGGTGGCTTTCTGAAAAGGCACCACAATTCTTCAAAATATATAAAATAAACCCCCTCCAGATTGCATTCTACTCCAAATTCACAAGAAAAATACAGCTTTAAAAATCATTCCAGTTCTCTTCATTCTGCAAGAAAGTTCCAAATATCTGAGTCCATTCGTCGATAACTTCTGATTTGTAGTGAAACAGTCTGAAGTTTTAAAGTCGTTGTATCTTGGAGGCGAGTGCTTTGATATGTATTACACATGTGTACGTGATAACATCGTCTTACGAAGATATAATCAAACTCTAGTCTCGACTTTATTTATAAGAGTCTGAAATTTATTTCATATTCGTCTATATACTTTCCATAGCAAAATAACCTCACACTTTTTTTAAGAGAAGAGGGAGACCCTCTCTTCAAAATTGGAAAGAACCCCTGAACGAGATTCCGAAGAAAATGATATAGTTAATGGGCAACTTAGGTAAATTTTGGAAACTGAATTTTGTGTTTTTGTTATTGAAAATTTGTCTTAGTTTGAAAAGTCAAAATGGTTTGTACAGGTGTACAACACTAGCGGTGAAATGACAATTGCCAAATCTAATGCAGACATGAAACTAATAATTCTGCACCATTTTCTGGGAACAAGCAAACACGATATACATCTAAACACACCCACATATAAATTATACCCTCCTTTAACACAAAACATTCATTTCTCCTTTTTATGACCAAACAACTTCACCAATATGTTTAATTAATGTCTCTCAATCCAAATTGCCTGTTTTCATGAAATTAGAAATTCCCCAGCCTCTGGAGTGCTAGTAGTCATCACTAATTAAACATTTAAACAGAATAATTACATATATATAGGCACAAACTCTTTTTATGGACTGAAAAATTACTAATTAATGAATTAATTAATTGTACTAAGCATTTCAAATCCTTCATTTAATTTTAACCATACCCGAATATAGTATTTCTTGGGAATAATGTGTGTGAATGGCTACGAAAATAAGGAAGGAAATCGAGGTATGTGTTGGACTCCGTTTCCTTAAAATAGATTCATTCTGTTATTCACACTATGTTAAGAGCACTTGATAAATAGGAGTAGTTATAAACAGTGGAATCAAGTCGAACGTTACAAAGTTCGAATTTGGCGGTCATTTGATTTTTTAGTGCGGTCGAGTTTGGCTCGAGTTCAATCGAACTTCTAAAATTATGTTTGAATTCGGTTCATTTTGTAATTACTAAACTCGTGAATAGTTCGAGCTTGATTCGGTAAAAACCCAATAACATAATAAATGAACATCGTTCGAGTTCGTTAAACGTTAATAACTAAGCTTACAAATAGTTAATGAAACATGTAATTGACCATAATTTGAACTCTGAGTTAATGAAACATGTAATTGATCAGCGTGATAACTCGTTAACGTAGTGTTCGATTCACGCCGAACACAAACATATGTTTTTTTAATTAATACATATAATCGTGTTGGCTTACGAGCCAGCTCGTGAGCTTATGACCTGCAGGCTGGAGTTTGGCCCGAAAATTAGTAACATCATTCAATATATATGTCGTGGGTGAATGAAACACAACTAAGATCCCATGTAGTAGCAAAATGACAAGACAAAAAAAAGAGAATCCCATGCAGAGAAGATTCAGTAGGTAGGTAGGGTTTAGTTTTGGCAAATTGTGAGAGATTGGGTGGGTGTTTGGGAAAAAGGTAATGAGTATTGAGAGATAAGAATCTGCAGTTAAGATTTAGGCAATAAAGAAGCATGCACTGATGCAAACGTAAGAGTAATGGAGCATAGATATTCCACCATTTTTAGCAGGCTTACCACCTCCAGAGATCTAGTGGAGTTAGCATGTGTCTGTTGGAATTATGATGGCGGTCCCATATCTTATTTTTTTGCACCCACGCAGAGTATATATGCTATGCTATCATCACAGATGGGGTATCATTCATCTCTCAACATTTGCTACCCGATGATCATCATCATCATTGCTCATCAAATTTCATCATGCAACTCACTATAACAAAAAAATTCTAACAGTGTCTTTGGATGGAGGGATTTAAAATTATCGACTCAAAATAAAATTAAGTTATGTTTGGATGGAAGAATTTGGAAATCCACTCATTCCAAATCCTTTCTGCAAGTCTAAATTTAAATGAGTGGGTTTGACTTGTTTGAACTTTTCATTTTTTTAATTTCTTTCTTAACATTTTTTAGAGGATGGTGATAATCAAAGTATCCGTAGTGTGTGTGAAGTTTAGTTTATGTGTGAAGTGTGTGTAGTATGCGCATGCAGTATATGTGTATAGTGTGTGAAATGCGTGTGAGGTGTGTGTAGTATGTGTGCATAGCGTGTGTGTATTATGTGTGTGTAGTATGTGCTTGTAGAATGTAGTATGTGCGTGCAATATATGTGTAGTGTGTGAAGTGCGTGTGAGGTGTGCAGCATGTGTGTGTGTGTGAAGTATGAAATGTGTGTATAGTGTGTGGTATGTGTTGTGTATGTAGTGTGTGAAATGTGAGTTAATGTGGATATACATATATGATATAAGAGAGGTGAGATGAATTGATAGATGACTGGATTTCAAATCCATCCAAACTAAACTATAAATTTAGGAGGATTTAAATTCCTAGATTTGATTTTTTCACCATACAAGTTGGATAGATTTAAAACTATGAATTTTAAATTCATTCATCCAAATACAACCTAAATGCATTTGAAACAACCAAAATATAATGTTGATTATTAAAATTTAGAGAAATATGTAACCCCACTCCGACTCCTATTAATCTTTCATTGACCCATCTCAATCATACATTTGTGGATGTCTCTGTTTGTCGTTTTGCAATTTCAATTCTCTAACAATAAAATTTATCGTAATTTCAGTATTTTTGTCGCCGGAACCATCCAAGTATGTGTCTTAAAATCGTGATAAATTTTATTATATGATAACTGAAATTATTGCAAGCGACAATCGAAGTGTTCCAAAAATACCACTAGACCAAATATAAAAGAAAATAAAAATAGTTTTCAATGTTTGTAGAGATGCATACGCACACATGTGTTCATATGTGAGAGAGGGGGAACCAATGTTGACTTGGTCTCTAACATATGATAACCCATGATTATGGTGTGATTGGTCACCTTTCATGATGCATATATGTTATGCATCCATCTAGATTCAACTATAGAGTGGAATGGCATATTCCATTTTATTTTCCTGCATCACTGGTCAAAATACATAAAAATGACACGCGGACTTTTAATCACTACTAATAATGTTTCTTGGTCAAATTTGGGATGATGTCCATCTCATTTTGGGCATTTTCAAATTTTATCCTATATATGGTAATCCTACATGTCCACTTATAAACGTGATTACTAATTTTGTAGGTTGGCTTGACTCTGGTTTCTTCTTCATTGGTTGTCCTAATATAGAAGAAGATACTTTCTTAATGGAATATAGAAAGAAAAAAAATCAAACCACATAGTGTTGCATATTGAGCATGAAAATATCTCATGGCCCACTTGGTTGCAAATCATCAATGATAATGATAATGGATATGAATAAGGGGCCAATCATACTATGAAATAAAATGGGGAAAATTGTTAATAAAAGAGGGTAATGATTAACTTATTTATTATGAACCAAGCACCATAAATGGGAATGAGTCCTCATTCATTCTCATTCCTTACCCTTAAACCTCCAACCCAGCGGGCCCTGAGATAGATCATTAATGACAAATTAAGACTTGTGTGCACTTAATATACAATAAGTCCTATTGTGTGTTTGGATATTTTTAGGGGTTTTTCGGGTTTTATTAGGATTTTTTAAAGTTTTCTAGGGTTTTAGGGTTTAGGACTTTTTAGAATTTTAAAATTTGTGGTGCACAATAAGTTTCTTGTGTGTTGAATGAACGCAAGATCCACTCATCATTAATATATTGCTCCACATGTACACTTTGGCTTTACAGGATTCTATATTTTTTATTTGTTTATTATTCTCTTATTTTTATTCATATTTGTGTATTTTTAGAAGATTTATATTTTAATTGGTTTAGTTAATTCTCCCTTATTGTAGGAGATTGAACAATGAGGGTAAGATTAAAATTGGACTTCAAATAGAATCCTTAGCTAAAATGTGAAGAAAGTGGCCGAGTTGGAAAGTTAGAGATGGGCTTGTATGTCAAATTAACTAAAGAAATCTGCCAAGAGTTTTATCCCAATAAATACTATTATTTCTTTTTTTTGTAAATATTCAATATATTTCCAAGATTTGGTAGGAGCAATGTACTAAAAGACACTAGGTGCTAGTTGGGAGACATACTATGATCTAGCGTTTAATTGGGGCGTAGACAGGGTTTACCTATATAAGTGGGTCGGGAAGAGTCATAGAAAAAATATTAATGGCTAAAAACCTTCTAATGCCTGAACGGGGTATAATGTAAGATAGACGGAGACTTTTATAACAAAGGTATCTGAATTTCCAATTTGTCTGCTCTGCCCCTCCCCTCCCTCTCTTTGTGGCTACTTTTATAACATTTTCCCCTTCATTTTGTTTCTTTCTCCTTCAACAAAAATTGGTAGAATATTTCGCAGAGATTATTAATTCAAGCATGGTTGGTTAAGGAACTTTTTTTCTTATTCAAGGGCTATTATTTTAATTGTTTTATTGTAGACGATATGATTTATATAATTGTTCTTGTTGTATTTAAGTATTTGTAAAACTTTTATTTCCATGGACGTAGTTATTATTTGAATTGACAATTTAATTTAATATTTAATTTACTATTGCTATGATCCATGACTTTATGATTCGTAATTGTTATGAAAGATTGGATCCTAGTATTAATATATTGAATTAATTGTGCTATCATGATTAATTGTAACTAATTAAATCTACAAGCTAACTATTAATAAGTGTAGCTATCTCAACTATTAGTTATTAGGTTTAACTATTTTCATAAATTGTACTTCACTCATTAATTTGACATGGATTCTATAGTACCCAACCGGTTAATTAAAGATCAATATTGACCGAATGCTGGGTTTGATCAATTAATTTAGAAAAACACAATTTATTATTGCAATCCCAGTAAATTTTTAGTTAAATTCTTGAATTACAAGATAATATATTTGTGAGCGTATGCTCAATAATATAATTAAATGCTAGAACCAAGGATCACGATTTTTGCCGCAGTGTTATCTTCTTTGATTTAATTCTATTCTTCTTGCTATTATATAAATTTAACTTATTGTTTAACCGTAAAATCGGCGGTTAAAACGACGTCCAATCGTTTATTATAAATCTACGATTGAATTGTCAATTTACGGTTTGGGGAAGGATCAGAATCAAAATTAAACCTTAATTTATTCAGTTTTGGTTTCAATTTCAAATCGAAACCGAGTTAATTAATGGTTTTTAAACCGTTGATTGGGGTCTGAACTGTGCCGGTTTACAGTTTTTGAAATTGTTTGAACACCTTTAGCAAGAGCAAGATTATAAAAATTGTTAGGTGCTAGTCAGACGATGATAAAAAAGAATCTAGCAACTAATCGAAATTTAAACAGAATTAATTGAAATATACACGAAGAAAAATTGAGAAATAAATAAAAACAGCCAATAAAAATCAAAGCTTAATCGAGGGAGTTTGGGAATTTTAGTAATAGAAGAAGGGATCACTAATCCCCAACCATGCGATTTGATGTTTACACTTTTGTGGTTGGGTGGGGGTCAATTTCCATAAACCCTAAAAAAGACAGCTCAGCTTAAAGAATACATGAGTATAAAAGGCACGCCGATCCCCACAACCAGTAACCATTACCCACCAGGCCACTTCAGTTTTACATTACCAATAAGAATTCAGATTTTGTAATATTAAATTAGATGATACTCCCCCTATCCCACTCAAATTTGCATACTTTTTTTCGATTCCTCGTACTTAACTTTATTCACTCTTAAAAAGGGAATTTCTCTCACAATCTTCACCCTCAAAATCTCCACCCTTGAAAATGTTAAAGATTTCCCAAAATTTATTTTTTCTTAATATCCGTGTCCGATCAACTGTGCAAAATTAGCTGGGACGGAGAAAGTATATTATAAAACCTTCTTATAGTCGAACATATAGTCAATAATTAAAACTGGATCAAATATGATCAACGTGATCAATATGGGGCCAAATTAATAATAGTTATAAATTCCTGAAATACTTTCTTCAATCTTGAGTAAATTGTGTGGACACTGATACGGAGGAATGGAATTATTTGAACAAACAATCATAATACTATTAACACAAAAAAGAAAAAAAATAGTTTTTCTAATAAAAATAGTTTAAGTTTGGGTTTAGATTTAGGTTTTAGAATTTAGGATTTAGGTTTAGTTTTTTGACACCATAAAAAATTATCTCAAATAATAAGTATTTATCATAACTTATGAGAAGTTGTCTCAAGCAATGAGTATTTGTCACAACTTTATTGCCATCTCAATAACTCGGATGCAAAAATATATTTCTGACAATAAAAGTTGTCTCAAATATTTTTTACAACAACTAGTTGTCTCTAAAAGTAGTCTATAATGGTCTCAAATAATTTGTAAAAATATCAAGTGGTCGCAAATAACTTAATATTAGTGACTATAATTACAGTCTAAAAAAATGTTATCCAAAAGACCTCTTTTGTTATAGTGAGTTGCCTCAAATACGTCTCAAATATTTTTTTGAACAACTAGTTATCTCTAAAAGTAGTCTGAAATGTTGAGAATTCTTGATTCCATCTAAAGTGCATAGTGGAATAATAAATCGGCAATTACGATCTTGAGTTATAATTGAATTGCATGTTGATAAAAAATTACGCAAAAGTCCGAATTACTTACTTGTTGCGTAATTTAACCGGAAGGAATTACGCGACTGAATTCACCACTTCAGGTATCCACGCATATATCGTCCTTCGCTTGAACAATTCTCTGGTACAATTGTTCAATAAGATATAGTTAGGAAATCACTTATTGATTCTACGGTGCCTCTATAATTTTTATCTGATAAAAGCCCTTAATTCTCTACTATTGAGAATATGTATACCATATAATCCTAGGTTTATGGGACTAATATTCGTGTCTACTTAATTGATAATTAGTCTAACTTATTAATTTAATAAAACCCAATTATCCTAATTTAGTCTATATTTTTTATGAAAATTGTCTCAAATAGTATAGAGCTTTGCAATAACTTATCACAAATAACTTATTATTAGTGACCATAATTGTGGCCTTAAAAAGGCCCCGCAAAGGATTTTTGTAGTGAAAAGCAATATATCATCACAATTCCAGTTCTCAAACTATAAACATTTTTCAATAACATGTTTAGCTCTTTCTAAAGTATTATGTTGTATTATGTATCGCACTATGAGTATTTTATAGAAGAGTTATTATTGCTTTGATCAATAGTTAGGGCCTGTTTGTTTATGGTTGGGCACAACCGTTCAGGATTTAACTCAATCCATCTGTGTTTGGCTCTAGATTGTTGTCAATATATTGTGCCCAACCACTAAATAACAAAATATCAATCATCAATCCACTAACTATTTCTTACACACATCATCAATCAAACTCATTTTCCAATACAACTTTAATCAATAATCAATCATTCACTAACTACTTCTTACACATATTATCAATCAAACCCAATTCCCAATACAACTTTAATCAATAATCAATCATTCACTAACTACCTCTTACACACATCAAATCACATTTACCACCTTTTATATTATAATCATCCCACAACCCAATCTCCAACCAACCTAAACAAACACTCACTTATTTACCCCAACTTCATATTTCCCTTTATTCCCCACAGCCTACAGTACTCCAGCCACCCACAGCCATAAACAAACAGAGCCTTAGTTTTGTAATAAGACGTATACTAGCATGGATTTGGACCGGATATTGTAACTGCACCAAGTTCACTATTCTTACTCTCTATCATTCTTATATGTACTCAAAATGTTATCTGACACATACTCATACAACAACAAAAAAAAAAATCTCAAATTATATGTATTCGTCATAATTTATGAGTCTTTATCACAAGGTTATTATTAAAGAAAACACGTTGTCACTAATTAGTCATTTCAATAACTCGGTCTCAATAATTCGAATGCAAATAATATATACATATATTTTTTACTACAAATGTGGTCTTAAATGCGTTTCAAATATTTTTTGCAACAACCAGTTAAATCTAAAGATAGTTTTAAATTGGTCTCAAATAATTTGTAGAGAAATTTCTGATATATAATAAGTGGTGACAAATAACTTATTATTAATGATCATAATTATGATCTAAAAAAATATTATACGAAAAACCTCTTTTATTATAATGTGTCACCCTCTACACACTCTCTCTTTATTTTTCTCTCACAAACAAAATGCACAGGATTTAGTGGAGTTACAGTATCGAATCCAAATTCATACTACCAAACTGACATAAAAGATCCTAGCCATGTCAAATTAAAATTTGTAGAGGACCACAATAAATTAAACTTAAATAAAAAGCATTTTCATCCCAAAAACTTGGATGGTTATTGTCCGATGAATTGGCATATGCAGCATGTGTGTGTACGGACATGTTATCATGTCATCCCCATCATGATTCTGGACCAATATTTATGGTGCAGATACTAGATAGTGTTTGCCAAAGCCCAAAAGTACAAGTACTTGAAGCCCATCAAATAGTATATTCTTTGCCTAGGGTTTGCTGACAGCAAAGAATTAATTTTTTAGAAAATAAGATATCATAAATTGATGGAATCAGTAAATATTGATTGACAAAAATCAATTAATACAATATAAATATATCTAAAGTGATTGAAACGTAAAATTACTCTACTTATCTAAATTTAGTAAATCAAATAAATTGCTATTGCGTTGGATAAATCGCGTATTAAAATATTTGATTTCGATCTCAAATTTGTCACTGATCTTCTAGTGAAAGCCCAAAGAAATTAGCAAATCAATATTGAAAAGCTCAATGATAACTGAATCTTCAAATCGAACACAACGAACATCACGAATAATGAATCTTCCATTATTTCGGGGACTAATACTTCTACTTAGTTCATAGTGTAACTATATACCGCAAAAAAATGGTCTTTTGAGATAACAAAAAGTAGTCTTAAATAATGAATATTTATCACAAGTTATAAGTATTCGTCACAACTTTATTATTAGTGACAACATGTTGTTACTAATTAGTTGTCTCAATAACTCAGACACAAATAATATTTTTTACGATAAAAGTGGTCTCAAATGTGTATCAATATCTTTTGCAACAACTAGTTGTCTCTTAAAGTAGTCTTAAAATGGTCTCAAATATTTTTAGAGAGATTTGAACAAGTGGTCACAAATAACTTATTATTAGTGACCACAATTGTGGTCTCAAAAAATGTGATACAAAAGACATATTCTATTGTAGTGATAGTCAGTGTGAGCAAGACTAATCCTACATAGATCGGATCATTAAGCCTAGCTAAATACCACAATTGTAATAACTCAACTCGATCTGGAAAATCAAAGATTGAGATTTGCCTCGGAAACTTAAATTAAAAGACTTAATTAACTACTAAGATTGCAGTAGTAAAGAAAGGATTGAAGAAAGAAACAATTAAAGAGAGCATATTCTATGGAAAAAAAATAAATGGTTCCATAACTTTTTACTTTTTCGAATTTAGTTCTATAAGTTATTGTTTTTTCGATTTAGTCTCACATCTTTAGTAATTGCTCAATTTTGATTCAATTTTAACCCAATATTGACCAGCTGATCGGAAAAGGTCACGTGACATTCACTTGCCGGCGCGGTTTTTGGAATTCTGGCTAAAATTGTCCTATAACTTTTTACTTTTTCGAATTTAGTCCCATAAGTTATTATTTTTTCGATTTAGTCTCACATATCTAGTAATTGCTCGATTTTGGTATAATTTTGACCTAATATTGACCAGCTGACCGGAAAAGGTCACGTGACCTTCACATGCCGGCGCGGTTTTGGAAATTTCGGCGGCTTATGACACGTGTCGTCGGACTCCCGAGGTAGAATATTTTTTAATTTTTTTTTATTAGGAGATCATACATCAACAAATCATTTACCATGTTAGCTTATATTTTTATTTTGCCTGAATTGAATTAAACTCTAAAAATACAAATGCAAGGTAAGAAAATATAATATCTTATCGATCTAACCCTTAAATCAGAATCTGCATCCCTTCTTCTTCTTCTTCTTCTTCAGTTCGCGTTCTTCTACTAGAAAAAATCCTAACTTTTCTCTTCCAATCTTTTCTATTTGAAAGTCACGACTTCAACTCCTCCGAAATTGGAGAACACACGAAGATAAAGAACCATGTCCTAATCTAGGAATAGCTCGCGAAATAGCATTATGTGTGATTGTGGTTTGAATTTCCCCATTAAAACCTCTTGGAAAGAAAAAATGTTGGGCGTAGGTTCTACAACTGCTCGCGATACCCAGTATGATTTTTGGTTCTTACTTCAATTTTATTGGTTGATTCAAGGTTGAATTGAATTAATTGAAACATACTGAGTATAATTTTGGCAGAATGAAGATCATTGTACGAGTTTTAGGTGGATAGATGCACTTCTATGTGATAGAAGCAGGCACATAATAATAGGGCTCTTGCGAAGGCTTAACGAGAGAACGCTGAAAATGAGGCCCTGCATAATGCCCGCATGAATCTCGAAGAAATTATTTTCGTAAACGAGATAGAGAATGAGAGAATGAGCTACTTGTTAAAGAAAAAAGACAGGTGGATTTAAAGAACAAGGAGTTGGAGTCCATCAATAATGAATTGATAAAACATATAAATCAGGGGAATTTCCAAAACTGCGCCGGCACGTGAAGGTCACATGACCTTTTCCGGTCAGCTGGTCAACATTAGGTCAAAATTGGACCAAAATTGAGTAATTACTAGAGATGTGGGACTAAATCGAAAAAGCAATAACTTATGAGACTACATCCGAAAACGTAAAAGTTATGGGACCATTCCGGCCGGAATTTTCAAAAATGCACCGCACGTGAAGGTCACGTGACCTTTTCCGGTCAGTTGGTCAATATTGAATTAAAATTATACCAAAATTGAGGAATTACTAGATGTGTGAGACTAAATCGAATACACAATAACTTATGGGACTAAATCCGAAAAAGTAAAAAGTTATGGGATTATTTTGACCTTTTTCCCCATATTCTAGGAATCGATTTCGACTATGATTCACTAATGATTAATTACCCGAACAATTGGATCCTTAAATCGAATTCAATTTTTATTGGACGATCACAATACTAATTTATACCTCATCTCAGAAGAATAACATGTAGGCTAGGTACAAAGAATATCTGTCTCCGACTATATATGTTATATGTCGGACAAATTATAAAGATACGATACTAAATTGAGTTTTAAACTTTTTTCAAGACCAAATTGTACGAGTGAAAACAGGGCAAAACTAATTTTAGTCCCTATATGTCGTAAGCCTATTAAGAATCCCCCCCTCCTCCCTCTCAGTTATTGATTTATTAAGCCTATAAAAGTTTAAAAATTGACCAAATAATAAAAGTGACAATTAAAACGAACATATAAATAAAAATGTAGAACGGGTTCCAAATATTCAAACAACAATCATTAATTCATTGTATCTACTCTCTAGGCCTAGAATATATGTAAAACCTAACCAATCATAATTAAAACTAGGGATGCCAATCAGGTTAGCCCTACCGGTTTCGCGCTAAACCTAGCGGTTTTCGGGCTAAGCGTACTTTGGTTTAGTTGGTCCATTTTTTATCGGGCAAATAATATTGTGAATCTAACCCTAGCGGTTTTCGGCTAGTCGGACAATTATCGGGCTATAAGTTACATTTTTTAAAAACTTATATCTAAATTGAAAATTTACAAACTTATTTGATTGTGGCCTTCGAGCTCATTTAGGATTCGCAAGATCATGACACATATTATTAATAAGAATATGAATACGTCCAAGGTCAGGGGATCCAGATTCCAAAGCCTCCAAAACATTAACATTATTAAAACAAATTGAATATTCATAGTTATTGTAAGAAATATATGTTTATAAACATTGAAAAATGTTGTATCAAAAAGAGCATATCATCAAAATATAAATATTATTACCACATAACATTGAGTTCATGAAAAGAGGAAAACCTCATTAATATTATTTCAATATAACATCAATATATTTATCATCATGTACAACAAGTGCATAACAACATTACATTAATTAATGAAATATATAGACCAAAATAATATCAATTGATGCTAATCTCATCTAAATTATTAAATATGTGTGTGAATGTGTGTGTGTGAGTGTGTGTGTTAATCCAACTATTTAAGTGAACGATGACTTATAGTAACAATATACACACTCACCCTCCCGCCCCCCCTCCGCGCACACACACATGTATATATACTAGATTATCCTCGTGCGGTGCACGGTTTATAACTATAATAAGAATAAATAATAAGAAGGATATATTTATATAGTTATAATTATAATATAATAAAATCTTATAATCAATATATAATACTCCATCCGTCCCGCCCTAATTTACACATTTTCCTTTTTCGGCCATCCCACCCTATTTTGCACATCCCTAAAATGGAAAGAAATCTTATAATCTCCACCCTTCAAATCTCCACCTTCAATCTCCACCCTTGAAAAAGTCAACTAAAAAGTAAAAAGTAACTTCTTCTTAATATACGTACCGGAGTAGGTGTGCAAATTAAGTTGGGGCAGAGAGAGTAAGTGATAAGAAATTATATATTTATTAATAACAGAAAATGACAATAGAAAAAATATTAAAATATATAACTATGAGTAAGTTACGAAATATTTATATTTGTATTTCTTAAAAAATTGTATCAATAAATAAAATTAAGATTGACTTATTCCTGTTGTTGACAATGTACTATTCATGAAATGTATTAAAAGAATTCTTTCATTTGGGACTGATGAAGTATCATTTATTATTTTTTGAATAATAATGATCTCCTTTTTATTAATTTCTAACACTCATCACTTATTGATATAAATGACAATTTTTATGAGATACAAAAAAACATAAAGCATATGAAAAAAGGGCAGGGGTCATATATATAAGATGACGTTTATTTGGTAAAAAATATAGACTTGCACAAAAGTCGTATATGTCATTTAATTAGAAGATGTTTAAGCATTTTTTTAGGTCGCAGTTCAAATTTTACACTGTTTGATGCCATTCCGCTTGCAGAGATTTTTTTTTTTTTTTCGGAATTAGGGAAATATGTTACAGAATGATGAGAAATGACATCTTTGTGACACAACATCTATACTTAATATAACTCCCTCCATTTCATAAAGAATGTCATTTTAGACACTCTAAAAAATTTCACAATAAATGTCACTTTACCCAAAAAACTACAAATTTTCCAATATTATCTTAAATAGCCTACTTAATTTAGTTGATTATTCCTTATTTCACAAAACATACCAAATAAATACAAATCCTTAATTTCTCCAAAAATAGCTAAAATGACATTCTTTATGAAACGGAGGGAGTAACAAAATCCGCCGAAATTAGTAACTTTGAAGTTTTCCCTCCCAAAATCTATTACCAATTCTGGAAATCACAATTTTTGGTATATAAAATTCAACCCCAATATAAAACATAATTATTGGCATAACTTGCCATATATTAGCCTAAAATAAATAGAATAAAGTTATTTGGACTTATTCCGCCGGGGCCGAAGAAAACATATTTTTTTTAAATTAGCTTTTTTTTAATAAATTTATTGACTATTATTAATGAAAAATTATTTATGAAGACGGTAACTAAATTTTTAACATTACAAATATATCCACTGTCAATCCCATATTGCATTCCAGTCCCAATCATCAACATGACTTCCATGGAAGGATGCTAGAGTTATTCATACATTAAGAAAAATAAATATTCATACTAATATATATTTTAGTCTTTAATACTTTTCACTGCACTCTTTTTTCATTATCATATAATTTTTCATATCTTATTATTTATTTATTGTAATATTTTATTATATTAAAATTATATAAAAATATAAAAAATATTAATTTATTCATTTACACTTATAAACCGTGCATCGCACGAGGATACTACTAGTTGAGTATTATATTTGAATAACATTCATAAAAAAATGATATGTGGAAATAAGAAAGCTAATGCAAGTATGATAATGTTATTATTGTTACTATTTTTTTTTTCCAACTAACTTACAATTAGTTTGGACATATTTTTGAAAACAATAGTGATTGATCCTTACATATTTTGCATATATGTGACTAAAGGTAAAAAATTCCCGGAACTTTAGCTGTATTCTTGGAAAAAACTGAACAGAGTACTTTGGTAATATATTTTGGCAGATTACTTTGGTAATATATTTTGGCCGACTGTCATAAAAGTGTAGAAGATTCACAATTATCGCTAATCATTAGCATTTCTTTCCATATAAACGACGGTGATGTATGCCTTTCATATTAAATTTTGTTTACTTTGGTAGATAACCTAGGATAATTATATTTTATCAAACTTCATCTAATGTTTACTTTGGTAGAAATAAAAAATCGAGTTATCCTTCCGACCTGAAATAAACTGCTAAAATCTGAATAATACCTTATATAATAATTCAAGCCCCCCAAGATAGTTTACCCAATAGTTGGGATAAAATTAGGAAAATTACATTTTTATCCCTTACTACTCATTTATTTTGTAAAGTTATTATTAATAGGGACATTTAGATAATTTTACCATTATCCAAACCTCCATATATCACATAGTAAAGAGTGAATAATGATAGTTATATTTTACAGTAAACATTGAAAGTGGATAACAATTTACATCTTATCCTGTGGAGTCATCTTACTGGATCAGATAATTAACATATCTTTGTTTGTCAAGGTAATGGAGTCTAACGGTAAACATATTTGGCTAACTGACATAAAAGTGTAGAAGATTCATAATAATTGCTAATCATTAGCATGTATGTCTTTCATATAAAGGTAAACATAATTATCGTTGATCTTTAACCCAAATATCTTTCCAGATTTTAATTTTGGATATCTTCATCGATCTTTAACACACACACACACATATGATTTGTTTAGCACAAATTTCCATATAATGGCTGATTGACTATTTGAGTTGAATATTTGAGTTGGTTATTTAGAACATCTTTCCATATAAATCAAATATTTGACAATTTGGGCGGAAATTTTTGTTGATTAGATTGAAACTTAATATCTGGGATATAATCTCTTTAATTTTGGCAAAAGTTAAGCTGATCTACAACATGAAAAATCGTGTTTTATAAACAAATCGGTGCTTTAAAGAGTAAAACATTTTTTTTCAGAAATGGCAGGTGATTTGGGTGGGAAAACTCCTAAGTTGTTATATTAAGTAAGATATATATCCAACATTACATAAATATTTTTTTTTCTAAATATATATATACATTATTACAATAAATTACAATATATAAGAATTATTCGGGCTATTGAGCTAGCCCTAGCCCTAAGCGAGCTAGTCCTATAGGGCTTCGAGTTAATCAGGCCTCGGTGTAATCGGGCCATGTTAAACGGGTTGACATTATGATGAACCTAATCCTGCTCGATTTAGGACGATTTCAGGTTGGCCCTACAATTTCGAACTTTTCTAACATCCATAACTAAAACTGAAGGCAATGAATATTTAAAAAAAAAAAACACAAGGGATAACTAAAAAACAACTAAACAGATAAACCCGGAATCCTGAAGAAATCTTGATTCTTGATCCTTACTCTTGTTTCTCTTGCTTGCTCTTTATTAAAAATAATAACTGATTATATTCAATACAACCTTCAAAGGCATCTATTTATAGTTTAAGTGAGAAGATAGTGACCATAGGTTGGATTTGTTACAAAAAAATGCTGAAATAACAGGGGCTACTGCGCCACTCGACTGAGTGAAATAAGTCAATTCTCTACCAAGTGTGAAAATCTACGCAGAAGTCCTTCCAGCAACTTCCACTCGATAGAGTGAGCTCCTCTCACTCGACATAGTGCATCTCTCGGTACAACTGTCTCTCAACTTTGCCATTTAACTTATTTTCTTGCTCGTTTCTTATTTAAATTTCGCATTAATGGACCTTTGCCCTAAAATCACATATTTATCTACAAAACGATCACATGTGTCGTATGTCACAAGATAACACAATTAAACAAAAAATAATCAATTATACATGCAAATGCTAAAAATATATATAACAAACGTGTATCATCTCCTATTACAAATTTTGTTGCCTCATATTGCAACTATACTTGTGAAATATATTTGCATGAGCATTAGTATTAATGCATGTCCTTTATTATGTCATCTACGTTTTTTGCCATCTGATTTTTGTTTTTGTTTTGAATATAGTTGGCCATCATTACAGATATTAATTGAATTTTGAATCTAAAGCCATATATGTAGTGTGTGGTGGTCCTCCATTTAAGTAACACTTTTGGCAACAATTTTATCCATTTATAGTATTATTACAATTAAAGAAAGCACATTAAATGGTCCATATCAAACTTGTCTTTAACCAAAAGGCAGCTGCCTCGTAGGATTTGTTTCTAATTAAGCGTCGACAACCCAAAACTTGTCTCTGAAGGAATCCTACAACACATGGAATTCGAATATATACTTAATGGGATTTTTTCTACACAAAAATATGATGATTCAATTCAAAATATTTTAATACAATTTCATTAAATTAACGGGAGTTTTTCTAGACATACATATGATGATTCAATTCAAAACATTCGAATACAAATGTTTCACTAAATTCGTAAAAATATACTCCCTCCGTCCCGACCTAATTGTCCAATTTTGATTGGACACGAAGATTAAGAAAAATCAAATTTTGTGGAATCTTTGACTTTTTCAAAGGTGGAGATTAAAAGTAGAGATTTTGAGGGTGGAGATTGTGAGAGAATTTGTCATTTATGGGCTTGGACAATTAGCTTGGGACAAACAAATATGACAAGTTGGACAATTGGGCTGGGACGGAGGGAGTAATTCTTTTGTTTTTTTAATTGATCTTTTAAAAAAAAAAGTGGAAGAATTAAAAATTCAATTTTTTCCAGATATACCTCAGACTATCTCCTTTCTCTTACATCTATCTCAGATATAGGTTGAAAAGTAAAAAATACTTTATGAATGACAGAGGCAAAATTGAGAGAAATTATAAAAACTAACTAAAAGATCAATTAATTCGAAAAATCATTAAGAAGCTAAAATATCATTAAGAAGAAACGGAGGTAGATTACTGTTTTAACATATAGATTTTCAAACCAACATTATATAAGTTGAGCATGCGAGCCCAACGTGCTATCTTGGACTTCAGTTGTTACTCAAAGTGGAGAAAGCATGTGAATAGTACTTGCATGGGAAGGTTGTTACACAACGGTTATTGTCCAACAGTTTCGGATTGCTCACGTGTCATCATATAATTGGTAGAAGACGTCATCATGTAGACTTTGTGTTTCTTTATGAGTTGTGTTTGTTTGATAAATGATTTCTATACGAGGAAATACTCTTGCAGGTCCTGTCAGTGGCTTGTAACCTACTTTTTTACTTATTTAACTTTTTTCTTGATGAAATGCCCCAAAAGTAGTGTGTTTTTATTTTTAGCTTTGTTTTATTTTAGCTGTTGGATAAGTTGAACATGCTTGTGGCTCACAACCCAAATCTCGTGTACCATATATTGCTGTATCTCGTGTAAATCTCGTGTAGCATAGTGCAATGAATCTCGTGTAACTATAGTAATTATGCTTGTGTACAATTTTCGAAATCTCGTGTAACCCTCGTGTAATCCTCGTGTAACTAGTAAGTCTCGTGTAGCAAAAACCTCGTGTAACTAGTAAGTCTCGTGTAAGCCTTGTGTAAGTCTCGTGTAAATCTCGTGTACCAAAAACCTCGTGTAACTAGTAAGTCTCGTGTAAGTCTTGTATAAATCTCGTGTACATCTCTTGTAACACTCATGTACAAAAAAATCTCGTGTAAGTTGTAATCTCGTGTAACCTCGTGTAACACTCATGTACAGAAAAATCTCGTGTAAGTTGTAACTTCGTGTAATCTCGTGTAATCTCGTGTAACACTCATGTACAGAAAAATCTCGTGTAAGTTGTAACTTCGTGTAATCTCGTGTAACACTCATGTACAAAAAAATCTCACGTAAGTTGTAATCTCGTGTAACACTCATGTACAAAAAAATCTCGTGTAAGTTGTAATCTCGTGTAACACTCATGTACAGAAAAATCTCGTGTAAGTTGTAACTTCGTGTAATCTCGTGTAATCTCGTGTAACACTCATGTACAAAAAAATCTCGTGTAAGTTGTAATCTCGTGTAATCTTGTGTAACACTCATGTACAGAAAAATCTCGTGTAAGTTGTAATCTCGTGTAACACTCATGTACAGACAAATCTCGTGTAAGTTGTAACTTCGTGCAATCTCGTGTAACACTCATGTACAGAAAAATCTCGTGTAATCTCGTGTAACACTCATGTACAAAAAAATCTCGTGTAAGTTGTAATCTCGTGTAACACTCATGTACAGAAAAATCTCGTTGAAGTTGTAATCTCGTGTAACACTCATGTACAGAAAAATCTCGTGTAAGTTGTAACTTCGTGTAATCTCGTGTAACACTCATGTACAGAAAAATCTCGTTGAAGTTGTAATCTCGTGTAACACTCATGTACAGAAAAATCTCGTGCAAGTTGTAACTTCGTGTAATCTCGTGTAATTTCGTGTAACACTCATGTACAGAAAAATATCGTGTAAGTTGTAACTTCGTGTAATCTCGTGTAACTCATAGAAATCTCGTGTAAGCTGTAATCTCGTGTAAGTGAGGGGGTGACAAAAGAAAAGTGAAATGGGGTGGGTGAGATTACTTAAAAGGGTATATTGTAAGTAAAAAAGTGAGATAAGTAAAAAAGTGGGTTGACAAGCCCTGACAGGGGCACTGCAACTTTTTTCCCTTTCTATAAATAGGAGTAAGCACATGCCCATTGTAACTTTTGAATTCTCTCACTGCAGACTTGCAGTTTACATTTGTATCTCTCTCAATATGAATGAAACAGTTTAGCTTTTACTCTGCAACCTCTGTTATTACTTCTTTGATTAGATTAAGAGTAGGACAGATCAAATCAATACGATTTAATTTCTTTACATGGTATTACGAGCAAAGGTTTAAATCAAGTCAATTGAATCCTGAAATGGCAGCACGCGCACAATCTCATAAAAGAGATGAGGAATGGCCTACATTGGTAGCTGAAACAGCTGAAACAAGCAAGGTTAAGCTGATTATCACACATCAACAACAGAATCAAAGCGATCCAATGAATCTCTACGGATCAGACCAACCAGGAATGGTCATTGTGTCGAATTCATTAACAGGTACTAATATTCTGCCTTGGAGCAGATCTATAATGATCGCATTGTAAGCTGAAAATAAGCTTGGATTCATCAACGGACAAGTAAAAGCTCTTGAAGATGATGAAGAAGCATTTAAAAGATGGAAACGAGTTGACTCAATGGTTGTATCCTGGATTCTCAATGCATTTTCCAAGGAGATTGTTGATGCATTTATGTATACAAATTCGGCTAAAGAACTATGGGAGGATATTTCACAGAGATTCGGAGAATGTAATGGACCACAATTGTACCAGCTACAGAGGGACATTAGTAGTGTGAATCAAGGAACAAACTTTGTGATGGTATATTTCACAAAGCTTAAGAAACTATGGGACGAATTTGCTATTCTACTGCCAATTCCTAGTTGTTGATGTGGAGTATCGAAAGCAATGAATGACTATGACATGAATGCAAAATTGTTACACTTCTTAATGGGGTTGAATGAGTCGTTTGATGCAGTGCGAAACTGGATACTGATTACAGAGCCATTACCTTCAATTAACAAAGCTTATTCAATGATATTTAGGCAGAAAATACACAAACCACTACTTTCCTTGCCAAAAATTTGAAGTATTCATCTGGAAAAGGCATTGGTGGAAGAGGAAATAACAACACACATACATTTAGGAGAGGAAAACCATCTCAGAAGAAAACTAAAGAAGAAAAGGCTCTACTGAAATGCACTTATTGTGAAGGGTAGGGACATGAAGTGCAGAACTGTTTTTAGTTGGTTGGCTACCCCTACTGGTACAAAGGTAGCAAAGTGGAAAAGGGAAAGGCGTCAGCAAATATTGTGGAACAAGGCACTGGTTCTCACACTATGGACATACAGTAACTCATTGACTAACCACAAGTATCCGCTTACATTCAACAAGAGATTGCAAGATGCCTAAGCCTCAACAAGGACAACTCAACTAAAGCAAGTTCCTCATATGCACATTGCTGAACATGCAGGTATAAATGTTCAATATGCATTAACAATTGCTGGAACCATGGAAAGTGGAACATGGATATTTGATACTAGTGCGAGCAAGCACATGAATGACTTAACTCTTCTGAAAAACCTTGCACCAACCATGGAAAATATCCAAGTTTATTTGCTAGATGGAACTAGTAAATGGTTAATTACACTGGATCAGTCATACTTACCAAGGATTTAACACTTCATAATGTGTTATATGTGCCATGCTTCAAATATAACCTGCTATCTATTGCACAAGCCATCCAAGAGTCACACTAACAAGCTTTTTTCTTGCCTACCCACTGTATCTTTAGGACCAGCTGAGTAAGAGGACTCTGGCTGTTGGCAAACTCCAAGGAAGACTGTACATCCACAAAATTATTGTCCCCACCTCGAGCAATTGTTCCATCATCACTGAATCCTCTTTTGCTTGTACTGTTTTTTTTCCTATTTGGCATAGCAGACTAGAGCATGCTTCTTACTCTACTCTAGAGCATGTTAGGCAGATAAAGCCTCTTGTACAGGATATCAATAAAGTCTGTGACATGCCATTTGGCCAAACAAACACGTGTGTAATTTTCATTGAGTAAAATTAATACTAATGCTATTTTTGAATTATTGCACATTGATATTTAATGCCCCTATACTGAACCATCAGTTACAAACACTCCCTATTTCTTGAAAATTGTCGATGATTTTAGCCGCAGGACTTGGACCTATCTCATACAACATAAATCCCAAACAGTCCCTATTCTAAGAGACTTTCTTCTATTAGTTCAGAATCACTTCAACACTACTGTTAAAACCATCAGAACTGACAATGGGTCAGAATTCACTGGGGGATCTTGCCAAAAATTACTAGCCTCTCTTGGGATAATTCATAAAAAATCTTGTGTATACGCTCCCCAACAAAATGGGGTAGTGGAGAGAAAACATAGGCATCTTTTAAACGTTGTTAGTGCTCTTATGTTTGAATCTAAAGTACCTTCTCTATATTGGCCCTATGCCATTCTCACAGCTGCTCATCTCATAAATAGATTGCCTTCTGTTGTTCTCAAATGGAATACTCCTTATACCATTCTCTATTCCAAACCACCAGATTATTCACGCCTCAGATTTTTTGGCTGCATGGTTTTTTCCACGGATGTTCATCCACATAAACATAATTTTCTCCTTAAGAGCACATCAGTGTGTCTTCCTTGGATACTTAAGTGGTCAGAAGGCCTATAGAGTTCTTGATGTGGATACAAATCAGATTTTTGCTTCAAGAGATGTTGTTTTTATGGAAAATCTCTTCCCTTTTCACAACAACAACCCATCTCCATCACCAAGCCCACACATATTTCCATTATCTCTTAATGACCCTCCTACTGATTTTCCCCCACAAACTAAAAATAGTGGTGTTTCCACTAATGAGTGTCGTACCAATGCTCCTTCTCCTATCTTACGCAGCAGTCAATGGCAAACTCAACCTCCAAAGTAGCTTTCTTACTACATTACAAATATGGATGATGTTGAGTTACCAACAGCTACAAAGCCAGCTTACTCATGCATGGCAAACACAGGTTTCCTTTCTATATCAACCCCAACTTTGCCTCGCGATATGTCTATTTTATGGCAAACATCAGTGCCTATCAAGATCCATATACCTATCATCAAGCAAAAGGCAAACCCAGTAGGAAGAGGCCATGAAAAAGGAGATAACTTCCCTTGAAGAAAATCAGACTTGGGAGCTAGTTCCATTACCACCTAGAAAGCAAGCCATCGGCAGTAAATGGATTTATAAGACCAAGTTACATTCTGACGATAACATTGATAGATACAAAGCCAGATTAGTGGCCAAGGGATATCATCAAGTTCTTGGGGTAGACTATATGGACAACTTCTCTCCTGTAGCCAAACCAGTCACAATCAGATTACTTATATCTCTTGCAACAAAGTTTGATTGGCCCTTATGGAAATTGGATATCAACAATGCTTTCTTGCACGGGTTCCTTAATGAAGAAGTGTATATGTTTCCACTGGATGGCTACTCCAAAGCCCAACCTGGAATGGTATGCAAGCTACTTCGTAGTCTTTAAGGTTTGAAACAAGCGTCACGACAAATACTGAGTTTTGCTCTAAATTGCTTTCTTTTGGCTTCATTCAGTTTGCCCACGACCATTGTCTGTTCACATGGTGTCGCGGATCTGATTTCATGGCACTACTCGTCTATGTCGATGATGTTCTGCTCACAGGCACCAATCCTTCGACCATTACTGATCTCAAGGATTTTCTACACAAGGCTTTCACCATTAAAGACCATGAGCAGGCCACCTATTTCCTTGGTTTAGAGATCACCCGAGGGGCCAAAGGCACCTACATTAAACAATGCAAGTATATCCTGGATATACTAAAAGACACTAATTGTCTTGATAGTAAAGCGGCTTCGACTCCACTACCATCTGGGATAAAACTGCAAAAGTAAGTAGACACCCTCTTGGATGCTCCTGAGGTTTATGACGATTGATTGGTCGACTCCTTTATTTAAATTTCTCCAGGCCTGACATTGACAGGACTATTTTCTAACCCCTATCTAACGCAAGCGTATGGGTGTAGGTGTAGTAATGACAGTCAAGGTCGATTCCACAAGGAATAGGTTAGGTAGTTCGATACCCCAATTATCTAGGATTATCCTAACTAGATACTAAAATTTCAAGGTTTTTTTTTAACTAAATTAAAGAACTTAAACTACTTAACTATGACTTATTAGACAAAAAGATATTCCAATTGACAAGAAAGTATCCTAGGGATTCGATTTCAGGACTTACTTCAACGATGAATATGCTCAACTTATATACCTGTAAACCAGATTTTAGTGTTTATTAGGCGGCAGTCAAATAACCTAGCCCTTCTCTCGAAGCGACTAAATCGTAGATTAATTAAGATAATTACCCTCTCAAGTCAATTAATCCTAATAACTCCCAAAAGCTCATAAACAAATGCCTACACAGTCATAGACAACTACGCTCTATGTCGTACGTCTGATAACAATTCCCTCCACTCGAAGCGGAATTGTTAAACGAGATTACTAAACCTAGATGGCCAGTCTAAATTCAGTTAGAAACACAAACACAGAGATAAACACATAAATCAGAGTCTATAAATTAAAACATCATTCAAACATTGTTGTAAAAATCCCTACTTTCTAACCTTAGGACACGAATAGCTTAGCTACTCATGCCTAGTATCAATTTTATACAATATTCCATGGAAAACATCATAAAGAACAAAACTAGAAAAGAATCAACTAAACCCGAATGAATCGTCTTGTCGATCTTCGTCTTCTTCGTCCTCTAAGTCTTCTACTTCTTCTTTTACATGATATGAAAATATGGAGTGTCTAACCTTTAAATCGTAAGTTTTGGGACCTATTTATAGTTATGGATTGAAACCTTAAAAGATTAGGACAAAAAGCCCAACTTAAACCCAATTTGGAGTTCCAGAATGAATTTGACGCGGCCTTGAATGATCTTAACGCGCCCGCGTCGGACCACAGTGAACTCACCCCTGTGGCTGAATTTGACGCGGCCTTGAACGTGTCCGACGCGGCCTTGAATGGCAGCACTGAAGTCACCCCTATAGGCTGATTTCGACGCGGCCTTGAATGGCATGTGACACGGCCGCGTCACTTCTTGCCCCGAAATGGTGATTTTCTGTCTTTGGGCCCATCGCGGCCCATTTCGCATATTCTTGGTCTGTTTCGTCTCTAGTCCACCACATACTCAATATTTTGGCCTAAAATCAACAAAACTCCACAAAACACGTCAACTAGTCCAATGTAACCAATATAAGAAATTCTCGACCATATATGCATGCAAATGCTATAAATACACATCTAAAATTGACCTAAATGCACGCATACACGACGTGTATCAGACATCACCTTTGATGTACAAGAATTAAGTCAATACGTCAGTGCTCCATACACTACTCACTGGGATACTGCTATTCACGTGGTGAGATATCTAAAAGGGACACCTTCTCTTGGTCTTTTTTATCTCAATTCTTCTAACATTCAAGTTCAAGCTCACAGTGATTCTGATTGGGGGCCACGATATGGCCTTCATTAACCGAATATTGCATTTTTTTAGTAGACTGCCTCATATCGTGGAAGACGAAAAAATAAAATATGGTCTCTCGTTCATCTGCCAAGGCCGAGTACAGGGCCCTTGCGTCTACAGTCTGTGAGTTACTATGGGTTTCTTATATTGCAGCATATCTCTGTATTAAAATTACTAACCCTGTGACTTTGTATTGTGATAGTCGCACTGCTATCCACATCACCGAAATTCCTGTTTTCCACGAATGCACAAAGCATATTGAGATAGACTGTCATCTCATTCGTACTCACTATAAAAACGGTTTGTCAAGTTGTCTCATGTAGCCTCTGCATCGCAACTTGCTGATATTCTTACCAAATCTTTGGGTTCTTCACAGTTTCATACCCTCAAGAATTAGCTCGGTCTTCTTGATTCACATGTGCCAACTTGAAGGGGGGGATGTTAGAATAAGGAGCACATGAGCCCAACGTGCTATCTTGGACTTCAGTTGTTACTCAAAGAGGAGGAAGCGCGTGAATTGTACTTGCATGAGAAGGTTGTTACACAGCGGTTATTGTCCAACAGTTCTGGATTGCTCACGTGTCATCATATAATTGGTAGAAGACACATGCAGATTGTATGTTTCTTTATGAGTTGTGTTTGTTTGATAGCTGATTTCTAATAGGAGTAAGCACACGCCCGTTGTAACTTTTGAATTCTCTCAACTGCAGACTTACAGTTTACATTTGTATCTCTCTCAATATGAATGGAACGGTTTAGCTTTCACTCTGCAATCTGTGCTATTACTTCTTTGATTAGATTGAGAGTAGGATAGATCAAATCAATACAATTGGATTTCTTTACAGTGACTATAATTAAAATGTCCACCTAATGAGTTGAGCCAATATGAAAAAAAAAAAAAAAAAAAAAAAAAGAAGGGGAAACTTTTATTTCCTATCCAAACTATTGCAAGTTTTTTTATTTTTCCATCTCAACTATTTATTTGTTATGAACACTCTCCAAACCAATTAAATTTGGTTATTTGCCATCTACTATCAATTTCCGATGACATTTCGATTCTTACTTCTCATGCATGTTGCATGTGATATTCATCAACAAGATGAAATTTTTGCCCTTACAAATATCACATAAAGTACACAGTACATAAGAAGTAAGGATTCAAATATTCCGCTGAAAAATGGTTGTAGACGACAAATAGCACTACAAAAAAAGAATTTTTTTATATCACTTTTTGACACCACTTTTATGGTCACAAATATGTTATTTGCGATCGAGTTATAGAGACGATAATAAAATTGTGACAAATACTCATTATTTGAGAACATTTTACTTAAATTGTGACAAATACTCATTATTTGATATCACTTTTGATGGTCTCAAAAGATTCTTTTTCTTGTACTGTACTTAAATTTAATTAGTTTGGACTTGGAGGACAATCGTTAAACATAAATAGTTTATGTAGCAAACAAAAAACTGACTATAATTTGGATGAGAAATAAAAAATTCTCCGAGATAGGAAAAAATATACGCATAAAAAATTATATAAAGCATGTATCCTGATCAAATCACACAATTAGCCGCAACACTACAAAATAATCTTTTGAGATAACAAAAAGTAATCTCAAATAATGAGTATTTGTCGTTATTAATTAATCGTCTCAATAATTTTGAAATAAATAATATATTTGTGATACCCAAAAGTGATCTTAAATGCGTTTCAAATATTTTTTGCAAGAACTAGTAGTCTGTACGTAAAAGTAATCTTAAAATGATTTTAAATAATTTATAAAGAGATTTATAACAATAAATGGTCGCAAATAACTTATTATTAGTGGCTACAATTGTGGTATGAAAAAATGTGATACAAAAGACCCAATATTTACTCCAGTGCAAGATGGTGATAACAAGAAAACTCGAATTAATTAACTTATTTCAAAATTTGGTAATATATTTGTTAACTGGAAATAGAGAAGGGAAAAAAGATATAAAAGCTGAATTTGATAGCATGGAGAAAATATCTACCTGAATTTAATAGAATTTTGCGAAGAACATTTCTACAATAACAGGCTGGGTAATATATACAAATTAATTAATATAATACCTAGCTACATATATTGGAGAATAGAGAATCACAAGCAGAAAAGTTGCCACTTCTTAGCTTTGATCTCTTCTTCAATTGCTATTGCTATATATACACATTGATCATATATAAACATACACACTTCAATATTTTACTACCAAAAAATGATTTTCAAGATTATTTGTTCTTCCCCTCCAACACCTCTCTATTTCTTCCGCAATGTTCTTAGCATCCATGGATGCTCCAATAAGGCCACGTTTCGTGAACCCCACCGCGTATAGCTCATTTTCGCCTTTCCATCCATTCGGAAATGGACTTTTAGGGAAGCCATCTTTCTTAGAGAACATTTCACTTTCCTGTGGTGGACAGGGAAAATTATTCAATCAAACATCATGATCCTTAATTAGTACCTATTATATTTCGGGAATTTGATTTAGTTATATTACAGAAATGCAAATTTACCTTTAACCAAGATGGTACGTTGCTTTTGTAACCAGTTGCTAGTATTATTGCATCAAAATTTTGTGATGTTCCATCAACAAATTCAACATGTTGATGCCTTAGTTTCTTGATGCCAGGAACTACCTGCATTACAAGGCATCAGGATTTTAAGGGCAACACCGTGGATAATATAGTGGGAGGTAGACGGGTAGTTTAGGTTTTAAGTATATACGTACCTTGATATCTCCAGTTTTAATCTTGTTAACGGTTCCAACATCCAATACTGGGGTTTTCCCTGAGCGGGTCTTTAGCTGTAAGGGGCCTAATGTGGGCCTACCAATTCCAAAGCGGGCCGTATCTCCTATCATCACCCATGATAAAGCAAGCAACAAGCGGTCCACCAGCTGGACCGGCAACAACTTAAGCAACCACATTGAAACCCCGAAAGTTGATCTTCCCAGAATCTCTTTTGGTAGAATGTGAACCTGCACAAATTATCAAGAAACAAGGAATTAGATCAACTTTCTGTTCCCATGCAAAAAACGATACACACTAGACTAGACTTACAGCATCCCTGACGACAAGCGAAGGCCTGGCATCATGATTACAGAGATCCAATGCCACCTCCATACCCGAATTCCCACACCCCACCACAAGCACTTTCTTCCCTTTATAACCCTCCCCACTCTTATACCCACTCGCATGCACCACCGCTCCCCCAAACTCCGTCATCCCCTCAATCGCCGGCACCACCTCCTCCGCGTTCTCCCCCGTCGCCACTATCAGCCACTGGCACACATACTCCACCTCCTCCGTCGTCACCCTCCAGAACCCTACATTCCGGTCGAACTCCGCCGCCACCACTCTCTGGTTAAAGACAGGCCGTATGTCGAACTTGTCCGCGTACTTCTGTAAATACTCAACGAACTGCTGTTTTGAGGGGTACGTTGGGTAATTTTGAGGGAACTCCATGAATGGGAGCTCGCATAAGTGTTTGGGTAAGTGGAGTTTGAGGCGGTCGTAGGTTTTGTGCTGCCATAGAGAAGCTATGCAGTTGGATCTCTCTAGGATTAGAGAAGGGACCCCGCGCTGCTTCAGGCACGCTGCGGCGGCGAGGCCGGATGGGCCGGCGCCGATTATGAGCGGGCTTGGAACCCATATGCAGCGTTTGGAGGAGTTGAGGTTGAGAATGAAGGAGAGGTCGTTAGCAGTTTTGGCCTCTGTTTCTGTTAAGTAATCGCCCATGTTAGTCAGAGAAACAAGTGATTTTGGAGAGACAAGGAAACTAAGAAGTGAGAGTGAACATATGCAAATGAATCGGGAGTGGGACATATATATATAGTGTGTGTGTTGTGTGTGTTGTGTGTGGAGGGATCAATAACACGGACCAACTACCAAAGTTTCTTATCAATTTAGAGTTTTGGGAAAAAAAGTTTCTTATCAATTTAGAGTTTTTGTGAAAAAATTCATTTTTAATCTTGTATGTATGTACTTAGGAGTTCAAAAAAAAGGTTTGTATATTTCGGAATTTTAGTTTTGATTCACTATATTTCAAAAAATGTTCAATTTAATGACACCAGACGTCGATGGTCATTAATTGTGTTACATGTGACCCAATAAATTGGAGATTTTGGGTCAAATGGCTAATATTGCAGTTATGAATTCAGGTGTATATATAATAATCAAATAAACTCAAAATGACGAGTTATTTCCCTCTATAAAGTCAAACGCTGATGTCGATTTAGATTTTTGTATTTTTGAATTGGTGTGTTGATTTAATTACTTAGCAAGTACAATTGAATTCATACTGTCACATTGCTTTTTTACCTGAAATAACCAATTTATTGGGTCACATGCGGCAAAATTAGTGGCCACCGACGTCTGATGTCTTTAAATTAGACATTTTTTTAAACATAGTGAATTAAAATTGAAATTTTGGAACATACAAATTTTTTCTTGAACAAGTCCTAACATACAGGACTAAAAATATTTTTTTCCCAGAAATAAAGGCTTCTTTTGGTTCGTGTTTGATTTTGTTTCGATTATGATTATATTTAAAATGTATAATTATTATATTTTAAAATAGGGTTAAAAATTTAAATCAACCTGAACTATGCGAGTTTTGGCACTTAAGTACCTAAACAATTTTTTTTTACCGATTGCACCCCGAAGTACACGAATTCAACAACTTGCAACCTCCGGCCATTTTTTCCGGCCAAAATTAAATCACGTGATCTGCACATGCTTATTTGGGGTTCAGTTGATATTGTAATGATTTCTGGGGCCTTTTTGTAAAAAAATAAAATTAAGAATTAGGACCCAAACATAATTACACCTAAACTTATTTTATACCCTAATTTACCACTCTGTAAAAAAATTCTGAACTCCAACTCTCAAAGCGGCGCCCCATTTTGAAACCCTAACTCCGACCTGTTTTCCGGCAATCCCTCCGCTCATCGTCCTCAACTGGTGCGCGAACTACAATGGTCACGATTCTTCACTTCAAGATAGCGATTACAATGGCCACCAAAGTTATAATACACAATACCCTGGTTCGTTTTTTGGCCCGTATCAGCTCAACTTCGAGAATTCTTATTCTGACTGCTAGAGCTGCATTACCCAGTCTACGGATGTCCGCAAACGGTCGCACATCGGCGGATCTAGCCATTCTCAAAACTGGCAACCATTTTCAAGCTGTCCGAATAAAGGAAAAATCAATTAAACTGGTACAATAACATAAATTAAAAAACATTTGCAAAATGCCGTCCGTTTATTCCTTTGAAAGCTAATTCAAGAATAACAAGAAAAAGAGAATCGTTGATGATGATATGTTATGTGCAACCACTTCAAAGTCTCATAATAAGAACACCCCATTTTTTTCCCGGCTACACAACAACACCAAAACAGAGAAAGAACAAAATTAGGGCTTACCCGATAACGGTCGGAACACCGCAACTGCAATTCAAGTTCATCTCCCTCACCTTTCTGCAAATTCTGGGTCGCGACTCCTCTCACCTTTTTGCAAATTCTGGGTCGCGACTTTGGAGGAGAGAAGAGGCAAAATATATAAATTAGGGTATATAATAAGTTTAGGTGTAATTATGTTTGGGTCCCAATTCTTATTTTTTATTTTTTACAAAAAGGCCCCAGAAATCATTATAATATCAACTGAACCCCAAATAAGCATGTGCAGGTCACGTGATTTAATTTTGGCCGGAAAAAATGGCCGGAGGTTGCAAGTTGTCGAATTCGTGTACTTTGGGGTGCAATCAGTGAAAAAAAAATTGTTTAGGTACTTAAGTGTCAAAACTCGCATAGTTCAGGTTGATTTAAATTTTTAACCCTTTAAAATAAATTATCGGATTTGAGTTGATTTAAGTAAAAATCAAATTAATATAATTTGTTTATTTTAGTTTCAGATTTCTCTCAATATATTTTTCATCTTAATTTTTCTGGTCGAAAATTTTAGACTATGAGACTACTTATTGAGTTTGCGTGAATAGTCTGACACTTAGAGGGTATGTTTATTCACGGGTTTGCCTGTCCAAATAGAGGACATATCGAACCAAATTTATATTTGGACTGGGGACTTACTGTTAGGATCTATTGGTCCACTTAGATTCAATCATACTAGTAGTGCTCTCGTCTCACGGACATATAAAATTTAATATATTTTTATTACGCACAAAGTATAAAGTTATGATTTTTGTTATTCAAAGTTTTATTGTCATGGTTAAATATAATTTTTTATATATGATTATTTTTTTTTTTTTTTTTTTGTAATAAATATTAGCACGTCTTAGCTCAAGTTCAGGTTACCACCATAGGTTGAGGCAGATTGATCCAAAATTTCATTGGACAAAAAATTATTGAGTCCACCCAGGCCTTCTAAGAAAAGTGTGTGTTGTGTTTGGTACTTTATCAAGGACTTATAGATGTATGAGAAGATATAGATGACACATAAAATAAGTTTCAAGAAAAATAATAATATGATATGCATTAACAGAAAACACAAAAATAATAATTAAAAGAAAAAATAGGGGAAATAAAATTCAATGTTTTACGATGTAAGAATTTGAAGAGTCATTGTTATCCGTATCACTCGACTAGTTTTTACTTAATATGCAAATCATAATTGCTTATCCCCTAATGCTCTGTTTAGTTTGACAAACAGAGATGAGTTAATTATTTAGGCTAATGAGATAACTCACTTGGATAAGATACAAATTGTTACCCACTTCCAATGGTTACTATAACATATAACATCCTGGATAAGGATATTAACCATCCTTACTCGCCTTTTACTATGTGATATATGAAGGTTTGGATAAGAGTGATATTACCTAAAGATCCCTCTTAATAAATAAGTTTGCAAAAGAAATGAGTAGTAAGAGATAGAAATATAATTTTGCTAATGTTATCTTAAGTATTGGGTAAATTATCCTAGGGGGAGAGCGTAGATTGTCCGGATTTTAACATTTTATCCAGGGTCGAAAGGCTAACCCGACTTTTTTATTTTCACCAAGGTAAACGCTGATGAAGCTAGATAAAATGTTACTATTTTATGTTATCTACCAAAGTAGACGGAGCTTAAGAAAAAAGAAATTGTCATTTTCTAGAATCAGAGTTACCATGACAACCTTTCCACTATTCTTGACATATTTTAAAATAAATATTAAATACATGTCGTTGTTTATTGCGGTTTCAAAGTTGTCTATAAAATCTTTAGTGTTACCCCTAATTAGAGCATATTAGAGGTTCATAAAATCTATTATTGTTAATTGTATATTTTTTCATTAATTACATTGACATTTTATATTTATGTTGCACTTTCATAGAGGTGGCAATTCGAGTTGCCCAATCTTGCTCGAACTGACGTGTTTGATGTTCTAGCCCAAAGTTTCATCTGGTAAAATAGTTAAGAGCTTCCTATTACATTTTGGTCAAACCGCCCACGGCCCGTCGGATTATTATTCCATCATTTGGGCCCAACTATACTTCGGGATCAGATTCTTATGGCTCAACAAACATAGAATGTCGGGTGGGCTGAACTGATTTTGCCACCTCTATATACTCTACTCATAATTTATTAAATAAAGATTATTATTGCAAAAAAATGTTTTCACAAATTAGAAAATAAGTTCTTCTGTTTTTTTTTTGGGGGGGAGGGGGGAAAGTGTGGGGGAAGATCTACTATTTTGGCGCTGATTTCTTTTTTATATACTTATAGATATAAGATTCGTGCATTACATGTTTAGAAAGTTTATGTTTGTTAATTGTACATTTTTTCTATTAATTACTTTGACTTTTTATATTTCTGTTACATATCCTTAGATGTGACAATTTGAGTGGCCTAGACGAGCTCGAACCCACGTGCCAATGTCATGTTTCGGCTGGGTTGGACAGGCCTGAAATTCCATCGGACCGAAAATGAGAGTTAAGCCCCCACCCGCCCTCCTATACACTATATTTGGTTTGATAGACCCGTGGTCCTTCGAGCTATTAGCTCATTTGTCGGGCCTAATTATATACTTCGAATTTAGATTCTTGTGGCCCAACCTGCATAGAATGTTGGTAGGAACGGGATGATTTTGTTACCTCTACATAGTCTACTCATAATTGATTAATATAAAGATTATTATTGCTAAAACAATCTTGAATTAAAAAGTGATTTTGGTAGGAAAAATCAACCCCTATTATTTTGGATCGGTGATGGTTGTACTTAATATGTATAATTCTTGTACTTTAAAATAAATTATCGATTTCGGATTGATTTGGGTCAGAATTGAATTAATATATTATGTTCGTTTCCGGTTAGTTTGATATACTCTCAATATTTTAGACTATATTTATTGGGTTTAGGTGAATAGCCTGTTATTTACGGAGTTGTCCATTCGGATAGAGGACAAGTCGACTCAGATTTGTATTTGGACTGAAACTTTAAGTTAGGATCTCTCAATCTATTTAAATCCAAGTATATTCTACCATCTTCCTTTATGCGCTCATTACAAAATATTTTTTTATTCTGTTTTTCATTATTTCTCCAGAATAATGATCGCACCTTTTATAAATTCCACCATATTTCATCATATAACAAATATAAAATTTATATCATCATTTAAATTCACACGTCCTAGGATTTGTGTGCCACAGCTTAATCCATAAACAAAGCAAAATACCCAATTGGAATAACCCACACTTACTTTTGGATGTGAGACTAAACTTTTTTTTTTTTTTTTTTTTTTTTGAGAAGTATATATATACACGGGTCGGCGAACTAACACGCAAATAACCAGAAAACTTATGTGATTTTAAGTTATCGCAAAATCAGACGTAACCATTTTCCTTTTAGAAGTGAGACACTCACTCGAATCACAGAGCCAACATATTACCTACAACAGATTATTTTTTGTGACACAGTTTTTTTTAACGACGGTTGTTATCTCTAATAAATACTTCCTCCGTCCCACTTAATTTTGCAAGGCTGATTAGATATGAATGATAAAAAGAATTTGCTTTTGTTTTTAAGTTGACTTTGTTAAAGGTGTATTTTAAGGGTGGAGGTTGTGAGAAAAAATTTATTTTTAAGAGTGTACAAAGTTAAGTGGGACAGAGGGAAAAGACAAATGTGCAAATTTAAGTGGGACGGAGGGAGTAGTTTTTATGGCGACTTATTGCCACAAAATACTGTATAAATTATTTAAAGTCATTCTTAGACTTTTTTTAAAAATAACTTGTTCTTGTAAAAAATGCATGATACTCACTCGAGACTGTCGTTCAAACAATATTATTTGCAATCGAATTATTAAGATAATTAATTAATGCGATATATTCTTTCTAATAATATAATTGTGAAATACAACTTCCTATTGTCCCCAAAAAAGTCGTTTTCCTAGCAATGATGGTTCTATGTTTTTGTTGGGCATTCGTGGTAAAGCTCCACATATTCAATAGTTTGTCTTGATTTATTTTCATTGAGATTTTGGACATTTTTGTAAATTATCCGAACTCAATTTATTTTCCGTTTGGGCTGTAACACATCAGTCACCATTCGACTATGGGAAATGGGCATCATAAGTAAGGCCCAAAAATAAAAACATATCAACGCCGAACATTAAATTAGCAATATATTTTTCTCTTCTTTTTTAATTAAAAGAAATATTATAATTTTGTTCATGGGAATATGGATATACGATAAAGCTCTATTAATCAATATTTAGTGGTTGTTAACTTATTTGTTTTAAATGGAAAGCAAATTTATTGATGATTGCTAGAATCAGCATCACTGATTGACAAAGAAAATGAGATCATACGAAAGTAATCACTAAGACTTTGGCGAATTGAGTTAAACTAGGAGCTATATAATTTTTGTCCTGACGTATCCAATACAATTTGCGACCGTAGAAAGAAGAGAGTATAAGCTTAATTTAGATACGCATGCAAACACATGCACAATCTGCATTAGCTCATTGAAGCAAAAATAGTGGTTGTTAAGTTGATATAAGTGATTCTGCCATAACTCAAAATCTCTATGATCACTACAAGGAAACTACAAAATTCTAACTGAACACAAATTTCTTGTAATTTTAAAATTCTAACGGCAAAATGAATTGTTGAAATCTTCCAATGACAAAAGGAATCATTGTAAATAATTCCAATGAATAGCCGTTGAAATAACTGTCGGTAAAAAATTCAACGTAAGAGATTCCGTTAGAATTGTCGTTGTAATCATTGTTGCATTGGGATTTAATTGTTGGAATAAGAATTCCAACGATCACTTTTTCAACGGCTCAAAACCGTTGAAATTGAAATTTCAACGGAAATTTACCATAGTCCAATTGTCTTTGTGTCGTTGGAATTTGACAGTTTTCATGTAGTGGATTATGTGGTTATTGGCGGGTTAGTTTCATAAACTGTATATATGATACTTTTAAAAAACCAATTATATTGTGGAAGTATTTCTAAAAAATATAATAGCAGTTAGGAATTTATCCTCAAGAAGTCACAACAATATCACTCACACACTTTATTAAACAAGTGGTGATCTCTTCCAATACAAACTCCAAAATTAAAACAGAAAAACAATCACAGAACAAGAGAGTTACGTGGTTCGGCAATTGCCTACATCCACGGCCCAGGAGGAGTTTCACTAGATCAAATATGAGTTACAAATTTGAAATACAATCAAGAGTTTGAGCTCAAAAACTAAGGCTCTTCTTCCTCTCTTGATCTCTCTTCTATCTCACTCTAGAATGACAATTGAATGGAATCTCAAGTAACAAAATAACTTCCACAACTAAATAATCCAGCTGGAATAAGTTTGAAACAGAAAACCGAGATTGAAAAACCAAAACTGCTCTCAAGTAACTTCTTCAGAAAGCGACTCAAAACAACAACGGACGATTCATAAAACGACAATGGATTTGCAACGGTTTTGACAGTTAATTTTGTTACAAACCGTTGTCTTTCTTATTTTCCAGAATCTAAGTTTTCTGAACTGCTTTTCTTCATCTGCTTTCTTCCAACACTTTTCTTTAGTTTTAATCTTTAAATGTGAACAGCTTCGATGCTCAATGTTTAGACAAAACATCCTATTTCAACATTCTCCACCTTGGCTAAACATTTAGCCACACAAACAACAATTCAACCCCTTGTATAGCAATCCTCCACTTAACCTCTCACAGCTCTTAATTCAAGAGTTGTTCTTCTAACTCATCTGAGATATTTGAACCAGCTGCATACAATATCTGAATTTGTTTGCAGCTAATGTTTTAGTCAACATATCTAAAGCATTATCTTCAGTTCCAATCTTTTCCAAAACAACAGTCCCTTTTTCTGCTATATCTCTCACAAAATGAAGTCTAACATCTATGTGCTTACTTCTTTCATGAAATACCCGGTGTTTTGCCAGATGTAATGCACTCTGGGAATCATAAAACACTCTCACTAATTTCTGAACAACTCCAAACTCTTCCAGGATGCCCCTTAACCAGATTGCCTCTTTTACTGCCTCTGCAACAGCAATATATTCAGCTTCTGTGGTTGACAAAGCAACCACAGACTGCAACATTGATCTCCAACTTATTGCTAAGTGAAAATATATCCAGATTGAGATTTCCTTGAATCTAGATTTGCTACATAATCTGAGTCACTGTATCCCTGCAGAACATCACATCCATCACCACCAATTAATTTCTTAAACAAAATACCAACACTGCTTGAACCCCTTAAGTATCTGAGTACCCATTTTAAAGCTTCCTGGATCAGCCATATATCTTCTAGTTACACTTATTGCATGTGCAACATCAGGCCTGGTACAAATCATTGTGTACATTATACTTTCTACTGCATTTGCATAAGAAATTTTACTTATTTCAACTGCTTCTTGCTTTGTCTTTGGTTTCTGTAACTCAGACAACTTATAATGCTGCCCTAGTGGCACTGACACACTCCTGGCTTCATGCATATTGAACCTCTGCAATACTTTCTGTATGTAATCTTTCTGATGTAGCCACAGAACCCCACTAGTCCTATTCCTTTCTATGTCCATCCCAAGTATCCTCTTTGCATTTCCAAGAACCTTCATATCAAATACACTATGTAACTCACCCTTTAGATATTTGATTTCATCTTTACTCTTACTTGCAACCAGCATGTCATCCACATAAAGTAACAGAAAAACCAATACACCTTTCTCAGCAAATTTTAAGTACACACAACTATCATACTTAGACCTAACATATCCAATTCTTCTCATATGTGTGTCAAATTTTATATACACTGTCTTGGACTTTGCTTAAGTCCATACAGAGATTTTTTCAGAAGACAAACTTTGTTCTCACTCCCTGGCATAACAAATCCTTCTGGCTGAGACATATAAATTTTCTCCTTTAAATCTCCATGTAAAAATGTTGTTTTTACATCTAACTGTTCAAGCTCCAGGTCAAATTGAGTTGCCAAAGCTAGTAGTATTCTGATTGAGCAGTGTTTAACAACTGGAGAGAAAATTTCGTTGTAATCTATTCCTCCCCTCTGAGTAAAATCTCTTGCTACTAGTCTAGCTTTAAACCTGACAGATTCAGTATGAGTTATCTCTACTTTTCTCTTGAAAATCCATTTACAGCTAACTAGTTTTTGCTTTTATGGTCTGTCAAATAGAATCCAAGATTTATTCTTCTCCAGTGAGTCAACCTCTTCTCTCATAGCTAATATCCACGTATCTCTGTCACTACTCATCATTGCCTCTTTATAATCTCTTGGATCATTACAATCAATATCTTCAGCTGCAACAAGAGCATATGATGTAAGATAATCATTAGCATATCTTGTAGATTTCTTTACAGTCCTGTCTTCTCTGTCCCTTACCAGCTGATAGTTCCTCAAACCATCATTTGGACTTTTTTGTTGTTCTTCCTCAGAATCTTCTGATGATTCCTGTTCAACCTCTGACAATGGCTCTACCTGAGCTGGTAATTTGTCTCCTACTAATTCTGAAACCACCTTCACCCTCTGATTTTCTTTGAGAGGCATAATATTTTCTCTGAATACTACATCTCTGCTGATCATGATCCTTCCAGCACCAGACTTTGTACTCCATAATCTATATCCCTTCACCCCAGGAGGATACCCAAGCATCACACATTTTACTGCTCTTGCTTCTAACTTATCCTGTTTAACATGTGAATATGCGCTACATCCAAATGTTCTGAGATGTGAATAGGATGGTGACTTTCCTGTCCATTTCTTTTCAGGTGTTAACTGATCATTTGCTACTGCTGGACATCTGTTGATAAGATATGCAGCAGTAGAAGCTGCTTCCCCCCAAAACCTTTTATCCAGACCAGAACTGGACAACATACACCTTATCCTTTCAAGTATTGTCCTATTCATTCTTTCCACTACACCATTTTGTTGTGGATTTGCTGGTACAGTTCTGTGCCTTTTTATGCCTTTGTCACTGCAAAATTTACTGAATTATTCTGATAAGAATTCTAATCCATTGTCAGTTCTTAAACACTTGACCTTGACATTCTTCTCATTCTCTACCTCATTGCACCAACTTTTGAACTTGTCAAATGCTTCAGCTTTGTTCTTTAACATATAGATCCAGAGATTTCTTGAGAAGTCATCAATCAAGCTTAAGAAGTATTTTCCTCCTCCAAGAGTTTGAACTCTTGAAGGACCCCACAGGTCAGCATGAATGTATTCCAAAACCATGGTTGAGTTGTGTTTTCCCACTGGATAAGACTGCTTCTTGTTTTTACCCAGTATACAGTCTTCACACACCATTTGTGAGACACTATCTTCTTTGTAGTCAATCAAGTTTTGTTTTGCAAGTTGAGTTAATCCACTTACACTGACATGTCCTAGTCTGGCATGCCAAAGCTTGTTACTATCCTTGACTACATTTTCAGATTCACCAATTACTGCAGTGCCAACTAAATAATAGAGACTGGATCTTCTTATCCCTTTCAACACCACTTTGAAATCCTTTATTATATCTAACTGGCCATTTTCAGATTTGAAACTGCACCCTCTCTTCTCCAAAGTTCCCAGACTAACAAGATTTCTCTTAAGCTGTGGTATATATCTAACATCCTTCAAGATTATTACAGAACCATCATGCACTTTGACCATTATATCACCTATTCCTTTAACTGAACATGATTGGTCATTTCCAAGCATGACTATTCCAGATTCTTGTTCTTTAAAATCTTTAAACCATTCTAGATTTGGACTCATATGAAAACTACATCCAGAATCCAAAATCCAGTTTTGTTCAGTCTTAAATTCAGAAATGTTAAGTACCTGAGGTTCTTCTTCTGCAGCTTCAACCACCTCTGCTGAGCTTGAGGCTTGAGTTCCTTTTTGAGCCTGTTTCTTCTTCCACTCAAAATAATCCTTCTTCAGATGGCCAGGTCTCTTGCAAAAATGGCACTTCCTTGTTTCCTTGTGACCAAATAGTTTTCCCTTATTGTTTCCTGATTTCTTGGATTGATCATTGGTCTGGTTTTGCTTCCACTTCGGATTCTTGCCTTTCTTTATACTTAACCCTTCTCCTTCACCATCTGTCTTGTCTTGACTGAGCTTTTGCATTTCCTTTGCTCTTAGAGCTGATTGCACTTATGTTAATATAATATTGGAATCCCTTCCATACAACATTGCATCCCTCAGATGATCATAGGATTGTGGCAAGGAGTTTATCAGCAAAATGGCCTTGTCTTCATCATTCATTTGGACATCAATGGCCTCTAAATCATCAAGAGTCTTGTTAAAATCGTCCAATTGATCCTCCACTGATTTTTCTTCAGAAAACTTATAAGAGAACAGTTTTTGTTTTAGATATAACCTGTTTGCAATGGATTTAACCATAAACAGGTTATCCAGTTTCTGTATCACATCAGAAGCACTCTTTTCTTTGGATACTTCCCTCAATACTTTGTCAGATAAATAAAGAATTAATAAGTTGTGAGCCTTCTCCAACATATCCAACTTTTGAGCCTCCTCCATCTTTTCTGGAAAAGCTTTCTCCCCCTTCAATGCTGCACCAAGTCCTTGTTGAATCAACAGTGCTTTTACTTTGATCTTCCATAATCCGTAGTCATTCTTCCCATTGAATTTTTTATGTCTCAATCTTTGAAATGGACATTGTTGATGATCAAGAATTGATCTCCTCTATGGAAGTTCCCACAAACGGCGCCACTTATTAGGAATTGATCCTCAAGAAGTCACAACAATATCACTCACACACTTTATCAAACAAGTGGTGATCTCTTCCAATACAAACTCCAAAATTAAAACAAAAAAAACAATCACAGAACAAGAGAGTTACGTGGTTTGGCAATTGCCTACATCCACGGACCAGGAGGAGTTTCACTAGATCAAATATGAGTTACAAATTTGAAATACAATCAAGAGTTTGAGCTCAAAAACTAAGGCTCTTCTTCCTCTCTTGATCTCTCTTCTATCTCACTCTAGAATGACAATTGAATGGAATCTCAAGTAACAAAATAACTTCCTCAACTAAATAATCCAGCTAGAATAAGTTTGAAACAGAAAACCGAGCTTGAAAAACCAAAACTGCTCTAAACTAACTGCTTCAGAAAGTGATTCAAAACAACAACGAACGATTCATAAAACGACAACGGATTTGCAACGGTTTTGACAGTTAATTTTGTTACAAACCGTTGTCTTTCTTATTTTCCAGAATCTAAGTTTTCTGAACTGCTTTTCTTCTTCTGCTTTCTTCCAACACTTTTCTTCAACTTTAATTTAATCTTTAAATGTGAACAGCTTTGATGCTCAATTTTTTAGACAAAACATCCCTTTCAACAATAACAATAATAAATAATAACAATTATAGAAAATCTTATTTAATAATAAAGTCAATTCGCCTAATCACTCGGTTTCCCACTTGAATGTATTTTTTAAAAACAGTATTGTTATAATCGAACCGCTGATTAAAGTGGTCTCATTACTGTTTGGCGATTCAACCGGTCAGACCAATTCAATTGACGGTCTAACCGAAAAATTAGTAGTCACCATTTGTAACTACTTAAAAATATGGATGTTTTTAATAAAACTTAGTAATTTATAATCCATAAACTTAAAGTTCAAAATCTCGCTCCAACCATGACAAATAATAAGTAACTTATTACAATTCTATAAACTCATAAACAAAAGAAAATCTATAAATGAAATAAAAACAAAATAATCAAGAAAACTTAAAAAAAAAACATAAAAAAAATGAAAAATGGGAATAATCGTTTTTTTTCCCATTTTTCCGATTCACCAGTTTTTCCTGGTTCAGTCCGATTTTTCTCAGTTGAACCATAAACATAGTTCAATAGGATAGTTCGGACCTATCAAAGCACCGATTCCCGGTTAAACCGACCGATCCGGTTCTAACAACATTGCTAAATAGTAATAGAAATTATAATTATGTAGTGTCTTATATTGTGGATGCATTTTTAATAATCATAACAAACGTATCCAAAGTGTTCAATTTTATTGAAACAAAACCAAATTCCTTCAATCTTGCAGCGTAACCTCAGGCATGATTTATTCTTCTGTATTTATAACACAATTATTATAACTATTTAAATATAAATCCCTCCATTCTCGCAAGAATAAGTAACTATTTTTTCAATTTTACTAGAAAAGAAAAATATCCATCATACCAAATCCCTTCAATCTGGCAGCATAATCTTAGACATGATTCATTTTGTAGTATTTATAACATAACTATTGTAGCTACCGACATAAAAATCTTATAAATCCCTTCTTTCTCGCAAGAAACAAACTATCATAGCTCATCAAATATAAACGACATGTCTTCGACTGGTGATGATGTCAACAAGTGGTGATGGAGATTTCGAACAAAGGTTGTCGATGCTGGAGAGAAGATGTCGAGGACAATGGTGGGTGATTTCGCATAAAAGGGTCATTAGATTGGAGAGATGATGTTGATGGTGGCGGTGATTGTGATTGATCGGCGATGGTGGTGATTAAGTATGCCGCTGATTCGTTGACGACAAATTTATGCTGATAAATTCCGACACCATTCTCGATGCCGAGATGGCTGGATCCGCAGGTCGAAGGTGGATTGAAGTCATGACAGATTTAGCTGAATGGAGGAACAAGGGTTTCCAGAGACCATCACTAGGCAGCTCCTGGATTGAATTGATCAAGATGTCTTGATCTTTCAGTGATCTGTGGGCTGTAGATATGGGTCTGGATATCTAAGCCTTGGTCTATGGTTGATTTGTCTAAGTTGGAGTGTAATGTGACATTTTAGATCTGCTACGGAGAGATGGAAGGTGTAGGGGGGATAGAGAACATTTGAGAACTATCTTAATATTATGTTTGGTCCCAAACCCAAAAAGGTTGGCTCAAACCCAAAGCCAAACCCAGGTTTGTTTGGTCGGTTCCCCGAATATCCCCCAATCCCTTCTACTTAATATCAATCACAATTCTCAATACTACTTTAATCTCTAAACCAATCATCAATTAACAACTTCTTACATACATCACATCACATTTTACAATTAATTAATATCTCCAACACTATAACCATTTTCACAACCAACCAAACAATCAATCAATCACAAATCTCAATACTACTTTAATCATTAAATTATTCATCAATAACTACAACCACTTTTACAACCAACCAAATAAATACCACAATTTAACTTCCCCAGCCACTTTCTCAACCACTTTTTCTAGTCAACAGTGTCTCAGCCACCCCCAACCTCAACCAAACATACCCATAGTTTGATATAAATCCTAATACTAGCAATATATAAATAAATAGAGAGAGAGAGAGAGAGAGAGATAGAGAGAGAGTAATGGGGTTTTTAGTTGATTCTTAATTAACTAATGAGCTAATGCAGAAATTAAACAATAAATTACGAAAGTGTTCTACTGATGATATAATGAATCCCAACCCTTAATCTTATCTCCCCCTAGTTCATACTACCCTGTGATAGATGCAATTATTAATCAAATTTAACCATAAAACTCCTACCCCGAGGTTAGCAACAAGCTCTGCTAACCCCGTTATCTCTTATGTTTAACTAATCAAAACAAGTTATTTGATTAGTCTATCCAATTGACTGACCTCAGAATAAGCTCTCTGGATCCCATTAACCGGACGCCTAGAGTACTAGGATAACGGGATAGACACGGTGTGGGCCTCGTAAGCCCGGACCCGTTCAGACCGAGCTATATACTACCCTAGAGATATCACTCACTATTCGCTACTAAGTGGCTATAGGTTCGTAACAATTACGGATTATGATCATAAACTAGCGTTACTTATGCAATTATAATCCTAGGTGATCAATCTAGCACATAAACACATAAGCATTGAAGGACAAATAAATAGTATAACAACATTTTAAGGAATCAATCATTTAACCATTACTGTAAATACCACAATATAATAAAACTAGGGTTCGACTCGACTAAGGACTAAAATAACCTACTAGCCACTCATGGCGGTGACAAAAGACATATTACAATTCATAAACGAAATAACTAAAAGGAAAGAAAAACCTGAAGAACTGTCGATCTTGATTGCTCGTCTCCTTCAGAATCATCTCAATGTTACTCTCTCTTCCAGTATGAATCAATTTTTCGGACTTTCTGATTTCTTTATAGAGAAAATCTCAAGTTGGGGTAGTTTTGGGCTCAAAATAAAAAATCTTGTGGCCTAAGTATTAAATAAGCCGACTAAGCAGGCCGCGGCCGCGCAACTTGGACATACTTTTTTTACTCCGTTTACTTTGATTTGGCCACGGCCGCGCACTTGGGTCGCGGTCGCGGGTAGCTTTTCCTCATTTTTGCACATTTTTCCTTCATTTGACTTCCCGGACTTCGTTCCTTTATCGTATATCTGGCGAGTACAAATACTTGGCCTTATATTGCCTAATTAGCTCAAAACGAAATCACAAGCGTCAAATGATCCAAAGATATAAAACAAGCCAATCATGATCAATTATACACGCAAACATTCTTAAAACGACACTTAAGTGCATGTATAAACGTGTGCACCACCATAGTGTATGTAAAATTATTATGGCAGCCAACATATTTATATATAGTAGTTTATTTTAATGGAATAACATGCAATAACATTTACTGTAAATGGACTGGTGGAGACTTTGATGGTGGGATTGGGACGTCTGAGAGGGGACTTGAAAGTATTGGGATCACGTGTAGAGTGTAGATGATCAGAAAGGAAGTTCAATACGATCTCTCTATTTTTGTTCATCGAGAGAGTATGATTATAAGTAAAAAGACAAAAGATATTTGTTTATTTTTCTTTTTCTCGTTTTGTTGCTAATATATTTGTTTTTTTTTTTTAAATTAAACACACATGACACAAAGACATCACACCCAATATAACAAAATCATGGTGAGCTGGGTAGACGTGTAATTTTACAAGCGTCATACATACATTATAAGCTAGTAATATGGAATCGAAGATTAGAGTATGAAACACTACAAATGTATCACTATACTATCAATTTTTAAGGATATTAATTTATTTATTTTTATTAAGCGCATACACATCACAAAGTACCGTTACAGGTTTGTTGCAATTTTGGGGGCATTTTGAAGTTTTCAGGGTTATAATTTTCTTTTTAATTTAGTTTTGTTGTGTTAAAATGTGATCAATTAGGTTGATGTGTTTTTTTATGATGTGTAATTATGGTTTAAAATATAAGTTAAAAATACATTACACATAAGAAAGTACGTGCAACGTCAACTAAGTCGCCAATTTCCCCAATTTTTGTCGGCATATGTTGGCCACAAATTAATTTCGATCAAGTCATCAATTCCTGGTAAAAATTGGACTAATAGTGAGCAATTAATTAAATTATGGGATTAAATTGAAAAAGTAAAAAAATTATGGGTGAAAATCGGTAGAAGTAGAAATTTATGGACAACTTATGATTTAGAGGGCGTTTGGCTAAGCTTATAGGCTACTCAAAACATCTTATAAGATGTTTGAGAGCTTATAAGTTCTTGAAATATGTTTGGCAAAATAAGATGTTAAACAATTTATAAGATTGAAAAATAAGCTCTTAGAGCTTATAAGCTAAAAATTAATAATAACTACTTCGACTTCATCTTATTATTTAAGATCTTATTATAAATTAGACTCAAATTCCACGTACTACACACACTTCATCAAACTACACACTTTTTACATACACTACACGCACTTCACACACATCTTTCACATACACTACACACATTTCACAAACACCACATATAGTGCACACACTTCACACACACCACACGCGCTATACACATTTCACACATCAAAACACACAATACACACACTTTGCACACTAACCGAAATGTGTGTTTGATAGTGGCTTGCAAACCATTTCACAAATTCATAGCTAAATCACTTTATTCAGTTGCAAGTTTATAAACTCATTTATCCAAAAATTTTATTAACTTATAAGCTCTTGAGAAATTACATATTATAAGCTATTTAACAACTTATAAGATGATTGAACTTATAAGATGTTTGAAATAAGCTTAGTCAAATACCCTCTTATTCCCAATTATTTTGGGGCTTATAAGCTTTAAGAGCTTATTTTTACATCTTATAAGTTGTTGACAACTTATTTTGCCAAAAAAAATTCAAGAGCTTATAAAATCTCAAACATCTTATAAGATATTCCGAGGAGCTTATAAGCTTAGCCAGACACCCTCTAAGTAGTTAGACTGTTATGGATCTAACATTTCCGTTTCTTATTCCATTATAAAATAATTGCGTGTTTTTGCAATTTTTATAATACTTATTTTTTCTTACCTTATATTACTATTCTATTTTATATAGAGTTTTGGAGCCAACTTCTAATAAGATTCCTCAAATAAGCTATAAGATATAAGCACAACACATACTTGAGGATATTGCTTTACAAAGTGTATCAAGTCCACGACCTACTCCTCTTAGTAATGGCACCAATGAGGAATATGAAGTTTCAATAACTAACACCTTCATCTGTTAATATAAGTTTATTCAAAGTAATCAATTTGAGTGAGGAGGAGTCTAAGAAAGAGGTCACATGATATTAAAGATAATTTCTGATGAAAGATGTATATGAATTTGATAAAACATGGTAATGAGTAAATTATATTGTCAACAAATTCTTTTTGTGTTGGATGTAAGGTGAGTGTAGTTGCCTAAAATGAAAGTACCACCTCAAGCTTTGCTTGATTTATTTGCTAACGACAGTAGAAAGAGCAAGCATTTCTAGAGTACATTCTCTCATATATCAATATGTTTGTCTTTACATCCCTACGAGGGAAGGTTTTGTCATATACATGTAATACAGTTTTGTTCTACAGATTAAATATTTGAAACTAATATATTTTATAATTATATTTTTTTTTTTTTAAATGTCTCCTAATTTAAGAATAAAGAAAAAATCCTCACATCCCCTAAGGTAACTCAAACCCAGAACCAAAGGTCTAGGTAATGGATGCTCTCACCACTTGAGCTATCCAACTTCGTCCTTTAATTATCAAATTCATATTACCTAATTTTACTTCTTTAATAATAGACTGAGGAACGAAATAAATAATTTACATGCAGAAATTGTCACTGAAAGATTTTGTTGAATGAAAATGATTCTTTTTGTTGAAAATTTAGAATGGTTGGACAAAAGATGCAAAGGATATGCAAAAGGGATGGCGATGCAAGGAGATACAATATTTGGAGATTTTGATGTGTCGTTTTAGAGTAGAGATATTTTAGTGGAAACTCAATATGGCCAATTGCAACATGCCGATGAATTAAACCCATCTTATCTTGGATGGCAAAATCCCCTTCTTTTTTTTTTTTTTTATGGAGAGGACGGTTATATTGAAGGCATCTCGTACTCAGATGTGCGACTGCAAATTTCTAGTTGAGAAGAATGGTAACTATTAGGGAATACTTTCATATCATTTTTACGAAAGGAAAATAGTTTCTCAATCGTGTTGTTATCTAGAAGACTATTTCAGCAAGTGTTGATGGTTTGTAATTTTGTTAGTACACATCCTAAATAGCTTCGTATGGGATGTATAGGGTTTGTCGAATGTTTTGGTCCGCATTGACACTGTTTTTTTTTTTTTTTTGTGCACGAGGTAAATGATATAGTATGACCACTGTCTTCTACAAGAGTGGCTAAATACATGAATTAGAATTATCTAGGATTCAATGGCGATATTGATTGCGTTGGATACCAGACTTTGTTCATAACTTTGAGCTGCAATGTTAAGCGGCAAATTTACAAGAATTTTGCAGAGTAGGGGACTTAATCTTGAAGATAGGACATATATTGTTTGTAGTATATTTGAAATGAAATTGGACAATTTAATAAAAGATTTATGTTAAAATAATTTTTTTGAAAAACTTAAAGCAAGTAAAAGTCAGTGTTGAAAGTTCGCATTATTTATTGTTGATTTGTATATATTAGTTTGACTATGCTGATAATATATTTAGTGATCAGACTACTTAGTTAAATATTAATTTCTTTTTGCAGTTGTATACATTATTGCAATCCCCGAAAAGTAGTTGATCAACTGTACTATAATGTTGTCCTTATATGTAGGGCATAAAATAGAATGCACAAAACGAACTTTCATTTTTTGTCTTGGATCCATTAGCTTTCTCTAATACAATTCAACAAAAATATATGATACTTAATATGTATATTTATACTTATTTGTATTATCATATATCTATTTACCAAAAGTAAAATATATTTAAAATTATTATGTAATGTTATAATATTAGATTTATGAAATATCTCGTAATCGTGCATTCAGGGGTGTTTTACAATATAAACGACTTTAAATTTTATTAGCCATATGGTACACATTTATTTGTGGTATTGCATTTATATGTTATTCACTTTTAATTTAAACATGACTGTGAAAAAGTGTTTGTTGTTTTTTTTCTAATTGCTTAGGCTTCATTTTTCTCTCTTTTTATTTGATCCAAAAAATTAATCAACATTTGTAAGTGTATTGGATGTTCTAAAACAATGTATTAGTGGGTTATATTAATGCTGGTTTTCGATAATTGGTTATGTATTTATCATGGAATACACAATGATATTTTGGAGATCAACCAAGCAAACTCTTATAGTTACATACCTTAACCATTTATGGATCATTATTCTAAATGAAGTAGTTCGTGAGGGTATTTGGTTAAGACCTATTGTCATACATATTCAAATAAGTAATAACTTGTATTTATGAAGACAATACAACTTATATCGAGTATATAAAATTATGCTACACCATGTGACAATATGAGACATTATCACAAAAGTTTTCTACAGTCAACAATAACAAGATTTCCTCAAGGTTCAAGTAACTCAAGTAAGTTATGAAGATAATGTGGCAAATTTGTTCACCAAGTCATTGTTCAAGTCTATCTTTGAGAAACGTGTGGAATACAACTAGGATGCATAGACTTTTTGGACTCCTCAGATAGATTTGCGTTTTGGGCGTCAGTTGTAGACTTTAGGGGAGTCTCAACATACGTGGGTTGCACTAGTTTTTTTTTTTTTTCCTTCGACCACTATTTATTTTTCCAACTGAGTGTTATATCTTGATAAGGTTTTTAACGCAGCTATATACATCCACTACAACAAAAAAATAACTTGTGATACTTTTTTTAAGACCACAATTATGGTCACGAATTATAAGACGTTATTTATTACCACTTGTTGTCACAAAACTCTCTACAAATTATTTGTGACCATTTTTAGACAACTTTAGAGACAACTAGTTGTTACAAAAAAAATTATTTGAGCGCATAAAGGTCAAAATCAGGAACAATGTACAACTACACCGGACATACCTGGGCATAACAGTCGGAAATAACAGCCCTCTTACAAACAACAAACAAATAATCGGTTTCCTGAGTCCCTTTGAAATTAAATATGTTGTGCGCCAACCAAGTACACGGCGCATAAAAGAGCGATGCAGCGTGTCTTCCCTATAATAGAGCCCTGCTTCTCCTTCTTGATCCACTTATTTTCATTGAGAATTATCGCCATGTCCCTTCTCAAATCCAGCCACCGTTTAATCTCGTCCCATAGTGTACCACTGAAACTACACTTAAAGAAAAGGTAATTAATTGATTATGCACATGAGTTACAAAACACACACCTAACATCAATGTCGAGGTACGGCAGATGATCCTTGGTGAGCAATCTGTCCCGTAGACAAAACCAAGAAAATGTGTACTTAGTGGGTATGAAATCCTTTCGAACAATTGCGAACTTGAACTGCTTACACTACAAGAAAAATTAGTTTTCTAGAAACTTGAAAGGGTCCTTACAACTTATTTGTTAATACATTTGATCTATTATGACATTTACATAAAGTGTCATCTATTCCAGTGTAGTTATAGGTCATCATCTATTGATACACTTTGAAGTGTCATGTTAAGATAGTTCTTCCTACGCATAATTAAATATAATTCTTTCCAATAATTCTTATCAATACAATATGAAGTGCCTTAATAGATTTATGTAGTGGTCATTTCCGTTAGTTGGGGTTACAATAACAAATGCCTTGATATTATTATTATTATTATTATTATTATTATTATTATTATTATTATTATTATTATTATTATTATTATTATTATTATTATCATTATTATTATTATTATTATTATATTATTATTATTATTATTATTATTATTATTATTATTATCATTATCATTATTATTATTATTATTATTATTATTATTATTATTATTATTATTATTATTATTATTATTACAACAACAACAAAAAGTGGCCGAATCAATGTACAATGATTAATTGCACCAATAAAAATTCGATTAAAGTACAAATTGATGTTACACATTTGTATTACATCTTCAATCATGATAAACTCGGAGAAATTTATAAGACAGGATTCGACAATACACACTTATGCTATTACAAGTTCATCTCACGAGGGTGAACACAAGTTATTGAAACTGGTGACCATGTTCCAAAAAAAAAAGGAAAATAGTGGCCAAGTTTGTGGTCAGTGCATATAAGGCCTTGTTTCCATACAAGACAATGCTAAAGATGGTAACTGATAGGTTACCTATAAGGCCTTGTTTCCATACAGGGAGTTAAGTAGAAGGATGCTAGCTGTGGTTAAATCTTCTTATACTTTTTTCCTACGCTGCTTCTTGCTGCTGAAGAGTCGAGATGCAGTCTTCAAAACTTTGCTCATGATCTTCTTAGATACTAAATTTCCTCTGAAGTTTCTCATGTATTGATGACCCTCGTTCACGTTTATTAGTTTAAGATAGCTCTGAGTATTAACTACACTACCACCATATCTGCTTCTCATTGTTTGAGAGCTTTTGGGCCAAAAACTATTTACATTGGACAAAAAAAGAGACGATGTCACTCTACAAATCCACACACAGAGAAAAATAGGGAGAGAGAGAGAGAGATGTATTTGTATAATGACATAAAGTAGACATAGCTGCCAGGAAAACTAGTCACCTGAAATGATTAAAAATTCACAACTCCGCAAACAATCAATAGAATCACATTATCCACATAGCATTCATGATCATCAAATTTCATAATGATATAGAAGGTATAAAGACATCTGGTATGTCTTCCTATAGTTTCCTTAGGAACTATAATTTTTAGATATTTTTCTATACATCACAGAACTTCAATTTCTTATCTTATTTGAAATGCAACCACCAAACTAGCATGAATGTACACCTGAATTCCCCCTGAACTTTTCTTTTTTCTTTGTTTAGAGAAAAATTACACATACAATAATAACTTATAATTTGTTTATTTCAAATCAATAACAAATATGCAAAGTAGATATAATACTCAATTCAGTCTAATATTCATCAACTGATAACTCTTATTTTCACCTGATAATATTATGTATTTCTTTCTACAAACATTGAACAATAATAGTCACTAAATTTAAATACATTATTAAACATGTCTTAAGTATTTTTTATACCAATTAATCTTTTACCTACATATGTCTCTGAATAACGTTACCATATGAATGCATTTGATGTACCTATGATTCAGTGGTTTCAATTCTCATTCTACAATAGAACTTAAAAATATGACCATAAACATGAAACCTCACTTCATGGAGTACTCTCTGTTCCAAACCACAGAAAAAGGGAAGATGTAAAGAGACTCCATCCTAGTTTCAAGTATGAATACCTACAAGTTTCACACTTTCATTCAGAATTTTTGATTTAAACATAAAGAGGATGTTGAACCTTGGGAAAATTAAAGTGGAGTTTAGTATTACTCACTTCAGGGATCATATGCTCATATAACAAGACCAACCTTCAACCACAGAAACATATATTCAATAAAGTAATCGCTGGAGGTCTATCCTGGCTATATACCTCCGCAGTGGCACTTCATAATCACGTAGAACCTTCATCAACTGTTTCTCCTGATTACCAACATAAAACCAAATAAATAACTAATCTCATCGACAATGTGACCAAATCAAAGTAAGTGCATATTTCTCTACATACTGAAAAGATCTTGACAAAAAGTTGGTGGTGCATGTTTCGTAATTTCTTTTTAGTGAAGCAAAGTCACACAATAAAGTATACCCATTAGGCATATTAAAAATCATGATCAGCAAAAAGAACATAAAATTCATTAATTTCACAGAAATCATTTTTATGATATTCGCCACGGACCCTCTATTTCATATCATGTTCTAGTAGTTAGCAAAAATTGATTAAAGTGTGTCTTGAATTATTATAGAGAAACATTAGAAGCTACAATTTTGTTACTGCAATGAATTTTCAATATGACAATAACTTATGATAATTTTTAACTATTATAGTGATGTTGATGGTAATTATCAAAGCATAAAAATCAATATTCATATTCATAGGATGAACAAAAGCACTTCTCCTTCCAAAAAACACAACACAATATAGGACTTCACATAAATAGAGAAGTGAAAGTTTCGCACTTAACTCAAATTAACACTCAAGAAAATGAAAAAAAAAATAATAATAACAACAATTATCAACAATTTCATATAATTGACAATTTGAGATATTTTTCATCACCTAGCAACAAAAAAGGTCCATGGTGTGATGGCTTGATCCTCATAGGCCATATTCCTCACGGTAAACATCAGCAACCCCTTCCCCCCGCTAAAGCTTTATCCTTCAATTCAAGAATAATTCATCATTCATCCCCTTTAATGTACCAACTGCAATTGGAAGTGCCATGCTTAGATGGAACAATATATGTAAATTATGTATCTGAAACTAAAGAGCAAGTACCTTCAATTTAGCAATTTTGCAAGTTCCAATTTCTAAGAGATCTTACTTGTCAGGACCGATTATTACAGAATTGTTTTAGGTTATGAGACAAGTATAAGATAGTCAGATAACTTTCATCCATATGATCCATCAATCTAATGTAAGATCAAGAATCTTAATATGCCCATGTAAAGGAATGAAAACATCGATATATTCCATATATACGCGGTGCTGAGTATCCTAAAAGATTAAGTTCAATTCGTGATCTCAAGATAAATGGATTCCTATGTACACCAGTCCATATTGCATATGCAACATTCTCAGTTATATCATAGGGTGTCACACACTTACAAACATTTGAAGGAACAACAAACATAACGAACTATAATGAAACCATGCTCACTTCCCAAAAACTTCTAACTTGATCTTCTTGGACATTTCCATGCTTTACTTGACAAAAACCATCTCTGCCACTAGTACCAATAAACAATCTGATGTGTTAAAAAATTGACATTTAAAAGATTACTACTTAAAAGGAGGCATATGAGCAAGGGTCACCCCGTTAATTAACAGTAAGATTGCAAAATCAAATATTTTGAAGTTTCTAAAGACCCACCCTTGCTTCAGTCAGAATAAGTTCGCGATTGAAGAATATCACATAAGGTGTCTCAAATTAAGATAAGCAATCCAAGAATTGCATGACCAATTGACAAGAACAGTAGTTCAATCTTCTTATGAAGGGACGAGGAAGTGTCAATAAGCAAAATAAAGGAGATCAATCGAAGAAAGGGAGAATAAAACCTAGTACATCGTCAACAGTGAGATTCTTACACTTTATAATATCAAATTTGTGCGCGAGATAAAGCAACCCAGAGAGAAGGAGGTATGGAGAAAAAAATTAGCACCTCATCAAGGAGATTTCGTAAACAGCGAATTCAAACCCCTGAAATAAATTACACAATATTAATTTTGTGTGAGATGAAGAAACCTATAAAGAGAAGAGAGACTGAGAGTACCTGTCCCTAAATTATGATTTCTCATAATTCACCAATAGGGTTACCGAAGATGCGTTTTGTATAATAGACGGAAACTGCTTGGACTCGCAGAGGAAGAACACTGAAAATGTGCTATGTCACTTGAACCGCTTTGCGGACTGAAACTGCTTGGACCCGGAGAGGAAGAATTGGACTCTGTAGGAATTTCTATTGTGTATTTGTTTTGGTAGGCAAGTATTTTAATTTTTTTCTGAAAGATCAATATTATACAATTAATAAATTACAAAAGATACAATAATATGAAAAAAATTATAAAGAAATCTGGGGTGATTGTATCTATTTGGATAAGAAGTTGAAATGGAGTGTTTACTTAGTTATTTTATTAGGGATTTAATTTTGATTAAATTAACATAATATTGAATTTTTAATTAAGGTTTGAAATCTAAAACAATATATATTTAATTTCAGTATTATTCCTAACAATTTCATAGTAGTCAAAAACCTTTTTTTGGTGGAATTAATTTAATTGATGAAGCTTGAAGAGTTATTTGAGAATTTTTTTTTTTTTTTTTTATTCTGAAAAGAGTTTATATAAGAATATCTTTATATTTCTTTATATATAAGCTTACTAGGCGGATTCGAGTTAGACCTTATCGTTTTGGACCTTATGAAATTGACCCGCATAATTTGACACTCCTATTCTCCATATATAAGTAAATAAATAAATAAATAAATAAATAAATAATAATAATGATGATGATGATGATGATGATGATGATGATGATGATGATGATGATGATGATGATTAACAAATATTAAACTCTGTCATTTCTTCAGAGCAAAAATTCAAATATAAAATATTGTGGTTGCGTTTTATATAACTTGAGCAACTAAAATAAGTAAACAAAACGTTAAACGAACATTAAAAAGAAAAGATGGACATTGGAGAAATTACGTCAAATTTTTTTAAGTATCTATCAAGGCACTTGACTTGTGTCTCATTTGAATTATGTTAAGGCACTAAGTCTGTAGTGCCTTAATAGTGTTGTAATTAGTGTATTAATAAGTACTTCATAATCTAATGTGTAGATAGTGAATCTATTAAGGCATTTGCTTCAAAGTGTCATTAAATTAATATAGTAATAGGCTATTATTCTAGTAGTGTTAGCTGCCTTTGGCCGGAATAATTTATAAAATTGCCCCGTAATACTCTTAAATGAGGCAGCCCACTTGCGTAGCGTGTGAATGGCCTCAAAATGGGAGTCAAACTCGACAATGAATCTGTCCCGAATACGAACGATACTCTATACCGAAGGTGAATCGTCATACTTGGGGACCTAATTTCATATACCTATCCCATCAAGGTAGAAACTGCTCACCCACTTGATCCACAAGGTGTACTTTTTTGAGTGAATGTCCCATACAATCCATACCAACAAAGCATCGTTCCAAGATTGCAAATCTCGGAAGCACAACACACTTTCCTCTTCGGAAACAAACATCACTCCATGCAACAAACGGCTTATAAATCCCTCAAAGGAACAATCTGCAAATACGGTAGATTTTTCTCGATATATTAGCCTTTTTGGCAAGGAAAAATCGATAACCACAAGCAATCGACACCTACTACAACATCCCATAGTAGCTCGTTGTACTCGACATAAGAATAAGAACATGCAGTCTAAGCATTAACACACGATGCAATCATGTCCACAAGAGGTGCATAGTGATGAATTATAAGTATTTGGGAGTCAAGTGGAATACCTAAATATCTCACCAGCAGCTCCCCACATGGGTACTTGAAAATATCGAGGATCTCCTCCAATTCACGCCCCTGCAACCCTGTTGTAAAAATGTTGGACTTATTGGCACTAGCAGCAAGCCTGTAATGGACTTTAAATGTCTCAAGGTAGTCCTTGAGCACTCAGACCGACCAAATGTCCCAACGGGAAAATAACATTAGGTCATCAGCGAAAGCGAGGTGAGTGATCTCAAACTTTTGGCATTTTAAATGAAAATTGAAATCGGACCTGGAGATCTTATTTTTCAGCAGTCGAGAGAAATACTCCAAGCAAATCACAAAAAATGGGAGATCAGGTCCCCTTATTGCAGCCCCCTTACCGTCCCTTGAAAAAACTGTGTAATTCTCTGATGATGGCAATAGAGAAAGTTTCTGATGAGACAAGTTCGATGATCTAATCAATAAATTGGATTGGGAAGTCGAACTTTTGAAACATCCTCAAGGAAATTCCACGACACTGAATTATATGTCTTCTTGATGTCGACTTTGATGGTGCATCTAGGAGAATTCCTGGCCCTAGCATATTATCATATAATTTCTTAGATAAGGAACATGTTATCCATAACTGACATTCCACTCCAATTAATGCCAGCTAATTGGGACTAATGATCAAATCAAGAACAGAGGCAAGCCTGCAACTAAGAATTTTCAAGATTCCCTTGTACATAACATTGCAACAAGCAATGGGCCGGTAATTATTTATTGTGGAACAATGGGTAACCTTTGGAACAAGGTAATGGTCATATGATTGATTTTCTTTAAGAGTTTTACGGAGGAGAAGAACTCTAACACTGTAGAAATAAAGTTGTTGCCCACCGTCCCCGAAGCTTTCTTGAAAAAATGGGCAGAGTAACTGTCGAGCTCGGGTGCCTTATCATCCCCAATGGCATACAACACATTCTTAATCTCGGAATCAGAAATTGGGCAAATAAGTAGCTTTCTAACCAGCCCCCAAAATCGGCCACTCTCAAGAGCCTGTAGTTGGGCAGGCTGACACATGTTCTCCGTCCTATATAGGTCAGAATAAAAATGCACAAACTCCTTTGCAACCTCCACATACGAGGTGGTGAGTGTGACAACAATAATATGGTTCCTCTTGACATTGCGCTTGACTAAGAAATGAAAGAGTTTTGTGTTCCTATCCGATTTGTTTAGATATGAACACTTAGATTTTGCACAAAGAAATGGCACTCGGCTTCAGCAAGAAAAATAGATTTCTTACGAAGCTCTCCCACTTGGTTCACTAAGACATCGTCCTCTGGATTACTTTGAAGTTGAAGTTAGGCCTGCTTAAGGTCCTCTGTAGTAGTTTATGCCCGATAAGAAATATGCCTAAAATGCGTTCGGTTGAACGCCTTCAAGAATGCTTAAGTCCCTTCAATTTCTTGCACACTATAAATTGATTAGTCCTAATGAAATTCTGCCTTCAACAATCTGAAATAACCCGTGAAAAACCGAGGTGCTCGTTCCATATATTGAAGAATTTAAATGGCTTGGGTCCAAAACGAGCAGGGGGAATCTGACCAAATGATGCAAATCGGAGAATGGTCTGAAAACGACCCTGAGGCTAAGGATTTAGTTGTACATGTCAGTCGGGAGGAACTCAACACATGGTTGGTCATAATACGGTCAAGCTTTAACCAAAATTTTCTTATTGCTCCACGTATAGAAATATCCCTCAAAAGGTGGGTCATTAATGCCAAAATTCACAAAGAAATCTTAAAAGTCTTGAAGATAATAATTATCGGGTTCGTCCCCCAAAAATTTTCATCGGCTTGTCTCACAATGTTAAAATCACCCAAGATAATCCCTTTGGTAGCAAGATTCATGTTCAACCTATCAAGATGTTCCCAAAGAGATCGTTGGTCCAACGCAAATTACAAACCATAAACAGAAGTAACATGAAAAACAAGTTCTAACCTTGCAAAGGACACGTCAATGGATGGCCTACAATGATGTGGCCAAGCACGTCGCATCCAGCTTTATAGGTTGTCAAATAACAAGGATCCTCACACCCTGCTGCATTTCAAAATTATTCACAAATTCCCACCTCGCGAATTTATTCGGCAATATAAACTTGAGCTTCTTCAAGTTCAACTTCGTGTGTAACATACTTATCATATTTACTTGATGATCTTATGATAAGACGCTTGACCTCATCCTGCTTTAGATTCCAATTAAGGCCTCTAAAATTCCAAGTTGCGATAATCATTGTGGGTTGTGGGTGAGAAACCCCCAACTACCATACTGTGCGTCTCCAACCTCATCATTGGTGCTTTCCCGTAATCCAAAGCCAAGGGAAACAGTGGACTTGTCTCTTCGAAGTTAGCTGAATCATCCACCAGTGGGTGGGAATTGGTAGGATGGGCAGCCTGCCCAATTCCGTATTCCTCCGACGGGTGACAAAGGTGAAAGGTTGCTCCTCCTCAACATCATCAAGGCATACATGATCATTAGTAACGGGGAAACTTGGGCCTACACTGGACAGGTTGTTAGCTTGCCTAGCACTAGGCTGCCTAAATCTATCTCTGGCGCATGCATTGTCATAATAGTAGCTGTTGGTTTGTAAACTGCCTTAGCAGTTTGCCGGTTCAGTCCCTTACTCGCACCATTACTCCTTGGTTTTCTCGGTGGACACTTGCCCAACTCATGGCGAAAAAATCCGCACACAATGCAATAAGACGACATAAATTCACAAATAACTTCTTGCATAACAAGATTACCTTGTGGGAGCTTGAAAACTACTTCCCGGACAAGCTCGTTGGAAGCATCCACTTTGACATAAATGCGAGCATATGATAGTCGCTGCTTTGGGTATGTAAGCATGTTCATCGGGATTGGCCTCCCAATTGAACTACCAATCTTGCTAAGGGCCCTCTTATTCCAACATTCAAGTGGCAAGTTCGGCAATTGAATCCAACAGTGGAATGGGGGATGCTTCTTCTTCCGTAATTATAAAACATGTAGTATGGCCCCATGAAGCACCGAGTGTATATCCTTCTCGTTTTTCAAGATGGAACACAATCCATCCACTCTTGTGGAATCGAATCTCATACTTTACTTGCCACGAATCACAAAGTTCAGTAAGGCTTGCAAACCGGGAAACCGACCTGTGAAGCAGCAAAGAATATAGTACCCCAAGCCGTCAATATCATCGCTATCAAGCTCGATAAACTCCCCATCCCCAAGGTAAGGTGCCTTTGAAGAGAGCTTATAGCTCTTAAGCAGTTGTAGGTTATCCTTGAAAAGGCAGAAGAAGGATTTCTTTGTTCCCAATCAATGGTTGGTTCTGCCAATTCATCAAGCATATGGTGTGCCACAATTTGTTCTTCAACAGTCGGTTCAAGCATTTTATCAAAAACTGGGGTGGGAGGGACTCGATTGTCCCTAACATTCTCCAAGCTTCAATACATGTTCCACCGGAGTTCTACTCTTCACAAACGGTAAAAAAATCCTCATCACCAAGTGTATGTGAACACGTAACAGAGGTACAAATATAACCTTCACCACATCAGTTCTTCCCCTTCGGGGGTTGGGACTGTGTTCGGGCGTGTGCCGAGGCAATCGGGTTGCCAAGCTTGTGTGGGTGGGACGGTTTCCAAGTAACTTTCTTGCCTATAACTGCATCAACTCAAGCAAGAAAATTGTAGCATCTGGAGGGGGGGCACTGTAGCAGTTGCAAACACTGTAGCAACAAGGGGAACAACGAAAATCAAGCAAATCCAATGTGGGGGAGATAATTACTTGATACCTAGTGGGGGGAGAGACAAAATCAACTTAGATCTCCCAGATGGAAGGCAAAATCACACAGTCCAAGGAAAACTAGGGCACAATAAAAAACGAAATCTAGGCATAATGGACCAAATCTACAGTAGAAATTTGAAGAAACAAGTTAAAGAGCGAGATTCAGAGGTGGAATCAAGCACAAATCTGTTGGGAACCAAGGAAAATCATCGGGGCGAGCTCGACGAGAAGTGGGCATCTGTATAGAGCATATTCCAAGAGAGAGAAATTCCCAAAACCACTAAGAGCTTTTTCTTTAAATACTCATTATTGAAAACCACTTTTTATTGTCTCAAAACTTTCTTGTGTAATCCACAATTCACATCTTTAATTAGGCACAAGGAGGGGTATTTAAGGAAAATACATCAATATGCCTTCATAAAAAAATAATTGATTGAGAAACAATTTAGGTATTTACGGTATTTTGTGTAGTCTTGGTCTATATTGAATTCCTATATAAAAGGATTGAAATCTAATAAAATTAGATAACATTATTTTTTTAGCTGCCTACTCCATGCTTTTTTTCTTTTTCTCCTTTTACCGTTACCTGATCTTTCTTTACAATTTTTCCGATAAAAATTGAAGCTCTCATATGATAATACACAGATACATATAAAAGAAGCGGAGTGTCATCGGCCCAAGATTTGAAAAATAAGTCCACTATCAAGTTGGGTTCTTTAGGATAATTTATGTCAATCCAAAACCTAAATGATTTGAAACTATCACTAGAAGACCCATAATTCTAAAACCATAATAGGATTTGTTTGGGAAGTGTATTTTACATCATCGCAAAAAAAGATGACGTAACTTTTGCTTGCACTTTTTTCTTTTATTTTTTCTCATACACCAACTTTCTCTTGCACTTCTCGCTCAAATATCTTATCTTCCTTCATCAAAATATTCGACTCCATAGGGGTGCCATCTTTACAAACTCATCAAGAGCGGATCTTGAGATATAGTTAACCATGCGGCTCAGTCCAAACACAATAAACTAATACACATTTGTTAATGTGATCATCCATTCTCCATAAGGGGGTAAAAGAAGAAAACAAAAAACTTAAATCAGATGAGAAGAAAGAGAGTGAATGGAAAGTTTTCTTAATTAATCTTCTCCATTAATTTATTGTAGGCTGATGAAAGGTATTTTTATGTATCTTATTTTATGACAACTTTTCTAAAACAAGTATTATAATGAGATCTGTAAATCTTCTATTAATAATTTTAAGATATTTAAATCTTAGATGATGGAGTATAAATTTTCTTTAATTATAGTAAACATATATTTCGGACCTGAATCGGAAAAAAAAAAACCCACAAATGCAAACATCATGATTTTGCCTACATCCAAAATTAAGACAAGACAATCTTGGGACGAAGCAATTAAATGAGGATTAATTTAGCCAAAACAGAGGCAAACGACGCCGTTCCGCCTCGAAAGTTGTGACCGTTACACCTTCCATTTTTGAAAACCGCAAATGGTATCGCACCTATATGTCCTCTACTTAGCGATTTTCTTTGCTCAAAACTCGATTTCCATACTATTGAAGTAACTAAATCTCTCTCTAGGTGTATAGTCGCTAACCCTCGAAATTATTTACTCGAGAAAAGAAAAAAACTGCACCAAATGAAACCGCAGACAACCGGACCCATCTCTCCCTGCGTGCCGCTCTGTACTTCACACTGCATCTTCTGCAAAATATTTTGTCCGTTTCCCTTTTCCTTCTCAGCATTCATCATTCATCCACCGCTCTGAATAATCTAACGGAGGAATTCAGTAATTGTTTCTGTATCTATACATCATTTCCTTAAAGCTGGTTGGAGTTTCGGATTCTCAGAACAGGTGAATCTTGCCTACACATTCACGTATTTTAATCTTCTGCTTTAGACCCTTTTCTTAAAACGCCTTTTGCTTCAAACCCTTTTTGGTAAAAATCAATCTTGATTCTGGGTTTTCTTTTTCCCCCAAAAGGAGACATGTTTTCTGTGTGATTTCTGGTTGCACTTCTGCATGTCTGTTTTAAGTGTTTGATTGTAAACCCAGATAGACTTTCATTTTGTTTACTTGTACAGAAGCATTCTACTTTTGAATAAACTTTGATTAATGGTGTTCTATTTGTAATACTGACAAAACCCCTCTTGGATTGAAGCCCATAATCGAAAATGGGTTGTGCTCAATCGAAAATAGAGAATGAAGAATCGGTTTCTAGATGTAAAGAGAGGAGGAATCTTATGAAAGAGGCTGTTTCTGCAAGAAATGCTTTTGCATCTGCGCATTCTGGCTATTCTGTATCACTTAAAGATACAGGCGCAGCTTTGAGTGATTATGCTCAAGGCGAGGTTCCGCCTCCGCCGCCGGAGACGGTAGCTCCATCCGACCCGCCTGCGGCGGAGCAACCCCCGCCGCCTCCTCCGCCTCCCATGGAGTCTAGCCTCCCTCCTCCTCCCCCACCCCTCCCGAGCTTTTCGCCTATGCCTCCCCCACCCCTCCCAAGCTTTTCGCCTACGCCTACGCCTCCCCTAAAACGCGCGGTGACAATGCCGGCTGCATTAGCTTCGGAGAACAGGAAGGGGAAGATGAAAGGGATAGCCATTCATGAGAGTGATATTTATGAGGAGGAGGAGGAGGAAGAGGAGGAGAGAGGAGAGTTGCATAGGAGGAAGAAAGAGGTGGAGACACCAATAAGGGCCCCGCCTAATCCGATGACTCCACAGGAGATTCGGGGGATGGCGTGGGACTATTTCTTTATGGACAATATGGCGCAGCCGAATTTGAATGAGGTCGAGGAGGAAAAGGAGGAGGGGTATGAGGAGGGTAGAAATGGGAATCTTGAAAAGAAATTCGACGAAGTTGGAGAAAATGTTGACTTTAGGACGCCGGAGAAGCAAGTCGGGTTTGAGGGGATCGAAGAGTTTAAGACACCGGATGAGACTCTGGTGGAACCTCCGGCAGAGAAAAAGTTTCTGCATTCGAATACAGCGCCACCTGCAATAAGTAGAGGTTTCAATGGTGTGAATGTGGTGGGTAATAATAATAATGGTGTGGATTATTTGAAGATTTTGAGTGAGATTGACGATCATTTCCTCAAGGCTTCTCAAAGCTCGCAGGAGGTTTCAAAGATGTTGGAGGCTACAAGGCTACATTACCATTCCAACTTTGCTGATAATCGAGGTGATCACGTGTTTCATGGTTTTGGCTTATAAAGATTACCTTTTCAAGTTTTGGTACTCTAGTAATTACATTTCTGAGTGGAAGATTGAGATAGTTTGCTTTCTTGATTGCTATTGTTGCTTTACTCTTGAAATTAAGTGTTCGTGCTGGAGTCCTTCTTTGGTGATGATGGATAGTTACTCTTATATGGTAACTTTCTAACATCTGAATTTTAGAACTTAAATATGTGTACGAAAAGATATGCATGATCAGGTACTGCATTCGGGTATTCAACTTTTGATGCTCTTTAAAAATGAACCTATTCCTACACGCAAGCATATTACACAGCCTGTTGACAAAGATATTGTGGAAAATATAGTAATCTTAGTAGCTCTTTAGTCTTTTCGCAAATCTGATATGGATGGCAATAATAAGATTGTTACGGTGCATAAAAGCTTGGATGAACAGAGTAATTCTGCAGTTTTAAAGAACTTCAAGAATCTTGTAGAAGATGTTTGGAAAATTTCATTTGGACGATATCAACTACTTAGAATATGAATATAGAAACTAGCCATGATTATTGAATCGGAGAGGTTGAACATTCTGGTTTTGATAATTTCGACGAGTTCTATGATATATGAACTGTACATCATTTTTCATATCAAATCTGTTCATTATTGATTTGAGATTATATAGACTTTTATACTAAAGCTACAGGAATCTATACATTTATGTGTGCGTGCACGTGCGCGTCAGTTTGTGTTGTCTTACCTCTTGTATTTCAGGACATATTGATCATGCTGCAAGGGTGATGCAAGTAATTACATGGAACAAATCTTTCAGGGGTGTGCCTAATGGCGATGGGGCGAAAGATAACTTCGATGCAGAAGATTTCGAGACACATGCCACCGTTTTGGATAAGTTGCTAGCATGGGAGAAAAAGCTCTATGAAGAAGTTAAGGTGAGTATTAGCTATATGTGTGTATGCAACTGTGACTTTTCCATGGGTAAATTGGTCGTTATCAGTGAGTCCTTTTTCGTCTTTGTACTACTAATAGGCTGGTGAGCTTATGAAACGCGAATATCAGCGTAAAGTTGCTGTGTTGAATAAGCTGAAGAAACGCAATGCGAGTGCTGAACAACTGGAGAAAGCGAAAGCTGCAGTTAGCCATTTGCACACACGATACATTGTTGACATGCAGTCCCTCGATTCAACTGTCTCTGAAGTTAATGATATACGCGATAAGCAGTTGTTTCCGAAACTTGTCTCTCTTGTTCACGGGTATACGTTCTTTACTCGTCGAATAAGCCCTCTCTCTGTTTCTCTCTCTCATGAAAAGGTTGCTTTCTTGAAGGATGGGGGCGATGTGGCAATCAATGTGCATGCATCACGATAGCCAGCTGAGGATCGTGATGGACCTCAAATCTCTAGACATCTCCGGAATCCTCATTGAGACGAGCAAGCACCACCACGAGCGCACCAAGCAGCTGGCCTCCATAGTCGAGCAATGGCACTCGCAGTTAGAGAAGCTCGTGACAAATCAACGCCTCTACATCAATGCGCTCAACAGCTGGCTAAAACTCAACGTCATCCCAATCGAGAGCACCTTGAGGGAGAAAGTCTCGTCTCCCCTAAGAATCCCAAACCCTCCAATCCAACCGCTGCTCAGAACCTGGCACGAGCACCTCGAGAAGCTTCCGGATGAGGTGGCGAAGAGCGCGATTGCATCCTTTGCAGCCGTGATAAAGACGATCATCATCCATCAGGAGGAGGAGATGAAATTGAAGGAGAAGTATGAGGAGACGAGGAGGGAGTATTTCAGGAAGAAACAAGGGTTTGAGGAGTGGTATCAGAAGTATGCGCAACGGCGGGGTCCACAGGAGGAGGCAGGAGCCGAGAAGGGTGGGGAGTCAGGGACGCGGGACCCGGTGTCGGAGAGGCAGTTTGTGGTGGAGAGCTTGAAGAAAAGGATGGAGGAGGAAATGGAGGAGCACCAGAAACACTGTGTGCAAGTGAGGGAGAAATCGCTTGGGAGTCTGAAAATACGGTTGCCGGAACTTTTCCGGGCGCTATCGGACTATGCGCACACGTGTTCCGATTCGTATGAGAGGCTGAGACTGGTGGTTGCACAACAGACAAATGGGGGGTCGTAGTGTTGGTAAGAGATCTCTACAACAATCATATACATGCAAGGGGAATTTGATGGAGTTGGTTGTTGTATGACCTCGTATATTGCAGTTTTTAGCAATGTTTGTTGTTGTAGCTTTTGTCCTAGTGGAAATACTGTGCCATTTTCAGCCCTTAATGCTCTACTAATCCACTCATTTTCATCGGGAATTGATTGTAGCTCCGTTGGTAGAGTATATTTTGTAACTCAGTCCATAGGTCAGGATTCAATTTCCTCAGATCCACCCCAATCAAGAGTTTGTACTGAAAATCCACTCATTTTCATCGGATGGTTGTGGATTCGTTCCATTTAGGAATGAAGAGAGAGATCAGAATTCAGGGCGGGGTTTAATTCGGCTTTGCAACAGTTTGCGATTCGGACTTTTTCTGAAATAAAAAAGATAAAATTGAAAAAGTAACGACTTGGGTATTATTATATACATTAAATTAAAATTTTCATAACGTAATTATCTCTTTTTTTTTTTTTTTTTTGTATCTCTGATTTAACTATTATTTTTATATTCTTTTAAGTTATCAGTAAGGGTCCGTTTGCTTAAGACTGGAGAGTGCTGGGTCAAATCTGACTGAGAGAGATAATGAGTGTGCTTTATTGGGATTCGGTCCTCTAAATCTACTGAGCCAAGTGCTAAGCAAATGGACCCTAAGTTATTTTATTACTATGATTTTATACTATTTAGTCTTTAATTTCATTTAATGGAAAACAAAATAATTTATAATTATTGTAATTTATTGTTAGAATGTTTAAGTTGAATATTTATTAGATCATTATTTTGTTGCTTATTACTCCCTCCGTTCTATATTAATTGACGTTTTAGAATATTCTTCTCTTTTTTTATTAATTGACGTTTTACATATTTTTCATCAATTCTACCGGTTTTCTCCCTGGATGCAATCCTAAAAAATCTCTATTTTTCAATTTATTAGAGATATTTTTATTTGGTCAAATCTTTATCCCCTAAATTAGGTGAGGGTATATCTGTCAAAAAATTTCATTCTTAATTCTTCTTTTACATCCTAAAACGTCAATTAATATGAAACGGAGGAAGTATTATACTACTTCTAAAGAGAGATTGTGAGTCTAGTATTTGTAATCTTAATGGCTCTATTGAATATTTTAAAGGATCAATTTCTAAAAGCTGTATTATGATTGTTTTACTTTTATAATTTTAATTTATTTTGTTTTTTACATGATGATCTGTATACTGTAATATTTTTCGATGACAATCGTTACAAATCGGTTTGTTATCTCCGCTTATATTTTCAGAGGCAAAAATTTGGGTGCATAAGATGCACCATAGTGTTATTGTACACGTTGTGGGCCCCATCGGTTCAGTCCAAAAAAAACACGCGGACCGGTCTGAACCAGTCAATTATTATTATATTATTTTTTCTTGCGCGCGCGTGTTATATACTTAATGGTCTGTTTGTTGAATATTAAAAGCAAGTGGTCTGGTGGTATTTAATGTAGTCTTAAATATCTCAACCTTGAGGTCAAGGGTTCAATTCTGTTTGCATCTTTTTTCCTTCTTCCTTTTCTTCCTTCATTTTGGCCTTTAATTTTTTCCTATACTGTCATACATCATAATCTTTTTTCCTTCTTCCTTTTCTTCCTTCATTTTGGCCTTTAATTTTTTCCTATACTGTCATACATCATAATATACACCGTATCGAAATATTAAATTTTTTTCCTTCTTCCTTCATTTTGCCCCTTTAATTTTTTCCTATACTGTCATATATCATAATATACACCGTATCGAAATATTAAATATACTGTGAGTATTGTAAGTTGTAAAAAATAAATATTTCGCAGTATGAAACAAAAATTAACTAAAACAACATATATTGTCAGGCATCACAACGTATACTGTATCGAAATATTAAATATACTGTGAGTATTGTAAGTTGGAAAAAAAAATCGCAGTATAAAACAAAAATTAACTAAAACAACGTATATTGTCAGGCATCATAACGTATACTGTATCAAAATATTATATATACCGTGAGTATTGTAAGTTGGAAAAAATAAATATTTCGCAGTATAAAACAAAACTTATATTTCGCAGTATGAAACAAAAATTAACTAAAACAACATATACTGTCAGGCATCACAACGTACACTGTATCGAAATATTAAATATATTGTGAGTATTGTAAGTTGGAAAAAAAAAATCGCAGTATAAAACAAAAATTAACTAAAACAACGTATACTGTCAGACATCATAACGTATACTGTATCAAAATATTAAATATATCGTGAGTATTGTAAGTTGGAAAAAATAAATATTTCGCAGTATAAAACAAAACTTAACTAAAACAACGTATACTGTCATGCAACATAACGTATATTACATTGAAATATTAAATATACTGTCAGGCTTTATAACATATACTATGCTCGAAATTTGAATATATTGTTGGTGAAAAATAAAAAGGTGGTGTTCACATACTCTCAGGCTTTATAACATATACTATACTCGGAATTTGAATATACTGTTGGTGAAAAATAAAAAGGTGCTGTTAAGATTCAAACCCGCGCACTGAAGGGTACAATGTCGCGCATTTACCAACTAAATCAACGCCTGTTTTGTGATTCCAAACACACCTTAATATATATATATATCACGCACGCAAAAATCTTAAGTGGGCCCCACAAGGTATACAATAACACTAATGTGCATCTTATGCACATGAGTGTCACTCATTTTCAGATGTATTGGCCATGTGCTTTGTACATATTATTTTTGGTTCAATAAGACCTGAACAAATTATTTTGTTACCTCCGGGCTCCGGCTATATTTCCGACTGTACAGGTCATGTGCATAGTACATGTTTCTTTTAGGTCAATAACATGGCACGTTGCAAAAAATTAAAATATTAAAAAAAAAAAGTTAACATAAAAAATTATTTTAAAATTTCGAAATATTCATTTAAAAAATCACAAAATTCAATTAAAAATCTAAATTAATTTTAAAAATTTTGAGAGTTGATTTAAAATTCAGAAAATTGAATGAATGTCCAGCAAATTTATTTAAAATCAAAAAAGAAAAAGAAAAACTGAAATTAATTTAAAAATTCATAAAATTCATTCAAAATTTCAGAAAATCAAAAAAATATTTTTGAAATTAATTTAAAATTTCTGAAATTGATTTAAAATTCAGAAAATTGAATGAAAAATCCTAAAATTTTAATTATAATCCAACAAATAAAAATAAAATTTGAAATTAATTTAAATCGGAAAATTAAAAAAATATTTCTGAAATTAATTTAAAGGATTGGAAATTGATTTAAAATTCAGAAAATTGAATGAAAAATGCAGAAAGATTATTTATAATACAAAAATTTAAAAAAATCAAATTAATTTAAAATTCAGAAATTCATTTTATAATTAAAAAAATAAAAATTACTTCTAAAGTTAATTAAAAATTCTAACAATTAATTTAAATATGCGTCCTTCTCCCATTACTACTAGAAGTTGGCAGGAAATATGCAGAGGTAGTTCTGTCCAACTAAGTGAGCTACTTCGTTGGTATACTCCAAAAGTGAGTTATATATTTTTTAAAAATAATTATGATTTGCTTATATAAGGTGAGTTTGTTGATATAAACTGATTATGTGGACCTGTTTGGGTTGCCTTAAATCTTGAACCACAAATTCAGGAGCCCAATTAATGTCCTACTATCACTCCCTTCCATAGTATACCAGAATCTCTCCATAATCATAATCATCGTCCAATACTAACACTCTCTCATCTCTTGTTAACATTTTGCTGACAATGTGCAAAAAAACTAAATAATTTTCTCGATTACAAATCTTCTCTCTATGGTTTTTAATTTTTTCGATTACAAATCAATTTTCTGAAATTTAAATGTGTTTTAAGAATTTTTAAATTAATTGCAGAAATATTTTTCGCAATATTTGGATTATAAATAAATTTCTGAATTTTAAAAGAATTTTAGAATTTTCAAATTATTTTCTAAAATATTTCTTTAATTTCTAAATGAATTTTTTGAATTTATAATTAATTTCAGGAGTAATTTATTTGGATTATAAATAAATTTTCTGAATTTTAAATGAATTTTTAGAATTTCTAAAATAAGTTCAGAAATAATTTTTTTTTAATTTTCTGAATTTTAAATGAATTTTCTTGATTTTTTAAAAAAATTTCCGGAGGTTGAAAAATGGAAAAAAAAAAAAAAAAAAAAAAAAAAAAAAAAAAAAAAAGAGAAAACGGTTAGTGCAGATTGTCGTCAGAAAAACAAAAAGATTAAGATTGTAAAAGTAAAAAACGACTATAGTAAAAGTTGCTTTCTGAAATTGAACCTATTTTATACATATGCTTTAAAATTATTGAAATTTATTTTACTTACCAAATTTATAAATTTTAATTGCTATCCTTGTTTCATGAATTCATAAAATTGAGTAATTCGAAATTGGAAATTACAAGATTACAAAACTTATATAAAAAATAAAAGTAAAAGTAATAGTGGAATAATAGTAGTAAAGACAATGGTACATTTCACATGAATTATTGAAGTATTATTCGCAATATATTCGTATATGTCGCTATATTTTGAAATCTCGAGTGTTAATTATATTTGTAACTTTTATTTAAAATTATTTGATAAATACTGTCTCCGTTCCGGCCTAACTTACCTACTTTGACCGGATACGAAGTTTAAGAAGAAGCAGATTTTGTGGAATCTTTGACTTTTTTAAATGTGGAGATTGTGAGAGAAATTTCTCATTTATGGACTGACAAGTTAAGTTGGGACAAACCGAAAAGAAACGTAGGCAAGTTAGAGCGGGACGGAGGTAGTACGAGATAACTGAATTTGGTTAAGAGCATGTTTGGACACGAATTTGCAAGGATATCTCCATCCAAATGTGGCACATTCCCGTCCAAAATCGTACTCCCACAAATTCTAGTTTCCTTTTTAATCATCATGTAATCACCAATTGATTGGTTATAAGATGCTCTACAAACTGAGAAAATTATAAGATACTCTATGAATTAAGCTACAACCAATTTTCACCGACCTTACTCCAATCAAGATTTGTACAGAAAAAATCACAGATCATTATATATTTTACTTTTTGCAATTTAATAATATAAATTCATTAATTCAAAGAGCTAATCATTACCTATCAATATTTAAAATGTAATAATATAAATTACTCCCTACCTTTTCAAATGAGTCATTGTTTATAAAAAATCACTTTGTAGCGTAAAAAGTCATTCTAGCAAAATAACCATATTTCTTTTTTTAATATTACCCTTAGATATATTCTAACAAATCTCTTGTATTAACCTAAACTAGATATTCACATGTGCGATGCGCGAGACTAAATAATTGTGCTACATTAATAATATCACTAAATTTTATTGTTGTTATACAAGAATACATAATATATAAGTAGCATGGTATGACAATAAATAAATAAATAAAAGATAACTTGTAGTACTATAATAAATCAAAAGGTAATGATACAAATAAAGTGTCTACGAAATATAAAGGCCTAAAAACCCTAATAAACTACTAACTAGATGTTCTGGAATATCTCAATCAGTTGATTTATTATGTTCTTTCTCTTCGTCATATATGAGAATGTTCAAACCATATCGCTACGTAACTCTTGATAAAACAACATATAATTATTCATGACTAATGTCTAATTTATATAAGAGGTCAACGTATAATGAAAACTAATCTTGATTTTTATGAGATTGTTATAGCATTACCATATGAAACTGTAAGAGGAAAAATTGGCGGTGTTTCACTGAAATTCGAAAGGAATCGGATGGGGTAATGTATAATGCACAGTGTTTAATTTTTCTTATATTATATTGTAAAAATATAAAAGTTTAATGTATGGGAAAATATTGTGAGAAAGTATTGGTGTTTCTTTGACTAATTTACTGACAATTGTAATTACTCGGTTGTCTTTAGAAATGACCTTTAATCCAATAATAATGTGATCCTACTTTTTTATTGAGTAGGATATTCATACATATTAGTATTTAAGATGAAACAATCAATAATATTATCTAAAGAATCTAATTTTTTATATTAAAATACTTAATAATTTTAGTATTTGTAGCTCAAATACATAAAAATACTTAATTGCATGTGTATTTAATCCAATGCATATATAAAAGCTAAGCAGATAATTAACACTACGCAAAGTTAAAATCACCTATTTTTAGATATAATATATTATTCTTAATAGATCGACTATTTTTAAATATATTTAATATGAGTATTAAATTAAAATTTTAAAAAGAAGATTAATTTGTTATATTATCTGTTAAAAAAATAGATTAGAAACGAAAAAGATAGATAATTTAAAATTATAGCTGAAAAAGTCAACGTTAAAAGATTTTATTTTAAAAAAAAAAATTAAAGAAAAGAATATGAGATAGATTGAATCACCGATTAGTTTCCTTCCTCCACTTGCTTGCATTGGCAGTTAATTTCTTCTCTCTCTGATTTATTTCTCTTTGTCTGTTTTCTTTTTTATTTTATTCTCTATAATTAATTGAATGATGATTATATGTCCAATGAGCACCAACTTATATGCCTACCACTTACATAAGAAAGGAACCCGCCATTATTGAGTTAGTTTCTTTAATTTTATCCCGATATTATATATATTTCATATTTTACCCAATTCCACTAATAAAGTCGGATATTTTGGCGTTATTTTTTCTAATCTATATGTTTTTTTAATTTATGTATCTAGCCCCGTACAGTTTAAGTCTTTTTTTATGTTCTCTTTTTTTCTCTAATTTACGAAAATATTATTTTATATCCTCCAGTGTCCATATTAAAAGTGAAAAGGTCTTTAAAAAATTATTGAATTCGAGAAGATCCCACACATCCTTCTGGTGGTTTTAGCTCAATCAATCGAGGAAATCTTCAAGACTATTTTGCAGATTTTGTTCCATCCGGAGAAATAAAGAATTATGAATCAATAATCACATGCAAATAATTTATGGGTTAAATAAAAAATCAAAAGAAAAGAAAAAATAAAAACAATAAATTAAAAGAAAATAATTAAATAACGATGAATTTTCTCACGTGATATAAGTGATGGACATATAAATTAGTGTCCAGTGACGAATATATGATCATTTCTGTTCTATCGTAATACAAACATACTTTTTGTATGTGCTTATATATATCCGAATGTACTCATCTTTGTTCAAAGACCTTGAGTAGTTTGCAAATTGCAACTTTAAATTCAATTAATAATTTTCAATTATTTATTGTTGTGGTAACCTTTTCTTTTTTTCAATTTTGTTAAAATTATACTTTATATTTAAATAAAATGTTCAATATACATTTTAAGGTTCTTAAGTATTAATGTTTGCTTCAAATGATCATTAAAGTATCATTTTGTTTTAATTGATCCTTGAAGCTCTAAATTCTTGATTCAATTAGTCCCTGAAGTATTTTTTATTTCAATTGGTCCCTTACGTTTTAAAATTATTCCAATTGGTCCTTAAACTATTACAAAAGTCTATCTTAAGGCCCCCTAGAAGAAAAAAATGTGAAATCACCAATTTAAGTCATAATGATATTATAACATATCTTTTATTAAATAGATATTGTGTAATTTTTAATATGACACTTTCACCCCCAAACAAAGGTGAATTATACTAGAATATGGATTTCAACAAAGTTCGAGATTATAATTTTTCACAAAGTTCATCCAAATTTTGAGAAATAATTTGTGGTACTTTAATTTAGTTAAAAACGTGCTAATATGATCTAGATATTTTGAACTTTGTCTATCTTGAACTTAAAGTAAATTTGAACATTATCAACGAAATAATATTTTAAAGACCTTCAAACATACAATTATAAAGTACCACAAAGTATTTCTGAAAGTTTGGATGAAATTATTAAAAAATTATAATCTCGAACTTTTGTTCAAATCCATATTCTAGTATAATTCACCTTTGTTTAGGGGTAAAAGTATCATATGAAAATTACAGAATATTTTATCTAATAAAAGATATGTTTGTTGACACCCAAATTTTGTATCTAATCAAAGGTCACTACATGTCAAAATCTTATATTAAATCAAATTTAATTTAATAATTATCTCAAAGATATTTGATAGATTTGATATCTTGGAGGACCAATCAATTAAATTGCTCCATTCGGATTCTAGGTCAATCAGGGTTCTCCATCCTACAACTATAAATATGGTCTCATTATTCTACCAAAATCATGAATAACACAAGTTCAAGAAGCAAGTGGAAGACGTTACAAAGGCAATCTCAAGATTTTTTATGTAGGTGTTACAAAGTCAATCTTGAGATTTTCAAGGCGAAGCCAATCTCAAGATTTTCTACGTTTGATCTGAGATTAAGGTGTTGCGCCCCTCCGATCAGGGTTTTCAAGTTAGAACTTCGAAGGTGTTCTTCGTTGTTCGTCAAGATCTCCAAAGTCGTTCTTGGAGAAGTGATCCAAAAGGATCGTTTAATTCAAAATCAAGCTTACAAGCCTTTGGATTAACGTTACTCAAGTCAAAGTCCAGAACCGGGGAAGATCAAAGTCAACTCTGGGTTTGAAGGTATTATACAACTGAAGGGAAGAATCAGAGGAGAACTAGAGATAAAAACTCACAAGTTGTAAACATTATCCATTTGATCCGAGATATTCAATTTTGTATGGCTTTTTCGCGTTTACCTATATAATATACGAAATTTATTGCTACAAAATTTGGCACGTCCAATGGGACAATCTCTACCTTCGTCTTTTCTCTTTGAAGCCAAGTTTGAAGTCTCAAGAAAGAAGTCTCCATTTTCCACCACGTGACGGTGGTTCAACGAGCCATGAAGACGTCATTCCAAACCAAAAGCATGTGGGGACAAAGCTTCTGCCGAAACTCCAAGTGAAAAAAATTAAATCAAATTGTGATCCTTGATATGAGCCTAAACTGTCTACAATGCTCTCGGATACGAGCTTAAACTATCTAAAGTCCCATAATCAAGTGATGCTCCTTCATATGAGCCTAAACTATCTATTATGCTCCTTGATATGAGCCTAAACTGTCTAAGCCTCACAAGTCAAATTCAAATCAAGACTCCTTGATACGAGTTAAAAAGGTCTACAAATAAAGGCTCCTTGACATGAGTTTAAGAGGTCTATAAGTCAAAATCAAATCAAGACTCCTTGGCACGAGTTTAAAAAGTCTACAAATCAAGTCAAATTCAAATAAAGACTCCTTGGCACGAGTTTAAAAAGGTCTACAAATCAAGTTTAAATCAAGGCTCCTTGACATGAGTTAAAAAGGTCTACAAATCATATCCAAACAAAGGCTCCTTGACACGAGATTAAAGGGTTTCCAAATCAAATCAAGTCCAAATTCAAGAACTCGTTGATACAAGTATAAACTATTCACAAATTCCAATCCAAATTCAAATGAAGATTCCTTGACACGAGTTTAAGAGATCTTGAAATCAAATTCAAGTCCAAATTCAAGAACTCTTTGATACGAGTATAAACTATCTACAAATCCCAAATCCAAATGAAGGCTCCTTGATACGAGTATAAAATATCTACAAATTCAAATTCAAATTAAGACTCCTTGAAGACTCCGTCCAGATAAAATTTCGGAAGTCAGTTCGAGACTCATCCACTCCAAGATACACCTTCCGTGAACTAGTCTCGAGGAGGCATTTGTTGGTACCTAAATTTTGTATCTAATCAAAGACCACCACATGTCAAAATCATGCAGATATTATTAAATCAAATCATATTTAATTTAATAATTATCTCAAAGATATTTGATAGATTTGATCTCTTGGAGGACCAATCAAATTGCTTCATTCGGATTCTAGGCCCATTAGGGTTCTCCATCCTACAACTATAAATAGAGTCTTATTGTTCCACCAAAATCATGAACAACACAAGTTCAAGAAGCAAGTGGAAAGTGTTACAAAACCAATCTTAAGATTTTCAAGGCGTTACAAAGCCAATCTCAAGGATTTCTACGTAGGTGTTACAAAGTCAATCTCAAGATTTTTTACGTTTTATCCGAGATTAAGGTGTTGAGCCCCTCCGATCAACGTTTTCAAGTCAGAACTTCGTAGGTGTTCTTCATTATTCGTCAAGATCTCCGAAGTCGTTCTTGAAGAAGTGATCCAAAAGTATCGTTTAATCCAAAATCAAGCTTACAAGCCTTTGGATTGACGTTACTCAAGTCAAAGTCCAGAACCGGGGAAGATCAAAGTCAACTTTGAGTTTGAAGGCATTATACAACTGAAGAGAAGAATCAGAATCAGAATCAGAGGAGAACTAGAGATAGAAACTCACAAGTTGTAAACATTATCTATTTGATCCGATATATTCAATTTTGTACATCTTTTTCGTGTTTATCTATATAATATACGAAATTTGTTGTTACAACGATGTAATATCATTCTGGATTAAATCCGCGATTTCACTTATTTTATGTATATTTTCATCTAGGGACCTTAAGATAATTTTTTTTAATAGTTTAAGGATCAATTGAAATTATTTTACAATATAAGGGACCAATCGTAATAAAAATACCTTAAGGACTAATTGAATAAAAAAATTAATACTTGAAGAACTAATTAAAATAAAATGATATTTTAAAAATCATTTGAAATAAATATTAATATTTTAAGGATCTTAAGATGTACACCGGACAACACAATCTAAACGCTATGAATTACCACCATTTGTTTTTTCTTGGTTTTGAAAAATAAATTACAATATACTACTCCATTTTGGGGTAAATTAATTAATGTTGGACTTAAGATGTTTTTTTTCCATATAATTATAGAAGATTTTTTATTTATTTTATTTGGTACTTTTGTTGAAGAGGTACGCCATATTTAATTTGGTAGATAATGGGAAGAACATAAAAGAGTATCAAAATTACCTTTTTCTATTTTTTGGAAAACCGACTAATTATTATCTCTCTTTTTTTTCCAGGTAGAAAACTGAATAATTACTTATAGTTTTAGTATTATTTGGTGAAAATAATACCGTTGGCCTTTAAACCTTTGAAAAAAAGAGACCAAATACTGGATTAAGATAGCAAACGTGGCGGAACGGCAGCTGTTATTACAAACAAACTTGTTCGACATTTAAGGTTTTTTTTTTGTTTTTTTTTAACGAAAGCTTCAGGGGTTTGAAAGTCGAAACAAAGTCTTCGCACACTTTTATTTTGAATTCTTTGTACCGTTTTTTTTTCTCTCTCCCCTCTTTCTCTCTCTCTCTATAACACACAGTTCACACACTCGTTCTTAGTAAAAACACACTCACTCTCCTCGTTTCCAAATTTCACCTAGCATCAGCAGATTATCTCCCACTCTCGGCTTCGATGGAGTGTGTGAATGTGTGAATTTATTGGATCTGCAACCGCCCGCTGAAGTGATCGGTCGGGATTTTGAAAATTCGTCTACCTAGATGCGGTGAGTGCTTTTAATTGAACCAAGACAACGAATTTCTTGGAGTTCTTTCTTTGGCGAATGAAATTGCCTCTTTAGTATCTTGAATTTGGAACCCTAGTTCTAGTTCAAGAAGAAGTTTTAGGTTGACATTAGTTTTTCTCTTTTCCCCTTAAATTTTGACTTTTTGGGCATTTTTCTGTTTAAATTTTCAGCATCTATTTTTTTTTTAGTTTGAGTTTTCTAGTTGAGATATTCATAATCATCATTTTGCTTAAGGCTCTCAATTGTGGGATAAATTCAAATTATAAAAGCGGACAAAACCTTGAGTCTTGTTGAGATGTACTTTACTATAAGATAGAATGTATTTGTTGAATTTGGATACATCCACAGCTAATTAATGCAGAAAACCGGGGACTACGATCCGTTTCTTGAGTTATTAGAACTACCAACGTTTGAATTAAGCATAGAAAATATTGGGGCTTCCTGACTTTTATGTGTTGTTTATTGCTTTTTAATCTGCTTTTTACATGTGCACATCCTGACCTTTCTCTTGTCTGACTTCCATATTCTTAGTTATTGATATCGTCCTGGATTGAGACAGTGACCACGTCGATATAGGGTACATGTAATGATTTGGGGAAGAAATCTTGGAGAAAATTGCCAGTGTATTGGAATTGGCATATTTCTATACCTGTCAAGGAAATATGGAAACTGATAGGACAGGGAACAATGCAGATACTTCCAGAAATTTTCTGCAAAGAGCTCGACCAATACACGGGTAACTTTATTCTTTACGAGGCACATAGAATCATGATTCCTTGTATTATGTAGTTCTTATTGTTTTATCTGCTCCTACTGTAACAGTGACATATTTATGATGAAATTGAGGTGGTGAAGTAGTGTTTTAACATTAGTTTGCAATATATAAGTCATTGTTCGGCGTGTGCCTTGTACTTCAGTTCTAGAAGTGTTTGTTAACTGTTTATGTTATAGGAGCTGTATAATTTCCTCGGATTTAAGTTTATCTTGTCTTGCTATTTTGCTTACAATCTGGAGAACTTTTACTGGATATAAATTAGATTGTCAAAGTCATAACTATGTGCATTGCGTACAGGACACTTATAGTCATGCTCTATACTTTATGACCTTTTGAATTGTTTATGCAGGAGGACGAGCGGCCCAACACGTCGTTCTACAAAGGGACAATGGACGGCTGAAGAGGTTGGTAGAGATCTTTATTGTTGTGCGAACTTATTGTCTATATAAGAAACCGGTTTTTTGTTAATCTTTAACTCTTTTTCTATATGGATGCTTATAAACTATTGTTTCTTGTTTATATTTGGGACTATGATTTATCATCATGTAATGTGGAAAGTGACAATCTATGATTATAATATTATTGTTTTTCTATATTCCTGCAGGATGAGATATTGAGAATGGCTGTTCAACGATTCAAAGGAAAAAACTGGAAAAAGATAGGTTAGAATTCAGGTCACCTGGAAGTGCGTGTGAAGGGCTTGTAACATATTTTTATTATTAGCCCTTCCATATTTTTTTAATGTGGTTTCTTTTACGAATAATTACAAGGATGAATACATAATGAAAAGTTAAAGTGATCAACTTATTTTATCTTAAATGTACTTGCACTTTCATTTATAAACTATTTCCTGTGGACAGTTTATGTATCTCCTAATATCTTTTACTCGATAAAAAAACCAATTCAGAAGAATGGCCTGTGCTAAGTTATATATCATCAGGAAGAAATTTACTTGATCTCAGATATTCATCTCCTGTGCCCCATCATCTTTATGAAGACATTTAGTTGATCTCAAATTCTGACTTTCCTCTATCTACAATTCAGAATAACAATCAATATAAAACTTGTTTATTAGCTAACTATGAATTTGACTTGCTGAGGTATGTTGTGCTTTATCTAGCCGAGTGTTTCAAGGATCGAACAGATGTTCAGTGCCTGCATAGGTGGCAGAAAGTTCTTAATCCGGATCTTGTCAAAGGTCCATGGTCGAAGGAGGTTAGACAACTCTTTGTTTAGTCCTGAATTTATGATGCTTTGTTTCTTTACATCTGCCTCCGATTGTTTTGTTTCTTTTATGAGACATAGAGCCCATGTAACGTTTCTTTTAATTTATGAGTAGGAGGATGAAGTAATAGTTGAATTGGTCAATAAATATGGTCCGAAAAAGTGGTCTGTCATCGCACAACATCTTCCTGGACGCATTGGAAAGCAATGTCGAGAAAGGTAACCTTGCAAGAGCTCTTGTTGATATTTGTAGCACATATTTTCTTTTCCAGTATTAGAATCTCTTTGAGTATTTCAGGTATAAGGCTTGTACTTCAATTTTGTACTATGAACTTTGAAATTATTGGTTGGTAGGTTGCTCATTTATTGTTGGAAGGTGCAGATTTGGTTTCGGGTCTTAACCTGATTATTTTCTTTTGTTCTTGTTTCTGAAGTAAGCTTTATTTGTTTACGTTTCTCACTTTCAGGTGGCACAATCATCTTAATCCCAACATTAACAAAGAAGCTTGGACACAGGAGGAGGAATTAGCTTTGATCCGTGCCCATCAAATCTATGGAAACAAATGGGCAGAGTTAACTAAGTTCTTGCCGGGCAGGTACTTAAATTAATAATACTTGCAGGAAGCTTTATATCTTTACATGTCTGTCGTGTGTATAATATGTCATTCTTTTCTATCTACGACTCATCTGGAGCATTTTTGTTGCCCACATTTGCTATCAGAACTGATAATGCAATCAAAAACCATTGGAATAGTTCCGTTAAGAAGAAATTGGACATGTATATGGCTTCAGGATTACTTTCACAGTTCCAAGGATTGCCTCTTGTGAGCCATCCTAATCAATCTGCAGCTTCCTCTTCTTCGAAGGCACAACAAAGTAGTGAAGATAATAGTGATGTTAAAGGTGGAACAGAAGCAGAGGAAGCTTCTGAATGCAGTCAAGGTTCGAACATTGCCTGTATGTCTCAATCTACAAGCAACACAGCTGTACATCCAACAGGGGACTACAGAGCAACCGAAGATTCGAGTTCAATTCCATGTTCTGAATATTATTGTCCGGCATTTCAAGAAGCAACATTTTCAATACCAGAAGTACCCTGTGAACTTGGTGACAAGTTTCCTGAACACGATTTCTCTCTAGATTGGGGGGCGTTTGCAGGGAGAGATTGGCCGCTAAATCCTAATGAGGCACCTGACTTGTCTTTGGTTGATATGGGACAAGAGTCACCAGGACTGTTCTTGTTGCCGTCTTTAAGTGGCCAGGACAATAACCATGAAACAGCACCCTTTACACATGAGTCTCCTGTTGCATTAGGTGCTTCCGCTTCCATGGAAGACATGGTTATGGGTACTGATACCCATAACCTCATGGCTAATTCAGACTGCAGGATGTTACAACCTGATGCTAACAATGGTGAATGTTGTCCTGAAAATGCAGATTCACTGCTTTATCATTCTTCAAGACTTCAGATTCCTGAAGATGGGTCTTTTGCTTCACAATCTTGTTATACACCATCCAATATGCTTGGCAGTTCATTTACTCAATTTCGTTCGCAGCTTCCTGCAGCTGATGATCCACTCATGTTTGGTGTTGAGCCAAATCAGTATAGTTATTCACATGAGAATGCAGATCAGGAGTCTGTTCCACCAAGCGGACATGATGACTTTATATATCCCAAAGAACCGGATTGCTTGCCCTCTGAAGATAACTCCAATGAGGCAAACGAAGTGCCAAAGCTTGTTCCAGTTAATGATTTTGTCTTGGCACAGTCCAATGATTCTCAGGGTTGTTCTTCTGTGGACAAGGATACTAAAACCGATGAAGAGAAGGATTCTGGAGCTTTATTCTATGAGCCTCCTCGTTTTCCAAGCTTAGACATACCATTCTTCAGTTGTGATCTTGTACAATCAGGCAGTGACATGCATCTAGATTACAGCCCGCTTGGCATCCGGAAACTGATGATATCTTCCATGTCTCCATATAAACTGTGGGATTCACCGTCCAGAGATAATAGCCCTGATGCTATTCTGAAAAGTGCAGCCAAGACTTTTACTGGGACACCATCAATACTGAAGAAAAGACACCGTGATTTGGTGTCTCCTTTGTCAGAAAAGAGAGATGAAAAGAAGTTTGAAGGTTCTGTTAGGCAAGAATCATTTTCCAATCTGACCAATGATTTTTCTCGATTAGAGGTTATGTTTGATGAATGTATAGACAAGAAAGGATCACTGGTTTCACTAACACCAAGGAGAAGAAACTTTGAAGCATCTTGTACAGAGAAGGAAAATGTTACTCCTGCTTGCAGACAAGAAAAATATGAGGGCAATAAGTGCGTTGACATTTCAGAAAGCAAAGTATGTGTTGAAGAGCATAATGACAATGGCAATGAGTGTGTCAACAAGACTCAAGAAAAGATTGCTCCAGCTGATCTCAGAACTAAGGGTGGAATTAACAACACGACTGAAATGGTGAGTACTCTCAATTTTGTCTCCATTGGCATGAAAAGGCACTCATGGAATAATGCAAATAACTGCTATATGTAAGATGTATTGTGGCATGTAATAATTCATGTATAAATATTAGTTTGTTACCTAATAACTAATAACTCGTCATGTCGCCAAGAAATTGTCTAAAAGTTGAGGTTTCATTGTCTTGTATTTGATGCATTGCTCATCATTGTTGAATGAGTTTGACTATTGTTTTTGGCGTCATATTAAGCATGCAATTTAACGTTTTATGTGGCTGTGTACCTGTTGCTGGATGACACGAGGACATTTTAAGAGCAGCTGATTGGGGAACCTTTCGTTTCTGATGCGCTCTTTTTTACTTTTTTCTGGTTTGATGGCAGGCAAGAGGGTCTTGTGGAGTCCTTGTCGAACATGATATGAATGACCTATTCTTTTCTCCTGACCGTTGTTTAACTAAGAATGATAGAGCAATTGGCCCAAGTGCTAAAGCTTTTGGAAATAAGTCTTCGCGAAGAATAGATACTGTATCTAGACATGGAGCCATTATATCTTCTTCTGATTCATGCTTTTCTCTTGTTTGCTCACCTCGACTGAAGGATGGGACCAATTTGGTAATCACTACATCTCTGCAACCTTTGAGTCCTTCAGAGAAGAAAGCTGAAAGTTCTGGCAGGCTTGCAGCTTACGAAAACAATAGCACGTAAGATGATTGCAGTGCTAATTTCAGTCTCTTTTTACATTCTTGTATTCAGTGGTGTTTCTGATTTGCTGTCTTTTTTATATTTTGTTTCCAGACTTGCGGAGACACCATTTAAGAGGAGTTTAGAATCTCCTTCAGCTTGGAAATCTCCTTGGTTTTTTAACTCTTTCGTTCCGGGCCCCAGAGTCGATACAGATATAACAATCGAGGTATGTGAAGCCTATTATTCAAATTCTGGTTATGGATCATTCCCTCCATCTCTCTCCCTTAAGTAATAATTTTGTAGGACATCGGCTACTTTCTGAGCCCGGGGGAGCGAAGTTATGATGCCATTGGGTTAATGAAGCAATTAGAAGAGCAGACTGCAGGTGCATTTGCCAATGCCCAGAAGGTTTTGGGGGACGAAACCCCTCAAACAATAATGAAGGGAAAATGCATCATAAGCCAGGAAGACGAAGAAGGAAAGGAGAATAATGACAATCCGACCTCTCAGAAAGATCATAATTCCGTTTCTGCCTCAAATTTCCTGGTACAGTGTTTTATCAACTTCATGTTTCTTCTTTTCCTAAACCAATTCATCTCTATGGTCATGTTTCTATTCGTAAATAGTCTGCTGGTTGTGAGATGAAGACAACTACTTCTATCCCATAAAAAGATTCTTTGTTTCGTAGCTCGTGATTTTGACTATGAACTTAATGCATTGCAGACGGAGAGGCGGACCCTGGATTTCAGCGAATGCGTTACACCGGGGAAGGAAACTGCAAAATTTACGGGCAGCACAAGTTTCTCGAGTCCATCTTCTTACCTGTTGAAAAGTTGCAGGTAGGAGAAGGCAGATGATTCTATCTACATAAAATATTTGTTGTGTAATATATATGCATAGATATGATTTCCATTTATCTTGAATTCTGATTACCAGATATACAAAAGGCTTTTGGTTATGTCTAATTATTGGAACTTTGTACAAACCTTCAATTTGTTCGACAGACAGATATGAGTTTCGATTCAATTAATTTTTCAATTTGGAACTAATCTAATGTGTTATAAAATTGTCTAATATGTTAGCCCGTATAAATTTAAACACTATATTTACATATATTCATTATTTCTATTAATTTAATGGGATAAATGTGTAAACTTCAATCATAATAATAATAATAATAAAATGAATCAAATCAAAGTATCACTATCAAAGAATTTGAGAACTACCCTTCACAACTGTAGGAAAAGATTGTACTCTAATTTTTTTTTAAAAACAAATGTAAAATAAAAAAATAAAAAAATCAAAAGGATTTACTCCTCCTGCCCCCCTTTTTCCCCATTTCTTCTCTTTGTTATCTTTCTTCATCACCGTGCTCACTTGAATAAAGTATAAAGTAATTTAGTGTGTGAAATGTGTGTAGTGTATGAAAAGTGTTAAGTATGTCAAGTGTGTGAAATGGTAAAGTGTGTGTAGTATGTGAAATGTGTGTAGTGTATGTAATGTGTGAAATGTGTGTAGTGTGTGAAATGTATGTAGTGTGTGTGAAGTGTGTGTAGCGTGTGCATAGTGTGTGAAAATATGTGAAATGTGAATAGTGTGTGAGAAGTGTGTAATATTTAAAAAGTTTGAAGTGTGTGTAGTGTGTATATAAGTGCGCGTGAAGTGTGCGAACAGTGTGTGAAATGTGTGAAGTGTGTGTAATGTGTGTAGTGTGTGTAATATGTGAAGTGTGTGTATAGCGTGAAATGTGTGTATCCTGTGAAATGTTTGTAGCGTGAAATATGTGAAGTGTGTGAAGTGTATTAAATATGTGTATAGTGTGTGTGAAGTGTGTGTAGGGTGTGAAATATGTGAAGTGTGTAAATTGTGTAGCAGTGTGTAGTGTGTGAAATGTGTGCAGTGTGTGAAGTGTGTGTAGTGTGTGAAGTTTGTGAAATGTGTGTAGTGTGTGAGTCTGTGAAATGTATGTAGTGTGTGTATAGTGTGTGAAATGTGTAAAGTGTGTGGACTGTGCAGTGTGTGAAATGTGTGAAGTGTGTGTAGTGTGTGAAGTGTGTATAGTGTGTGTAGTGTGAAATTTAAGTGTAATTTATAAGATTTAAAAAAATAAGATGAATTAGAGAAATTGTTCATAGCTTATAAGCTCTAAGAGCTTATTTTTACATTTTATAAGTTGTCTAACATCTTATTTTTCCAAACACATTTCAAGAGCTTATATCTTATAAGATATTTTTGAAAAATTCATAAGTTTAGTCAAACACCTTCCTATAAAATGAAGCTTATAAAATGTTTAAAATACACACAAGGTTTGTCAAAGTTCATATTCCATTCTTCCGTTGTTGAATCTTGAATCCCCTCTCTCCCTCACCAAAATTTATCAACCACCCCTTTAAAATATGTTCTTATCGGATAAGTTTTACAATTGAAAAATACACCACATTAACTTTTTAAATGGGACTCTCATGTAGGGAAAGTACTTCTGAAACACAACTCTCACATTGGATGGAGGAATTAAAAGTAAATGATTTGACCTTTTACTACACTAGTATCGTTCCCGTGCGATGCACGAAAATTTATTTAAAAAATAATTATTTTATTAAATTAAATATAATATTATCTAATATAAAAACATAGACTTATTATATTCTGACTAAATGAATATTTGAATAATCATTTTTTTTACGATCAACTGAACTTTGCAGTTTCCCACATTTGCAATCTTTGGTAGCAATTTTCGAAGAGAAAAGAAACTATTTAAAAATAATAAAAATGTTTAGAAAATACAATATTTATTTTTAAATTCTAAAACATTATTTAAAATATCATTAACTTAACTAAAAAAATGTAGAAATTATTTTAATAAAAAATTAATTTTCATAAAAAAAATCGAATAATTTTGATATTACTTCAAATAATTTTAAATATTTTAAAAAGGATTTATTTTTTCAAAAAAATAATTAAAAAGATAATTATATCATAAAATTAGACTTTTCATAGATACTTTCACATGTCTTAAACGAAATTTTGGAAATTTTAAAATATTTTTTCAAGATAACTTTCAAATAGTTTAAATAATTTTTTAGAGTTTAAAAGATAATTTTCAGAAATTTATAATAGTTTTATGATTTTAAAAAAAAAGTAATAACTTTTTATTTTTCTCGCTTAAAATTATTTGATTTGAACATTTTTACTAAAAAAAAAAAACTCAAAATTTTAATATATTTTCAATATGTTTAAGTTAATTTTCTGGTATTTTAAAAGAAGTTTTGAATTTAAAAAATATTTTTTAATTTTTTTAACAATTTATGTTATTTAAATATTTTCTAATATTCTTTTATTTTTCGCACTTAAATTGCTGGCAGAGGTGTCAAACGTGAAAAAACGTGTAGTTTAGGTTGTGATTGAAAAACAAAAAAGAAACTGAAAAACGCGCATACTACAATTGCAAAATAATATGAACCCAAAATATAAATAATGTAAATATCAATTTCTCCCAAGTGATATATGAATTTAATATTACTTACATTTTAAAAATATAATATTTTATAAACTTACATTAAGATAAATTATTAAATGTAAAAAATAAGTTATATTTACTTTTGAGAATGAATATCTCCTAATATTGAAACCCAAATATGTATTTAGTGTGTGTGTGTATCCACCTTAACCTATGCGAACATCGCAATAGCTTAATTAACAATGAATATTAAAACAAACACAAATACATAAGTATCACACGACACACCAAAATATATCAAATAAAATAAATTGAATTGTATTATAATAAAATTAGTGTTTTCCTTTATTTTTTTCAATTTTTTTAAATATTTTGATTTATCCAAATAAGTTTTCAAATTTTAACTATAACTATTTACTTTATTTTAAGAAAAAATAATTTTCAAGTTTTAATATTTTACATGGTGGTTTAATATACTCAAATACTTTTTAGATTTTAAATAAATCTTGATATTAATGAAATAAAATTCAATGATTATTCTATAGTTGAACTAACAAAATAAAGCATATGAATTTTTCAATATATCTGAGTAATATATGTATATGTTGAAATTTATTTAAATATACAATATATATATATATATATATATTTTTTTTTTTGCTTGGGTTGCGAAATATGAAAAAATGCGACAAAGTATTGTTTATATTGAAAACTCTAAAAACCTAGTTAGCTCAAGCATGTTAATTTTATATTTTAAATAAAAATATAGATTGTAGCACATATAAAATCTCATAGTTTAGATTGCAAAGTGTAATTAATATTTATAAAGAAATAATATTAATAAATAAAAAATATGAATATGTAATAAAAAATAATTTCAAGATTAATTATCATATATAAATATATGTGAAAGTCGTAGTCCCATGATTAATTATAACACATTAATATTTGTAAATAAAATAATTTAATTAGTCAATCATTAAATTATACATTAACTTTTACTTTTATTTTAATAAAGTATATATTCATTTATTAATAAAGATAATACTTAATATTGTATTAATTTGAAGAAAAAAATATAATTAATGCTTAAAAGAAATTAAGAATGCATTAAAGATATATTTTAGGAGGGAAAAGGTAATTTACAATAATAACCCTCATTTTACTTTTATATATATATAGATATAGATATTGGGCAAGGATTAAAATATCTTCGATATTCACCGATATCTCTCTTTTTTGGCGATACCGAAACGAAATTCGGATGTAATAAATTTATGTCAGAATATCTCCAATATATCTCCGAAATCTCCGAAATATCTCCAAAATCTTCGAAAATTTCGATTTGGGCTATCTCCAGGTATAATTTGTTGTAATTTCGTTACCAAAATTTCGATGAATTTCAGTAAAATTCGATTAATTTCGGTGAGATTTCGATTAATATCGGTGAAATTTTGATTGATATTGGTGAATTTAGGTAAAATTCGATTAATTTCGGTGAGATTTCGATTAATATCGGTGAAATTTCGGTTAATATCGGTGAAATTTCGGTTAATATCGGTAAAATTTTCTTAATGCAGCCTTAGTTGTAAATTTTTTAAATTTTTCGCAATCCACTAAATTTTCTTAATGCAGCCCAAAGATTTAATAAATTAGAATATTATTGTAAAATACTTGAACATCCTTAATGATAATAAGAGTTCATAATATATCTTGTGGCCGATAATGTTTCTATTGTTTATTATTTGTCAACTAGTTGTAAATATGTGAATTTCACTCAATATTTGAATTTAAGTAGGTTTATAACAATCTATAAAATATCGTGATAAATTATCTGTTTTAATACATTTTTGGGCATTTTTTAAAAAGTTGCACCGATATTTCGATATTAATCTCTCTAAATTAAAATACCGATATCTCCGTAATCACCGATATTTTTGTGCTTGATATTGGGTATGTTTACTTAGGACTGGAGAGTGTTGAGTCAAACCTAACTGGGGGAATTAATGAATGTGCTTTATCGGAATTTGAGCCCTTAAATCTATTGAGCCAAGTCTTAAGTAAACACACCCATTAATATTTATGTCAAATTGCCCTTTTATTTTCAAAATCTAATTAAATACTCTCCCACGTTTATTTATACTAGCACTACGCACGTGAGTTGCACGTGGTTATAATTTTTTACTATTATTTAATAAAAAAATTAATTTGAACATAAAATAATTGTACATTGTGATCACTATAATATATATACATAACTTCGTAGATTATTCAATGTAATAAAAATTAATCCATTAAACAAACATAATTTTGAATCAACTAAAAACTAAAAGAATCACAAAAGAGAAAAAGAAAAGTTAAATAACCTTAGTCTTAATAAATAAGTTATAATAATTAACGTTAAAAGATTCGTAAAAAGCGACATACCATGATATATTGTACTTACAAGATTTTCTATTATACATGTAAAGTTTGATTTATTCAAACTATTGTTTACTTCTTATTATACACAGATTCGATCATCATTAATATATCTTGAATAAAGTTATACGATGATTGAAAAAACTATATACGGAATAATGAGGCATATAACATTTTGAAGAAAAACTCATTTTTAATTGTCTCATTATATCATCAACTGGCATCCATAAGTCAATTATTTGTTTATATACTCACAAAATATTAGGCCCAACATATTTTTCTATAATTCTCTAATAAATAATTTCGATTTCAATATACATTTGCACATGAAATTCTTTACGTATTTTAATGTGAGGAAAAACTTCCAGCAACTTAGTATCAAGGTCAAACATTCAACTTTTGTTATGAAAGTTATTTTCTAATTTTATTATTATTATTATTAAGTATAACCCTCTTTAATATAATTTAGATATCGATTTAAGATTGCTTATTTCAATTTTCCTTAATTATCTTCTCAATGCAACGTCAAAATTTAAAGATTATGTGATTTAAAATAAAAATTCTACTATAGTATAATTACAAAATAAATAATATTTTTTTATGGAAGGTTGACTATATACATAGTGTCTCACAATCTTCAATCAAGACACATGCTACAATCTATATAAAATATAATATTTTTTTTAACTAATTTGTAATGTCTTTAATTCCTTATTTAGTTATAGTGAAATACTCCTAATTTTTTCAAACATTGCACATCCATTTAAAAATCTTATATATACATGTTTAAACCACGCATTCCGATTTTACTTTTTATTTAGGGTATACCGTACTCTATTCTACGTAATTATTTTTCTAATCTATTGTCAAGTTAATATTAACATTCACATTTCACTTTCTTTATTTTTCAGCATGTTTTAGTTTAATTATGTGATACCATTCACATAGTACAATTGAATCATTCACAGTAGAACTTAGTTCATTATTTTTTTTATCGTTCTTTTTTATTCTTTATTGTACCCTATAATTTATATAGCATAGTAAATTCATTTATCAAGTTATTACATATGCTTAAAAATCTATGTATAATATTTTTATTGATTTAATAATTTGTTTAATGTTAGATCTTAAATATTTAAAAGAATTGCAACTATTCATGTCCACTAATTTTTACGTTTGCCATTTTATTATTTCTCTTATTAGTACGATAAAATTTCACACTTCGGTCTAAACTCCAATTATTATAAACCTTGTGAATTTTTATGTCGCTCTCCAAGTTTCTAACATAACAATTTTTTCTTTGGTACTAAAATTACATCATGGTATGTGGTTAAAAATGATGTTCAACTTATAGACTTATTTGAATAAAATCGATCCATTGTATAGACCAACAGTATTTAAATTTACACAATATCACTACCAATGCATTTATAGTTTTTATATCTTCATATAAATCTTTAACTGATTTCATATATAAGCTACTTTTACCGCTTTCCTCCATCTTTTTCATCTTTTATATATATATATATATATATATATATATATATATGACTTTATCGTATACTTTTTTAATTCGTAAATCAATTATTATTTTCCCTTGTTGTAATGTTTATAAAGTTACTTATGAAGTATATCGATTTCATTCTTCTAAAATCATTGAAAATAAATATAATATATAATCTCATTTCCTACAATCATAATAATTGGATTTATATTTACTTAGTAACGTTCATACAAAGAAATTTAGCGTGTAAACATATATATTGCTAGTTTAATCTAAATTTAAACAGTAAGGCTAAATGTATGCCTAGTTTAATCCAAATTTTGAAATACTACATTGTAATAATTAACTTGTATGTACATCTACCTATAATATAGATATTTAATTTTTTGTTTTTGTATTCTTTTCTCATAGTGTAATATGTCTGACTCTATCATATTAGTCTATTCTTTGATTTTTTTATTATATTACCTAGACTCGTCTATTATAAAAAAAATTATAATGAAAATTCACTTAGACCCTTTAATTAATATTTATAATTTTACGCTATTTTTTTATAATGTTATTTATTATGTTAATAAAGTTATATCTACTAATAATAAAGTATATTCATAAGTTTGTGTTATCTTTCTTCACAATGCATTTTCTCACTTCTATTCACTTTATCATCATATAGTTCTTATTCAATGATTTTGATATTATTTTCTATTGTTGGACTTTGATAAAGTGGTATACACAAAAACACATACAATTTCCTAACATGTCTTTTTATTCACTCAAAAGTCAATTTAAAAATATAATCTTAGCAATTTCACATGCAAGTCATTTTATTCTTTGATTTTAGTACTTGCTTCAAGTTTATATTATAATGAAGTTTAAGTTACTATGCTCTAACCCTTGTTCAATTCAATAATTTACACTTTAATCTAAATATTGTATATTTAAATTTTATTTTTCATTAGATAACTTATATAAATTCTACTATTGTTTCTCAATGTTGTAATATTTATACTTCAATAATTTAGAAATTTAGGGAGATTATTGCAAGTAGCAAATTTATAATATTCAAATTTCGACAAATAAATTGTTACTATTAGATAAGTATTATTCTAATTTATATTTATAATAAGAGTGGATTGTTTTATTTATGACCAAATACTATTTAAGAATTTGTTAATAATTTATACATAGTAATATAAATCATTGTGAATCATTTACACATTGTTCTAACATATAATGTTTACATTTTTTAAATAGACTAAAAGATTTAATTTAATCTCATCTATTTTTTCCAAAAATTCTTTAATGACATTTTTTTTAATTTAACTTTCAATCATTTCTATATAATAAAAAAATATAAGTACAATCATATATCAACAATCTTGTGTCTATTATTCGACTATGAAGTCAAACTTATAACTATTGAAATCATATTAAACTATTATATTTTACATATTTTAAATATTTTATCATATAAGTATCATTAATCTTGAGTCATTCATATATTGTGGTAAATTAAATATTATATAATACACTATCGTTGTCTTATCAATATATTTTTTGTTGTAGTTATTGGAATGAGTATATATATATGTTATAGCTACGTACCGTACCTAAATTAAAAAAAGTAAACTAAAAATTATCTCCAAAAAATTAAAGATGATTAATTAAATCAATAAGAGCTTTCAATATTATTCATTGTTCTAATTTTTATGTATATTGTTTTTTCTTCTTGCTGCTAATCCTAAAATCTATTAGTACTTTTTCGCCATGAAAACACAAAAACTTAATATAACATTCAGTACCTAAATATCTTTATTGTATACCACTATTGCAAGTTAATATTCTTGTGGTTATTATCCTAACAAAGAAGTCAAAGTTTCGAGCGATTAAACTCCTATTAAACTATGCTTAATTTTCTATACATATATAAATGTCTTTTGTATATATTTTAATTTTGAGAACCATAAACTAAAGTACTTTAATATTCATAATATCTTATATTCTTATTCCTTTTTAGTAATATATATTATATTATTTTTAATTTTTTAATATACTTTCTTCAATTCTTCATAAATTTCATATAATTCTTTTAATTGGATTCTTTTACAATTGTAGAGAAAGGAGAAAGATCGATTCACAAAATTTAAGAGTAAATATAAGGAATATGATACACTATAGTTGTCCTGTCAATTCTTGTTTTTTTTTTTTTTGTTACGAAGAGTAGAATGAGTATATATATTATAACTACGTACCTAAGTTAAAAATAAAAAGTAAACTAAAAATAAATAAAAAATCTCTAAAATGAAAAATGATAAATAAGAGCTTTCACTATTATTCAATTGTTCTAAGTTTATGTGTATAATTTTTTTCTTGTTGTTGCTAATCGTAAAACCTTTTAGTATTTTTTTCACCATGAAAACATCAAAACTTAATAGTTTTGCAAACATTTAATATCTAAATAACTCTAAAGTACCACTATTCGAAATTAAAAGTCTTGGAATCATTATCCTAGTAAATAAGTCAAACTTTGAAGTTACTAAAGTCCTATAATACGTTTAAATTTCTATAATTTTCTTATAAATACATAAATATCTTTTGTGTAACTTCAATTATTCAATATCCTGAGAATCATATACTAAAGTAATTTTACTTATTGTAAGTACATTTGTGCTAATCGATCTTTCTCCTTTCTCTTCAATTATAGAAGAAACTAATTAGAAAAATTATCAGAAATTTATGAAGAATCGAATAAAATATAAACAAATAAAAAGAATATAATGTATTTTACCACAAATAAATAATAATATATTATGAATATTTAGGTTCAGCTTATATCATCAGTTGAACTATATATAATATTAAATGTGATAGAAAATTTCATAAGTTGAGACTTGAGAGATGAATTTCAATTATAAAATGAATCTTACTAAATAAATAAAACTTTAAAAAATAAAGTTACTAAATTAGCCTTAAACTTTTGCTAATTAATGGTTTTTTTTCTTTTTCTCTATATATATATATATATATATTTTTTTTTTTTTGACAATTATATAAACGAATCTCATTATAAAAGAGATAAGAAATTTATAAAGAAACTTAAAAATAAAAATAATAATGTTATGTATATTATTAAAAAATATATATATATAGAATATGATTAATATGTAGGTTCAACTTATGCCATTAGATGAATTATATATTATATCCATGAATATTTTTAGGGTATCCTATCTATGAATTGATAGATAAACTGTATAGGGCTCTAACCAAATAAATAAAACTTTGAGAATATAGTTAATAAACCAACCTTAAAAACTAAAATTCTTTAATAATATAATAGGCAAATCAAATTTTGTCTAACTATATAAAAAAATTATATTCAAAGATATAGTTTATAAATAAAACTTTAAAGATATAGTTACCAAACTAACCTTAAAAATTAAAATTCATTAAGGATATAATAGGCAAATCAAATTTTGTAAGAAACAACTCACACTTTTATAATAGAAGTAGATTTACTTACGGCATTTTATACAGAAAATACTAAAGTAGAAGAGATATTTGTAATATCTAAAACGAATACCTGCAATTTCTAAACATAATCGGACTACTTCCTGAGCAGATCTAACCTCAAAATAATTTCTAACATGGAAACATGACAAGTAAAATACAAATATATATGCCTTGAAAAGAAGAATACAAATACTATATATTTTGCTTATTAGTAACACAAGACAAACTAGAAAGTCTATGCCCTAGAAATTTTAGTCCACGGCATTTATTTTTACATAGCCACCTAAAATAAAAGAGAGGCCAAAAGTTGAGATAGAACCAAATTGTATTATATGGCTACAGAATCAGTAGGCCAGTCTTGTGACCGCAGCATGAATTGCATCTGCAAGGTGTGGCACTGTCCTTGAACTCAGTCCAGCCATGCTTATTCGTCTGCACAAGATGAAAATCTTATAAATCACAAGCATTTTAAATGGAAAGGAACTGAGTTTCCTGTACTGATCATTAGAACAGATTGTATCAGCAGTTTTTTTGAGCTCTGAACCTAACGGGTCGGGTGCAAAAAGCCCAAAAATGGCAATAATTCAGACCAGGCCTCGCGGGTCCAGTCTGGTGAGTCTAATTGACTGTCTTTTGGGCTGAAATGGTAGCCGATTGGACTGAATACCAGTTCGTGATCAGCTCAGACCAGCATTCTACTCCTCAAGCTTTGCCATTTGCTTTTCTCAGCTCGAAGTTTTATCTACCTATCGATTTAATAGTGCTTGCCAGAAAAAAAGAGAGCTAAATATGTGGATAAGCTTAGTTCCGACAATGAACTAAGAATCTTTTCGTTCCCACAAATGTATTAGAACCCATCATATTCTATAGAAACATAATTTCGATCTTAATATTCCGATATTTGTTTTTCTCTTCCCTTTTTTGGTTTTTTTTTACTTGCTTTTTCATCTCCCAACCCAAAGAAAAAGAAAAAAAGCAGATGTAGGATAGCTACAATGCAAGATTTAGAGTTGGGAGCTAGCCTACCCATCAGATGTCATGTAGATGTGGTATTCCTTTGTCATAAACTCAACTTGCTTTGAGTTTAGTCCAGTGAAAGTGAACATTCCGATCTGCTTGATAATGTGACTCCAATCACCAGGTGTACCTGCCAACATGAAATGTATGTTTGCTCAAAGAGAAAGAATTATTAGTAGTAACCCAATAGGGAAAAAAGGGATCTAGTTACTCGATTACCTCTACTACGTAGAGCGTCAAATAGTTGCTGACGCATGCTGATAATACGATCTGCCATAGCCTTCAGTTCAATTGTCCATTCTTGGAACATAGTTCTGTAGGGACATGATGTTTAGCTTAGATATATTGAACAAATCATTGAAAATGAATACATCTATCATACAATGCCATTTTCATTAAGGTCTTTATATATTACATTTATAACTCATTTGCAAAAGCTAAAAGTTTAGTCATTGCAGGTTTGCGAGCAATATGAAGAAATACTCGAGACCTGTCCTTGAGGATAGTTGAGACAATTGATGCACCATGAATCGGAGGATTTGAATACATGGGCCTGATAACTAATTTCAACTGGCTCTCAACCCGGGTTGCCACATCAGCTGATCTGCAAACCTGGGAATTCCAAAAACATCAGCATTTCACCAGATATCTTCACATTGTATGCTCGAAAAGAAGAGGAACACCACAAATTAATTCTTTTAACTCTTATGAACAGCAGGTTGTTCAATCAGGTACAGCAATTAAATATGAAGAAGATTCTTGACAAATGCTGGAGCTAGTGTTGGGGAACAAATACCAGCTTATTACTTAAGCACTTCCCAGAATCCTTGTACCCTTTAGACTATAATCCTCCAATAAATCCTTATTTTCTTTTCCCTTCTCTATTTTCCGCTCTTACTCTATCAATGAGGAACTAATTTTTTAAAATAATAGTAAATTGACAGTTAAAAAAAGCACAACGAAATGCAACGAGTGCTCCGCGTTTCTTTGATTATTATTGCAAGTAGGTTGTAGAATATATTCCCAAATCAGCAGAGGTGGCTATTGGCAATTGTAAATTCTTGAATGCCCCATCTATATAGTTAAGAAATTAGATTGGCAAGATGCTGCATTTAGGAAAAAAGATGCAAATTAACATTCTTGGCTAACTTACAATGCTTAAAGCACCAACACGCTCCCCATAGAGCCCCATGTTTTTTGCATAACTTTGAGCAATGAGGCATTCACCCCCATCATTCACAAACATCCGAATCGACTGTGCGTCTGTATCCAGGTTCCCGCTCGCAAAACCCTAAAAGATTTCCGCTCGAAAATCAATAGATATATTTGATATTCCACTGGATCTGTCAATCACTCAGATTCACAAGCTACGTATCCAAGGATCAGAACTCTTGACAATGAAACAACTCAGCTATGATCTAATTACCTGATAGGCACTATCAAAGAAAGGTAATAATGCCTTCGATCTCATCAGTTGTCTAATCTGCTCCCACTGATGAGTAGTCGGATCAACACCAGTTGGGTTATGGGCACAGGCATGAAGCAGCACAATTGCTCCTGAAGGAGCAGATCCAAGGTCTTCCAACAAGCCTGTTTTTGCCAGAAAGTATGTATTGAAGTCATCAGTAGAAACCCCAAAGATCGAGCGCATGTGTTAATAGTAACTATTTCACTAACATGCCAACCAAATAAAACACAAGAGAGGACCACGAATGCACAATTAAATCATGAGTAGAGGAGAACTGAGGAGAAACCCAATGCTAAAAGTCCAACCTAGGAATCTAGAATGCTGCCAAGGTCCACCACTTGGAAAAAAAAAAAAAAAAAAAAAAGAGAAAAGATCTATATACTTTAAACTTATAAAGAAGAAAGGACTAACCTTTAAAATTGAGTCCACGAGTAGCTGGATCATAGTAGCGGTATGCTTTCACTGATAACCCTGCCAAGCCAAAAACTTTTGTATGGTTTCCCCATGTAGGCTGCGGAATGTAAATAGTATGCTGCAAAATCACAGAAGAAGGTAGGAAGCTGAATACTCATGCTGCTATTGAACAAGAGGAGGAGAGATTAAATAGATGGCAGCAAGAAGATGTAGACGTACTTGATGATGATGCTTTGCCAAAAATTCAGCTCCAACCCTCAATGAGCCTGTACCAGACAAGCACTGAACTGTAGTGACCCTGTTCTCTTGGATCGAAGGACTATATCCAAGCAAGTGAAAAGAGAATTATTAAAACCAATTATTAAAACAAAAGAACATGTATGCTGTGAATAATCATTAAGAGTGCTGTAAGAAGTCTAAAATGTAAAACTATAGCAAATAAGGTGGTCAACCTTAACTAAGAGGCTATGAGGACGTTTATCAACATTACGATCCAAGATTTCAGCATCAGGTCCATCCAACTTTACATGAGGTACTTACAGCAGAAGGTTTATTGGACAAACATTAGTTTGCTTTAAATTTTTCTAAACTTTAGGTCGACCTTGATTCTTGAATATCAAGATCATCAAACAGGGCGGTGGCCACCTTGTTGTATTCTCTTTTTAAAATAAGTAAGAATAAGATTTGATTCTTCTAATGAACAAGAAAGCCAAGCTAACAAGAACATGATAAGAGGCGTAAATAAATAAATAAAAAAAAAGAGAAAAAGAAAAAGAAAAAGAAAAAGAAGGCAGAATCAATATTTGCAGTTCTATTAGTTGTAACCAATTATAAATTGAAAAGTTTGCTCTTGGAAAAGGAAAAAGATAGAACTTAGTAGGTCAATCAGTCAGAACTGCAAAAATCTCTTCAGTACTACCGTATATGCCAAGGTGAAATTTATTATAAAAGAATGAACCACTGCCGAAGTCCATTTCAAACCAGTGCAGGGAACACATATTTGAACCAACGATAGTGAAACTTGTCAAAGAACATCAATCATGTAAAACTTGAATAAACACTAATTTTCTGATTATTTGATATACATTCTGTAATGTCTGCGCTGGGACCAGTAGCAATGGATATAAGACTTCATTTGTTTCTCTCTTTTTGAATACGTAAGAATTGTAAATGGACAAGATTTACAACAAGACAAGCCAAACAAGAAAATTACAATAGGCATAAATAAAAGGTGCAGAATCAGTATTGTAGAGTTTTATGGTAATAGCCAATTATAAATTGGCTATATTATTATTCTTGTAGAAGGAGAAAGATAGAACATGGCAAGTCAATCGCTAGAAAGTTACAATTCGCTCCAAATTAAAAAGAATGAACAACTGAGACTTCCATAAGTCCATTTTCCAATTGGTGCATGGCTCAAACACATATCTACACAGCAGACATAGGATACTGAAGCTTGTCAAAAAGATCGAGCGTGATCTTCTCTATAATGTCTAACAATGGATAACAATCATTGTGAGAATTTGAAGATCAATATTCATGTTTGACAAAAAAGGTTACCTGTCAGCACCAAGTATGAGCTTCGCACTCAACTTATTGAAATCTGCCAATCCAACAATGGGAAGATACTCTTTCACTCGTGATCTGCAAATTAGTCAGACATGAATACCAATTCAATAAAGCTTAGTATCCAAACACAAGCATGACAGTAAAGCTGTTTATACCTGTCATTCACGAGCATCTGCTCTGCTCTTCTAACAACATTTAAAACAAGAGGTTTTCCTTCCTGTTGTCCAGAGATAACATACAAATTAAGTCTAGGTATTGCCACTTATGACATACTAATAGATCAAGCCTGAGAGTAATCACCTCTGTCCGATATGCACCAACTCCCAAATTCAACTTAACAGGGCTTGGATCTTTGTTATATGCAACAGTTACCTATTTATTCCAAAAAAAGTCAGCGTTCATTTGTTCAAAAGAGCACTACGGAAACAGGACGCAGCTTCAAGTCCAACACTTAAAGCATAAAAGATGACCATACATATAATCTAAAATGTTTATGTAAAAAAAATAAAATCAAACTCATGTTGTTCGTCAGAGCACATTTGCCTCTTAATGCAATCTTGCCATTAAATGTTTGTAGAACACAGGAGAAATATTTTCTTTATTTTGTTTTCAAATAAAATCACATAAAAACAATTTCTGCAAAGATATTAGTAGATGTCAATTTCATATCCTTAATAGTTTGAAATTATGAGATGTCAATTTCATATTTTTACATGTTAATAGACCAAACAGGATATATGTTCAACAATGATGCGAATTTCTATCCCACACAATAAGAGATCGACTGGAATTAAGTTTATAAATATACTCATCTATTAATTTCAGCTAACTTTGAGATCGACTGGAATTAAGCTTATAAAAGTACTTATCTATTAATTTCAGCTAAATTTTGGCATAACAATGCTCAATGTCTTCAGAAATTTCCAAAATGGTAAGTCCAAAACGACAGCTAACTCTATCTAATGCTGAACTCTAAGGCAACAAAAAGTAGCAAGCACCATAGATATAGAAGGAACGAGGAAAAGAAATAAGATTTACGCCGAGAATGGGATCTTCAGGGGCCCGAACAACGTGATCAAACACAGAATTTCGGGCGGAAGTTGGAACGGCGGAGATGGAGAGGTTCGCCGCGTCGAGTGAGGATCCTTCGAGGTGTCGAAGGAGAGCTCCTAACCTCCGATCAGCGGGTGACGTCGACGATGAGTGTGAAATGTTTCCTCCGTGCATTTTAGCGAGTCTTACACGGCTTCTTAGTTGCTTGTTCTAATTCTAAATTACGCAGGCAACCGCTTCGCAGTTTTGTGTTTTTACGTTTTCGCGAGTATTGACTTATTAAGGTAGAGAGGGATGGTGACGTGCTTATGCGGTCCGCTGCATATGTTTGTTTACGGATTGGACGGGTCAATCTAAATTTGTGTTTGAGTTGTGATTCAAAATTAGAATTCTTTAATTCACTTCTTTCTCAATTTTCAACATAATAATGGCACATTTTATAAATTACATTCTATTTTATTCTAGAAACACAATTTGACACCATCATTTTCATTCATACTGTGGTGCCATTCCCGAAGCATAAACTAGATTAGTAGAGGGTCCAATGAGCGATCATGCCACATACCACCCCCGAAGCACGAACTTGCCTACTTTCATCCTGGAACTCAGTGATCATGAGCACGAAGTGCAAACTGTATACTAGTCGGGAGTGTGAAGTGAATCACCCAAAGGAGCACAAGAAATTATCGCGGAGTGGGCTCCGACCAAAAAGTAACCAACTATCAGTAAGTACACTGACACTCGTTCTCCTCCTGTCAAAAGTTGAGGGGACACTGATAAGTCTCCATGCTAACTATTAGTCTGAGGATGCTAATTAGGATTATGGCTGAGTTGACATACGCAAAATGACATTATTACCCCTGAACCTTAATCTGGTGAGTATATAAGGTTTTATATTTCTTCTTCACCAAGGTATAACTCATTAATATTACTATTCTCTAGCAAACACATACACACTTCAACTTAATTATTCGATTGCTGAGTTGAGTGTCGAAGGCTCTTCACCGGAGACCATCTCCAATGTTGGTTCTTGCAAGTCTCGAACCAGATAATCAACACACTCAAAGAACAAAGCATTGATTCCACCGAGTATCATTTTAGGTCGACTTTGTTGTATTTTTGTGAGTGTTCGACCTATTTTATAAAGGCACTACACACACTCTTCAGAATTTTTCATGTCAAAATTTGCTACGCTGCACTTAATTCGTAGACAAACATACCCTATCATAATTATTTTTATTTTATTTTATCTAACTTTTTAATATATAAACTACGTTAGATAAAATCAACGTGTATAATATTAGTCACATATATAGCAATAATGGAAAGGAAAAAGAAAAGATGTGTTTGTTTAAAGTCCTCTCCAAATATTAGGAAAGCTAAACTTATTTGTTTACCTACTTTTCATTAGTTTTTTTACTTCAGTCAGTCAGACACATTACTAATAGGTAAATATAGGAATAAAATATTAATAATACACTTAATACAATAAATTTGTCTTATGTAGAATGGACAAAATAAAAAATTAAAAGTTATTTTAAAGACTCAAAAAGTATCTAAACAAATATTTTTCTCATCCCACAAAAATATATCTACTTTCCATTTTCGTTCATTCAAAAAAATAAATTATTACTATACTAAAAACATCATTAATTATTCATTATCATGTTTATCCTAAATTCCTAATTAATGTGTTAATAATTTTTTTATCAACCGAATATATTTAAGCAATAAATGGAATTTACTTTCACGTTTGTCCTAATTAATGTGTTAATAATTTTGATATTAACCAAATATATTGAAGCAATAAATAAAATTTAGGAAAAAAAAAGCAAAATAAACTTAAAATTTAAGGTTTTAACTAGTCAACTATTGTTTCTTAATCTGTATAAAACTATTTCTTTATGGGACCAGAGTAATTGATCAAATACTCATATGATCTATTCACTGACATATGCATAGGTAAAGTTTCATGTGCACCAGTTGCACGATACAATTTAGAATGAATATCTTATGCTCAAAGATAAATACTTATTCAAAACATGTGATACCTTTAAGAGTAATTCGCGATGCCTTTTAATCATGATACTTTACACAAATTATGCAATACATTTAATCATAAATTGTAATATATTTTGATCCAATAATTAGAATTGTACAAATCTTAAATTGGTGCACATAAATTGTGTTCCCTTCGTCCTACTTAAATTTGCACGCTTATTTTTTTCGTCCGTCCTACTTAAATTTGCACATCCTTAAAAATGAAATTTTCCTCATCACCCTCAAAATCTCCGCCATTAATCTACGCCTTTAATAAAATCAACTTAAAAATAAAAATAATATTTTCTTAATATTTGTGTTCGATCATTCCTGTAAAATTTAATGAAAAACGGAGGGAGTAACCTTCTTTGATCCATAATTAAAATAAGGGATCTACTCGTACTTATCAGATGGAGCGAAGTTTTGGATAAATATACATAAATTAGCAGTCTAAGAAGATCGGCCGTATTGGCACGAGAAACGAGAAGTCTCATCAGATTGGTATGGTTGAGGATAGTATATTTATTCATGAAATTATAACATCAACGGATGGTCTAACTGGCACTCCAATCTAGAAATAATTATCTTGTAGCATATTATGAAATTATAATTATTTTCGTCGAAAAATTATCCATTTTTCTACGTACCCTCGATTTTCCACTTATATATTCGAGTCTCGTTTATTTGTGAATTATCTCCTTTGAATGGAGAAAGTGAATATTTAATTTAAATATTTTTAATTATCATTTAGAAAAATATTACATTTTAATTACTTTTGAATGATGATTGGATACTATTTTATACATTTTTTGTTTCAAATTAATTAACGTTTTAATTTAATAAATTTTTAAATTAATTGATGTTTTACCTATTTTTAACTATTTCTCTTAGTTTTGTTCCTTTGTTAATCCTAAAATTGTTAGGTTATCCGACAAAATCCCACATTAGATGTATAAGGGAAAGATCATGAGTATATAAAGAATGAAGTATCCCTAGTGGTATGAGGCATTTTGAGAGTTAGTCAAAAACAAAATCGTACGTGCTTGAGTCAAAGCAAACAATATCATACAATGTGGACATAAGGACCCAATCAAGGCCAACAAGTGGTATCAGTGCCATGGTCCAAGACTGAACCGATCAAACAAAGCAGTAGTGACAAGTCGTAAGTGGTATCAGAGCCATTGTCCCAGACTAAACCAAGTGATCATCAGAGTGCTAAACAAAGCTGCAGTGACATGTTCGGCTCTGCGGACTAGGTGCAAAGACCAGGTAAGGTGCACCTGGTGGGGCAGGCTCCTCCAAAGTGCCAAAGAAAGCAGCAGTGACAAGTCCGGCTCTACGGACCAAGTGCATAAACTACCAAGAGACGACAGGTGGTGCACCTGAATAGAGTCGGATTAGGTGAGGTGCACCTGGATAAAGCAGGCTCCCCAGCGTAGAGACCAAGTGCAGGTGCAGAGACCAGGTGAGATGTACCTGGTAGGGTAGAGCTCCCTAGCAAGAGACAACAGGCATGGCTCTACGGGCTCGGTGTACATCTAGGTAGAGCTAGCAGGTTCCAACGGCGGTACAAAGGTCCAGCTCTACGAAACAGGTGTAGACACCAGGCTAGGGGAGGCTCGGTGGCCCTTTGTTTGAGGGGAAAGTTTATTAGGATTCTCCAACAAAGTCCTATATCGGATATATACTAGCAGGTTTCAATGACGGTACAAAGGTACAGCTCTACGGAACAGGTGTAAAGACCAGGCTAGCGGAGGCTCGGTGGTCCTTTGTTTGAGGGAAAGATTATTAGGATTCTCCAACAAAGTCCTACATCGGATATATAAGGGAAGGATCATGACATATAAAGAAAGAAGCATTTTCATTCGTATGAGGCCTTTTAGGAGTCAGCTTAATAACAAAAATCGCGCGGGCTAGCCCAAATTGGACAATAACATACCAATGTGAAGATAAGGACCCAGTCCCGAAAGGGCTGTCGTTCGATGGGTACACGAAAGTGACGAAGTTGCTTTGACTACATAACCATACCTGTCTCTTGGAGCGAATTGATGATCGAGTCGAGGGCTGCCCCCTCTTTCCCTCACTCTCCTTTCCCTAATATGAAAGGGTGCATTCTATACCAGCTCTTCCAAAACTGATTGGATAAACTGGATAGGATCTTGTATACTGACTCTTGGTTGGATCTTTTTACCACACTTCTGTAGTCCATCAATTGAGTTTGGGAGAGCCTTCCTTGACTTTACATATGGACATTTCATTTCTCGGCATGCTCTCTGTACATACTATTTACATTCCCGTCTCTTAGAAAGAGCGGCTAAAAGATGGGTTTTTCAGACAAGCGCAGGAGCTTTCCTTCGTTAAAAGGGGAAGGGGGCATTTCAAACTTCTTTTCTTAGGCTTATAATTATTTCAGCTGGCATCAATGATTCTTCTTAGCATGCTTGTGCAAGCTCAAATTCGATCTTGGATGACGTTCCAAAACCTCGTCTATTATAAATAACCCAAGAGGGGCTGATTCACTAATACCAATAGTTAATCGTTGATGAATCAAAACAGTCAAAAGTTATTCAAGGCCCAACAGTATCTCTTATTATTCAACCTCCCACTAATGTTTAATCTGATCAAATCTTAACATCTCGTGTATATTTGCAATACATTTAATTCTTAATTCTTCCACTTCTTTTTAAAACATAAATTAATTCCACTTATTTATAAAGAATTAATTAATTTGAAATAGAAAGAGTAAATTTTACTACATTATATTCCAAAACAACATTCGATGGGTAAAATGCAAAATTATTAATACCGTTTCGACAATCGTTCCGAATTTATAAATGAAACAAGATATTTCAGTACAGTACTAGAATATTTCGACGTCCTATTTCGAATAATATATATACATAAATACACATATAAGTATACATATATTATATTGCCTAAACATATTTTAACATATTACTATAATTTAATATATTGATTAAATATTATATAACTTTTTCTATATTATATGTTAATTTGTAGGATTTATTCAATTATCATTAACAATTTTAGTCTCCAAATTTAAAACTATACTAAATTTGTAGGATTTATAGTTTAATATAATACTTCAACCTTCATTTAATTTAATACACATGTATATAGAAACAAATTACACAGTTTTTTTTCACACCATTCTGATTATCTCGGCCATCTCGAAAATTTCGACCTTTTGGACCGTTCCGAACCCAAACGACTGAGAAATTAGTCAAAACAAAATGATAAACAAACCATTCTGTTTCTATGACCGAAATAGCATGTTTCGACCATTCAAACCGGAACAAAACCAATAAATATGGTAAAACGACCCAAAAGTAAAAGTAGAAAAAATTGGATAAGAAAGAACCGAGGGCAAAAGTCAGACCAATAAAACTACGAAGGGCCAAACTGTAGACGGAAGAAAATAAAATAATAGTACAGAGGAGCAAATATGTATTTTCCCATAATGGGTCACATTAATATATCAACCATGATGTACCAAAACTGCCCCCAGCTCCTTTTTGCCTCTCCGGACAGCTTCAAAATTTTTGCAGGGGCAAAATCCACTATCTCTACTAATAATCACGTGCGTGGAGCAATATTCCAAGCCTTACTCGAGCTTAATTCTGTCGATTTCAGTCATTTTCGCTTCAAGCTGCAAGACAAATAATCCAGTGGAATCGGATATATTATCCCAGGATAAATGATCATACCAATAAATTTCAAGAACAAATGTTAGGCATTGGTTTATACGTTGATAATTTGGCGTAGAAAATAATCCCCATAACGCTTTTCCGGTGTGCTCTCCACAACATGAACCATATCCTGAAATCACACACACACACACGTAAGGATCTATCATTTGTTTGTTAGTTGATGAAAAACGAGGCTGCTAATTGATGATGAAAAGCAATAAACTCACATCGTCAATGTAGAAATCGATGTCAGCATTGCAGGTGATTTTCCCATCCGAATCTACCGAATGCATCTTGTGTTTGTAAGTTGCCAGGATTGTCCTGTGGATGGATAAAGCAAATTGATTAAAAACATAGACTACATTAGAAAAAGAGCACCTTGGTTTGCATTAGAGGTAACATCTCACCTCAGAGTAGGTTCGTCCACTTCCATGTATGAGGAAAGCTTCCCGATGGAGATTGCCGAGTACACTTTTAAGAAAGTCCGGACACTTGATAACAGTTGCTGCTGCTTCACTTCATATAGAAACAACTTCAACTGTAGTCTATAAGCATCCTGAAATTATTAGACCCAAAAGAATCGTATGAGTAAGATAAAAAAAAACTTCATTGGAGTTGGTTCGGTGGATATACTTGTACCTGATTGTAATTTACTAGAGGCTCCTCATAGCTTGGGGCGGAAGGAGTAATGAACTTTGGGCACGCGTAAGAGAAGAGCTCGTCATATAGAGTAAATGCTTCATCGTCGTATCTCTGCATCCTCGACATTTTCTCCCCGTACTTCTCCCGCAATTGAGAGTTCACGGTCTCTTCAATGAGCTTCATTTGAGGACAAAGGGAAAGAGAGACCGCGAGCAAGGCGTACATTTGCTCGTTCTTTTTCAATATCTGCTCATATTGAGGAGATTTTTGGTGGAACTGCTTATTCTTGAAAATGTAGAGAAGTATTTTATTGAATTCTTGAATTGCCTCTGTGTACCTGTACAAACATTAATAAGAATATGTTATTAGATGAATCATTGACAAATATCTCTTTCAAAACACAGGAACTATGTCGATTGCAACTCAATACGTGAGGCATAGAGTGGAATTAGCGATGACAATAACCCTACCTTCGCAGCATGAGATTAGCAAATCCATAATGATATATGGTAGTAATGTGGCTTCCGATAACACTGGTGTACACACCTTGTTGACTTATGTCGATTGGAAGTAAGCACTTGAGCCCGGTGTGATAATCACCCAACAAACAGTGAACTCTAAGAAGGCCAATCATGCTAAAATACCCCAAGACCTTCAATACATTACTTCCACCACTGTAATCATATCCATCGGTTGCAGTAAACTGTTCAAGGCCTTCCTTCTCCTGTTCGAGAATTTGAATGATTGTAGACTTCTCCACAAGTGCTTGTAAGAAATTAAGGACACCATAGACATTCCACGCCTGAGTAACAAACACAAACATCAGTTCTTGATTCCGTCACGTAACACAAAGTGTGTGTTCGGTTGCCCAGCCTAATATGTGGGTTAAGTAAAACACAACACGAGTTAATGAATATTGTGGTATGTCAACTTTTAATATAACCCTTATTTTGTGGTTGGCTTGTGGAACCCAACCCCCCATGGGTGCCGTTCAACAGGGCTGGTGGATTTAGAGAGACGGGCTTCTAATAAAAAGAGGGCCGATTTTTGTTAACTAAATAGATGAGTGGTTGCCTTGTGTAATAAGGCATGATTTCTCATTGCTTGTTCATATTTGCAGCAAACAGCAAGGATAATGACAATTTAACACCAAGTTCTGAACTGACACCATTATGATTGAATGAATTTCATGCAGACAGATACTTTAATTTTCCAAGTTGCTTCTCATATATTTTCTTTGATATATCAATATAACATACCAGATAACAAAGTGGAGTATTATTTCTCTCCACTTATCAAACTTTTACTCCATGAATACTAATAAACAGGCCCAAATTCATTTTCACCACTGTAAAATGAAGATTTCATGATTAGCATTATAATATCATGGGTCGCATAACAAATAAAACCCAATCCATAAGGTTACTACCCTAAGAGCAATTTGTACATCCGGAAATTACCTAAAGAAATAGAAATCAGCATTTTTGTTAGCCCACCTGATCATACTGCTTCAGAGTTGCAATCTCCTGGTCAGTCTTGCTCTTCATCTTGGCACGATACTGGCAGAATGACTGGAACTGGTACACAAATTCATCAACCATGTCCCACAACCACTGATTTGGCAGTTGCATGTTCACAACCCCATGCAATACAACCTGCATCCACACAATTTTAACAAATTAGCTGCACAAAGTTCATCCTGTAGAATCAATTGAAAGTCACAGCTCAGTTGAAACCAAACATCTCTACTGCTGTATGAACTATACATTTTCTACCTCCACTCCAAATCAAGTACACTACAATCACCACCTAATCAAATAATTATCCCTTCTAAAAAGCAGAATTGGAAAAAGGCAAAAAAAAAAAAAAAAAAAAAATCTTTCATAAGACTTTCACTAGCCAAGAAAAAGCTGATGCAAGGAGGTTGTATCGTATTTCAGAGATTATAAACCAGCATCTTGTAAACAAAAAGTAAACCTATTTCTAACAACACAACTATGTAAATCAGACTACATATGTCCTTATAAAGATAGTCATGGATCTATATTGGGATGGAAAGAGTAGTATCTCATCGACAGATACTTATAATGAAGGGTGAAAAATCAGCTAAAATACACAGCCTTTCCACTCTATTAGCTACCCACAATTAATACCTTGAGTAGCCTTCACTAAAAATACATTAAGAGTTCAAATAGAACTCTATTACATGCTCCACTGTTACCAGTTCAGCATATTTTTGCGGCTCCAGATACTCAAAATTACCACTACAACTCAGGTAAACTCATATTGTTCATCAATTAAGCTGTTCCTATGCCCGCTCCAGTCGAAAATTATCTTCAGTTGTATGTTTTCTCCTACATTAATCATACTGGTACTTTGAATCACTCCCCGTACCGAATTTTTAACTCTATGGATCCATAAGTGAAAAGAGAACAACAATTAGAACATAATTGAGTTCTTTCTCTTTCAGTTATAGACAAAAAAATTAACTTGGCAACACAAATAACACAGATAAAAAGGACTAAATAGCTCAAAATACACAAATTCTAACCTACCTGAAAGAGATTGCAATAATTATCCCACGAATCGATTCGTTGCTTAAGACTGGGCGAAAGCCGGGCATACAAATGCCGAAACCACATCTCGCGATACAACAAGCAAAATACATGGTCGTTATCGACGTATGGCGCGACGGCGTCAACAGAAGGCCATGGTGTATCCTTGAAGAACCTATCGCTGATGCTATGAAATGACGTCTCGTACATCTGGTGGATCTCGAACACATTTTTCTCTCGTATGTGGCGGTACATGTGTGCTACGAATGATTTCACGGAGTCGGGTACGAAATTCGGGTCGTATCCAATGGCAGCGGACTCGCCATGGATAGATTGCTCGGAGTCGTACACCGCCGCGGCAGCCATGGTGATGAAGCTTCTGTTGTGTGAGGGAGTGAGAGAGGGAGAGCCAAGATTTTGCCCTAAGGTGTATACTCCAGAAATTTTTGGACCGGGCTTTCGGGTTGGATCATTGTTGTTGGGTTATTGTCAGTACTCTTATACAACTTAGCTCTGAAAATCAAATTATTCGATACGGAGGTTTTCGATTACTCCTACTTTAAAATAATTGATTAAATTAGAGGTTGTGAGAAAATACTTTTAAGAAAAAGTAAAAAATATTTATAATAATAAGTGATTTATATAATAATTAAAAAAATATATTTTAAATAGGAGCAGAAAAAAAATATGTTATGACCTCCTTTCATTTTCTACTTGAAATAAGTTATTTTAAATCACTGTTAAAGTAGAAACAAATATTTAAAACCCTTAAATTTATTATTTTTAAGTGGAAGGTAGCCTTAGAAAAAAAGTAGAAAGTGTTTATTTTAAACTTTTGCAAACACTGCCTAAATTCGAGATAGTCCGTTAAAAATTTATTTGAATTATGTTCGATTAAAAATATCAAATAGGTTTAAATATATTAGTGTTGTACTTATGCGATGCACGGGAAGAGCTTTCACGTATTATTATTGACTTTGCTTGCATTACCATTTGTTATTTATCGCTGTTAAGTGCGACTTAAGTAAATGAACAAATTACCGAATTAAAGAAAATAATTTTGTTGACTTAATATAAACGGTAATGATCTGAAAAATGTCTAGATAAATCTATCTATCTATCTATATTAAAATGTACATAAGCATAACGTCTACAAATTCTGAAAAAAGTTCTTTATACACAACATTCGTGGTAGTCTTTCTTTCCGGATCTTCATCATCACATATTAAAATCTTTTACCTCTTTCGATTCGTGATTCGAGAGACAACAACATACAACTGACCATGACTGAAAACATGTTTCCTAAAAAACAAACCAACATGGTTAAATGATTATCCTTAGCTCTTGTTTATTGTCATCGCATAAGAAATGATAAACGGAATTTGTCTCCTCTGAAATCGAAAAGGCATTCTCTTATCAGAACGAGTCACAGAAAGCAGCGGGATAAGAACCGTTACACCAAAGTTATCCCCGAATATAACATTTGTCTCAACCACGTGATCACCAAGTTTTTTAATCACCAATTGGGTACCATTGCACAACCCCTGTCTATGATATATGTTTCGCAATAACATAACTGTCGTACCAATTTTAGCTTTAGCTTGTGATTAGGCACTTCTGAACATTTTATTGAAATTAAGAAATTCTGGAGTGTGAAGATCATTTAGAAGATCAACATTCGCATCAGATTTATACGAGTATGTCCTACCGTCTGAAGTATTTTTGGAAGTCATTTACTCATTAATAGAATCAACACCATTGAGCGTTGGTGCCAGTATAACTCTACCACGTAGGTAAGAAGTGTCACCACCTACTTTCCCAAAATCCGGATACGTACTTTTCACAATCGTTGCAATAACATTTCACCCCTTTCCAAAAGAATGTCTTTCGGAATGTCAATCTCCACTTCTTCAACATTCGGTCCACCAATAACACCGTCTCCAATACTTGCTATCCATTCCGAATTTCTTTTAGCTCTTGCACCTCAGCATCATTAGAAAGGTTCTACAGTCACATGTTCTTTGTCAATCGTAACACCTTGAAATGAGGCCACAAATAGGAAGAATTAATGGTTGCGTACATAGATACTGTCTCGTTCCTTTTGGGACTACAAGTAGAATCTACCTGAAATCTCCTCCTAGCACAACACTCTTGCCACCAAATGGAACCTCCTTCTTCGTGATGTCACGAAGCAACCTATCTAGAGTTTAGAAACAATTCTTGTACATCACTGGAGCTTCATCCCAAATAATCAATTTAGACATCCCAATCATCTTAGCCAATGGACTTCCTAGCGTTATACTAGATGTTGAATCCTCATGAACATTCAATGGGATTGTAAAACGTGAATCTGCAATCCTTCCACTGGGCAATAGAAGTGATGTAATGCCACTCGATGCTACATTCAAAAGTATTTCACCTTTAGATCGTAAAGCAGCATATAGTGTCATCCAAATAAAAGTTATGCCAGTTCCGCCATGTCTATATACAAAGAAGGCCCCACCATCATCAATGGCTAAAGAATTCATAACAGAGGAATAAACAATATGTTTTTCGTCGGTCATATCGGCTGCCACTTTATCGTGCTCGACAGCTAATGTTTCACAATCATACATAAGTCGATCAACAACGAACTGGTTTCCAGATCCTGCCTCGTTCGAGATGTCTGCAGTAGGCATGTAATCATAATCTGAAAGACTCTTTCCATGACTCTGTAACATTTTCTCGATCTGCACAAGAGTAAGATTTTTTATTTCTTCTCCAGTCAATGTCAAAACTACGAAAAATAAACATTTTTCATGGACAAAACAACATTGGCATCTTTAAATTTCTATAATAAGCGAAATAGATTTTATCTGAAATGAAATTATTCCACACCTTGGTTTTTCTCTGAATACGCTGTCTGTACAAAATGTTATCGGATAGATGTGTCTAACATTGTTTCCAAACGTGCTCGGGTCCTATTGAGTAGGAGAACATAAGTGTGACAAACAACACTCTCAAGTGTTGAGCAGATGCCCAATGACTTGCCTCCTCAATGACATCTATATATTCTCTATCATCCTCCAATAATCCCCTAGCGTAACAAGCATCGTGATAGGTTTCATATTGTATAACTCCTACCTTTCTGATATCAGCGTAGCGTTTGCAACCTGTTACAATGTTCAAAATACACCTCGCGTAGTAAGGGTCACCACATCCATTGGGACATAATTAAGCCTACCTATTTCTTTACCCTTTTCTCTTTTTACCCACTCTCCTGTGTTTTGCTTTCACACAAATTTCTGCAGGAACTCAGCATAAGTCAAATTGTTTGTCTCCGAATATTTCTTGTTTGCCTCAAACCATCCTAAAAATATGTTTTGTCTGACTCTGTCGATTTAGAATATTTTTCAAATGATCACCTTCGTAAAAGACTACAGATTGTTGATTCTCAAGATGGAAACTCAAGCGTGCCACAGGAAGATATCGATATTGAATTACAAAACCAAAAATCTTCCATGCAACTTCACACGGGGATATGTAATGGCAATCAATGTACATATTAATCTCGTCTACAGTATTTCCAGTTGAATTGTTAGCACTTGCCTTATAAAATCCAGTCGTAACACGATCGTGACCTTTGTTATGTACTTGAACAAATATTTTATAGGTTGAAACTTATTGCACCACTCAACGTTTATGCGCGCTCCATATTTTAGAAGAAAATATCTATTTTGGGCAATACATATTCATATTCAAAAGGACATTACTCTTCATAACAGTCCTTCCATCATCTTTGCGCCTGTACATCGGATAGCCGCCATAATCAATAGTAGTGGAATCAATAAACCTCTTCAGAAAATGCTTTGTACATTTACCGTTGTCATCTATACATGGAGAATTTGGACACACTAATCTGCACAGGCCATGTATCATGTACTCTTGCACCGCTAAGTAGTACTTGGGGTAAACTTTCTCATCGGGTATTTCCGTAGAATTTATTAGACCGATGGTTGTTTCGGTTGGATACTTATCTTCTTTTGCAAGGAAAAGAAGGATGTGTGCATGCGGAAGACCATGTTTCTGAAATTTAATGGTGAATAAAGATCAAAAGAACTTGCTGCGTCAGCCTCCTACTGTACATACCAATTGCTCTCTCGCTGGATCCTTTCACTTTTGAGAAATTCTTCGCTGGATCACCACACTACACTTCTCGGTAAAATCGACCGTCTCGTATGCTTCCAACCTTCGTTTTTTCAATATCACCTCCTTTAAGCTTTTTGCATAGTTAGTCATTTGCTACAAAGCATCGATGAAAGGAATATTAACATGCAATTTCTAAAAAAAATTCAAAAACTTAGCAAATTGATCATCCAACTTTGAGGAAATGGAAGATGAGGGACATATTCAGGAAGAATAGAGTTAGTAATGGAGTTTGGCTTCTCGGCCCTTATTTTACTCGTTTCCCCAAGATCCCTTGGATCCACTTGTTCTTTTAGATGCTCTTTTTAAATAAATTTGCCACGATCCACCGACATTCCTGGTCCTTCATACTCGGCCCCACTTCTTAATTGAATCGCTTGGGATTGCTCTTTGAGGTTATTCATCGTATTGCTTGTAAACTGCTCATTTGTGTGTTGGGGACTAATGGCTTGAGCCAATTGACTCGTTTACAATTGTAGACTTTTGATTTGGGTCCCGTTTGTCACAATGCTCTTGTTCACATTGACTTGAAACTTGGAGAAGGAATTGTCCATTTGTGACATCCTCAAATCTGTCCTTGAGATAAAAGACATCAAAAGTTCCTTGAGGCTCGGCTCCTTGCCTTCGTTGATCATTCCATTTATGACCGAAAATTCGGATGGTGGTTTTATAGAGTTGTTGGGATCAGCATATGAAAGATTGTGGTGGCTCTTCACACCCGGTTGATAGTGGCTAGACTGATGTTGATTATGATTGAAATTTGAGAACTGATTTTGCCCTAGGCGCGGGTTCGGATATTGGTGCGCTCTTTGGTTCCCATAATTCCTTTGATGGAGGAAATTACAATCCTCAGAACCCTCTTGAGAAACAATATTCTTTGCACTTTGCTCTGCCTGAATTGAGGTAGCTGCTTGTGATAATGTTTCTAACTGCTTCGACAAAGAAGCCATTTGTGTTGATAAAGATGTGCTTGCCTCCTTTTCAACTACACTTGCAATTACCTTTGGGGTCTTTCGCTTGTTAGGCCACTGAGACGAGTTTGAAGCCATATCATCTATGATTGATATCGCATCCCGAGCGATTCTAGAGAAAAGTGCCCACCGGCTGCGACATCCAAAATCACTCGAGTTGGTCCAAATAAGCCATCATAAAAACAATATACTTGTTCCCTTTCTTGAAGTCCGCCTTGAGGACACTTGCGCAACAACTCCTTAAATTGCTCTCATGCCTCCCATAGGGGTTTTGCATCCAACTGTCAGAACTGAGTGATCTCCCATTTCAACCTAATCGTCATGCTCGCCGGGAAGTACTTTTAAAGAAGACATTGGTACAAATCATCCCAAGTACGGATATTCTCGATTGCAAGTGAATTATACTATTGCTTCACTCTATCCCTCGAGGAGAATGAAAATAAATGGAGTTTAATCTGATCATGCGGCACATTCTTAATTTGATTCGTGCCACACATCTCCAAGAAAGTAGACAAATGTAGATTAGGAACCTCGTTTGCATGCCCTTCGAACTGATTTTATTGAATAATGAAAATTAGGGTGGGTTTCAATTCGAAGTTGACAACATTGACCCGTGCCCATCCTACTCCACCGACATTCCGATTTCCCACTGGTCTCAAGTAATCTTGGATCGTGGCTTGGGGGTGGTGGTGGATTGAGCACTTGCTCTCTCAAATCTCTTAAATCGTTCATCTCCTCTGATTGCTTCCGCATCATTTTTTAACATTTGTTGATAAATGTTTGCTTGGTCCGGTTGAATTTGAGGAGGGTTTCTTCCGAAAGAATTTCCCAATCTTAGATCATTCTCTCCGTCGTCTATGATTCTCTCTCAATTATGTTTTCCATGGTTGTATCTACAAGTTGCCTCGATTTTCGGATCAAATAGTTGCAAGCCTTGAAAACCTTGTGACTCAATTGCATCTAATCCTTGCAAAACTATCAAAAGAAACAACACTTAAGCTCACTTGGTATTAACCAAAAAAATAAAACAAGTAAAATAAAATAAAACAAAATATAATTGTTTAAAGTATCACAAGATGCTTATAACAACAATACCAACTATCGTTACCAAATCCTTGATAACGACACCAAAAAATTGACACACTTTTTCTAGACTCTAAAAGTGACCACCACAAGTGTACGACGTTGCTATAGCACAAGGTGAGTACAAGGTCGATCCCATGAGGAATAGACAATCGATATCAGGTAATAAATTGCGATAAATATTTTAATGGCTAACTAGACTATCGATTGGTTGAGTTTTTGATGTTTTAGGAACTAAAATTAAGCAAACAATTATTTAAAATTAAGAAGATCAAATAATGAGAAAAAGTTTTGGGTTTAAACAATTAAAGAGGGTAATCTAGGATTAAATTTCAATTATGAGGGTAATCTAGCTATTAGGGAATTATCGCTAATGACATGCAAATTCCCTCTCAGGGAGAATTACGTGTCAATTTTGTAGGATTAATCGCCGTCTCCGATCGATTAATCAAATACAACTCCCAATCGTACCTAAGATCTAAAATTCCCACGATTAGTTCAAACCTCTCGGTTATAATACTTAATCATGCCAGTCAATGTGATCTAGGATTAAATCTCCCCTCTTGGTTTCAATTCAGTCCATAATAAATTGTTAAATACTTGGCCAAATCATTCAACAAGTAACATAAACAATTAATCAACTAATAGTATAACAGCGGGATTAAATCAATCGACTATTAATCACTAATCACCCATAATCTAGATTAAGGAAATTTAGCCAACCATAATCATCATAAATGATAAACAAAAACATATAGACATAATCATGTTCATACAAATATTAAATGAGTAATGGAAAGATAAAATCTAATTAATGTTGATCTTGATCTTGAAGACAATCCTTGCCCTAGCTTTTGCTCTCCAATTTCTCTTAATTTCAAACTATTCAAATGATTCTAAATGCAAAAAAAACCGAAAGAGGAGTGTTTAAATACTTAGTTTAGGGGCCTAAATGAAAATGGGCAAAAAAAGAGGATCACATAGCCAAGCCCATGCAAAGTTGACCGGATGAGCGCATGATCCGTGCGCCTCAGCTTATACGTGCACAACCTTTTTCTCTGATTTTCTGGCAGGGAACGCGCACGGCCTGTGCCACCCTCTTTATGGGCGCACGGGCACGTCGTGCCACTGGTTCTTCGATTAAGTCACGCATGGTCCGTACGGTTCACCTTGTACATGCATGGCTAGGCTATGCGCCTTTGTTTTGTGCTGGATGTTGGTCTAGGCCGTGCACAGTCCGTGCCCATCTCCTTTTGTGCGCACGGGTTGGCCGTGCATACCCCTTTTGTTAGCTTTTTTTGTCCATTTCTTTGCCTTTTCCTTGGTTTATCGTACTTTTGGTTTGTTTTCCTTCAAAAACACTTAAAACACGATTTTTCGATGACAGAAAGAAAATACGATAAAATAGTGACAAATGGGAGCTTAGAACATGTAAAATGCACGACATAAGCCTTATTCTAAGCCCGTTTTCATAGCCAAAACCCATTTGTCAATCAATCTTAAGTATTTATTTTTGAAATCTGATTTACACATATATGTTTATATATATACATTAACTCTTATTTTTTTTTTTTTCTGAATTCTTATGAGTATCCTATAAATTCACATAAGTTAAACTTTCCTAATATATAATGAATGTAGTAAAAATATATGTTGAGATAGTTAGTTGTGCAAAATGTGTCTGAAAATGGTCTAATTTTGTCATTTTTAGCTAAAACTACACAATATTCAAGCATGTTCCTAGCTTAAATAGTAGTTTTAAATGGAGTTCATGTGTAAACCAAATTCTTTGGTTTATCATACCTAAAAGTTATGATAAAACATTTACTGAATACTAACTATTTTTTAATTTATTCCATTTTTTTCTTAATGTTGCATGAATGATCTTCACATGAGCAATAAATGACATTAATGGAAGAGGAAGAAGCTGCTCTAAGAAGTATTGTGAACTTATTCGACATTACAATATACACAGATAAGTAAATATATGTTGTCTATAAATATACCTCCTTGTTAAATGCATGTACAAATATCACATCTATACTTCAATGGTTCATAATTAGAGTGTCATAACCTTTTTACTTGATAAAAATATGTCCTAAATTGTTATGCCTTTGATTGCTTTAGAGAGAATCATGATTGTTTGCTTCCGAATATTGCTTCACCATAATGCTTCAACAACAACTTTGTTACCTGAATTTGTATTGCGCTTTCACACTTTGTTGCTGCTGTAAAACATATTTGCACATATTACTAACAAACACATATTAGAATCTGTGATAACATTTTGAAAACTATATGTAACCCTTCCTTATATTATATTTCACAATGTTTATACCCAAAGCAAAGTCATAGGTGCTTTTATGCATCCAGCTACTTGTAAAACAATTGTGTTTGATTATAATATGTATGCCCTAAATTTGAACATTGAATGGTTGTTGTCTGTAAAGGAATTTAATAATAGATTTCAATTGTTTTATTATTGAAATTTTTAACAATGAGAATGATTTAAAATATTGAAATTTATAACTGTTCACTAATTATTTGTGCCACCTAACATACATGATTGTTGTTTGTTTATGAAATTAATAATGAATAAAGTGATCTTTCAATATTAGACTTGGACAACTAAAAAACATTTTATAAACACTATATTAAAACAAAAAAGTTCTTTATGTTTTTCCTAATATATTCATGTCAATAATTGCAGACACAAAAAAATGATAACAAAAAAGAAACAAAGTAAAGAATGAGGCAGTCCAATGGTGAGGTATTGACCAAAATAAGCATCACAGAGACAACAAATAATAAGATAAATATATTATTCCTATCATCACTATCTTATATAGTTTTGCAAGATTGAATAGATTCTGCACAACATCATCATGCTCTAAAATCAAGTATATATAAGATCTGATTTATCAAAAAGATGTGCTATTGAACATACCTTCATCATGATGAACTATGTGTTATGAATACTTTAGCAAGGAGCATCATTGTAGATTTTCTTTTACATGGTTTGGTAAATGAATTGAGATGATGTGTGTGCTATTGTATGAGTAGGGTAAAAGAAGCTAGAGATGATTGAGAGGGTTTTTATATAATGACTATAGGGTAACATCGATTATATGTCTAGGTCTTATTGTAGATTAGTTACATTATATAGATATATAAGCAGAACCCTCTACTATTTTTAGCCGAAAACTATTTTCCCGCCCATTGCACATTTCCACAATAAGAAGGACACGTGTCCTCATCTCAATGGTTTAATCATGCCTAATGATGTGATTAATACACTAATTACTTTAATTTTGTTAATCCAACATATATTAAGGCCTAATGGTCAAAATTTCCTTGCAAATATACTGGTGGATACGAGAATTACTTCAATATTTTACCAAAAATAAAACATCTACCATTCGTCCATCCAAATTTCCTTAATTATGATTGTCAAACCTTCCTAAATTTTTCATCAAACAAAATGCATGTCATACCTAATTAATTAATCACGTTCAAGAATCAAAATTCCACAATTGTTGCAGTCTTTTTTTCTTCCAACGTTGTGATCTTCTCCACGGTTGTTACGGTATTTCATTATTCTTTCTTGCGATTTTCTTGATCATAATTTACTCTTCTTTCATTGTCAATAATAAGAATTCCACAATTGTTGCAGTCTTTTTTTCTTCCCACGTTGTGATCTTCTCCACGGCTATTACGGTATTTCATTATTCTTCTTTCTTGCGATTTTCTTGATCATGATTTACTCTTCTTTCATTGTTTTTGACAAATAATTTTTACAGTTTTCTTGATCAATTTTCTCATTATTTGAATGGTGTCTGGATGATATATGTTGTATTTGATTTTTCAAAGTATGACTTTAAACGTGGCGAGAATAAAATGTTCTTGTATAGTTTTTTGAGAAAATGAAAAATGATGTTTTCGTAGTATGTTTAGTTGTGGTCAGTGGAAATGTTTCGGGCAGCATCTTAGTTTTGTTATGGTGGAAAAATTGAAAATATTTAGTGTTGTATTTTGCAAGCAGTTTCAATTTAATATCAAGAGTTATGTACGTATTTTGCAATTCTTAAATATATAAATTCGTCTTGTAATATGTATTTTTGTTCATCTGATGTTGCAGGTTTGAAGATTCGGCTATATTCACCAACATTGAGGTATTTGCAACTTAACTTATTGATTGATTTTTATGTTTTCGTTAATTACGCTGTTGCAAATAATTTAGTTTAGGATTTTGTATTCATTGATCTTTTATGTTGGATATCTCTAGAGTACAATAAACTTAAATTGATTTGTGTTTTTTTTTTTCTATTAATGTTTTGATGCTTTGATTAACTATTAATTTTTCGTTCTTGGGTTTGTATCTCATTCTGCAGATCTTGAGGTAGAACAAGTTATTCGAAAAGAAACACATATTGTTTGTTTTCATAATCTTTTCATGCAACTTTTGGATTGCAAAAAGTTTACTTTAGGTTTTAGTGTTATCATCATAAAAAATACGACTTCAATGATTAATTTGTATGGACTATAATATTTTTTTATTTTTTTACCTTGGTTTGTTGTTAATCTCATCATGCAGATCTTGAGGAGGTGCGTGTAATCAAGAAAATTAAGGTAATTGAAAAATCGCTTATTGAAACTTTAGTTTAGGATTTCATGTTCTCATCAAATAATACGACTTAATAGATTATTTTTATTTACTATGATCTTCTGAATTTATTATTCGATATTTTATGATCTTAGGTTTTGTGATTTTTGTGTATAAGTAGGTATGATCTTTTTTGCATACTTTACGTTTAATTGAAATTTTAAATTTTAGAAATTGTTGATCATATCCTCTAATTTCAAATAGTTTTTTTGTCTTTAATGTATTTAGTGCATATTTTAATTTATTTATATTTTATAAGAAATTGTATTTCGGACCTACTGATTTTCAAGTCTTTCAATTTGTGTTTACTGGTTAATTAATTTGTCATTTTAATTTGTGTTTTTTGAGATATTTATTTACATATATTGCCATTTAAGGCCTACAATGAGCTATATTCGTACATCAAAGTCTCTGTGCACAATTGTGTTATCAATGATTTTGTTTTGTGGAAGTTGGCATAAGATACAAATGTTTATGATTTTTTAAGTTGTTTGTTATTTTATTCATCCGATGTTGAAAGTTTTGAAGATTTGACTATATTTTCAACAATATTGAGGTATTTGACAATCACTTATTGTTTAATTTTAATGTTTTCGTTATTTATTCTATTGCATACAACATAGTTTAGGGTTTTGTGATCATTAATCCTTTATTTTTAGGAGCATTTTATGTTAATGTTTTGATGATTTTTTTTCTTTTTCTTTAATACTGCTTTTGGTATTAAAATTCGGTAATTAGATCTGAGCATTAGGTTCTTATAAGATAAATTAAAATAAATCTCTTGGATATGTTATTATTTCTTGGATATAATTGAATTTGAGTTTTTTCATCAATCTTTTCAAAGGGATTTGGTTTTGTATTTCTCCTTTGTTGTAGAACTTGAAGGATTATTGTTATCCTATTCTATAATTTAAGATCTTTAATATTATCTTGAAGAATTTCGTTTTCTTTTTCATGTAACCAATTGTGAATGTAACCAATTGTGAAGTCCTTCGTTTTTTATTTTCCAGATAATGTATTTTCAATTATTTTAAATTGTTCAAGACTTTCTGTTTGCTTTTGTATTTAAGTCGGTCTTTATATTTCTTTTTTATTTTATTATATTTTATTGTATATAAATAAATATTTTCTTTAGTTTTGTATTTGATTTTCATACTAATCTTGAGATTATTGATTAATCTCAAGATCTTGATTTTTTTTTTTTTTTTTATAATAATATTTCCTTCCGTTGTTTGTTGGAGATCTACAGTTGATTAATCTCAATAATCTTAGGATTAATTGGTTAGGATTTTGTTATTCTATTTTATACTTCAACATTATACAATAGAGTCTTGGTTGAATAAACCTAATTAACTTATGTTTATATTATATTTTGTATTCATTTAGCCTTTTTTTTTTTAATTCCGTATTTTTAATAAACAAGTGGCCTTCAGACCTACTAATTCAAATTCATCTATTTATGTTGAATGAATAATTAATTTGTCTTTGAATATATTTTTTGAATGTTTCGGGCATTTTTTGGATCTAATACTAATATTTCTTCTACCAGAAGAAATATGGTGATCTAAATTGCAAATAATATAAAGTTTTTTTTGTCAAAATATAAATGAACAAATTGTGAAATGATTATCATTTTTAAAAGTTCATATTCTCTAAAGCAATTTGACACGTACAGTTAGGTTTGGCGAGGTTGTCTCATAATATTTATTGTACCTCTTAATTTTTAAAAGGTCATATTCTCTAAAGCTCATATTTATTGCACCTTCAAATTGTTAAAAAAAAATATTATTTTTTGTAGCATGTGTTAAAATTCAAACAAATTCAACATGAGTATTAAAATTAAAAAATAGAAAAAATTCTTGAACTTATTTATCTCCCATACATCGGCATTCACAAACATTTGAGTGCAGTTATAAGTATTTGAGACCTTAATAAAATCTGCATCCATTTTTTTTTTTCTTGTGCATGTACCAAATCAATTTAACCAATAATTGGTATATAATAATTTTTAACAAACAATTATCATATTTTACATCAATAGGTGATAAAACATATTTTTAAAGTCATCAAGTGCATAGTTAGCAAGTACTAACCCTTAACCACTTTTGGCTTGCAGAATTTCATCACTATAACAATGGCTCTATTCTTTGTGAGTTGTAGAAAAGTAAGACTTGCTCAACAAACTTCTCCCATAATGTTATTGTTAATCTGCGCTCACTTTAAAATGATATAGAACATATTATTAAATCACTACTTGATAGTTTTTTTTGCCACATTAGATATTAATTGAAAGAAAAAAACGTATACTTGCGTAAATTTGATCTTATACATCAGATCTTCATCTCAATTTTCATCAACCTCTTTGGTCCTTCCTTTGTTTGCATAGTTTTTTGTGCGTGCATTTCAACCTTCCGATAACATCTAAGTTGTGTTGAAAACCAAAAAGAATAGAAGAAATGATTAGTTGACTGTGTTTTAGGCATATATTGATAATTCCAACAACTGAAATAATTTATATTACCAAAAAGCAGAGTCTCATCCGACTCCTTCAGTTTGCAATCAAATCAAATGACTTGAAAATAAACTTATTATTTGGAAAAGATGTGTCACTGATTACTTTAATATTTGTCTTTGCATAAATCAGAACTTAAGTGGATGAGTAGTCGTTCTGTACCACAGGTAATCTTTTGAAACCATTAAGTCACTAATAATGTATAGAATGCCTCCTCAAGTCTTTGTCGAGTGTCTCAATATGATTGAATCGAGCAGAACCCCTTATAATTGAACTCTCTATTCAAAGTATTGCAAATTAATATTAGAGATTCGTAAATAACATTCGAAATTCAACAATTATTTATTCAAGTGGTATCTGAAATTCATCAAGATTTTGCAACATTAAGAAAACACGGATTTTGCATAAATTTCTTATTTGTGTTATATAAATTAACAACTTAACTATCATATACCAATTAGCAGTTTCAATGATTTGATTCATTTCAGGAAATTGCAACATTCAAGTTCAAATTGGACTATCTTTGATCAGCTTCATTCCGAAATTCAACAACATTATTCAAGTAAGTATACCATTTCATATTCTCACATTCGGAAAGTCAACAGTATGAAGACAATCATTTTGCATAAGTTCTGTAGTCAATAAAATAGTAATGTCATTCTTGGCTATTTTTAAACTGTTTCAGATAAATAAAACAATTTCAATGATTTTACTCATTTTTTACCATTGCATAAATTGATTTCAATTTGGACTATCTTTGACAGAATATATTCCATAATTCAAATATCCTTTTTCATTTGTGACAGTCGAAAAAAATACTATAGATTGGTGAGTCTCATTTTTTTCAATGCAAATAATGCTAAACTAAGAAATCGCGGGTTTCGAATAAACTTCTGATTTATGTTATGCGTGTTCGAAACTTGACCAATAAGAAAACTAAGATCAGTAAGAAACTTTTAGTTTGGATCAAATTCTAGTCTCTTATATATAGATTCAAAAACTAATCGTTATAGATCAATAACGCAATTTCAATATTATACTTATCTCAATCAGTTGTAGAATTCGATTTCAATCTTTTAATATCTTTGATCGACTTCTTGCCAAAATTCAACATTGTTGTTAAAGTGCACAATACAATTAATGAGATACTTTTATATGGTTTTTGTCAGCTTCTAATATGTTTTATTGATTGGCAACTAAGATGTTATGGACCAATTGTGAAATTTCAATGTTTTATTTAGGTATGGTATAGTTTTCCTCAATGTTTTACCATCTTATTTTACACATTAGGATAATAAGCAATACGAAAACATGAATGCTGCATATATTTTGATGTAAATGAAACGGAAAAAAGAGCAGTCTCATATTGAATACATAATTTGATCATCAAAATATTCATACATTCACATTATTATAAAAACTTGCAACAAACACATATTGGTAAGAAAAATGATTAAATCACACAACAGAAAAATGCGCATTTATAAATGTTTACCTCGATATCCCGAAAAACACATTCATAACTCTGAATCTGAGCAAGAGTTTTGTACATAGTATTGTGTACGGCCTGACCATTCGCAACTTCAGTGCTCAATCATGCCTCTTAGCATGGACTTCACTTATTTTTGTGAAAACAGGAGGCATTTTTTATCACACTATTGTACTGAAGAGTGATTAGGCTAAAAATGTATTTGAGAGTAATAGAGGGAGAATGCACATTTGCAATGTATTTATATAGTTGTAAAAATAAGATTTGTAATTATAATTGTTCCCTAAACTTATGCGAAAAATAAATTTGTAGATCCGGTTGTTGAGAAAATCCTGTAGCATAGATAATTTTCTTTTAAAAATTGTAATATAAATAATATCAGTAAAAATTAGTTTTTGTTGTAGGAAAATAGAAAAGAAGAATAGTAAAGAGAGACGGAAGAGAGACACGGAATAATTAGGGTTCTCTTATTCATCAGATCCCCTTTATAAAGGGTGTCAAATACAAGGGTTTCACAGATACATAATATTTAGTGAATACCTAAATTGTCCTTCATTAGTTACTTTTGACGAATGCACACTAATTTTGTTTTTCCTTCAACACTCCCCCTTGTGCCAAGTCAAAGGAGAGTTGGTGCATAACTCATTGTCTCGTTAAAAACCTTGCCAAGTAACAAAAACCAGTGGGAAAAAATAAACCTTGGTCGAAGGAAAAAAGAGTGCAACACACCTATGTTGAGACTCCCCCTGAAGTCTACACACCTCCCCTGATACGTACATCTATTAGGAGAGTTTTGAAAATCTCCGCATCCTCGATTTATATAAATCATGAGGAAAGTTTATGGTGGCTGGTTATAGACAAACTTTGTGGCATATGCTTCGTAAAATCATCTCCTATGTAGCATAGTTCTATCTTCTTGTTGCAAACTGCAATATCTTCATAAATTCAGGTCGGTCTTCTGTGGTAGGTCTTCAACCATAGTACTTAAGAACTCCTTCATGTAGGACAACCATCTTTGTCTGATTCGGTGGGGTTGATAAATGAGTTGTGCTTAGTGGATCTTCAAGATTTCATTGTACTCCTCGTGGTAATACGTAACCAGTTTGTTATTGACCTTTACATTAGCTAACAAGGTAATCAACATTTAAACTAACCAAAGTAGTATTCGTTATTTCGTAGTGGGGTAGCTTCAATATTTATTTAGGAGTTACATATTCTTTTGTAATCCTTTTATCTCTATATATGAGAGCATTTGATATTTTCTTTAGAGTTTTACAATTTCATTTGTAATCTCTCTTGTCTTTAATATGGGAAGAACAAATATGTGTCAATGGTTTCTTTCACATGCCAAAATACTATTTGATATCATTCAGCTGATATTTGTGTTGTCCTGAGTAAAATATACCAACATGTTCTTTGAGAAAGTAATACATGGTTGAGTGCATTGAACTTTCAATACAATAATACGCACATTTCTGTTAAGTAGGGAATTTCATCTCCCAATAGCTCTTTCATCATTTCCTTTGAACTCAAATGGATCTTTCCTTGTCCACACTTCAACCAATCATAGGAGTGCTAATAGATTGTACTTTATCCATATGAAATATCCACAAACTCGGTGAGTTTTCCTATGATCCTTTATCTCAATTTAGATTTCAAATACATCACAGTATCTCTTATTTCTTTAAGAGTACCCATTATGTCCTTAACATCGACATAAGTTGCTATAGTTGCAAACATAGAAATCGTTTTCTTTATAAATGCATAGGGGTAATACTACTTGTTCTTTCCCTTCCCAATCAAGTAGTCACTCAGACGGGTATACAATTTTCGTCCAGATTTATTTCAATCAAAGTGAGCATTTCAATCTAATATTGTAAATGCACTCCGTGGTCTAGAGTTACTTGAGTTGGGCAATGCAAGTCCATCTGACACTTACACATATCTCAATAACAAGATCCCAAAGAGATTTGTTGTAACCACATTAGTATGCTGCATTTCCAATCCTTCGGAAACTTATCAATAAGACGTTATGACGTCCGTTGTGGGAGAATATCTCCTCGTAGTCAATTCCAGGGCTTTGTGAGAAAACCTTGTGCTTTAAGGTAAGTTTTGCATCTCAGGACTTATTATTATCACTACGCTTACTGACAAAACATATTTTATGTCCTACAGGCTTTACACTTGGTAAGGCTAGCACTACCAAACCAAATACCTGTTGTTCTGTCATAGAATCGATTTCTACCTGGATTGATTCCATAGAGGCCAATATGCTCTTTGTTGATATCTTACAATAGAGCATGGTTCGATATTATTGTGCTCTATAATTCATTGAGCAACAATGTATACATCATCAATGCACGTGAAAGATTTTTCCATTAACTCACATGCACTCTCATTATCTCTAGAATCATATTAAACTTCGAAGTGTCCTCCAGTGGTGATTCATGGACATAATTAATTAGAGATAATTTAAGAGTATTTCTTTTCATTGATGATTTAAATTGTGCCACACCTGCCTCCTTCCTTGAACATGTGTTCATCGAACCACGTGGCATCCTCCATTTCCTTTTGGGAGCCACGGTCTCAACCACACCTCCACTAAGTGTGGTTGCAACACTTTATCTGCGGTGTTGTACCCTTTACTGGGGACTTTTAACCTTACAGGCACATTTGCAGCTGGTATATATGATCTTGTCACTTTAGCGATTTTAGCAAATGCATCAACAATCAAATCTTCCATACTTTGAAGATCGATAGTTCATTTTACTTCAATTTACATTATGAAGTGTGGGGATCCTAATGAGACATACTGGGAAACACTTTTTGTCGTTCCCTTAAAAAATTCTTTTTCTTATCTCCCTCTAACGACGGGAAGACTATCTCATTAAAGTGACAATCCGCCAATCTAGCGGTAAATAGATCTCGCCTGTCAAAGGTTTCAAATAGCAGGTAATAATTGGAAATCCATAACCAACATAAATATTTAATTGTCTTTAAAGACCCATTTTGATGCGTTGTGGGGACGCAAATAGGCACATATACTGCGTAACCAAATTTGCGTAAATGTCAAAATATCAAGCTAAATCCAGTTACCAACTGGTACGCATAATTTTTTGTTAGCAGTGGGTCTGAGACAAATAAAGTAAAGTTGCAACGATATTGCATAACCCCATATCTGATAGGCATTTTAGTATGCATTTCAACGCCTAATCCTCTATCTGTATCCTTTTGATAGTGGCAAATGTGAGACCATTTTTGTGTATGCACATAGATTAAAGGATGATATACATTGATCCTGATAAATATGCAATAATCATCAAGTCCTTATGATGAGAACTCTCTAGATTTAATAAGACTTATAGGCTCTATGAAGTGAGGGTGGTGAGCCCTTATATAATATTTTCTAGGAGTTTTTCAAATGCAACATTTCTTGTGGACAATAATGTGATAATCAATTAGTGTGCCAAAGCATTTACCAGAACCATAGATACTTTAATGGCCCGCTGTCTGGTTTGATAGGTCCACATATATTATATTATGTTCTTTTGTAAGAATGGAATGTCTTACTTATATATCAGGCATAGGTAGGCCTCGAACCTACTTATTACTAAATAGTAGGCCTGGTAGAATGAGTGATATGTCCTAAAATTGATAATGAGGCAGAATGAGTTGTTGATCGTGCTTTTAGTACTTTAGAAAGCATTAACTCTATTATAATAAAATTAATACTGACACTGTACATCGTATAAGATTTTCATCCCTTTTGTATTTCACTCGAAATAAAGAATGTCCATATAATTTCTTAAATATGTATCATCATGTTATGACTTGGATGTCTAAGAAAGTCGTACCAAAACTTATATGAATTAATGTCCGAAAGTTCATTTTGGGTAACATATGATCCTGTCTTCCAAAGTTCATTTTGGTGATAGTGTTTGATCCAACGATCAGAGTAGTAGTGGAGTACATGTCACTAGATTGACTCATTTATTTCTCTAAGATGTGATTCCTTTCACATTCATTAGAAGTATCATATATTATTCAATTCCGTTCTCACAAGTAGTTTCTAAATGATAATCTTTGACACGAGTATCTTTTACTTAACAATGTTATAGTAGCTCTTGGTGCATATAGAGCGTTTTGTGACTATAATTGTTATGTCATTAGTCATTTAGAGAATTTGATGATTCTTCACCCTTTTAGTACTTGTGATTCAATGGTGTAGTTATGATCGTAAGAGAATTCTTACGGGGTGTAATTATTTTTCATGGACATATTTTCCTATTAGGAATATCAATTGTGGTAACTCACTTTCTTCTGAGTCTAATATTCAAATTTGGATCGAGTTGGTTTAATCATTTTCTTTTGAATTAGATTTCGGGACCATATATCACAAGTTTTTCGATACTTTGTGAAGTTATTTTATCGTGTAGTGGATTTGTACTGATTATGTAACTTCCATGAATTTTCTTTATCATGAAAATATACAATAGTATTTAACTGAAGTTCATAGGCAAGCATGATCAAGTATCCAATTTTATCAAGCAAATAAACTAATTTACAAAAATCTCTAAGCGCATAATAAACAACTCAGGTGATAAACTTATCACAATTTCTAGTTACAATATCCTCAAAGAGTATAATAATATTCAAGTGCACATATAAATTTATCAATACTCAATTTGTTCAAAGTCACGGTATCGCATAGTATTTGCGACAAACAAATTAAACATTATAGACTTAAAACCAGATCGGATATTATCACATCAAAAAATTCAAACAATTACGAAGATTGAACCTCATCGAACTGCCGCATGAATCACGGACTAACATGCCTATCAATGCATTATACTATAGGCAAATTACTGTAATGCACAAAAATTAAATAAAAATCAATTATTATAATTATATATCAAAACCAATATGATATAAAAAATCAATTCAAATTATGAAATTAACGCTGGTGGATTTGATTTGATGGAATTCAGGTGTTATAATCATACATGAATACCAATTTTGAAACAAATTAATACCAAACTACCACCAAACATAATAATGGTCAAGGATTTGCATAGACAGTCTTTCTGTGATCGACATACTCATACTTGTGCAATTATAAATACTCAAAATCATAATACGATGTATGGAAGTGAAGACTGGCCTGGTTCATGGGAATATTAATAGCACACGTTTGACGTCAAATTTGCCATACTTCGCATAAATTCAATGTCATGCTGATCAGGTTGTGAATTACTTTTCGTCTTCCATTTCAAAATTTCAATTGCTCAATTATTTAGAATTACTTTTCGGCTACTGTTTCAAAAGTGTAATTGCTCAATTGTTTAGAGTGTCGTGCTGATAACGTGTTGTGGGAAAATAGAAAAGAAGAATAGTAAAGAGAGACGGAAGAGAGACACGGAATAATTAGGGTTCTCTTATTCATCAGATCCCCTTTATATAGGGTGTCAAATACAAGGGTTTCACAGATACATAATATTTAGTGAATACCTAAATTGTCCTTCATCAGTTACTTTTGACGAAGGCACACTAATTTTGTTTTTCCTTCAACAGTTTTACTGATAATTGATTTTTCCTTTGTAAAGTAAATTTGCATGTAATAAATATTCCTTAATCTATGGGATTAGGGGATCATCAACAATAATTTCACCAACAATTTTCCCTTTGTGATATAATTAGTACACTGACTATCAATTTTTATCAGCTAAAAAAATGATAGGCGGCCAGGCCCACATAATTCAATTTAAAAAAAAAAAAATCGGAAAAAAAATTATCCAGTTTAGTAAGAGCAAATGGGCGGGAAAAACACTTCTTTCCATTTCTATAAAAAGATAATTTTGTTATATATATATATATATATAGATTTATATATATATATATATAGATTTTTACGTTTGAATAAATTTAAAGTTAAAGTTCAACTCAAGTTCGTGCTCGATAATTCAAAAATATAAAAAGTAAGTGTAAAAATGTTAAACTGTGTGAGCTCGATTCGTGTTCGACTTGATTAAAGCTCATTCAAACTTGATTCGATTAATAATCAAACTAACTCATATATAATATGAGAAGCTCAATAATATTTCAAACAAGTTTAACCCACAATATTATCTATTCCATTTGACTCATTTACGGCTCTCAAAATTGATAGATAGAGCCAAAAATGTTGCAAACTCTTTACGTTTTCTCGTTCATTTCGAAGGTTTTATTTCGCAAGAGCTATTATCCATTTATTTAAGAAGAATTTTGTGAATGAATTGAATTTCTTAATTTAAAAGATTATGAAGTGACCACAATAATAGAGATATGGGGTCAAATAAAATTCACTACAAGGATTTTAAGATTAAGTAGACAACCTTTTTTTTTTTTCTTTACAGACAACTTTTTCTGGAAAGGATTGATTCGACAGCTAATTAGTACTATTATTTGTTTGGAAGTCAAGGATGTGAAGGAAATAATTCCACTAGAGGAAAATAATGAAAACCATCAAAACTAACACTTTTTGTAAAAAACATATTAAATTTGTCAAGTTTGTAAAAATATATTAAATCTAACACTTTGACTAGTATTTGGACGAAAATGCCCTTCTGTACAAAACTGATAATCTACCAGAAACACTGTTTGCTTTCCAGAAGCTGTCGGGCCACGCGTTTTCGTGCCTATCGACGGTTTCGTGCCAGTTATTTTCTTCGTGCCAGTCATTTTATTTTACGGTCTTGTGTATATTTACTTCGTGTATGTCCTCGTGCCTGTCGTTCCAGTTGTTTAAATCTATTATTTAGGTTTCGTGCCTATTATTAATATGAGTCTTTTTGTAATAAAACCCGAAATTACTAAGAGCATAAAAATGGTATCAGAGCCCTAGGTTTATTTAAAGAAATCATGAATTATATTTATTATGTTACGTACTATCCTAACGGAAGAGACATACGAGTAAATATGAATCCGAACGAAAGTTCGAGAAAAAATACTCCACAGGAATACTTGACTGAGGACTCAAGTAATCAAGAATATTTTCATATTTTGGAAAGACAGAAACAGGATTTCTTTGGAGAATTTATCCGAAGATGTGAACGGACTCTTGAAAGAACTAAGAGACTCAACCACGAGTTACGACAGCCTTTCAAGATGCCAAACGATGATGAAACAAGAGAAGAAATCAGACGAAAGACCCTTAAACAGGAAATTCCTGTAGAAGGGAATGCAACTGATCTCATCCATTTCACCAGCATCCAAGGAAGATTTCCTACCAAGGAAATCTGGAGAAGGCGTCCCAATCAGTCCCCATCGGATATCCAGAAACCTCATTTACATTTCTGAAAAAAATCATGAAGGGACCAAATTGGGAAGAAGTAAGTGGAGAAAAATCTAAGATTACAGATCTTAGAGAAATCCAGAAGACGGTCCAGATTTATGGAGAGACCATCCTCGACCAACAGAAGGAGATCCTTGAAACACTCAAGGAGGTTCAAAGGAGATTGACCATCTTGGAAACAAAACCAAGTATGGCCAAAAGAAGAGGAGGATCACCATCTTTCGGTACAGAACCCCTTTTGCATCAAAAAGGGAAAACTACCGAAGTAAAGAGAGAGCTAACGGATACAGAAAAGATGATTGCTTTTCTAAACTGGAAGAGTCCATCCTAATGGATAGAATAAATCTGGAGGATTTACACGACCTTGCACAGTCCTTTGCAGGATTGGGTCTTGTAGATCTAAAAATGCAAGAAAATGTATTTACGGGACAACAACAGACTCCCCAAAATACACCACAGAATCCAACAAATGTGGCAGAAAGCGAGGGATCCCATGATCCTCCAACAGGCGGAAATACACCACCAACGGGAGATTTTGCTACTGGTGCTTATATCTTTCCCGCAGAAACAAGAAAGAGAACCCAAAGGCCAAACCTTATGCAAACGCCTTATGGGAGATCTCAGTTGGGGCCAATACATCCATACGGAGTAGTTCTCAACCTGGATACATTGGACTTCAAGAACCGAGAACTACTCATAGATGAGTGGGCAGGAGCAATGAAGATTGCAGCTGGTACGCTAGAACTGGATAAAGAGAACTTTATCTCACTTCTGAAGATAAATTTGGAAGGATCAGTGAAAATTGCCTGGGAAGCTACTAATCATGAGATAGTAGAAAATGTTTGGGCTGGCGAAGCCTTAGCAGAGATCGTCAACAAAATGGCTCAGGTACTTAAAGTAGGATTCGTTGGAGTAGGCTACTTTGAAGGAGCTGAAAACGATAAGGCCAGACGATACAGGCAGGCACTTCATAGCCTGGAGTTACGTGATATTTGTTACGTAGATGAGTTCATCAAACTCTTTACAGAGTATAGATGGAAATAAAAAATAGAGGAATGAGACTCCATTCCATTATTCTTTGCCAAGATCCCCAGTCCATGGAGAGAAATGCTGATTAAAGAATAACAGCCACCTCTAGAGGATAGAATGGATACCGTGGCAAGAAGGATGTCATTCCTCAAAATCAAGCTTGCTGAGTGGTGCTATCAAGCGGCGCTCCATAAGAATTACAAGAGGCTAAGGGGAATAAACAAAAGTGTTCCTCTATGCTGTGTTGAAAACGATATTCCTACTATTGTGGGAGGTCAACCATTTAGGCAAAAGAAGATGAAAAGGAGAAATCATCCTTATGCCAGAAGAGATGGTAACCAGAAATCTAGGACTTCATGGAGACCTAGAAAGTTTTGGTCCAAACAAAAGGCCCGTAGTTACAAAACGGGGCAGAGGTCAGGACCAAGTCGGAGTAGAAGTTCTTCCTCAGGCTCAAATCAAATGAGCATGGGAAGATTATCATCAACAAGGAAAACTTTCAGAAGGGCTCATACAAGAGCTAATGAAAGTTTCAAAGATTGCAATTGTTGGACATGTGGTGCAAAAGGCCACATATCAACAGACTGTCCAGACAATCAAAAACGAGGAATCAGAAAGTTTGAAGCAACTCCAGAAATGGAAGAGGCTGTATACTTTCAGGATCTAATTCAAGTATATCAGTTTGAAGGAATCCCTTCAGATGAAAGCATATACGAAGAAGAAGATTATAGTGAGGATGAGTCTTCAGAATCAGAATCAGACTGAAGAAGAAGACGTCTTCCGACAGGAGACGCAAGAAGAGCTCTCCGGGTTCTTCTCACAAATGTCAATTTCTCATAAGACTCTTATGAAAATTAAGAGGGAAGACCCAAAACTCCAAATCTATGATGGATTTTCAGTTGGGAGATTGGACAAGACTTTGGGACATTTCCTAAAGAAGAGAAAGCATCATATCATTTACAAAGTCACAGCAGGGGAAATTGCAATTCCCATGGAATTGACAAGTAATGTGATGGAGATGTAGCTAGTTCCGATGAGAGAAATCAGAGAGGAACTAAGCAGGATGAATAGAGAGATTGCTCAGAAGATGCAATGGATCCATATCGGAGCCATTAGAATTCTGATCAAATCAACATTCAAAGAAGGAATTGATTCTCCGATTGATATTGCTATCTTCGACAAAAGAATCAAGAATTTGCAAGATGCAAGTCTGGGAGGAATCTCAGGAAATCTATATGCCGGGAAATTGGTATCCTACATTTATCCAAGGATTGCCTATAACTTGGCAAATCGCGATTTTAATAGAGTTCTAACCCTTCATCAAGATTTCAAGAACAAGGAGTTGATGAAAGAAGGGAATAGACCATACTCTATTACCTATAGTATTTCGTATGCACTGTCCAATACCCACCATTCAAAATTGTTCGTGGGAAAGGAGTTCATCGAAATACCAAATATCTTCGAACAAGTGGCACATGCAGTCCGTCCGGAGATTATGGAATTGCCACCAATCCATGAGATGGATATGCGGATCGCGGATCAACCTATTATGACTAAAGCTACAAGTCAAAGGTTCGAACCAAGAAGGATTTCTTTTCATGATAGTAGAATCATGAGTCGGAGCTGGGAAAAGAGACCTATCTCACAAGAGAATCTGGAGCCAGAAAAATTCACAACTAAAGGTGAATTAAAATGTCCAGAGGGATGGAGAGAAGTGGAGATAGTATTCGACATCACTCAAAAGGATAACATGTTTCCTTGTGACGTCTTATATTATCTACAACAACCTTCATTGGGAAGATTTGAAGGACTTCTCCAGCTAGGAGAAAAGGAGTTGATAATCCAAGGAATAGCAGGACGAGAAAATGGGCGTCTTATTCTTGGATTGGAATTTCTCGAGGGGCACAAACCTTGGGAACGACAGCCAGATAGGGTGGTCTTTACAGTGGCTCATAGAAAATATCAGGTTCTATGAAGAAAGAGGCCCGCTATTAATGGCTACTAGTCCATTCTCAATATACATCTCTATAGGGATGTTATATGAAAAATATCGAGCAGATTATTTCGCGGCCTACATTGACTCAGGCGCAGGAATATGCACAGCCAAGTCAGAAATCTTTCCTACAGGAGTAGGAGAAGATCTACCAGCTATTGCAGGAAGAGATTTCTCTAAGAGGGTTCTTATTCTCAAACGAGGAATTAAGCAAGCGGAAATCATGATTGGCGGAGCCGGAGATACCCCATGGTACAAAGTTAAGACTCCACCAATTTATTTCCATGATACAGGGGCATATATTCTGTTAGGAAACAATTTCCTACAGACATTCAAGCGGTTTACACAAGAAAATGAAACAAGAACACTTATTTTCACAACCCTATGTGATCATAAGATTATTGTTCAGAGATTAAGGGAGGCATTTCATCGGAAAATGCCCATTAATTTTCAGCAAGCGTGGTGATGAAGGAAAACTAAGTCACCCAAAAATGAAGGATCATCGAAGATATGGAGATGCACTCCTTCAATATCGAGCTGAAACATTAGGAGGAGATAAGGATGAAAGAATGTCAAAAGAGACAATCCAATTCCTCAAGGTGTCTATGAAAGCAAGTCCACAACTTGATATCACCATTGAAGAACAAATATCTTTAGAAGATGTCAAGAAGAGGATAAAGAGGAATTTCAATGAAGATCCTCTAGCATGGTGGAACAAAAATGAACTCAAGGCAACTTTGAAGGTGAAAACCGGAAGAGAAAATGAGTTTGTTCGGTATAAACCAATCCTTATGAATCAAGCAGATCGTGAGGATATGAAGAAAATACTTAAGGAACATCTGGACCTTAAGTTGATTTCAGAAGGAATCTCTCCATACAGTAGCCCAGGATTTCTGGTGAGAAACCATGGAGAAATGAAGAGAGGAAAGCCAAGATTGGTGATCAATTACAAAGGGATCAACAATATCTTGGAATTCGACGGATATTATATCCCAAGTAGAGAACACCTAGTGAACTGTATCAAGGATGCAAAGGTATTCTCTAAATTTGATTGTAAATCTGGTTTCTATCAGATTAAAATGGAAGAGGCCAGCAAGAAGTATACGGCGTTTTTCACACCACAAGGACATTATATCTGGAACGTGATGCCAATGGGATTAGCAAATGCCCCCCAGATATTTCAAAGGAAGATGGATAATCTGTTTAAGGGTTATTTTAAATTCATGTTCGTATATGTCGATGATATACTCATTGCTTTAAGGAATATGAAGGAACACATCAAACATCTGGAGATCTTTTCGGAAGTTTGCCATAAGGAAGGATTAGTGCTATCAGAAAACAAAGCAGTAATCGCCACTAGACAGATCGAGTTCCTTGGGATCGAGATCGATGAGTCTGGAATCATCCTTCAAAAACATATAGTAGAGAAGGTTCAAGGATTTCTAGAAGACCTCAAAGACAAGAAGCAACTTCAAAGTTTTCTTGGAGTTGTCAATTTTGCCGGGATGTTTATTAAAAATCTGGCAAAATACAGGAAGGTGTTCAGCCCATTGTTAAAGAAAGATGCAGATTTTAAATGGGAAAAAGAACACCAAGAATCAGTATTACAGCTTAAAGAGATCTGTAAAGATCTTCCAAAGCTTGCAATACCGAGTGATGATGAAGAATTGGTACTCTATACAGATGCCAGTGATCATTGGTGGGCAGCAGTATTAACCAAAGCTACCCCTAATGGAGAAGTGCCATGCCGATACTGCAGCGGTCTCTTTGCAGAAAACGAAGCAGCAAGATGGCACATCAATGAGAAAGAATTCTTTGCAGTGCGAAAGGCCTTCAGAAAATGGCCGTTATTCCTACTGCCTAAGAAATTCATTCTTAAAATTGACAACACAAGTGTCAAAGCTTTCTTGACAAAAAAGATTGAATCTAAACCTGATAAAGCTAGATTACTTAGATGGCAAGCTGATTGTCAATATTTTGATTATGAGATTGTCATTATAAAGTCTCACGAAAATGTTCTTGCAGACTTTCTAACGAGAGATGGAGTCCAGTGAAGCCAACTCCATCCTAACAGGATACAGGCATCTCCAGGAACATTTGGAGGAGCTTGATAAGAGGATCAACGACTTGGATATTCAAGCCAAAGTCGCGGGTCGAGTACAACAGGAGGACTTGTCAAAAGTCCAAAGCGCGCTAAAAGCTACCAAACTTGCAAGTAATTGCCTTTGGGACAGTCTGATTATTCCTATCCGACGGGAAGCTTTTTCAGGAAAGCAAAAGGTCGAGTTTCGAGAACGGGCCTCTAACCCGGTCGCCACAGATTCAAGTACTGTGAGCACGAGTTCTAAGTTGGATCCCTACACGGATCTAGCTAAAGAAACAATTGAGCAAACGGAGGATACTCCTCCTGATGTCTCAAGCCAACCCATCACCTCTGGGGTAAAAGAGGGAGAGATCAATCTTAGGTTAATGGCTGGTACCTCTAAGATTGATATTCACGATCTTAAAGTTTCTCCGTTTCAGGTTTATCAAAGAACATGGGAGAAAATTCTTACAGGGGCTGGAGTTAACCCAGCAAAATGCCAGATTGATCGATCTGGTAAATATCCGAGAATGTGGACGAACCCAGGAGCCAGTCCACAAGAAATAAAAGAATGGTATGATTTTGGAGCTTTAGCTTCAGTTCATACTGTGGCACCAAGTTTCCCGGAAATCTCAAAACTTCGGGGATGGATATACAACGCTGTGTTCGAAACATGGGAGAACAACAATCATCTCGAACGAGGAGATATTTTGGAGCTGAAGTTTATATCAGCAGCACCAGAACCATACAAGAACGGGTCTTACCCAACTTTTCATTTTATAAAGCTACAAAGACCTGATCCCAGACAGGCAAACAAAAACATGTCTGCCCCAGATCACAAGATCCCCCTAGTATCAACCTTCACGGAGGATGATATTACTACACGGAGAGCTTGGGGCATATGGGTTTGTCTCATGGAAATGAGAAAGATCAAAGGAAGCTTCAAAGTCTTCCACAAGACGGCGAATGAATCACTTTTGATCAATACCATGACATCCAAAACCTCTCCATATGCAGAGAATATCTTTGAACAAAAGAGAGAGATGTTATGGAAGAACGAGCTGCCGACAAGTTCAGAAACCGCCAGAAAGTATTGCAATATGGCGCATAATGGACGGTGGACGAGTCGGATTTGCCCCAGGTACCCAGAACAGGAAAAGGCACTATTCGGGCAAGCATTCCCTGTCATCAATGACAAAGGGAAGAGAAACGAGAAAGAACCATCGAGAAAGCAAAAGATGCCAAGGGAACCACCCAGAAAAAAATAATAAAGGGGTCTCCGACAAGCAGCGATGGGTTGAGTCACGAGAATTGCATCCACCCAAAACGACAAAAGGTGGAGGCATTCACAGCAGAATAATTAAAGTCTGCATGTGAGGCAAGGGTCCACAACATGTGAACCATGTGAAGGAGGGACCACATGCATGTGATCCAGATAAGAGATGCATCCAGAAAATTTGAGAGACGAATCAAAGGCTTACAACTGGACGCAATAATTCAAGGATAGGGGTTTCAAACCTCTATAAATACAGGGTAGAAGGAAGCAGAAGGCATCGACAATTCCCCTCTGTTTTCTTACAACAATAAAAATTGTAATAGCTAGTTTCCAGTTTTTCCATTATAGTTTTCTTCGAGTGTATGTGTGAGGAGAGCATAACTACCATGAGTAGCTAAACAAGTCGTCTCCTCCCAAAAGAAGATGTACTAATGTAATAATAAGTTCATGATTTCTTAATAAAAGTTGGGCTTTTGTTCATCATCTTCCAAAAAGTTTTATTTATGTTCATTAACCAAGAGGAATACTGTACGCCTCGAGGTAGGAAACGAAACGAGGCTGTGCTGGTTGCTGTTGAAGGAGTCTACGTCTGGAACCATCGGTTGCGATCGAGTGGTTGGGCTGTGAGGAGCAGTTCGTAAAACCCGGTGGATACGACCCGACGGTAATTCGGTCAAAAAGGTATAAAACTTGGTTTATGTTTCAGAAATTTAGTTTACGGAAGCATGATGGGCCTGGTATGGTCGTAATGGACTATTTCCATTGATAATACTGTTAGTAAATTCGGGTTTTAAGTTTGTTATAAAAATATACTACCTTCGTGCCATGTTGATAATTAGGCTCGTGCCTGAACGAGTACCTAACTATGATCGTGGCATGATAAGAGTCGTGTCTTGTGTGTGTCGTGCCTAAATAAAAATTCGTGCCACGGTTTAAACTTCGTGCATGAAATTTTATTTCGTGCCAAAGTACTGTTACCTGACAGCAACAATACTTTTTGTCGGATTGCTACAGTACCTGTCGGATGAACAGTAAAAGACAGAAAGGGCAAAATTGGTACAACGGGTTAGATTTGGTTAGATTTGATATAAATTTAAAAAGTTGACAAAATCTATATATTTGTTACAGGATGTGCTAGATATAATTTTCACCCATGAAAATATATGGTCTGTTAGCTTAAGATTTGTCTCAATAGATTTAAAGGATCGAATCCCAATAAAATACACACATTAATTTCCTCAGTTAAATTTGGCCCTACACTCCACAACCTTAAGTAAATGGACCCATAAAGTATAAACTAATCAATTGGATAATATCCTACAATCTAATCAGTCCGCCTAGGTTTAAAACCATTTGTTTATGTTTTTTTTGGAAACTACCAACCTCATATAGGGTCTGTTTGTTTATGACCGTGAATGGCCGGAGTACTGTAGGCTGTGGAGAATAAAATGAAATTTTTAGATTGGAGTAAATAAATGAGTGTTTGTTTATGTCAGTTGAGAGATTGAGCTGGAGTTGATTTATATTATAAAATGTGGTAAATGTGATATGATGCGTGTAGGAGATAATAATGGTGTGTGTAAGAGTTTGTTAAAAAATTATTGGTTATTGAATAAAAGTGTATTGAAAATTGAATTTGATTGATGGTGTGTGTCAGAGGTAGTTAAAGAATGATGATTATTGATTAAAGTTGTATTGAAAATTAAGTTTAATTAATGATGTGTGTAAGAGGGTTGAAGACAATATACTGTCTAAAACCCATAAACAAACACATGTTAGGTACAATGGACGACGGATTGATCCAGCCATAAATAAATAGATAAATACTATTGGGAACATCCTCTAAGTAAATAGCGGCAATAGGCTTATATCTTGCTCTTGTACGCATCATTTGTGTGTGCCTAGTCATAAGCTGCATAGTATTGCTATTGCCCTCCATATGAATACCAGTTTCCTTGGTCGTTTAGTGGTTTCAGAATTAATGCCGTAAACGCGCTTCATCCGTGCAATAAGAATCTCGTCATCAGCGTCGTCCCTCATTACAAAACACAATCTCACTTTATTACTCAAAATTGCGACCAACTTCGATTTTCTGCATCCTTCAAAATATGACACCATATATATATATAGGGCTCACCCGCCATACCTTTTGACCTTTTTGGCAATGGAAAAACAGGTGTTCCGCAGTTTCAGCTTCAATTCCACCAAACCCATCTTTCAGCGAACAACATTTCTTCAATTTCATTTCCAAACTCATTGCTCACATTTTATTTACTTTTAAAGTAAATTATCACCATGGTTTGATGTATGCTGATTTAATTTCGAATTTCAAACACAAACTATTGTTTATTGAGACAACTTGAAGATCTAGAGTAATATATGTATTTCGAATTATAATTGTACCCCTGCTCCAAATGTAGTATATATAGTTAATATGCCTCCATTTTTGAGGTCTATTACTCCTGTTTCTACGAGTTTAACCGGTCTAGTAAGATTTCAACGCAAGATACATCTGCCTCCGACTTATTTCAATTATAAAAGGACAACTCTAATCTATATTTAATACAAAAAAGTTTGAACGATTAGTATTTTCTATGTCACTGTTTCCATAGACTCCTATAATTTAGCTCACAATTTTATATGTCCATATCAACTATAGGCTCATGAGCAAATTTAGAAGATGGAGATCCAAAGATTACTTGTCTTTTATATTTCTCTTTTCTTTTTTAATTGCAAAAAAATTCGAATTCCTTTCTTCTTTTATCTTCAACTAGTAAGATTCCAGTGCGATGCACGGGAGTTTATTTAAAGAGTAATTATTTTAATAAAATTAAATATGATATAATCTAATATTTAAATATGGGACCATCTTATTCTAATAAAATATAATTTTTTTAAAATATAGAATATAACATAAATAAAATTATAAGCAATGTAAATATATGAATTTAATATAACTTACTTTATATATAGCTATATATATATTTTATAGATTAACATTAAGATAAATATTCAATATAAAAAAAAAAAATACTTTTTCAAAATGATCATTTCTTATCTTTGAAATCCAAATACACATTCATTGTGTTTGCATCATTCTTCACTTATGTGCATAATAGCTTAATTAATTATGAATGTTAAAAGAAAATAAATATCTAACTATCAACTCATACTATTAAATAAAATAAACTGGATAATGTTATAAGAAATTTATTTTTCTTTAATTTTTCCATTTTACTTTAAATATTTTAAGTTATCTCAATAAATTTTTAAATTCTAACTATAAATATCTCCTTTTAAAAAATTTATTTGCAAGTTTTACTTGGTATTTCCGATATACAAAGAATAACAAATTAACAAAATAAAATCAAAAGTTATTCAATTGGAATAACAAATACTCCCTCTGTCCCGGCCTAATTGTCCTACTTGCCTTATTTGTTTGTCCCAAGCTAATTGTCCTACCCCATAAATGACAAATTCTCTCACAATCTCCACCATCAAAATCTCAACATTCAACCTCCACCTTTGAAATAGTCAAAGATTCCACAAAATCTGTTTTTTCTTAGTCTCCGTGCCAGGTCAAAGTAGGACAATTAGCTTGGGATGGAGGGAGTAAAACATATGAGTGCTCTAATATTTCTTAATACTTTCATATATATGTTGAAAAGTTCATTTAAAGATATAAATTGGTTAGTGTAAAACAAATTGCTTAGGTTGCAAAATGTAATTAATAAAAAAAAAAAAGACATAATTGAGATTGGTTAATGTGGTCCAGTATTGTTTAGGTTGCAAAGTCTAAAAAAAATATAGTTCTAGTTGGATATTTTTTCTTATTTAAAAGAAGTTTAGTAGCAACTTGTATAATTTTATAATATAGGTTGCAAATTGTAATTATTTATAGAAAAATAACAGTAATATATCTAAAATATAAAAAAAAAAAAAAATTCTAAGATTAATTATCATATTTAAAGCTATATATATGAGCAAAAATTATAGTTTTGTGATTTACCAACAAAAATAATTATTATATCAAATAAGCATTAGCAAATTCAGTAATTTAATAAGCTGACTATAAATCAAATATTAACTTGAGACAATTCATGTCAGATAAAATAATCTGATTAGTTGTGGTTTTAATGAAATAATCAAGTTAAATCATTTGTAAAAGAAAATTATTTGAATGATTTTTACTTTTATTCCAAACCAATACTATATTTTTTGTACAACCCACAATAAACACCGAAATCTTACTTAAATAATCAACGAACAAATAATATAATATTTTAAATAGAATATTGTATTATTATTATTATTATTATTATTATTATTATTATATTATTATTATTATTATTATTATTATTATTATTATTATTATTATTATTATTATTATTGTTATTATTATTATTATATATATATTTATATATATCATGTGGATGTCAAATCAAACACCGTCAAAAAATGATTAATTTGATATAGTATATATAACAAATAGATTAGAGATGAAAAAAAGATATTTTCAACTTTAGAAAGTGAAATAAATTTTGATTCTTACCAAATGTGACAACTTACCAGTCACAAACTAAAATTTTAGGTTGAGAAGTGTTACTTACAGAATTGTCACTACTATGGCTTATATTTATATATATATATATACACACACACAGAGAGAGATTGTTTTATTTATAAAATAATTTTTAAATTTTAACTATAAATAATTAAAAATAACCACAAAATATATAATAAAAGGAACAATGGTATTTTATTTGGATCATATGTAATGTAAAGTTTAATACTTTTCTCATTATGTCCCTGCTTTTATTTTATATTTAACTTTTAATTTACCTAAATAAACTTTCAAGTTCTAATTATAAATATTTAATTTTTTCTTTATAACATTGAATTTTCATTTGCAACTTTAACATTTCATTTGGTGATTTCAAATATTCTTAAGTAATTATTATTTAATAGAATCTTATTTTAACAAAATAAAATTCACAATTTATTTAATGATTCGAATAACAAATTAAAGTCTTTGGCTTCTTCAAATTATTTGATATTTCCGTATTTTATTTGGTATTGTAAATTATTTATATAAATGTTATAGTCTTCTTATAAATAGTTTATTTATTTGAAGATAAAAATTGATTAATGCGAACAAATTTATTTAGATTGTAAAGAGTAAAAAAGACATTCAATGTTGATTTGTGCGACCAAGTATTATTTAGCTTAGAAAGTGTAAAAATATATAATTGAAGTTTTAATAAACGTAAAAAATTAAAAAGATTGCCAAATATAATAAAAGTCATAATTTAGGCTACAAAGAATAAATTTTCTTAATAGAGTAATTTTAATAAATACTCGTTATTAAAAATATAAATAGGTAATTAAAAATAATTTCAATAACTATTTTAATACATAATTATATATATGCTCAAAGTCGTGATAAAAAGATATTTTAGCAAATTTGATGATTTAATAAGTTGATTATAAAATAGATAGTGTTGTTTTTGCCTTTGATTTAATAAAGTAGGACTTTAATTATTTAAATAATGGATTTTCTCCCTGACTTAAATAAAAAAAATATATATTTGAAAATTCATGTCAAATAAAATAAATTGGTTAGTTGTATTTTTATAAAAAAAAAAAATCTCATATTTTTTAAAGAAATTATTTTACTAATTTTAGTTGTCACTAAAAGCAAACTATATAGTCCAATTCACAATAAACATCAATTCTTGCACAAATAATTAACCAACAAATAATTTGTTTATTCAAATCAAATATCTCATTATAATATATGTGATATGGATGTCAAATCGAAGATCGTGAAAAGATGAATAGTTTGGTATATTATGCATAAGAATCGGATTAAAAATGAAAAAGTTATTTGTATTTTAGAAAAGTAAAAGAAAATTATGAACTTACCAAATATAAGAAAAAGTTGTCAATTTTGGTCTATCTTTTTTGGAGGAAAAACTAAAATTACATTAATGCCCTTCATTTTGCTTTTATATATATATAGATATAGAATAGAAAAAAAGAAGACAAACAAACATAACATTCTACAGAGATGAACTGGACCCTTTATTGTCAAAATATGCTTTATAAACATAACAGAATCATATAGAATTCCAAATGTACTCGAATAAGTAAATTTTATCTTTTTAATACATTAATTCATTATCTTCAATTCTCAAGGAAAAAAATTAGTTTCATATATTTTTTTTTGAATAATTATGTGAAAAGTTATAATTTCTTGGTGAATTATCATTTGCACATAACTTTCAAATATAACACAGAAATATATAATATTTATAATTTTTCAATAGATATAATTCGAATAATTTTTTTTGCTCTAATTACAGATGTGGAGCCCAAAATCAATATTTTGGTCACCTCTAATTGTAGATGTATAATAATATAATGTTTTTAAACCCTTACTTAAATAAAAATAACCCCACTCATGGGTTAGTTTTACATTTTATTTGATTAAGGATTAAAAGAACTCGTATAATTTCATGTATGTCGTTGAACGATAACTTTTTTTATTTCAAGCTTCACAACAACAATTATAATCGAAATTTATTTAGATATATTGAATTAAAAAATGTATTTTAAAAATATTATGTTGCAATTGATAGTTGATCAAAATAAACTTCAATAATAATTTAATACGGGCGATAATCTGTAACCCGACTCGACGAATCCAACCTAACTCGACCCAAATTTACTAAAAAAAACTCACAATCAATCCGACACAAATCGATTAACCCGAATCGACTCGAATTTAAATATTTTCTCTTAAAATGTAATAATTATATATTTTAAATTATTTTTATATATAATCTGAATCGATTCGAAATCAAACATGAAATCTGATAGGGATGGCCCGATCACTTCGGGTCGGGTTAATACCTGAGCCCACTGACCGGCCCAGCAGGTCCAAGAACGCGTCGGCCCAACGAGTGTTTTGTTCCGCGAATCAAGGCCCACGATCCGTTCCCAACCGCCATGCAGCGGAAAATAGGCACGATAATAGGGAGTTAATTAGGGTTTATTAGGGGACTATATAGATATGAGAAAGGAACTTTGAATGGGGGTTCGGACTCTGCATTCTGGAATATTGCTTGTAAACTCAAAGTTTTAGTGAAAGAAACACCTCGGCAAGAGTGATTTTCTGCCCGTGGTCGTAGATCTCCGGATCGAACCACGTAAATCTTGTGTTTTTACATTCTGTTTGTGTAGATTATCGTTAAATTTCGTGGTTACCGGATTGCGCTATATCAATTGGCGCCGTCTGTGGGAACGGAAAGCAATTTTTGACGTTCATAGCGTGTTCCAGAATCATGGTGACAACTCGTTTGAATCAATCCCGCCACGGTGATCAATCCAACCAGGATCCACCCGTGGATCAGGTTTTGCCGCCGAGGCAATTGCCGGCAAGAAGTACATCTCAACATCAGGGCAATCAAGGCCCACCCCCTCAAAACATGCAACACCCTAATCCCGCTGCTGACCAACCGCCGGTTAACATTCAAATCACCCCAGAATTGCTCCAGGCTTTCTTACAAGAGCATGCACATGTTCTTCAAGATTGGGCAGCTAATCGCCTACATCCCGCGGGGCCTGCCGCGGGGCCTGCCGGCCATGATGCTAATCCCGCGGTGCCCCCACCTCGTCAGCACTCGCGTGGTCGACAGGACCCGGGGCACCGCGGACGTCAGGATCGGCGACGGGAACGACCTGGTTCCTCCGAGGACCATGGGAGTTCTAACGAATCACGACCTCGCAACGATGAACCTACTGATGTGGATCGCCGCCGTCCACTTAATGCGGCTAAGAGAGTTCGCTATGCCAATCCTCATGCTCTAGATCTTCAAGAGTATGAGCGAGTTCAACGCAATGTTGAATTGGACAGAATTCTGGGCCTTGATGCCAATGGAGATATCATCACACCGTTCTCCCAAGAAATCATGGCCACCTCCCTTCCCGAAGGGTTCAAACGGCCAGCCATACCACCTTATGACGGCACCGGAGATCCTGCCAATTTTCTTGGAGCTTTCCGGCACAACATGCTTAGCCGCGATAACACTACATCCCTTCATTACTGTAAGATTTTCCCCGAGTACTTACAGGATGAGGCTCGAGTTCGGTTTGATTCTCTCCCACGCAACAGCGTATCCTCTTTCAGAGAACTCGCCGAACACTTTTGGGCGCGGTTCGAAGCACGAGCGAAGCCCATGGCCACCTTGGCCGACCTCATGAATATGGAACAGAGGGACGGTGAAACCGTTACGCAATTTCTTGACCGCTTCACAGCGGTAAGTCTCAAGGTGGGAAATTGCCCCGACGACGTAGTCATCAACGCATTTATGAATGGACTCCGCCCCGGAGCACTTTACACCGAGTTAGCTCGGAACACACCGGTCACAACTCGAGCACTGTTCAAAACGGTGTGCAGATATGCTAAAGCCGAGGAGCAGACTCGGCAGAAGCGTGAGAAACACGCTAGCAAGCGGCAGTTCGACAAAGCACAAACCGGGTCTAGTACGCGCCCTAGTGCATTTTCCCGCCTGACCCCGGGGCGTTCAGAATCCCGAGGCGATATTCCACAATTGACTCCGTTGACGAAGTCACGAGCCGAAATCCTTTCTATTCACAAGAACGATTTACGGTCGTGTCCGCGGATGACTGCTCCGGCTGAGAAGCGAAACCGCAAGAAGTGGTGCGCGTACCACCATGATCATGGACATGAGACAGAGGAGTGCCGAGAACTCAGCAAGGAAATCGAGGATTGTCTAAAGAACGGTTTCTTGCAGCAGTACATTGCTCAGACCGATGACCAGCCTCGGTCAGGCCAGAATGGGGGTTCATCCCAAAGCCGTGGAGGTTATCATGACCGTGGGCCTATGAACATCGAATAACAAGTACTGTTCTTATCTTTACATTTATTGTACAGTTCTTTTTCGTTGTGATTCCTCTTCGGATTGTTTAGGTTGCTCCGGCACACATCATTGAATAAGTACTCTTTGTTTGTGCATCTTACTGTATTCTCTTTTACGTTACGGGGACGCCCTAATGTAGTAGTACTGTTATTATTCGTCTCTGGACAATTAAATCTCTCCCCCGATCCGTCCGGGAAGATTCACGTTTCGTCTCCGGACAATTAAATCTCTCTCCCGATCCGTCCGGGGAGATTCACGTTTCGTCTCCGGACAATTAAATCTCTCTCCCGATCCGTCCGGGGAGATTCACGTTTCGTCTCCGGACAATTAAATCTCTCCCCCGATCAGTCCGGGGAGATTCATGTTTCGTCCCCGGACTCATATCACTCTCCCGCCTGATCCGTCCGGGGAGATTTTACTCCCGCCTGATCCGTCCGGGGAGGTTTCACTCCCGCCCGATCCGTCCGGGGAGATTTTAATTGGCAATTAAATCTCTCCCCCGATCCGTCCGGGGAGATTCACGTTTCGTCTCCGGACAATTAAATCTCTCTCCCGATCCGTCCGGGGAGATTCACGTTTCGTCTCCGGACAATTAAATCTCTCCCCCGATCCGTCCGGGGAGATTCACGTTTCATCTCCGGACAATTAAATCTCTCTCCCGATCCGTCCGGGGAGATTCACGTTTCGTCTCCGGACAATTAAATCTCTCTCCCGATCCGTCCGGGGAGATTCACGTTTCGTCTCCGGACAATTAAATCTCTCCCATGATCAGTCCGGGGAGATTCATGTTTCGTCCCCGGACTCATATCACTCTCCCGCCTGATCCGCCCGGGGAGATTTTACTCCCGCCTGATCTGTCCGGGGAGATTTTAATTGGCACCGTCCATATAGTGTTCCCGAACACCTATTAACCCGATCCGTCCGGGGAGATTTTTCTTTACAATTATCTACGGCCTCCGAGCCAGTATTCGGCGCTCCGGCGTTGAGATTTATCCCCGGACCTCCTCCGGATCCTACGGGATTCTGTCATTCCTCGGCCTTGAGCTCCGGCTCTCTCCCCTCCGCGGACCCTTGGATGTCACGGACTTCAACAGAGGCCATTCCGGCAGATGCGTTAAAACTGTGTAGTAGGCCTTCTCCACCCACTGGGTGGCGTCTTCCCCCGGGGAGACACCTCAGCAGTTTTTCCCTTATTCTTGGCTGCCACAGCCACTGCGGGGCTTCCGATTGGCTCTTTTCCGAAGCGTCCCACTGCATCCCCAATTTGAAGTTAGTCCTGTACAAGGCAACAGTTTTTACAACAAGATATAAGAACTCATACCCTCCTCGGCAACCGCATCGCCCGAATAATACGGGCTCAGTCTGGTTTCTGGGAAATAGCAGAGCGTGTCACTTCACTCCCCTCTCTCTCATGATGGCGCCGCCAATCACATCAACCTCACTCTTCGCCAGGCAGATTTAAATTACACTCCGGTGATCCTTTCACATCGGCCATCCTGCCACACTCCGGTGCTCCCTTCACCTCGGCCAGACTACTACACTCCGGTGCTCCCTTCACCTCGGCCGGGTCATTATGTACTTCCGACATGTTTCTTGCTTTTGGGAGACTCGGTATCTCGCTATCTGACCCGTGCACTTCGGCCTAGTTCGGTTCCGCTTCCGCAGACTGCGCCGCGGAGTCCCTGGGACGCGGATAGACTTAGTCATCCACAAACACTTCGGCGCGACCGCGACTCACGGCCCCTCTTGCTTATGGTTCCACCCCGGTGACAACCGAAGCTCCTTCCTCGCTCCGGCTGGGGGGGCATCTGATAGGGATGGCCCGATCACTTCGGGTCGGGTTAATACCTGAGCCCACTGACCGGCCCAGCAGGTCCAAGAACGCGTCGGCCCAACGAGTGTTTTGTTCCGCGAATCAAGGCCCACGATCCGTTCCCAACCGCCATGCAGCGGAAAATAGGCACGATAATAGGGAGTTAATTAGGGTTTATTAGGGGACTATATAGATATGAGAAAGGAACTTTGAAGGGGGTTCGGACTCTGCATTCTGGAATATTGCTTGTAAACTCAAAGTTTTAGTGAAAGAAACACCTCGGCAAGAGTGATTTTCTGTCCGTGGACATAGATCTCCGGATCGAACCACGTAAATCTTGTGTTTTTACATTCTGTTTGTGTAGATTATCGTTAAATTTCGTGGTTATCGGATTGCGCTTTATCAAAATCAAACATGGAATGATTGAGTGATCCAAATTGCCACCCTATCCTTTAGAGTTGATTTTTATTTATTTGTTTTTGGAAAATAAAAAAGGCAAAAACCGAAAATAATAATTTCCTTTTCAGGTGCGACAGAGTCATTATTTCATCATACATAACATCGTAAGTAACAGACAAATCACAGCCGTTGAGCCTCGTCATCAGTCATCTCCACCCGTCGATTCTCCTGCAGGATCTTCAGTAGCTGGGCCCCTTTCCTTCTCGCTCTAGCACTACAATTCCCTTGCAAAGCTAACATCACCGCACGCGCCACCTCCTCCGGCGGCGCCACCGCCTCCCCGTCCTCTAGATTACCGTAGATCACCGCCAACACGCTAATTGCATGCTCCTTCCCTCTCCCCTCCATCCTCCCCATAACCTGCACCATCATCGGCACCGCCAGTGCATGTGCCCTAACCTCCGCCGCACCCTCCGACGTCGTGCACAGGAGCTCCAACGCCGCCAACGACCTCTCCGCCACCGCACTCTCCGCATCCGCCAGAGCCTCCACCACCGCCGTCACCGCACCCGCCTCCACTGCCGCGCGGCGATTCCCCTCCACCAAACATAGAGCTAGCAAAACCTTACTCGATTGCTTCCGTACAATTCCTTCCCTCAAACAATTGACCACCCCGGCCACCACTGCCGTCGGGCAAAGGCAGCCTTCAATGGCGGACCTAGGGTTGGGGACCAGTGAACGCTCGAGCAATTGGACCGCCCCGACCCGACCTGAATCCGATTCGGAACTAAATTGGAGCTCCGCGACGTGGAAGAGCTCCTCCAGGCCGGCATTGGTGAGTGGCGGCGCAACTGCGGCAGCATCCGATTTCGCGGCGGGCTCCGGTCTGGGTTGGGGTTCAGGGCCGGGCAGGGAGTATGATTGGTGTGTGTTGGAGAGTGGAAGTCGCCATAGAGTGAAACTTTGGGAGGTGTTTGAAGACGAAGAGGATGACGACTCCGGCTGGGAGGGTGGCGGGCGCTGCGGCGGCGGAGGTGGGGCCAGAGGTAGAGGCGGTGGAGTTGCGCTGGTCGGACTTAGAGCAGTTTGAGTGCATTGTCGAAAAAATCCACAAGAAAACAGTGGAGTGCGTGGGGCGGTTTTGAGCTTCTGTTGATTGGTTTTCATGGTACAGATTACGATTCTCCGATTAAAAACACACTAAATCTGATATGAGAGAGAGATAGAGAGGGGCTCAGAGGCGCCAGCACTTTTCTTGTTGCATGTACAGAGGGTACCCAATATCGGGAGCCATACCAATCTTTTCTTACAGTTCGGTTACGAAAAAGTTAAAAGTTAATGGATACTTTACAGTTCGGTGTAGTTGGTACATTTGATAAAAAAAAAAAAAAAACGTTACAGTTATTTTTTAGTTCCGCGTGTTCTTCGTTTAGTTTATAATACAGTTCGATAAATTTCGATACACACACGGAAAGTAAAAAATCAATGATTGTTTTTAGTTCGTACAACTGCACTTGAAGCAAGTCAAAGTCAAACGAGTTGTTTTTAATTCGATATATTTTCAGTTCAATTTTTATATAGTTTGATAAATTTCGAGTTACATGCGGAGCCACAGCAGGGATGGAACTGTGAATGCAGCAATCAGGAGAGGTGGGGACTTTGTTCACTGACAAGAATGTGACAGTGTTAACTGGGCTGTGAGGCCCATCCCAGACGAACAAAGTTGGGGTAAAATCTTGGGCTCCAAATACTCTGCCTTCCGGGTTGGGCTATTTTTGGGATGTGGGCCTAACTCAATACCATCAACAAGCTTAAAAATTCAATTCTGGTTCTCGGCCTATGGACAATATTCTCCCTGTCGTTTCGGGTGTTTTCTTATGCTTAATTTTTTAAGAAGAGTTTAAAAATAAAGATTATAGTAAATATTTTACAATTAAAAGTAAATAGTGATTGAGAATTAAAGTGATTTCGGTCAAATATAAAAACTAAAGCGTTTGATACTCAAGTAATTTTTAGCCTATGAGTGACATAAAAAAAGTCTTATAAAAGTCGGAAAAATCAACTATTTCGTACCTTAATGAGGTGTTTCCAATTGTTTTTCCCAAATATTTTTCAACTTATCGCGTGAAAAAAATTGTTCCAGAGTGTTTGGGGAAACAATTTCAGCTTTAATAAAAATAATTTTAGGTCAAAAGTCAAAAGTAGAAAATAATTGATTTTTTCAAATTTTGGTATTTTAATAAATAAACATAAGTGTTCTTTTTTCCTCACTCATAAGCTTAAAGCTGCTTGAGTATTAAACATTCTATCTTTTATATTTGACCAAAATCACTTTTATTCTTAAACACTACATACTTTAATTTAAAATAATTTTAACAAAATCTCTACTTTTAATCATTTTTTCAAAAGTTTAGCAAGAAAAACACCCTCTAATTTTTTGGCATAGTTTAAGTACATTCTCAAAAAGTACAAATATATGTAAAATAAATTCAATAGCTATGACAAATCGCTCACAAGCTCTTCGTGCAGAATTAGATCTTGGGTCCTTAGATGTGCGGAACAATGAGTTGAGAGTAGGTTTTCGGTGCACCCAACTAGAGGCTTATCTACATAGGACGTTGGGGGTACAAACAACTGTACCCCCAATTTGAGGGGAAAAAAAATTACTATGTATTTGAAAATAATATCATATAATTTTATAATTATATTTCCTAAAATAAACTTCAAATAAAACTAAATTTACAATCTCAATTTGCAATCCTCACTTTTGAGAACTTCTCTCTTGTATGTTGTGTATTTTTAATTTTTTTTTTTTTTTTTTTGTATTTTAGATTTTACGACTTTAAGTATAGAATAATATCTTTTTACATTGTTAATTATGTCATATCATTCGTCTATATTTTTTTCTAATATATATCGTATCCCCAATCTTAAAATCCTGAATCCGCCACTACACCCAACACACAATAAATTTAGGCGGCGACTATTCGCAGCCCACAAAATTTCTTAACGCAGCCCACTAATTTCATTAATTAAAATATTATTATAAATTAACTATATTATCCTTAATGATAACAAACCATAAATAATTTAAACATTAAATATATATAATTTATAAAATAAAAGCAAAAAAAAAAAATTCTCCTTCATCCTCACCAGATGCATCCTATCCTAATCCATAAACCCTAATTTTGTCAAGGTTCTTTAATGAAGGATCTAATTAACAATGATAAAATCATTTAATACGGACAAAGTAAATGGACTTATTGTGGTTACCGTTCAATTACACGAGATCAAATACAGTATATTGTGTTCGATTTCAACGACCGAACGTAACGACACATATTCAACTAATAAAATTGAACAAAATTACAGATATGAGTTACAACTGTTATGATGGACTTTTCAGTCGACTTTGCATTCACCATTTTCTTTTTTAACGAAATCGATGTGCTGATAATCAATTCCACCGAAAAATTACTAGCGAGATGAACGTTCTGCGTTCATTCAAGTAATCTTTACTTTTTCTTTTTCATATTTTAATTTTAATTTTTAATATTTATCTTAAATGATATAATCTAATAAAAAAATGGTATAATTGATAATGAGTGGGCTGTATTAAGAATTTTTTACTTATGTTTAAAATATAAGTGGACTATATTGAGAAGTGGGTTGCGTTAAGAAATTTTGTGGGCTGCGAATAGCCACCGCCTAAATTTATTGTACACTTTTTAATTTAATTTTAAAATTAGATATATATAAAAAACTGCGTTTTAGTTTACAAAATAGAGCTTGTGGTCCGGTGGTTGGAAACTTGCGTGTGCATGTTGAGGTCTCGTATTTGAACCTCACGCAGCACGGATTTTGGCCTCTTGTTGTTCTCCATCTTTTCTACATATGTGCGTATATTATTATTAATAAAAATACATCGCCGTGTTTTATACAACAATATGAGGTGATGATCTAGTGGGTAAAGAAACTTGCTTGTTTGTGTAGTGATCTAGTTCGAGCCCTGTTAAGCACTTCTTATTTTTTTTAGAAAACGTAATATATTATTAAAAAAATATGTGTCTATTAGGGAACATAATATATACTATTACACAACGTAACATATACTATTAGGCAATATCAACATTAATGTTTCTTAATTTTTTTAGACAACGAAATATATTATTAAAAAAATATGTGTCTATTAGGGAACATAATATATACTGTTACACAACGTTACATATACTATTACGCAGAACATTAATATATACTATTACGCAATATAATGCGCACCTCGAAACAACGTAACATATACTATTACGCAATATCAACATTAATGTATACTATTACACAACGTAACATATACTATAACGCAATATAACGCGCACCTCGAAACTTCAAGGCATGAAGCCAAATCACTATACTACATGCTGCTGTTATGAATCCAAACGCGGGCCTTATATATATCTTTAATTCCAAAATTAAATAGGAAAATGTACAATAATGTGTCGGGTCATACAAGTTTTTGCCATGAGTTGAATTAGCTTAAGAAGCCGATTTATTTCACACGAGTGCCATTAGGATGAAACTTATAAAGAAGGTATTACATTCTCACGTTAACAACGACGAACATTAAAAGGGAATATCTACTAGCTCGACTAATCCAAGTAACCATATCATCTTAATATTATCAAACAAATTTCTTTTGGTTTTTACTCTTTTTACAAATTGAGACAAATTGATTTTTCAATCTTCTTTGCATGCAGACCCTTATCATAAACAGTTTATGTTCGAAACATTGATATGAGACCCCAGTCCCTTTACCCTATTGTGCTGCGACCATAGATGCAAAAGACGGTCTAGACGGTCGCCTTCTAGTCGCTCCGATTTTGCCCAAGACGAATACAGACATTTTTTTGTCTAGGCGGTCCAAAATGGTTTTAATTTTTCTTTTAAAAACTGAAAACGACGTTGTTTTGGTTAACTTCATAGATAGAAATTAGAGTTGGAGTTATGTAGTTTTAAATTTTTAAGATTTAACATATCAATTTGGATTTTTAATTTAATGTTAGCTTATTTGATAAACTTTACGAATTGATGAATTCTTTTAAATTTAATAAAAATAATTTGTATGATGGCAACTTTAAATATTTTTTTTTAAATACAAATCCTTCGTAGCAAAAAAAATGACAGTTTTTTTTTCCCCTTTTAATACTAAACAAATTGCAATAGATCTTATGAAAAATTGTATTTCTATATCTTCTATATTATTTTTGAATTAAATAATTAATGAAAAATGAAAAAAAAAAAAAATCTGGGCAGCGCTTAGGCGGCCAAAAAATCCTCTGCCTCCGCTTTCCACCTTCTGCAACCTTGGCTGCAACATGTATAAATTATGCAGAAATGTTTTGTTGTAAATAAAAAAGAAAAAAAAAAAAAAAAAAGGAAACAGGTAATTGTGGAGACCGCATGCTTGTCTTTGGACCCAAAAAAGAAAAAGACAACTATGTGGCACAAGTTGACTAGATAAAGGGCAACCATAGAGAAACTGCAACAAATACGATGCCAAACAAATACAAGCCGCCTATCCGGAATCTTAAATTCCAATGTAACCATAAAGGTCAACCGACCACGAATATTGCTAATGTCCAATGGGCTACTGAAACGAAGCTCCCTTGCCCTATGATGAAGAACCTGAGCACGCTTTTCACCTAGTTATGAGTCCAAAATCCTTAGGAAGACGTCAACGTATTAGCTCGGGACCTAGCCTGTCAAAGAATCTAACGAGGCCAAAATATACGGTGGAATCGTCTAAGGCCAATGATAAGTCTGTCATAAAAGTAAGTGTCATCGTAATAATGGGGCCATCAACTGACGAAAAGATCAATGTCTTGGATGGAGTATCCGACGAGAGTGCAACCTGAGTATTGCTGAATCAACGAGAGTGCCATAAAGGATTATGCAGCGAACAACATCGGTGAAATCCCATCAAACCCGTTCGGGAAACCGTGAAACAAGACACCACGGAATATGAACCCGACTCAATCCAATCCATATTGCAGTAAGGAAAGAGACAACTGAAAACTCGGTGCATAAGCTGGAGATAGGAGAACGAGCCTCCTGCTGCCACCATGCAGATCTTATCGCCTATCGTGGCCCAAATTACATCATGTCTGATGTGGACATTGAACGACCTCGTTTGACATTTTCTAATTATTGCTAATAATGACTTGCTCTTTCGTTTTACTTTATTTTTTTATCACTTTGTTTTTCTTTACATTTGCCAACTTAATTATCTTTTCATACTTATCATATTTTTTATAATGTTTTTTAGAATTTCTTTAACACAAATATTTATGTGTATATGTGAATATACAGGTACTCTTATAGAAAATTGTTCCCCCCTAAATCAATATTAGCCTATTTTTAAATATATTTACAAATTAAAAATCAATTTTCTGAAAAAAAAAAGTAACATTATCCTATTTTTAATCTCAGCACATACACGACCGAACTATCGAGGTCATATCAGCCTCCGAAAAAAGGAGAAAAAAGACGAATCATATCAGATTTTCATCCACAACCGCATTGAGCACACCAGCATACTGCTTTCTGCAGGAAGAATTCATCCAGAAAATGAGGATTACCTTTTATTTTTGGTCCATTACTTATTTCATTACATATCAGTTCAAAGGCTGCAGCTTGAGCTTGGCTAAATGTGCTTCCAACTTTCATTCTAGCTGCAATATTCTGTTGATGCTTCCTTCATTGTAATCAATCAAATGCTGCAACGAGAAATTCAAATGGAGCTTGTAACACCTCCTCCACCTCTGGAGGAGAAAGAAAAGGAGATAAAAGAGTCGGCGTCTCTAGAATCTGATTTCTTCACACAAACATGCGGTCACACCCACATTGTTTTACTAGCTCGACTAATCCAATAAATTATATCATCTTAATGTTACCAAACAAAATTTCTTTTGGTTTTTACGTTTTTTTTTTTTTTTACAAATAGAGACAAGTTGGTTTCTCAATCTTCTTTGCTTGTAGATCCTTTTCATACAGTCATGCTCGGAACAATGATACTAGACCTCGGTCCCTTTATCCTATTGTGTTGCAACATGTATAAATTATGGATACCACATGCTGGTCATTGGACCCGAAAAAGAGAAAAAGAGAATTATGTGGCACATGTTGACTTAGATAAAGGGTAACCATAGAGAAACTAGAACAAATACGATGCCAAACAAATATGAGCCGCTAATTCAAAATTTTACATTCCAGTGTAGCCAAAAAGGTTAACCGACCATAAATATTGGCAATGTACAATGGGCTACTGAAACGAAGCTCTCTTGCCCTATAACGAGAAACCCGACCACATTTGTCACCGATTTGTGAGTCCAAAGTCCCTGGGAAAATGTCAGCGTATTAGCTCAGGACCTAGCATGTCAAAGTATCTGACGAGGCAAACAAATGCGGTGGAATCGTCTAAGGCCAATGATTAGTCTTTCATCAATGTGACTGTCAGTGTAATGATGGGCGCCATCATCTGACAAAAAGATCGATGTCTTTGGTGGGGTATCCGACGGGATGCATTTGGATTAACCGGAAAGGCACCCTCCCGGAGGACTGTGACAAAAACTATGGAAGATGACCATCAAAGTGTGCAGCCGACAGGGTGCCGTAAAGGATTATGCAATGAACAACATCGGTGAAACCCCATCAAAGCCGTACGGGAGACCGTGAAATAAGACATCCGGAAATATGAACCTAACCCAATCTAATCCATATTGCTGGTGAGGATAGACGCAACTGAAAACTCGAGGTATAATCTAAAGACAGGAGAACGAGCCTTCTGCCGCCACCATGTAGATCTTATCACCTTATGTGTCCCAAATTACTTCATGTCTGATGCAGACATCAAACGACCTCGTTTGACATTTTTTAATTATTGCTAAGAATAACTTGCTCTTTTGTTTTTGTTTTCTTTTACTTTTCCCATTTTTCTTTGCATTTGCCAACTTAATTATCTTTTCATACTTGTCATATTTTTATATATTTACTAATATAGAAAGTTATTATTATCCTATTTTTAATGTAGTTACCAAATTAAAAATTAATTTTTTGAAAAACGAACAACATTAGCCTATTTTCAATCCCAACATATACACAGCCAAGCTATCAAGGTCATATCAGCCTCCAGAAAAGAGGAAAAAGCGAATCATATTAGTGTCTCATTCACAGCCGCCATGAACACATAGGCGTACTATTTTTTGCAAGAAAAATTTATCCAAAAAATGAGAATCACGTTTTGTTTTTTGGTCCATTACTTATTTCATTATTTATAAGTTCAAAGGCTGCTTGAGCTTGGCAATATGTGCTTCCGACTTCCATTCTAGCTGCAATATTATGTTGGTGATTCCTTCATTGTAATCAATCAAATGCAACATCAAGATATTCAAATGGAGTTTGTAATACCTCCTACACCTCTAGAGAAGATAGCAGAGGAGATACAAGAGTTGGCGTCTCCAGAATTCGAATTCTTCACACACACATGTAGTCACAGACACATTTTTTTACTTGCTCAATTAATCCAACAAACTATATCATCGTAATGTTATAAAAAAATTCTTCTGTACGTTTTTTTACAAATTGAGACAAGCTCGTTTCTCAATCTTCTTTGCATACAAACCATTTTCATACACTCATGTTCGGAATAGTGATACCAGACCGCACTCCCTTTACCCTCTTTGTGCCACAACATGTATAAATTATACAAGATTGTTGTATTATAAATAAAACGAAAAGAAACTAAAAAGGAAACAGGTAATTATGGAGATCATATGTTGATCCTTAGACTCGAAAAGAAAAATGACATTTATGTGGCACAGGTTGACTAGATAAAGGGTAACCATAGAGAAACTAGAACGAGTACGATGCTAAGCAAATACAAGCTGCCAATCTGGAAATTTAAATTTTATTGTAACCAAAAAGGTCAAGCGACCACAAATATTGCTAATGTCCAGTGGGCAACTGAAACGAAGCTCCTTTGACCTATGACGAGGAACTCAAGCAACACTCATCACCGAGTCATGAGTCCAAAATCCCTGGAAAAACGTCATCGTATTAGCTTGGGACCTAGCTTGTCAAAGAATCTAACGAGGCAAACAAATGTGGTGGAATCGTCTAAGGCCAATGATTAGTCTGTCATCAAAGTGAGTGTCAATGTAATGATAGGGGCCATCAATTGATGAAAAGATCGATTTCTTTGGTGGGGTATCTAATGGGGGTACCATTGGATTGAGCGGAAGGGCATTCTCCCGGAGGGTTGTGATAAAAAGCCATAGAAGATGACCATGGAAGTGTGCATCCTAGGTATTGCTGAAACAACGGGAGTGTCGTAAAGGATTATGCAACGAGCAACATCGGTGAAATCCCATCAAAGCCGTTTAGGAAACCGTGAAGGAAGTCCACTGGGAATATGAACCTGACTCAATCCAATCAATATTGTAGTGAGGATATAGGTAACTGAAAACTCGGTGCATAACTGGAGACAGGAGAATGAGCCTCCTGCTGCCGCCATGCAGATCTTATGCCCTTCTGTGGCCCAAATCACATCATGCCTGTTATGGACATTAAACGACCTCGGTTGACATTTTTTTAGTTAGTTCTAATAATGACTTGCTCTTTCGTTTTACTTTTCCTTTTTTTGTCACATTTTTCTTTAAGTGCCAACTTAATTATCTTTTCATACTTGTCATATTTTTTTATAATTTTCATATTTATTTAATGTAAATAATTGTGTATATATGTAAATATACATACTGATATAGGCAATTGTTCCTCCTAAAATAAATATTAGCTATTTTTTCGATATATTTACCAACTTAAAAATCAATTTTCTGAAGAAAAAATCTGCTTTAGCCTATTTTTAATCTCAGTAAATACACAACCAAGCTATCAAGGTCATATCAGCCTCCGGAAAAAAGAGAGAAAAAGCAAATCATATTAGTATTTCGTTCACGACCGCCAGTTTTCTACAGGAATAATTCATCCAAAAAAATGAGGATCACCTTTTGACTTTGGTCCATTACTTATAAGTTCAAAGGCTATAGAGCTTGAGCTTTGCTATATGTGCTTCCAACTTCCATTCTAGCTGCAATATTTTGTTGGTACTTCCTTCACCGCAACCAATCAAATGCAGCAACGAGATATTCAAATGGAGCTTGTAACACCTCATCTATCTTTAGACGAGATAACTGATGAGATACAAGAGTCAGCGTATCCAGAATTCAACTTATTCACACACGTGCAGTCACAAATACATTTTTTACTAGCTCGACTAATTCAACGAACTGTATAATCTTAATGTTATCAAACAAAATTTCTTTTATTTTTTTACGTTTTTTTTCAAATTGAGACAAGTTGGTTTCTTAATCTTCTTTGCTTTCAGATCCTTTTCATACAGGCATGTTCGGAACAATGATACCAGACCCTAGTCCCTTTACCCTATTGTGCTACAACATGTATAATTTATACAAGAAATGTTGTATTATAAATAAAAAGAAAAGAAAATAAAAAGAAAACGATAATTTTGGAGACCATATGCTGGTCTTTGTCTTTAAAAAGAAAAAAAAGACATTTTCGTGGCACATGTTGACTAGATAAAGGGTAATCATAGAGAAATTGGAACAAATACGATGCCAAACAAATACAAGGCGCCAATCCGGAATCATAAATTCCTGTGTAATCAAAATGTCAACCGGCCACAAATATTGCTAATGTACAATGAGCTACTGAAATGAAGCTCCCTTTCCCTATGACGTGGAACTCGAGCACGCTTGTCACCGAGTTGTGAGTCCAAAATCCTTACGAAGACATCAACATATTAGCTCGGGAATTAGTAGAGCTGACAAAATTGACCCGGCCCGATTAGCCTAAAAATATAGAGAGGGAGGGCCGGATTATTAGAGGCCCGGAAAAATTCGATGGAATTGAATTTTTTTTTCCTCACTAACAGAATAAGGAAAATTTAGGAATTAGGTAATATCTTGTGTATTGTTTGAAACAAGTTTTTATTTTTTCTTTTTTCTAGCAGAGTATAAATATAACTATTTACTGAGAAATTAAAATATTTGACTAATTTAATACTCTATTTCTTCAATTTTATTTGTCGAAGATGGAAAATGAAATGGAGCCAAGCATGCTCATTAATTATTATGTGTCGAGAAATGGAGAATTGATTAACAGGTAGTATAGCACGTACATGAAAATTAAATAACTTGTGACGTGTAGTATATAACTATATATCATCATCCATTCCTTCTTTATTACCATTATTATTGATATATCTAGGGTTTGAGACATCCCATTGAATATGATTCCATATTGCGACGGATAATAACATATTATCTTTCCATTAGACTTTTTCTTAAGAGAATTAAATTGAAGTTCGCCTCAATATATAATTTCTGCTTCATGGTTAGAGTAACGAGAAAGAAAAGGAAAAAACTCATTGGTGGGCTTTTTTGACCCGATGGCCTGAGGTCCGTCGGGCTGGCCTAGCATTTCTAGGCCCAAAATAAATTGGGTCCAGCCCGACCCGGCCCGAACTACCCCTGGCCCGGCTGGGCCTAGCCCGGTCCGATCGGGCCGTCCGAATTGCTAGCTCTAGGAACTAGCATGTCAAAGAATCTGACAAGGCAAACAAATGCGATGGAATCTTCTAACGCCAATGATTAATCTATGATCAAAGTAAGTGTTAGTTTAATGATGGGAGCCATCAACTAACTTAATAATCAATGTCTTTGGTAGGGTATCCGACGGGGGTGCCATTGGATTGAGTACGAAGGCAGCCTCCCGGAGGGGTGTGAAAAAAAAACTGGAAAACGACAATGGAAGTGTGTAGCCTGAGTATTGCTGAAATGAAGGGAGTGTCGTTTGGGAAATCGTGAAGCAAGACACCTGGGAAAGTGAACATGACTTAATCCAATCCATATTACAGTGAGGCTAGATGCTACTGAAACTCGATGCATAATCTGGAGACGGGAGAACGAGCCCTCTGCCTCCACCATGTAGTTCTTATCGCCTACTATGGCCCAAATCACATCATGTCTGTTATGGATATTAAACAACCTCGTTTGCTATTTTTTAATTATTGTTAATGATGACTTCTTCTTTCGTTTTACTTTTCTTTTCTTGTCACATTTTTTCTTTATATTTGCCAACTGAATTATCTTTTCATACTAGTCATATTTTTTATATAATTTTTTTTATGTTTATTCAATATAAATATTTATGTATATATGTGAATATACGAATAGAAATATAGAAAATTGTTCCCCCCTAATTTTGGTAGCCTACTTTTAATATATTTACCAACTTAAAAATCAATTTTTTGGGAAAAAAAAAAGCAGCATTAGCCTATTTTTAATCTCAGCATAAACACAACTAAACTATCGGGACCATATCAGCCTCCGGAATAAGGGGGATAAAGAGAATCATATCATCGTTTCTTTCACAATCTCCATGAGCACACCGGCGTATTATTTTCTGCAGGAAGAATTCATCCCAAAAATGAGGATCACCTTTTATTTTTTGGTCCATTACTTATATGTTCAAAGGCTACAACTTAAGCTTTGCTATATGTGCTTCCAATTTCCATTCTAGCCAGTGCTTCCAACTTTCATTCTAGCTACAATATTCTATTGGTTCTTCCATAACTGCAATGATGCAATCAATTAAATTCCGCAACAAAATATTCAAATAGAGCTTGTAACACCTCCGCCACGTCTGGACGAGCTAACAAAGAAGATACAAGAGTCGGCGCCTCCAGAAACTAATTGTTCACACGCACGTGCAGTCACACACATATTTTTTACTAGCTCGACTAATCCAACGAACTATATCATCTTAATGTTATCAAACAAAAAATATTTTGGTTTTACGTTTTTTACAAATTGAGACAGGTTGGTTTCTCTATCTTCTTTGCTTGCAGACCCTTTTCAGACAGACATGTTCGGAACAGTGATACCAGACCCCAGTCCCTTTACCCTATAGTGCTGCAACATGTAGAAATTATACAAAAATATTGTATTATAAATATAAAGAAAATTAAAAAGAAACAGGTAATTATAGAGACCACATGCTGGTCATTGGACCTGAAAAAAAAAAAAGACCTTTCCATGGCACAGGTTGACTAGATAAAAGGATAACCATAGAGAAACTAGAACAAATACGGTGTCAAACGAATACAAGCCACCAATCCAGAATCCTGAATTCCAGTGTAACCAAAAGGTCAACTGACCACAAGTATTGCTAATGTACAATGGGGTACTGAATCAAAGCTCCCTTGCCCTATGACGAGGAAACCGAGCACGCTCCACCGAGTTGTGAGTCCAAAATCCCTGGAAAGACATCAGCATATTAGCTCGGGACCTAGCATGTCAAAGAATCTCACGAGGCAAACAAATGCGGTGGAATCGTCTAAGGCCAATGATTAGTTTGTCATCAAAGTGAGTGTCAGTGTAATGCTGAGGGCCATCAACTGACGAAAAGATAGATGTCTTTGGTGGGGTATCTGACGGGGGTGTCATTGGATTGAGAAACATTTCAAAAGTCTATATACCTTGAAGTAAAAAAAGAAAAAAGAAAAAGAAAAAAGAAAAAAAAAAGAGCAAGGCAGTATTAAGTAGTAACAATTAAAAAAAGTCAAACAGGGTCATTTAATATGAACAACAGACATGTTGTGACTTAGGGTATAATAGACGATAAGAATTCGAAGAACCCGCAAGAGATGGGAGGAATGTCTCCATAATTGCAAGTTGCACGGGCAGAAAATGTATAAATTATATAAAAATTTCTAAAACAAATGCTCATTTTTGAACAGATGGAATATTGAAAATCTTATACAATATCATATCTTGAAAATATTACATACAGAAGATAAAAGATATGATAAATAACTTTATTTACTTGTACGGTTAAATTGGATAGACCACCCATATACAAAATCCTGAGAGTAGATAGTTAGCCGAGGCCTTGGTAGCCTGATAGAATCGTTTCACTACTAAACTTGTGTAGCGGAAAGGTGCAAACCTAAATTCTCACTTAAAAAAAAAAGTACATATGTCTGAGTAAATACATTGACATATCATCCACATATACGTTACACGTGCATGTGCCATAAAAGTAATAAATTTAGGCACATGAAAAAATAAAAAGTAAAAATAGTAAACTGTACCCAATAAACTATAATCAAATTCTTTTTAACCCACATTCTTTATAATATTATTTTCTACCCAAATTCTCTACATTACCCTTATTTAAAGGACAAAAATCTGACAAATTGTATGTTGTCTTTTTCTTCTCTCTCTTTATCTTTGTGGAATCGTGACTAAATCATTCCCCTCTTATCTTGTAAATTCGTGATCAAATCGCGAAAGCCTTTAACGGAGTAACGATTAGTTTGCACTAATTTTGTTTCCCCAATTTGCATTAACGATATTATGATTTATTAACGATTTCCGTTAACGATTTATTAATGATTTGCATGATAATGTTAAAAATATTCACGACTTGCACGATAATGATTTTACAACTTGCAAGATAATGTTAACGATTTTCACAATTATATTTTTTAGCGATTTATTAACAATTTCCACGATAATATTAACGATAATGTTAACGATTTGCACAATAATATAATGGGTAGATGGAAGAAGAAAACAAATGTTACAGCTAAAAAGTAAGGGTGTTTTAGTCTACCACTTGAAAAGTAGGTAGAATTATTGTAAATATAGTGATTAATTTTCTTATAATTTTATGGGTACAGTGGCATTGACCCCAACTAAAACCATTCAAGACTGGCAAAACCAAGAATTGCAAAAAGTTATCAAGGTACAAAATTTGACAATCTATATAGGCTGAAAATCAAACAAATTAAAGTACTCGATATTTGATTTGATATTGTTTGTCAAAAGTTCGTTTGAACTATGTTCGATTAAAGATATCAAACAAACTTGAATATACTTTTATGTTTGATAAAATGTAAAGCTCGACTTGAGCTCGATAAGTTAAAAATATTAAAATAAGTGTAAAAATGTAAAACTACTCTAAGCTCGATTTGTGTTTGACTTGATTAATATTTCAAACAAGTTTAAACAACAGTTCGTTCGACTCGACTCGAGTGACTTACACCCCTAAATCTATATCAAGGTAAACAGGAAAATGTGTTCTGACTTCTTCAGTTATAAGATTGCTCAAGGCATTCGTCCACCATTTTCGCACGGTAATGATTTTCTAAAGCTGCGGCGACGCTTTCTTTGTCATTCAGCTGTTTATTTACTGCAAAACAATTAATGTCATATTCAGGAAAATACAATATTGAACAAGTAAATAGCTAGCAACTTTTAAATACATCAAGAACAACATAATTTATTTTTCCTAGCACTACATATGTACATGTTATATGGAAATGTAATCCCTTTGTTCCGTCCTAATTTGCACACTTTTTTTTTTTCCGGTCATCTCACCCTATTTTGCACACCCCTAAAATGGAAAGAAATCTTACAATTTCTAGCCTTAAAATCTCCACCCTCAATCTCTACATTTGAAAAAATCAACTAAAAAACAAAAATCAGTTTTTTCTTAATTTACGCATCAGAACAAGTGTGCAAATTAGGCGGGGAAGGAGGGAGTATTATATAAAAGTGATGTGTTGGTCAATAGGACTTCATGGATTTAAGTGTGTAATTTTATAAACTTCTATCTTATAAGATGTTTAGATGTTTGTAAGTCTTAAAATATATTTGGTAAAAATAAAAATTTAAACCATTTGTAAGATGTAAATATAAATTTTTAGAGCTTATAAGTTAAAAAAAGAAAAACGACATATAGTTCTTTTTATGATCTTCTTAGGATTTCAGACGTGACACTCAGTTAACATATTACATACACGCGGGATACATACATTTTCTCCATGCACTAACACACTTCACACATACTAGACACTACACAAACACCACACACGAATTAAATTCATATGATGGTGGGTTTCAATCTCGTCCGCAAAATTCAAAGATAAATCATTGCATTAGTATAACCGGATTGGATCTTCTACTACAAATGGTGCTATATCTTTTACTGCAGTTACACAATACGCTGACATATATAGCAGAAGATCCGAAATCTAGTATAACCAGTGATAGACCCACAAATCTAGTTGAGGGGGGTCCATTTATAGACAGATTTAGGAGTTCGTCTTACAGGGTATTTTTTGTTTTTTCTAACTATCCTCTAATGTTATATGAAATTTTTTTACCAAATATATAGGGAGCAAGTTTTAAGTAGGCTGGAAATCAAATTATTTTATATTAGGCTCTTAACTTAAAATATTTGATAAAGTATATTAAAATAAATATTTTAGAAAATTCAAAAAGGAGACTACCGTTGTACACTCCATAAATATGTCTGTGTAACTCAACAATAATCAACTTTGTAGATAAAACTAGAAAAGTATTAACAATTTAGATAAGATCATAAATTATTTTAACTAAAAAATAACAATTAAAATATAATGTTTCTATATTCATTATATTTTCTAACATCTTTTTTTCTATTACTTATACATAATAATATATCTATTTAGTTCAAGTTAGACAATCAAATTATTTATTTTATTTAATTTAAGTTATATTAAAATCGACAAAAATATACATATATAACAGCACATTATGATGGGACTCATTAATGCCCTCTTAACAAAATTATTTTACTGAAGTTACTATAATATCTTCAAATTTAATACTTTAGAAGAAGGATGTTGCAAGTTACCACTATTTTTTATAAATGTTCTATATCACAATTTTATTTGGTTAAAGTCAAATAAGTGCGAAGAATAACAAGCAATCAATAATCTATCTATATATATATATATAAGCCAAGTCCTCCGAAATTAGTAAGTTGAAACTTTTCCCTCCCATTTTAATAGTTATCATAAATATATGTGAATTTGAATTTTGAAATTTGAAAAATCAGATGATATTAGCGGGATTCAAATTTTCGAATATTTTTTCCGTCTAAAATTCAGCAATAACAAATCTGTACATATATGTATAACAGAATTTGTTGCACATTTTTTAAAATTTTGAAATTTGAATTTTAAAAAAATCTTTATCCAATAACATTATTGCTCCTATAAATACATAAGGTTTTCAGTGAATGAGAATCACGTTTGCAGCTGGTATTTCTATTTCTTATTCATTTCGTAATTTCTTTATTTCGCAATTATTTCAGTTTATTTCATTCACATTACAATTATTTCAGTTTATTTCATTCACATTAGTGGAGACTCACGTTTACAGCTGGATATTCCTATTTCTTTTTCATTTTGCAACATTTTGCAATTTAATTTTTTTACTGAAAATTTCTATAATTCCTTCATTCCTTGATGATTATGTGTCAACTTTGTTAGTTCATTTCACAATTTACATTTTTTACTGTAAATTTCTATAATCCCTTCATTCCTTGATTATTATGGGTCAACTTTGATAGGTACTTCACAATGGATGCTCGAAGTACTACATGCAAATCAAGATAAGAAAAAATCAGCAACACTGAATCTTGATTCTGGCGAAAACAAGTTTGATGATTGCAGAATTCAAATCTATCTACCATTATCGTTTTCTGCGGTAATATGTAATCATATAAAAATTCAACTTATATTTTTAATTTCTGTTATGTGAATTATTTATATTATTGTCTATATATTGTACTAAACTTTACATTTTGTTTATAATATGCACAGTCTCAATCCGTTTAAAATATTGGCAAAAGATTAGAGACAATCAACTCTTCGAGGCAGCTGAGATTGAAGACTAATTCTGATTTTATTGTAGCAGAATTCAATTTTTTAATTTCTGCAAAAGTAAGTTCATGTATCAACTTCAATTGAAATTCTAATTTTATCGTAGTATTTCATTTTTGTCATTACAATATGTTTCCAATTAAACTTTGAGTTTTTTTGTCATTACAATATGTTTACAATTAAACTTTGATAAAACTCAGTCGACTATACGCAGTACTTTTAAGAAGAAATATCTCATTTAACAACTATCATGAACTATTGTAGAAAAATTTGCAAAATATTATCTTATAACAAAATAAATTTAATATACAGATTGATGAAGAACAACTATAAAATGATATCACATATAAATTTAAAACTATCACATAATTGGAATGATTAATTGGAATGATTTTTAACAACTATCATGAACTATTGCAGAAAAATTTGCAAAATATTATCTTATAAACAAAATAAATTTAATATACAGATTGGTGGATAACAACTATAAAATGATATCACATATAAATTTAGAACTATCATATAATTGGAATGATTAATTGGAATGATTAGCGAAATCAATACTCATTATAAACCGATTTTTATTTTAATATGAATATGAATTATAATTATGATGTGTATATTAATATATGAATTATCATACCTTTACCAAAAAATAGATGTGATTTTATCAAATTTTTAATATATAATAATATGTAATCTTTAATTGAAGATATCTGATAACAGAATATCCAGATCATTCCAAATCTTTCAGATATGATTTCTGATTTTCTATACTCCCTATAAAAACGTAAAAAGTCATTCCAAATATTTGAGATATGATTTTTAATTTTCTATATTCCCTATAAAAAGGGCAAAAGGATGGTCGCTTGCTCGATCTCAAGAATTTCTAAATTGTAAAAATCAATGTATCAAACTATATATAGATTATTGTATATCAATAATGATATGGAACATGTAAAAGAAGATATTATCCACCTTAATTGGTGTGATGTATATTTTCACGATAAATAATAAGATACAACAGGATATACATGGAAAGAATCAAATCAAAGAGATATGTACAAATTACAAAGATTTAACAGAATAATTATCCTAAGTATATGCTTTTACCCCCCCTCAAGCAAAGTGTGGAATTTTGTGTAACACATAGCTTGGATCTCAAAAGTTCAAACATTGGTCGGGGTAAACTCTTCGTAAAGATGTCCGCTATTTGAAGATGAGACAGAACAAACTGAGTGTCCAAACGGTGTGCAGACACAAGCTCTCTGACGAAATGACAGTCAATGTCAATATGCTTAGCTCTTTTGTGGGCAATGGGATTTTGGCTTAGAAAGAGGGCACTTTTGTTGTCACATAAAATAACCGGGCATGTGGAGGGCGACACACGAAGCTCAGCTAGTAATTGAGAAAGCCAGATAACTTCTTGAGCAGTATTCGCAAGGGCTCGATACTTAGATTCACAACTCGAGCGAGCCACAGTTGGTTGCTTCTTAGCAGACCAAGAGACAAGGTTACCACCTAGAAAAATGGAATAGCCATATGTGGAGCGGCGTGTATCCAAACAGCGAGCCCAATCGGCATCTGAATAAGACACTACGTCGAGATCAGAGGAGCGCGTGAAGGAGAGTCCATAGTGAAGAGTTCCTTTGACGTAGCGAAGGATACGCTTTACAGCCAAAAAATGATCATCGGTTGGTTGATGTAGGAATTGGCTGACGTGGTTGACAGCGTAGGAAAGGTCAGGCCTGGTGATAGTTAGATATTGTAAGGCACCTACCAAGGAACGATATAATGTGGGATTTTGAAAAGGTTCCCCGGAACTTGTCAGACACTCTCCGGCGGATAACGGTGTGGAAACAGGTTTCGAATCTACCAAATCTACCCGTTGAAGAATTTCGTGAGCGTACTTGGCCTGTCCAACAAAAAGACCGGAAGTAGTGTGAGATATTTCAAGACCGAGAAAATAGTTGAGAGAACCCAAATCCTTAACAGCGAACTCAGCGTGAACTTGAGAAATAAACTTCTGCAAGATGGAAGAATTGCTCCCTGTAACAATGATGTCATCAACATAAAGCAACAAAAAAATAGAGTGGTTAGACTGATGGAGAAAAAATAAAGATGTGTCTGAGCGACTACGAGAAAAACCAAGGGAGAGTAAGAACGAACTAAAACGATCAAACCATGCACGCGGAGCTTGGCGAAGCCCATAAAGGGCTTTCTTGAGCTTGCAGACGTGATGAGGAAATCGAGGGTCAACAAAACCTGGTGGTTGAGCCATATATACCGGTTTATTAAGGATGCCATGAAGAAAGGCATTTTTAACATCCAGTTGATGTAGTGGCCAACGGCGATGAACAGCGAGAGCAAGAATTACGCGAACTGTAGCAGCACGGACAACCCGACTGAAGGTATGAGAAAAATCGAATCCTGGGAGTTGGGTGAATCCTAAGGTTGCAGAAGTCGGAAATCGTTAGTCGGGCGGTCTCCAAGCGACTAGCGACTAGGCCGAGTAGTCGCCGAGTACTCGCCGACTACTCCCCCGAGTTTTTTTTTTTTTTTTTTTTTTTTTTTTTTTTTTAATTTTTTTGGCATGACCTATATATAATTATATGTGCAGAAAAATCAGAAAAAGTGAAGAATACTCACAATATAATTATACTAGTCCCATCAATTCAAGCGACTACATACTAACAAAAAATCTAAAATACACATCAAAAGTTCAAAACTAATACATATTAATTACTATTTACTAATTAGCCAAGGAGACACTAAAACCACATAAATAAGTAATAATCAGTTTAACCACAAACTACCAAATAGGAAAATACTCAAATAGTCCATAATACATAACATAATAAACCAAATATTGAAATACCCAAGTCATAAACACATTCTTTTTATCCAAAATGACATCAAATTCATATTTCAAAAGTTATGGATTAAATTAGTAATGGTAGCTCCTTCTATCCTTGAAGAGGACCTTGAGACCCAAATACTTCTTTTTTATAAGTTTTCCCCAATTTTTGTGTAGTTTCAGCCCTAATTCTATATGTAATTTAAACAAAAAAAAAAAAAAAAAAAAAACGTAAAAAGGAGGGTTCGCCGACTCGGCCGAGTAGAACGACTTCGCCGACTCGGCCGAGTAGTCGCCGAATCGGCCGAGTAGTCGCCGACTCGGCCGAGTAGTCGCCGACTCGGCCGAGTAGTCGGCGATTTTTTGCTCAGGCGATTTTTTTGTGCGATTTTAAACAAATCGGGCCTTATACCGCTCAATGGTTCCATCAGAGTGATATTTTGTTCTGAAAACCCATTTTGACCCTACATTATTCTCATCATTGGGCTTCGGAACAAGTTCCCAGGTGTTGTTAGAGTGAAGAGCTTCTATTTCGTCTTTCATGGCTTGCAACCAATGAGGTGACTTGAGAGCAGTTTTAAAGCCCTTTGGTTCAGTAGAAACGGAAAGAGAAGTTAGGAGCGCAGTTGAGGCAAGATCAACGAAATGTTTAGGTTTAAAGATGCCTGATTTTGCTCGGGTTTGCATAGGATGAGAAGGGAGCAGAGGTGGTGGATCATTATTAAGACGAGGTGGTGAATGAGGAGGATTAGGAGATGGCGGTTGGGGTGCTGCGGGAGGAGTTTGTGGGACGACAACATGGTTGGGTTGTGGGATGCAAAGAGAACAAGGATTATGGTCGAATGAATGAGCATGAGGAGTATGGTCATGCGATGTAGGATCGGAAGAGGAAGTGGTAAGGTTAGGAATGGCATGAGAATCTGCAAAATCCAAAAATTGCAAGTATAATGGATTAATAGGAGTACGATTAATATTGGAAAAGGGAAGTGTGGACTCGTCAAATTGGGCATGACGAGTTATATATAAACGACGAGTAGAATAATCAAGACAGCGAAAACCTTTATGAATACTACTATAACCAAGAAAAACACATGGCAAGCTACGAGGCGCGAGCTTGTGGGAATTATAAGGGCGAATGTAAGGATAAACACGACAACCAAAAACCTTAAAATTAGCATAGTTAGGGGAAGAGTGAAAGAGAATTTCAAAAGGAGATTTATTATTAAGAACGGGTGTAGGAAGCCTATTAACAATATAAGCGGCCGTAGAAAAAGCATCAAACCAAAACTCCACAGGAACATTGGCATGAAAAAGAAGGGAGAGACCAGTCTCAGTTAAGTGCCTATGCTTTCGCTCAGCACGACCATTTTGCTGAGGTGTGTAAGGACAGGAAAAACGTTGTAAAACACCTCGAGTAGCAAAAAAGTTTTTAACAAGGGAGTTGGTAAATTCAGTTCCACCATCGCATTGGAAAATTTTAATAGACGTACCAAATTGATTGGATACCAAAGCATAAAATTTTTGAAGAACGTCAAAAAATTCAGATTTAGCAGACAAAGGGTATAACCAGGAGAAACGAGAAAAATCATCAATAAGTAAAGCATAATAACGATATCCATCACTAGAAGCAACGGGCGCAGGGCCCCAAAGATCACAATGCACTATATCTAAGACATGTAGGGCTCGTTTATCATTCAAAGTAAAAGGTAATTTCTTACTCTTAGCAAGTTGACAAGATGAACATATAAGAGGTTTCGGCAAAATAGAAGTAAGAGATAACAGTCCAAGTTTATTTAAAAGCTGAATAATCGAAAAATTAACATGTCCAAGGCGTGAGTGCCATAATTCAAAAGAAGAAGTAGAATGCTTAGTGTTTAAAGCGGAAAGTAGTGCAGGGGTTCCTTGCTCCAATATGTAAAGACTGTCGGAACATCTACCCTTTGCGATTGTCTCTTTTGTCAACTGATTCTGAACCACAAAAAAATCATTAGCAAAAGTAACAGTAACAGGTAAATCACGAGTGAGCTTGCTAATGGATAGTAAATTTTTTGTTATGTGCGGAACGACAAGGACATCAAGAAGAGGAAGCTTATTATTTAACAATCGAGAACCGTAGTGAGAGATGGATAGATTGTCACCGTTACCGACGGTGACAGTATTATTACCGTTGTACGAGACGAAATCATCCAGAGAGGCAGTGGAGGATGTCATATGGGCAGACGCACCACTATCAACATACCAATCAGACGACGAATTTGGAGACACAACGCATTGTGCGTCGAAAGCTTGGGCGAGATGCGCGGTATTGGTAGACGATTCCTTATATCGATCCGGACAGAAGGTCGCATAGTGAGGTCCGTGACAGATTTGACACCGAGGGGTGAAATTTCGTCGAGAGGAATCAGAGGGACCGCCAGTTTCTGTTGGTTTCTGTTGAGTTCTGTTGGGAGTGCTGGACGAGGGTGGACGGCCGCGTGAGGAACCACGACCAGGGGCAGAATTGGTGTTGTAATTGCGAGAATTGCCACTGGTACCACGACCGCGGCCAGCGACGAAAGCAACAGATGAAGGAGCGGAGTCAGTTTCAAACAGTTTGTGACGAAGCTCATGGTCGCGAGCACTAGAAATTAAGTCGCGAAGATTCGGAGTTGATGGAAGAGCAAGATGGACGTCTGCAAAAGTGCGATATTGAGGACCAAGGCCCCGCAAGAACCAGCGAACTTTATCGTCTTCGGAGACGGCAGCACCAACGGCAGATAATTGGTGAACAAGGCTGCTGAATTTACGGGAAAAATCTGCAACAGAGGAAGAGCCGCGCTTGAGAAATTGTAACTCGTCACGAAGTTGATGAGTTCGTGATTGAGAAGACGGACAAAAGGCATTTTCGAGAGCTTTCCAGACGGCGGCAGCAGATTGAAGTCCAAGGATTTCGGACATGGATTCCTCAGTTAGGGATGTAAGCAGCAGACTGAGGGCGCGATCGTGACGCTTCTGCCACAGGGTGTGAGCGGGATTGGGTTGTTCAGAGTCATCTGTGGTAACTGTAGCAGGCGGGGCGGTTTCGGAGCCATCAACAATTGAAAGTAAGTTGTCAAGACGAAAGGCAGGAGTTATCTGATTTTTCCATAACAGATAATTGCTTTTAGAACCACCAGTGGGTTTTCTTATAGAGCCCACTATAATGTGTTCGGCCAGCTAACACACTCCACAAAAAAAATACGCTAAATATATTTTTTATTTCTTCCTCGAATCTTATTCCACAAAATAAGTTTTTTTAGTATTTTTCCACTGTACAATATTTTTTTTTTCCCAAAATTATTTATCTGTAAATTATTTTATCCGTTCTGTTTCTTCTCTCGAAAATAATTTCATTTGTTTTTTTCTTCTCTCATCTCTCTTCCAAAATCTTAATATTAAATTATAATAAATTTTGAAATAGATCATACTGATTAATAATAATAAACAAACAACGAAAATATACAATCCAGAGTTGCAATACAATTTAATAAGATTGAGAAAAGAATATATTTTCTTAATGATTATTGTTATATAAAGTATTTTATTAGTTTAGTTCATTAATTTTCTAAATCAAAATCCAACTTTATTTATATTAATGAGCTCATCTTATGGATATAGGAGATTATTCGATAAAAAAATTGAAAGATTTGAGGTCTCTTTTAAAATTCTAAATCCAAATCCAACTCTATTTATATGAATGAGCTCATGATATAGACTATCACTACAAGGAAAAGGGTCTTTTGAGACCACAAAAAAGTGGTCTCAAATAATGAGTATTTGTCACAACTTCATTGTCGTCTCAATAACTCCGTCGCAAATAATATATTTGTGACCATAAAAGTGGTCTCAAATGCGTCTCAAATATTTTTTGCAACAAATAGTTGTCTCTAAAAGTAGTCTTAAAGTTGTCTCAAATAATTTATAGAGAGATTTGTGACAACAAGTGGTCACAAATAACTTATTATTAGTGACCACAATTGTGGTGTCAAAAAGTCTTATGCAAAAGACTTCTTTTGTTGTAGTGTATGAAGATTCAGTTCATCCTAAAATAAAATTGTATTTTCTATGTCTTTCTTAAAATTTATTTACAATAGAGGATATTTTGTAGGTAAACTAATAAAATATTTTATATAAGAATAATCCTTAAAAAAAATTATTTTTGTTTCTAATAGAAGATGTTTTGTACGTAAACTAATAAAATATTTTATATAAGAATAATCCTTTAGGCCCCATTTGGATGGAGAGATTTGTGCTATGGATTTATAAATCCATTGTCAAATCCACTCCATGTGTTTGGATAAAATGTTAAATGAGTGAATTTGTAAATCCAGATTTTTAAATCAACCCATTTAGAAATCCAGGATTTGAAATTATCCATTTTACACTATATTTGGGTGGATTTCAAATCCTTTGACAAAGGTAGTCATTTACAAATCCCTCATCACTCACACTTCTCTCTCCCCTCCTCTCTCTCTCTCTCTCTCTCTCTCTCTCTCTTTTTCTCTTCTCCCTATCGTCATCTCTTCATCTCGTTCTCCAATAAAATGCTCCTAATATTTTTTTTAATTCTTTTTTTTATTTTTTTTTTCTTTTATCTCCAATGAAATGCTCTCAAAATTTTTTTGGGATATAAAATACATAATATGTATATATGTGTGTAAATATATAATTGGAAAAAAAAATTGTTCAGTTAATTTTGATGTAGATAAATATTATTTTATTTAATAAAAAATATAAATTGTTAGTTTAAACTTTAAAGAAAAAAATTGAATTTTGCAAATATTGTATCAGTTTTTTGCCAAATAATGGATTTGAAAATTTTGGATTTCAAAATCCTTTCACAAATCCACCATAAATCCAAACAAGGGATTTCAAGTCTATGGATTTTAAATCTAAGGATTTTGAAATCTATTCATTTTAAATCCCTTGGCAAATCAAATCCCTCCATCCAAATGGGGCCTTAGATTATTTGTTTCTCAATTCTATTAATTGATATCGGAGTCTGGATTATATATGTTCGCTTTATTTATTATTATCAATCAGTGTAATCTATTCAAAATTTATCATAATTTAATATAAATGTTTTGATAGAGACAAGATAAAAAAAAAATCTGGAATAAGATACGAGTAAGAAATTCGTGAAAAAATTAAAATGTGTTTTATTAGTGGAAATTACTGATTTTCCAGAGTAAGAGGCAATGAATGAATAACAATGCAAAAGAACACAAAAGTTTTCTATGTAAATTTTTTTAACCATTTCTTTTTTTGTTATATATTATCAAATAAAAATGCGTTTTCAATAAAAAAGTATTGTTCAGGTTAATATTGATTTACTTTTTAAAAAAATAGCCCGTGCATCGTACGGGAGCATTCACTAGTACTAACTAAATACTCTTGCATATAATTGAAAGTAATTATAAATAATATCATAATGTTGTGTTTTATAGTCGGCGTAACAATTTAAAGTTGTTCAAGACATGTTTTATTAGTGATATGTAGTGTAATCCTCTAAAAAATAAACATTTGTGATTTATTACTCGTTGAACAATGTGTATCATGTTATATTTCGATATTGCTCATCAAAATCATCTAATAAATATTTTGTTTAGGTAACTTTTCCATAAGCATTTAATTATTAGCCTTACTAAAGAATTAAGTATAATATTATACCTCCTCTCTCTCAAAAGTTTCAATCTAAAAATCTAGCCGCCGCCGCCTTCTTCTCTCATCTTCACTCATGGGAGGATGAAGATGATTTTATTTTTAATTTTTGTTTTATTTTCTCTCTTTTCAGTTCCCAAATAACGAAAGATCCACCACGCCTTTCCGTTAGAATTTTAGTACATCTTTTTCCGTTCTTTCTTGGTCTTTCTCCACATGTTCTCTACTCCGATCGTCAAGTTTGCTTCTACCTGAATTCGTCATCCAAATTCTTTACTCGATGTGTGTGCAATCACGAGGCAAGAGGCAAGGAACATATCTTAGTTCGGCCTTTTCGTGGGTAATTTTAGCATTTATTTGATGCTATCTGATTTTTTTTTTAGCATAGAGCATCTGTCTTATAGAGCCAACTTGTTGGCACATAGCTCACTCATTTTTTCTTGATCTTCAGACGATCCAATTGTTTGGATAACTCCTGATTTTTCTAATTGGATTGAGAATCTTGTACTGGACAATTTACATTGATTAATGAGAGTCTCGATTTAATAAAAAAAAGTAAAATATTATATCTCATGATATTACCAATTTACATAATTTCTTAATAAAATATATTATTCATGGCATGCATATTACTTAAAGTATTTTAAATGATTAGTTTGTTAAATTCCGGAAAACAACTAATAGATAAATTTCTATAATGATCTTAACTTATCTTCGTGTAAAAATAAATTATATAATTGAAAAAAAAAATTATAAATTAAGGCAACTTTCATATGATATTAATGCAGCTTATGTTTATAAGACCACTTGGTAAAAACTAATGTGCGTTTTTTCCTACAAAAAAGTTATAAAAACCAAATTCAGTTCTATACTTGAATTTTTTAACTTCAAATATCTAGAAATAAAATAAGTAAGATTATTAGTTGTTAAAATTTATTATAGACAATAGTACTAAAATACAAACATATTGCAATAAATTTTATTATACATAAACTCTAACTAGAAAAATAACATAAACATTTTAATGTTTCTATTTTTTATTTTATCTTTTATTTTATCCCTCTACTCTTTATTTGACAATAGACACAAAATAATGTATAATAGTACTGAAAGTACATCAAAAAATGATAAAATAATTTATCGGACTTTAGTTAATTTATTACGATAAGTGTAAGTGTAAGTGTCAAATCACTAGGCTATAATAACTATTTTGTTTTAATTTTATAAGAAAAATTTTATATACACATTTTTTTGCTATAACATCAATAAATATTCTCAAGATTAAATTCTTATCAAACTACAATACAACTTGATTTTAGTTAGCCTATTCTATTATCTAAGTTGATACAAAGTTTTCATTAATTGTTTTTTCCCAATTTCATCCACTTGCATGTATATAACTTATAATATATCAACCTAATTTATTACATCCAATTATTATTAAGTTTAACTATATCATTAATTTTAATAATAACAATTTTATGTATCTATTTGTTGTATAATTTTAAGATACACCTTAATGCGGCCTTTAAAATTAAGTTGTTAATTACTTTATTATGTTTTGTATATAAACAATAGAATTAAATAACAAATATACTTACGAATATGAATGACATGACAAAATGATTCAAATCCATATTTTTATACTTGAAATGTATTCAAACTGTTAAGCTACGAAACTGCTTTGTTGTTGTTTAATAAAATATGATGTGTATATATCTACACACACAAGATCACTATAAAATTTATTTTCAATAACTACTAAGTAAATCCTCAGGTGCTCGTCATTTTACAAAATATAAGCGATTGAAAGATTTTAATTCTTCAAAAGTCACATGAGAAAAATAAATCCAAATATATTTGATTAGTTTTGGATAAAAGAATATATAATTTTATTAATTAAAAGTGCTACCTAAAAAGCGTTACTTATTTTTAAGTGTTACATGAAAGTGTTACTTATTCAAATGTGTTACGTAAAAAATGTTACTTATATGAAAGTGTTACATAAAATAGTGTTACATCCAAAATGTAACATATTTCAAAAGTGTTAAATGAAGGTGTTACATATTTCGCAGATGTTACAAAATTGTTGTGCGGAAGTGTTACATATATATTTATTAGTGTTACATAAAAGTCAATTTTGAAAGGGTTACAAACGAAGTGTTATATAAAGTCATTTATGTTGTAGTGACATTAAAGGTCTACGGAATAATTTTATATTAAATATCAAATTAGAGATTAATCTTAAAACCAGTTTTCCTATTTTTCTCCCTAGAAATGTCTTATCCCTCTGATTTTGATTATTTGGAATTATTTTAGGATTTAAATTTGATTAATTCTAGAATTTTGGAAATATATATTTTACTTGATTGTTTGGGGTTACATAGGTATCGATAATTTACACGACCAACTATTGTTACATTCTATCTTTATTTAGGCCTCACAGTATTACTTTGTTATAATTCACTTTCTACAATAATTATAATGAAAAATACCGACCACGTGCGGGGCACGAGCTTGTTTCTAGTAAACTTTAAAAAAATAAGAAAAAAGAAGAGGGATGTATATGAAACGAACTTTTTATATGACTCACGGTTCGAATTCAAAAATTATAATTCAAATCTAAATATAAATCAATTTTATTCGAATATATTTCGAATACAACTTTAAATATATATATATATATATATATATATATATATATATATATATGTTCGATTCACATTTGCTATTCGATTCAAATTTATATTTTTTTATATGCAGTTAATTTACATGTATAATATAATACATGATGTGGTTATGACAAGATATTCATGGAATTACAATACACATAGACGAAGTTGGATATTTCAAGTGGCAGAGTATCTACTATCTAAGCCTTTGATCCTGGGTTCAAGTCACTGTGGGGGGAAGGGAGAGTTTTTTCTTTGTTCTTAGATTAGGAGAAAAAATAAAAATACACATATTCGAATTTATTAGAAAATATTTCAGTACTCTTCCCGATTCACACTATAAGAAAAAAAATGTATTTGCCGCTACTCAATCTGCAACTATAAAAGTGGTTAAAAAAAATAACCATTTTGTAACTATTTGTAGTTACATAAAATATTTCATACAATTTTAACCAAATTTGCTACACTATGACAAGCTCTTTTGCAACTACTTGTAGTTACAAATATTTTAGTAACTACAAAGTAGTTGCGAAAAAATAGTTACAAAATATTAGTAATTACAAATTAGTTGCAAAAAAACTTTTTGCATCTTACTATAAGTGGCTACTCTATTAGTAACCACTTGTTAAATGTGGTTACTAAAAATACTTTTGTGACCACTCTCTCTTTTTCGTAACTACATTTTGTAGTGACAAATAGCCTTAATTCTAGTAGTGTCAGGTTTGTTAAGCTAGTTCTTATCTTTTAGAGTTAAAAATGAGACATGGATTATATATTCGAATATAAATATTTGAATATTGTTAGTGATAATGCGCAATCCGGTAACCAAGAACTACAACAATAATCGACGTAAACAATATGGAAAAACACAGGATTAACGTGGTTCGATCCGGAGATCTACGTCCACGGGCAGAAAATCACTCTTGCCGAGGTGTTTCTTTTACTAAAACTTCCAAGTTACACGTAGTAAATCAGAATACCAGAGTGCGAACCCTAATTCAGAGTTCTTTTCACGTATTTATACTTAACTTTCCTAAACCCTAACTGAACTCTAACAAACTTCCTATATTCACGCCTACTTCCCGCTGCATGGCGGTTGTGAACGGATCTTTAGCCTTGATTCGCGGAACAAACTACCCGTTGGGCCAACGCGCGTTCCTGGGCCTGCTGGGCCTACGCGTAGTGGGCCTTCACGTGTTTGCTGGGCCTGCGCGTGCTGGGCCGATCCGTGGGCTTTAGTATCAGCCCGACCCGAGCTGATCGCCCGACCCGAGCTGATCGGGTTATCCCTATCAGATGCCTCCCCCCCAGTCGAAGCGAGGTAGGAGCTTCGGTTGTCACCGGGGTGGAACCGTAAGCAAGAAGGACTGGGGTCGCTGGCGGGCCGAAGTGTTTATGGAGGACTGAGTCTATCCACGTCCCTGGAACTCTGCGGAGTAGTCAATGGACGCGGTGCCGAGTTGGGCCGAAGTGCACGGGGCATATAGCGAGATACCGAATTTCCCAGAAGCAGAAAACGCGTTGGAAGGATATGACAGCCTGGCCGAGGTGGAGGGTACACCGGAGTGAGTATTCTGGCTAAAATGGGGGGAGCACCGGAGTGCGGTAGTATGACCGAGGTGGAGGGTACACCGGGGTGTAGTTTGAATCTTCCTGAAGAAGGGTGAGGCTGATGTGATTGGCGGCGCCATTATGAGAGAGAGGGATGTGAAGTGACACGCTCTGCGAGTTCCAAGAAAGCTGTTCCCCACGCGCCTCGGTAACTGTAAAGCGCGTGAAGAGCACGCATGAATCTCCATCACTGAATTTGAATAGCCTGCATCGAAGCCGTTGGTTTTTGCGTATATAATTGTAGTAATTGCACAGTAACCTTTCATCTTCTTCATTGCGATTCATCAGTTTAGAAAGCGGGAAAAAGAGGAAATCTGCATTCGTGATTCATCTCAGATCAAAAACTTCTCAAATCCACCTTCTCAAATTCCACCCAAGTAAGTATGTCTTCCTCTTCGTCTTCTTCATCTTCTGCCTCATCTTCTGGCTCGATTGAAGAATTAGGGACTTCAAATACCCCGTTAGACATCCCCCCTATCATATCTCATTCCGGAGAGGAATGAGGTTAGGACCATAGACAGGATCGACGGCCGGGAATGCAACGTTATGATGGTTGCTTTCTATCCGTGTGCGGAAGAGGGTCGGGAGGTGTCCTCCGTGGCACTACGGATGTCGCAAGAGCAAATTGAGAGGGAGCTCCCGTCATTTTACCTTCCCTTCAACCTCGAGTATATAATCCCTAACCCCGAGGACAGGGCCTGTTGCCCACCGCAGGGGTTTATTAGTGTATATATAGATACCCTTAGAGTAGGCCTGAGACTGCCGCTGTGGGACATTGTCACCCAATTGCTGAAGTATTACGGTATTGCCCTCTGTCAATTAGCGCCGAACGCGGTGAGGCAGGTGGTGGGATTCACCGTGGTCTGTAAACGGGCCGGATTAGAACCAACCGTAGAGCTCTTTAGGTTCTTCTTCCAACTAAAAAACTTCGGGAAGTCCAAGGGGTGGTATTCCTTTAGTCCCCGAGCCCGAGGTGGGTTCAAGGTTCAGAACCCGAGTAAGGTAGAGGGTTGGAAGGAGAGGTTTATATTCATTAGGAATAAATTAGCTCTGCCGAAGTGGAGGACGGATGAGGTCCTTGACACTGCTCCTGTGGAGAGCCCGGGGGCCGAAGTGATACACACATTCCGGACAGTGGGGACGTTCAAAACCCTCTGTTCCGAGGAGGAATTGGAGGAGGCAGGGCTAAGTCCGTATTATTCGGCTGTGGGGACTGAAGAGGGTAGGAGTTCTTTTTCTTGCTGTTTAAACTGTCGTTTTGCGCAGGACTAACCACAACCTTTGTATGTAGTGGGACGCTTCGGAAAGGAGCCTGCTGGGAGCCCTGCAGCGTCGGCGGCGGCAAAAAAGAAAGGAAAAGCCGCTGAGGTGTCTCCCCGGGGGAAGATGCCACCGAGTGCACGACCATCGACGGGGTCGGAAGAACGGATGACGCCGGCGGGGTCTCCTCCCGTATCGAAGAAGAGGCCGGAGCCTACTGGGACCCCGCAAGCGCCATCCAAAAGACCCCGGGCAGGGGAGAGCTCGCAGGTAAATTTAAAATGTTGATCGTGTTCTATGTGCCCGAAGTATTTGTTATGAAGGTTGAGGATGACCTTATTTGTTGTGTAACTGTCCAGGTTGAACAGGTGGCCCCGAGTCTTCTGGGGTTGGAGGGCGCGGATGCCGAAGAACTCTTGCGCCTGGCACGAGGTATCTTGGACCTCGGCCGTAAGAGCGAGAGGGAGGGAAAGGAAAAACTGGCCGAGGTGGCCAGGGAACTGCGGGCGCGCAATGACCGGCTGGCCCATGATATGACCGAGGCACGCCAAAGGGCTGCCTTGGTCGAAACTGAGGTCGCGCGTCTGCGCGGGGTGGATGCGGAGAACCACGCTCTCCGAGGCGAACTGTTCCAGCTGCGGGCAGAAATGGAGGCCAAGGACGCTGCCGTAGTCGAGGGGCAGGGAGCCCTACTGAAGGCCTTTGCCGACAAGCTCTTCATGACCACCACGTTCCTCGACTTCCAGACAGAGTTCGTGGCTATCGGGGACCAGGCCACTCGATCCGCGCTGCTGGAGCAAGTGAAGGCGGTCTACCCGAATGTGGACATATATCGTCCAGAATTCGGGTATGACTTTGACTCAGTGGCCGGAGTGGAGAAGGCCTATTATGCGGCGCTAGCCAATCTGCCGGAGTGGCCCCTGGTGAAAGCTCTCGGGGAGAAAAAGCAAATTCTGACGGCCGCGGAAGTGGCAAACTGCGAGGTGGACCAAGACAAAGAATTCCTGGCATTCTGCCGAGGTGAACTGGTCACCGCTCCCCGGAGCATTGAGCCCCCTCCCCGGATGGAGGCCGAAGCCCCAGCTGCGATCGAGGCCGTCGCAGCGACTGAAGAGACCGAGGGGTTGCCCGAAGAGACCGAGGCAGTTGAGCGGGAGGTCAGTCGATCCCCGCAAATTTAAAGTTGTACATTATTAGGAATGTTAGGAATGATGTATTGATTGAAACATTTGTACCTTTGAAATGTGAAATACAATTTCTGTTTCTCAGACTCTTGCACTTCTCTTTTTACTTGCATGATCAATTTATGTCTGTTGTCGAATTGAATTCCAACTTGTACATGCTTGAGAGTAATCGATCTGGTTAACTCTTATTATCTGTTTAGAACACCGCGGAGCTACACGAAACAATAAAGAAGCTAATGCAATCACTTGAGTGGTTCCGCGGAGGAAAGAATCATCTGCAAATGCACGTAGTGCCAAAGCTGGAGAAGAAGATAGCCTCGGCAGAGAGGAAAGTGGTTGAGGCCGAGGAGAGAGCCAAGGACTGCGAGATGAAATATCGGACTACCGCTGCCGAGATGAGCCGCGTCCTTGTGCACCAGAGGGAGTACGACCGGATACTTTCGGAGTTCGGTCTTCTGACCTTCGAAGAAGTGAAGGAACGGGTCGTAGAAATCCAAGGTGACATCGCAGCATTGATGTCAAGGAGCTCTCTCGAGTCGTCGGAGCTCGTAAGGAAACGAGAAGTACTCGAGCTGCTGCTGAGCATGTATGAAGGGCTCAAGGGCCGAGGCAGATGGAGGCCCTCTGCCGAGGAGTTTATTGCCAGTACAAGCCAAAGGCAAGGTCCCCCTAAAGCGCCTCGGAAGGACAAGAAGACCAAGGATAAGAAGAAATCCTCCGGTCAGAGCAAAGGCATAGTTATCCAAGAGCCAGCTCCGGTGACCATAATCGAAGAAGAACCCCCGGCGGTTGCCGAGGAGGTAGTCGAGGAGCAGGCCCGGGAAATAGAAGTGATGGCTCCGGAGGAGTGGGACCCTGAGCAGTGGGCTCAAACCACGAGGTCCGCGCCACAACAAAGTAACCGAGCGCGGACCAAAAACGAAGTCCCTAGGCAAGCTCCCAGGGCCAGTCCTCGGCGTAGGGAAGCTCGAGGGGATGACAGAGCCGGAGCCCGAGGCCGAAGAACTTCAGGGTCCCGGAGGACGCAACGACGATCGAGAAGCAGGCAGCAACGCCGGAGCGCCGAGTATTGGCTCGGGGGCCGGAGATAAATGGCTTTTCTCCTTTTTGTTGTTGTGTTTTTGTTTTTTTGTTTTTTTGTTTTTTTTTTTGAAGTCTTATGTAAAAAACTTTATGATGTTTGTAATATTCAAAAGATAATAAAACTGTTGTAGTGTATACCAACGGGTTTAATGAAAGCAACAGGTTACAAACTATTTTAATCGGGTGTTCGGGAACACGACGGGAAAAAATATTAATTGTGTTAATTAAGTGTTCGGGAACACAGTATGGATAAATCCAATCTCCCCGGATGGATCAGGCGGGATCAAAACCTCCCCGGACGGATCAGGCGGGAGTAAAACCTCCCCGGACAGAATCAGGCGGGAGTAAACACTTCTCCGGTTAAACAGACGAGAAAGTGATATGAGTCCGGGGACTAAAATGCGAATCTCCTCGGACGGACCGAGAGAAAGAGTTTTTATTGTCCGGAGACTAGTAATGATAATATGAGTGCGTTAGGGCGTCCCCGTAACGTAAAGGATAACACAGCAAGATACGCAAAGAGAGAATTTTTATTCAATGATAAGTGCCGGAGCAAACTCAAAAGTACAAAGAGAGATAACAACTATAAAAGAAATTAAAGGTAAGATGGTACTTGAGATGTGGCCTTCACAGATAGAAACGCCTTAAGTTAGTGACATGCCAGCTTCGGGGAATCGGGGTCCCGTTGAGATGTTCAAGCTGATAGGATCCAGAGTCGTGTACAGCAACGACTCGGTAGGGACCTTCCCAAGAAGCGTGCAATTTCCCTTCAGGGGCAGCTTTGCTGGCTGAGTTCCGAAGAACTAAGTCCCCGACATTGAACTGAGTACCTCGGACCCGGAGGTTATGATACCGGGCTGCTAGTTGTTTACATCTGGCCTGTTGAATGAATGATTGATCCCGGCGATCTTCGAGCTCATCCAAATTTGTCCGGAGAGCCTCGTCATTATCCTCTGGAACCAATGTAAGGAGACGGGGGCTTGGAACACTGATTTCAGCAGGGATAACGGCTTCAGAACCGTAAGTAAGGCTGTAAGGAGTCTCCCCGGTAGATGTATGCGGTGTTGTGCGATAAGCCCATAGGACTTGTGGAAGGTTTTCAGCCCAGAGACCTTTGGCATTATCCAGGCGCTTCTTTATTCCCGTGAGCAGTGTCCGATTGGTGACCTCAACCTGCCCGTTGGCTTGAGGGTGAGCTACCGAAGTGAAAATTTGTTTGATGTGGAGTTCTTCGCACCATGACCGGAATGGATCATTGGCAAACTGTTTACCGTTGTCCTAGATGATAGTGCTCGGGATGCCGAAGCGACAAACAATATTGCGCCACACAAATTTCAAGATATTCTGACCAGTAATGGCTGTAAGTGGTTCGGCCTCGACCCACTTGGTGAAGTAGTCTACGGCAACGACCAGGAACTTCAAACCTCCCAGAGCGACGGGGAATGGGCCAACAATGTCGATACCCCACTGAATAAACGGCCACGCGCTTTGGATTCCGGTGAGCTCGGTCTGTGGCAGGTGCTTCACACGGGAGTGCAGCTGGCACTTGCTGCACTTGGTCACGAAGTCGTGAGCATCGTTGAACAATGTTGGCCAATAGTATCCCCAGCGGAGAACTTTCTTGGCTAATGTCCGGGAGCCGATATGGCTAGCACAGACCCCTTCATGAACCTCCCGCAGAACTTGAGTAGCTTCGGCAGGAGCGAGACACCGGAGGTTCGGTTGTAGGTATGACCGTCGATATAAAACTCCACCATGAAAGGAGTATTTGGGAGCTTTGAGAACAACTTGCCGAGCTTGTAGCTTATCAGTAGGCAGAACTCCATCTCGAAGATACTGGATGATAGGTGTCATCCAGTTCGGATCGTTGTCAGTCAGTATCGAAACTGTGGCCTCATGAATTGCTGGATGAAGCAAGTCTTCAACCATAATATCCGGAGATATATTATTTCGGACCGCGGAGGCCAATTTGCTGAGCGCATCTGCTCTTGTGTTCTGAGCTCGTGGTATTTTCTGTACAACAACTGCATCAAAAGTGGAGATAAGCTTTAGTGTTAAAGCACGATACCTGACCATTGTTTCATCCTTGGCGACATAAGTCCCCTGGATCTGTCTGGACACGACCTCAGAGTCCGTGAAGAGCTCAAGATGACGAACGTCTAAGGATTGAGCGAGCCTGAGCCCGGCGAGAACTGCCTCATACTCCGCTTCATTATTAGTCACCTTGAACTTGAACCGGATGACGTATTTAACTTCAACCTCCTCGGGGTCGATGAGAAGCAGTCCGGCACCACTTCCTCGGATCGTGGATGCTCCATCCACGAATAGTTGCCACTTCCGGGGTGAAGGAGCGATGGTAACACGGTGATGTGTATCATTGTCTACGGGAGACTCATGATTGTCTCCCGGGGCTTCAGCCAGAAAGTCGGCGAGTGCTTGACCCTTAATTGCTCGGCGGGGGAGAAACTGAATGTCATATTCACCTAACTCAATAGCCCACTTGGCGAGGCGCCCCGACACCTTGGGTTTTACAAGAATCTGGCGTATGGGGTGATTGGTCAGAACTCGTATCTCACGTCCTTGGAAGTATGGCCGAAGACGTCGAGCTGCCATAACAAGGGCCAAAGCGGTTTTCTCTAGCGCAGAATATCGCGTCTCTGCCCCGTGAAGTACTCGGCTTGCGAAGTACACGAGATGTTGAACTCCATCGATTTCTCGTACGAGAGCTGCGCTAATAGCTTCCTCGGCGGAAGCCAAATACAGGTAGAGTGGCTCTCCGGGGAGAGGAACTGACAAAGTGGGCAGCTGCTGTATATGGCGCTTCAAAGCTTCAAAAGCTTCGGTACACTCCGGGGTCCACTCAAAGGACTTCGCCTGTCTTAAGATTTTAAAGAATGGGAGCTGGCGCTCCGCCGCTTTTGACAAGAATCTATTTAAGGCCGCCAAACCACCTGTGAGGCGTTGAACGTCCCTGAATGTTTTTGGTGGCTGCAAATCTAACACATCACGGAGTTTGGCCGGATTGGCCTGCAGGCCGTTTTGCGAAACCATATAACCGAGAAACTTCCCGGAGCCAACACCGAAAGTGCATTTCGCTGGATTGAGTCGCAAGTTATAGCGCCGCAGAGTGTGCAATGTTTCGGCAATGTCTTGCACACATGAAGGATGAGAGGAGCTTTTGATGACCAGGTCATCGACGTAAACCTCAACGTTACGACCAATCTGGTCGTGAAAAACACAGTCCATGAGACGTTGATAGGTGGCTCCAGCGTTCTTGAGCCCGAAGGGCAATTTCTTAAAAGCGTAGCACCCAAAGGCAGTGATAAATGCCGTTTTGAAGGCATCCTGCGGATCCATAAAAATCTGATGATACCCCTTGTATAGATCTAGGAAGCAAAGTGCCACGTACCCCGTAATGGCTTCGGCCTTTTGGTCGATGGAAGGCAGAGGATAACAGTCTTTCGGACAGTGCTTATTGAGATCGGAGAAGTCGACACACATCCGCCATGCCCCACCGGTTTTGGTCACCATTACCGGATTGGATAGCCAAGAGGGGTAAAATACTTCGAACAAGATGTCCGCATCCAAGAGTTGCTTTACCTCGATTCGAATGGCCTCATTTCGCTCTGGAGCGAACTTCCTCTGTTTTTGCTGGATTGGCTTTACGCTAGGATCAATGTTCAGCTTATGCGTTATTATATCGGGAGAGACCCCGGGCATATCTAGTGGGGACCATGCGAAAACATCGGAATATTCTCGCAAGGTCCGAATTATAGCCTGATGTAACCATGGCACATCCACGGCTCCTACGGTTACCGTCTGCTCCGGCTTGGACGGATCAAGCGGTACTTGAGCGGTGGCATCACCCAACAAGGTACATTCTTGAGGTTCCAAAGTTGATGATGCTACCTGAAGCTGCTGTTTGGGAGGAGCTTTAGCAGTCTTTTTGAGTGCCACGTACATACACTCCTTTGAAACCCGCTGACTTCCGCGGATAGCCACTTCGCCATGCGAAGGGGGAAACTTTAGTGCGAGGTGATACGTGGAACATATGGCTTTAGCGGGGGTAAGCCAGTCCCGGCCCAGGATCATGTTGTACGGTGATGGGGAATTCACCACATAAAAGTCCACGAAAATAGTTTTTATCTTCGGATAGGTACCCAGAGACGCCGGGAGGGTGATGACACCTTCCGGCTGGACTTCGCCTTGAGTGAAAGTCTGCAGTGGCCCGGGGGCCGGCCGAAGTTGGTCCCGAGAAATCCCCATCCTTTGGAAACAGTCGGCAAATATAACACTCACCGCTGCCCCATTATCCACGAAGACCCGCCTTATTGTTATGTTGGCTACAGTCATGTCGATGACAATAGCGTCTGTGTGAGGTGTTATCTCTGGAACCGGGTCCCTATCCGTGAAGCTGACAGTCTCGGACTGATGGAGGCGTTTATGACGTGGCTCCTCGGGAGGAGGACGTCGAGCTTCTACCTTTAAGGCATGTCGTGAAGCCCCGGTGGGTAGGGCTCCATATATCACGTTTATCACGTGAAGAGGTGCGTTGTCTTCGGGTCCTCCCGGAGGAGGAGGTGGTGGTGGGAGACGTGGTTGCTGGCGATTGCCAGAATCTTGCCGTGCGTAGTTGTTAGGTCCTGGCCGATTATTCTGCCACGGTGGCCGATTTTGTTGAGTGCCCCGGTCATGATAACCTCCGCGGTTGTGGGACGAACCCCCATTGTGATTTGCCCGAGGTTGGTCATTGGTTCGCGCAACGTATTGCCGCAAGAGACCCTTCTTGAGGCATTCCTCAATCTCCTTGCTAAGTTCCCGGCACTCCTCTGTCTCGTGCCCATGATCTCGGTGGTACGCGCACCACTTTCCACGGTTCCTCTTTTCAGGTGGAGCAGTCATCCGCGGACAAGGTCGCAGATCGTTCTTATGAATAGAAAGGATTTCGGCTCGTGACTTCGTCAACGGAGTCAATTGTGGAATATCACTTCGGGATTCTAAACGCCCCGGAGTCAGGCGGGAAAATGCACTAGGTCGCGTACTAGGCCCGGTTTGTGCTTTGTCGGACTGCCGCTTGCTAGCGTGTTTCTCTCGCTTCTGGCGAGTCTGCTCCTCGGCCTTAGCAAATTTGCACACTGTTTTGAACAGTGCTCGAGTTGTGACCGGTGTGTTCCGAGCTAACTCGGTGTAAAGTGCTCCGGGGCGGAGTCCATTCATATAAATGCGTTGATGACTACGTCGTCGGGGCAATTTCCCACCTTGAGACTTACCGCTGTGAAGCGGTCAAGAAATTGCGTAACGGTTTCACCTTCCCGCTGTTCCATGTTCATGACATCGGCCAGGGTGGCCATGGGCTTCGCCCGTGCTTCGAACCGTGCCCAAAAGTGCTCGGCGAGTTCTCTGAAGGAGGATACGCTGTTGCGTGGGAGAGAATCAAACCAAACCCGAGCTTCATCCTGTAAGTACTCAGGAAAAATCTTGCAGTACAGAAGGGATGTGATGTTATCATGGCTAAGCATGCTGTGCCTAAAAGCTCCAAGAAAATTGGCCGGATCTCCGGTGCCATTGTAAGGTGGTATAGCTGGCCGTTTGAACCCTTCGGGAAGGGTGGTGGCCATGATTTCTGAGGAGAACGGCGTGATGATATCTCCATTGGCATCAAGGCCCAGAATTCTGTCCAGTTCAACATTGCGTTGAACTTGCTCATACTCTTGAAGATCTAGAGCATGAGGATTGGCATAGCGAACTCTCTTAGCCGCATTAAGTGGACGGCGGCGATCCACATCAGTAGGTTCCTCATTGCGAGGTCGTGATTCAGTAGAACTCCCATGGTCCTCGGAAGAACCAGGTCGTTCCCGTCGTCGATCCTGACGCCCGCGGTGCCCCGGGTCCTGTTGATCATGCGAACGGGGTGGAGGCACCACGGGATTAGCATTATGGCCGGCAGGCCCCGCGGGATGTAGGCGATTAACTGCCCAATCTTGAAGAACATGTGCATGCTCTTGTAAGAAAGCCTGGAGCAGTTCTGGGGTAATTTGAATGTTAACCGGGGGTTGAGCAGCAGCAAGATTAGGGTTTTGCAGGTCTTGAGGAGGTGGAGGGTTTTGATTGCCCTGATGATTAGACGTACTCCCTGCCGGCAATTGCCTTGGCGGCAAAACTTGATCCACGGGCGGATCCTGGTTAGATTGATCACCGTGGCGAGATTGATTCAAACGTGTTGTCACCATGATTCTTGAATGCGATGTAAACGTAAAAAATTGTTGGTTAAAGCGTTCCCACAGACGGCGCCAATTGATAATGCGCAATCCGGTAACCAAGAACTACAACAATAATCGACGTAAACAATATGAAAAAACACAGGATTAACGTGGTTCGATCCGGAGATCTACGTCCACGGGCAGAAAATCACTCTTGCCGAGGTGTTTCTTTTACTAAAACTTCCAAGTTACACGTAGTAAATCAGAATACCAGAGTGCGAACCCTAATTCAGAGTTCTTTTCACGTATTTATACTTAACTTTCCTAAACCCTAACTGAACTCTAACAAACTTCCTATATTCACGCCTACTTCCCGCTGCATGGCGGTTGTGAACGGATCTTTAGCCTTGATTCGCGGAACAAACTACCCGTTGGGCCAACGCGCGTTCCTGGGCCTACGCGTAGTGGGCCTTCACGTGTTTGCTGGGCCTGCGCGTGCTGGGCCGATCCGTGGGCTTTAGTATCAGCCCGACCCATGCTGATCGCCCGACCCGAGCTGATCGGGTTATCCCTATCAGTTAGCAAACTGAATATTAGTAAAATATAATATTCGAAGACAATTCGAACTAGAATATAAATACTTTTTCAAATTTGTGTTTACAAATCAAATATATTGTGATTCCATTCAATTTACCTCGTGTACATTTCCAGAAAAGAGCGGGCGTTCTCGTGGTGGAACGGGGAACCAAATCCCAAATCATCAATATCATCAATTTATTTCCTATTGCTTTCTAATTTAGTTCATGACTGTTTCTAAAACTTTAGTTATGACCCGTTTAATTATCAAAATTTCGAGACGTTATAGATTAAACCCCTACGAGTAGGTCTTGTGTGTAACGGTTTCACGAAACTAATTTCGTGTGATCAAGAGAAATTTTATTTTTTGGATAGAGTCAAAACTTGAATATGATGTCCGAATCACTTATTTAATTATAGAATAGACCTATCACACAGAATAAGATCTATGCAACCGTCATACATAAGTCTTTGTCTTTTTCTTATTGTTCTATTTCAATTTTCTTAATTTCAATAATTAATATTTAATACCAATAAATATCAAGACGTGTGTCAATTATGTAGGTTGTCAGAAAAAGTCCCCAACTCGATGATATTGCTATTGCGCAAACCATTCAAGTACCTTAATTTCAAGCATTTCAATCATTCTCATTGTTTATTATTTTAATTATAATTATTTGATTATATATATATATACACATATATACACGTGCACGTATTTTTTAATGTGCCATTGTTAATACAGGTAATTGTTCAATTTGTTATTTATCAATATAAGTTTAACTCATTATCAGTATGCTAATTGTCAATACAAAGTTAGTTCTATATATCTTGTCAATACAAGCACATCACTAAAATAAATGTTACATTATATGCCTCTTTATTTTGTAATTATGGTAATAAATTATGACTTCCACGAGTTGAAGGAAGCTCACCCCAATCTACTATTGAGCCTTTCAGATTAATTGGAGGAGTCGATGGAGTTCGAGGAGGAGCCGGAAGTAATCAAGTTTAACTCTACCAATGCAAGTTGAGTAATTAATTATTGACAACTATTTGCTAATATTATTTTAACGAACTAGTTTTGAAAGTGTCACAGGTAAGTTTTATTCCAAAAATATATTAACCCCTTTTGTGGTGTAGATTAATATGAATATATTTGAATTATTTCTTATGTTACGGATTTAATTATTATTAGGCTTGATTGATTGGTTTGCATGATTCAGAGATGTTTTAGACTTTATAAATATTGTGTTAAATTGGATATCTATATTGAAATGTAAAATTATTTAAAAGCTTGTTAGGTGAAATTATTGAACTATTTATTTGCGATATATTTGATTATAAATAATTTACGTGTGGTGATTTATAGTTGGTTTACGAATTCTGAGCATGTGCAATTTATAAATTTTTCTTTATTATGTTGTCACATATGATTTTTCTTATGCTATAATTGACGCTAGGTCACTACTTAATTATTGTAATTGATTATTTGTGCTCTTTGTTTATGTTGCAATGCGTGATTTATATTTGGAGTTATTATGTGAAAAGATGACATAGTATTGAAGTTAATCATTTTTACATCAATTAGTTAGAGTATGTCTAAGAATAATTTATTTAAATAAGTTAGCTTTTAACTAATTTACATGATCATTTATTTACTAATAATTAATTTAAATATGTTAGTCTATAATATATATTAATCTAATTTGTATTTTATGTTTATTTATTTGATTTATGATAAATTTATTCTAGTTGGTTAGATGTTGCTTGACAAATATGCATTCTTACATTAGTTTCTGGTCATACTACCATTGATATTTTTTTAAGACTAATATTTAATTTTATTGATTGATCAATAGAGCTTCTTGACTAGAATATTATTAAGTGGTTTACTGTTTGACTGATTATCCCATTACCATATGTCACCAATATTACTAATATGTATCTAGTTATTCTTAAATAGTTGATATTAAGAAATGTGACTTAAGGAAAATTATGATTATTATGTGAAGTTAATTTCATTTAGGGACATGTTATAGACTGGTATTATTTATTTGATTTAACTTTTAATTGATTCACCATGGTCCCTTTTTTGCTATTAAACAATTTAATTAGGATTCGAATTTGTCTATTAGTTCCGCTAATACATGTGATTTGAAGTTTAGTATTACACAATTGATGCCATGTGATGTAATTCATATTTGTGATTTAATTTGAAATTCAGGGCCCGCTTGGTTGGGGGGTTTAGGGGTAAGGAATGAGAATGAATGATGACTCATTCTCATTTATGGTGCTTGATACATAATAAACAAGTTAATCATTACCCTTTTTTATTAACAATTTCCCCCATTTCATTTCAAAGTATGATTGACACATCATTTATACTCATTACCATTGTCATTGATGATTTGCAACCAAGCGGACCCTCATATTAATTATGGAAAACCAATTCCGATGCATTTCCATTTAGTTCTCTTTAACAACTTGTTCAGTAATTGTCTTAAAAGAAACTCATGTTATTAATTATTGCTATTTTTCTAAATGTTTAAAATATTTTATGAAAATTGGATCTTTACATCATCAAATTATTCAATCTAGAAACCCCAGATGGAATGTTTTTTAATTTAAGGATTTATTTGATCCCGTTGAGTTAGGGGGTACGAGGCCAAATGGAAAAAAATGAAGAAAATTGGAAGAAGATATACCAGAAGACGGTTGGATTAAGTAGGGATTTTATAGATATCATTGTGTTTCATCATGTGGCTCAAGAAACTGATAAAAAAATGGAGAATTCGGGAAAAACCCCAAATAATTAAGAAAATCAAGTATCTAACAGATATGAAGATCTATATAGAAGGCCTCTATAGTTACGTCCATACCCTAATAAGCTCTTGAATAAACAATAAATGTTTGCATATCGTAATCCTTTTCAATAATCCTTTTCAAGAATCTGTTAAACATTTACGATTTTTTCAATTTTTATAATTTAAATACATACATACCTAAATTATAAAATCGTAAATAAATTAATTCTTGGATATAATTTTTCATGCATTGATAAAATGCTATAATATAACTAAAATGATTTTATAATCACTCATGCAATGATATCAATTTTTGTACCATCCACTTTTTGATAAATTGAATTATCTTATAAATATATATGTGAGATATTAGAAATAAAGTTGAATTAATAAATTACTTAATATAATTAAAATTGTATCAAATCTAATGCAAATTATGTAAATCATGGAAAATTTTGAATATTTATTCCCAAATGAGTTTCTCTTTTAACATATAAGGGATAAAAGATAGAGAACATTACTATATTAAATTAAAAATATTAATATGTGCAATATATATGGGGCAGGTTAAAGGCGGGTTTAGCAAAAATCACGACCCGATTCAAATTCGGCAATACCCGTTTGATCGGGTTTAAACCCGCCCCGTAACCCGTTTGACCAAATTTTTACCCGTCTCGTTTGAAGCAAATTTGGTGCCGGTTCACCCAGTTCATTGACATCTCCTAGTCGCACACTCTCCAACATTACCGGTTCTTTTTTGACAAGCTCTTGGTGCTTCTCAAATTACCATCGAATTTGAGAGGGAATGTTAGCATTTGTTTGTTAGTATGAAAAAGTCTCCTTTCCTTTATATTTGACTATATGAAAGGGATCTTAGTGCCCTTTATTTCTTAAGGTCTTATATGCACATATTATTGATAGTCTCTATCTTTGCTTTTGTAAATTCATGAATTATATAAAAACTTACAAAAATATATATCATCCACGCATACATTACACTTGAACGTGTGCGGTGACACACGAAAAGCACAACTATTTAAGACTGGCGAAACCATGAAATATGAATTGCAAAAGTATAATATGGACTATTTCAAGGTACAATTTTGACAATTTATATAAGGTAAACAGGAAAATATAATGTAGGACCCCAAAGGAGAGAGAAGGTTTAGGTACAATTAATTGTACCAAGGAGAGAAAAATTGAGTGTGGAAAAGGGTTGATGGTGGAACCACAAGGAGTAGTAAGTGTACCCTGATGATTGTGGAAGAATACGTACAAATATAGTGGATGATGTGGCCGTGATGGGAAGATAAATTATACCTAAAAGTGGGTACACCACTAGAGATGTTCTAAGATTGAGCAAGACATTCGCTCACCTTATGCAGGGCTTACATCATTTTTGGTCCCGTAACTTTTCACTTGTATAATTTTGGTCCCAAAAAAAGTTAAAAATTCAATTTAGTCCTGTAACTTTGGAATTGGTCCAAATTTAGTCCCTTTTTTTGCCGTCGGTGATCAATTTGGCCGGAAAATTGCATGTACTGGCCAGCAGACTCATTTTTCCATCCAATTTTTAAATACCTGGCATCGGTAAGTGATTTTAAAGTAAAAATAACATTAAAAATTAAAAAAATTAAAAGAAAGAAGATTTTTTTTATTTTTTTTATTTTTTCTCGTTTCTCATCACTTGTTGGTGCCACATATTAAAAATTATGTTGGAAAAATGAGTCATGTGAATGATACATGCAATTTTCCAGTCAAATTTGTCACTATCGGAAAGAAAATGGACTAAATCTGAACCAATTCCAAAGTTACAGGACTAAATTGAATTTTTAACTTTTTTTGGGACCAAAATTGTACAAGTGAAGAGTTACGGGACCAAAAATGATTTTAGCCCCCTTATGCATAAGGCAAGGATTTTCCAAAGCTGCGGCGACGCGTTCTTTGTCATTTAGCTGTTTATTATCTGTAAAACGGTAATGTGATCTTCAGAAAAACACAATATTGAACAAGAAAATGTCCAGCAACTACCTTCAAATATATCAAGAACAACATAGAGTTTTTGGACTAGGGTTTGGGTTGGAGCTCGGAGCAGTGACATGATATGATGAGATTAAGTGGCAACTACATCATCGATGTTAGAAGGAGAAGATGCCCTCAGTGCAGATACTTATGCAGAATTTTATAGAGATCAAATAAACAGAATACCAGTGAAATTGATATTCAAAGAACAATCTTGATCAAGTCGACGCACGGATGAAGAAAAAAGCATAAAATTCGTCGATGAAAATTGATTTGATGAATCATGCTCACATAATAAAACATCCACCCACCACCACACGAGAATATACTTGTAGTTTGGGCATGTCCTACTAGCAAAACAAACCAAACTATTTACTATTTTAACCAATTCTTCAAATATAGTAAACTTAGCCATTAATTTGTTTGTCAAAATTCGTGAACTTATTGCAATTAAGTGAAGTGCAATAAAGTGGAAGACACGTTAATAGAAATTTAATTTACATTCTTTCTTCATAATACATAATTAGGGCTTCACGATATATATAATTAGTAATGTTCGCACATCTCACAAATTGGTGAAAATTGCACTTAATTGACAAAATCCCAGCTACATTGAAAATTTTAAAGGTATTGGTCAAAATAGCAAAATCTTGCAATGGTTGTGGTCTTTTGGCTGTAGGACTACAAATAAATAAATATATTATGAAATAAAAGAAAGATATATAGATAGATAGATCCAGAGGAGGGGGAGGCCACACAAAGAGAGAGAGAGAGAGAGACCTTCAGCTTCTGCATCAAGACTGCCAGGTGCTACTCTAATATCCACCTGAGAACAAACAGAAACCGACACTATAGTAACATGAAGAGGGAAAAAAGACCTTCATAAGTCATGAGAATCACGAAGAGGACATACAAGAAATCAAGTTTTAAAAGATATGCCAATTCTAATAAATGCATCTTTCAGTACCCACCAATATTATACGGGCTACCTCTTAAGTTTTAGAAATACCAATATAACATTAGAAGCATTTTCATGTAGTATAAGTGCATCAAGTTGCTTCAGTACATTTATGTTTCACAAATGATTCCTTATTTCTTCTTTCTTAATTTTATGCATACTTTGTACCGTGGCAAAAAGCGCATGAGTTTGACCCGCAAGCTTAAGCCAATCGTTTTCGCCATGCCGCAGTGCTTCACCGTTGGAGTAAATGTGACCCTGAAGACGATTATTTCGAATAAGTTAAGAAAAAACCTAGAAACTCATTACTATTTGAGAGCAAACACAAGGAAAGGATAATTTCTACCTTACATGGCTGTGGTGGTCATCAATCTCGATTGCATCTTTTGTTATAACTCTAAGCTCTTCCAAGGAGTAAGGGTGCTCTGGGTCTTTTATGTCTCTAATAAGATGTGCAGCTCACATTAAGAATTACAAAACTTTACAACCTTGAGGTTGAGGTTCACAGTTATATCATTTCTGCTTCTAATCCAAGGGGTAAAATAACAAAGATGTGTGCTCTCTCATGATGCTGAAATCACAATTCAGATATTGTTTCCACGTATTCAGGAACACTATAAAAAAACTAGGGTTTATCCAAAATTCGGCAATTTTCACTCAGCAAGCGCTTTTGCTGCATACCATATTATGGACATATGTGTGACCGTACATACATGAAATAGAACAAACTAAACTCGGACTTGTATATGAATATGCAGCAGAAGGTCCATATCTTATGATTTAGTCGAAAAAGTTCTTTAATCCACAGAATTTGGAAAGCATTTAAATTCAAGATAAAGCTAACTAGGCAATAAAGAAAAAGGTCTAATCTAAAACATGTAAGAAAATAAAAAGGATATCAAATATTTTTTGTTGGTCAATTAGTCCAACAGCATATTTGTGTATATCAACTCGCGCACCTCGAGTTTGACGCTCCTTTTCATAGACAACAGGATTTGCATTTATTAGTCTCGAGACCATATTGGCTACTCAACCTGAAACACAACAATATCAGCTGAAATCAGTAAATAACATATAAAAGGAGACGCAACACACTCTATACATCATATTGTCACCTATAACCCCTTTTAACAAATCTAATCCCATAAACTCTGACCACATCCTTAAATGTAAACTTAAATACCATCATGTAAAATACTTTTTACTTATTCTTCAATTCTTCAAAACTAAATAAGCTTAACTAAATTGTTTAGCCATAAACAAAGAGGTAGTAGGGGCTAGGCGCTCGTTAGGCATCGGATGAGCCGGATTAGGTGGGTGGAATTGGGAAAACAAATAGAGGGCATCAGCATCAAGAACAGCCATAGCACCAAGTATGGTGAAGGTTTCTAAGCAAATGAGCTAGAGATATTCACCTGAAGACATCCTACGCCATTATCTGTCTCAGATAATGACATAAATCGGTGAAGAAATTGTGCAAACAGCGTTGAGTTAGAACTTGGAGGAAACTCATCAGTTTCATCTCTATAAGATGCCTAGCTTCGAACTAATAAATATGATGAATCTTGCAGTATGCGTTCCAGTATACTATCATGATTACTTGATAAAAACTAGGATGGAGGGCGTATATTTGATCCAAAGTCAGTGCATTCAATTAATACATACATATACTGATTCACAAATTAAGATCACAAGAATCAACTGCTCCTTCAATATATACATGACCAGTTAGTATCCATTGCTTATTAAAATAATAATATTCATCATTTCATCCGAAGAAAAACAAAACCATGTTTCCAGAAGGATTCATTGGCGAGCCGTTACAAGTTGCTCTTCATACTACTACTGATACTGAAGAGCTACCAAAGCTGCTACAGACATGCACCTGTCGCTGTAATGAAGCGAATCAAGAACCAATGCAGATTTGTGCATACTATTTCTGTCTTGATTTCCTATTTTCCGGACCTGGAAAATCGTTAGTAGACATATTGGAAGTTTGTGGAGCAACAGTAAGAAGAATTACAAATGCTAGAGCGTGGCATGGGAATTGTTGCTTGTGATGATCATTCTGTTAACTTATGTTACTTCAGTCAGGCTGTATTGCTGCTCTACAAGAACATATCATCCTACCAGAACTTCATGAGAGATTGGATGACTGAACTCCGAACTCATGCTGGGGTCCCACCAAATGCTAGTGTTGCAATAGCATTCAGTCAACAAGTGGCAAAGACCATGAGAAGTATGTTGGGAAACAACCACGTGATGAGGAAGTTAACTAATATGAGTAAAGGGACCAAATGCTCACGTTTGAGGTTGATACAAGTTCCTCTTCTTAAACACAATTATCTGAACATTGATCTTTGCTATAAATTCGGTGTTCCATTCCAAGTCTAAAGGTGGTTTTATTTTTTGAAGTTTTGTTTCACATCTTCATGCAAATTTCATTCGACTTGACCTGTTAAGCTCATTGCATCCAATTGTGTTTTAGTTGCAGAAAAGGTTTTTATGATTGCATTATCAGCTATCTGTGCCTAGTCTTAACATATCTAAAGTTATCGCTGAAAGAAGAATATTCTCAATCGAAGGGTGCTACATAGCTAAATAGTCGATTTTATTTTGACACGCACACAAATTCACATCCGCCAACTGTTCGAGGAATGGCTGGAGGGATAACGCAAACAACACAGAATAATTCAAACTGAGATTCGTACCGAATCAAATGTAGAACGAGATTAGCGTGCGAGGATTCGGCAAGACAAGACCCTTGTTTATGTCAAAAAATCAGTATTATGTGAGTGTGAGTCTGGGTAATTGAAATCAAGAGGTAATTTCGCTAGAGAATGGATTTTGCAGATTAGGGTCTAGAGAATGACCGGTTGTTGTCGGATACTTCAACCACGTCATTACATAAACTAGTTTTCCATCCACCCGTGCAATACAACTAAATCAATCAACAGACAGGTAACAACTGAGCTAGGGTTTACTATTACCAATTCCGATTGGAAGATCCCAATTACACACCATGACAACGTTGCCTCCATATAGCCCTTAAATTACCAGACTCTTAACACTCATAAACAACGAAAACTTATCTTAAAACAGAACAAACTTACCTGTGTGATACAGTGTTTCTGTGAAATTAAAGGAAATCCACAAAATGGTCGTGCTTGCATGGCAGATGACACGTTATAAAATATACTCATGGGCTGGGCTTCATCTCTTCTAGCGGCCATCTAATCAAATTAGATTTGGTTTAATCTCTTCCGATTACTCCGTCTCTTCCATATCTGAGATTTAATCGATCTTAAACATATCTCCTGCGAACATAATTTTAAATAGCGGAGTGAGTGGGCCGGTTTTGTGCTTCTGTTGATTGGATTTCATGGTGTAGATTTCGATGCTCACAGACAATGCCCCTTTGCTTTTTTATATATATATTTTTTTTTAATACGACCCCACTTTGTTAGGCAAACTTAATAGAGAACCGTTCACAAAGAGGCTTAACAAAGTATGATAGCTTTTTGCAAGCTTTATACTCCCTCCGTCCCAGCTAACTTTTCCTACTTTCCATTTCGGTCTGTCCCACTTAACTTTTTACACCCTTAAAAAGGAAATTTCTCTCACAATCTTCACCCTCAAAATCTCCACACTCAATATACACCTTTAAAAAAGTCAAAGAAAAAATAAAATCTGTTTTTTCTTAATCTCCGTGCCCGATCAACTGTGAAAAGTTAGCTGGAACGGAGAGAGTATTTTACCTGACATCGCCCATGCAATAGGTGACTGCATAAGTCGCCGCTCTCATGAACGACAATGACTTTTTTTTTTTTTTCTTTTTTTAAGTTAAAGTTGCCTCTATCGCGTAAACTACTTTTTTTTTTTTTCTTTCGTGACGTTCATAGTGTAGGCGCTTTTAATTTTTTTTAGAGCGTCATATGTAAAAATAATATAAAGATATATAATGCTTTTAATTTTTAGTAGTGCGCCACTAACAAAAAAATAAGGTAAGTTAGCCAATTTTAATAAGTTTTTATTTTTCCCGCTCATTCTGTAAGTTACTATTTTCGTAAGACTTTTAAAATTTTGAATTCGTACTTATTCAATTCTTTCTGTTATATTTTGAAAGTTTGAATTAATATTATTCTGATTATGATGGTTTTTTTTGAAAGTTTGAATAAAGAAATCTTATTGGATTCCTTTTTATTTCTGGCAGAAATGTGATATATAACATTATCTTATGGATTCAAGGTCATTGTTTCGAAATTGATCTACATATGCTACCCATTCACGGTCCCGACGTGGTTCTCGGTATACAATGGTTACAACACCTCGGCAAAGTCACAAACGATTATGCCAACATGACAATGGAATTTCAACATGATACCGAGGCCATCATTTTGCGGGGAGACACCTCCCCTTCCATTGCTCCCACTACGTTCCATCACTTACAGGCCTTACTCCACACAGCCGAGGTCGAATATGTGTTCGAAGTTCACTTATTCGAACTACATGCTTCTGAAAATACTGACCCCACCTTTCCACCAGAGTTACCATCTGATATCTTAGAGATCCTTCAGCAATATAAATTCCTCTTCTCCATTCCTTCCGGCCTCCCACCCCACCGCAACCTGACCCATCGAATCATCCTTCAACCACACACCCAGCCCATAAATGTCCGTCCTTATCGCTATCGCCACTTCTTAAAATCCGAGATGGAGAAATTAATTTCAGAAATGTTAGAACAGGGCACTATTCGCCCAAGTACCAGCCCGTTTTCCTCTCCGGTGTTACTCATCCACAAAAAAGACAATTCCTATAGGTTTTATGTTGACTATAGAGCACTCAACGCAGTCACCATTAAAGATCGTTTTCCAATTCCTACCATCGACGAACTTCTCGATGAACTTCGTCATGCCCGAACATTTACCAAACTCGACCTCCGTTCCGGATATCACTAGATACGAATGCACCCACACGACATTCCAAAAACTACCTTCCGATCCATCTTCGGTCATTACGAATTCCTGGTCATGCCCTTCGGCCTAGCTAACGCCCCGTCCACTTTCCAATCCATTATGAACAAAATCCTTCATCCCTTCCTCCGAAGATTCGTAGTAGTCTTTTTTGATGACATACTCATATACAGTCCCACTACCACTGATCACGCTTCACATATAAAACAAGTCCTAGAATGCCTCTTGGAAAACAAATTCTTCATAAAATTGTCGAAATGCTGTTTTTGTCGATCATCGATCGAATATTTGGGACACATTGTATCTGAGGGAACTGTTGCTGCTGATCCAACCAAAATTGAGGCCATGTTGCAGTGGCCACGCCCCCAGAATTTGAAACAATTGCGCGATTTTTTGTGTCTCACGGGCTACTATCGGCGCTTCGTCCAAAAGTATGCTTCTATAGCTGCCCCTCTCACTGAGCTTTTGAAGAAAAACGCATTTTCTTGGACAGAATCCGCTCAAACAGCGTTCGACAACCTCAAAACCGCCATGACTTCTGTACCAGTGTTGGCTTTGCCTGATTTCACAAAGCAATTCATCATTGAATGTGATGCTTCTAAGCATGGGATAGGAGCTGTTTTATTGCAAGAAGGCCATCCCGTTTCGTTTTTCAGTAAGAAGATCAGCGGCCGAATGTCGGGGGCTTCCACATATTTGAAGGAACTTTTTGCCCTCACAGAGGCAATCCTCAAATGGCGATCATATCTACTTGGTCGACAATTTGTGATTCGGACAGATCAAAAGAGCCTCAAACAACTGCTACAGCAATCCATACACACTCCGGATCAACAACATTACATTCGGAAACTCCTTGGATTTGATTTTCGCATTGAATACAAACCAGGTTCATCCAATATGGTTGCTGATGCATTATCACGTCAATTTCCGGAACCCAAATCCCCAGCCTCTTCGGACAGTTTCTTCTCCTTCGTCTCTCAACCTGTGCCCGATCTACTCCAACTCATCCACTCCGATAATTCCGACCCCCAACTCATCGAACTTCACAAACAATTCGAGGACCAATCTCTCCCATCAGACTACTCTGTTTCAAATGGAATTTTACTCTATAAATACAAATACGTCATTGGGTCAAACACGGCACTAAAGCAACAGTTAATGAAAGAAGCTCACTCTTCTTTCGTTGGCGGCCATGCCGGCATTAAACGAACTCTTGTTCGTTTGGCCACCCTGTTCTTTTGGAAAAATATGAGAGCTGATGTTACTAACTTTGTGTCTTCCTGTTCTATGTGTCAACAGGTGAAAACGACTACTCAACCACCAGCGGGCCTACTACAACCACTCTCAATTCCAAATTCTGTCTGGGAAGACATTTCCATGGACTTCATCACCGGACTACCATCCATCCAAGGTTCAACCGTCATCCTCGTTGTCGTAGACCGACTCACAAAATACGCACATTTCGGTTCCCTCCCAACTTCGTTTACTGCAGTCAAGACAGCAGCTTTATTCACAGACTTGGTAATCAAACACCATGGTTTTCCAAAGTCAATTGTCTCCGACCGCGATCCCGTTTTTTTGAGTAAGTTTTGGCAGCACTTGTTCTCCCTCAGCGGCACCACATTAAAACACAGCTCTGCTTACCACCCCCAAACCGATGGTCAAATGGAAGTTATTAATCGGATCCTCCAACAGTACCTGCGGTGTTTCACACAAGACAAACCCACCAGTTGGCTCCGATTACTACCCTGGGCAGAATTTTCGTATAACACCAGTCATCAATCCAGCATTAATATGACACCCTTTCAAGCCCTTTATGGCCGCCTCCCACCGTGCATGCCTATGTACCAACCTCATTCAACGTCGGTTCAGGCAGTGGATGAACTGCTCAGCGAACGTGACTCCGTGTTGACTGAATTGAAGCTCAATTTAGAGCGGGCTCAACACCGCATGACACAACAAGCCAACAAACACCGCCGGGACATCCAGTTTGAAGTTGGTGATCTTGTATGGCTCCGTCTCCAACCTTATCGCCAATCCACATTATCTCACAGTCCGTATCAGAAGCTTGCATCCCGTTACTATGGCCCATTCCCCATCGCACAGAAGATAGGCTCAGTTGCCTACAAGCTGTCCCTTCCCCCGTCCAGCAAAATCCACCCCGTTTTTCACGTCTCCAAGCTCAAACCTTTTCGTGGCTCACCTCCATCGGATTCGCCATCTTTACCCAGCTTGTTCGAAGACACACATCCCGTAATCCGCCCTCTGGCAATCTGTGGTAATCGGTTGATACTTCGCCACGGTGCCCTCATTCCCCAAATTCTCGTTCAATGGTCAGATTCTCCACCAGAAAATGCCACGTGGGAAGATGCTGATAAATTCCCAAACATACCCCCTATTCCCGGCCTTGAGGACAAGGCCGTTTCTGAAGAGGGAGGGGATGATATGACCGTGACCACCACACCAAAACCCATTAACTCTGCACATACTCACAGGCCCATCTCTGATACAATATCAGCCCACGATACCTATCCCGAGCCCACTACCGAAATTACCTCAGCCCAAATCAACTCCCCTGAACCAGCTCACACAAAAAGGACAAGAAGAGCTCCTGCCTGGCACAAGGACTATGACCTGGGAAAAGGACACAAACAAGGGAGCACCCCTGCAGATCCGTTAACCCAATAACAGAAGAGATGAAGAGCAGAGTACCTGCAGCGAGGGACCACAACTAGAGAGCAGCAGTATATTAAGAAGGAAAAGAACTTAGAGAAAGAGTAGAGTAGTTTGTTTTGGAGAATTGTTTCTCAGGTTGTTTGTTTGTTCATTCCTTGTAACAAGCATTCAATAGGAGTTAGTGTTCACTCTTAAAGAACGCCTTATCTATCATCTTCCGTTCTTGAATATCATTGCTATATAATTCTGTGATATCAAATTCGACTTTTATCTATTAATTTCGATAATCTGCTATTTTCAATCTCTTATATTTTACAGTATCTTCACCGCAATAACATAATTCAGTGAACCATCAACGAGCATACAATTGCTGAACCAAAATATAAGTTACACAGAGCTCCAATATTCCTGTTAATTTGGCTCCACAGAACTCGGTACATCTACTTCTATATCTCAAAAAAAAAAAAAAAAATTAGAATTTCAGTGGTTACCCTTGATGAAGATGACTTTTTTTATTTGTCTCATTATAGTGGATCAATTTATTGAGGTGATTAAAATCCGTCATTTAATTTTATTCTGAGTGAGATTGATCACGGAATATCTCTTCCCCTTCAGTTAAAGAATGGAGGTAAATAAATACAATTTATGATGCATAAGAAGATAAAAAAAAATGTCGATGTAAACGTAGAATTTAGTTATGATTGTTCTATGTGGTAATTCTCTTCAACAAACTCTCTCAAGTGTAGGGTTGGCAATGGGGCAAGGAATCCCCGTTCCCCGCGGGGATCCGCCTCGAACGGGGCGGGGATTCCCCATTATCTTCCCCCGGTGGGACGGGGACGGGGAAGATTTTTGCCCCGATGGCGGGGACGGGGATAGGGTTCCCCGCCCCGCGGGGATCCCCGCCCCGTTCCCCGCGGGGCCCCGCTATATAGTTTTTTTTTTTTTCCTAATATATATAGTGGGGATCCAATTATATTATGTAATTCTATATATTTATTTAGTAAAAATATATTTTATTTTTATTATATTACTATTATTGTGATATTAAAATGGACTAAATATATTATATCCTAATTTTTTTGTCGAACTTTGTTAAATTTAAGTCTATTAATTATTTCTAAATTTATTTTATTTTAAATTTTAATAGTAGATATATTAAAAAAAATTAAAAAAAATTAAAATATACGGGGACGGGGAATTCCCGCGGGGATGGGGATCCCCGTGGGGACGGGAATGGGGATAAAAAAATCCCCGCCAGTTTCGCGGGGACGGGGACGGGGAATCCTCGCGAACGCGGGGACGGGGATGGGACTTGCCCCTCGGCCCCGCCCCGCCCCGCCCCGTTGCCAACCCTACTCAAGTGATTTTAAGGCGGTGAGCTTTTGGATATAATAGTCAAGGTATGGCTTTGATTTTTTAATGTAAATGCATATAAAAAGAAGAAAAGGTCCCTTGTCGTTTCCTTCTCTTATATATATATTTTTTTATCTTGAATGAGTTTGATTTATGAGGCGAACTCAATAATGGTGAATTAACTTCCTCTTTTTTCATGCATGAGAATTACACAAAAAAATATTATAAAGAAACTAAATATTCAAATACTTAACATTGATTCTTATTGCTTTCTCCAGGGCATGGTTCATTCATATCTTTAACATGTTCATCGAATCTTGAAATTCATTTATGCACACAAAATCTATAGGTTCACTTAGGATGAAATGCTTTGGGGAAGTCTACCAAAGGACAAGTTAAAGGAAATAGGGGACAAGCAAGGAATAAGTATCATCTATGATAACATGTGTTATGATATTAAATATTTGGGGTTTCTTGGTTACTATTTTAGCTTCATGCCCACCAGCCTCACAAAAATGCATATATTTAGGAATGCTTCCCTATTTATCATGGACACATGTTAATGTGCTCATAGCTGATGTGTACGTAATTCATCCGTAAATTTTGGATAAATTAATTAACTTATTTTAATAAGATTATGATACATACATTATGTGTGTATATTATTTGTTGGAAGGTATTTGTTTTAAATAAATTGATTGCATCTCCTAATATATAGAAGCTCCTATTTATTTTTCTTTTTCGTGTGTTTAAATACACATCTATATATTTGAATTCCAATCCGTTGGAAAGTAAGTTCTATTAGCATAAATGTTATTTTCATGTTTGATAGTTATTTATTGGAGTTCTATGCTTCAATTAATCATTAAAACGGTGGGAAAGCTATCATATCCAACTAAATTAGGGCGAGAACTGGCAGTTGCCTTCCTTGAACTTAAAAAGAAAATTGATAGCCTTTGTATTTAAGAGTTCGTCCTCCCTACTTTTTTAAATTCCGTGTTTTTTAGTCAGGGCCATAATTCATATGAATCGAATTAGTCGTTTGACTTGCGCCCGAAAGAAATATGAACTTTTAGGGCCCAGAATGTTTAATACAACAATAAATAGAAATATTTTCTATAAAATAACAAATCATGTTATGGGAGTCATGATTTTTGTGCTTGATTTTTTCCTTGAGGAGGGCTGTTTGAACCTATCAATGAAAACTCATTTTATCTAAGACTTAACTTTTGAACTGGGCCATCAGACTTCATGTGTTGAGCCTTCTAGGTCCTACTATGGATTTATTTATTTTTCTTCAAAAGTATTGGACATTTATTCTTTTATAATTTAAAGTTTTAAACAAGAAAGAAGAAAAGATCGTATATTAATCTCATCCTAGAAAAAAAAAAAGATAAAAAGAGAAGTAAGATATTATAGATGAAATGAAATGATTTTATTTATTTTGGTGCTTTAGTTGATTTTTTAGGAAAGGTAAACTATGAAAATTAAGGAACCAAGTAAAAATAACGGCTCTGATTCTTGATTTTCTTGAAAAACTTCTCAACCTCAAGAAATGCTCTACAAATTGAAAGATTTGTTAATTTACATAATATTAGTCAGCGCCCATCATTTTAATTTTGACTCAAGAAATGCTCTACAAATTGAAAGATTTTTTAATTCACAAAATATTAACCATCGCCCTCATTTAAAATAGATAATTTTGATATGATAATGTGGTTTATTTGATAGAGATTTGAAAAAGTATTTTATTATATAAGTATGTTGAATTGTGAATTTTCATATATGCTTTTCTTTGAGTTTTTTAAAATGGAGAAAAGGAATTCGGGGCCCATTTTAAAATCTAACTAAGGCCAAGAAATTGTTAGGTACGGCCCTGCCTTGACTATAGAATTTTATTCATACTCTATAATATAGTTAAAGAAAATGTTGCGTCTCTCGGAAGGTAATTCTAGATTCATTCATGATCATACCGATTCATTTATTTCAGGCTCCATTAGAGGCTTCTGAAGTGTAAGTAGTTCTATAAAAGTGTAATCGAGTATATGTGGTTGATTTTACTTTTGAAAAAGTGATTAAACGTAGAGATTTGTTGGAAAATTACTCACAATAAAAAAGTGGGTAATGTTTGAAGAAAAAGTGATTGTAATAAATTCATAAATTGTAGTGTTAGCTAAATAATAATCTTTCATAATAATTTTTACCGAGAAACAGTTTGAAGTAGTTGTTTCTTTGCTTCAAGATTTCAACTCAAATATGCTAAATTGCAATAAAAGCAAAATATTTCAAACACTATTTTTCAACTCAACTAATGTCAAAACAAAATAATTTGGTTAAAACAAGTACACAGAAACTTTCTAAATATCAGTGGTCCTCATTAGCAAATCGTTAATTTAAAACTTCTATTAACTTCATTCAATTTGCACTTGTTAAAATCATGTTAAATAACATTGCAAAGAAAACAGAAGTTTTCTTTTTAACAAATAATAATCATTCCCTTTTTATATATTATCAAATAAAAATGTGTTTTTAATAAAAAAAATTATTTATATTAATGTTGATTTACTTTTTTTTTTTAGAAAAAAAGACCCGTGCATCGCACAACAACATTTACCGGTGGCAGTTAACCGCATGTCAGATAAGATCGAGGCCATTGCGCGAGAAATCCCATGAAATGCAGTCCAAAAACTACTTTGCAGTTAATTAGTGTATCGAAATATAATATTTTAAATTATAATATTTATTTCAACAGAATTAGGGGAACATGATAAATTATAAATTTTAAATCACGTGTTTCGGAAAAAATATTGTAGATTTGAATTAATCCATGCGTAATGCGTCCATTTTTTTTTTCCCCAAAACTAACATAACTTTCACATAATTAATTTTATAGTATTTCGAAACATGTAACGATATATCAATCTATTTATTTAAATATGAATTGTAGATTGTTTTTACAGTTTAATTTAAACAATAAATAATTTCAAGACATATTATAAACTTTCAAAACCTAACTATTATTAAATTTCTAATTTTATAAAAAGATGCAGAATTTTTTTCAATCAAATTTGAGAAAACTGTAATAAATAATATTGTTGTTAGAGCTGTGCACGAAACTTGAAGATTATTAAAATTCAGACTGAATTTCGAACTGAAAAAATTCGTTGAACGTTAACTTATCATGAATAGAATTGTACTGATCATTTTTTTTATACGAATTTGGAAAATTACTCATTTTTCAACCAGAAAACCATACCGAACATTACATTTCAATACTAATCATTATAGTTCAGTACGATTTTCTGTTTTCGATACAGATTAAATTGAAAACTATAAAAATATTTATATTTTCATCTTTATATAAATACATTGATATGTATTTTTACATGTTTCAAAAAATATAAAATTAATATGTGAATGTTATATATATCATCTGACCCATAAAAAGAGTCATGTTTGAGGAGAAAAAGATCTAATTGCTGAAAAAATCATCACCTTTTTCCGAAATTGTGATTTAAATCTAAATTTTAGAATTTAGCAAAACAAAACACTAATTTTACTTATAATTGCAAATCGGATTATCGGCAAAAAATTTCAGTCACCGAAGTTCACGTATCCAATATTTGTGCTGCACAATACCACCGAATCTTTTTGGAACTTATTTATTAATACTACTATTTTATTTTTATTATCATTGTTATCTGAAAACAACTTCAGTAAATTAGGACTATATGAAACGTATCACTCACTTTCTTCCCCAAGTTCAAATATGCTCATAAACCCTAATAATCATTTCTTTCTCTCATTCTGAGGGTCCGTTTGCTTAAGGTTGAAGAATAATGGACCAAATCTGACTGAGGAAGTTAATGAGTGTGTTTTATTGGAATTCGGTCCTCTAAATCTACTAAGTCCAATCTTAAGTAAACGGACCTCAGATTTTGTTCTTTGAATCTCTATAATTTTCAAATACCGGGTAAGTCAGGCATTGACTTTGTATTCTTGATGTGACCTCGGACTATTGGGGTGTGGTGGTGCCAAGATTTTTCGGAGCAACAATGGCAAACAGGTTGGGCCATTTTCTATTTTATTTTCTTAATAGCTATTGAGGAGGCAATTGTTTTTTTAGCATTGAAAACTATGGTTTATTCTTTGCTAAAACTGAGATCTACACCATATTGTTTATCAAAAATCTGAATACATTTATTTACACACTCACCTACATATATTTGTGTAAATCTACTGAGGATAAAACATGTGATGTAAGTCTCCAGGTGTAGCATCTCAAAAACGAAAAACTATTAACTTGTACCCCATAAATTGGTAGCAATGACATCAGTACCTGTATCTTTTGAATTTCAAGGCCTCAGTATTTATTTCTCAAAATATTTGCTTTCTTTATGATATACTTAAATGCTACTCCCTGCGTCCCGAATGAAGTTGGCATATTTTTTTTTCGGTACGTCCAACAATAATATGCACCCCCTCAAAAAGGAAATTTATCTCACAATCTCCACCCTTAAAATCTTCACACTCAATCCACCTTGAAAAGTCAACATAAAAGAAAAAAATAAATTTTCTTAATATATGTAAACCCTTAGAGGTGCAACTTCATTCGAAATGGAGGGAGTAAAACTTATATCATAGGTACTAAATTTCTAGCAGTAGTTTTTAAAATATAAAAAATGCCATCATCAAATGACAATGACAATGTTTCTAATATTAGAATCTTACTGGATTTTCTTTCCGTTTCTTGCTTATATAGTTGTCTGAGTAATCATTATTAATTCTTGGATTTTCTCTTGTTTCATGTTTTCAGAATGTTATTAAATATCGACCAGTGAATTAATAATTTCTTATTTTCGTATATTATTTCTAGTTTTGATTTTGTTTATAATTCTTTTGAAATTTGCAGGGATACTTTCTCTATCAATTTCTGTCATGGCAGTAAATTTATTGTTGTTGGTACCGAAATAGAGTATGTTGGAGGTGAATTAAGGAAGATGAAGAAATTGTTGAGTGTGCTATTATAGCAAAAGAGGTTAATTTTGTCGGTGAAGTGTGTTATTCTGAAAAAATGAAGATGAAGACTATGCTTGGTAGAAGAGAGTGAGTTTGATGATGGACTCTCTGACCCTGACTTAGCCTCAGATGATGATGAATATTTAGAGGCCAGGAAAAATATTAAGAAGTATAAAAGAAAATTTATTCATTAAAATGAAGATGCACCGGAGTATCGATCTAACATCAATTCAATTATTGATTGCGAGAGGGAAATGTAGTCAGATTATGAAGACTTTGGTGGTGAAATGAACTCTGATTCAACAAGTAGTGAGGATATTGTTAATGAAGAAGGGTGTTGTTCAAGAAGGAAAAAAATGAAGGTAATTTTATGATCCTAAATGTGATAATAAGACTCTACATTTTGTGCTTGGCATGAGATTTGAAAATGGTAGCCAGTGTAAATTTGCGATTCAGAAGCAAGCCATTCTCAATGGCCATGATATCCAATTTACTAGAACAAACAAAACGCGGGTGGAGACTAAAAGTGTTGAAGGATGCCCTAGGAAACTTTATACTAGTTCAATATCAAGAGAAGGTAGCTTTGCAATCAAGTCTTACATTGGGGAGCATAAATGTAGCAGAGACATGCAGATAAGACAGACAAATGCCAACTGATTGCAATGGGGTACCTAGATCATTTCAGGAGAAATCCTAGTTGGAAGGTCAAAGAATTGGAATTTGACTTTCTTACTCATTATGTTGAGAAACCTTCAAAATGGAAATTGTACAGAGGTAAGTGGAAGGCTTGGATATGTGAGAGGCTTAGTCATTGAACATATGCAAGCATCAGAGGTTACATGGCTGAGCTATTAACTGTGAATAGAGAAGGAAGGTTTGAATTTTTGTTAGATGTAGGAAGTCTCTTCAAAGCTTTCTATATTGGTTTCAATGCACTTAGAAAGGGGTTTTTGCATGGGTGTAGACTGACCATAGGATTTAATGGGTGCTTTTTGAAGACTTTCATGGGAGGTGCATTGTTTTGTGCTACTGGGAAGGATGAGAACAATCAAATATTTTCAATTGCATGGGCAGTAGTAGAGACAGAGAATGAAAGCTATTGGAAATGGTTTTTAACCATGTTATTTGAGGACTCGGGAGTTACAGATGGACTAGGGTGGACTTTTATAAGTGACCAACAGAAGGTGAGTTTTATTACTATTACATGTATTAAAAATCACTTTAATGTTTTTGTTAGTTACTCTATATTAATTTAAACTGTATTTTCACTATGCAATTTATAGGGTCACATAAATGCTATTAAGAAGCTGAAACCATTTGCTGAACATAGAAATTGTGTAAGACACGTCTACATGAATTGGAAAAAGGAGCATAAAGGGCAATCACTAAAGAATATCTACTAGAGATGTGCTCATTCCTTACATGTGGTTAAATATAAAAAGGCACTGAATGATATGAAGGTTGAAAATGAAGCTGCATGTTCTAATTTCTTGGAAAGAGACATTTAACGATTCTGTAAGGTTGTATCATACCTAAATGTGACATGAGCGATAATAACGTGAGTGAAACATTTAACGGTTACATAGTAAAAGCTATGGGAAGACATCATACAAAGTTGATGGACATGAGTGCCATTACTAACATAATATGTCCTAGAATAAGGGAGAAGTTAGAACATGCTAAGTTCAAGAGTAGATTGTGTACAGTTAAACCAATTGTTGGTGAGAAATTTCAGGTTACAATATCTGATGATCAGTTTGTTGTGGACTTAAGGTATAACACATGTACATGTAGGGAATGGCATCTCACAGGGATCCCTTGCATTCATGCTTATTCAGCCATTCACTTCATAAAACAAGACACCACCGACTATTTTTATCCATATTATTATGTCCAAAGGTACATAGAAACCTATCGATTTGCACTAGAACCTCTTAATGGTAAAAAGATGGGGCCAGAAGTGCCCGGGGACCGAATAAAGCCACTGCCCTATAGAAATATGCTAGGAAGGCCTAAGTAAAAAACAAGAGCACCTGGAGGAGAAAATAATGCAACAAAATTAAAAAGGTTTGGACTACAAATGACATGTCAAAAATGTCTCAGAGTTGGACATAATCAGAGGACATGCACCAACGAACCAGTTGCAAAACAACCTAAGGTTATGCATTTCTTTATGTATAGTTAAACCAACTATTAATGTTATCCCTTTCATTATGTGGTTTATTTCATGTGAATTTTACCATTATGTTAAATTTAGTTTATGAATTTATGTGAAATTACACAATGTGGCCGGTTAAAAGAGGAAGACCACCAAAATCAGTGGCTCTATCAAATGGTTCATCTTCTGAAACAATACTAACTCAGCCCAATATCACTACAACAAGTAGCAAGTAGAGTAGACAAGGACGGAGAAATTAACTAGCCAGGAAGATGAGACAACCAACAATGAACCAGCAATCAACTTCAACTTTTGCAAACAAGAAGGCTTCTGTAAGTAATCCATTTATCAATTTCTTGACTTTTTAATGTATCATGACATATTATCTTGTATAGGTAAAAAAGGGTATGGGTTATTGCTCGGTGAAGAATCAGGAAACATCTACATGAATGTATGTACATATATTAGATTTTTTTTTTGTGATTGTTGTATTCCATATGTTGGGAATTTAATCCACTCACAACCACAAATACGACTAGATTATCGAAGAAGAAAACAATAAAATCACACACAATAAACATAGCAATCTGGTAACCAGTTCGTTACGATATGTAACTACGTCTGGGGGCGATACCAAGCCAGGATATGCAATAAAATTGATAATTTTCGGAATACAATGAGTGGAGAAGGATTCTACTATTTAAAATAGCCCCAAAACTTATCCCCCAAGTTTTAAACGCGTCAAGGGGTCGCGTCCGTAACCCAGCGTCGCGCCCGCGAGGCGTATCGTCAACTTTGACGATCGCGCTCGTGACTTCCTCTTTGAAACACACCTCTGCTTCGCACCCTTGGTCGCGACCGCAAGCTCTACTTCGCCACCAACACCTTCGCACACCTCGTCGCGGCCGCGACTCCCCGTCACAGTTGTGGCACTTCCTGCGATTGTTTAGGCTCCACATCCAACAATCTCCCACTTGGAGACTAAACATCCTCTCCATTCAACTCCTCTTGAGCTCGTCTTCCCTTTTTCGCTTGGTATCACCATCTCCTCTTCTTCTTCAAGTTCCAAGGCCAATTGAAGTTATGCACAACTTCAATTTCTCTAAGGTTACCATCTTAGTAAAAATATCAGCTGGATTCTCACTCCTGAGAATTTTCTCAAGTCGCAAGGCTTTCTTTTCCAATAGGTACCGGATGAAATGATACTTCAATTCAACATGCTTCGTCTCGAATGAAATGCCGGATTACTCGCCAAGAAAATTGCACTCTGACTATCACTGTAGAGTACACTACTTTCATGCTCCTTCCCAAGTTCACCCAAGAAACTTTGCGACCACACCATCTCCTTACTTGCCTCCGTCACGGCTATGTACTCCACCTCCGTGGTGGACATTGCAACCACCTTTTGCAACTTTGATGTCCAAGAAATCGTCGTACCACTATAAGTAAACATACCCGATCGTACTTTTTCTCCCAGTAAGATCGTTCGATGCTAGGTCCGCATCAACGAAACCAACTAACTCATAATTTCTTCCATCAAAACACAAAGTTTTATTTGTGGTACCCCGTAAATACCTTAGAATCCACTTCACCGCCTCCCAATGTTGTTTCCCCGGATCACCCATGAACCGGCTCACTACTCTCACTGCATGCGCAATATCCGGACGAGTACAAACCATGGCATACATGATACTCCCAATTCCCGATGCATATGGAACATTCATCATTTGGGTACGCTCCTCTTTAGTACTCGGCGACTCCTTCTTCGACATCTTAAAGTGGCCTCCCAAGGGTACATTAACCGACTTCGAATCCTCCATGTTAAACCTTTCCAGGACCTTCTGGACATAATCCGCCTTCGAAAGATACAACAAATTTTCCGCCTTTCTCTTGATTCCCATACCCAAAATTTGTTTCGCTTCTCCAACATCCTTCATGGAGAATCTCTCAGACAATTGCTTCTTCAACCTTTCCAACTCCCTTGGATCGGCTCCTACAGTCAACATGTCAGCAACATATAGTAATAGGATAAGATAACTTTTGTCAAACCTCTTATAATAGCAGCAATGGTCGGCGTGGCATCTATGGTAACCAATCTCCATCATGAAATTGTCGAACTTCATATACCACTGCTTTGGAGCTTGCTTCAACCCATACAAACTCTTCTTCAACTTGCACACAATATTTTCTCTTCCATCTACCATGAATCCCTCCGGCTGTACCATGTACAACTCCTCCACTAGATCACCATGAAGGAAGGTTGTCTTCACATCCATCTGATGCAATAATAGGTTCTCCGCAACCACCATACTCAACACCATGCGAATTGTAGTCAACTTCACAACAGGAGTAAATACATCCGTATAGTCAATACCATACCGTTGCTCGAACCATTTCACAACTAACCTCGCCTTGTAGCGCTTGCTACCATCGGCCTCAGTCTTGATTTGGTAGACCCACTTGTTGTGCAATGCCTTCATGTCCTTGGGAAGCTCAATCAATTCCCAAGTGCCATTCACACAAAGAGACGTCATTTCATCTTCCATGGCAGCCTTCCATCTTTGTCTATCACTAACCTGCTCTGTCTCTACAAAGCTCTCAGGTTCACCACCATTGGTCAACAATAAGTAATAGTTAGAGGGTGAATACTTATCTGGTGACCTTCGATCTCTAACTGGTCTTTGAGGTGGTGGTGGTGTTCTTGGTTCAACCTCAAGAACCTCCTCATTGACTGGACTCCTCTTACTCCCACTCGAGTTCAAATCATCTAACTCGACAGTGCGGGGCTTTGCAGCATTAGTGCCCAAATCCTTTAACTTGTCCTTGTACATAACCTGTTCATTGAATATAACATCCCGACTGGGAATTACCTTTCGGTTTTGCTCATCCCATAGCCGAACTCATCACCTCCATACCCAATAAACGTACACTTGATGGACTTAGCATCTAACTTGCTTCTATCAACAGAATCCACAAGAGCGTAAGTAACACAACCGAAAATATGTAAGTAAGACAAGTTTACCTCCTTTCTAGTCCAATCCTCCTCGGGTATCCGATTATCTAAGGGAACCGATGGATCTCGGTTTATCAAGAATGCAGTTGTGCTCACTGCATCCGCCCAGAACGACTTAGGCAAGCCGCTCTTCAATCTCATACACCTTGCCCGGTCATTCAGTGTTCTGTTCATTCTCTCGGCCACACCATTCTGTTGGGGTGTTCCACGTACAGTTCTCTCCGTACGAATCCCATGCTCAACACAATAATCCTTGAACTCCTTGAGTTCATATTCACCTCCATTGTTGGAACATAAGCACTTCACCTTCAACCCCGTCTCATTCTCAACCAAGGCTTTCCACCTTTTGAAAACATCAAATGCATTAGACTTACTTTTCAAAAAATAAATCCATACCTTGCAGGTCCAATCGTCGATGAATGTCATGTAATACAACGATCCTCCAACAGATGCCACCGGTGCTGGTCCCCATAACTCGCTATGGACCAACTCTAACTTCTGCTTCTTCAGGGCCTTGCCACTTCTTGAGAAACTCACTCGCCTTTGTTTCCCGAAGACACATTCTTCACACATAGCAACTTCCACAGTTTCTAAGCCAGACATTCTACCCTTCGAACACATCAGTCTCATCCCTTTCTCGCTTATGTGACCCAGTCGACAGTGTTACAAATCCACATCACCATTGCCATTTGCAAGATCAAGGGAATCCTGCGAATTCCTGGTCATGTACAACGTTCCTTCTTTCTTACCCCGAGCTACCACCATAGCCCCCTTGGTAATTTTCCAGTTGCTACAGCCGAACTTCACCCCATAACCTTCCTTGTCAAGCTGTCCAACTAAAAGCAGATGCCTCTTCAATCCAGGGATATGTCTCACTCCATTCAACATCAACTTCGCTCCGTTTGATGTCTCAACCTTTACGTTTCCCTTTCCTATGATTTTCAGGGGTTCATCATCCGCCAGATATACCTGTCCTAAATCGTCAGAAACGTAATCATGCATAATATTAATATTACCGCAAGAATGGAATGATGCGCCAGAATCAAAGACCCAAGACTCCATGGGACTGCACACACTCAAGACCAACGCATCGTCATCATCTTCCTCCATGGCTGTGTTCACTGTCTTCCTGTCTGCCTATTCCCTCTTGTTCTTCTTCGGTGCCTTGCACTGGTATTTGAAGTGACCAACCTCGTCACAATTCTAGCACTTCACAGAACTCCCGTCCTTCTTTGTCTGACTCTTTCCTCTGGATTTTGACCTCCCCATAAACTACCTTCCCTTCGGTCTGCCTCTGTTCTCAGTATTCAGCGCTGACCCTAAGCGTCTGGGAAGGGAGGCGGACTTGAGCAAGGAGGCAATCTAGTTGGAGAATGCATCCAAATGAGTCAAGAGAGTGCCGCAAAATAAGTGACTTGAATAGCATTATGGCACTGAAATCTTTGAAGTTTTAGAAAATCTTTACCCTGAAGTTATTTCATAATGTCATCAAATAAGAAACTTGTTAGATGTTTTCTTTTGTATCAAGATAGGATGGGAACGTGTGTTTTTTACTTATCAAGTCATCTGATGCATTTATGTCTCTTAGTTCAACAAACATAGCATATATGGCAGTAGGACTGTAGGAGACTGGTTGGTGAAACACATAGGAAAACCTTGCTTGTATATAAGGATCGTCTATAACCTTTCTTCATTGGTTTGAATTGAAGTTTCAATTGCTTTAAATTGAAACTCCAATGGGATTTCTGTGAATTCTATAGCAGCAACATCTTTGGCACCACTATGTTATTTGGAGCCTAGTAAGTGTGTTCATAGGATAAAGTCCATTGCAAGCTTCTGGAGGTTCAACAACATAGACTTTGACAACCATTTTAGCTTATTTTTGGAACTTGCAAACTTGCAGTATTAAGTAGGATTTCTTGAAAAGGGATCAGACGAAATTATGGGACGAAAAAGGGATTTAGCCTAGTAAATAATTATGTGGTGTATTGTTTTGACCAACATATATTAGATTATTTTACGTTTTGCACGAAAAATTACATTCTTAATAGTTCAAAGTAATAATATTGTCACATGTAATAGTACACGACTGAAATACAAATCAATTATACAAACAAAAGAGAATGCTACGATATATATATATATATATATATATATATATATATATGTGTGTGTGTGTATATATATATATATATATATATATATATATATATATATATATGAAGATGGAGCAAGAATTTGGTTTCTTCTTCAATATGAAGTACTTTGAGGAGGTGAATGGGATGAAGTTGAACGCTATTTGAGCATTTCTACTAAGGTTGAAGATAATTGATACTTAATGAAAATCTTCTTTGAAATTAGAAAGAAGAAATATCTTTGCAATTAGAAAGCATTTTCCAAATATGGGGACACAAGGTCTGCAGGGACCATAATGTTAGTTGAGCTTAAAAGGCTTATAGAGGCAAATCCATTGTTTTGAGACAAGCTTAAAAAATGTTGTGATTTTTTATGCAAATTTAAAACTTTAGGATTATATTGAAACTTCCTGAAATGGTTAATTTTTTTACAAACTTAAAAGTTCTATACTTTTTATAAATGATGTGGCATTTATACCGGACACGTGGGCTTCGGTGATCGAAAAATTTACCGATGATCTGACTTGCAATTATAAGTAAAAGTGGTGTTTTGTTTTGCTAAATTCTAAAAGTTAGGCTTAAATTACAATCTCGAAAAAGGTGGTGATTTGTCCTGCAATTAGACCAAATAAATTGTCCTAAAGTAAGAATTATTTCAAATATTAATATCTCGTTTTACTAGTTCAAGTAAAAGGAAAAAAAAAAAAAAAATTAATTTTATAAATTAGTTAGATATGATTAAATTAGTCAAAGAGAAAAATAAAATAACTTGTGTAAGTGCGTATTGATGAATTTTGGAGCGCTCTATCTTAATAAAATTGAAAAAAAAAAGTTATGTATTTTTTAAATATGACTATATTATGGGATAGAAGGAGTACTTTTTTATACTTGTTAAATTCAAAAAACTTAAAAAAAAAAAAAAAAAATGAGGTAGTGGTTGCGACAACAGAGGTTGTGAAGAGAAGGTGGGAGTAGGGAGGGGGTGTTAAAAGGTATGTTAGATAAATGGGGCACGTGGTGGGGCATTACACACCCGGAGCATAGCTCCGGATGTAGAGTCGAGGAAGCCTAAATTTGATGTTTGTGAGTGAGAGAGAGAGAGAGAGAGGTGCATCTGCGCAAAGGCGCCAACACTTTATCTTTTGCATGTAGAGAGTAGGGCTGTGCATGGGACATTATGACTCGAAGATTTGGAAAATTCAGTATTACTAAAGTTGGGAACTTCCAAAATCTAGGGACCAGAACCAAATCAATACTTATAAAGATCCGTACTGAATCGTCCCAAAATTCAGTACAATTAGGAGCAATATTCAAATCTAACGGATCTAGTGAGACGTTTTGGTGCAGTATTTACAGTTCGATGCAGTATTTAGATCTAATGGATCTAGTCAAAGGGTTTGGTGCAGTATTCAGATCTAACGGATCTAGTGAGACGGTTTTGTACAGTACAACATTCTTGGTTATTCAGAGATTTTCAAGCTTTTTAATATCAAAGTTATAGCTAGAAAACAAAATTAAGATACTCTCATCAGAGTTGCAACTAAAACTAAAACTTATGTCGACATAAACATCAAGTCATAAGTAAACTTCCAAGTAAAGTCGTCCTGTATGAAATTTAGGTACAAAACTTATAAACTGCTATATGTCTGATATATTAATATAGTTGTATATTTTTGTAATCTCGGTTTTTAGTATGTGACGATTCAGATACGGATATTACTAATATCCAGAATCATATCATAAGTTTTTTGGTACAGTTCGTTATGTAGGACTGTTCTGTTTCAGTTCGATGTTCTTTTAGTTTTGATACAGTTCGATAATCTCGAGTTTAATGCACACAAGGACGGTGAGGAGGGTACTGTAAATGCAACAATCCGGAGAAGTGGGGGCTTTGTTCACTGACAAGAATATGACAGTGTTACAAAGCTCATTTCGGACGAACAAAGTTGGGTAAAAATCTTGGGCTCCAAATACCCGCCTTCTGGGTTGGGCTGTTTTTGGGATGTGAACCTATTTCAATACCATCAACAAAATTCAGTTTTGGTTTTCGGCCTATGGACAATATCTGGTTCAGGATAATGTAGAGTTTTCCATGCAAATAATAAAATTTAAGTACTTTCTGAAAAAGTATATGTAAAAATAGATGGGATCGCTGCCATTGTAACCATATTAGAGGGTAATTTTAACACAGTCACTTTTTTAAAATATCCCTAAAAATTGTGTGAAATTTATTTTACCCTTCATTTAATTATTCTCATCCTCATCCTTACCCTCATCTTCACACACTTCGTGTAACTTACGAAATCATGTAAATATCAGGTAAACGATGAAACACGATAATATTATTATCCGATACGTGTATATGATATAAAATTATCGTGTACATAACACGAAATCCTGGTACATATACACGATATTTATCCTCACCAAGTACTCGAATTTTCAAAATATGCCCTCCATCATATACAGGTCTTCTGCCTCACAGAAAAGCTGGACACGAAAGTGACTCAGAGTAGAATCTCCAGCAAAATTTAAAACTCATCTCTGCAATAACCAAACATAATGTCAAAATTGTGCACGTTTTTTTCTTGCAATTATTATTATCTCATCACAACCTTCAAATTCCTTACACACACCATACTGCATCTGCAACTTCAAAAAACTTGAAGTCAAATTTTACTCATTGACCAATTTGTCATCTCTTGAGCAATATGCATACTTCTATGATAATGATAGAAATATTCTTTCGACTGTATAGATTTAAACTTGCTTGCCCAATTTGAGAACTGAGAGAACAAGAGAGGAAACCTAGGGTGAAATTAGAATTGGGGATCGGGCTGATTGGAATATTGAGGGACAACTTTGTCCTATCATCTCCTAATGCTAGTCGTGTAACATGTAGAAGGACAGTAAATTTGAGGCGGCCCTCGTCTACTCGTGGGACTAACAGATACCTATCATATATAAAAAAAAAAAATTAGTATTACCCCCTCAAATGCAATACACGCTTTGTAAATGTAAATGAATAAATAATAAATAATTTATATGTTTACATAATTTTAGTATAATAAAATATTCCAATAAATATATTAATAAGAGATAAAAAAAATTATATGTTAATAAAATAAGAGTTATTGAAAAATATTAAAAATAAAAAATATACAAGTTTGAGTAAGTTATAAAATATTCATATTTATTTTTCTTAAGGCATGAATATCTTTGACATCCATGTATGGAGGTCGTGTTGATCATCTTGTATAAATGATGAGTATATATATGTATATTTATAATTTTATGATAAGCGTTTATATTTATCTAAAGTATCTATTTTTTTATTTTTTCAAATATAATGTTCAAGAAATTTTCAAAAGATTTTAGTGAGTACCAATAAAACTACATTCTAATTTTATTAATTTTTATTTGTAGCACAAGCACACTAATAATTAAGCCACATAATCAACCAACAATTATTATTTATCTTTAATTCAATTTAATTTATTTATATAATATGGTGTCAAAATATAGATCGATAATAGATGACTAATTTAATTTATTATATTGGAAAATTACATTAGAAATGAAAAAAAAAAAAAAAAGATTACTTTTTGGAAAAAAAAAAATATTGAAATTATAAAATATTTCTAAATAATTAAATTTTATATTTTTATATGATTAAAAATTAATAAGAAAAATAATTAATAAAAAATTGAAAAAAAAATTCAAATTAGCATTAAATATAAAAAAATGTCATTAGAGGTTTATTTACTAAATCTATTTTTTTGTTTTAATTTTTTTTATATTTATTTGTTTTCCCTATATATGTATGAATATACTTGATCATAAATTTTTTATACACATAATTGATACTGCATAAATTAAAGGACACATTAAATGAAAATAAAATTAAATAGAAGAAGAATGTGTACAGTAAACATAATACATTAATTTGGAAACAAAAAATAATAATAATTTTATTTTTGTCGACAAAATTACTCTCATCCCACTCCCTTCCCCACATTTTAGCCCCCTCCCCCATTTTATATTCTAGATAATTATGTTGATTTCTTTCACACAATTTCGACTACGCTCTCTCACTCACACACTCTCATAGTGTTGGTCTCTCTTTGTTACTCTGGTGGATGTGATGTCGCCTCACTTCTCCCTCAGCTACTTTGGATCCATGTTTGTGGAACCGGACCGGACTGGCCGGTTCGACCGGTTCAACCGGGAACCGGGCCCGGAACCGGTCCGGTTGAGTTAAAAAACCGGATTGTATTTTTTTTCTTTTTTTTTTTAAAATAAAGTTGTTTTTGGCCTATTTTAATTTAAAAAAAAAAAAGGGATTTTCACATTTATCTTCATTTGCCCTTATTATTCCCATCTTATTTTAAATTTGGCACTAGGATGTTATTAAAAAAATTAGAGTTAAAAGTATCTTTGGATTAATTGATATTGAAATATGTTGAATTTTTTTTTACAAGTTAAACTCTAGTATCAAATTAGATTGTATTACACATAAAAACTATTGAAATTCAAAAGTCAACAAGTTGCCTTTGACCGGTTGAACCGGTCGGACTGGTCGAACCTTGAACCGGTGGCTTGTCCGATTCGATCACCGGTCCGGTCCCACAAACACTGCTTTGGATCTCTTAATCTTCACAACAAATAAAATTATTTTAAAAAAATAAAATTTAGAAGTAGACAAAATTTGACTGAATCAACAGTTTGATTAATGCAGATTTCAATTAAAAGATAAATCGATTGCGCGGAATAGATTTTGTGAGATTAGTTCAGACCTTTTTAGGAAGGTTGCGTGAGTGTATCATTTTATAGACTTAGACAAATTAAGTTGATTGTATGAGACTTACTATTAATTTGAGATAATGGTGCCTAAATATATTTTAGGCAAATATATATAAATTTATCCCCAAATAAAATGTTTTATACCAAAAATAATTGTTTTCCAGAAATGACAAGGGGATTTGGGGGGAAATATTCTTATATTACTATTTTGGGTGAATTTTGTTGTTATATAGATATAGATTAGGGGACTCAGATCCTCTACTGGGTTATAAAACCCAGCAATTAGAGCTGGGCATTATGCAACGCCGTTCCAGCAAGATTTTTCACTTTTTCTTTTATCTTCTCATTTCTTGGTTTGAACCTATAATTATGTGTCTTCTTTTTATATTTTTTATTGTTATATCTATCATTAATATTTAAATATAAATACTGAGATCTATGACATTGTTTATTTATGGTTGGATCAATTGATTGTGATTTGAGCCCAATCTATTAAATGTTTAGCATGAGGTTGGGAGTAATAAGTGCCCACAATCCTAACATCACTCATCAATCCACTGGCACACACTTTTTATATTATAATCACCCCACAATCCAATCTTCAACCACCATAAACAAACACTCATTTATTTATCATAACCTTCATATTTCACTATATTCCTCATAGCCTATAGTACCCCAGCCACCCACAGCCATAAACAAACATTACCTATGTGAAATTAATTTGATAGTTGATTCGGTACTATTACAGTATTTGTGGAATCGGATTGGTGAGCGAACCGAATATGCTAGTGATTCACGATTCAACCAGTCCGACAGGTTCAAACAATGGTTCGATCGAAAATGATAATTGATTATATTTTAAAATAATATTATATTATATTTTTGTAGAACATAATATATATTGTATTTAAAAAATGATACAAGGGTTTAAAGGACCCGAAAATATATATTTTATAATAAATAAAAATATGAGGCCGAACAAAATATCTAATATTGTAACTATTATTTTCAAAATAAAATTTTAAAAGTTTTTAAAGTAGGAAATAATTTTTTCGGTTCAACCGGCCCGATCTTATTCGATTTTTAGTGGTTTTGACCGATTCTGTCCGATTTTGACTGTTTTATACTCCTACCGGACCGCTATACAAAAAATTGTCATTTCAGTAATTCAATAATGCTGGTATATAAAAAAAAAAACAATATTTCGATATTCAAAATTTTAAATGGTATACTAATAAATTTTAGTATACAAATTTGTTTTATACGTGTGAATTTTTCATATAGCAAGAATTTCGATACGATAATAGTAAGGATGATTTTGTATGATATATCTTACCGAATCATCTCATTTCTTTGTATTGTCATTATTTATTAGATTATATCAAACTAATTTCAATTAATTATCAATACCTATATTTATATATAAATATTAATGATAGATATAACAATACAAAATATAAAAGAAGACACATAATTATAGGCGCAAATCAAGAAATGAAAAAATAAAAGAAAACGTGAAAAAATCTTGCTGGAACAGCGTCTCATAGTGCCCAACACTAATTGCTGGATTTTATAACCCAGTAGAGAATCTGAGTCCTAGATAAGGAGATAAGAGGAGATAACTACGCAATTTTAAGCTTATCTAGGCTACCAAACTAGCCCTAAATATGATGAAGAATGGGTTGAATAGCTTAAGCAGTCGATTTATTTCACACGAATGCCGTTAGGATGAAACCTTTAAATGAAAGTTCATTTAAAGACATTTAGTCAATAACTGACGAAAATTAAAAGAAAAATATATATCTACTTGCTCGACTAATCCAATGTTCCATTTCATCTTAGAAGGTGTTTGATTAAGCTTAGTTCAAACATTTTATAAGTTGTTTAAAGAGTTTATAAGATGTAATTTCTTAAGAGTTTATAAGTTAATAAAATGTTTAGATAAAAGAGCTTATACACTTACAATTGAATAAAATGATTTAACTATGAAGTATGTGCAGTGTGTGAAATGTATGTAGTGTGTGAAAAGTGTGAAATGTGTGTATTGTGTAAAGTGTGTGTAATGTGTTAAGTTTGTGAAATGTGTGTAGTTTGTAAAGTGTTTGTAGTGTGTGATATGTGTGTAGTGTGTGAAATGTATGAAGTGTGTGAAGTGTGTGTAGTGTGTGTAGTGCATGTAGTGTGTGAAGTATGTGTAGTGCGTAAAGTGTGTGTGTAAAGTGTGTGAAAAGTGTAAAGTGTGTGAAATGTGTAGTGCATGAGGTGTGTGTAATTTGAAGTGTATGAAATGTGGGTAGTGTAGTGAAGTGTGTGTAGTGTGTGAAATGTATGAAGGGTGTGGTGTGTGATATGTGTGAAGTGTGTGAAGTGTGTGTATAGTGAGTGTAGTGTGTGAAGTGTGTGTAGTGCGTAATGTGTGGAGTGTGTGTAATGTGTGAAAAGTGTAAAGTGTGTGAAATGTGTAGTGTGTGAAATATTTGAAGTGTATGAAATGTGTGTAGTGTAGTGTGTGTAGTGTGTGAAAAGTGTAGTGTGTGAAATGTGTGAAGTGTGTGTAGTGTAGGAAGTGTATGAACTGTGTGTAGTGTGTGAAATGTATTTATAGTGTGTGTGAAGTGTGTTTATGTGTGCGTAGTTTGTGAAGTATGTGAAGTGTGTGTAGTATGTGAACTATGTCTAGTGTCTGTATAGTGTGTGTGAAGTGTAAGTGTGCGATGTGTGAAGTGTGTGAAATGTGTGTAGTATGTGTATAGTGTGTGAAGTGTGTGTAGTGTGTGAAGTGTGTGTAGTGTACAGTGTGTGAAAAGTCTGTAGACTGTGAAAAGTGTGAAATGTGAGTAGTGTGTGAAGTTTGTGAAATATGTGTAGTGTGTGAAGTGCGTGAAATGCGTGCAGTGTGTGAAGTGCGTGAAATGTGTGTAGTGTAAAATGTGTGTGGCATGAGTAGTGTTTGAAATGTATGAAATTTGTGTAGTGTTTGAAATGTATGAAATTTGTGTAGTGTGTGAAATATGCGTAGCTTGTGTATAGTGTGTCTGAAGTATGTGTATGTGTGCTGTGTGAAGGGTGTCTAGTGTGTGAAATGTGTTTAGTGAGTGAAATATGTATAGTGTGAGCATAGTGTGTGAAATATGTATAGTGTGTGAAGTGCATGTAATGTTTTGTGTGTAGTGCATGAAATGTGTGAAGTGTGTGCAGTGTAGTGTGTGAAATGTCTGTAGGGTGTGTATGGTGCGTGAAATATGTGAAGTGTGTGTAATGTATTAAATATGCGTAGTGTGTGTATGTGTGTGTAGTGTGTGTGCTGTGTGAAGTGTGTGTATGTGTATGATGTGTGTTAAGTGTGTAGTGTGAAGTATGTGTAGTGTGTGGAGTGTGTGTATAGTGTGTGGAGTGGGTAGTGTGTGAAGTGTGTAGTGTGTGTAGTGAATGAAGTGTGTGTAGTGGGTGAAGTGTGTGCAATGTGTAAAGTGTGTGTGCAGTGTGTAAAGTGTGTGTAGTGTGTGAAAAGTGTGAAGTGTGTGCAGTGTGTGAAGTTTGTGTAGTGTGTAGTGCAAGAAATGTGTGTAGTGTGTGAAATGTGTACTTTGTGTATAGTGTGTCTAAAGTGTGTGTATGTGCGTAGTGTGTGTATGTGGTAGTGTGTGTAGTGTGTGATGTGCGTATAGTGTGTGTCATGTGTGTAGTGCGTAATGAGTGAAATGTGTGTATTATGTGTATAGTGTGTGGGTAGTGTGTGAAATGTGTAAAGTGTGTGAAATGTATTAAATCATTATAGTGTGTGTACTGTGTGTAGTATGAGTATGTGAAGTGTTTGTAATTTGTTTAGTGTGTGTAGTGTTTGAACTGTGAAGCATGTTAAATGTTTGTAGCGTGTGAAATGTGTGGAATGTGCAGTGTGTGAAATATGTGAAGTGTGAGTAGTGGGAGAAGTCTGTGAAGTTTGTGTAGTGCGTGTGAAGTTTGTGTAGTATGTGAAGTGTGGATAGTGTGTGTGTGTATCGTGTGTGCAGTTTTGTAGTGTGTGTGGTGTTACTGCGTGTGAAGTATGTGTAGTGTGTGAAGTGTATGTATAGTGCGTGAAGTGTGTGTAGTGTAGGAAATGTGTGAAGTGCGCATTGTAGTTTGTGTATAGTGTGTCTATAGTGTGTGTATGTGTTTAGTGTGTAACGTGTGTGTAGTGTGTTTAGCGTGTGTGGTGTGTGTGAATTTTGTGTGGTGTGTGTGAGGTGTGGTGTGTGGTGTGTGTGTAGTGTGTAAAATGTGTAAATATGTGTAGTGCGGGTAGTGCATGAAGTGTGTGTAGTGCATGAAATGTGTAGTGTGTGAAGTGTGTAAAGTTTATTTAAAGTGTGTGTAGCATGTGAAGTGTGTGTACTGTGTTTGTATAGTGTGTGTGAAGTGTGTAAAGTGCGTAATGTGTGTATACTGTGCGTAATGTGTGTATACCGTGTGTAATGTGAGCATGTATAGTGTGTGTAGGAAGTGAAGTGTGTAGTGTGTGTGTATTGCGTGTGAAGTATGTGAAGTGCGTTAAGCATGAGGTGTGAAATTTGAGTATAACTCATAAAATTTTAAAAACTAAGATGAATTAGAGGAACTTGTTTTTAGAGCTCATAAGCTCTAAAAGCTTATTTCGACAAGCACCCGTGTCATGGGTAGGCCCAATCGATTCGGGATTGGACCAACCCCAGACAAACAAACCCAGAGAGAATAAAAATACTATATCATATTGATGTATATCTTGCAAACGTTGCATACACAAGATACAAAGATAAAACAAACAACTTTATTACCAGTGTACAATTCAATTGGATAGACCGCCATTATACAAAATCTCAAGCGTCAGATAGTATTGGCCGAGACCTTCGTAGCCTAATAACATCGTTGGTGCAGGTCCCCAATTCATACTCGAATAAAGAAAACAAAACTACGTACCTGAGAGTAAAATACACTGATATATTATGTATCATTCACGCATACATTACACATGAACGTTTCACAAAATTTAACAATCTATATCAAAGGTAAACAGGAAAATGTAATGTAGTATTGTAGCAGACATACTGAGTATGCTGACTTCTTCAGTCATAAGATTGCGCAAGACATTCGTCCACCATATCTACAAGGTTAGGATTTTCCAAAGCTGCGGCGACGCGTTCTTTGTCATTCAGCTGTTTATTCACTGCAAAACAAGTAATGTGGTATTCAGAAAAACACAATATTGAACAAGAAAATATCCAGCAACTAAACAAAAAGCAACTTTTAAAGACATCAAGAACAACATAAATCATTTTTCTGAGCACTACCATAGGCAGGAGCAGCCCATCATGCTACTTATATTTTTGTTTTCGTTTCTTATGCATACGCTTTTGTGCCAGGGATGGGGGTTTAGGTTGGAGCTCAGAGCAGTGGTAACTGCATCATTTATTTTAGAAGGAGAAGATGCCCTAGTTGCAGACACTTATGCAGAATTTAATAGAGATCAATAAACACAATAGCAGTGACATAAATATTCAGGACAATCTTGGCCTGGATAAACAAAAAAATTAAAGATCGTACAAGAAAATTGACACAGGAGTTGTGGTCACATAATAAAACATCCACCCACCACCACAAAAGAACATACTTGTAATGTGTGTGTGAGTGTGTGTGTGTATGTCTCCTACCAGCCAAACAAACCAAACTTTTTGCTATTTTCAACAATTCTTTAAATGTTGTCATTTTTGCTATTAAGTGAAGTGCAATAAAGTGGAAAACATGTCTTTAGAAATTTAATTTACATACTTTCTGCATACTATGTAATTAGGCCCTTCGCAATATATATATATATAAAGTTCACACATCTCACAAATTGGCAAGAATTGCACTCAGTTGACAAAATCCCAGCTACACTGAAAATTTTAAAGGTATTGGTCAAAATAGCAAAATCTTGAATGGTTGCAATCTTATGGCTATAGGACTATAAATAAATAAATTAATAAATATATTATGACATAAAGAAAGATATATAGATAGACAGAGAGGCGGGGGGAGGACACACACACACACGCACATGGAGAAAGAGAGAGAGAGAGAGAGAGAGAGAGAGAGACAGAGACAGACCTGCAGCTTCTGTGGCATGACTGCCAGGTGCTACTCTAATATCCACCTGAGAACAAACAGAAACTGACACTATAGTAACATGACGAGGGAAAAGACCTTCAGAAGTCATGAGAATCACGAAGAGGACATAAAAGAAATCAAGTTCTAAAAGCTTAAGAAAATATGCACATCTAATAAAAGCATCTTTTAGCACCCCCACCAAGATTATGTGGGCTACCTCTTAACTTTTAAAAATACCAATATAAAATTAGAAGCATGTAAGTTTCACAAGTGATTCCATATTTCTTTTTTTTCATTATTATTATTTTTATGCATACTTTGTACCGAGGTGGCAAAGAGCGCATGAGTTTGACCCGCAAGCATAAGCCGATCACAGTAGCCATGCTGCAGTGCTCTACCGTTGGAGTAAATGTGACCCTGAATGTGATTAATTCTAACAAGTCAAGAAACAAACTAGAAACCCAAAACCAAATGAAAGCAAACACATGGAAAGGATAATTTCTACCTTACATGGCTGTGCTCATCATCAACCTCAATTGCATCTTCTGTTATAACCTTGAGCTCTTCCAAGGAGTAAGGGTGCTCTGGGTCTTTTATGTCTCTAATATAATGTGTTCACATTAAGAATTACAAAACTTTACAACCTTGAGGTTGAGGTTCACAATTATACCATTCTGCTTCTAATCCAAGAAGTAAAATAACAAAGATGTGTGCTCTCTCATGATGGTGAAATCTTAATTTAGATGTTGTTTCCACTTATTCAAGAACAGTATAAAAAAATGAGGGTTTATCCAAAATTCGGCAATTTTCTCTCAGCAGGTACATTTTCTGCTTACCATCTTATCAACAGATGTGTAACCCTACATACATGAAATAGAATATACTAAACTAGGACTTGTATAAGGATCGATGTCACAGCCCATATGCATGGAGCAAAAAAAGGAAACAAAATGCCATCTAAGAAGACCTATAGATAAATTTGAGATCAGATATAACAGCATCGCCAAACTAAGAGCTTGGAAATTCTCTATATGACAGTAGTCTTTGGCAGTTCTGAGTATCTATTATAAAATGTCTAGCCTTTTCCATTTATCCTTGTCTGCTTCAAGATTATTAAGTCATACACTGGATGACACATTATTCTCTCTCATGATACTTAATAAGTAATCAATAAATATTCCTAGAGTTTTTTTACACATCCACTGCAAATGTAGAAAACCATCTTGACGAGGATAATTATACTATCATCTGGAAGAACAATGTGCTTAGAGAGCTACTATGAATTCTAATAGAGAAAACGATATGTGCAGTTCTTGCCAACACCCATATACGAATATGCAATGCAGAAAGCCCATATAGTTATGGTTTAGTTCAAAAAGTTCTTTAATCCAAAAAAATGGAAAGCATTTAAATTCAAGATAGAGCTAACTAGGCTATAAAGAAAAAGATCTAACCGACAACATATAAACTAATAAAAGGATATCAAATATTTCTTGTTGGTCAATTAGTTCAACAGCATATTCGTCTACATCAACTCGTGCACCTCGAGTTTGACGCTCCTTTTTCTCATATACAACAGGATTTGCATTTATTAATCCGGAGACCATATCGGCTACTCAACCTGAACCAAACAATATTAGCTGAAAAAATCAATAAAAACATTTAAAGGAACATGCAACACACTCTATGACCTCATATTTTCACCTATAACGCCTTTTAGCACAATATAAATCCCATAAACTCTGTCCACATCCTTTAATGTAAACTTAAATACCATCACAGCAAATACTTTATACTTATTCTTCAAAATTAAATAAGCTTAACTAAATTGTTTAGCCATAAAAAAGAAAAGAAAGAAAAACAGACACACACACAAATATAAGCAATGAGGTAAAAGGGGCTAGGTGATTGTTAGTAAACTCTTAAAACCAATTGTCAAAATCACTTAAAATCTAGTTCTGAAAAGCTGTTATCACTCAAGTTCTACCAGCTCTTGGCTGTAAAATCATTTTATTTCCAAACACTACCAAATTCTGATTTTTCTACAAATATCAATTCAAATCCCTTCTCTACCAGCACAATCATTTGCAAAGACCCCCTAAGTATTGTGAAAGTTTCAGAGCTAATGAGCTACAGATATTCACCTGAAGACACTCTACACCATAATGGCCCACCCTCAGATAAAGACACAAAATACAGTGAAGAGATTGTACAAACAGGGTCGAACTAGAACTTGGAGGAGACTCATCACGTTCATCTCTATAAGATGCCTAACTTCGAACTACCCTGTAGGAATAACTCAATCAATAGATAGGTAACAACTGAATTAGGGTTTCCTATTACCACAAACATTTCGATTCATAAATTCCGATTGGAAGACCACAATAACATATAATTGCAACACTGTTTCTTCCATATAGCACTTAAATTTACTTATACACTCATAAATAACGAAAAAAATCCGGAATGAGACAAACTAACCTGCGTGTTACCGTTTATCTGTTGAAATTTTAGAGGAAATCCACAAACTCAGAAACAACACAACCACCTCCGTCGATTATCGAACAAATTTGACGAAGTTATTAGACCTCGTAATAGAAGTGAACCGCCCTTCAAAGCCACACGTACCTTCAAGTTTTTTGGGCTAATAGAACAACAGTGATTTCTAGCCCAAGCCCCCAAGCCCTATCTGGGCCAACAAACAAGTGATTTGTAGCCCAGGCCTGGTTCGAGTGATGTTTCTTTTTTTTTAATGGCAACAACAGGAGGAAGTCAAAATTATTTGAAGCTCGACTTCAGTTTGGCTTGAATTGGTGACGTGGTATAATGTAAACTGTAGATTTTATAAACGGTCACAGATTAAGCGAAATGGACTGATGGGATGTTTGCGATTACTTTTGCTTTTGAAAAAGTAGTTAAAATTAGAGATTCTATAAAAATCACTTATGTAAAAAGTAGATAGTGTTTGCAAAAATGTGATTTTCAATAAAAGTAAAAGTTGGAGTGTTGCTATAGAATCACTTATGTCTTTTAAAAAATACTAGTATCATATTATTTACATAATTGTCATTGAGTAGAGAAAAGTATTAAATTTCTACTTTTAACTTTTACATTGAAAGCACTTCTTTCATGACTTTGCAAACACTACAAAATAGCTTTTCTCAAGTTATAAGTTGAAAATCACTTAGAAAAAGTAAATGCAAACCTCCCCTCTATACTAACCTTTTCTAAACTGCTCTATCAATTAAGGGGTTCGGATTCTCTATATTTCCATATCTAAATTACTTGTGAAGTTAGGAGGGAAAAATACACAAAAAATAAAACAAATAAAATATTAATTATATTGATTTTTTTTAGCAAAATTGATCTTTTAGTTTCTTAATGATTTTTCAAATTAATTGATCTTTTTGCTATTTTTCACAATTTCTCTCAATTTTGCTCATTTATCAATTCGAAAATATTTCTTACTTTTCAACCTCCCACTAATATTTAATTCATCAAATCTTATCATTGAGGTATACCAGTTATTTTCCAGCACGATGCGCGGCATATTATCTTACAAATATAAAGAATAATTTAAAATTATACCACTTCTGATAGTTTGCCGTGTAAGCTCGGAAGAAAGAGAGCTATGCCTTATTGGTTTGGTGGTGAAGTAGACTAGTTTGCAGATGGAACCATCGGATGGACGAGTTCAAGACCACTTGGGTGTCGCGGGTCGCCCTGGACCTTGGAAGCAGATAATATGCATATCCCAGCTCTGGCCTTTCTTTGAGTGATTACTTAACTTCGCCTTTTCTCAGATAGGAAAGTGGTATTCCACTCCTTGTTTTCTTTTGATCGCTGATGTATATGATGGGGAGATCTTTAAAGTTCAGTAGGGCGAGAAGCCTCGTCATGTGAATACGCAGGCGTGATCCTCCCTTCGTGCGCAAGCAGGAAACAGATCGGAATTTACATTGGGATCCGGGATATGCGCTTTTGCTTCGCTTCACTAATCTCATTCTGATAACAATTTTTGTACTATTATGACAATTGATAATGTGGACTTGTCAAAATTAAAAGTGTAAACACTATTATGGGTGCGTATATTTTAATTTTATTGAAGTTACAAAACCTGTAAAAAAAATTATCAATGAATATTTATAATCAATCTAATCACAAAATGTAACTCTTGAAAAAAATTGTTTTGATTTATAAATTGAATAAATCTATTTCCTCATATTTACACTTCTATGCGGTTTATCGTTGTAGAAACTACTCATATAATTAACAATGACTTGACATATATTCATTATACATAACAAAAAAGAGAAATACAATTTGTTATATCAATAAAAGGAGACATTAACAAATGATATAAATATTGTTGAATATATCTTATCATTTCTTATGGCATGAGAATCTAAGATTCGTATTCCCTAAAAAAAAAATCTAAATTTGTACTAAGCTTATGACATTATTAAACATTAAGTGGTAAGACAAAAATAAAAGAATAAGTAAAATATTCAGACAAAAAAAAACTACTTTAGAATAGTTTTGACATTCAAATTTTTTTATTTTTTATTTTTGAAGCATAAAGAAATTTAAGATACTACGATATTAAATACTATTTCCACCATTGGCAAATTTTAGTAACTATTTTAGGTTATATAATTATAACTCATTTTTTAGATTGGTGCATCGATTGTCATTATTAGTACCTCTTGTAATCAAAGAAAAAAAAAATATATGTAAGTTAATTAAGAATGAACGTCCATAATTTACATACTATAATTTTGAAACATGGTCTTATTATTCATGGTCATTAAACAGAACCAACATTTTCAAAATTGTTATATAGGATATTGTTACCTTAAACAATCAACTTGATATTTTTATATTTTAGAAATAATAATATATTCAAATATTTGTAATATACTATATGGATAGCATGAAGGGTTAATTACGTGAAAGTTCACGGCCTTTAGACCAATTATCAATTACAACATGACATTTTAAACGTCTTGTAGAAATACACCACCTTTTAATATTTTTCAATTTGATACACGCGGGCTAAATTAGGGCCCAGATTGTTAATTAAAATGAAGCCCGTACTAAGAATTTTGGGCTCCATATGGATTATACATTTTTTTAATCTGATAGGACAAAACGACGTCATTTCATAATAAAATTTAAAAATAGGAAAAAAGGCATATAACTGAAATTGAATTCACGATTTTAACACATAAAGGATAAAAAAATAATAATAATAAATTAATTCAAGAAGCATCCCACCGTATGCAATTGTCCCTCACTCCTTTGAGCCAATCACCACAAATAACTCTTCCAACCCACAAAAAAAGATCTTGAATATCTTCAAAACATATTGATGAAGCTCTTAAAGATGAATTCTGGATTCAAACAATGCAGGAAGAGCTTCATCAATTCACTCGTAATGATGTATGGGATTTGGTTCCTAGACCCGACGGTGTGAATGTAATTGGAACCAAATGAATTTTTCGAAATAAGGCTGATGAATCAGGAAAAGTTGTTCGTAATAAAGCTCGTCTTATGGCACAAGGATATACACAAGTTGAAGGCCTTGGTTATGATGAAAATTTTACTCCTGTTGCTCGGTTGGAATCAATTCATTTTTTAATAGTTGTCTCATGTTTTCTCAAAATAAAACCTTTTCAAATGGATGTCAAAAGTGCCTTTTTGAATGATTTTTTAAATGAGCAAGCATTTGTTGAACAACCAAAAGGTTTTGTTGATTCTTGTAAACCTGGTCATGTGTTCAAACTGAAAAGAGTCTCGTATGGTTTAAAGCAAGCTCCTAGAGCATGGTATGATCGGTTGACTGAATTCTTGATGACACTTGGTTTTGAACGTGGAAATGTTGACAAAACTCTTTTTATTCAAAGAAAGGTGTCACATATCACTATTGCTGAAGTATATGTAGATGATATTGTTTTTAGATCTACATATGATAAACAATTGCAGAATTTTGTTAAAAAATGTCATCTACATTTGAAATGAGTCTTGTTGGTGAGCTGAATTTCTTCCTTGGTCTTCACATCAAACAACTTGAACAAGGTACTTTTATAACTCAGTCCAACTATGATAAAAATATTGTTAAGAAGTTTGATTTAATGTCGGCTACGCACATGAAAACCCCTTTGAGTTCCAGTTTCAAATTCTGTAAGGACAGTGTTGGACAAGGTGTTGAACACACTTTGTACATGAGTATGAATGGCAGTCTTCTTTATCTTACAGCTAGCCGTCCTGATTTATGTTATAGTGTCTCTGTTTGTGCAATGTACTAATTTGATCTTAACGATCTCATTTAAAACTGTAAAAAACATCATTAAATATGTAAATGGGACCTCTGATTTAGGTCTTTAGTATTCTAAGGACACAAATACAAGCTTGGTAGGTTTTTGTGATGCAGATTGGGCTGGAGATGTAGATGATAGGAAAAGTACTTCAAGATGATGCTTTTATCTTGGAAATAATATGGTGTCTTGGCATTGTAAGAAACAAAACTGTGTGTCTTTGTCCACTGCAGAATCCGAATACATAGCTCTTGGTAGTTGTTGCACTCAATTACTGTGGATGCAACAAATGTTGGATGACAATGGGCTAGAGAGCAATATTCTCACTGTCTTTTGTGATAATTCTAGTGCTATTTACATTACGAAGAACCCAGTTTAGCAATCCAGAACTAAACACATAGACATTAGACATCATTTTATTAGGGATCTTGTTGAAAAAAGAATCGTCAAAATTGAACATATCCCTATAGAGAGACAGTTGACGGATATTTTCACAAAATGTTTGGACTTTGAGAGATTCTCTTAGCTTAAGAAATCTCTCAGTTTAGGAACTTTGTGAAAAGTGTTTCACAAAGTGCTCTTATACCTTGTACATTTTTGTTATGTGTTTCGTCTCTGTTTTCTGATTCTTATTTTCTTCTTAGCTTCATGTTTTCTCTTAATACTTCTTGTAAATAGAGATTTTCAAAAACAAAACTTAGTTAGTTTTTGAGTGATAAGGTAAGTCTCCAAATCCTGTAACCCATTTTTTTATTTCTATCTTATCATTATCTTGTTTGAATTTTCTTTTATGGTTCAGATTTTTGTTTGATAATGATTTTATTGATGAAATCAGACGATTTGGTAAGTTCCTTTTCTTTTTTTAACTTACTGGGCTCAAGTCGAGCATGATCTTAAATCACTCCTTCCTGCCCAAAAAGGAGGAGAAGCACATGGTAGTGGTGAAGTTGGTGTTAGGGGAAGTGATGAAGCTGCTGAAGGAAGTGGTGCTAAACAACGTGTTGATACAAATGAAGCTGGTCCTAGCCGAAGACAAAACTGATGGTGGATGACTAAAAGGTGTTTCATATTTTGGATTTTGTTTTGATGTTGGACATCATATTAATGTGTGTAAGTGGTACTATGATGTTAAGGGTAAGTGCATTATAATACTAAGGGGGAGTGTGACATTAAGGGGGAGTGAGTGGGGTTGTTTGTGATCCCTCACCACTCTCCCTGTATGTGTGATGTTTCCATTATATACTTGTTGCATCTAGGTAGAGTGTGTGGGTCTGTTTATGATCCACCACCACTCATTAGTTTGTTTGTGGCTATCTTAATAGTAATTGTTATTATTGTGTATGTGCTATCTATCCAACCTGACTATTTTTGTGTTCTTCAAAGTTTTCTTTTAAGTTTTGGCCAGCAAGGTGAAAAAGGGGGAGATTGTTAGAAACTGGTACTCACAAGGAGTTACAACACTAAGTGTTGTACAGTGTGATAACACACCTTGTGAATCACTTCTTTATTTAATCTCTTGTATTATTTTCACCTTGCTCTATTTTTATTTCTAGTTTTATATTGTTATACACACACACATATATATAATTGTTATATTGATCAGATAAGTATGGATAAGGTTTAGGAAAAGTAAAACCTTATCCAAACTTAACTAACAACCAACGATTAAAACTGATCTTCTTTCAAAAGAAGTTTCGGGTTTTCCTTTCTTCTCCTTGCCCCACAGATAACCATCAAGTAGATCAAGTATAAAAGGAGAAAACAAAGTCAAGTGATCTGTGAAGAAAATGATAGAGAAAAAGGAGAGATAGTGAAGTGTTACCATTCGAGAGTTATGAAGATTCCTACATACTTTCTCACTTATATCTTGTGAGGGATTGGGAGAATCTCTTCTTATGATATTCTCCCTTTTAGTGTGTTAGAATAGTTTAGAGAGAAAAATGATTGAAATATTATCTTGTTCATTCAATCCTTTGATTTTTGTTGTTCATTGTACAAAACAATAATTCCGCTGTGAGTATGATGAAAGATGCTCAGGCTTTTGGATGTCTAGCTTTTGATGGAAGTCTAAACTCTGGTTTACTCTGTTAAAATTTTGTACTGCAATTCTATCAATCTGGAATTATTTGTTGAAAGTGCTGCAACACTGATTGAATCTATACTTAATATAATAACAAAATCCGCCGAAATTAGTAACTTTGAAGTTTTCCCGCCCAAAATCTATTACCAATTTTGAAAATCATAATTTTTTGTATATAAAATTCAACCCCAATATGAAACACAATTATTGACAATAACTTACCATATATTAGCTTAAAATAAATAGGATAAAGCAATTTGGATTGATTTCGCCCGAGCCAAAGAAAACATATTTTCTTAAAATTAATTTTGTTTTTAAATTTATTGAATATTATTAATGAAAAATTATTTATGGAGACGATAACTGAATTTTTAACATTACAAATATATATATTCCCTGTCAACCACATATTGCAATTCCAGTCTCAATTATCAATATGACTCCTCTGGAAGGATGCTAGAGATTTCATACATTAAGAAAAATAAATATTCATACTAATATATATTTTAGTCTTTAATACTTTTCACTGCACTCTTTTTTCTTTAACATATAATTTTTCATATTTTATTATTTATTGATTGTAATATTTTATTATATTAAAATTATATAAAAATATAAAAAAATATTAATTTATTCATTTACACTTACAAATCGTGCATCGCACGGGAATACTACTAGTTAGGGGCTAAAATTCTTTCATTTATATTTTAGTATTTATAATTTTCCTGACTAATTATTGATAGTGATTACAAAAGCAATTTACAATGCTAATTGTTACTTGTTATATGCATGGGTAGTTCCTGTGTTACTTCTAGTTTAAATGTCGAAATCAAATAGAGATATAATATTAATAATGTGTTAATCAATCAGTGATATAGCAAAACCACGAGAATCACGACGACATCAAATAGTGATAAAGCATAACATGTAAATCACGACTATTATTACTACGTCTACTATCTTTATTCTATTTTTTGTCGGGATTTATTTATTGTTAATTAACCCTATCATTTTGATTATTAAAGTATTAAGATGCCTTGCAGGGCCTCCGACCCCTCAAATTTTCCGGAAAAACTACTATATACATAAATAATGTAATTATAACTAACGAATAACTTCCGCGTCCTAAAATTTTAAAAACTTTGATATATATATTTTAAATAATATTATTTCGCCCTCTTATTATCAAATCTTGACCTCGTCTTTGCTTTTCTTTACATAATGATAAAAGTTTGTAGGTGATGGTCACACGAATCTCATTTTGTGATAGGTCAACTTAAGTACTAAAATAAAAAAAAGGTAATTGGGGCTCCACTTTTCTTCTTGCCCTCTATAAATTATGTTCCTGTCTTCCCTAGTTGGCATCTGAGAATTCATTAACACACAGAACAATGGGAGGTGTAATTAGGGTTGCAGTTATAGTGATTGTGAGTGTGTTGATGGTTAAGGAGAAGTGTGTTAATGGCGCAGTTCCTTCAAAGACTCTAAGAGTGATAAACAAGGCTAACAAAAATGGGCCTTATCTGGGTTTGGTGATTCCCAACCTGTTTGAGCTCAATCCCCTCCTTCAACACCCTGCTTACAAACCTACCAATCTCACCATCGACGTATCAGGTACACACACTCACACACACACACATATATATATATACACACTTTTGAGGTGGAAATTAAGAGTTTACGTAACTGCAGGAAGGAGGTTTCGATTTGGAACAGTCGCTGGACAGAAAGTGATACTGGTTATGACCGGGCTAGCAATGGTATATGTTGCTTAATTTTATTTATATATAATATAATTTTTCGAGATATGCACACACAATTACACGACTCAAATTCCATGTAGCCAGTAGAGCTCTTAGTTTGAGAAATATTTACTAATCGAATAGGAGACGAGCTTGTTAATTTGTTGTTCGCGAATATGAACGAACACAAAATTTGTAAATATGAACTAATGCTTTGCAACAATTGGGCTTGTAATCCTAATCTATCAAGTGTACTCTTGGTCCTATTAACTCCCCCAAATGTATCACAGAAATATTAATTGTTATGTTGTGTATAATTATAGGTAAACGCAGGCATCACGACACAACTTCTGTTGAGCTTTTTTAATGTGAAAGGAGTGGTGCATTATGGGATCGCTGGAAACGCAAATCCATCTCTTCATATAGGAGATGTTGCTATTCCCCAATACTGGTCTCATTCAGCTCTCTGGAATTGGCAGGTACGTATCACCTTTTAAACAATAATAGCCGTCGGTAAAAATTCATTTTTAGTCCGATATATGTTAGAACTTGTTCAGAAAAAGTTCTGTATGTTCTGAAATTTTAATTTTAATTCAATATATTTCGAAAAATGTCCAATTAAAGAACACCAGATGCCAACAGACACTAATTGTGTCGGAATATGCGCACATGACCCAATAATTTGGGTATTTCAGGTGGGAAAGCTTACGTGACACGGTGACAATTCTGAATCCATGTATACATGCCAAATAATTAAATCAACACACCAATTAAAAAATAAAAAAAAACTAAATTCACATCAGCGTTAGACTTCCTGGAGAAAAATAACTCATCGTTTTGGGTTTATTTAGTTAATTGCATGTACACCTAAATTCAGAACTACCACATTAGCCATTTGACCGAAACCCCCCAACTTATTAGATCACATACAACACAATTACTGACCGTCAGCATTTAGTATCCTTAAATTGGACATTTTTAGAAACATATTGAATTAAGATTGAGATTTCAGAACATATAGGACTTTTTTCTAGACAATTTCTAACATACAAATTAAAAATAAAATTTTCTCGATTATCGTGTAAATTACTTGCAAGAGATGTTATGGAGACTTCTATGCTACCTCATGAGGTAGTGCAGTAATTCATTGTATATATGCCACATGTTACATGAAAAAAATTCAATGGTCATACTTTTCCTGATTTCAACTACTTTACCACATGTCTCATCTCCAACGAGGTTACTACACTATCTCATGGGGTAGCATAAAATTTTCCCTTTTCAGGAAGTATAATCATGAGAGATTTGATTGAATAATTATCTCATATATAAAAATTTCAGTACGAAAACGTGCAGAAAATTAAGGGTGCGTTTGCTTAAGATTGATGAATGATGAATTATCATTGATTGATAAAGTATATGAGTGTGCTTATTAAAATTACGTTACCTCAATGAATTGAAGGCAACACAAAACAAACACACCCTAAACGTGTGACTGAATATAGAAAAACTGTATTGATTATAATGTGACTTGTTCTCTTTGTATAAAAATGTGATTGGATCTGAACTCTTTAGAGGAATAGTATTTTGCAACGATGTAGTATCTTTTGATTTATTTTAATTTGTAGTTAAATATATATATATATATATATATATATATATATATATATTATATATATGTGAGTATAGTTGTGTGTGTAAATATTAAAAAGAAGCCAATATGGACCTCAATTTGATGCATGACTGAATTTGGAAATAATGTAGCGTGTAGGTTTTTTTTAAAATTGTTAGGGCATCTATATTTCAACAAAAAGCACAAAATATTGATAAGAAAATGTCCAAATCACATTTAATTTACAATTACAAGAAAGCTACCAATTATAGATAGAATCTATCAATCACTGTACAATAATGGAACTAAATCTTGTACTATCCATCGTGATCATATATTAATGTGTACATGGTGATGCGTTTAAAGTTAATATGCGAAAATCTTTTTCCTAAATTATGAAAACTATAATTCATTTATTTTTATAAGACTTTGACACATCAATCGATTGCAAAATTAACATATGCCACGATACGTAGATAATTGCAATAGTAAATAGTTATATCTATTGAGTGACAAATTAACAATCAATTATTAGAAAATGAACTTTATTCGTCCTCATTTCGGGAAGTCATTGGCTCGCCAAGTTTCGGAGACCCTCCAACTTTTTTTTTCCTTCTAGTACAATTCGTGGTCGGGATGGAGTTGGTGGCAACTGATTCTTAGTACAATTTCTAGTCGGAATAAGGTTAGTGGAAATTAATTTCTGACCACTGATCTAGTTTACAAAATGCTCCAACCTAACCCCTTATTGAAAGAATAAATGTTTGTTTTTCATAATTACAATTTGCTTCTATATTAATCAAGAGATTCTTCTTGCCAATTATGCCCTTCTCTGGACTTTGATGGCAGCCTGCTATGTGATTACCGATTACATTTCTATATTTTATACTAATATTTACCAATCACCATTTATACTTATTATTATTCAGCTATGTTTGCGGGAAAGTCCGATTTCGTGTTGTCCTAATATTTTACTACCTCCGTTTTTTAGATGCACTTGGGTATAATTGTAAAGACGAATGACTTCAATTGATATTTATTTAGGTAAAACTTATGTGCATCAAATTTTATTGTACACTTGATCAAATTTAAAACCCCTTTTCCATCTACCGTTACTTTTTTCTACCGTCTTTCTTTTCAACTCTATAAACTGCGAAATCCCTAAATCTTGCGCCTCTTTTAACTGAGATTGCCGATCAACGGCCTAGTCCTTCCGTAAACATCAGCAATTGGTAAGAACTTTTTTCTCCGGCGGGGCAAAGCCTCATTCACCTAACTTATTTGAATTAACTGTGGTGGATGACGTTTCCCCGACGTTTTCCTCTCTATTCTCGTCTTCCTCTACTTGTTTGATTTTTTCCTTTCGGCCGGGAAATTCACCAAGAAAACTTGGAATTTGTCGGCAGAATTGCCGCTAAGTTGGATTAGCTGCAAAATTATGTCCATTTCTAACTCTGTGAGGCTCGATTCCATCTCTGGCGCTTTTGGGATTTTTGGAGATTTTTATTCAACTTCTTTAATAAAGGGTATTGCTGAAATTTGGAGAAGAAATTTGTGGGATGCTAATAAACAACAGCAACCAACGTACTCTTGTTGCGGTACTGTTGCACGAGGAATAGGGGCACTTATGTGAAGGCTCCACCTGCTTCCACCGCTATCGAATCGGCGCCGATGTATTTTAATTAGAGTAGAAGAAGACTATAGTAAACCTTGAAAAATAGAATCCCAAAAACAGCCACTACGGATTGCCAGTAACCAACTCAGATCTACATGCATTTCAAACATTATGATTCCTCCTACTTATACAATTTTCTGCTCAATAATTTTCCACTCAAAATCATGAAATTGTGCAAATGAAAGGAATTTTGGCACGCGCAGAATCGCTTCTATCAAAAAAAACTATGGTCGACTGTTCTTTAGAGTGTTATTTGTTATGTTTTTCATTTACCTTTCCAATTTCTTCCAATAATATTTATACTATAAGCTGGAAAAATAAACGTATCGTAGTTTTTAATTTACTGAAAAACTATTTATTCACAAAAAAATTTATACTATAAACTATACTATTAGGCTAAATAAATGATACCGTATCCTGTCGAAATAGGCACTAGTTATAATATTATATTCTTAGGGTAGTAAACTATATTATTAAGTTGAACAATCTATATTATATTTGCTAAACTATATTGTAAAATGTCAAAATAAACTCTAGTTATAATCTACCTTTAATGCTAAAAGAGAGTTGCATAAAAGTAAGGAAAGACACGTGTCGCTCCTACAAATTTCGCCTAATTTTTATTTTTTAAAAATTATTAAAATTCTCTAAAAATGTCCACTACGTGTATTATAAAAAAACAACCCCTAAAAAGGGAGAGATATGTGTCTCATCCACCTTCTTTGGTGGGTTCTCATCCAATCAATTCTTTTTGTTTTCTTTTATTTATTTATTTATTTTTTTTTTGTGTATATTTTCCCTTCGAAATTTCAAGGCCTCATAAATCTTTCATCTCAACACGGTTTTTCATAAGAAATATATCAAATTATTCATCTTTTAACAATCTTTGATTTAACATCCATTATTCATATATTATAATTAAAATATTGATTTTTAAGGGCAAAATACCTTTTTAGGATGACAATGATATATTTTGATTTTTAAACATTTGTATATAAATTAAAATGAGATATAATTTCAAAATAATATTATTTTGAACGGATTAATTTTTTTTAAAGGATTAAAATTATTTACTTTAATTTTGCCTTTTTTAATATTAATAATTTTTTGATAATTAAATTTTTTGGCTTAAAAAAAGTTCATAAAAGAACATATTTGTTAGGTTTACACTTTATAATGGAAAAAAACTTAGATATATTTGCTAAAATGATTTGTTAATTGCATTAGTGTGCTTTTTTTTTTCTTTCTTTTTTTGGTGAAAAGAAAATTATGTTACCTACAAAAATAATAAGTCAATTATTTTTTATTTGAATATGACATGATACTATAGTTTACCACTCATATACTTAAGTAATTAATATGTTTGTGACTTCTTATACTAATATTATGTTATTTAATATATGTGGCTTTCAAACGATAATTATTCAAAATATTTGACATTGTTTTGCCCTTATATGCATATGTAATTATTACAATCTATGTAATGTACTGCTGAAATAATAGGAATAAGATGAATCAAATTTCAATTTATATTTAAATTTTACATACAATATTCGGCATGCATTCAAATAATTGAATTTACAAAATTTGTGAAAATATAATTGATAGCTTTAGTTTTTGTAAATTGAAATGTATTAAAAAGTAAAATATATAAAAAATTGAATAGTCAAAATTTATGAAAATCTAATTGGTAGTTTCAAATGGAGGGGGGTATTAACTGTAAAAATACACACATGTAAGAAAACGGATATGTAAGGAGGAAGAAAGATAATTATACAAAAGAATATCAACTCTCAATTTTATATTCGCTAATAATACATAAATTGATAATTTTATTATATATTATTATAATAATAAATACTCATTCTGTGCATCGCACAGATGGACATTTAGTATTACACTGTAAGGCATAGTAAATTATGCTAGATTGAACAAATTATACTATAAACTGTCGAAAAAATTCTTTTATGTACCGTTAAATTTGAAAAAGGAGGGAGCGTGAATTTTGACTTTTTCCTTTGTTCTGACTTAAGTGGGTAAATTTTAAAAAGGTGGACAGTGAGTCTTATTATTCATCTCATGAACATAAATATCACTCATTTATTTATTCATTCTTTCTTTTCTCATTGAAGGAGAGTGAAGCTTCAATTGCCTGCGCGTGAATTTCTTTTTGTTTTTTTCTATTGCCCACTGACGTTGGTCTGAGCCATCTTTGAATGCCCTAATTTTTAATTGGCAAAAACTCGTATGTGATCGTCACACGGTGTGACGGAAAAAAGTATAACTTTTTGTGGTATCACGTTTATTTGTAAAAGTATTACATTTTTTGAACAAAAAAAAGTATCACTTTTTGTAGGAAAAGTATCACATTTATCTGTAAAAGTATCAATGTAATAAAAGTATCATTTTTTCTTGCAAAAGTATCACTTTTTCCTGTAAAAGTATATTCCGTCACACGTGTGACCGTTCACACACAAGACTCACTCTTTTTAATTTCATAGCATATCTTTTATATCAATATGAATATGAATATTATTAACACATACACGCTATCAACAAAAAAATAAGGGTTTGCGTTTGTTTAAGATTCTTCGAAATATATTAAAGATGATTAAGTATATATATATATGTTTCTTATCATGTTATTTACTTCAGTCAATCATACTTCAACTTAAATAAGCACATAATTTTTTTAAATCTATTAGCCCATGTTTGTTTAGATTTGTGGGGATGTTGAGACACTTTTGGCAGTAATAAAATTGGGGAAGTGAAAAGGTGGTTTTGGATAGTTGTAAAAGTGATTATAGTATTGAATATCTTAATTAATTGTAAAAGTTGATATGATTTGTTTAAATGATGATTGATTTAATAATTAAAGTAGTATATACCAGTGAAATTAACATACATGCTTTTGTGTTTAGACCAACTTCTTGGGGTTTAGCCCAAGACCCAAACAAACATAGCTGGGTATTATTCAATCGTATATCAGACATATGAATATAGTATCTCGTGTATTTTTTAACCATACAAAATCAAACACAGGTGTGTATTAAATATGTGACGAAAAATATACGAGGAGCATTGTTCCTGATGTAGGATAAAACTAACCTGGTAATGTTGCAGAGATACGGGCATGGAGAAGAAAACGAGCTGGCGCTAGAAGGTAGTGGTGACTACACTAGAGAAATTGGATACATCAAATTCGGAAACTACTCCACACATTTAAGTGACAATCTGCTCAACAATGTGTGGTACCAACCAGAGGAAATATTCCCTGTGGATGGTGTACCTGAGCAAAGACAGCATGCTTTTTGGGTCCCTGTCGATGCTCACTACTTCAATCTCTCCAAAAAATTGGAGGTATCAATATTATACTCTAACCATATTCATTTACTAATACTTTTTAGCGCAATTACCAGGTATACGGTGCAGTCATGTTGAAAATCATGATTTATGCTTAAAAATATTATTTGTTCTGTGTAAAATTATTATAATACTTTTACCTTTAAGCATAAATATTATTACATTTTCACCATTATATATTTACTAAAATATATATTATCTTTAGACATCATACTAATACTTTTTTTTCATGATCTAAATTACAAGGATCTAACTTATTTCACTTCTTATTTATGGGATCAATTGTGAATGTTCGCGTGACCTTTTATCAACACAACTACCCAAGAAACTTGTTTTAGACTTTGTTTATAAAATACTACACTATTACAAGACAAAAAGATAACTGTCTATTCAGAAAAAAGAAGTAATATTATATCCGGAAGTATTACTTTTCCCAAAAAATAATACTTTATGACGGGTATTACTCTCTTCATTCCATATTGATTAACGTTTTAGAATGTTCTTTCCTTTCTTCAATTAGTTTTCGTTTTACATATTTTGCACCAATTCTATTAATTTTTTCCCTCGCTGAATCCTAAACTATCTCTATTTTTCAATCTATCAGAAATATTTTGATTTGGTCAAATCTTTAACTGATGTTATATCTGTCAAAATATATCATCCTTAATTATTCCCTTTTATCCTAAAACATCAATTAATATGGAATGGAGGGATTAATTTTTTTTATTTTTGGAAAAAAATTGAACCTTCTTATAAGTCACTACCGGTTTTATGATGCGATGATCTTACATGAGACTCTCTTTTATTAATATATTATAATAAAATACTAAAATTATAATTGAAAACATAAAAAAATATTCCTTATTTTCAGGTAAAAGTATAAATATTTATTTGTTTTCTCGTAAAAATATTAATTTTCACCAATTGCCCCATTATAAGACAATTATTACATAAAAAAGGTTTTTTGAGACGACAAAAAGGGAGTCTCAATAATGAGTATTTGTAATAATTTATGAGTATTTGTTACCACCATTATTATTAAAGAGAACATGTCGTCAATAAATAGTCGTCTCAATAACTCAGACGCAAATAATGTATTTGTGACCACAAAATGATTTCAAATGTGTTTTAAATATCTTTTGCAACAACTAGTTTTCTCTAAAAGTAGTCTGTAATGGTCTCAAATAATTTGTAGAGTTATTTGTGATAACAAGGGGTCACAAATAAATTATTAGTAATGACAACAATTGTAGTCTAAAATAAATGTTATATAAAAGACCTCTTTTGTTGTAGTTTGTTGTAGTGAGTCCAACACATCCTTTGGTGATATAAATATGTGCAGGGGATGAAACTAGAGAATTGCATAAATTCAACAGAGTGCCTCTCGCATGCGCCCAAAGTGTTGCGAGTACTGAGAGGAACAAGTGCTAGTATTTATGTAGACAATGCAGCTTACAGAAGCTTTCTCTATGACAAATTCGAAGTGAGCCCTGTGGAGATGGAGAGTGCTGCCGTGGCATTGATATGCCACCAGCAGAGGGTCCCGCACATCACCATTCGGGCGCTCTCCGACCTCGCTGGTGGTGGCTCTGCGGAGTCCAATGAGGCTGACATGTTCACTCCGCTGGCCGCCACCAATTCCGTTGCGGTGGTGGTGGAGTTCATCAAGATGTTGAGTGGTCGGTCTTGATTCCACACCAGTCTTTGGTGTTTTTCCTTTCAATAAGGAGAGTCATGTTGTAATAGTTAATAACCAAGACTTGAAATAAAAGTGATAAGAGTTGTTCTAAATGCAGGGGAATGGAAGAATACCTACGAAGTATCCAAGTTAAAGCTACGAAATAGGGACGAATTTCTTCTCCTTCACGCAGCAACGTATTTGCAAAATAGAGCCGGGGGTGCCCCAGCGTAAATCCTCCGACGCTCAAGTTAGTGCTCAGCTTAAAGAGTGAAACACAAGCAAACAAGCAATGTAATAATAAAGTTTAGAGTGTGTAACATTTTGAATTGAATGGATTACCTATTTATAATTACTCTCTGCTAGGGCAAAGAGCCAAAATATCATTTTAGCTGTCGAATATCATCGTGCCACTTGTCCCTCTGTACCACGAGGCGGTTTCAGAGGGTACAATACCTTTTTCAGGACAACTGACAATTGTCTATACTTTTACTCTCAGTTTTCTGTACTTCTTTTCGCAGGGTTGGGGAGCACATATCTTGGTCCCCAAGTCACAATGGTAATATTTCTGATGCAAGGCTCCACTTGCTTCCAGTGGTGTCAATCAGAGTATTTAGAGGAACATTCTCTACCCTACTGTTCAGTGCTGGCAGACCGACCGCCGAGATCGCAACTCTGTTAAAACCCTCTAGAGCTGACCTATGGCGTTGGTTTAGCTTATCATACTTCAACTCTGCAGGGGCTGACCAAGGTGTTGGTTGATCTATTATGCTCAACTCTGCAGGGATGACGACAACCCTGTTCTGCTCCCAAATGACTGGCGCTGGGTGCTTACTTATGGCTTTTAGTCAGGATCTCCACTTTGGGTTAAGATCAGTGCTGATGATCCTCGGTCACACCTTTGCTCGGCGAAATGGCTTATTTCTACTGTGCAGGGAATATGTACAAATTTCCCCTATCAACTCCTTCCCCCTACTCTTGACGGATTCTAGGACGTTCAAAGTAAAAGGCCGTCCCAGCACTGGGGACATGTGTTTTGATTTGGAGGCCTCTTTTCACTGGTGAAATTTTCCCGCCCAAAATTTTAAATTCAAATTGAGATTGCTTAATGCCGTCTACGTGTTATGACCCTTGGGCTTCTTGGATTAACATCCGCACACATGCCATGCTCCAGTAATTTGAGACTTTTCACTTTCACCCACCTATAAATACCCCCTTCATTTCACCTTTTTTCCTTTTACTTTCACTGTTCCCGGTGATCTCCAAGTTTTTCGACGAGTTTTTCGGCAGTCTTCAAGTACTTGCAATCTTCCTCCTTCACTTCCTTCCTCCAGGTACTTTCTTCTTCCTCCTGAATTTGAACTTGTTCTTTCTTTTTCCTTCTTTCTGCAACATGCTCTGGACCCTTCCTCCAGAGATTCCCAGAAAATTCAAACTTTACCAATGTCGAACTCCCAAACTTCATCAACGGCTAAGGAGTCTGCCCCAGATCGTGAATCGGTGCTGAGGACTGCCAAGCAGTCCTCAGGTTCCTCATCAAGCACCGCTAACAGTGAATCTACGCAGTGGTACACGGGGAATTCGGAGCCCCTACTACCAGCGCTCAAGCTCTGGTAGTTATTCCAATAGAGACAGACCTGCCACCGGCTCTGGACTGCCTCAGGGCATTCCCCTCCATGTTCGTAGGGTGATCGTGGCAGTCCCCCTCGCCGATAGACATAATTGGGACACCATAGCAGGGCCCTCTACCTTCTCAGGGGAGGATCTGGAATTTTTTAGGGCATGCGAAGCCCTACACTCTGACTATCTCTTTGACATCCTTGGTCCCGATGAGTGCCAAAACTTCCTAAACCATCCATCGCCTCTGTGGAGGGCCCATGTGGACGCTGGTCTTCGTTTTCTCCTTCACTCCTTTGTAGTAGGGGTATGCCAACACCTTAGGATTCCAATTTGCCAAATTGGCCTTTCCTCCGTGCGTCTCCTTGTCTTCTACATACTAATGAAAATGAACAAACCCAACTGCACCCCTGGCTATTTCCTTACCTCTCATGACTTCAAGAGGGGGAGCAATGGTTTCTTTTATTTCAGGTCTGGGCCCTCTGGCCTTGCTCATTTTTCCAAAAAACCCCCGACCTACAATAGGGATTGGAAGCCGAGATAGGCTATTATCGTCCCTCGTCTTGGGGGATGGCCCTTTCCCAGCAAGTGGCTAACCACCACTCCTCGCACCCGTCGCCCCTCCACCATCAGTATCCTCGAGGAAGATATATCATGATGGAGAAGCTAAACGCCCATGTGAGGGATCATGGTCTTTGGTCTATCGACTCGTTCCTGCGGGACACCTCAGTGCTAGCCCGTTATGATCTTCTGGGTAACGAGGACAAGCTAGTCATTTATCCTGGTAATGAGCCAGCCTTGCTCTGCACCGATGTTTTCATCTTTATTACTTGCTTACCTTATGCTTTGCTTTGTCACTTCTGCAGATATGGCACCTTTCTTCTCGCCAGCGATGATGAGGGGGCACCCCACAGGGTTCTCCTGCTAGAGCTGAGGTGGAGGCCAATGCTGCCGCTGTCGCCATTGCGAAGCCAGATCCCAGCCTTCCCACCACCACTTTGGGCCCCTCCTCTGGAAAGGCCACTCCCTCCAGTGTTGCCAAAGGGAAGGCCAAAGTATCCTCCTCCTCTACACCTGCAGTGACACAGTCAAAAGACAAAGGGAAAAGAGTTGCAACGACTGGGACCGAACCTCCTCCCTCTACCAAAAAACTCACGTTGGGCAAGTCCAGCAGCTCTAAGGGGAGCATAGAGCAACGCTAGAGCAAAAGCAAAGGTGAGGTGCATCGGGTCTCCAATGACTACTATAACCTAATTTTGCCTAAGGAGCTCCCCATGGTGGAGGAAAGCGCCACAATGAGTCAGGAGACCGATGATCGCAACGATGAGATCATGGATCAGCATCTTATTTAGGTTCTCAGCTCTGATCGCTCGGTCCTTTGTTTATGCAAATTTTGGCAAGACATTTACCAATCTTCTGTCTTTTTGGTTCATGACATATTACGACAGTCACTGAAGCCGCAGTTCGTTAGTTCTGAAGAATTGGCGAGCTAACCTCGAGAAGTCCTAATCAAAGCTGACCAAGCTTGCCGAGGACTTCTCTGCCCTGAAGCTGCAGAACGAGTCTCTGCAAACCTACAACTCTACCCTCACCGCTGAGGATGAGGGTGTAAAGCTTGACCTGTCTACCTCTGAGGTGCACAATCATGATCCCTTGGTCCATCACCGAGAGAGGAAAGTGGAGGCGCTAGAAACTGGTAGAGCTGAAGAGATAAACATGTGATGCCGCCAGCTGCTCTTTACTGAGCTGGGCCAAACCTTCCTGAGAGAGCTGCAAGAAGGCCTTACAGAAGATTATCATAACAACCCGGCTTACATCCAAGACATGGCCCCATTCCTCCAGCGTTCATCCGTGCAGGCTTTGACGCTGCTTCCAGCGAAGCGAAGGCCCAAGGCTTCACCGGCACGGTGCCCTATGATCTGACCAAGATCAACGCTACCCTGAAGGTTCCCAAGAGCTTCAAAGGTGACCCAACACTCCCTGCTACTAGCCCCTGGTGGGTACCTGTTATCCACAAGGCTACAGAGAGGTTGACCACTCCTCGGAAGTTGCCCCCGGAGCTGCCTACCAACACTGATCCTTTTTTTTACCTTTCACCTACGGCGGAGGGTGTTTCGAGCAGCCTTGCAGCGCTACCTGACCTTTCACTGATTCAAGACACAGGTGTTCGAGAGCTGGCCCATGACCCTATCAATGTTGAAGCTGAGTAGGTGGATTCTAGAACCGATAATTCATTCTGAATGCCTTAGTATATTTTCTTCTAACAGATCAGGGCTCATACTTTTTGTAACCCTCTTTTGTAGTTATCAATGAATTCCAACTTCTTGCCTTCCGATTTGTCCGATTACTTATTTTTATTATCTATATGTATTCCCCTTCTCTTCCCTAAGTTCTCTTCTGGGCATCTGAAGGGAATGTATCCCAAAGATGTTGTGCGGTGAAACGCGCATCGTTCTCCCCTCTGAGTTCTCTTCAGTGCATCTGAAGGGAATTCGTCCCAGAGTTGATGTGCGCTAAAACACGCAGCGTTCTCCCTCCTGAGTTTCCTTCAGGGCATCTGAAGGGAATTTTATCCTGAGCTAATTTTCGGGGTGAGGTTTTCTCAAACCCTTAGGTTGTGTTATTTTTAGAGCTAGGGCTGGGTCAAACCCAAACCCCGAAGGCTCAGCTCTGGGGCCAAGGGTGAGGCTCTTTCTCAAACCCTTGGCTTGCATCCTTTTTTAGCTAGGCCTAGGTCAACCCCAAGCCCTAAAGGCTCAGTTCTGGGGCCAAGGGTGAGGCTCTTTCTTAAACCCTTGGCTTGTGTCATTTTTTAGCTAGAGTTGGGTCAACCCCAAGCCCTGAAGGCTCGGCTCTGGGGCCAAGGGTGAGGCTATTTCTCAAACCCTTGACTTGCGTCATTTTTTAGCCAGGGCTGGGTCAATGGGGCCAAGGGTGAGGCGTTTGAGATGGCTTGCGTCATTTTTTAGCCAGGGTTAGGTCAACCCCAAGCCCTGAAGGCTCAGCTCTGGGGCCAAGGGTGAGGCTCTTTCTCAAACCCTTGGCTTGCTTCATTTGTTCCTTAACTACTTCCTGAGGAGCGCTCATGAGCCAATGCCCCTCAGGATGCATTTTCTATTTAGATGACACATTTTCGATTCTTCACCAATATAGAGGCCCTTAAAGCTTGGACCCTCATTTTTCATTGAATTATAAAAAATAAAAAATAAAAAAAAACCTTACAATCTGGATTCCTTATCCTTAATTGAAAGCATGTAAACATCCCGACTTCCCTGCTGTACATAGTATATTTTCAAGTTACTCACGTTCCAGGGCCTCAGCACCGACCTTCCTTTTTCATTCTGCAGCTTATACGCCCCACCTCCTAATATCTTCGTAACAATAAAGGGCCCCTCCAAGTTGAGCTCCCAGTTCCATGTTGCCCTGAGAGCATCAATTATCCTCAGCACTAGGTCCTCTACCTCAAACCTTCTGGGTTATACCCTCCTGTTGTATGTGGCACACACCTGCCCCTTGTATCTATCAGCTCTGACTCCTGTTGTATGTGGCACGCACATGCCCCTTGTATCTGTCAGCTCTGACTCTGGCCCTCTCTCTCAACTCCTCCAACATATCCAGGTTCTCCTTCATCGGGGCCTCATTCTGGACCTCGTCATAGTTCTATATGTGGTGCGTCTCCATCCCCACCTCTGGTAGGATCACCATTGAAGCTTCGTACACCAAGTAGGAGTTTTCCTTAAGGCAGTATTGGTGCCCGTTTGATAAGACCATAAGACATAATCCAGCTCCGTAGTCCACTTCATGCCAGCCCTCTCTGGATGAGCTCTAATCCCTTCAAGCAATGTGCGGTTCATGACTTCCATTTGCCCATTCGCTTGGGGGTGGTGCTGAACCTACGTGAACCGCTGCTTAATTTTCATCTTCTTACACCAGCTCTGTACCTTCGATCCACAAAACCGGGTCCCATTATCCGATACTAAAATTCTAGGGATACCATACCTGCAGCATATATTTTTCCACAAGAATTTAAGAACGTTTTCATCCTCAATTTTGGCCACCGCCTTGGCCTCTACCCACTTGGTGAAGTAGTCCACCGCAACTATCAAGAATATTTTCTTCCCTGGAGCAGTTGCAAATTTTCCAACTATGTCTATCCCCCATTTGTAGAAAGGGCAAGGGGAATGCATAACTCCCAACTCCTCTACCAGGGTATGGATGAGGGGTCCATGTCTTTGGCACCTATCACATTTCGTATGAGCTCCTCTACATCGTGGACCATGGTGGGCCAATAGTATCCAGTCTTGATCACCCTCCTGATAATGTCCCGAGTCCCTGTATGGCTGCCACCGCAATCCTCATGAAGTTCTTGGAGAATGTAATCCCCTTCCTCCTTGTACAGACACCTGGCATGTGGTTGGGCAAACAGTCTTTTGTACAACTGGTCGCCTATACGATAATATTATGCGTACATTGAGCTCCACGAACCTCCTATTTAATTATTTCCCATCTGGAGATAGTGCACAATGGGAGCTCTCCAGTCATCCTGCTTCTCCACAGCGGCTACATCCATCTCTAACATCCTTCTTTCCAGTGTAACCAGGGTGATCTTTCCCCTTGCACCCTCGCTCATTGCCCCTGCCATCTTGGCTAAGGCATCTGCCTTGGTGTTTTCCTCTCTAGGGATTTGTTCAATGTTCAACTCTACGAACTTCTCCTTCATCCCCTGTATCAGCTCTGCATATCTAATCATCCTTTCACATCGTCTCTCGTAAGTCCCTAGGACCTGTTGAGCAACCAACTGCGAGTCCGAGTAAACCACTACTCTCTGTGCTCCCAACTCTACAGCTATCTTCAGACCCTGGATTAGGGCCTCATATTCGCCCTCATTGTTGGAGGTCCGAAATTCAATCCTTACAGCAAACTGGAGCTCCTCACCGCTGAGGCAGGTCACCACTACTTCTGTGCCACAGCCTGTCAGGAAAACTGATCCATCCACAAATATCCGCCATAACTCCAATTGTGCCACGAGTTGTTTCTTGTATGAAGTTAGCCAGAGCCTGGGCCTTGATAGCCACCGTGGGCTCGAATTCCACATCGTACTCTCCTAACTCTATCGCCCACTTCACCATCCTCCCCGACAGGTCTGGGCGACTGAGTGTTTATCGGAGCTGGGTATTTGTCCTCACAATCACCTTGTGGTACAAAAAATACGGTCTCAATCTCCTTGCTGCTATCATGACAGCCAGAGCTAATTTCTCTATCTCAGAATACCTCAACTCCCCCTAAGCAGCACTGAGCTCAGGGCAGTTTCACCCACCGAGAAATACAAATACAAAACCTCCCCATGTACTGGCTTGGTCAGCAGGGGCAGGGTGGTGAGATGGTCCTTCAACTTCTGAAGGGCCTTCTCGCACTCCTCCGTCCACTCAAACTTTGACCCCTTCCATAAGAGTTTGAAGAAAGGGAGACCTTGCTCTGCCGAATTCAAAATAAATCGACTCAGAGCTGCAATACGCCCGTTCAATCTTTGAATCTCCTTGATATTCCTCAGGGACTGCATCTCTTGGACAACCCTAACCTTGGAGGGGTTCATTTCAATTCCTTGTCTGGTCACTATATACCCCAAGAACTTCCCCGTCTGCAACAAAAAAAGAGCATTTGGCTGGGTTCAGCCTCATGCCGTAGCGTCGGATGATCCCGAAGACCTCCTCCAGGTCTGAAGGGTGGTTCACCGCTGAAACACTCTTAGGCCTCCATGTTACGGTCTATTTGTTCTTTAAACACTGCATCGACCATCCTTTGATAAGTTTCTCCAGCATTGTTCAATCCAAAGGGCATCTCACATACCCGTATGTCCCGTAGGACACAACGAAACAAACTTTGGGGATATCCTCTAAACAAAAATGAATCTGATGTTAGCCCTGGTACTTATCCATCATTGATAGTAGTCCAGAGGTGGAGTCAACCAGTTAGTCTATCCGAGGCAGGGGATAGTGATCCTTGGGACACGCTTTATTGAGATCTCAGAAGTCCATGCACATCCTCCCTGCCCCTGGCCCCTTAGACACCATCACACCGTTGGAGAGTCACTCCGAGAAATGCACCTCTACTAGATGTCCCGCCTCCAACAGCTTCGCCACTTCCTCCTTTATTGCTTTGTCCTTCTCTTGACCAAATTGTCACAACTTCTGTTTGACTGGTCTGGCCTGTGGATCCACATTCAGTCTGTGGAGCGTTATACCAGGATTGATCTCGACCATATCCTTAGGTTCAAAGGCAAACATGTTAGCATTCCTCCTAAGACACTGCACCACTCCTTAGGAGACCTCATGACTTATTTGAGCCCTAATTCGAGTGGTGAGGCCCACCTTGTTAGGGTATAGCTCAACTTGTAATAGATTCTGCCTAGGCCTAATTCTCAGCTTCGGTTTAGGCTCGTCCAACTCCGCCATCTTCATCCTTTTCTCGGGGGCTCTGCCCTGCTGGTCTGGAACCCCCTGCACCATATGGCTAGCCTTCATGACAGCATCAACATAGCACCTCCTTGCAGTGAGTTGATCACTACTGATCTCCCCCACTTTGGTTCCTGCCGGGAACTTCAATTTCATGTGGCTCAGAGAGATAATCGCTCCAAAGAAGTTCAACATAGGCATATCAAAGATTATATTGTAAGAATTTGGTGCCTCCACCACCAAGAAGTTTAACATCTGCACCTTCTGCAGCGGATTCTTACCCAGCTCCACATGCAGGGTCACTTGCCCTAATGGTTGCACTGATCCTCTAGTAAACCCATACAAGGCTGTGTCCACAGGGGTTAATTTTACATTTAGGTTCATCTTTCGAAAGCAATCTTGAAAAATAATGTTGGCAGAGCTCCAAATATTTACAATGATCCGGGCCACCGTGGGCCCTCCAATATCTGTCGTGATCACCATCACATCATTGTGAGGATTATGGGCCAACTCTGAATCTACAGGGCCGGACTCAATACAGGGGAACTCCCTTCCCAACGCAGTCACCTCTGACACCTTCCCTCTAGGTATCAGTAGTACGTCTTTGACCTAGGAGTGGGGCCCGTATATGCCGATGTAGGGTACTTGAACTCCGGGATATGCCGTTTTTCTTTGGCATGAGAGTCATTCTGCAAACAAAGGGACATGTAATTTGAAATAAAACATTCACATAATAGGTACTGATAATCCAAAAACCAACATTTTATGTCATATAATTTCACACCACTAATATAGTGTCAACACAATTTTGGTTACTCCAAATGAACAAAACACGCAGGTGACACAAGAGCATTATGTCAATATAAGACGACTAGATAATTTACAACCGGACACGATTAACTTTCGGATGAACATTTTCCTAACAAAAAACTAATATTTTTCGCATTGAAAATAGAGAAAAAAAAAAAACACAATTATATGATTACACAAGTTTGTTCTTTCCCTTTTATAATTTGAACATGAGGACAACCACTAGGAGGCAAACCAACCACCAATGAACTAAAATGCACTCGATAAACAGAACTCGGAAGTGTACACAAAATTATATAACACTTCATCCAAGAAACTCACCTGGACAATTCGCTCCCACTGCTCGTCAGTGCACTCAATTAGGCCGGATGTGTCATTGAACCCAACACCCGTAAGTCCTAAAACACTAAAAATGATTACGTAATGCCTCTTCCATCCCATTATTTTTGAATTTATATGGGCCTGTGGTAGCGTCGTTTCTTACTACCAAATTAAATGTGTATGAAGAATACACTTAAACCTTACTAACTATCATACTGAGTAGAATGGTAAATAAGGGTCGATCCCACAGGGAACGGCCGAACAGTTTTGATTCTGATGTCGAGCAGTTTATGATTAAGTACGCAAGAAATAAATATTTAAGAAAGCAATAACGATGGGGGGGGATTGATAAGGAACTAACAATCTACTAGTGACAATTAAAAGCAACTAAACACAATTAAAAGAAACAAGTACTCAAAAACAATAGAAGAGATCTTTTTCGGTTTTAGTTTTCAAATAGTAAAACAAGTCACCCTTGATCATGCTTCCCCTTGGTCTTAGACAATTGATGCAACTATTGTTAATGCCCGATTAAATTATGATTCAAGCCCTTATCTCAAGACTATTAACAAGCTCTAATAGCCTTGTTGTCCCTTAATCTTAGTTAATCAAAATAAGCTCTTCGACTAACCCTATTCAGTTTAACCGAATCCTCGAACAAGCTCTCTTAGATTCAATCACCAAAAGCATTAAACACTAGGACAACGAGATAAATTCAACATAAAACTCGAAAGCTCGGTTTTAGTGGTTGAACTTTGTGTTATCCCCAATAAATAACTATTGTTTGCTACACGGGAATTGGAAATCCTACAATTACGGATGGTAATCTCCTATTCTAGCAACACATTCACAAATCCCTTAAAGGGTGATCAAACCAATAATCAATTCATAAATGTGAGTCAATAAGAGCAAATAACACAAAACACTTAAATACACAATAATCTCGGTAACATTAACCGTAATAATCACATCAATGTCTCGACTCAAGGTTCCACAATGATCAATGATGAACTAAGGGTGCTAGCCACCCATATTAACTAATACAATCAGAAAATAAATGGAAAAATAAAGAAACATGATACTGATATGGATGAATCCAAAGATGTCAATTGGAGAAGATGATCCTTCAATCTCTAGTCCAATCTCCTTCCTTGGTGGCTGAATAGTGCTCTCCAAGTATAAAAAAGGTATCTAAAGTTATCCAACAGTTAGGTTAAATTCGAATGGGATGATATATATATATATATATAAGGAGAGAAAGTGCTAGTAAAAAATAGGCAAAAACGTATTCAGGATTTCAAAACAGGGTAGTGAATCTGTCTCGGCCGAGACGTGAAAAAGGGTTTTCAAGAATTTTGGGTCGAAGGCTGATCTCGGCCGAGATTGGGTTGCATCTCGGCCGAGACGTGAAAAGAGGGAATTAGGGCTTTTTAGGATTTGGCTCATCTCGGCCGATATTGGATTGCATCTCGGCCGCGATCTTCATCTTTAAGATTCTTCAAGAAATCCCCTGGAGACTCGTCTCGGCCGAGATTGGATTGTATCTCGGCCGAGATCTTCAATCTTGCAATTCTTCATGAAATCCCCTGGAGACTCATCTCGGCCGAGATTTGCATCCTGTCTCGGCCGAGATCTTCAGTTGGCCCTTCCTTTTGTTGCCTCGATCGATCCCTCAACTCCGCGGTTGTTTGATGTTCGTTTTCGACCCTTTTTTCACCTGTCTTGATACAAAAATAGCACAAACGCATTATTTTGCCCATTAGAATATAAAAGCACTAAATACACATAATTATGCACATTATTGACACTAAAATGACACTAAAAGTGCCCTAAAGTGCGTGCATGGAACACGTGTACCAGCTTGCCCCTTTAGATCGGTCCCCGAAAATACCTTCCTCATCGCGGCCTCTAACTTTCCCAAATATCCAACTCGATCGGAATCCATTATCTATCTTCCACCCGTCGGCTATTAAGTCCTTTATGGCATTCACAAGCACCTCCTCTTCTCGAGGTCTCCACACTCTTCGGCTCTTTTCTGATTTCTGTCCATTTCCACCTGCGACCCTGCTTACTCTACTTTCCATAACCAAAACTGCCGAACAAAGCAAGAAAGAGAAAGGAAAGGAGAATTGAAATGAAATTAGAACCCTGTAGAACAGATGCACTAAACCCATTAATTGAATAATAAATTCATTTACCTCATCAAACATGTCAAAATACATACAAAAGGCCAAGCACCTCATTCATATCTAGTTAACTACAAGCATCAAATTACAAATCCAACACCATCAATTACCACATAAAAAATGTAAAAAAAATAAAAATAAAAAAATCTTTATCAATAGCTCTTAAAGAAGAGTTCACAATACAAAAATATGTGTTTATCACGCACTTAATATTAAAAACTGGGAAGGAAAAAGAAATAACAATATTACATTACTACTTTTGAAAGTTACATAAAAGGAGAAATAGTTATCGTCTAAAGCACCAGTCAGACCAGATTGACTGTGCAAGATTGTCGGGCCATGCATTAGACGCTGGTGAAGAGTCAGTGTCATCTACATTGTCCTCTATTTCTTTGTGGGGATCAGAAGACTGATTATCTAAAAGGGCTTCTAGTGGATCATTAGGCATCTCACTATGGATAAAGTTATTAAGGAGGAAAGAAGCCATTATCAATCTCGTTTGGACCTTGATGGGGTAGTAAGTACAACTTCGGAATATTTCCCAACGCATTTGCATGACACCGAAAACACGTTCTATCATGTTCCTGGCCCTAGTATGACACATATTAAAGTGCTCTTGGAAATTTTGAGGTTGAACTGATGACCAACCCTAGTCATCCAAGTGATACCGGAATCCCCGGTAAGGAGTCAAAAAACCCTCACTGCTTGTGTACCCGTTATCACACAGACAATACTGACCTGTCATGTCAGAAACAAAGGTCACACTAGCGCAATTAAAAGGTTATGGATTAAAGTAATCTAAGAACCACTTGAAAGGTGCATAATGTACCCTTTGGGACTCGCAACTCGTGCGGCCTATGGATGGCGTTTCTTAGTATTCTAACATCTACAGCAGATCCCTCCCAGCCCGGAAGGACGTAAGTAAACCTTATTTCCGAATCACATGCTGCTAGTACATTTGTGCATATTTCCTCCTTTCTTGTCGTATACCGAACTTTAACGGGGATGAAAGTACCATCTAGTGCGCCTAGGCAACCTGGATGTCAAATTCATGATTCTAAAATGTTGTGCAAAAAACTAAGACAATTTGATTACAATATAATCGACTTGTGTGAATGTGATTATAATCTAATAGTTCCTAATGTTCATAATAATGAAAACTTTCTAAAGATTACCTTGAACCACTTCCACCTTGGATTTGTGCAATCGTCAGGAACCGACTTAGGGGTGACTAGAAGCAAGGGATACAATTTCATTATGGCTTTTAAGACAAGGCGAATGTAATATGATATTGTTTGCCCAGACCTAATAAAGTCAAATTTGACGACGCAATTTTTTTTATGATGACTGAGAGTGTTTAAAAACATTGACACCTGTTCCTCTATGCTAACGTATTTATTATCAGTCAAACCCCTTAATTCTCGTAGCAAAAAACAAAGTCTAGCGAAGGTATTCAAGTCAATCCTATAATTTTCAATACAACTTGAATCCCTTAGCTTCACAATCCTAGTTAGGTGGCTCACCTGATCGGGTAGTTTTTCTATCATACTGTATCGTTACATATTTCGAACGTTTCCTCTTCCTATTCAATTTCTTCTCAATTATGGCAAGTAATATTAGCAAAGTGAGGATTAAGTCCATTAGGATGTCCTGGACCAAAAAGAAGACAACAAGTTTCTTTCGAACCAACCGCGACATCACTTTGGCAAGAATACAAGAATTAAAGAGATCTGCATTTTTAAACCACAATTAGACCTAAACCGTGAATTGATAGCTGAAAACGAGCCGAACATGCAAAGGAATTATGTCATTTCACAAAGTTCATATATAAACACAAAATTTTAATGGTTTTTGAATTCTGGCAATGCACCGGCGCGTTCTAATTAAACAGAGAAATAGATGATAACCAATAAACTCATGCAAATGGTCGAACACAACCATGAATTGATTCATAAGTTGAACTACAGAGATTTTTTTATCAATATCAAAGCTTTGATGAAACACATGAAGGCCGTTCAGAATACCTCCTTAAACACCATAAATTAAAATTGAAAACCGCTTAAGAACGTAATCAATCCATACTTAATACTAAAGGAGAAGCGCAGTCATTCCTGCGCTGACACGTGTCTCGTTGACTTGTCGCTCTCTCCTTGGTCTCTAATAAATTCCTACTTCTCTTCCTCACATTCTTGGAGATTTTTAATATAATCTTGCCGCCTGTTCTCTAACTTCTCTCTTATAATTTTCAGTTTCCTCTTTCAATTGCACACACAAAATTTGGAGAACACAGAGAAATCCTTCTCTCTCGGTTCCTCCAATAGAGATATTGGAAAAATCCACGGATAGTACAATGATGGATAAACGGTTATCACAGAGATATCCTCATCCACCAAACTCAAAATCTTTTCTGCCCATCACAGTTCGTAGATTCGTGAAGCCCTATTCTACCGTTCCAAAATTGTTGAAAGGGAGATTAAGCATGGCAACCAAAGAATATGTTAAACAAATTGCAAATCGTCAGAGAACCCAAATATGAATTCCGTGGTTTTTTTAATCTAATTTTGCATATGGTTTTTAGACATGTCAAATGTCATGAATTTTATGACTTTTTCCTTTTTTTCTCAAGATTTTTCCTAATAATTGTGTTCTTAATTCATTCTTTATCATAATTTTTTTTCTTCAGAATCCTGATTCCTATGTTTATTTACTAATTCTATTCTTGATTATTGCAATAATACAACTGAAAAATATGGAAGAAGAGTTCTATTCGATGTCGGATTGGTTCCGGGATGCTGCTATAGATGATGAGTCAATGAAACATTGGCTCCCAATTTCGCTTGATGAACTAAGAGATAAAATGCCCCTTAATGGTAGTGTATAGATAATGAAGATGATCTGCCATTTACTGTGGAGGGGATAAACAAATCCAATTTGATCAAGTGATGTCGAAATTTAGTATGTTGCTTTTCTTTTGTCTATTTCTTATTACTAGCACTACGCACGTGCGTTGCACGTGGTTATAATTTTTTACTATTATTTAATAAAAAAATTAATTTGAACATAAAATAATTGTACATTGTGATCACTATAATATATATACATAACTTCGTAGATTATTCAATGTAATAAAAATCAATCCATTGAATAAACATAATTTTGAATCAACTAAAAACTAAAAGAATCACAAAAGAGAAAAAGAAAAGTTAAATAACCTTAGTCTTAATAAATAAGTTATAATAATTAACGTTAAAAGATTCGTAAAAAGCGACATACCATGATATATTGTAGAAATATTTAGTCTTACAAGATTTTCTATTATACATGTAAAGTTTGATTTATTCAAACTATTGTTTACTTCTTATTATACACAGATTCGATCATCATTAATATATCTTGAATAAAGTTATACGATGAATGAAAAAACTATATACGGAATAATGAGGCATATAACATTTTGAAGAAAAACACATTTTTAATTGTCTCATTATATCATCAACTGGCATCCATAAGTCAATTATTTGTTTATATACTCACAAAATATTAGGCCCAACATATTTTTCTATAATTCTCTAATAAATAATTTCGATTTCAATATACATTTGCACATGAAATTCTTTACGTATTTTAATGTGAGGAAAAACTTCCAGCAACTTAGTATCAAGGTCAAACATCCAACTTTTGTTATGAAAGTTATTTTCTAATTTTATTATTATTATTAAGTATAACCCTCTTTAATATAATTTACATATCGATTTAAGATTGTTTATTTCAATTTTCCTTAATTATATTCTCAATGCAACGTCGAAATTTAAAGATTATGTGATTTAAAATAAAAATTCTACTATAGTATAATTACAAAATAAATAATATTTTTTATGGAAGGTTGACTATATACATAGTGTCTCACAATCTTCAATCAAGACACATGCTACAATCTATATAAAATATAATATTTTTTTTAACTAATTTGTAATGTCTTTAATTCCTTATTTAGTTATAGTGAAATACTCCTAATTTTTTCAAACATTGCACATTCATTTAAAAATCTTATATATACATGTTTAAACCACGCATTCCGATTTTACTTTTTATTTAGGGTATACCGTACTCTATTCGACGTAATTATTTTTCTAATCTATTGTCAAGTTAATATTAACATTCACATTTCACTTTCTTTATTTTTCAGCATGTTTTAGTTTAATTATGTGATACCATTCACATAGTACAATTGAATCATTTACCGTATAACTTAGTTCATTATTTTTTTTATCGTTCTTTTTTATTCTTTATTGTACCCTATAATTTATATAGCATAGTAAATTCATTTATCAAGTTATTACATATGCTTAAAAATCTATGTATAATATTTTTATTGATTTAATAATTTGTTTAATGTTAGATCTTAAATATTTAAAAGAATTGCAACTATTCATGTCCACTAATTTTTACGTTTGCCATTTTATTGTTTTTCTTATTAGTACGATAAAATTTCACACTTCGGTCTAAACTCCAATTATTATAAACCTTGTGAATTTTTATGTCGCTCTCCAAGTTTCTAACATAACAATTTTTTCTTTGGTACTAAAATTACATCATGGTATGTGGTTAAAAATGATGTTCAACTTATAGACTTATTTGAATAAAATCGATCCATTGTATAGACCAACAGTATTTAAATTTACACAATATCACTACTAATGCATTTATAGTTTTTATATCTTCATATAAATCTTTAACTGATTTCATATATAAGCTACTTTTACCGCTTTCCTCCATCTTTTTCATCTTTTATATATATATATATATATATATGACTTTATCGTATACTTTTTTAATTCGTAAATCAATTATTATTTTCCCTTGTTGTAATGTTTATAAATGTTACTTATGAAGTATATCGATTTCATTCTTCTAAAATCATTGAAAATAAATATAATATATAATCTCATTTCCTACAACCATAATAATTGGATTTATATTTACTTAGTAACGTTCATACAAAGAAATTTAGCGTGTAAACATATATATTGCTAGTTTAATCTAAATTTAAACAGTAAGGCTAAATGTATGCCTAGTTTAATTCAAATTTTGAAATACTACATTGTAATAATTAACTTGTATGTACATCTACCTATAATATAGATATTTAATTTTTTGTTTTTGTATTCTTTTCTCATAGTGTAATATGTTGACTCTATCATATTAGTTTATTCTTTGATTATTTTATTATATTACCTAGACTCGTCTATTATAAAAAAAAAATTATAATGAAAATTCACTTAGACCCTTTAATTAATATTTATAATTTTACGCTATTTTTTTATAATGTTATTTATTATGTTAATAAAGTTATATCTACTAATAATAAAGTATATTCATAAGTTTGTGTTATCTTTCTTCACAGTGCATTTTCTCACTTCTATTCATTTTATCATCATATAGTTCTTATTCAATTATTTTGATATTATTTTCTATTGTTGGACTTTGATAAAGTGGTATACACAAAAACACATACAATTTCCTAACATGTCTTTTTATTCACTCAAAAGTCAATTTAAAAATATAATCTTAGCAATTTCACATGCAAGTCATTTTATTCTTTGATTTTAGTACTTGCTTCAAGTTTATATTATAATGAAGTTTAAGTTACTATGCTCTAACCCTTGTTCAATTCAATAGTTTACACTTTAATCTAAATATTGTATATTTAAATTTTATTTTTCATTAGATAACTTATATAAATTCTACTATTGTTTCTCAATGTTGTAATATTTATACTTCAATAATTTAGAAATTTAGGGAGATTATTGCAAGTAGCAAATTTATAATATTCAAATTTCGACAAATAAATTGTTACTATTAGATAAGTATTATTCTAATTTATATTTATAATAAGAGTAGATTGTTTTATTTATGAGCAAATACTATTTAAGAATTTGTTAATAATTTATACATAGTAATATAAATCATTGTGAATCATTTACACATTGTTCTAACATATAATGTTTACATTTTTTAAATAGACTAAAAGATTTAATTTAATCTCATCTATTTTTTCCAAAAATTCTTTAATGACATTTTTTTTTTAATTTAACTTTCAATCATTTCTATATAATAAAAAAATATAAGTACAATCATATATCAACAATCTTGTGTCTATTATTCGACTATGAAGTCAAACTTATAACTATTGAAATCATATTAAACTATTATATTTTACATATTTTAAATATTTTATCATATAAGTATCATTAATCTTGAGTCATTCATATATTGTGGTAAATTAAATATTATATAATACACTATCGTTGTCTTATCAACATATTTTTTGTTGTAGTTATTGGAATGAGTATATATATATGTTATAGCTACGTACCGTACCTAAATTAAAAAAAGTAAACTAAAAATTATCTCCAAAAAATTAAAGATGATTAATTAAATCAATAAGAGCTTTCAATATTATTCATTGTTCTAATTTTTATGTATATCGTTTTTTCTTCTTGTTGCTAATCCTAAAATCTATTAGTACTTTTTCGCCATGAAAACACAAAAGCTTAATATAACATTCAGTACCTAAATATCTTTATTGTATACCACTATTGCAAGTTAAGATTCTTGTGGTTATTATCCTAGCAAAGAAGTCAAAGTTTCGAGCTATTAAGCTCCTATTAAACTATGCTTAATTTTCTATACATATATAAATATCTTTTGTATATATTTTAATTTTGAGAACCATAAACTAAAGTACTTTAATATTCATAATATCTTATATTCTTATTCCTTTTTAGTAATATATATTATATTATTTTTAATTTTTTAATATACTTTCTTCAATTCTTCATAAATTTCATATAATTCTTCTAATTGGATTCTTTTACAATTGTAGAGAAAGGAGAAAGATCGATTCACAAAATTTAAGAGTAAATATAAGGAATATGATACACTATAGTTGTCCTGTCAATTTTTTTTTTTTTTTTTGTTATGATCAGTAGAATGAGTATATATATTATAACTACGTACCAAAATTAGAAATAAAAAGTAAACTAAAAATAAATAAAAAATCTCTAAAATGAAAAATGATAAATAAGAGCTTTCACTATTATTCAATTGTTCTAAGTTTATGTGTAATTTTTTTCTTGTTGTTGCTAATCGTAAAACCTTTTAGTATTTTTTTCACCATGAAAACATCAAAACTTAATAGTTTTGCAAACATTTAATATCTAAAATAACTCTAAAGTACCACTATTCGAAATTAAAAGTCTTGGAATCATTATCCTAGTAAATAAGTCAAACTTTGAAGTTACTAAAGTCCTATAATACGTTTAAATTTCTATAATTTTCTTATAAATACATAAATATCTTTTGTGTAACTTCAATTATTCAATATCCTGAGAATCATATACTAAAGTAATTTTACTTATTGTAATTACATTTGTGCTAATCGATCTTTCTCCTTTCTCTTCAATTATAGAAGAAACCAATTAGAAAAATTATCAGAAATTTATGAAGAATCGAATAAAATATAAACAAATAAAAAGAATATAATGTATTTTACCACAAATAAATAATAATATATTATGAATATTTAGGTTCAGCTTATATCATCAGTTGAACTATATATAATATTAAATGTGATAGAAAATTTCATAAGTTGAGACTTGAGAGATGAATTTCAATTATAAAATGAATCTTACTAAATAAATAAAACTTTAAAAAATAAAGTTACTAAATTAGCCTTAAACTTTTGCTAATTAAGGGTCAATTACCATAAGCAACCTGTATTATGAGCCTTTTTCAGTTTTGCAACCTAAACTTTTTAGTTTTTCCGATGACAACCTGTATTAATTATTTTTTTTCAATTTGCAACCTCCGGCTATATTTCCGGCTATATAGGCCATGTGACTTGCAGATGTTCTTTTTTTTAGAATTTCTAAAAGAATTTCAGATTTTTTTTTTATTTTCTAGATTTATTAATGAATTTTCAGAAATTTTTAATTAATTACAAAATTATTTTATTTTATTTTTTCGATTATAAATAATTTTTTTAAATTTTAAATCATTTTTTTAAATTTTAAATAAATTTTTAGAATTTCTAAAAGAATTTCAGATTTTTTTTTAATTTTCTAGATTTATTAATGAAATATTTATTAATATTTTTTTAAATATTTTATTAGCCGCCACGTGTCGCCATCTTATTGGTCCAAAAAAGAATATGTGCAAGTCACATGGCCTATATAGCCGGAAATATAGCCGGAGGTTGCAAATTGAAAAAAAATAATTAATACAGGTTGTCATCGGAAAAACTAAAAAGTTTAGGTTGCAAAACTGAAAAAGGCTCATAATACAGGTTGCTTTTGGTAATTGACCCGGTAATTAATGGTTTTTTTCTTTTTCTATATATATATATATATATTTTTTTTTTTTTTTGACAATTATATAAACGAATCTCATTATATGGCACTCCGAGGATCTCTGCCACATTGACTTCGTAGGCTCCACCGCCGCTTTCCATGTCGTCTCTCATTGAGGCTCATTTGTTGCACCTCCACTTTGTCAGTAGAGCCGGACCCGTCGTCTCTATTTGAGGCTCCAAGGCCGCCACTTTGTTAGACATCCAGAGGATCTCAGCCACATCGACTTCATCTCTCCTTGAGGCTCCATTGGCGATTTGTTAGTAGAGCCAGACCTGTCGTCTCTTCTTGAGGCTCCACCACTCCCACAATCGCAGCTTTGTACCTATCACCATTTTATTTGGCATTTCAAGGATCTCCGCCACATCGACTTCGTCCCCCTTAAGGCTCCACCTCGACCACATCGACTTCGTCTCTCCTTGAGGCTCCACCACCGCTTTATTTGGCACCTTTGGGACCATGACTCTGATACCACTTGTTAATCTCTATAATAATATGATATCATCCACTTATTTTCAGGCATGCAACTTTTGTTCCTAAATTTACTACCAAAAGATCTCATACCAATAAAGAAATATGCCCATAAAGGATTATGGTTCAGAGCAACATTAAGAGCGCAAAATGCACAAGAAACTATTTACAGATCTACGAGCCAAAAAGAAAATGAAAAAACCTTGTGATGAATATAACTATACAGCTAAACAATATCCAAGTCACCTGGTAAATTACTGATCAGGCTTAAACAGTTGTGCAAGAAATAGAGACAGAGCAACACTTACATATAAATCATTAACAAAATTCTATTACATACCAACAACATATATAACACCACAGATGCCTTATTTCTTTGTCCACCATTCTATCACCCCTCTATACATCTCTAGCAACAATCAGTTCGTCTCTTGCAACAATGAGTTCGACTAGATGATCGGCATTCCTGGCATCTGTTGGCTCCAAGATTTCGTCTTCCGTCGTGAAATCATACCGTTGCCCGATAGCTCTTAAGAACTGATACACTTCGAACATTGTGGGCCTTTCTTTCGGCCCCGGTAAGACACAGCTGCAAGCCACTTTGAGGAACTGGAAAAGCTCACTATCGTAACCTAGCCCGACTAGGGATCCATCAATGGCTTCTTGAAGCTTTGACGAAGCTGATAGTTGCGAGATCCACTCAACTAGATTTCCCTTGAAGGTTTCGGGTGCTTTAGCCACATACGTCGGTTTCTCCCCTGTTACTAACTCTAGCAACACAACACCGAAGCTATAGACATCTCCCTTTGGGGTGGCCATTAAAAAATTTATAAAGAAACTTAAAAATAAAAATAATAATGTTATGTATATTATTAAAATATATATATATATATATATATAATATGATTAATATGTAGGTTCAACTTATGTCATTAGAGGGAAAAAATCACTTTTGGTCCCATAACTATTCACTTTTCCACTTTCAGTCCCATAATTATTTGCTTTTTCAATTTAGTTCCACAGCTTCGTTAATTGTCCAATTTTGACCCAATTTTGGCCGGAACTTGTCAAATTGACCGGAATTTGGCACGTGACTTGCACATGCGGGTCAATTTTGGGGCTTTCCGGCCACTTAGCTGATGTGGCGCCGGAAATAGGATGTGAAATTTTAGCCAATTTTTTCTTTTCTTTAATAGGGTGCCAACTCATTTCTTTTTTTTTTTTTTAGAGAAAATGCCAACTCATTTCTTTATTAGTCTTAATAACAATTAAACTAAAACAAAAAACTGAAAATAAAGGCTGAAATTTCTTTCTTCCTCCCCGTAAATTTCTTTCTTCCTTCTTCTCAAGAGTTTCTTCCCCAAACTTGAAGAAAAGCTGAAACCCTAGGTTATTGTATGGAGGAATCAAATATCAAACCTCTATCCTCAATAATGAAACACATAAACATTGTACTCAACAACAACATCACCAGTCTTCAAACTAAGCTCATGAGTCCTTGCCTGAGCATACCCCCGTGCAAATCGGAAAACGCCGCTGCCGCCCACAATTGGCATCTCCCTCACGGCGGAGAACACCGCGTTCCGCCCCAACACGCTCAGCGTGCTGCCATTAAACTTCCCCTTACTAAACGCAAAGTTCAAAACCATCAAAAGCCCTAGGTTCGTCAAATCCGCTGAAGCATAAATCCCCTGAGCTCTCCCCACAATTTTGGAGCTCATATCCAGGCCCACAGTCAAGGGGTCATCCATAATCGCCACCATGCCGAATCCGGTGGCGGAGTAGTTGGTCATGGCGGCAGACGCGATACGCACGGCGGTGGGATTGCGGCCGCTGACTATGTCGTGGAAGTAGAAGTGGAGGTGGCTGAGTTTTTCTCGTTTGAGGCCCATCTGTTTTACGTTTTTGTTTGGTCTGTTGGTGCTTCAAAAATACATTGATTCCTCCATACAATAACCTAGGGTTTCAGCTTTTCTTCAAGTTTGGGGAAGAAACTCTTGAGAAGAAGGAAGAAAGAAATTTACGGGGAGGAAGAAAGAAATTTCAGCCTTTATTTTCAGTTTTTTGTTTTAGTTTAATTGTTATTAAGACTAATAAAGAAATGAGTTGGCATTTTCTCTAAAAAACAAAAAAAAAAAAGAAATGAGTTGGCACCCTATTAAAGAAAAGAAAAAATTGGCTAAAATTCCACATCCTATTTCCGGCGCCACATTAAGTGGCCAAAAAGCCCCAAAATTGACCGGCATGTGCAAGTCATGTGCCAAATTCCGGTCAATTTGACAAGTTCCGGCCAAAATTGGGTCAAAATTGGACAATTAACGAAGTTGTGGAACTAAATTGAAAAAGCAAATAATTATGGGACTAAAAGTGGAAAAGTGAATAGTTATGGGACCAAAAGTGATTTTTTCCCTGTCATTAGAAGAATTATATATCATATCCATGAATTTTTTTAGGGTATCCTATCTATGAATTGATAGATAAACTATATATGGCTCTAACCAAATAAATAAAACTTTGAGAATATAGTTAATAAACCAACCTTAAAAACTAAAATTCTTTAATAATATAATAGGCAAATCAAATTTTGTCTAACTATATAAAAAAATTATATTCAAAGATATAGTTTATAAATAAAACTTTAAAGATATAGTTACCAAACTAACCTTAAAAATTAAAATTCATTAAGGATATAATAGGCAAATCAAATTTTGTAAGAAACAACTCACACTTTTATAATAGAAGTAGATTATTATTATTTTTTTAATTTTTAATTTCAAGCATCAACTTGGATTCTACTTTTAAATTATGCAATCTTTTGTAGTGATCACTGGTGTGAATGACCACTATAATGTGATCGACGATGATTATCACATAAAAATATTGGAAACCTAAATGATTGGAACAAGAAATCCAATGCAAAAGGTTTACAATTTTCTTGGTCAAACTATAACGTAGATGTTAACATTATCGCTAACAGTTAAATGTATTAATATTTGATGGAAAATACTCATAATCAACCAACTCAATGAAATCCCACTTAAACAGTAGCTTTATGATGAGGTCTCTTTTCTATAACATTGTCATACATTATCATGATTATATATCTTGCAATATTTTACTTCACTAAAACTATTATTCTATTACTAAATCTGTTATTTTTGCTTTTCTTTGTTAATATGTATGTTCCTGAGAGAAGTATGATATATTGTTTGCCATTGATTGATATCCATTCAGAATGTTCGTAAACACATCAACATCGTTGGCTTTTAAATGTTTCATATTGTGTGCAGTTGTATATATGCAATTTAAAGGGAACGAATTGACAATCTTGGCCGTAGCTTTTATTGGACGGTCGAAGATCTTGACTCCGCCATCGTATGTTATTACCTTGATTACTATAGTGGTGCGGCAGCAGTGTTGGCGGCATCGCCTCCCCTTTTTTTTTTTTTTGTCCTCCAACAAGAGATACGCGTGGGAAACACGGTGTAGGCAATGTGGAAACGATGCAGTAAACATTTGGTTGAATTCTATTTCTTCTCCCAAATAGATATTAGACCTATGTTACATAATTTTAATATTATATGAATAATTCTTTAGTGTCAATTGCTCCGTACGTTTTCTTTTTCCCATAATGTTGCATTAGATATTATTAATATTATCACATAATCTTTTAATATATCTGACCTGTACATCGCACAGATGGACATCTAGTTTTGAAAATGAGAAGAACAAATCAAAGCAATACTATTCCCGAAGCAGTGAAATGAACCAAGAGCTTTTATTTCAATTTGGCCCTAGCATCTCCATGGAGTTCGATCTGGATTTAAACAATAAACAAGTGAAAATACCAGACAAAAAATAGAACTCTTCCTCTATTTATTCCAACAGATAATCAAAAAGAGAAAGGGACTTATTCGTAGTAGAATATTACCTTCTCCTTCGATTCAAGTACAGATTGTTCAGTCCAGGGTGGTGAGTGGCGAAACTGATCTGCGTGCCTGAGATTTAGGCCGACGTCGACTGGGGGCTGCACTTGAACGCTGTTTGCGAGAGTATCTTGAGCGAGCTTTCCTTTCCTTTTCACTAGGGTTTCACAAATTTCAAATAGGGCTGGTATAATTCGCAAAATTTGGGCTCCAAAATGACGTGGACTCATGATTAACTGGTTGTATAAGACATCTCACTAATTTGGAAGGATGACATATATGGGATCATCCTGGCCAAATATAGGGGCCCTTGTTTAATGTCATATAAGGCATACACACTACCAAACAAAAAATTATGTCGTATAACTCATATAATTTGCCCTAATACGGCCTCCCAAACGAGCCGTTAATGCATTTTATATTTAATTTTGGGTCTTGTTTTGTTGTTTTCTCTTTTTTCTTTTGCTTCGTGAATATTTGACCTTACTTAATTTTTAATTCATGTTATTTATTTTGTGTTTTAATCTTGGGCCTTACTAAATATAAATAGTAGGGTATAAATAATTTATATTAGTCAATCAATCCTATATTTTGAGTAGGTCTTGGGTGCATCCAACACACAATAAGCTTATTATGCACTCCCTAATTTAATTTGGAAATTAGATATATATTAAGGGCTGCGTTTGGATACACAATATTGCTTGTGGCGCAGCGGTGAAAGCCTATAGCGCGCGCAGGTTTTTTAATTTTTTTTCTATTCAAATTAATAATATATGTTTATATACATATATTAAGGCATCTTTGTCATCACATAAGAGACACTAGCCTAGGTGGTAAAATTCTAAATTGTTAGATATTAGGGCATGAGTTCAAATCTCATTTTCTCCAATTTTTTTCTATATATGTGCACTTTTTATATTATTTTAGATAATATAATATATTATTTAAAAAAATTATATATTATTCAAAAAAAATGTGTATACCTGTAACATACCATATACTATTACGCAATATAACATATACTATAACGTATATATTATTAAACAGCAGAAAAAAAGTTAAAAACATATAATTATAATATATATTATTACGCATACTATTACGCAATGTAACATATACTATTACGCAATATAACATATACTATAACGTATATATTATTAAACAACATAAAAAAAGTTAAAAACATATAATTATAATATATACTATTACGCAATATAACGTATACTATTACGATATATAACGTATACTATTGAACAACATAAAAAGAGGTAAAAACAACATGAAAGCAGGGTTTGAACCCTGAACCTCCGCGCGCGCGTGTCTAACCTTCTAGAAGCAAACTAAATCCATTGCACCACATGGTGCTATTGTGAATTTATCCAAACAAGGCCCTTATATATATTCTTAATTTCAAATTAAATAGGAGAGTGCACAATAGTGCAATTGTGTGTTGGATGCACACAAGTTTTTGCCCTATATTTTAACCCAATACTCGATTTTATTACAACGAAATTAATAACACTCGGTAATGAAATATTTAGCTTGTTTAGTCCATATCTATTAGTTACAAGCTTGTAATGTTTTTTATTATTATTTAAATAATCATATAATTTGATTTAGTGAATTATTATTATTATTATTATTATTATTATTATTATTATTATTATTATTATTATTATTATTGTTGTTATTGTTATTGTTATTGTTATTGTTATTATTATTATTTTTATTTTAACTATTATGGACTCATACCAACTATTTACACAATTCTAGTAGAAAAACTAAATAGGAATAGAAATTGTCCTGAGAAAATGAATAAAAAATGAATGATAATGTATTATAAAGGTATCCCACGTTCTGTGTAAAGGTATTGTAATACTTTTACCCAGTACATGTAATATTTTTAAGTATAAATGGTGATACCCAACCTGAATTATACCATGCAATTGGTGCACATTAAACTTTGTCTTCTACATATAGCCTTTCAATATTTTTATTTTCATTTTGTTTTCCTATTTGTCTCCCTTCATGGGTGTTTTTTTTGGATCGACCAATCGGAGAATAATAATTGTTGGTATATTGCTTCGATAATCGGAATATAATATAATTAATAAATTAATATGATAAGTCAAGAGTTGGCAATGTCATAATTAATTTATTGGAGCTTAATTTAATTAGATTATAATTTAATATTCAGTTAAATTGGATTATTGATATTATGATATTCTGGAAGATGGAGATATACAGCATCTTCTATACTTCTCGGTTAGTTGTGGATAAAGAATATTGTGATATCTTAGTGTGTATGTGTGTATATATATAATATATATATATATCAAATACATATTCAGTTTTTCCACGGGTAGTATACAAGCGCGCACACACATATGTATATATATATCAAATATATATTCAGTGTCCCCACAGGTAGTATACAATCATATATCGATACTCTGGCTTGGTGGTTTGGAGCAGGGTAAACACAAAGAGATTTGATATTTAATATTATTGTATGTTCTCAATTAATTAATTGAAATTATACATGTGATAGTAATTGGAGCAGTGTTAGGATTTATGATTTTATTTTCTTGTCAAATTGATGAGTTTTAATTGTTGAACAATTTATGACCTTAGAATTATTCGTGTACTTATGAGTCTATGAATAAGGGAATGAATTACAACTCCATATTGCTCTTTGTTAGATTTAAAATAAATTACAACGTCTAATAGATTTGTTTTCCCGTTGGAAATCGTATCTAGATCAATCAGGAAGTTATTTTAAACTCTGGGGTAGGAATGTCAATTTTATCTGTGTGTTACCCTACCCGACGAGTGAACAGGTTATAGGGACGGTATCGTCCGACCCGATATTTTTGCGATCAGGTGAGGTAGGGTACAACTTTAGCATATTACCGTTTACCTTACCCAATTACCGTACTTGCCTACCTGATTACTTACATATATGTATTATTATATATTATATATATATATATATATATATATATATATATATATTATACAATTAGCATTATATCTAATATAATATGTTTATACTATATGCTTTAATACATAAAATAACATATAATGTAACGTTTACATAATATATACATATTACATATTATTTATATATTTTTATATATTAATCGGATAACTCGATTATGTACGAATATTATCCGTACTTGTTCTTGAATTAAATAGGATATGGAAAGCATACCCGTATTCTACCGAACCCATTTGTCCGATGTGGAATAAGGCGAAATTGTTTTTTAAATCATGGGGGCGAGAGTGCATCTTCTTTAATAATCCAGGGACTAATATGCAAATAACCAAAACCCTCCATGGTTGAACAAGGAATCTACATATATTCTCCCTAATTCCAGAAATCAGTACCCAGATTCACGATACTTGCAAGATCAAAGTATTTTAATGGTTGAAGAGTCACAAAGGGGCTGTACATAAGTGGCCATGATTCTGGTTGTCCCTGCGGCGATGGTGGGTTGCATGGACTGATCGAGATGCTGTCTTTTTAATTGACAATCTTCTGATTCTCGTGAAATACAGAAAAAATGACCGTGTCACCACGGGTGCATGAATCGTCGACGGCGGCGGCAGATAGGCGTGAAGAAGATGAAATGGCAGCGGCAAGTAGAGGAGGCAAAATGTATTTCAGATGGGCCGAGCCTAGAAATCTCTCTCCCAAATATTATTCGGTTCCAAAGATCCTACCCAACTACTACCTCCGTTCCAGCTAACTTTGCACGGTTGACCTGATACGACTGTTAAGAAAAAACAGATTTTGAGGAATCTTTGACTTTTTTAAAGGTGGAGATTGACGGTGGAAATTTCGAGGGTGGAGATTGTGAGAGAGATTTCATTTTTAAGGGTGTGCAAAGTTAGGTGGGACGGACCAAAAAGGAAAGTATGCAAAGTTAGCTGGGACGGAGGGAGTAAAATTCAACGGCCGTAAACCAAATTAATAATTTAATATAGGCGACGGTTTTTGGCACCACAAAAATTTTTTGTACATCACATTTAATTTTTAGATAAAAATATTCCTAAATTAATTGACTAATTTATCATTTTTTATAAAATTTATAAAAAATAAAATAAATATAAAACTCTCCCCTTTGTTTTCTTATTTTTTTTTTTCGAAACGATAGATGAACTTAAAAAAAAAACTCAAATGCGAAAGTACATTCGTAGCTAAAGAGCTTGGCTCCCTTCAAGATAACCTGGGCAAGGTTGCAGAAGTCGGAAATCGTTAGTCGGGCGGTCTCCAAGCGACTAGCGACTAGGCCGAGTAGTCGCCGACTACTCCCCCCGAGTTTTTTTATTTTTTATTTTTTTTATTTTTTAATTTTTTTTAAATTTTTTTGGCATATATAATTATATGTGCAGAAAAATCAGAAAAAGTGGAGAATACTCACAATATAATTATACTAGTCCCATCAATTCAAGCGACTACATACTAACAAAAAATCTAAAATACACATCAAAAGTTCAAAACTAATACATATTAATTACTATTTACTAATTAGCCAAGGAGACACTAAAACCACATAAATAAGTAATAATCATTTTAACCACAAACTACCAAATAGAAAAATACTCAAATAGTCCATAATACATAACATAATAAACCAAATATTGAAGTACCCAAGTCATAAACACATTCTTTTTATCCAAAATGACATCAAATTCATATTTCAAAAGTTATGGATTAAATTAGTAATGGTAGCTCCTTCTATCCTTGAAGAGGACCTTGAGACCCAAATACTTCTTTTTTATAAGTTTTCCCCCATTTTTGTGTAGTTTCAGCCCTAATTCTATATGTAATTTTTAAAAAAAAAAAAAAAAAAGAAAAACGTAAAAAGGAGGGTTCGCCGACTCGGCCGAGTAGAACGACTTCGCCCACTCGGCCGAGTAGTCGGCGATTTTTTACTCAGGCGATTTTTTTGTGCGATTTTAAACAAATCGGGTCGGTTACCAACCGAGTAGCGACTACTCGGCGACTACTCGGCCGAGTAGTCCGAGTTCTTTATCACTGAACCTGGGTTAACCAAGAAGGAAACTGTGAGTCCCAATCCCTAGAGGATGGACTCGACATAGCAAATGATGTCAAATTACAACAAGAGGTAAAGTTCCCAAAAGGAAATAAACCAAACTTACAAGACTAAAAAAGAGCACTAAGTGATCTGATGTCTTCAGCTATCGGAATCAAATGAGAGTCAATGTGGTGAACATTGTTGACGATTCTTGTGATATCCTCATCATCAAATACAATAATAATCTCCTTCCAATCCCTTTTGAATGCTTGAACTTGAGCATACCGAAATACTTGGAGATACAACTCTACTGGATTCGGAGAGGAGTCCCTAGAGATAGCCCAAGCACAAACAATATGGTCAGTGTCATTTTGAGCTAAACCTCCAAAACATACCTTGGAGTCAAGATGAAAGCTGATACTGGTGAAAATGGCATAACACCCTAGCGACGGCTTCTATGATATGACTAGATTTGTTGCTTCCAGAGGAGGGGAATGAAACCAACGACTTGTAAGAGTTGATTGGCCAAGAGAGACGGATTCTTGCCAATCTTGAACAGCTTCTTCTACAGCAAAAAATTATGATTTCCATTTGGACTCAAAAACCCACAAATTATGAAAAAGAGAAGGTGAAGTGATCAGTTTGTTATCCATCTGTAACGATCCAATTTTCATAAAATAATTTAATCTTAATTAAATTTCAATAAATCAAATCATGGAACCTTTTTTTTTTATTATTTTTATCTATATATACACACACATATATATAAAAGTCAATTCTTAGTCGGGCCGTTAAGGGAACCGCATAAACACACAAATACTGATCTCCTCGTACGTTCTGGATCAGAACTAATGAAATTATATAGATCCTTAACTGTGAAGCCTACCTTGTCATATCCACCCAAAGTCGTAACCATGAAATCCATTATCTGGCATGTTCTTATCCCGACTTCCTTCATGGTTCGTATCTCCATTGCTTGCCCTACTTTTATTTCTATGTTTGATCTAAAGAAATGAACCTGATTACTGTTTGCCAAGTCGTGATTGTGGTCAGGATTAAACGAGGACACCTTGTATGTGTCTGTTGTTCTTTCTATCCTTACAACAAAGCAGCATTACATTTGCATCTTGTGATGGGAACGGGTTCCCTCCTGCGATCCTTCGTGTCGTTACTTTTTTCTTTCTTATCCCTTGACGATTGCAAACCCAGCGACGCATTGTAATTATTCCGTCCTCGTCAGATACAATGTTGTGAAGGCGGATGTCAAAGCCTAATTTCCTTGAATAAGCTTTGTAGAAGGTTCTGCAATGGCTGTTGTTTGAAAATATTTTCCAATCAAGTCTTTATTCTTTATACGTCCAGCACCTTACATCTTTCGTCCACAATTCATCGTCTTCCTCCAAAGCTAAGAAATGATGCATAAGGTTATCAATTTTACCTTCGTGCTTTATAGCATCTTCCACAGGATTTATGCGTGAATGGTTCGATGAGTTATTGCTGTAACCTATTTCATCACTGGAGTCAATACTAACGAAGGACTTATTGTCGGTGTTGGATATTTGTGTAACATTGTAATCTACGAATAGACTATCTGTATCTTCGTCTGCCATGGTCTTATTATTTGCGAGTTAAACTGGAATTTAACACACAAAAAATTGTTATATACACATTGCAATAAACTGTTAAAGGGCAAATAATAATCAGAAATCGTCATACAAAACAAAATTTATAGTACAGGATTAATATGAATAGCGAAATTCAGATGCATAACTGTACAATTGCACGTAGATTTTTAATCTCATTTTGCAAGACAAAACTATGAAATCAGAGTTTAGAATATGCATAATATTAGTATTATTAACCGTTGAATTGATATTTCATAGTAGAGACAAGATATCGATTACGGATTATACACCACGCCTTTAAGAACAATGTAATCACAATTACTTGTCGTTGATCTTGTTAACGATCCAAATTTCCGTCGATTTTCTCCTAACGCATGAAGAAATTATTTTTTTGTGCGGTGTGTTAATAAGATTAGGCAGTTTAGTTAAGGTTTAGTGATCTTAATTATTGTTTCAAAAAAAGGACTTTCTACACTCAAATCACGCCAAACATCTTTTTTATTTTTTCTTTCATCTTTTTTCCCGGCCTGTGAGTTATTGGTGGATGGTTATGTGTATTACATTATCATTGTCATAGAGATAATACTTTTAATTAGCAAAATAGGAGTCAAAAGGTGTATTATTTCATTAAAAAACATATATATACATATATATTAATTTTTCTTTCTATTTATTAATACACATATATATACTTATAATATATGGAGGGACACACACAAACATATATATTTTTTTGCTAACAAAGAAAAATATATTTCTCGAAGTTATTTTTATAACACATGACATGTATATGACCAAAATACGTGTGTTTTACTGTTTCTTATATTTTTTAATTAAAATATTTTTTTATTGATGTGTAGTTTAGTTTAGATATAGTAACACAATTTAGTCGGGCGAAAATTAATGATTTACAAAGTTCTTTTTATTATATTGATTAATGATTAAGTTATTGAATAAGTTAAAAAATGATTTTTTTTATTATTTTAGAATTGAGGATTCCATTTCATTGAAATTACTTTGTTATCCAGGTAGAAACTTCAGTGTTACCTATGTAACAAAATATCGTGGAATACATTATTTTTCTAGTTTCTATATTTTTGGTTTAATTAGCAAGTATTTGTTCTAGATTCATGGAGTAATGAAGGTAGAGGGTATACGTAAGCATCAACATCTTATAAGATGTTTCAAGAGTTTATTAGATGTTAGTACCGAAGACCCTATTAGCTAATAAAGTAATAGGATTAAATAACTTATAAACGAGAAATTGAATGGAGTGTCTAAGCATGAGGGACTAATTGAATAACTTTTTCAAACACACATTGAATAGTTTGGGAGATGTGTGTGGGGTGTGGAGTGTTATTATCGTGTGCCAAAAGTGTGTAGTGTTTGTAGTGTGTGTATTGCATACAAGGAGTGTGAAGGTTGCCTAATGTGTGTGAGCTAAGTGTAGTGTGTGTGGAATTTCAATTTTGTTTTCATTATCTATATCTTTAAAAATTTGGTGGGAGGACATCGATTTTTTTTCTTTGAATACAATGGTAGTTGTATTGATGGAGTGTCTTTTTGAATCGTATACGACACTGAAGGTAATCTTCTCAAACTTAGTACTTTCTAAACATATTATTTTTTTATAATTTAGCTCTTACCATGGCTGAAATGTAATCAGTAAATTAAAAATATTTAATGGCTTACTGTATGGATGCAAGAGTTGTACTCTTATTAGTAGATTGAATGTCCCTTTCAAGAAATCATGTCAATTGTTTGTGGTAAAGTAACTCACTAGAGATGAAACATAAAAATGGTAGAGTATGCATGGAACTGTTCTCATCTATCTATAGAAAAACTTCCTTGAGTGCATGGTGTGTTGTAGATTAACTAATATGCAATTTCTTTTGTGTTTTTTTAAGGAAAATTAGACAACGGCTCAATAAAACAATTGTGGATGGTAAGCATATTATTTGTTGAGTATGTTAACTTCATTGTGACTTCGTGACGTCATACAATTTAGAACAACAACAAAGTTGATAGTAGAGTTAGAATCTACACATTCTAGTCTTACAAAAAGCACATTTGCATTTATCATCTAACACCAATTGGCAAAACATGCGAATTAAAAGTTTGTGAACTGGTGAGAAAAGTTTCCAAGTGCACCATATTAATAAATCACATTTACATAACGCGACAAATGATTATTTATGTTATTTGACTAGTTTAATTTTTAAGGAGTGTTGTTGTTAAGTTATAAATCAAATGAAATCTTTGACATGGATTCGAAATTATTTTCTATGTTGTGAGTTTAATGGGGAAGCCTATTTCACTAGTTGCATGATTAGAAAGAGTTTCATATATTTATCTTGAAGCATGGAATAATACTTAAGCTTGTTATATAAATAGTTATTTATAAGTTGATCATTGAAGTATTCATGGATTATTGATTTCTTAGGATGTTAGCTTTGAGGAGAGTAAAAAAATAATTTATTTGTGATACTGTGTCGTATGTGTTTAGTGAGTTCCGCTGCTATGCATGATTTATTCTTTTATCATTTTTAGGTTGATATGAAACTAGAATATGGAAGTTTGTTAGCTTTACATTATTTTTGTTAGAAGCATGTTTAGAAATAATTTTGCCTATTTGATTATATATAAGTAATATTTTATGATAATTTATTAGTTAATAAACGTTTCAGTTATAGTTTGAGGATGCTGGTGTTATTCCGTTGCTACATGTGATAGGAACACGTTATCAATTAAATAGTCATCTTGTATAAAATTGCACCAAAGTAGTCATGTTGTCATATACTTCGGCTCCCCTTGTACTCCCCGCTCGCTCTAAGCTAACCTGGCTCAAATAAGGGTTGGGGTGAGCTTCTTTCAGCTCGTGGAGGATCACAATTCATAACAATTATAAACAAAATCAAAAGCATAAAGTATAAACAGTTATAACTTGTGACTTGTAACTTGATATTATATTCAATAAATTGAACATAAACTTGTAACTTGTATTCCATGTACTCACGGAAATCTTGAATTTGTATATCAAATAAATTGAATATACACTTGTAACTTGTAAATATAACAGCTATAAATCACACAATTGATTAAGCATATAATTGACATAAAAAGTAAATCCCCACCTGAATTGTGATGCAACTCGGAATGTAGATGCAATTACTCTATTGTCTGTAGCACTCAGTAGTCTCGTCTCCTTCCTACTTAAGCATGCATGACTCTGTCTTTATCTCCAATTAAATATATGGGATTTGGAATTTTGGAATTTAGGGTTTGGTTGATGATTTAGGATTTAGGAAATTTTGAAAATAGATTTGAAAGAAATAGAGAACTTCTAAGAATGGATTTGCTGCGCAGCAGCAGATAAATAATTTATTTTTCATAAACGGTAAGAGATAAAACTTTGAAAATTTTACAGAAGGAAATAAACTTTCTTGAAAGTATCATACTAAAATTTCATGATTTTACAAGAAGTTTAACTATGGGTTTTGAATTTTTGAAACCGAATAAGTCGAAACTGTAAATTCTGCACAGCGGTGGAAAAACTTTAATAACTCGAACATTACTAAAGGGATCACTTTGAAAATTTACAGAATAATAGAAGACATGTGTATATTGTACATATCCAAAAATCATAATTTTTCAACATGTATAAATATATTTTTCGAATTTCTCAAATCAGAAAGCAGAATATTTCAGATCATAAGTAGATGTAATAGAAAGATTATATAAAATAAAATATAAGTTGGATGGATTTAAAACTTTTATATAAAATATATAACATATTGGAGAACAACATATCCAAAAATCATAAGTTGTTAGAACTGTTTACTATATATTACGAATTTTCTAACTGAAGTGAAAGATATGGACTAGATTAGGATATGTGGGCTTTATTAATTAATAAGTCAGACTAATTAATTAATTAAGTGGACATGGATATTAGGCCCATAAACCTAGGGTTATATGGTACTATATATACATATTCTCTATAGTAGAGAATTAAGGATTTTATCCGATAAAAATTGGAGGCACTATAGAATTTGATAAAGTGATTTCCTAGCGATCACTTATCGAATAATTGTACCGAGGATAGTTCCTGCGACGGACGATATACGCGTGGATACCTGAAGTGGTGAATCAATCGCTCAATTCTGTCCGACTAATTACGCACAAGTAAGTTGTTCCAACTTTAGCGTAATTTATGCTCAACGTTTAATTCAGTTATAAATCACGATCAATATTCTCGATTTATCATTCCGCTGCGTACATTAGATGTAGTCGAGAATTACTAACAGTGGTATCAGAGCCCGGGGCTCGATTTATAATTGATTTAATTTAATTATCTGTGGATTAAGATTAATAAAATTGAACTTTTGGAAATTCTGGATTTAATTATTGTCAACTGTTTCGAAAATTTGAAACTCATCACAAAACATGTTTTGGAACATGATTTATTATTCTATAACAAAACTTGTTTCTGAATTCTGGTGTCATACCCCTATTTCAAATAATATATATATATATATATATATATATATATATATATATATATATATATAAAGTTGGTTTAAAAACAAGATACTACGGCACTTGTGCCGGAACGCCACAGGCGGCGACGGTGGTGACTGTCTGCTGCTGTGCACTTGCTGATGGCGGCGATCTGCCGCTGCTGCGCGCCTGCTGTCTATGTCGGCGGCGGCGGGTGTGACGGTCGCGGTGGGACGGAGTTGGCGGCAGTATCTAGGTTTTGAAACTTGATTTGTTTTCTAGGCTAGACTTATTTTGGGCCTGGACGGGGCTTGGGCTTAATTTTGGGGCGGACATAATTCAATTTTGGACTGGGCTACATGGACTGGGGTTTTGGGCTGGGCCACAACAATTAATTGGACCTGTTGATTTTAATTGAAATTGGGCCTGCTCATTTAATGAAATGGGCTAAGTAATTTTATTAATAAAATTAGATTTATTAATTAGATTAATTTTAAATTCCAATCACATATTAATTAGTTAATTAGATTAATGAAATCTTATTAGTATTGTTTTTGAAATAATAATAATAGACTTATACATTTATGTTAATTTGGAGTTAACATTAAAAGTATACTTATATTAATTTGGAATTAATATATTAATCTAATAGACTAATATTAATTTATTAATTAGATTAATAAATTATAATAGTATTATTATTTTTTGAAAGAATAATACTAGACTTATATATTTATGTTAATTTAGAATTAATATTAAAATTATATGTATATATTAATTTGGAATTAATATATTTAATTTTAATCCACATTTAATTAAAGAATAAAATTTTAATTGGATTAATAATTTTATTCGTTGAGCATTTATTTGATATTATGTGATAAGCTATTATTTGATTTTATGCTTATTCAATTTAAATTATAGTAATTTAAGACCGCTTTTACGTTTGGGTAGGCGGCGCCCAATACATGTAGTCCGCGACATTGTGTATGGGTAGGCGGCGCCCAATATGTGTGGTCCGCATTTCTTATGCCTGGGTAGGCGGCACCCAGTAATTGTGTTATAATTTAATATTAGATATTAAATTTAAACAATTAGTATCACATAACAATTCCCTACTAAAAACCAAGTCTTGTTTAGAAACAAAATGCGTCGTCCATCATAATTGGTTGAGATTCCTAATCTTTTCGACCACGAGTTTTACACCAAAGTGTTTACTCTAAATCGACAAGACTGGGGCTCATTCATAGATGTATGGTTGACATCGTGTGATGGAATTGACTTGCTTAAATTATTTTGAGACGCCAAAGCGACCAAAATAGTTTGAGGACGCAATATTAATTGGATTAATAAACCAAGAATTGCAAATTGTTGTTACAATTGGCTTAGAGGCCTACCTAGTGATATTATTGTAGTCATCAGCCAAAGCAGAGGCTGCAGTAATATAGACTTGGATCTTGGACCACTAAGATTTATAATTGTTATAAATCCGTATTTTGTGTTTGGGGGCGCAAAATATGTTAAAATTAGTGGGAGCTAATCATTACAATAAACTCTTGTTTTGATTAGTGATACGAATGTGATCTTTGTTTACTTTATTCTAATTTATTTTCCCATTTATTATTTTCTCGTCAGAAAAAATGTCGTTTTGGCTTATAAATGTTTCATGGAAACAAACAAGTTGACTGGGTCAAACTTTACGGATTGGCTCTGTTGTTTGCGATTGGTGCTAAGGCAAGACGAGATTGAGTATGTCTTGGACAAACCAATCAGTGTCATCCCTGACAAGAATTCTCCTGAGTACGCTACGTTAGACGAAGAAGCTCATAAGAAACATGTGGAGGATGCCACATCGGCTCAATGCTTAATGTTGTCCTCTATGAGTATTGAACTGCATAGGCAACATTGGAGCATGTTTCCTTATGAAATGCTGAAACACTTGGAGAGTTTGTACGCTTTAGAAGCTCAGACCATGGAGTATGAGATACTCAGAGATCTCTTCAAGTGTAAGCTTCATGATGAGAGGCAGGTTTTTGAACATATATTGAAGATGATCGGATTGATTGAGAGGTTGGAATCGATTGGAACGAAGCTACCCTCAAGTGTCTCAATAAATCTGATTTTGCAGTCTCTTCCAAGTTCATTTGAAAACTTCATAGTGAATTTCAACATGAGCAACACGAAGGCAACACTGCCAGAGCTTCACAACATGCTCAAGACCTACGAATCATTTACTTCTAAAGGCAACTCTGTGCTCATGGTGAGCTCTTCTGTGAGATCTTCCAAACAGAAGAATAAGCAGAAGAAGAGGAAGAAAGCATCTAAGGATGCGGCCTTGATGCCTAAGAGTGGAGGGGTTCAAAAGAAGCCGAGAATACCAAAGGATGAGTGTCTGTTCTGTAATGAGAAGGGGCACTGGAAGAGAGACTGCCCGAAGTTCAAAGCACATGGTGCATTGGATGAGAGCTTAAGTAGTTTATTTTGTACGTTGAAAGGAGATTAGATTAGATCTTCCTTCGAGATATAAATTAGATTTATATAATTGATATTTTGTTCTTTAGATTTCAAAGAATATTATTTCCATTCGAATATTAGACATTTATGACTTTTTCTTTCTATTTTGCAAACAGTAGATGCTTGTTTTGCTTAATGGATTGTTTTAAGGAAGTGTCTTTCTTTTGAATGGAATATATATGCTTGAACGTGAACAAAATATTCTCAATGTACAAGAACAAACGACCTAATCTAAGTAATACGGATAATAAACCCTACCTGTGGCACTGTAGACTTGGTCATATCAATGAGAAAAGAAAAACAAGATTGAGAAAGTTAGACTATCTCACATCATTTGATTTCAAATCATATGGTGCTTGCGAATCTTATCTCAGAGGAAAGATGACAAGTTAACCGCTTTCTGGGAAAAAGGGTTACGTGCCAAGGTTGTGCTCGAGTTGGTCCGCACAGCGGTGTGCGGACCGTTCCAACTTAAGCAATAGGAAATATTCGTACTTAATAACTTTCACTAATGATTTTTCAAGGTATGGATATGTGTATCTCATGAAATACAAATCTTGGGGCCTTCGAGAAATTTAAGGAGTTTAAGTTAGAAGTTGAGAAACAACTTGGGAGAAGTATTAAGACTCTCCGATTAGATCGAGGAGGGGAATACTTAAGCCGAGATTTTCTTGATTACTTGAAATCACATGGAATCCGGTCAGACTGGACACCTCCGGGTACACCACAGATGAATGGAGTATCCAAAAGGAGAAATCGAACTTCATTAGATATGGTTCAACTCATGATGAGTTTCACCAGTCTCCCCTTATTCCTTTGGGGTTATGTCTTACTAACCGATGGTTATGTTCTGAATAGAGTTCCTCTTGAATCGGTCACGCAAATACCATAAAAGTTATGGTGTGGCAAGAAGTCAAGTCTTAACCATATGCGTACCTGGGGTTGTCCTGTTTTGTTAAGAAGATGACGACTGATAAATTGGAGACTAAAAGTGAGAAATGCTATTTTGTGGATATCCTCGGGAAACTAAGGATATGAATTCTACTGCCCTAGAGATCACCAGGTGATAGTTCAAGAATGTGGCGTTTCTTGAAGATAATTATATCTCCGAGGAACAAGGTCACAACAAGGTAGATCTTGAAAAGATTCAAGAACCACAAAAATAACATAGAGGATGAGGTCTTGTCCAATGGAGTAGACAAGAACTCAGTGGGAGTTTTCGATGATCTATTGGGAGGGGAAATGACTCTTAGAGGGTCACCTCAAGGCAATGAGATGCATCAAAACAAGATATTGTATCAAACCCGCAAGATAACATAGAGGATGAGGTCTTGTCCAATGGAGTGGACAAGAACTCAGTGGGAGTTTTGATGATCTATTGGGAGGGGAAACAACTCTTAGAGGGTCACTTCAAGACAATAAGATGCATCAAAGACAAGATATTGTATCAGTCCCACCTCAAGAGAATCATAGTGAAATTCTTGAGAATATTCTAAAATGTTGAAAACCAACTCACGATCAGAATAAATCGAATGAACCAATGCAAAACTAACTCAATAGGCCTCAAAGGAATCGTCGTGCACCTGAAAGACTAAATCTATTGGTTGAGAACCAAGATGATGAAGTTGATTCAGAAGACGACGAATCTAAGACCTATATCGAAGCGGTGTCGGGCACCGTTTCGAAGATGTGGCTGGCTGCCTTAACATCTAAAATGGACTCGATGTACCTCAACTAGTGCGGGAACTAGTTGATTTACCAGTTGGGGCTCGTCCCATAGACTGCAAATGGATCTTCAAGAAGAAGAGAGATGCAAGTGGCAAGGTACAAACCTACAAGGCTAGGTTGGTGGCAAAGGGTTATAGTCAGCGCAAGAGCATTGACTATGATAAAACCTTTTCGCCAGTCACTAACATCAAGTCCATTAGGATATTACTTGCAATAGCTGCATACTATGACTTTGACATTTGGCAAATGGATGTTAAAACCGCGTTTCTCAATGGAGAATCGAAGGCACTGTGTATATGTCACAGCCTGAAGGTTTTGTATCCAAAGAAAAACCGAATGGAGTGTGCAAGTTAAAGAAGTTCTTTGTGGACTCAAGCAAGCATCTAGGAGTTGGAATATTTGTTTTGACAAAGCTATCAAATTGTTTGATTTTGTCAGAAGCAAATAGGATCTATGTGTTTATAGTAAACGTAAGAATGAAATGTTGTCTTCCTTATCATATATGTCGACGATATACTGATAATGGGGAGCAATCATTCCATGTTGCAAACCGTGAAAGAGCAGATTTCAGCAAAATCTCGGTAAGGAATACTGGAGAACTATCAAGGCTATTCTTAAGTACCTTAGAAGGACTAAAGAATATTTCTTAAAGTCTATGGTGGGCAGCTAGAGTCATCAGTCACTGGGTATACTGATGTTGGCTTCTAACGGACCATGATGACTTCAAGTCTTTGTCTGGATATGTTTTCGCTCTAAATGGTGGTACAGTGAATCGGAATACTTCCAAACAAAGTAGAACTGTCGATTCCAGCACTAAAGCCGAGTATATTGCTAAATCTAAAGCTGCCAAAAAAGGGTTGCTCTAGCAAAAGGAACCGAGAGCCACGAACAGAAATAAACATATTCCCTGTAGATATAATCTGATTGGAGAATAATAGATAGAGAGATGTGAAGTTAGATAGAGTATCCACTGATGATAACTTGGTTAATCCTTCAACCAAACAGTTGTGTATAGCTAGACACAACAAGCACTTTGAGAGCTTGGGTGTTAAACACGTTGGTAGTTGGTATTGATTCAGTGGGAGTTTATAGTTTGTATGTCTTAGAAACCTTTTCGTTTGAGACATTCATTCTTGATCGCATTCTGTGACATTTTGATTGTCTTTTGAGTTTATGCATTTATTAGAATAATTATTTTGATGGTTTGTTATTATTCTTATAACTGTTCCCTTGAATCATGACTGTTATTTATGGTGTGAGACATAAATGATATAGTATGATTCTAAAATTGCCATAACCGATGGTCATCAAGAATGGGATATTGATGACACGCGATAGGTTAACATGTGGTCTGCATCACATTCTCAGAGAATGTAGTAGGTCTCACGACTACGAGATATTATATATCCGTGATGGACACATGGGTACTTTGGAGAGTATTGGTATACCCTACTATTAAACCGTTTGTTTTCAGTGTCTACGGTTTATTAGTGTGTGGAGTATGTAATGATCCTTTGACCTGAGGTCAATACTCATTTTGTTTGTTAAGTGATGAACTTTGACCAAGTACAACGCTTGCCTCCCAAAGGAGGATAAGACACGTCTTGTGTTGGGTTCATCATGAGGCAAATGAAAATGGTAGTTGAGCCAAGAATGGGATTCATTCCTCGATTGAAACTCGAGAGAACACTCATATTTCTCTATATTATTTGACAATAAAGTCATTGGCCAATGCAAAAGATATATTCAATTAAAGTAATTGAATATGATCGAATGTGTCATATAATAAAGATGAGAAAAATGATTGAGCTATTTGGATAGACACATGGCAGATCCTAGGCTCGATCGGGTGGTTCGTGAATGAAGGGATATTACATAAACTTCATATAAAGGTTTGTTTACTAGATTCACGTAAACGTCCTTCATATATCGAGTTCGCTGCGCAACGCAGTCTAGGAGTTTTGTGCAGACTTTAATTAGATTATCGTCGATAATGGGGGCCTGAAGGGTCACACTTTATGTGTATTGTTGTTCCGTTCAAGGGTACAAAGTTGGTGCTTCGAATTATATCTAATGCTAGTTCAAGTGGGAGATTGAAAGATATGGACTAGATTAGGATATGTGGGCTTTATTAATTAATAAGTCAGACTAATTAATTAATTAAGTGGACATGGATATTAGGCCCATAAACCTAGGGTTATATGGTACTATATATACATATTCTCTATAGTAGAGAATTAAGGATTTTATCCGATAAAAATTGGAGGCACTATAGAATTTGATAAAGTGATTTCCTAGCGATCACTTATCGAATAATTGTACCGAGGATAGTTCCTGCGGTGGACGATATACGCGTGGATACCTGAAGTGGTGAATCAATCGCTCAATTCTGTCCGACTAATTACGCACAAGTAAGTTGTTCCAACTTTAGCGTAATTTATGCTCAACGTTTAATTCAGTTATAAATCACGATCAATATTCTCGATTTATCATTCCGCTGCGTACATTAGATGTAGTCGAGAATTACTAACATGAAGAACCTGAATATTTAAAATCTGGATCGGCGAAGATAGAAAATTAATATAAAATAAAATGCAACTCATATGGGGTTAAAAGTTTTACTGGAATTTGAAAACATGTCATGGAATAACATACTAAAAATTCATCTAAAAATAATATGTATTGGCATGAATTTCGAATTTTTCAAAGAAGATACCTGAAAATAGAGTGAAAGAGGAAAACGAGGTTGACGGCTCTCGAAGGGCTTCTAGGGCTTATGCACGAAATTCTTAAGAAAAATAGATGATTTGGATTACGATTTTGATTTATGACATGAATCCCTTATTTATAGTTTATATTTCAAGGGTTTAGAACTCCTATTTCTTGTTCCCTAAGTAAAAATCATGGGCTAACTTGGGCTTGACTAATGCATTGGGTTAGGATCCAAATTAAATATTTAAAAGTCTAATAATATGGAATATATGTTTATCCATAACTTAAAATAATTTCCATAATTTACGAAAAACAAATAATTCTCATTGGATAAAATAGATATTGAAATATAATAATAATTAAATAATTTACGGGTCGTTCTACACTAATTTTTCCATTGCAACATGTGAAATCTTGCAGATCTTATCAGTACTCATTCTTTTAAGAACTCCTCTTTACAAAAAAATTCAGACACAGAGAGAAAAAGAAACAAACAAATAGAGAAATCAGCAGAGATTCGACGATTCAGCAAACCATAAGCTTCAGCTACAAAATAAAATCGCCACAGTTTTCTTTCAAAAATCGTCACAATCATTGACTTGCTTTCTTGCAACTAGTCCCATAAAAACTAATGTTCAATCTCTCCATGTCATTTATGTTTTCTAAGTGAGAGAAATAATTAATGAAAGTAATTGCAACATCCAAATCAAATATTAGAAACTGCACGTTGTATCGTGAATACGCGAAAAGAACTTGGATGAATGCACAAATTTTGGAATTTGTGATCACTTGAACCAGAGGAAACAAAATCGGAAGAATTAATGGAGAATTTCAGAATTGTAAAGAGAATGGTCGGAAAATAAATCAATAATTTTCATTTTCACCATGGATAGGTCATCAGCAAATCACCGTCTATCACCTAATTAAATTTTGGACCAACCCGACTTGATTCGAAATATGGTCGGACCGTCCGAATTGCCACCTATAGTTGCAGGTAGGTTATGAATTCACGATCCTTCACAAGAACTAATGTTCACGAACACATTCATGAACTCATTTATGAATAAAATCAAACACCTTCAAATATAATTCGACTCGAGTTCGATTAAAAATAGACAAACCAAACATGAACATCTTTTACAGCGGTATCCAGGTCCGTGGACTAGAGTGGGTAATGTTACTAATGTAAGGGGTTGGTCCGGATCGAGACTCGGGTCAGATCCAAATCTGCTTTGATATATGAGATGGGTCATTTTGCTTGGGTTTTAGCTTCTGGGCCAGATTATGCTCTTGGGCTAACAGGTAAGGGCAGAATTAAACAAAGCTTAATAAAATTTTATGGGCCTGAAAATTTTATTTTTTCTGGGCCAGACATAAATTGGAGTTACGCCGGGGTGGAAACTAGTATTTGGACCAAACGATATGGGCTACTTGATTGGGTAATTTTGACGGTCTTTGTAATTTAATTTTAACTGGACTAATTTTCTTTTGGAAAAATGGCAAGAGATTGATAGACCGGATGCCTAGGTAAAATTAAATTAATGAGTTGCTCCAAAAAAAAAAAAGCTTTTAGATTACAAAAGAAAAACAAATATAAATTTATTAATAGGTCATGCCATATTGATGAACTTGAACTTTAACTAATTCAATTTAGATTTCAATATTCACCCAAAACATTAATCGATAATTTTATTATTTTCATGACCCTGGTGAAGTAAAAAAATTGGCGTGTTTTTATTTTGATTTAGCGTTAAGAATTGAGTACGAGAATATCAGGTAGGATGTCAAATGAATTTCAAATTGAAAATTTGGATCAGAAAATCAAAACTAGATATAAAATTATTTTCTGAACTAGAAATATTGATGGACTTGAATAAATATTAATTTTGTTCAAGAGTATTCAATATTGGCTAAAGACATAATTTTATTATATTGATGGTAGGGGTGCTCACGGTGCGGTTATGCGATTTCTTTCACAAAATTTCAATTGCATTGCCTTTTGCGGTCGGTTAATTATCTATATTTTCAACCGCGGTTTATCAAAGAAAATTAATTGCACGATTTGAAACGGTTCGGGGCGGTTTGGGGCGGTTTGGCGGTTTAAGTAAATGTTAACAAAATCCAATTCCATTTTCACAAACACCAACCTAATAAAATAAATTTAGTGTCCAAAAAATGAAAACTAGTAGCCTGAATTCTCAATTGGATAGAAATAATATAATTTACCACTCAAAACTTGGAAAAAAATATTATAATTAATTAAGTGGAATAATATAATTTATTGGTAGTATGTCGAATACTATAACTTATACTAGTAAGTACTATGTGACCATTCGGCGGTTTGGCGGTTTGGTCGGTGCGGTTATGTACCAAATTTTCAATTGCACCGTCATTGCGATGCGGTTTTACTTGAAATAATTAACCACGGTTTATCCTAAAAAAACATGTATAGCGGTGCAATTCGGTGCGGCTTGGGCGGTTTTTAAAAATTGTTGCCCAGCCCTAATTGATGGGCCCAAACAAGTTAGAATTTTTTGCATATGTTTCTTATTTTGTGTGAGGAACAAAATTGTATGGTCAGATAAGTTTCAATTACTTTTAGTTTTTGGTAAGATAAATTGGGCACAAGAGATCTGAACAATTTGGTCTAGATAAATTGGGGACAAGATTATTGGCGAAGGAATCTACCTGGCCCACAAAAATTACAAATGGAGTTCGAGAAATTGAATCAGTTTTTTTTTTTTTTTTTAAATTTAGGATGGACCATAAACTGTTCAAGTTCTAAATATTACTTTAATACTTTGATTAATTGTGGATTAAATGTTATTCATATAACATATCAAGTAAAATTGCATGGAAACCGCTTTAGGTACTATATTGTCATACATAAGTGAGATACTTATTTTCTAATTTTGAATTAATAGATAATAAATATGTTAATTAATAATAGAATCATTTTAAGATGATTTTGATATTATTTATTAGTTTGAAACCACAATTTTTTCTCAATAAAAATATTAAGTGCGAGAGGGTGTATTTTTCAAATGAACTCACGACCCCCTCTGTTAGCCGATTAGTAAGAATATATGTATGTCTCGTGTAAATTTAATTAGTATCTCTATAGAAAAATTATATTATTTCGATTACTAGATTGAGGTCGTGTATATAATCACTCATTAGTAAAAATATGCGCATGCCTCCTCATAAAAGGGTTGCAATATTTGGCTATTAAATTGAGTTATCGGCGGATAGAGTGGGGTGAAAGTGTTGATGGATGAGTTGAATAATTAATGTGTTTAATGGATTGTGGGTTATTCTACTGTACCATTGTGGTACCAATACCATTAAAGGGTAAAACAGACCCTCTCTATTTTTGGTGGGCCCCTCTTTAGTAAAGTAACATTTTAATAAATTTATCTATTGTTTTAATTTCTCGCATTACGAAGTAATAGTTACCTTCTGCAGACCTTGGAAACGGACATTGTTTCATTCAAATCAAAATGAAAGCAGTATTTTCTCTCATGCCGTCCTTCCTCTTTCCTACTCAACCAAAAAAAACTAACGATAATTAATAGGAAAATTTGTATAGAGCGGTGTATTTTCCCATTTACAAAGTTCTAAACATCTCTATCCAAAGTATGTAATTTCCCTAAATCTGTTTGAAACCCTAAATTCCCTTTCGAAAACTGCTGGACCATAGATCGCCTAGGGTTTGAAGATAATCCATGTCTGTGGCACAATGAGGCATGTATCCAGCGGCAATTAGTGAGTTTTATTTTACAAGTTATGTAATTTTTGTAATTTTAGTTGCCAAAGTATGTTTTGATTTTCAAAATTTTGCACCGTAAATGGAAAAGGGTTTGAAGAGAACAGTCTGAAGGTCAATTGTTGATCGTGGTGCAATGTGCGTGTCCGGAATGATTTATTGTAGTGCTGATATGGCTTTAGGGTCGATAATCTACCTGCAACAGTCGGAGATAATATTTTACAGTTTAGTGAACGAGAATCAGTATTATTCCACCATATTGTTGATCCATGCGTGTTAGTTGATTTTTTACTTTTTTTTAATTCTTTTGTTGTGGGAATTACTATTACATCTATGTTCTGAAAGCGTTCTGCTATCTGCATACCAAAACTAACCTTCAATCGGCACCGAATTTCGCATTTGATTCATGGAGGTTTCGTCGATTTACATCTATGGATGATAGCGCGGCCATGGACAGTGAGCTTGTGATGTCATCCTTGGTCTTCATTGCTCTCGTGTAGCTAATGAAGTAGAGAAGGAGAAACCCGGGGGCTTACCTGTGTAAAGATGAAAACAAAACACATGAACGCACTTTATACGATTTTTCATGGTTGATTGTGCATGCAAATGCTTTCAATTTTTGTGATGTGATTACCTTGATTCAAGTATCAATTCTTGAGGGTACATTTGGATTAGGCTTTAAGTGGTGGGGGAAATCCGGCCTTTGAGAAATGCAAACGAACACTGAATATGAATGTTTTATTTAAGATAGCACGATTATATAATAATTGTCACATCAATGCTAGGAAATGTAGATGGTTTGTAATTTAATATGGTAGATAAAAATGTTGATAATAATTGGATGATTGTGAAATTTTGATTTATTTAGGTAAGCTATAGTGAGCCATAATTTTACTTGGCTAAATTGGAAATTGATATGTTCAGCTTTATCTTGGTTTAAGTATCAGCTTGGAAATTTGATTGTTTGGACTTTCATTGTTGACCTTATTATTAGTTGTGAGTGCTTCCATTCAGTTACTTAATCAAAGAAGAATGTAGCATAGTAATTGGACTATTGACGTTTAGGCTTCTTGTTCTTCCAAAGTTTGTTTGTTGTTTAGGTAATTAGAAATATTATTTTAAATTTAATTGGAAATTCTTTGGTTCTGGCATCTCATAAGTCTAGGAATAAAACATATTCTTCCAACTTTAAGGATGTTTATGCAAGTGGAGATACATATTCTTCCAGCTTTTTACTTATATTTTCTTGTATCCACTTGCAGGGACCATTCTCATACAAACTTCTAGTTGATGATATGCTAAAGGACTCTGATAGCGGTGGTAATAATATTAGCGTGTCAAGAAATTGTATCGTGGCATCACCATTGTTAGGGAGCATCATAATTTTCATTCCAATCACAAGGTACTATAGTTTTTGTTGTTCCATTTCTTGTTTTTCTTTTGAATCGTAACTGTGAATGGAAGATGAGCTATCACCCTTCAATAAAGTCGTTCCATGTCTATCTCTGGCATGAACCTTTTTTAAGGTTGCTGGTTAACCTTGTCATACTGAAGTGCTTGAGACAGTGAATTGTAAAGCTGATCTGTGTCAGTTAAATAACACCCTATAGACATCTTTCTTTATATTTATGTATAATTTTTATTATGGATGTATATAGCACAAATTTGAAAGGGTTGCTGTCTTGGAATGATGTAAGGAATAACTTATTGGTTATTACTATAAAGTGTATGATATATTTGTACAATATTTTTTTAGTTCTACAATAAGGTGTTTGCAATTAATTAGGTTTTGGAAGAAAATTTAAATTGATTTTTTGTGAAAATTTTAAAATTAGTTAGTGCTTGAGATATAATTGAGTTTGCCTAGAATATGCTTCAAGTAGGGTGATAATAGCTTCTAAGAATAAGCTTTTAAGTGGTTCTAATAATATGTTTTAAGTGTTTACAAACACTTCAAAATCACTTTTGTTTGCAATAAAAGTGATTATGAGTCCATAAAAGAGTTTGTGAACACCCCCTAATACGTATCTATCAGGGAGGAATATGAGCTATTAGAAGATGTTCGGGCGAAGTTGGTGATTGACCCTCTTACAACTCCTATGGAAATGGTCACAAAGAGTTCGAAACCGTGAAGATCGAGTGAGCCTTGGTGATCTTATTTTGTTGTCTTTTAATTGTGCTTAACTCATGGCCCTTGGATCACTCTTCTATGTTATGCACCACCCTTATGTCATTGTTCATAGTACTTCTGACCACTGTACATATTTTTACTTTTATTTTTCACATAAATAGCTTTATCTTATGGGAGTGTTGTGAAGTCTCTTGGGGTCTCAAAACCACTCATCTTTGCAACAGATGTGATTATGAACTGGAGTGGTGGGGCTGAAAAAATTTAGGCCTCCGGGAAATTGACAGTGGCATTACACGATGGAAGACATATTGAAAAATCTGAAGAGATGGCGGTAGCACACAACCGTAGGCTTGTCCAACCTCCGGAAGGAACCTATTTAATTGCAAAGGTATCAAAGGGTGGATTGACACTATTCTGATTTTAGAGTGTATCTCGTGTTAAGGTGTAAGTTGTAATGGGCAGTGCCCGTAAAAGCTTTTGTCCAACCTACTCTTGGTTTCTTGTCATCTTTTTTCTGTTCTTGTTAAATAATGTTGGAACATTTGACAATGAGATTTCTCTAGTGTGTTGGTTCCGAAAATAATTAGCTAAATTTCGTCTGGAGAGTTGTATAGTGGTGATGTGGTTATTGGTGTCCACTGATTTATTTAGTGGCACAGATTAATTGAAGTAGATGAAAGTTATATTTCTTAAAACAATAACAAAAATAAATAATTAACATTTTTTAAATATTTCATAGGTAAATTATTTAGAAAGAGTGTCTTTTTTCACCTATAGACTAATAATTATAGGGTGTCAAACTAATTATTTTTTCGATATCCTAAAATGTAAAGTTACACTTTTGATAAAAAATAAAAAATATCTACGTTTTATAGATAAATTAAATAGAAGGGGTATCCTTCTTTTATGATATTCGTTTAGTGATAAGGTAATTAAAATAATAATTTTAATAATGTAATGTTATTTGACCCCTAATGACCCTAATAGCTATAGGGTATCAATTACTAACTTTTTCGATATCCTATAAGGTAAAATTATACTTCTGATAAAAAACGTAACAAAAAAATCTTTATATTTTATTATAGGTATATTTGTAAAAAAGGGTGTCCTTATAATTTCAATATTATAAGGTCATTTGACACCTAAAGCTTCTAATAGATATAGGGTGTCAATTATTTTCTATTTCAATATCCTGATACAACACCCGTTTTGTAAAGTACATCGAAAAATTAAATATTACTACCTCCGTCCCAACTTAACCTGCCTACTTGCCATTTTGGTTTGTGCCACCTTAACCTGCCAGTCCCATAAATGGCAAACTTCTCTCACAATCTCCACCCTCAAAATCTCCATTCTCAATCTCCACCTTTAAAAAAGTCAAAGATTCCACAAAATTTATTTTTTCTTAACCTTCGTGCCCGGTCAACCTAGGCAGGTTAAGCCGGGACGACGGAGGGAGTATAAAATATACTTTTAGTAAAATGTTAATCGACATTGTAATTTCAAAATTATAAGGTCTTTTGACACATTATCCCTCTAGAAATATTTATAGGGTGTCACTTACTTTCAACTTCAATATCCTAAACGGTAAATTTAAACTTATGGTAAAATCTACAGGAAAACTAAAAAAATGTAATTGTTTTATTTATTTTAAGAACTCTAGCAATAGCTTCTAAGTGACGGTTACTATCTATTTCGACATCTTGTAAGGTAAACTTATAATTTTAATAGAAAATATAAAATAATCTTTTTTTACACATACATTACTTAGAAGATATATATTGTCCCTTCACTTAGATTTTACCAGAAGTCTTATGAGTAAATTACTTATATAATTATTCCTTTCAAGATCCGCTAAGTGAAATGTTAATCGAAATATAAATTTTAAATATAAGGTATTTTAACATTTTTAGACTCTAACAATAGATATAGGGTTTCCGTTACTTTCTATTTCGACACCCTAAAAGATAAAATTAAACTAATGATATAATCTAAAGGAAAATTAAAAAGTATAATATTTTATTTGTAAAATACATAGAAACTTAGATATTTTAAGTTATCCATTTAATAAAATGTTAATTGAGACAATAATTTCAAAATTATACGGTCTATTGAGATCTTAAGACTCTAGCAATAGCATTAAAGTATCACTTCCTTTTTATTTTGATATCATAAAATGTAAAATTAAACTTATGATAAAATCTAAAGAAAAAATAAAAATAGAAAATGTAATTATTTTATTTGTAAAATACATAAAAAAATTAGATGTTTAAGTTATCCATTTAGTAAAATGTTAATCAATATATAATTTAAAAATCATAAGATCTATTGACACCTTAGGACTCTAGCAATAGCAATAAGATGTCAGTGACTTTTTGTTTTGATATCCTAAAATGTATAATTAAACTTATGATAAAATCTAAGGGCAGTTTAAAAAAAAAATTATTTTTTTTTGTAAAATAGATTAACATATAGTTATTATAAGATTTCCCTTATATACTAAGAGAGAAACCACTTGACAAGTGTCATTCTCTTAATCATTTTGTCAAGCGTCATTCTCTTAAAGTTTTGAGAATATAAAATATATTATAATATCTTAATGTTTAAGATTTTTTTTTCCATGCATGAGATTGATATATCTATTACAACGAACGACTCATATTTCTCGGTTCTACATAGTAGTGATTTGAAATTTTAAAATATTTCAATATTTAAAATAATTACAAATAATTACAATTACGATTCTCGATAGTATTGTTAAAAATCAAGAATATGTGCCTTCAAATTTTTATATTTCAAATTATGATGTAGAAGTATTTCAATACTCCATTGAAATTTTGAAAATCAAGAAAAATCATAGGGGTATTGAATTTTAAATTATGATATATCAACAGAATTATTAAAAATTCATATATTAGTTTATCTATTCTATTGTTTTTGAAACGTAACCTCATTTTTTTAATTAAAAAATCATAGGTGTTTCTATAACATTATATATAGTATTCTTTTCTATAACAGAATATATCGTACATAATATTAAGTAGTTCCTATTATATGAACGCAATACATAAAGGCCTTTTGTATTTTATAATTCTTTTTTTTTTTTCAATTATATTCCTTTATTTATAATTTATTTTATATTATTACTTATATTTAAGAGTCTGCTAAATGGACGCTATGTATAGAGACATTCCAAACAATTTATTTATAATTTGTTTTCAAGAGCTTCATTATATTGATGCGATATATAGAGATATTTATACGAAAATATTTCTAGATAAGTCAGATTCTAACGTGATTTTCTTAGATTTTTTATTCTGCTCTTGACTCTACTACTACAGTTGATTTACATTTCATAATTATAAATACTTTTTACAACTCTTTAATATTATTCTACATATATTACTTAAAACTAATAATATGCTTTCTACAAAGAACAATTTTATATTATATTAGTAACTTATTCACTTTTTTATTAAAAAATAAAAAATAAAATAAATAAATAAATAACAGATCCGTGAATTTTTTTCACGGTGTTGTACTATTACTTTTAGTAAAATGTTAATCGAGATAATAATTTCAAAATTATAAGGTGTTTTGACGCTTTAGGACTCTAACAATAGCTATAGAGTTTCAGTTACTTTCTATTTCCATATTTCAAATGATAATCGAAACTTAAGATAAAATCTAAAGAAAAATTAAAAAACTAAAAAATATATAATCATTTCATGTGTAAAATACATTGAAAATTAGATAGTTTAAGATATCAATTTAGTAAAATATTAATTGAGATAATAATCTTAAAATTATAATATCTTTTGACACCTTATGGCTCTAGCAATAGTTATCGAGTGTTAATCGAGATAATAATTTCAAGATTATAAAGTTTTTAGACACCATAGGAATCTAGCAACAGCTATAGGTTGTCAGTTAGTTTCTATTTCAATATCTTAAAAAATAAAAAATTATGATAAACTCTAAAGGAAAATTAAAAAAATTAAATTACTTAAAAATATAAAATTAATAATAAATTAGATATTTTATTATATCCATTTAGTAAAATGTTAGTCGACATAATTATTTCGAAATTATAAGGTATTTTGACACTTTAGAATCTAGCAATTATATGGTGTCAATAACTGTTTGTTTTGAAATCCTGAAGGTAAAATTTAACTTCAGATAAAACCTAAGGAAAAATAAAAGAATATATTTTTATTTGTAGAACGCATTGAAAATTTTATTTTAAGATATACTTTTAGTAAATAATAATAATTAATTGACATAGTAATTTTAAAATTATAAGGTCTTTTGACATATTAGACCCTAACAGTAGTTACAGGGTGTTAGTCGCTTTCTGTTAATAGTTACCTATGGAAGTGATCAAATTATCCGAGCAAGCCGTGATAACTTTTATCTAAATGATCCGAGCAAACCATGGTAACTTCGTAGACTACAGATAAGTGCAAGGTAATTATAGCGGGCACCGGATAGCTTTGGATAAGAAATGAGAAACCACCACTTCACCCTTAGAAGTAGATGAATTATATAATGGGAGGGAGTTAAATAAATGTCAATTTATCTCAAGTTACAGCCACATTACAGTAAATATAAGATATGGTTAAAACATATTCAACACTTCTTTCGAAAAATAAATATTGGAAAAGAAATAAAAAGTTTGCACTATCTATATCTTTATCTTGTTCAATTGGATAGTTCAACTACTCTCTTCCTCAAAGTAAACACTGCATTAGGGTATAAACTCCAACGAAAACAAGTACTTCTAGTTCATCTTATTTCGATTTTTTAAAAACCTTATAAATCACACGTAAATTACTCATAATACATACACTTTAAATTCCAAGTATACACACTTCACACACTATATACACAGTTATTGCACAAGCACTACACACACTAGACAAATACTATGCTGCACAAACTCCACACACTAATCAAAATGTGTTTCTAAAGACTAGCTAATAGGTGCTACAATTGCAAGCTTATAGCTTATTTATATGAATACTTTGTTAACTTACGAGCACTAAAAATATCTTATAAGATTTTTGAAATAAAGATAACCAAATACAGTTGAAGCCCTACCAGCATGTCAGTAGAAGAAAACATTCTCTTCAAATATATCCGTGCATAACAAAATATATATTTTTTAAACAAATATGACCACAGGTGAGGTTCAAAGAACACAACTAAAGCACAAGCGTCCACATAGAGAGAAACATACAACAATCGAATATTCATTACTAAGACTTTAAGTTCATAAACCAAGAGAGAAAACTATGTAAACCAGGCATTTGCATTTTATACAAATCCAAACCAGATTTGGATGGTCGCACTAGGTCAATACTACCCCACCCAACAAAGGTCATTCTACATATATAATGTACAATCACAGAGTCTATAGTTGTACCAAGACATATGCCTTGGGTTCAAAGGATAATGATCATAAAATTAAAGACCTTCCCTTCTTCTCTTTTATGGATGACAACTTCTTACCAGAGGTAATCTGGTAAAATCAGTGGAGGCCCTGTTCTCAAGTTCATCGGTCAAAACTACGCCGAGCTGATAAAATATCAAGATTAAAATACATAATCACTGTTCTTAGTTTTACCAAGCAACACAACTTTAGTGTCATTGATTTTGGAAGCAAGGTAATGGCTACCACTTGCTTCGGGATGGTTGCTACCATCACCCTCCTGTGTGCTTCCCTTGCCCTGATCAAAAAAATTAATTTGTTTAAAATACGAGAAAGATATCAAGAACGCATTGCTCCTGATCTTTTAAATCTATCTGCCTTTGATGGACTGAAATAATTATATACATTTCAGACATGTTGATAGTTCGTCAAATGTACATGGAGTAAAAAGGTTGGACTTTCACAAGTGGACTATACAAAATATAACCAAATCGACAAAACCAATCCCATCCAAGAAGTTTATGGATAAATATGAATTATAATATTTTACAAATCGAAAATTTGGCTCGGCTAAAGTTTAATGTATTTAGAAAAAGACTTTGTTCGGTTACTGGATTTCAGTTAAATCAAACCAAACCGAACCATGAACACCCCTATGCACAACCATCAACGTAAAAAGCATCGAAAGAGCAACCAACAAATCATGAACTTGAGTTATCACTGCTTTTGAGATAATGAGGTAAGATTTGAGTGGGAACTTGGGGGTAGGTGGAGGAATTCATAACAATTAAACTTCAATCGAGACCACATACCACATAAAGGCCATATTCAAACAACAAGCTTCTAAACTATCGGCTTGAGCTCAACCCACTGTTACCAAATAAATAGACTTATAGAATACCCACATGTTTGAAATTGGTTAGCCTGAACAAGCTTAGGCAATGCAAAATCCATTATTGGATGACACTGACCATGCTCCGTGCCTTCTTTCCATGAAAATCCATAAGAAAGCCATTTAATAGGGACATAAATCATTTGCCAAAAGTCCAAATAGTCAGAACCAACACTTCTGGTAAGCCATCATCTCACATTTATGTGCGGCATTTTGGCTGGTAAAGAACTAGAGGTCGTTTTCATGACATAAAACAACTTGAGCGAAAATAGGCATATCAACCAGAAATTAAATTTCACAAGATGAAGAACTGAGTACATTGGAGAAACATTGAGATTCATCTTATGGCTAAAAGGAGGAAGATTCAGACTAACCTGACTCCAAGAAGTAGTGCTGCTTCCCTCCTAGTCATTTTTGGCTGGAAACTCCTTTGTAAAATTTACGCATTTTAGCAGTCCTGTCTTTCGTTGAAAGCTTGCCACGCCTGAATGCTATATCTACCAGCTAGAGCAGCAGCATCAACTGCAAGTCTGGCAATGAGCGGAGTAGTCTGTTGGAAATACTATGTTAATTTGTCATCAGGTGGGTAATTGTTACGTCCCAACAGGAGAAAAGAAAAAACCACTATTTATGAACATTGTTAATAACATCCAAAAAAAACGTGGATCCTCACTAAAGCTTTTGATGTTATGAAACAACCAATTTATTAATCTTTGATTTCACATCAAACAAGCATTTAAAAAAATAAAAAAGTTGATTACTTTCACCATCATAAAATTGGAGTGCAGTTTTGTCAGGCATAAATATATTTTCTGTAAAGCACAAATAGTTGTAAAGACCAAATTGTAAATGAATCAACATCTACAATTATCTAGTTGAGCAAATGGCATCTAGTTATTTGCTTCTTTTATTATTTTGATTTTCCAACAGTAAAAAAAGAAAAAGAAAAAAAAGAACAACATAAGCAGATTATGCTCCAATAGAATAATCAATATAATTTTAAACAAACACGTGTTCTACATATTATACCACTACACCAGCATACTTAAACATAAATAACTTTCACATATTTTCACTAAACACATTTTAAATTGTGAAATTAGAATATTATAGTTCTAGTGACAGGACGGTAACTCAGTTTCAGCTGTATCAAGTTCGAATCTACTGGATTCGACTGGGCCAATACACATACAACAGATGAAAACTAACAATACCATACATCTATCCGCATCAGGTCGATACAATCCCCGACAATGAAACAATATAAATACATATACCATACGTAAGACTAGCCGACTTTAAAAATGATGTCAAAACCTTAGACGCAAAATCTAATCCAAAATGCTCTTGTGAATTCTGAACAGTGAGAGTATCTTTTTCTTTAAGTTTGGCAAGAACAATGTGTAACAGTTTTTAATAAAACGAACCACAAAGAATTTTGTAAGATAGCTAACCTAATTCTTGCAATAAGCAATCACTGTAATTCTAAGACAATAGCAATACAGCAATATGAAACAATTCAAATATCAGATTCGAATACCAGTTTCTGCAAAACAATCCCAATAAAGGAATACCATTGAATTTGGAAAAATTATAATACAGTTTAGTTTACTTTTATACTTCGAGTTTATCAACGATCCAATGCTGACACTGAATCTAAAGTACATATACAAGCAATTCACATACAGAAAACTGGTATAGTTTAAAAGTGAGACACTATCAATTGTCGACAGACAAAACTATCTCTAAAGAACCTAATCAAATTTCGCAGGAATCAGATACCCTAATAGTTATACAATTTAAGTATGGACATTCAATAACCTTTGACACATGCTAACGAGAGGTATGATAGTCCTATAGCCCCTCCTCATGCTCAGAAAAGAAAGCGGTAACATATCTATAAACACAAAGGAAGCGGTAACGTATCTATGTTAACATCAAAGTTACAGGAAAAAAAATACAAGCTACAACCGACATAACGAAATCCTTTGTCAAAATTAGGGAAACAAAGACGAAGTGACAGGAAGATAAAACATTTACCGAGTGTTTGTCACATGCAAAGAAACGACGGCCCAGATTCTTATAAGTCCAGGAATTCTTCCTCGTAGTCGAATTTTGGGCCTCTAAATCAAGGGAGCTCCAGTCTCGACTTATTAACTCGGAGGACACTCGCTCGTGAGTTGTTAGTCGAAGAAGACATGGGAGGCAGTGTGCAGATTACAGTAATGAGAAAGGAGAATGGGAGAGGGGCGAGAATGAAGAGACGAAAGGTTTAAGAACTGGGATTTAAATTTTTCATCAAAAGGTGTGAAAATGTATTAATTACTCTGCAAAACGTTGAACATGGAAGGAAAGTTAATTGACAAATAAATCCCTTTTACTTTTTTAATAGTAAATAATGAATCAACGATAGAGATTAAATGTTAGACGATCCGATGGTCACAATGCTACAGTGGTACCAATACCACTATGGCACAGAAGTAAGACTCATGGATTGTATGTACAAACTTGACCCCTTTTGTCTTGTTGCAATTATGAACCGAAAAAATAGGAAGAAAAGGTTCCCGATTCTGTAGCGGGAGGAAAAGTAAAAACAAAAAAAAAAAATTCTTTTGGGAGATGGAAAGTGGACTTGAAAGGGAGTACAAAAGTGGAAAGATAATTTAGGCTTATTTTCTTTTTTCTTTTTTCAGGAAGAGATATTTTAGTAAAATGAGGGGAAAGGTGGATCTGGCCAGGAACTCAAAAGTGGAGTCATAAATTAGTCTCTCCATTCATTACTTGAAAGACTGTAACTCCAGCTTTAATATAAAAACGCTTTCTTGTATATTAGTTGTACACATCTTAAATTTGTATGAATCTACGGGGTGCAATAATTCCATCATGGCTCAACTTACAGAGTTGTGAAAATTTTCATAAATAGTTATTACCGATACCTTTTCATAAGAAATTCCACATAATTCATAAATTCTCCGACAACACGAATTGTATGGATTTAAAATCTATGTACCTAAAATACATGAAAATTTGCATCAAAATAAATATTGGATAATTTATTGGGAAAATTAGTAAAAATATCCTGTAAGTTTGCGCTAATTAAGAAAATATCCTTTAAGTTTGACACTTTTTAAAAATACCTTATATTTTATAAAAAAAATTGGTAAAAATGCCCCGTGATCGGCTATTGCAAGTTAGGGGTGTGCACGGGACAGTACGGTTCGGGAATTTAAAAAATTCAGTACCGTCCAAAAGTTCAGTTCTTCCAAAATTTAAGAACCGGAATTGAACCGGCCCAAAATTCGGGACAGTTCAGTACAATATTTCGGATCTAACGGATCTACTGAGCGCTGTGGTTGAGTACGACATACTCGGTAATCTAGAGATTTTTCAAGACTTTTAATATCAAAGTTAAAGCTGGAAACAAAAATCAAGATACTCACATCAGAGTTGTAATTAAAATTAAAATTTATGTTGGCATAAACATCAAGTTATAAGTAAATTTTCAAGTAAGGTCGTCATAGAGTAGTAATATATAAAAATTATGCACAAAACTCGTAAACTACTTGATATATGAAATTATTAATATATTTATATATTTTTGTAATCTCGGTTTTCGGTACGGGACGACTCAGATCAGTTCGGTGCAGTTTGGTACGGTTCTCGGTACGGATGTTACTGAATATCCAAAATCGTACCATAACTTTTTTCGGTACACTTCGGTTCGGAGAAAGTCAAAAGTCAACGGTTTTTTTTCGGTTCGGTATGTTTTCAGTTCGATTTTCGGTACAATTTGGTAGATTCCGAGTTCCATGCACACCCCTATTGCAGGTTACCTACCCAGTAATAGGTTGATTTGAACTTTTTTTTCTGACATGACTTTAAACATTTTAATTAAATTATTGATTTGGCTTAATAATTTTTTAAATAAATTTATTAAAAATACATAAAATAACAAAAAAAAAAATTCTAAGAAAATGAAAAGAAACAGGAAATTAATCTTCTTCCTCGATGAACCCCTACTCCAAACCCACCCCAACCCAACCCCAACCCCACCTCGAACCCCTAACCCCCTGTGGAAGAATTTTTTTCGTTGAGAGAATTCAATGAGAGATTCAAGTGAAGAAGATTCAATGAGAGTTAGTGAAATCGATATTTTTTCTTTGAGGTAATTTGCTGATAAGTCGACGGAAGTGAGATTTGGATGCCAATGCTTTGGGAGAGAACCAGAGAGATTTGTTTGTGAGAGAGTAACAGAATGTAAGAATTCATGTAAGAGAGGATAATCGAGGGGCCGTTGGCGGTAATGGAGACTCGTGAAACAGTTAAATCAGTTAGATTCTTGAGATTACTAAGCCAAACACCTGTGAGTTTCTTCAGGCCGTTGATGCAGGTGAAGGAATGGAGATTTGAAGTGAGCTCGAAGGGAAATCGAATTGGGGAAACATGGTGGTTGATACGCAAATTTCGTATCAAATTAAAATGCAACACGTAATAAAATATATGTTGAGAATCAATTTTATATTGATTATTTAAATGTTAGGAACCAATTAAATATAATTCCTATATTAAATAGTCAATTTAGTTGATGATTTGTTATATATTTTATTGATCAATGGGAAGCTGCCATGTATCAAGATGATTCAAATATTACTAAATTAAATTAATTTAGTAATTATCCATGAAGATGAGGATAAACATAAAGTCATGGTGGACCAAACACAATGCTCCATGTGTCAAGTTGTTGTAGTAATTATTAAATTAAATATAATTAATTTAATAATTATCTTATGGATAATGATATTGTGAAAGACCAATCATATCGCTCCATTCAAACTTAAGCCCATTAGGGTTCTCCCATCCTACTTCCTATAACTATAAATAGGGTCTCATTCTCCACCAAAATCACCAAAACACAAGTCAAGAAGTGAAGACACAAGTTGAGATCTTCAAGAAATTGGAAGAACTCCAAGAAATCCAGAAGACTTAAAGCACTTGAAGATTCGAAGACATTCTTCAAGATTCGAAGACGTTCTTCGTCAAAATCATCAAGAAGTAGCGTTCGATCCGGAATCAAGTCGTTCGGCCTTCGGACAATGTTATTGAAGAACAACTCAAGCGGCAGAGGAGATCAAGAAGAAGATTTCACTCCAAATCATCAAATTCAAAGAAGATATTCGAAAAGAATAATCAGAGGATTGAAGAATAGAGATTGTAAACTACAAAGTTCTTCATTTAATCCAATTGGAATTAATTTGTACAAATATTTTGTGTTTATTAATTTAAAACGCAAAATTTGTTGTTACAAATTTGCCACGCCCACTGGGACATCTCTACCTCTCATCTCTTCTCCTCAACCAACAATTGAAGATAGTGTTATGGCGCCTCATAAGATCACGCTGACAAAGATCGCTGCAACAAACTCTCCAACTGCAAATGTCAATATCGTCACAAGGAGTATGTCAATGCAATCACAATCGTTGACATCTTAAGAGGGAAATACTTCATCCGGAGCTGTCGAGAAGTCTGTGCCAGACATTACTGATAGCAATAGAGATGAGAAAGACAACTCTGCATGTTCTACTCCTCGCTCTACATCAAGCTCTTCATCCGCTCCCGACATTGCTCCTGTGATGATGACAGATAGTTTAACTCTGGAGGAACAAATCGTAAGCTTAACCAAAGCAATTGAAGGTCTTACGAGACACGTTCAAGAGCAAGACTCTAGATAGAAAAGCTGATGAGCAAAGCCGACAATGGTGATACAAGTCGCGCTCTTGGGAAAGAACATGTTGAGGACCAAGATGAAGTGAAAGAGTCTGCGGGACATCAACATCAACTAGTTGAAAAGGAGAGAATTTTGAATGAGCTGCAAGTCTCCGCTGATGGTTTGGTCCCTATTGACCAATTGAAAGAGATCATTTTGGGAACCATCAAAGACAAGTTCAATGGGACACCTAAGTCATCCGTAACTTACACCAAACCATACTCTTAGAGAATTGACAAGTTGAAGATGCCGATAGGTTACCAACCCCCTAAATTCCAGCAATTTTTATGGTGAAGGTAACCCAAAACAGTATGTTGCACATTTTATCGAGACATGCAACGACTCCGGAACTTATGGTGATCATCTTGTGATGCAGTTTGTCCGATCCTTGAAGGAGAATGCCTTTGATTGGTATATAGTCTTAGAGGCGAACTCAATTGATAGCTGGGGGCAAATGGAGCATAAGTTTCTCAATCGCTTTTATAGCACAATAAGGACTGTGAGCATGATCGAGTTGACAAACTCCCGCCAGTAGAAAGATGAGTCTGTTATTGATTATACCAATCGATGGAGAAACTTGAGTCTCAATTGGAAAGATCGACTATCTAAAAGTTCAGCAATCGAAATGTGCATCCAAGGCATGTAATGGGCCCTCCGATATATCCTTCAAGGGATTAGGTCGAGGACATTAAAGAACTAGTAAGTAGAGCTCATGATATGGAGCTGAGTATGGCTGAAGTTGGAGTCGATGGACCCCCGATTCACGAGTCTCATAAGTTCAACAATGGGGGCAAGTCTTTCGCCAAAAATCAAAATAGAGATTCCATGGTTGTTAGTGTGATGCCCATCAAATTCCGAAGAAGCAATGATGTCATGGGAAAGAATGTCCCTCAAGACGAGGAGCAAAGGAAATCAAATTTGAAGGAGAAGCAGCAAAGGACTTATCCGTTCTTGGACTCCGATATCTCTGGAATATTCGATGATGATGATTTGATCAAAGAAGATCTCATCGAGTTGCCAAGCGGCCTGAAGAAGATGGATAAACTGATGACCCAAAATACTGGAAGTACCATCGCTTGGTAGGGCATCCAATCCAGGATTGCTTCATATTCAAGGACAAGGTCATGCAGTTAGCCCGGCAAGGGAAAATAGTGTTAGATGAAGGCAATGCAACAACAAATCTTACAGCTATCTTGGAAGATAATGGCCTTGGTGACACCCTATGCTATATGACTGACAAACAAGGAAGCAAATACGAAGATAGACATGTAGAAGAGGAAGATGTTGAAAATACCCTACTTGAACTTGAACATGGTGTACGAATCGGTCCCTTAAACGAGGAGTTCTTGAAATTCAGTTAAGCCTGAAAAAAAAAAAAAAAAAAAAAAAAAAAACAAAACAAAACATAACAAAACAAAAACAAAAAAAGAACAACTCCTGGCCTACATGAGGATAAACTGTGCACGGCGACCACCAAACGTAAAGTATGTGGTTAAAATGCTAACTTACCCCACTTTGACTAAAGTGGTTAAAAAATAGTCACTCATGGCCCGCATGAGTATAAACTGTGCACGGCACCCCCCCAAAAAAACAAAACACAAAGTGAAAATTTGAACTACATTATCACTTGATCTCTCTCACAGGGGTACGTAGGCAACTTAGAAATATTCTAAGTTCAGTCATACATACATACATATCTATTGTGTTTCCCTCTTCTAAGTTGCTTCGAGTTTGGGGATCCTAGCTCCAAGCCTGTCAAGTTATTTGATTTCGTCAAATTGGATCGTCAAGCTCAACTTCAGATGAATCCACCTTTCGAAGTCAACTATGTCAAATCCGTCCCAACCCACTATATTGAAGATTCAACTTCAAAATTTAATAACTCATTGGTATGAGTATAAACTACCAACAAGTTTCAAATTCAAGTTCAAGACTCCTTGGCACGACCTTAAAATGTCTACAAATCAAATTCAAATCAAGAACTCCTTGATACGAGTACTAACTATCGACAAATCCAAATCCAAGTCAAAATGAAGAACTCCTTGATACTAGTATAAACTATCTACAAATTCAAATACAAATCCAAATGAAATACTCCTTAATACGAGTATAAACTCTCTACAAATTCAAATCCAAGTTCAACTGATGAACTCCTTGATGCGAGTATAAATATATCAATATATCTAGAGGGATTCCGAAAGTCTGTTCGAGACTTATCCACTCCAAGGCACATTGTCCGTGAACAAGTCTCGATGGGGCATTTGTTGATACACAAATTTCGTATCAAATTAAAATGCATCACGTAATAAAATATATGTTGAGAATCAATTTTTATATTGATTATTTAATGTTAGGAATTAATTAAATATAATTCGTATAGTAAATAATCAATTTATTTGATGGTTTGTTATATATTTTATTGATCAATGGGAAGCCACCACATATAGGCATGTCAATGGGGCGGATTTCGGGATTTTTTGACCTGCCCCGTGCCCCGCCACGGGGCAAAAATATGCGCCCCGTGATCTGCCCCGTCCCGCCCCGCCTTCATCTTTTTTTTTTTCAAAAAAAAAACTTTTTTTTTTTAAATTAAGAACCTTGTTTTTTTTTTTTTATATTTGAAATCATTAGGGTTTTAATTTTTAGGTTTCCATTAGTTTTGTTTTAACATTTTTTATATTTTGTAAAATTAATTGTTAGAAAATGAAATTTGATTATTTAAATTTACTCTAATCATAATTTAATGTATTAGAATGATATATGTATAACATATCATGTATAAAATTTGATATTATAAATACATATATACACATATTTAATATTTATGTGTGTATATATATGTCTATATAATATTACATAATATATATTTAAAAATAAATTTTATATATATAGGGGGAGGGAGCGGGGCGGGGCGGGGCGGGGGACATGACCCGAACCCGACCCACCCCGTGGATGGGGCGGGGCGGGGCGTGCCCCGTTCTCCATCGGGGCGGATTTTGCCCCGCCCCAAAGGCCTCGGATCGGAGCGGATTGGGGTAGGACGGATCGATTTTGACATGCCTAGCCACATATCAAGATGATGCTGATATTATTAAATTAAATTAAATTAATTTAGTAATTATCCATGAATATTAGGATAAACATCAAGTCATGGTGGACCAATCAGAATGCTCCATGTGTCAAGTTGTTGCAGTAATTATTAAATTAAATATAATTAATTTAATAATTATCTTATGGATAATGATATTGTGAAGGTCCAATCATATCGCTCCATTCAGACTCAAACCCATTAGGGTTTTCCATCCTACAACTATAAATAGGGCCTCATTCTCCACCAATATCACAACAACACAAGTCAAGAAGTGAAGACACAAGTTGAGAGCTTCAAGAAATTGGAAGAACTCCAAGAAATCTAGAAGACTTAAAGTACTTGAAGATTTTTAGAGTGGAGAGGGATTTGAGAGCTGTTATGGATAAAGCGACATCTTCAGAGCAGTTTACGAATGTGATGGAGAGGAGGTGGCGGAAGGGTGTGGAAACGTCGCAAGTGGCGGTGGGAGGGGCGGCGGAGTGTGGCGGCGGAGAGTAGAGGTCTTTGGAGGTGCGAATATTGAGAGACTAGAGTGCCCGGAGTTGTTTTGGGTCAATGGTAGAAGAGGAGTGGACAACGGGTGGTTTAGGGGTTGGGATTGAGATAAAAGTAAAAAGAAAAACATAAAAAATTAATGTCACATTTATTTGAATAATTCTTTCACATTAATTTTAATATATATATATTTTTTAATTTCTTTACCATCCCAATAAATGACTAAGTAGGAAAAATACAAAAAATTAAAAAAAATAAGTGCCACATAAGCAAATAACAACCAACTTATATGTGACCGGATGACAAGCTGCAGTAGCCTATTACGAGGCATTTTTATCAATTTTTTATAAGTTACAAGATATTTTTAAAAATATTAAATTTAAAGAATATTTTTTTAAATAGAATAAAATTAACATGTCCTTTTTACCAATTTTTTCTAATTTATTCGCAGCCATAAATTTCTCAATGCACCAACTACAAACACGATGTTATATATCAATCTTAAAGAATTGAAAGTATATTCCGTCCTCAAATATGTTATTCTTTTCACACCACTCCGTCCAATACAACTCTCAATAAAAAAACACGTGAAATGTCCTCATAAATGCCTATAATGGGAATTTGACGCCCAAAAAGATTTGGTCCGCCCGATCAAATTGGAGATCATCTATACATAAGACAAATTTCTTTAGATCGGTAAAATCTCAATAAATCAATATTGTTAGATCCAAAAAGTTTATTATTTTAGAAGTATATTAATTAATCTCTAAATTAATAATTTATTAAGTTAAAGAATATTTTCTCAGTACGATGAATAAAGAATTATTTTTATAAAAGTGAATACATTTAATTTATATCTGCATTATATTAATTGAACTACTAGTATCATAAATATATTCATCATACATAACATAATAAATACTCCCTCCGTTCCTTTTTATCTGTTTCATTTTATCCAATCACACAAACCATTTTTTTCATTAATTACGATATCAAAACATATTCCAAAGCACATACGCAACCTGTTAACGTGCCCTTCATTATTGAAACTCATTGATTTTATCAAATTCATAATTCTTTGATTATTTATTTATTGAAACTCATTGATTTTATCAAATGAACGACGTTTTGGATAAAATGAGACGATTAAAAAGGAAATGATGGAGTACATATTTATCATGCATCATATCGATCAATGTGCGTATATCGAGGGATATGCATCAGATCACATTAATTTGGAAGTGAAAGTCATTGCATTTAATTAATATAGATTTGAAGTTGAAAAAGAAGCAACCAACAATAGATTCTTATTTTACTAAATTATCTTAGTTATTTTTGTAATTTGAAGAAATTATTAATCTATGATATTGACGGGACCACTAATTTATATAGGTTTATTTATTTATTTATTTAAATCAAAGTCGCAAGCTTTGGTCTTTCTCGGGCACCTTTCTATTCTTCTTCTTTTAAATCACCAACTACAGTTATATTATCTTATTATCTTATCAAAATTGGTAAATTTTTCAACTGACCTAAGTTGGAACCGGAGAAAATTATTATTTTGGAGGCTTTATTAAGTTATAGAATATTAACTTATAGAGGTTTTAATGTACGTAAGACAATCTTAGGATAAGTTGAATGATCAAATAGTTAAATATGATTTAAGAACATATGTCGGTAACTTTTTATCCACACATACTAAAAATGGAACCACGTTCCCTATCCGATAGAGAAAACCTTTTACCCACACATGTGGTTATGTGTGGAGAAATTTATATACATTTACCTACACCTGGACGAGCGAACAAAAGTTTAGAATATTTGTGAGTATATATATACTATTTCAACCATGAAAAAAAATTAAGTGGATGATAAGTCAGCTTCTTGAAAAGCATAATGAAATCAATTTAAAGAAGCAGCTCAAATAAGTTGTAGAAGTGGGAAATCAAACCAGTTTTAATTCAGAGGCTTTTAGAACAGTTTTAACTAACTTAATTGTCAAAATCGTTGTCTGTTCCTTGTCATTTTGAAGCAAAACCATTGTCGTTTCTTGGTGTTTTTTGCATGCATTTTTAGAAGAATATCTTGGTGATTTTAGTGGGAATTTTCCCTTATTCTATTTCCAGTCGTATTAGTTCGTTAGTATAGATTGTATTGTGAATTACTCTATGATTAACTACACTAGAGAGAGAAAATACAAGTGTGAGAGAGAGTTCAAGAGAGGTTAGAGAGCCATAGGTGATTATGAGCTTGAGCTCTTGATACTTGTATCTTGTAATTCCGATTTGTGTTAGTGAAGACTTCTCCCTAGCCGGTGGACGTAGGCATCTTGCCGAACCACGTAAAATCCGCGTTCATAGTTTAGTTTCTTGTTGATTTGGTTTTGATTGCATTTGTGGTCACAAAGTGTATGAAGAATTGCCTGTGAGAGTTGATTGAGAGTCTTGTGTGTTAATTTCACCAACAAGTGGCGCTGTCTGTGGGAAATCACAGAGAAGAAGAAATCTCAATCAACAAGATGTCAATCTCGAAGATTGAGATAGAGAAATCCAATGGAAAGAACGACTATGGACTTTGGAAAATCAAGATCAAGGCTCTTCTCGTTTAACAACGTCTTAATGCTGCTTTGAAGGGGGAAAATGCATTTCCAGAGAAGATGGAAGAAAGCCAGACGCAGGAAATCCTAGAAAAGGTCACAGCTTGTTGATACTTCCTTTCTGATAAAGTTTTAAGAGAAGTATCAAAAGAAAAGGATACTGCAGAAGTTATACAGAAATTGGACAAGCTTTCCATGACTAAGTCTATGGCTAATAGGTTGTATTTGAAGCAAAAGTTGTTCTCCTATAAATTTACTGAAGAAAAGAGTAGAAGATTAACTAGATGAATTCAATAAGACTCTATACGATCTTGAAGCCATTGGTGTATAAATGGAGGATGAAGATAAAATAATATGCTACTAAACTCTCCACCTCAAACATTTGATCATTTGAAAGATGCAATGTTATATGGTAGGGAATCTGGCATATCACTTCTTGAAGTCCAAACAACGTTGAGAGTAAAAGAAATGCAGAAGTTAAATCAAGACAAGGTTGATGTGGCTGGTGAAGGATTGAGCATCAAGAAGGGAAGGGTTTCAAAGGAAAGAAAACTCAATTCAATGATTCAACCAAGAACTTCAATGGAAAAACCAAGATATTTGAAGAGAAAGAGACCAGGAAGTGTCTTTTTTATAGAAGACCAGATCAACTAAAGAAAAAAAATTGCTTTGAATGGAAGAAGAAGCAGGCCAAGAAAGGTGCTCAAGCCTTAAGTTCTGCAAAAGTGGTTGAAGCAACTAAAGAAGAACCACATGTATTGAATGCTTCAGATTTTAAAGGAAGAAATGACTGGATTTTAGATTCTGAGTGTAGTTTCCACATGAGCCCACATTTGGATTGGTTTACTGAGTTTAAAGAACTAGATATTGGGACTGCCATGTTGGGACATGACCAATTGTGCCTTGTCAAAGGTATAGGTAGCATCAGAATCAAAGTTCTTGGTGGTTTTGTCAAAATCCTCAAAGAAGTCAGGTATATCTCTCAACTTAAAAGAAATCTCATTAATTCAGGTACTTTAGAAAATAGAGGTTGTAGTTAAAGTCTAAAAATGGTGTTCTTGATATAATGAAAGACTCTAAAGTGGTAATAAGAGGTTTTAGAAAAGCCAGTCTCTATTATTTGATTGGAACTATTTTGACTGGTGAAGCTGAAATAGTAGTGAATGATGATCAGGGAGATGTATGACATGCTAGGCCGGGGCATGTTAGTAAATCTAGATTAAATCAACCCATGAAATAAAATCTGATTACCTATAAGGGAGACACTAGTCATCAGAAGGTTTATGAAGACTGTATTGTAGGGAAAAACAAGAATCAATCCTACCATGTCGGCAAGCATTGTTCTACAGTTCCTTTAGAATACATTTATGCTGATCTGTGGGGTCCCTCGAGGGTTCTAACTTTGGGAAGTGGAAAGTATTTCTTGAGCTTGATAGATGATTTCTCAAGAAAATTGTGGTTATATGTTTTAAAGATCAAGTCTGAGACACTGGATAAGTTCAAAATCTGGTGCAAGGATGTAGAAAATGAGAAGAATTTGACTCTGAAGTATTTAAGAACAAATAATGGCTTAGAATTTCTGTCAGAGGATTTCAACAACTTCTGTAAGCAAAAGGGCATAAAGAGACACAAGACTGTGCCAGGAAATCTACAATAAAATGGTGTTGTGGAAAGAATGAATAGAACTATCCTAGAGAAAATTAGATGTATGTTGTCAAGTTCTAGGTTGGACAAGAGGTTCTGGGGAGAGCAACTTCTACAGTTGCTTATTTGATTAACAAGTGTCCTTCAATAGCAAACGAAAGTGTAACCCTTGAGGAGAAATGGACTGGAAAAACACCAACTTACTCACATCTAAGGGTGTTTGGTTGTAGAGCTTATGCTCACATCAAGCAAGGTAAGCTTGACATAAGAGCTATCAAGTGTAGCATGCTTGGATATCCTACTGGAGTAAAGGGATGTAGACTTTGGTTCACTGAGCCTGGTGCAAGAAAGATCTTAGTCAGCAGAGATGTCATATTCTGTGAAGACATCATGCCATTTAAGGAAATAATAAGTAAAGTTGACTTCAGAATCAGGAAATAACAAATTACCTGTTAAGGTGCAGCCTACACTGGAAGAGCGTGAAATTGACTCAGATGAATCTGAGGATGAAGATCAATCAAGTTCAGATCAAGATCTGCAGAAACCAAAGGCTAAAGAAGAAGCAGAGGAAATGAGCAGAATTCCTTATGCAAATGCAGTTGGTCGTGTGATGTACACTATGATTTGCACAAGGCCAGATGTTGGTCATGCAATAAGTGCAGTCAATAGATACATGGCAGATCCAGAAAAAGCATATTGGAAAGCTTTGAAGTGGGTGCTGAGGTATCTAAGAGGGACTAGTAGTTTTAGTAATATGTTCAAAAGGTCAAATGAAGATGATGGAGATGTTCTATAATGTTTTAGTGACTCAGATTATGCTGCTAATTTGGACTCAAGGAAGTCCAAATCAGGATACATTTTCACACTATTTGGAACAACAATTAGCTGGAAATATTTTCTACAATCAGTGGTTGCTTGTCAACCGCTAAAGTTTATTACATTGCTGTCACAGAAGCTGTGAAGAAGGCTGTCTAGTTAAAGGAAATTCTGGAAGAGTTTGGAGTTTGTCATAAATCTGTTAAAGTCTTTTGTGATTCACAGAGTGCACTACACTTGGCGAAGCACCAAGTGTTCCATGAAAGGAGTAAACATATAGATTTTAAACTCCATTTTGTTAGAGATATAGTTGAGAAAGGCATGGTGGCTGTGGTGAAGGTAAGAACTGAGGAGAATGCCTCAGATATGCTCACAAAGGCTTTAGCTACAGACAAGTTCAGACATGTGGTGGCTTCTAATAGGTCAATACAATATATAGAAAATCATCAATTAAATTGACTGTTTAATTTAGGAATTTCATTTAATTAATTCTTAACATTAAATTACTCAATATAGAATTGATTCACAAGATATATTTTATTATGTGGCTTATTTTAATTGGATAATAAATTTGTATATGAACAAATTCCCCATCAAGACTTGTTCACGGACGATGCGTCTTGGAGTGGATGAGTCATACTGACTTCCATAATTTTATGTGAACATATTGACATTTTTATACTCTTGTCAAGGAGTTCTTGAATTTAATTTGAAGACATTTTAAACTCGTGTCAAGGAGCCTTGAATTTGATTTGAAGAACTTTTAAACTCATGTCAAGTAGTTCTTGGATTTAGAAGTTGAATTTTCAACATAGTGGATTTAGATGGATTCGACATACTTGTCTTGGAAAGGCGGATTCATCAGAAGTTGAGGTTGACGATGCAATTTGACGAAATTAAATAACTTGATGAACTTAGAACTTGAATCTCTAATGTCGGAGCAACTTAGAAGAGGAAACACAATGTATGACTGAACTTAGAATATTTCTAAGCTACTTTTATACCCTAGTAAGAGGGATCAAGTCATAACGTAGTTCAGATTTCCACTTTGTGTTCTGTTTTTATTGGAGGGTGGGGGGGGGGGGGGGCGGGGGGGAGGGGGGGGGGGAATGTCGTACACATTTTATACTCATGCAGGCCAGGAGTTACTATTATTTATCCACTTTAGCCAAAGTGGAGTAAGTTAGCCTTTCAACCACATACTTTACATTTGGTGGTCGTCGTGCACAGTTTATCATCATGCCAACCAGGAGGTCTTTTTTTTGTTCTTTTATTATTATTATTTTTTTTTTTGTAGCAGGCCAGACGTAGTAGTGTTTCAAGAAAACCCCGTTTATGGGACCAACTCGTACACCATCTTCAAGGTCAAGTGGGGCATTTTCAACATCTTTCTCTTCTACATGTCCAACTTCGCACAAAGTGATATGATTTGTTGAGGCAATGTCTCCATCTACCTTTTCAAAATTCTTAAAATCACACATGTTCTCTTTCGCCTTTATTTAGATGACACCAGCTAGCCACCTCTGACTAACTGATCAATTTTCCTTCTTAAATTCTCTTCAACACTTTGAGGAGCACAATGAACACCAACACTAATGTGATACGATGAAGCCACACTCTCTCTATCATCTTCATCTTCATCTCAATCTTGGGTCTGTGTGTTTATAATGGTTTCCATCTTAGCTTTAAGAACTTCTCCAAATGATATGATTAAGGTTTTGCTCACATGTTATCTTGCTACACATAATAATGCGTGGGTATTTAGCCACGTAGGTATAATGTGTGTGGATAAATTAAATATTAATTTTTTTCGCTGGCCCACATCTGATATATGTTGACAAAGATTTTCAGCCACTACTTTCGATTTTAGGAAATCTCATGTTTTCTGGTGAAAGAGAAATTTTCTAGTTCTCGGCTTATGTGATATTTTAAAGAAACTACAATAGCCATAAATATTAATAAATTACACATAATTGTGGGTAAGATACAAAAATATGTTTTCACCACTTTATAAGTAACATGGAAGTTAATTTTAATTTAACATTATTAGGGCTTAGTGATTAACAATGTGTCCATTTCACCATCCTATTTCCTCTCCATCATAATGTATCAACCTCCTCTCTCCTTTATTCCCACTTAGCTATTCTTTCACTTTGCCGTAATTTTTTTTAGATGTATTATTGTTAATCTTACTTTTTGTTTATTCATTGTTGGTGAAATTAACACGCAAGACTCTCAATCAACTCTCACAGACAATTCTCCAAACACCTTGTGACCACAAATGCAGTCAAAACCAAATCAATAAGAAACTAAACTATGAACGCGAATTTTACGTGGTTCGGCAAGATGCCTACGTCCACGGGCCAGGGTGAAGTCTTCACTAACACAAATTGGAATTACAAGATACAAGTATCAAAAGCTTAAGCTCATAATCACCTATGGCTCTCTAAACCTCTCTTGAACTCTCTCTAGTGTAGTTAATCATAGAGTAATTCACAATATAATATATATTAACTAACTAATACAATTGGAAACGAAATAAGGGCGAATTCCCACTAAAATCACCAAGATATCCTTTTAAAACTGCATGCAGAAAACTCCAGGAAACGGATATTACTAAATTAACTTACATTAATTTAATAATTATCCAAAATGATCATGGCAAATATCAAATTATACGGACCAATCAGAAGATTGCATATATAGATGATAGTGTGCATGCATTAGGTCGATTTATACGAGTATTTGGTAGTGATTGCATATAAATTCGATGGTTTTGTATTATATTTTATTTTCTCGAGCCGAATAACATGTTTATGTTTAAGGGGAAGCAAAAAAGTAAAGAAGAAAGATAGACACGGAATAATTAGAATTCTCTTCTTCATCAGATCCCGTTTATATAGGGTATCAAATACAAGGGTTTCACAGTTACATATTATTTAGTGAATACCTAAATTGCCCTTCATCAATTACTTTTGACGAAGGCACACTAATTGCGTTTTTCCTTCAACACTCCCCCTTGTGCCAAGTCAAAGGGGAATTGGTGCATAACTTGTTACCTCGTTAAAAACCTTGCCAAGTAACAAAACCCAATGGAAAAAATAAACCTTGGCCGAAGGGAAAAAGAGTGCAACGCACCTTTGTTGAGACTCCCCCTGAAGTCTACATCTCTCCCTTGATACGTACATCTATCAAGAGAGTTTTGAAAATCTCTTCATCCTCAATTTTACAAAAATCATGAGGATATTATGAGGTTGCTGGTTATAGAAAAGCGTTGGCGGTAAATTCTTGGCCTCGTCACCTTTGATGTGTAGCATAATCTATCTGTTTGTTGCAAATAACTTCATCTTCATGACTTCGGGCTCTTCAATGGTATAGCTCAAGTCACCAATACTTTGACCATATAGGTAAATAAACTTCTTTAGATATCATCCATGAGTAATGTGATGAGGTAGCTTGAATAGTTGTGATAGGTTGATCTTCAAGTTTTCATTGTGTTCCTCATGGTAATACATAACCAATTCGGTAATGACCTTTACTTTGGCCAATAAGATAACCAACATATGAACCAACCAAAGTAGTACTTAGTATTTCGTAGTAAGGGGTAGCTTCAACATTTATTTATGAGTTACATATTCTTTTGTAATCCTTTTATCTCTTTGTATGAGAGCATTTGACATTTTCTTTAGAGTTTTACAATTTCATTTGTAATCTCTCTTGTCTCTAATATGGGAAGAACAAATATGAGTCAATGGTTTCTTTCATATGTCAAAATACTATTTGATATCATTAAATTGATATTGTGTTGTCCTGAGTAAAATATAATTAATATGTTCTTTGAGAAAGTAATACATGGTTGAGTGTATTGAGCTTTTTGTACAATAATGTGCACATTTCAATTAAGTAGGGAATTTCATCTCCCAATAGCTCTTTCGTTATTTCCTTTTGACTTAAATGGATCTTTCCCTATGTCCACACTTCAACCAATCATAGGAGTGCTAACAGATTGCACTTTATCCATGTGAAATCTCCTGATAATCTTTTGGATATATGAAAACTGAGGAATTAATATTCCACAAACTCGGTGAGTTTTTCCATGATCCTTTATCTCAATTTAGATTTCAAATACATCACAATATCTCTTATTTCTTTACGAGTACCCATTATGTCCTTAACATCGACATAAGTTGCTATAGTTGCAAAAATAGAAATCGTTTTCTTTATAAATGCATAGAGGTAATACTACTTGTTCTTTCCCTTCCCAATCAAGTAGTCACACAAACGGGTATATATTTCCGTCCATATTTATTTCAATCAAAGTGAGCATTTCAATCTAATATTGTAAATGCACTCCGTGGTACAGAGTTACTTGAGTTGGGCAATGCAAGTCCATCTGACACTTACACATATCTCAATAACAAGATCCCCAAAGAGATATGTTGTAACCACATTAGTATGCTGCATTTCCAATCCTTCGAAAACTTATCAATAAGACGTGATGACGTCCGTTGTGGGAGAATATCTCCTCGTAGTCAATTCCAGGGCTTTGTGGGAAAACCTTTTGCTTTAAGGTAAGTTTTGCATTTCAGGACTTATTCTTCTCACTACGCTTACTGACAAAACATATTTTATGTTCTACAGGCTTTACACTTGGTAAGGCTAGCACTACCAAACCAAATACCTATTGTTTTGTCATAGAATCAAGTTCCACCTGGATTGATTCCATATAGGCCAATATATTCTTTGTTGATATCTTACAATAGAGCGTGGTTCGATTATTGAGTTCTATAATTAATTGAACAACAATGTATACATCATCAATGCACGTGAAATATTTTCTCATTAACTCACATGTACTCTCATTATCTCTAGAATCATATCAAACTTCGGAGCGTCCTCCAATGATGATTCATGGACATAATTAATTAGAGATTATTTGAGAGTATTTCTTTTTATTGATGATTCGAATTGTGCCATACCTGCCACCTTCCTTGAGCAGGTGTTCATCGAACCACGTGGCATCCCCCATTTTCTTTTGAGAGCCATGACCTCAACCACACTTCCACTAAGTGTGGTTGCAACACCTTTATCTGTGGTGTTGTGCTCCTTACTGGGGACTTTTAACCTCATAGGCACATTTGCAGCTAGTATATATGATCTTGTCACTTTAGCGATTTTAACAAATGCATCAACAATCAAATCTTCCATACTTTGAAGATTGATAATTCATTTCACTTTACATTATGAATTGTGGGGATTCTAATGAGACATACTGGGAAACACTTCCTGTCGTTCCTTTAGAAAATTCTTTTTCTTATCTCCCCCTAACGACGGGAAGACTGTCTCATTAAAGTGACAATCCGCCAATTAAGCGGTAAATAGATCTCGCCTGTCAAAGGTTTCAAATAGCGAGTAATAGTTAGGAATCTATATCCAACATAAATACTTAATTGTCTTTAAAGACCCATTTTGGTGCGCTGTGGGGGCGCAATAGGCACATATACTGCATAACCAAATATGCGTAAATGTAAAAATATCAGGCTAAATCTAGTTACCAACTGGTACGCATAAATTATTTTGTTAGCAGTGGGTCTGTGACAAATAAAGTAAAGTTGCAACGATATTGCATAACCCCATATCTGATAGGCATTTTAGTACGCATTGCGATGCCTAATCCTCCATCTATATCCTTTTGATGGTGGCATATGTGAGACCATTTTTGTGTATCCATATGGGTTAAAGGATACTATACCTTGATCCTAACATATATGTAATAATCATCAAATCCTTATGATGAGAACTCTCTAGAGTTGATAAGTCTTATAGACATTATGAAGTGAGGGTGGTGAACCCTTATATAATATATTCTAGGAGTTTTTCAAATGCAACATTTCTTGTGGACAATAATGTGATGATCAGTTAGTGTGCCAAAGCATTTACCAGAACCATAGATACTTTAATGGCCCGCTTTTCTGGTTTGATAGGTCCACATATATCATATTATGTTCTTTTGTAAGAGTGGATTGTCTTACTTATATATCAGGTATAGGAAGGTCTCGATCCTACTTATTACCAAACAGTAGGCTTGGTGAGTGATATGCCCTAAAATAGTTAATGAGGCAGAATGGGATGTTGGTCGTGCTTTTAGTACTTTAGAAAGCATTAACTCTGTTATAACAAAATTAGTACTGACACTGTACATCGTATAAGATTTTTATCCCTTTTTGTATTTCACTCGAAAGAAATAATGTCCATATAATTTCTTAAATATGGATCATCATGTTATGACTTGGATGTCTAAGAAAGTCGTACCAAAACCTATATGAATTAATGTCCCAAAGTTCATTTTGGGTAACATATGATTCTGTCTTCCAAAGTTCATTTTGGTGATAGTGTTTGATCCAACGATCAAAGTTGTAGTGGAGTACATACCACTAGATTGACTCATTTATTTCTCTAAGATGTGCTTTCTTTCACATTCATAAGAAGTATCATAAATTATTTAATTCCATTCTCACATGTAGTTTTGAAATGATAGTCTTTGACACGAATATCTATACTTAGTAACATTGTAATAGCTCTTGGTGCATATAGAGCATTTTGCGACTATAATTGTTATGTTATTAGGCATCTAGAGAATTTGACGATTCTTCGCCCTTTTAGTACTTGTGATTCAATGATGGTCATTATGTAGTGGTGCAGTGAGTCTCTGTTCTTTGGACTTCTTGTATCTCTCATAGTTAACTGCTCTAGCAGTTTTTATACAAAAATATAATATTTTCACACTTATTTAAATGTTCATTACCAACTCTATCCCTTCTTTTATAGGGTTTCGACGTGTTGCTTTTGCACATGGTTTTCATAACCACCATGTTCATTTGGGGTAAGCACATCGGAAGGCCTCCAGGGCTTCTATGTCCCTTACTTTGTGGTGTATTGTTACCACAACTGTAGAGACAAACACATTCGTTTCCTTTACTTTGGGGTTATTTCCACTATTTAGTTCATCATACTTGGACTTGAGAATTTTCTTTATCCCAATGCGTTTGATGTTATTTTTCAGAAGAAACTGATCATGCCTCTCAACTACTTGCACTGGTTGATTCGCTAATTTAATATTATAATTCTTTTATTTCATACTCTAACCTATACAAGTTCGATAGTATAAGCATTAAAGTAGGAAAGTAAAGAGATTTTATGTATCATATCATCTTCTGTGATTTCTTTACACATAAAGAGAGATGTGTTTTTAGACACAACGTGTCCTTATTGAGGATATTGACCATTTTGCAGTCTAGTGAGTGGGTTTCTTTCCACTAGATAGTTAATACCGGAAGTAAAGATTCATCTACATTTTTAATATTTCTTTTATTGCATTCCGCAGCTCATCGGGTACTTTTGAACTAAACAATACTCCTAGTGTAAGCTAGGATTAATGTGTCATCTCAAATTCATTAGAGCATTGACTGTGATTTCTACTATGGCAGACAGTGCTTTGTCATTGGTGTCGGTTGATGATATGATCATAAGAGAGTTCTTACAGGGTGTAGTTATTTTTCATGGAAATATTTTCCTATTAGGAATATCAATTGCGGTAACTCAATTTCTTCTGAGTCTAATATTCAAATTTGAATCGAGTTGGTTTAATCATTTTCTTTTGAATTAGATTTCGAGACCATATATCACAAGTTTTTCGATACTTTGTGAAAATACTTTATCACAAAGTTGATTTGTACTAATTTGGTATAGCCCATGCATTTTCATTATCATGGAAATATTCAATTTATCAAGCATAACTAACTTCGTAGGCAAAACAATTGTAAAATTATCATATAGTCATGCAAATAAACGTATTTACAATAATCTTTAAGCGCATAATAAACAACTCAGGTGATAAACTTTCAGTTACATTAGAAAGCATAAAAGAGGCTAGACACATGTCCCCATGAAAATCAATTCAGTCATGCAAAATTCTATGATTTCATGATTGTACACAACTACTTCGGATGCACGTATAAATTTATTCTCAACTTGCCAAAAACAACAGTTGTATCTCATCAAAGAAATATATATTCATGCAATTTATCATGTTTAAATTGCTCGAAATATTTAAATGAATAAACATAGATGGGTTTGTGTCACGTGTAATATATCATGTCACATGCTGGTGTCAACAAATATTATTTGCATCTAATCATCGAGGTTATCTTTTAAGCAACATACAATATATTAAATAGTCAACTTAAAGACCAATTAAACTCCCACTGTTGCTTTAGTAATTAAAGTATTCTCAAAACATTCATATACAGCCTAGTGTAATCTATTCACGTTTCGGTGCATGTTTATGGCAATTTTCCCTTTTGAGTTATGGACATCAATATGTAGAAACTGGGAGTACCACATAGAATAATTAAATCATTCAATTCACAAATATCAACGTTCATAGATTTAAGGATAATATTATTGGCGGCAGAATACGTACCTGCTGATAAAATTTCGTGGAACTTTATTTCCGTTTGAAGATTGATTCCAAAGATAGATTGATTATGGGCAATCCTCCTCTCATTTTGATATTTGATTTGTATTTGACAATTGTTCCAGAATATCGAATTCGCATCACTGTGAATATGGGCTTTTTCTTTGAATCAATGAAACATTGACTGTCGAAAAGTTTTGGCGGAACTTGATTTATGGAAGAGGAGGAAAAATAAAAAGGAAGAGTGTTCGTGCTGATAACGTGTTTAAGGGGAAGCAGAAAAGTAAAGAAGAAAGATAGACACGGAATAATTAGGGTTCTCTTATTCATCTGATCTCATTTATATAGGGTGTCAAATACAAGGGTTTCACAGTTACATATTATTTAGTGAATACCTAAATTGCCCTTCATCAATTACTTTTGACGAAGGCACACTAATTGTGTTTTTCCTTCAACAGTTTACTTGTTTTGTAGTGGAAATTGTATATTTTAGGGCCAAAATCCATTGAAATGAAGTCTGGGAGAAAAGAACAACTCAATTAGGGGCAAAAAGGGCACAAAATGGGAGTTAGAAGATGGACTAGTAGAGAGCTAAAATAGCTCAAACCCGACCATGAAGAGAAAAAGCCAAACTCGACCGCACAACATAAATGGACCGTGCAAAAAGCCGAGCTGATAGTGAAAAATAGCTCTGATTGCCCAACGCGGTCGTGCAAACTAGATCGGCCGTGCAACAAAAATCGGTCCCACTACATGGCGGTTCACGCGATTTGGCCGAATTTCGGCCGGTTTTTACCACAATCCTTCCTAAATAATAAATAGGTTCTCTTGAAGTCCGAAAATAATCATCAAACATCATAATAATCATCTTGGAGGTTGAATCGAAGAGCAAGAGGTTCGAAGCGAAGAAGGTCGAGATTGAAGACTCCGGGTTAGTTGTTTTTATTTATTTTCAAATTTCATCTTATGTTTGTCTTTAAACATATGTTGAATTTTGTCATGGATATGAGTAGCTAAACACGTTTGTGTTCTAGGGCTAGAAAATGGGTTTCCTTGTTTGACTATGTTTTAATTATTGTTTTTTATTCTAGACTCGGTTCAATATTCTTATCTTATGTGTTTGTTATATTTTATGAATTGATTGATTTGGCTAATTAGTCTATTTTACTTGTTTAACAATTCAATGCCCGAGACATGAGGGTTGTTAATAGGCATACAACACATATCATATGTATCAATAATTGTCCGAGAGGGGTGAGATATATTTGTAGCCCTTGATTTTAGGATCCCTTTGTAGTTACTTAAGTGATAGTTAGCCCGATAGGGTAATTATTCGTACATACTCAACATGTTAACATCGTCCGAGAGGAGAGTTAACTAGAGTAGTGTCACCTAATTAGAATTTGAATTCGGTCTAAAAGTCTAGAAAATATGACAATTGAATATATGAGAACATAACCGAAATCGAATATGTTCTTCCATCTGATTTATTCCTTCTTGATTATTTGTCTGCTTCTTTTGACCATTCTATTTACTTTATTTGTTTTTATGCACTTTAGGTTAATAAACAACAAAATCACCTTATCTGAGAGTTTACATAGGGTTGACCTATTACAATCGGGGTATTAAATTGACATAAGTAAATTGTCCTCGTGGGGTCGACCTTGCTCACTACTAGCTATAGTTACACCGTGCAATTGTGGTAATACTAGGGGCTGGAAAAAATATTGTCAATAGAATGGTGCATGGATATCATTCTCTATTGAATAAGGCCGAAATAGGTTGGAATGGTGTTAAGTTCATCAAAATGCCGATTTGCAAGATTTTCGAAGATGTTACTAAATAAAGATGAATTAAAATTAAGAGATATTCTTTCAAAGTGGACGTGATTATGGGAGATTATTAAATTATTAATATTGATTTAATAATAATCTCAAAAGATATTCAAAGATATTCAATATATTTGATATTGAGGAGGACCAATTAAATTGCTCCGTTTGGATCCTAGGCCCATCAGGGTTCTCTACCTACAACTATAAATATGGCCTAATTTTCCACCATAATTCACAACAATACAACACAAGTTCAAGAAGCAAGTAGAATTCTCCCTAGCCTTCCAAGGTGTTCTAAACACGTTAAAACGCTACTATGCTATTCTAAAGGCGTTATCAAGTCAATCTTGATATTTTCTACGTTTGATCCGAGATTAAGGTGTTGAGCCCTCCAATAGGTGTTTTTAGGTTAGAAATTCGAAGGTGTTCTTCATTGTTCGTCAAGATCTTCGAAGTAGTTCTTCGAGTATTTATCGAAGCATATTGTTTAATCAAAAATCAAGGTTACAAGCCTTTGGATTAACGTTACTCAAGTTTTAAAGTCCAAAACCAAGGAAGATCAAAGGTAACCCCAAGTTTGAAGGTATTATTATACAATTGAAGAGGAGAATCAGAGGAGAATTAGAGATATAAATTCACAAATTGTATTTTATTCGTTTGATTCAAGGAAATTTAATTTTGTACATTTTTTTTTTCATGTTTATCTATTTAATACATGAAATTTGTTGTTACAAATTTGGGCACGCCCGATTGGACAATCTTTACCTCTCATCTCTCATTCTTCGAAGCAAATATTCAAATTCTAGCAATGGCCACTCACAAGGCTCTGGCAGCCAATATGAATTCCTCAAAGTCTTCAAGTGCTAGTGTTGGAGTCATCACAAGAAGTATGTCCAAAACTCTCTAATCACAATCATCATCTTTTAAAGTTGTTGAGAAGAATTCACAACATCTTGCCCCCCTCATCACAAGTGAGGATGATAACTCGCCATGCTCTACTCCTCGTTCTTCATCAAGTTTAGAAGTAGCTCCGGTTATGACGATGAATGCTTCAACTCTTGAGGAACAACTTGCAAGTTTGACCGAGGTTATTGAAGGGCCCAAGAAGCATGTTCATAAGCAAGCTTCTCAAATTGCCAAGCTTATGGACAAGGTGGACAACAGTGACACAAATCAAATAAAAGGAAAGCAAGCTGAAAATCAAGACGAAGTTGAAACATCTACAAGATGTGATGCATTTGACAAGGAAACGTCTCTAAAAGAGATTCAAGTATCTGTTGATGGTGCGATTCCTGCTAACCAACTCGAGGAGATCATCATGGGAATTATCAAAGAGAAATTCGAGGGGAGCTCAAGGTCTTCTTTCACATACACCAAGCCATATACGCCACGAATCGACAATCTGAAGATGCCGATGGGTTATCAGCCACCAAGTTCCAACAATTCGATAGAAAGGGCAACCCTAAACAAGATATCACCCACTTCATTAAGACATGCAATGATGCCAAAATTTATGGTGACCACTTGGTGAAACAATTCATTCCATCTCTGAAAGGCAATGCATTTGATTGGTACACCGATTTGGATGCCAATTCAATTAACAGTTGGAATAAATTAGAGCAAGAGTTCCTCAATCAATTCTATAGTACTCAGAGGTCCGTCAACATGATTGAATTGACCAACACACATCAATGAAAAGAAGAGCTTGTAGTCAACTACATCAATCGATGGAGGAGTTTGAGCCTTAATTGTAAAGATCGTCTATCGGAATATTCTGCAATTGAGATGTGCACATAAGGATGCAGTGGGGCCTTCGTACATTCTGCAAGGAATTCGACCACATATATGTGAGGAATTGGCTACTCGAGCCCATAATATGGAGCTAAGCATGACTGCAAGTGGAGTAGAAAAGATGTTAATTCAAGAGCCACACAAGTTCAGCAATAAACAAGATTGGAATAAAGGGGGCAAAACCTTTACCAAACCTGCAAACCAAGAGCCAATGTTGGTAGCTGCGATGCCCATCAAGTTTGGCCAAGAAGAAGATGATAAGACCGACAAAAGTAAAAACATCCATCAAGATCGGGGGCAAATAAGGTTGACTTTGAAGATGATGCACCAAAAACATACACATTCTTGAACTTCGATGTCTCCGGGATATTCGATGACTTGATGGACGCGAATCTCATCGAATCGCCTGAAATGAAGCGACCAAAAGAAGCTAGAGGTACGGATGTCTCTGTGGATTGCATTGATGTATTGAAGGGCTATGTTGATTCATACTATGCTGCAAACATTGACGCTAGGAAGTCTCAGTCAGGTTATGTTTTCACTTTATTTGGAGCAGCTGTCAGTTGGAGATCAATGCTTCAATTAGTGGTAGCCTTGTCCACAACAGGAGCAATGGTATACGTGTTCCGTGCACGCACTTTAGGGCACTTTTAGTGTCATTTTAGTGTCAATAATGTGCATAATTACGTGTATCTAGTGCTTTTATACTCTAATGGGCAAAATAAGGCGTTTGTGCTGTTTTTGTATTAAGATAGGTGAAGAAAGGGTCGAAAAAGAACATCAAAAGACCGCGGAGTCGAGGGATTGATCGAGGCAACAAAAGGAAGGGGCAGTTGAAGATCTCGGCCGAGAAAGGATGAAAGTCTCGGCCGAGATGAGTCTCCAAGGCATTCAAGAAGAATTGAGCAGACTGAAGATCTCGGCCGAGATATGTTGCCAGAGAATTTCAAGGCTTTTCAAAGGACCAAGATCTCGGCCGAGATGCAGTCTAATCTCGGCCAAGATGAGTCAAGCCCTAGCCACCCCATTTTCCCCTTTTTACGTCTCGGCCGAGATGAAGTTAAATTTCGGCCGAGATCGCCTTTCGACCCACAAACCTTGAAAACCCTTTTTCACGTCTCGGCCGAGATTCACTACCCTGTTTTGAAATCCTGAATACGTTTTTTGCCTATTTTTTACTAGCACTTTTTCTCCTTATATATATATCATGCCATTCGAATTTAACCTAACTTTTGATACTTTTTTGATACTTGGAGAGCACTATTCAGCCACAAAAGCCACCAAGGAAGGAGATTGGACTAGAGATTGAAATATCATCTTCTCTAATTGACATCTTTGGATTCATCAATATCAGTATCATGTTTCTTTATTTTTCTATTTATTTTCTGATTGTATTAGTTAATATGGGTGGCTAGCACCCTTTAGTTCATCCTTGATTGTTGAACCTTGAGTCGAGATATTGATGTGATTATTGCGGTTAATGTTACCGAGATTATTGTGTATTCAAGTATTTTGTGTTATTTGCTGCTATTGAGTCACATTTATGAATTGATTATTGGATTGATCACCCTTTAAGGGATTTGTGAATGTGTTGCTAGAATAGGAAATTACTATCCGTAATTGTAGGATTTCCGATTCCCGTGTAGCATTATTTATTGGGGATAACACAAAGTTCAACCACTAAAACCGAGCTTGCGAGTTTTATGTTGAATTTATCTTGTTGTCCTAGTGTTTAATGCATTTGGTTATTGGATCTAAGAGAGCTTGTTCGAGGATTCGGTTAAATTGAATAGGGTTAGTCGAAGAGCTTATTTTGATTAACTAAGATTAAGGGACAACAAGGCTATTAGAGCTTGTTAATAGCCTTGAGATGAGGGCTTGAATCACAATTTAATCGAGCATTAACAATAGTTGCATCAATTGTCTAAGACCAAGGGGAAGCATGATCAAGGGTGGCTTGTTTTATTATTTGAAAATCAAAATCGAAAAAGATCTCTTCTATTGTCTTTGATTATTTGTTTCTTTAATTTTGAACGTTAAAGACTTTTAATTCCGTTTAGTTACTTTCATTCGGTACTAGTAGATTTTTAGTCCTTAATCAATTCCCCCCTTTTTACTGCTTCTTAAGAATTTACATCTTGCATATTTAATCATAATTTACTTGACATCGGGATCAAAACTATTCGGCCGTTCCTCGTGGGATCGACCCTTACTTGCCACTCTATTAGTTAGAGTAGTAGGATAAGGTTAAGTGTATATATCTATACATTAATTTGGTAGTAAGAAACAACGCTACCAAGCAACATACATGGTAATGACTGCAGCTGTTAAAGAAGGTATGTGGTTGAATGGGATTGTAGCAGAGTTTGGTGTTTATCAATATTTGGTTAAGATATTGTGTGTTTGTCAGATTGCCTTACATTTGGCAAAGCATCAACTTTTCCATGAAAGATCAAAACACATAGATTTGAGACATCATTTTGTTATGGATAGAGTGGAAAAGGGTGATGTGGTGATTGTCAAAGTTTGTACAAAAGAAAATGTTGCTGATAGGCTTACAAAAGCACTACCAACAGACAAGTTCAAGCATTGCTTGGACTTGATTCAAGTTCTTGAATGTTAAAGGAACTGGAATGCCTTGTAATGGGGCATGGGTGGAGGAAGATCCGTGTTTATGTTGAGGGTTTAAATTGGTTTAGCTTTGAGCTGTAGCCAATAAGCACTCAACAGAAACATCAGACTTTATTCTTGGATTATGAATCAACACAACAAATGGAGCAGATTTGTTGCACGTGAAGAATGAAAGTTGGCAGAGGAAAAAACGGTTAATCCTCATAACCGTTTTTTCTGTTATGATCAAGTTGAGCTGAGGGAATTCAATTTGCTTAGTTTTATAGCAGTCTCATTTTAACACATGCTTGTATCCTAGAGAAGTGTATAAATTTTCTTGAGAGATACAAGAGAGAGACATTGAAAGGCACATAGAGAGAATGGCAACAAGAGCATAGAAGAGCATGTTGTGTTCTTGAAAATGTGCTCAAGCGTGAGCTGCATTCGTGTCTATGTAAAAGTTTCTTCATTAGTAACCATTGATCGACCCGTGGATGTGGGCCAGTTGGCTGAACCACGTAAAATATCTTGCATTCACAATTGATTACGCATTGGAGTGGCTTGTGAGATTGGTGACGATCGATTTGATTCATTTGATTAAACTAACAAAAATAGATAAGGATATCATATCAACACATACTGCGTATAAAAAGCAGTAATAACATGAGTGGCCCACACATAGGGATGTACACCAGTCGAATCGAGTCAAATAGTATAAGGCTCGAGTTCGACTCGTTTAATTTTGTGTTCGAGTTTGACTCGAGTTTGTTCGAACTTACAAAATTATGTTCTAGTTCGATTTGTTTTGTAAATATTAAGCTGGTGAACAGTTCAAGCTCGATTAGGTAAAAACTCGATAACATATTAAACGAGCATAGTTTGAGCTTGAATTCGTTGTATGTGTAATTACTAAACTCACGAATAGTTTGTTAAAAATTCATAACTGATCTATTGGTATTGACCCTTTACCTTAGAGGTCTTGTGTTCAATTTACGCCGAACACAATTAAATGTATAAGTAATCATTAATATATATAATCTCATGAGCCCAGTTCACGATATAGGTTCGTGAACAAGCTCATGAGTCGGGAACTAGATATCTACAAGCTCGAGTTCGTCTCGAAAATTTTGTCGAGTTCGAAGTTAGGCTCGAACTCGAATGAATATTTTTCGATATTTCACGATCTAAATTTATGGTCTGCATAATAATAAAGAATTACGTAAAAGAATATGATTCAATCAAGATTCAGAAATGTTTTATTATATATTATTGGAGAGGTATGGAGATGGACCCGGAAGGTGAGGTGGGCGTTGAATCTAGGCCCCCACCCAGTACACAAGAGAGACGACATATCAATTCGAGGCCCATTAATTATTTGAAACGTATGGGGTATTGCGGGTTTGTAGTGTTCCGTTGAAGAGATACCCTTATCTGGTCCCACATTTACTACCACCAATCAAAATATCTTTTATAGCCACCAACGGCACGTAATATAGGACCCACACATCCAATGGATAGTCACTTTCAACATACAAGTGTTATTATTTTATTATGTACTCCATTATTGATAGGAGGTGTACAGTCACATGACCAAATTAGGATCCAATAATAGAGTAACACGTCAACTGATGTCATCGTATGACTGTTTCACTTCAAGTGCGTCGGTAATACACACTGTTTAGTGCCCTTGATTCTACGAATACTGAAAATAAATAAATATATTTTCTATTATCAATACAACTCTATAAAACAATAAATACAACTCCTATTTATATTAATCTATATATAAATTAAATGAAGGATTTTCATGTAAGTCTATTTTTTGCGTCTAAATTTTTAAGTCATAAATAGTACTACCTCCAGTGATGGAGTCATAATTTTTAGCCAAGGGGACCCAATTATAATGTTAAAATAAAATAATATATCAATTCTAAAATTTAAAATATAGAAAACATATTATTTGTATAAAGTTAATAAAAATAAATATAGGTTGCTACATTCACATAGCTAGATAATCAACCATTCCTTCCGTTCCGTTCTAGTTTGCATACTTTCTTTTTCGGTTTGTCCCAATCTAATTTGTCAGTCCATAAATAATAAATTTCTCTCACAGTCTCCACCCTCAAAATCTCCACATTCAATCTCCACCTTTGAAAAAGTCAAAGATTCCACAAGATCTGATTTTTCTTAACCTCCGTGTTCGGCCAAGGTAGACAAATTGGGTCGAGACGGATGGAGTATATAATAAGAAGATTGAAATGGATAATTCTTACTCAATCCTTTTAGCTAAAAAAAGGAAATCATTATCTCCATAATTTTAAATGTGGCTACTAATAATAAAAAAAGATGTATAAAAACTCAATATAGAAAGATAAGTAATGAAACATTAAGGAAAAATTGGTATAAATGTCCAGTATGTTTTCTCTATTTAGAAACTAGGAACTAAAAATGTCTTCTAACTTACGAAAAATTGATAAAAATGCCCTGTGACCGGCTATAGGCTGTTAACCAGCCGGTCACATGTGAGCTATCTTTTTATTTTCGAGAAAATTGGTATAAATGATCAGTATGTTTCTCTTATTTAAAAACTAGGACATTAAATATATCACTTTTTAAAAATTTCTTATAACTTACCAAAAAATGGTGAAAATGGCATGTGACGTCTATAGACTGTGATACAACCGGTCATTAATTAGGTGAGGCTCTTTTTCTGACGTGACATTAATTTTTCGTTTTTTATTTTTTGTGTTGACTCATTTGTTAGGGTGGAAAAATAAAATAGAATATTAGTTCGAATTTATAAAAAATTATTATCCTCAGAAAATTGTTTAAACTTTAGAAAAATAAAAATTTTATTTGTGAAATTTATTTTAAAAATTATAAAATTCAAAGATTTAAAAATTTATTTCTGATATTTATTTCAAAAAATATATAATTCATTTTAAATTCAAAAAGAAAAAAAATTATTTCTAAATTAATTTTAATTAATTGTAAAATTGATTTAAAATTCAAAAATTCAAAAAATTATTTTTGATATTTTTTAAAAAATTCTAAAATTTATTTAAAAATCAAAAAAATAAAAAAAATATGAATTTTTTTTTTTTAAATTTCTAAAATTCACTAATATTTTTAAATTTCCTTTTTACTTTTCTCATGTTATTAATATTTTATTTTAAATTATGAATTATGATAATTATATGAAATATGAATAAATAAATTTTAGATTATTATTTTAAAAAATTAAAAACTAAATTGTTACATTCTTCTCCCCTAATTACAACATACTAAACCCTAATATTTATGGATGTCATGCATTCTTACAAAGACACTAATATGGAAGACGAAGAAGAAGTCAACAATGCTTCGCCCAGCCCACCTATCCATTAACTAATGGGAACCTGCCAAATCACCAATTCTTCGCCTTTCGCCTCCCCCCCGTTGAATCTGCCATCGCCAAAGTCGGCGACATATTTTTTCCAAGCTAACAAATGAGTCAACAGAAAGTATATACTTAATGTCCTAGTTTTTAAATAAGGGAAACATACTGGCCATTTATACAAATTTTTCTGAAAATAAAAAGACAGCTCACAGGTGACCGGTTGGTTAACAGCCTATAGCCGGTCACAGGGCATCTTCACCAATTTTTCGTAAGTTAGAAGACATTTTTAAAAAGTGGTATACTTAGTGTTCTAGTTTCTAAATAGTGAAAACATACTGGGCATTTATACCAATTTTCCCAAACATTAATTATAAAGAAAAATTACAAAGAGTTTTCCAGGTACTTTTTCCTCTAAATTTAATATATTACATTTAGTGTTTTGAAATAACTAATTCTATTTCCTAGAGGCTATATATGTCTATGTATTTGGTAATTTGGCGCGTAAGTTGTGTATAAATACTAACGTAGCTAAATTCAAATAAGACATACTAATTTAATCTAATATAAACCTAGTTATTTTTTTACGATGAGATTTTTTATTTTTATCGAAATAAAGTAAAATATTTTAAATTACAAAAAATATCCCTACAAAATTATTAAAATTTGAGGGGGGCCCAACGACCCCGTTGGCCCCCCTCTGGCTCCGTCCTTGACTACCTCGGTCCCGACTAATCTTATACACTTTCTGTTTTCGCCCGTCTCATGTGAATTTGCACACCCTTAAAAAGGAAAATTATAACACAATCTTCATCCTCAAAATATCCACTCTCAATCTCCACCCTCAATTCACATTTGAAAAGTCAATAAATTCTCAAAAAATAATTTTTCTTAATACTTGTGCCAACCCTCTCAGTGCAAGATCAGCCGAGACGGAGGTAGTAAGTTTTAGTCACTTTTGGTAAGTAATACTTTTCTTTCATTTTTTTTTAAAATGCAAATAACTTTTTAATTTCTTTTTCGTTTTTTATGCATAATATATCAAATTATTCATCTTTTCATAATCTTCAATTTGACATATATATCACATATATTATAATGAGATATTTTATTTGAAAAAGTAGAATTTTTGGTGGTTAATTGTTTATGTTAAATTTGATTGTTCCTTGTGAATTGGATGCAACTAAAATTAATAAAATAATTCTCAAATAAAAATATTAATTGAGTAATTTTTTTGATAAAAATATAGCTAATCAATTTATTTTATTTGATATGAATTTTCAAATATTTCGTTATTTAAGTTACATAGAGAGATAGATCATTGATTAAGTAATGAAATTCTACTTTATTAACTTAAAGACAAAAAATATACTCAGTTTATTATATCATAAAGTCTGCTAATACTATTTTATGTTGAGAGTATGAGAACTTTAAGCATATGTATGATTATGTATTAACAGTGTTATCGAAACTATTTTTAATTACTTATTTATATTTTTTTATAATATATATTTTGGTAGAATGATTTTTTTTTAAGAAATTCTACTCTTTGCAACTGAAATTATGGTAATTGTTACACTTTGCAATCTTTTTTTGGTTACGTTAACCAAACCTCAAATATGTTTCTTACACTTTGTAACCTAAACAATGCTTTGTTGCAGTAACTAACCTCAACTATGTCTTTTTTACTCTTAACAACCTAAGTAACTTTATTCGCATTGATCAATTTTTATCTTTAAATAAATTAAATATTTATAAGAAAAATATAATATTTATATAAATAAATTACAACATCAATTAAAATATAAAAATGTGAAAATATTTTGAAGAACTCACAACTTTATTTTGTTTTTCGAATTAGTAAATAACTTCTAGACTTTATTTTACTAAAGTAATGATTTATTGCAAAATAAGAAGTATTAAGTATATTTGAAACCACCAAGTGAAATATTAGAAGTTGCAAAGGAGAATCAAACTTTAACAAGAAAACTTTAAATATGTAAAATTAAAAATAAAAATTATTTAAATAAATTAAAAATATAAAACAAAAGTAGGAAAAATGTATAAATTTTTATATTACATCTGAAGTATCCAACTAAATTATTAATGTTTCCTTTATTATATATTTCATGATTATTTTTAACTATTTATGGTTATAATTGAAAAATTGTTTTCATAAACTAAAGAATCTATATATATGTATGTGTGTGTGTGTATATATATATATATATATATATATATATATATATATATTTGTAAAAGCCACATCAGGGGCAAACTCTCCATTAACATTTTTCAGCCTAAATTTTTTTATTATAACTGGTAAGTTGTTGTCACACTTGGTAAGAATCAAAATTTATTTTACTTTCTAAAGTTGCAGATAACTTATTCCATTTCTAATTTTTGTACTATGTATAACACATCAAATTAATCATCTTTTGACGTTGTTCCATTTAACATCCAACCACATATATTAAAATAAGATATTCAATTTAAAATATTAGATTATTTATTCGTTGATATTTGAGTTAGAGTTTACCGTTTATTATGGGTTGTAATGTATAGTATTAGTTCGGAATACAATTAAAAGTCACTCAAATAATTATCTTATAAAAAAATATTCTACTCAGCTATCTTATTAAAACCATACTAATCAATTTATTATATCCGACATGATTTTTTTTCAAGTTTTCTTCATTTATTAAGTTGATAGGAAAATCAATGTATGTATAACTGAACATGTACTTTATTAAATTAAAAGTAAAATTTAAAACTTGATTTATAATCAGCTTATTAGATTATTAATTTGTTTTTTTATTTGTTATATCACGCCTATTACTTTCTAGCATATATATTACTTTACATATGATAATTAATTTGAAAATTAGTTTTCATTACTTATTGATTAATTAAACTATTTGTGTACACATATAGGTTAAGAGTGATACACACACACTAAATGTGTGTTTGAGTCAAAGATAAGTAAAACGATCATTTTGAATATAGATATATTTTATTTTCAATTTTAATATTTTATCTTAATGCTAATTTATAGTATACATACATATACATATAAATATAAAGTAAGTTATATTAAATTCATATATAACGTGAAAGAAACTTATATTTATATTACTTATAATTTATTTATGTTTATTTCAAAATTCCTAAATATTCCCTCCATCACATTCAGATTTGCATATAGGTTCGGACAATTATATTAAGAAAAAATTATTTTTTGCTTTTTGGTTGACTTTTTCAAAGGTGGAGATTGTAAGAGAAATTTTATTTTTAAAGGTGTGCAAATTGGTGTGAGACGTACCGAAAAGGAAAATGTACAAATCTGAGTGGGACGGAGTGAGTATTTATTATTAGATTATCTCATATTTAGTTTAGTTAAAAGAATTACTTTTCAAATAAACTTCCGTGCATCGCACGTGATTAATACTAATAGCCTAAATGACAATATAATTAATTAAAAGGTTAATAATAGAAGATTTGTCTAGTACATAAAAGATGGGTCCTTCTACAATACGTCCATTATATTGATACAACTTATGACAATAATCATTATATCATGTTCTTTTAAGGCGGCGACTATTTTCAGTCCAAAAAATTTGTTAACGCAACCCACTTTTGTTTTAAATTGTTAGATTTTTCGCTAGAAGGCGTATAGAGAAAGAAGAAATAAATGCAGACTCTTACAAACAAAGTCGAGGCTAGAGTTTGACTCTATGTTCATAAGACGATATTGCCACGTACACAAGTGCAATACGTTTTAAAGTAATTGCCTCCAAGATACAACCACTTTTAAACTTCAGATCGTTGCAATACGAATCAGAAGTTATTGGCCAACGGACTCAGATATTTGGAACTTTCTTGACACAACTAATGCAGAATTAGAATGTCTTTGATTCAGTATAGAACTTGTAAATTTGAAGTGAATGAAATGCAATCTGGAGGGGTCTATTTACATATATTGAAGAGTTGTGGTGCCTTTCCAGAAATACACCTTTTGACCCTTGGTGGCACCACTACGGCTAGGCTGGAACTGGTTCGGACATGGACCCACCAGTTCGCTGGAGGGTCGCACCCGCATGCTCCTCACGACGATGCGTACGTGCGAAGTGCAAAGTGCGCCTCTAAAGCTACTCAATGCGACATGTGCGACTTGCACGTGCGGGTCCAGGCTCGGGCTCGGATGGTGCTTCGCACCATCCTCGGGTCCTTTTAGCTAAAGGCTAAAATCCCACTAGGATCCACCATAAGGTGTACCATACACTTAATAACTCCTTATCAAGTGCTCTACTAAATAAGGAGTATCAAATTACTCCAACTTTTCTATGTGGGACAAGTTCCCATATTTTTATAAACTCTTTAACTTTTCAATTTTAAGTTGTAACCTTTAGGCATTAATTTCTCATTCATCCGAAATTGGATTTGAGAACATAAATACACTAAATTCATCTACTCGAAATGTAGATCTTGAATTTGCAACTTATTTCCATTTTTCACAAATGAATTAATATTATAAAATTGGTCAAAGTTGGATTATCACCCAAACTTCCAAACTAATTTCCAACAAAAATATAGTAGAATTTTTTATATAAAGCCACTAAATACCAATTGTACCCTTTTTTAATTAAATTAAATAATTTAAATTAAAACATTATAATTATAAGTAAAACAATAAAACAATAGTAAGAGTGCGTATAATTTTTGTATCTTCTGCAAACTCAGTTCTTGCAGTCTTCTTGAATCCAATCAACTTTGTGATGTTTCAGATTTCAATGAATATGTGACATAAAGCCCTACCCCTTTTGTAAGTCTAAAAATTTCCTTTGCAAACCAAAACCAATTAATTGTGTCATTTGTTTTTCCATGAATCTGCAAACTAATAATTTAGGACTGCATCTTTTGTTTGTCGTCTTCTATTGTTTTCCGTCTTTTGTGAAAATAAGCTATGCTATTCTCCGATTTTTTGTTCTACAGTGTAGGATGTGTCCGCTTCATCAAATGCCAGCGATGGCTACATACAGGGGAAATGGCAGGGATGGTTGGCAATTCTTTGTCTTCTTAAAAAGAAAAAAAATATATAATAATAATTTCGGATAGTGTATATGATGTCATAAGTTCCATATATCCCAAAAGAGTGAAGATTTCTACTGTTGTTTGTCATGGATGTACTTATCAATCTTCAAGCTCTTACTATTGACGGACCGACTGTTGCTATTGACGAAATCACTTTGGTTTTTATATTTATTATGATGATCTTTATTAAAGATGAAATATTTATGTCTATGATATCCTCCATTGATGAAATCTTAAGAAAACTAGGGTTAATGTAGTTCTAAACAAAAAAAGAAAAAAAGGACACAAGCCTATTGAAGATGATACTAAAGAAAGAAAAATTATATTTTTTGAATTGTATATATATGTGTAGATTCAGTTTTAATTACATCAAAGTATACACACATATGTAATTCGGTTCCAGAAATTCCGAACCGGGCCGGAGCAAAGAACCGGTAGCAGAGTTAAAAAATGAACTGGTAGTTATATAATTCAAAATTCTGTTAGAGGGCTTTGACAACAGTTTCTTTTTAAAAACATGGTGTAACTTCTTCAGCTGATTCAGATTCGTTTTTCATGCATTCAAAGGAAGAGATATATAGAGTTAGGTTCGCTTTTGTAGAATTAGGAAAAAAAATAAGTCTTGATATTCTTCCTTTTTTCTTTAATTAGCTGATTAGTAGTAATTCCCTCAATTAAGGGATCTTGATTTGATTCTTTCTGTAATTAGACACAACCTTGTACTATAAAATCTGTTGTAAACTATTCAGAAATAATACAAGAAAAACACATTTACAGAATATGAATCTCTTTTCTTTCAACATGGTATCAGAGCGGAGTTTCGATCTTCTTTGAAGACGAACTTTCGTTCTCATCATCTACCATGGCAAACCCGACCGAAACAGCACTCTCACAACCTTCAGAAACTGATATTACAACCCTTATCCAGTACCTTCAAAGAAATACCATGAACCAGAACCCAACAATTGAAACATCACCTTTGATGGTGAATATGAAATTGAACGACCAAAACTATGCAATTTGGTCGAAATTGATGGGGATATTCATCAGAGGAAGAGGACGGGGCAACCACATCACAGGTCATCCTCCGTCCCCTTCCGTCAGTGACCCCGGTTTCTCAACATGGGACGCCGTCGACAACGCCGTAAAAGGATAGATTATCAACTCCATCGAACCGACTCTCGTGCCAAATTTTCTACAGTACCCGACAGCCTAGGCACTATGGGAAGGATTGGAAGCCACATATAACAGTGGCACAAACTACCTGCAAATTTTCGAGTTGATGACTCGAGCAAGCCAAACCAAACAGGGAAATCATACATTAGAAAAATATTACAGCAACCTCCAAGCCATATGGGCTGAAATCGACCAAAGGCAACCCAACAAATTTACGGGAGATGATAAATCCAACTCTATAACCGATTAACACAAGAAGGGAGATTATACCAGTTTTGGCCGGAGTAAATGACAGATTCGACCCCGTAAAACGGGATATCTTGAACCAGGACCCTCTTCCTTCTCTGGCAGCCGCATATGCCACGATCCGTCGGGAAGCACTCCGAATAGGGGTCATGATGGCATCTGAAGAACGCCAAAACCCAAGAGAGGCGTTCGCCGCGAAAGGGGCTCCAAAAGGAGAGCGGTCAGTCTCTCAGAGATCATCATCCCGCCAACCCGACAAAGATAAACTCAAGTGCACTTACTGTGGTGGAAATAAGCACACCAGGGATACGTGTTTCCAGCTGAATGGGTATCCCGAATGGTGGGACGAAAACCGTCACCGACAACGGAATAGCGGCGGAGGAAGGGCGGCGACGGCCACCACCCACGGCAGCTCTGAACAGGCCACCAGCGGCGGTGGCAACGTCCCGACGGCAGCAACCGGAGGGGTCGCCGCCTTCATCCATGGCGGAAACCCCAAAGAAGGGACGAGATATAAAGCGGCGGAAACCAGAGAAGAAGATGAGGGAGAAAATGAAGGTATGAGGGATGGGGGGAGGGTTTATAACCCTAATAGGAGCAAAATTCCTATTCTGCCCCCATCCCACTTAAAAATTCCAAAAATAACCCCTAATTCTAAAACTTTACACGTAAAAAGTGAAAATGATAAAAAATGGATTCTCGATTGTGGCGCAACGGACACTATGACATTTGATCAAAATGATATTATTGAGTCATCGGAACCGAAAAAAACATTCATTAAAAATGCTAATGGGGGATTTTTTCCGGTTCAAGGGGCAGGGTCTGTTGAAATTTCTCCAAAAATCAAATTGTCTAATTGTCTTTATGTTCCATCTCTATCTTGCAAATTATTATCCATCAGTCAAGTGACAAAGGAGCTTAACTGTGTGGCACTGATCAATCCGAACTTTTGTCTATTACAGGATATTCGTTCAAGGGAGATAATTGGGCGTGGTTCTGAACAAAATGGACTGTACTATGTTGATGAGCTGTCTGAAGGAGGAACTACGTGTCTAGCTCAAGGGTCTCAGAACCGGCAAATATGGTTGTGGCATCGCCGGTTAGGTCATCCCTCAGACGATTATCTTAAACACTTGTTTCCTTCTCTTTTTTCAAAAAATGATCGTGTTTCATGCGATACTTGTCATTTGGCTAAAAGCCACAGAACTTCTTTTTCTTCTACGAATAATAAAATTTTTGTGCCGTTTTCGCTTATTCACTCTGATGTTTGGGGGCCCGCTCCTGATTCAGTAGATACTGACTTTCGGTGGTTTGTTTTATTTATTGATGACTGCACTCGTATGACTTGGGTATATTTTTTGAAGCAAAAATCGGAAGTCTATAGTCGGTTTGTTGACTTCTTTAATCTTGTAAAAAATCAGTTTCACAGCACTATCCAGATCCTCCGATCCGACAATGGGGGGGAGTATGTTAATCATGACTTCAAAACTTTTTAAAAAAAAAATGGGATTGTCCACCAAACCACTTGTCCTTATACACCCTAACAGAACGGGGTGGCAGAACGGAAAAATCGCCATATCTTAGAAATCACCCGTGCTCTGTTATTTGAATCCCAAGTACCGACCAATTATTGGTTTGAAGCCGTTGCCTCTGCTGTTTATCTTCTTAATAGATTACCCACACGGGTGCTAAAATTCAAAACCCCTCTACAAGTTCTCTCCTCCAAATCTACTCTACCCTCCTTTCTTATGCTACAACCTAGAATATTTGGATGTTCGGTATATGTCCACATTCCAAAAATCCATCGTAATAAACTCGATCCGTGTGCTATTAAGTGTGTTTTCCTTGGTTATGGGATTCATCAAAAAGGTTATCGGTGTTTTAATCCCATCACCAAGAAAATTTACGTTACCATGGACTGCAAGTTTATCGAAACAGAGTACTATTACGTCTCTAATAAATCAGGTGTTGAGGGGGAGAACACAGGTCAACACTCTGATTGATTGTTTACTGAAAACTGGGAACCGAGTCATTCTGAAGAAGTACAGTCCACCTCAATGAACCACAGCCCAACATCTCTCGAACCGAATATCTCGGAGGTACAAAATTCTGATTCTGATCTTGAGACTTATGATCGTCCTCCAAATTCTGTATCTTGTCCTAACATCACAGGTCAAGACGAGAACTCTTACTCTCTCCCACCAAGGCAGAACAGAGGGATTCCTCCTCAGAGGTACAGTCCTGAATACAAGCCGAAGAAATCCAGATATCCCATTGCCAACTTTATTTCTGGAGGAAACAGAAAAATTCAATCTTTTAGAGAAAAGTTATCCACTACATGGATACCCAGAAATGCAGAAGAAGCACAGAAATATCCAGAATGGAGGGAGGCAATGAACAACGAAATAATAGCTCTCAACAAAAGTGGAACATGGGATAAAAGCAAGTTACCACCAGGGAAGAAACCAGTTGGTTGAAGATGGGTCTTCACCATCAAATATAATCCAGACGGTGAAGTAGAAAGGTACAAAGCATGACTGGTCGCTAAAGGATACACTCAAGTGTATGGAATTGATTATGCAGAAACCTTTTCCCCTGTGGCAAAATTGGATACAGTAAGAATCTTACTCTCAGTAGCAGCCAATCGTGACTGGCCTCTATACCAGTTTGATGTGAAGAATGCGTTCCTTCATGGAGATTTGAACAAAGAAATATACATGGAAATTCCACCGGGCTTTGAAAAAGAGTTCAAAGAAGGAGAAGTATGTCGATTAAGGAGGTCTCTTTATGGGCTGAAACAATCACCTCGAGCCTGGTTTGGAAGGTTCACTTCGGCGATGAAGAAATACGGATATACTCAAAGCAACTCAGATCACACATTGTTCCTGAAAAAGAGGTATTCTAAAATTACATGCTTAATTATTTATGTAGATGACATGATTATTTCAGGAGATGATGAAGAAGAAATTCAACTCCTTCAAAGGAATTTGTTCTCCGAATTTGAAATGAAGAATCTCGGTGGGCTGAAGTACTTCCTCGGGATAGAAGTGATGAGATCAAAGGAAGGAATATTCCTGTCTCAGAGAAAGTACATTTTGGACCTTCTCACTGAAATAGGGCTTCTAGATTGTAAACCAGCAGAAACCCCGATCGCCGTCAATCACGGGCTAAGAGGGGATTCGAGCAATAAGCCAACCGATAAGGAACGATATCAGAGGATTGTTGGTAAATTGATTTACCTTTCACATACAAGACCAGACATCGCATACGCAGTTGGAGTCATAAGCCAATTCATGCATAAACCCTTGGTGGAACACATGGATGCAGCCATAAGGATCATAAGGTACCTAAAATCATCCCCGGAAAAAGGGATATTCTTCCGAAAGAACAAACACTTGGATGTTTTCGGGTACACTGATGCCGACTGGGCAGGAAATATCACAGATAGACGTTCTACAGCTGGATATCTCACTTTCGTAGGAGGTAACCTTGTGACCTGGAGGAGTAAAAAACAAAAGGTGGTAGCACTCTCTAGTGCAGAAGCAGAATTTCGAGGGATCGTGAAGGGGATTACGGAATTATTGTGGATAAAGAAGTTAATGACTGAAATGGGCCTATTAGAAACCAGAACCTTCAAACTCTACTGTGACAACAAAGCGGCAGTTAGCATTTCACATAATCCTGTGCAGCATGATCGAACCAAGCATGTAGAGATCGACAGACATTTCATCAAGGAGAAGTTGGATAACGAAGACATCACTCTTCCGTTTGTCAAATCTGAAGATCAACTTGCTGACATCTTAACAAAAGCTGTCTCTGGAAGAGCCTTCCACAAAGTTCTTGGCAAGTTAGGCATGTGGGATATTCCACCTACCAACTTGAGGGGGAGTGTAGAATTAGGAAAAAAAATAAGTCTTGATATTCTTCCTTTTTTCTTTAATTAGCTGATTAGTAGTAATTCCCTCAATTAAGGGATCTTGATTTGATTCTTTCTGTAATTAGACACAACCTTGTACTATAAAATCTGTTGTAAACTATTCAGAAATAATACAAGAAAAACACATTTACAGAATATGAATCTCTTTTCTTTCAACAGCTTTGATGTATAGAAGAGAGATATACAATTTTTCCTCTGGATTAGTTACTGAGATTGTAAAATTACTAAGCTAGGGTTTATCTTCCAGATTAGGGTTCAATTTCGGGATTGTGATAAATTGTGTAATTGTCTCTGATAATGCGCAATCTGATATCCAAGAAACTTAACGAAAACCTACGTAAGCAATATGAAAAAACACAAGATTTACGTGGTTCGATCCGGAGATCTACGTCCAAGGGCACAAAATAGCACCTGCCGAGGTGTTTCTTTCACTCGAACTTTGAGTTTACACGTAATAATTCAGAATACAGAATACGAACCCTAATTCAGAGTTTTTTCCTCATATTTATACTATCTCCTAACAAACCCTAACTAACTCCCTATTGTCGCGCCTATTTTCCGCTGCGTGGCGGTTGGGGACGAATCGTGGGCCTTGTGTTGCGGAACAAACTACAAGTTGGGCCACGCGTGCTTCTGGACCTTCTGGACCGGTCAATGGGCCAAAGTATTAACCCGACCCGAAGTGATCGGGTCATCCCTATCAGATGCCCCCCCCAGCCGGAGCGAGGAAGGAGCTTCGGTTGTCGCCGGGGTGGAACCAAAAGCAAGATGGGCCGTGGTCGTGGGCGAGCCGAAGTGTTTGTGGACGACCAAGTCTGTCCGCGTCTAAGGGACCCCGCGGCGCAGTCCACGGAAGCGGAACCGAACTAGGCCGAAGTACCCGAGGCAGATAGCGAGATACCGAGTTCCCCAAAAGCAAGAAACGTATCAGAAGTACATAATGATCTGGCCGAGGTAAAGGGATCACCGGAGTGTAGGAGTCTGGCCAAAATGAAGGGAGCACCGGAGTGTGGTAGTATGACCGAGGTGAAAGGATCACCGGAGTGTAGTTTAAATCTTCCTGGCCAAGAGTGAGGTTGATGTGATTGGCGGCGCCATCATGAGAGAGAGGGATGTGAAGTGACACGCTCTGCGATTTCCAATAAACCTGTTCCCCACGCGCCTTGGGAACCGTAAAGCGCGTGAATATCACGTTTAAATCTCCATCACTGAATTTGAATGGACTGTATCAGAGCCGTTGGTTTTTGTGTATATATTAGGAATAATTGCACAGTAACTCTTCATCTTCTTCATTGCGATTTGCCAGTTTAGAAAGCGGGAAAAAAATAGGAGAAACCTGCTCGTGTGCGATTCATCCCAAATCAAAAACTTCTCAACTCAAACCAAGTAAGTATGTCTTCTTCTTCATCTTCTTCTTCATCTTCGTCTTCTGTTCGGGAAGTAGGGACTAAGAACGCCCCGTTAGATGTGCCACCTCTGCGAGTCCTGATTCCAGAGAGGAATAAGGTTAGGACTGTGGATCGAGTCGATGGCAGGGAAACCAATGTCAAGATGGTCGCGTTCTATGAATGCGCAGAGGAGGACTTTGAAGTGTCCACTATAGGGTTACGCATGACGCGAGTGCAGATTGAGAGAGAAATCCCCTCATTTTACCTTCCCTTTAATTTAGAATACATAGTACCGGACCCCGGTGATAGGGCCTGCTGCCCGCCGCAGGGTTTCATTAGTGTGTATATAGATTTCCTTAGAATAGGCTTGAGATTGCCCCTGTGGGACATTGTGGTCCGGTTACTGTGTTACTATAACATTTCCTTAAGCCAACTAGCGCCAAATGCGGTGAGGCAAGTAGTCGAATTCACCGTAGTGTGCAAAAATGCCGGGGTAGAACCAACCGTAGAGCTATTTAGGTTTTTTTACCAATTGAAAGCCTTCGGTAAATCCAAGGGGTGGTACTCCTTCAGTCCCCGAGCCCGAGGTGGGTTCAAGGTGCAAAACCCGAGTAAGGTAGAGGGATGGAAGGAGAGATTTATTTTTGTGAAGAACGGAGTAGCTCTCCCGAAGTGGAGGAGGGATGAGGTACCCGATACTGCCCCGGTGGAGAACCCGGAGGCCGAAGTCGTACATTCATTCCGGTCAGTGGGGACTTTCAAGACCTTCTGTACTGAGGAGGAATTGGAGGGGGCCGGACTGAGCCTGTATTATTCGGGCGATGCGGTTGCCGAAGAGGGTAGGAGTTCTTCCGTCTTGCTATTTTCTAACTATTGCCTTGTGTAGGACTAACTGTAACTTCTGTATGCAGTGGGACGCTTCGGAAAAGAACCAGCCGGAAGCCCCGCGGCGGCTGTGGCGGCCAAGAAGAAAGGAAAAGCTGCTGAGGCATCTCCCCGGGGGAAGATGTCACCTGGTGCGAGGCCCAGCACTGGGTCTGAGGAGCGGGGAGGAGTGTCGAGGCCTACCTCTGTATCCAAGAAGAGGCCGGAGCCATCGGGGACTCCTCCAGCAACAGCGAAAAGACTCCGCACGGAGGAGAGCATGGAGGTAAGTCCAAGATGTGATGTTAGTTACTGCAAATGCATTGTATGTTTATCTGTGCTGATCATTGTGTGCTGTTATTGGTGGCAGCTGAGGGAGCAGGGGCCTTCAAGTCTTTTGGGGTTGGAGGGGGCCGATGCCGAAGAACTTCTGCGCTTGGCGCGAGGTATCATGGACCTCGGTCGTAAGAGCGAGAAGGAAGGCAAGGAGGAGCTGGCCGAAGTGGCTAGGGAGCTTCGGGCGCGCAACGACCGGTTAACCCAAGACCTAACCGAGGCGCGCAAGAGGGCTGCCTTGGTCGAAAATGAGTTTGCGCGTCTACGCGGAGTGGAGGCAGAGACCAATGTCCTCCGAGGTGAAGTACTGCAGCTGCGGGCAGAGATGGAGGCTCGGGAAGCTGCCATGGTCGAAGGTCAAGGAGCGATGCTGAAGGCATTCGCCGAAAAACTGTTCCAAACCAGCGCGTTCCTTGACTTCCAGACTGATTTTGTGGCAATAGGGGACCAGGCCACCCGATCTGTGCTGCTGGAGCAGATCAAGGAAGTCTACCCGAGTGTGGACGTATATCGTCCAGAATTTGGGTACGATTTTGACGCAGTGGCCGGGGTGGAGAGGGCCTATTACACAGCATTAGCAAATCTGCCGGAGTGGCCGCTGTTGAAGGCCTTAGCGGAGAAGAAGCAACTTCTGACGGCCGAGGAGATTGCTAATTGTGCGGTGGACCAGGACCAAGAATTTCTGGCATTCCGCCGGGGTGAATTGGTCTCCCAGCCCCGAAACAAAGAACCCCCCCTCGAATGGAGGTTGATGTCATAGCTGCGGATGAAGCCGCCGAAGCTAACGAGGAGGAAGAAGCCGAAGTGTCGGAGGGCCGGCAAGAGGTGTTGCCCGAGGTGACTGAGGGGACTGATCGGGAGGTCAGTCGTTCCCCTCAAATTTAAAGTTGTAGATAATAGGAGTAGATGTAAACTGTGTACCGAAACTTGGATAATGTACTTTGTCTTGATTGAATATAAATTTTGCTTTTGAGCTGAACTTTTCCTTATATGCTTGAGATTGATCGATCTTGTTGACTCGTTTGTCTGTTTAGAGTACCGCGGAACTGCACGGAACAATAAAGAAACTCATGTGATCACTTGAGTGGTTCCGCGAAGAAAAGAACAACCTGCAAATGCACGTGGTTCCAAGGCTAGAAAAGCGGGTATCCGTTGCAGAAAAGAGAGTGGAGGAAGCCGAAGAAAGAGCCAAAGATTTCGAACTGAAGTATCGCGCTAAAGCTGCTGAAATGAGCCGTGTCCTCGTTCATCAAAGGGAGTATGACCGGATACTGTCTGAGTTCGGCCTTCTGACCTTTGAGGAAGTGGAGGAGCGGGTCGTAGAGATTCAAGGCGAAATCTCGGCGCTTATGGCAAATGACCCAGCGGAGTCCTCAGAGCTTGTAAGAAAGCGAGAGGTTTTGGAGTTGCTTCTCAGCATGTACGAAGGACTGAAGGGCCGAGGCAGGTGGAGGCCTTCTGCCGAGGAATTCATTGCGAGTTCAAGCCGGAGCCAAGGTACTCCAAAAGCTCCCCGGAAGGATAAAAAGAAACCCGCTGGAAAGAGCAAAGGCATTGTTATCCGAGAGCCAGCTCCAGTGACCACGATTGAAGAAGAGCCCGCTGTTGTTGCCGAAGAGGTGGTCGAAGAACTGGCCAAAGAAATCAAAGTGATGGCTCCGGAGGAATGGAACCCTGTGCTATGGGCCCAAACCTCGAGGTCTGCTCCGCAGCCAAGTAGCCGCGCTCGTACAAGAGACGAAGTTCCTAGACAAGCGCCAAGAACAAGTCCACGACGTTGGGAAGCCCGCGGGGGGGAAAGAGCCGGAGCCCGCGGCCGAAGGACGACCAGATCCCGGAGGACACAACGTAGGTCTAGGAGTAGGCCTCAACGCCGGAGCGCTGAATACTGGCTTGGGGGCCATAGATGATTGTTTGTTTTTTTGTTTTTTTTTTTTTAAGTCTTATGTAAAAAATTCTTTGTGCCGTATTACTCGGAAGATAATAAAATCGTTTTGGTGTGCATGGCTGTGTTAAAGTAATAACTGTTTTAATCGGGTGTTCGGAAACACAATATGGATAAATCCAATGCAAATCTCCCCGGACGGATCGGGCGGGAGTAAAATCTCCCCGGACGGATCAGTCGGGAGTAACCACTTCTCCGGTTTAACAGGCGAGAAAGTGATATGAGTCCGGGGACGAAATGTGAATCTCCTCGGATGAACCGAGAGATAGATTTAATTGTTCGGAGACGAATAATAATAATATGAATGTGTTAGGGCGTCCCCGTAACGTAAAAGAGAACACAACGAGATGCATAAACAAAGAGTTTTTATTCAATGAAGAGTGCCGGAGCAAATTGGAGAATACAAAGAGAGATAACAACATAAAAGAAATGTACAATGAGTATAAAGATAAGATGGTACTTGTCATTTGGCAATCACAGATAGAAGCGCCTCAAGTTGGTAACATGCCAGCTTCGAGGAATTTGGGTTCCATCGAGATGCTCTAACTGATAGGATCCGGAATCGTGCGCGGCAACGGTGCGGTATGGACCTTCCCAAGAAGCATGTAATTTCCCCTCGGGGGCAACTTTGCTGGCTGAATTGAGTCGAAGTACTAGGTCCCCGACATTGAACTGAGTACCTAGGACCCGGAGGTGGTGATACTTAGCTGCACGTTGTTTACACCTGGCCTGCTAAATGAACGATTGATCGCGACGATATTTGAGCTCATCCAGATTTGTACGAAGAGCTTCGTCATTATCCTCGGGAATCAGTGTTACGAGGCGGGGACTCGGTACACTGATTTTCGCAGGAATAACGGCTTCGGAACCATAAGTAAGGCTGTAAGGAGTCTCTCCGGTAGAGGTATGCGGCGTCGTGCGATAAGCCCATAGTACTTGTGGAAGGTTTTCGGCCCAAAGACCCTTGGCATTATCCAGGCGTTTCTTTATACCCGTGAGCAGGGTTCGGTTGGTGACTTCAACCTGACCGTTGGCTTGAGGGTGAGCTACCGAGGTGAAAATTTGTTTGATATGAAGCTCCTCGCACCATGACCGGAAGGGATCGTTGGCAAATTGCTTGCCATTATCCGAGATAATGGTGCTCGGTATGCCGAAGCGACATACAATATTTCGCCAGACGAACTTCAAGATATTCTGACCAGTGATTGCAGTAAGAGGTTCTGCTTCTACCCATTTGGTGAAGTAATCCACAGCGACCACCAGAAACTTCAACCCACCCGGAGCGACCGGAAACGGGCCGACAATATCAATTCCCCACTGAATAAATGGCCACGCACTTTGGATTCCAGTGAGTTCGGTTTGAGGCAGGTGTTTCACACGAGAATGTAACTGACACTTGCTGCATTTTGTCACTAAGTCGTGGGCATCGTTAAACAAAGTTGGCCAATAATATCCCCAGCGGAGAACTTTCTTGGCCAATGTCCGGGAGCCGATATGACTGGCACAAGCCCCTTCGTGAACCTCCCGTAGAACTTGGTTAGCCTCGGTAGGAGCGAGGCACCGGAGACTCGGTTGTAGGTACGACCGTCGATACAAGACTCCATCATGAAAGGAGTATTTGGGGGCTTTGAGGACTACTTGCCGAGCTCGCAGCTTATCATTGGGCAGAATTCCATCTCGGAGATATTGAATGATAGGTGTCATCCAATTCGGATCACTATCGGTCAGTACCGAAACCGTTGCCTCATGAATTGCTGGATGAGACAAGTCTTCGACCATGATATCCGGAGATATATTAGTTCGGACCGCGGAGGTCAATTTGCTGAGCGCATCTGCTCTTGCATTCTGAGTACGTGATATTTTCTGGATAACAACTGTATCAAGAGTTAACATAAGCTTAAGTGTTAAAGCACGATACCTGATCATTGTTTCATCCTTGGCGACATAAGTCCCCTGGATTTGCTTGGACACGACCTCGGAGTCCGTGAAGAGCTCAAGATGGCGAATGGCTAAGGATCTTGCGAGCCGGAGCCCGGCGAGGACTGCCTCGTATTCTGCTTCATTATTAGTCACCTTAAATTTGAATCGGATGACGTATTTAACTTCAACTCCCTCGGGGTCAATGAGGAGCACCCCGGCTCCACTTCCTCGAGTCGTGGATGCACCATCCACATATAATTGCCACTTGCGAGGTGAGGATACGAGGGTAGCGGGATGATGGGTAACACTGTCTGCCGAAGACTCATGATTATCTCCCGGGGTTTCAGCCAAAAAGTCGGCAAGTGCTTGACCCTTGATAGCTCGGCGGGGAAGAAATTGAATATCGTATTCGCCTAATTCGACAGCCCACTTGGCGAGGCGCCCGAACACCTCGGGCTTGACAAGAATCTGACGGATAGGATGATTGGTCAGAACTCGTATTTCACGTCCTTGGAAGTATGGCCGCAGACGCCGAGCCGCCATGACAAGAGCCAGCACGGTTTTTTCCAGCATAGAGTATCGTGTCTCCGCCCCGTGGAGTACGCGACTCGCGAAATACACGGGATGTTGAACACCATTGACTTCGCGCACAAGTGCGGCGCTAATTGCTTCCTCAGCGGAAGCTAAATACACATAGAGAGGCTCTCCGGAGAGAGGAACTGACAAAGTGGGCAACTGCTGAATATGATGCTTCAAAGCCTCGAAAGCCTCAGTATACTCCGGGGTCCATTCAAATGACTTCGCTTGTCTCAAAATTTTGAAGAATGGGAGTTGGCGCTCTGCCGCTTTAGATAAAAAGCGATTTAAGGCTGCCAAACCACCTGTGAGACGTTGAACGTCTCTGAACGTCTTCGGTGGCTGCAGATCCAACACATCCCGAAGTTTGGCCGGATTGGCCTGAAGACCGTGTTGTGAAACCATATAACCAAGAAATTTGCCGGAGCCAACGCCGAATGTGCATTTTGCTGGATTAAGTCGCAAATTGTAACGCCGCAGGGTACGCAAAGTTTCGGCAATGTCTTGCACACATGAAGAATGAGAGGTACTCTTTATAACAAGATCATCAACGTAAACCTCGACGTTGCGGCCAATCTGGTCGTGGAAAACGCGGTCCATGAGACGTTGATATGTGGCTCCAGCGTTCTTGAGCCCGAAGGGCATTTTCTTAAAAGCAAAACACCCGAAAGCAGTGATGAATGCTGTCTTGAGGGCATCCTGCGGATCCATAAAGATCTGGTGGTATCCCTTATACAGATCTAAGAAAAAAAGTGCCACGTACCCAGTAATGGCTTCGGCCTTTTGGTCAATGGAAGGTAGGGGATAACAGTCCTTCGGACAATGTTTATTGAGGTTGGAGAAGTCGACACACATCCGCCATGCCCCGCTGGACTTTATCACCATCACCGGATTGGATAGCCAAGAGGGGTAATACACTTCGAACAAGATGTCCGCATCCAAGAGTTGTTGCACCTCGATTCGAATTGCTGCATTTCGCTCCGGAGCGAACTTTCTTTGCTTTTGCTGTATAGGCTTTACGCTGGGATCGATGTTCAGCTTGTGGGTGATTATATCGGGAGAGACCCCGGGCATATCCAAAGGGGACCATGCAAAGACATCGGAATACTCTCGCAAGGTCTGAATGATGGCCTGGTGCAACCATGGCACATCCACGGCACCGACAGTTACAGTCTGTTCTGGCTTGGACGGATCAAGCGGTACCTGGACGGTGGTATCCCCCAATGAGGTACATACCCGAGGTTCAAGAGCCGATGATGCTACCTGAAGCTGCTGTTTGGGAGGAACTTTGGCAGTCTTTTTGAGTGCCACGTACATACACTCCTTTGAAACCCGCTGACTACCGTGGATAGCCACTTCGCCATGCGAGGTGGGGAATTTTAGAGCGAGGTGGTATGTGGAGCATATGGCTTTGGCGGGAGTAAGCCAGTCCCGACCCAAGATCATGTTGTACGGTGACTGGGAGTTCACCACATAAAAATCCACGAAAATGGTTTTTATCGCCGGATAGGTCCCCAGAGACGCCGGGAGAGTGATGACACCTTCTGGTTGGACTTCACCCTAAGTGAAAGTCTGCAATGGCCCTGGGGCCGGCCGAAGTTGTTCCCGAGGAATTCCCATCTTTTGGAAACAGTCGGCGAATATAACACTCACTGCGGCTCCATTGTCCACGAAGACCCGCTTTATTGTAATATTGGCCACAGTCATGTCGATGACAATGGCATCAGTATGAGGTGTTATCTCTGGAACCGGGTCCCTATCTGTGAAACTAACAGTTTCGGATTGATGGAGGCGCTTATGACGTGGCTCCTCGGGAGGAGGACGGCGAGCCTCTGCCTTCAAGGCATTTCGTGAAGCCCCGGTGGGGAGGGCCCCATATATCATGTTTATTACGTGAGTGGGTGCATTGTCTCCGGGTCCTCCCGGAAGAGGAGGTGGTGGCAGAAAACGAGGCTGTTGGCGATTGCCAGAGTTTTGCCGTGCATTATTGCTAGGTCCCGGCCGATTATTCTGCCACGGCGGCCGATTTTGTTGTGTGCCCCGGTCATGATAACCTCCGCGGTTATGAGACGAACCCCCATTCTGGCTTGTCCGAGGTTTGTCATCGGTCCGCGCAATGTATTGTCGCAAGAGACCTTTCCTTAGACACTCCTCAATTTCCTTGCTGAGCTCTCGGCACTCCTCTGTCTCGTGCCCATGATCTCGGTGGTACGCACACCACTTTCCACGGTTCCTCTTTTCAGGCGGAGCAGTCATCCGCGGACAAGGCCGTAGATCGTTCTTGTGAACAGAAAGAATTTCAGCTCGTGACTTTGTCAACGGAGTAAATTGTGGAATATCACCTCGGGATTCTGAACGCCCCGGATTCAGACGAGAAAAGGCACTAGGTCGCGTGCTAGGCCCAGCTTGTGCCCTGTCGGACTGCCGCTTGCTAGCATGTTTCTCACTTTTCCGGCGAGTCTGCTCCTCGGCCTTAGCATATCTGCACACCGTTTTGAACAGTGCTCGGGTTGTGACCGGTGGATTTCGAACCAACTCGGTGTAAAGTGGTCCGGGACGGAGTCCATTCATGAATGCGTTGTTGACTACGTCATCTGAGCAATTTCCCACCTTGAGGCTCTCCGCTGTAAAGCGGTCAAGAAATTGTGTAACGGTTTCACCGTCTCGCTGTTCCATATTCATGAGGTCGGCCAGGGTGGCCATGGGCTTCGCACGTGCTTCGAAACGCTCCCAAAAGTGTTCGGCGAGTTCTCTAAAAGAGGATACGCTATTGCGTGGGAGAGAATCAAACCAAACCCGAGCTTCATCCTGAAGGTACTCAGGGAAAATCTTACAGTAGTGGAGGGACGTAGTATGATCGCGGCTAAGCATGTTGTGCCTGAAAGCTCCAAGAAAATTGGCTGGATCTCCGGTGCCGTCGTAAGGTGGTATGGCCGGCCGTTTGAACCCTTCGGGAAGGGAGGTGGCCATGATTTCTTGGGAGAACGGTGTGATGATATCTCCATTGGCATCAAGGCCCAGGATTCTGTCCAGTTCGACATTGCGTTGGACTCGCTCATACTCTTGAAGATCTAGAGTATGAGGATTGGCATAACGAACTCTTTTAGCCGCGTTGAGTGGACGGCGGCGATCGACATCGGTAGGTTCATCGTTGCGCTGTCGTGATTCGTTAGAACTCCCATGGTCCTCGGGAGAACCAGGTCGTTCCCGTCGCCGATCCTGACGCCCGCGATGCCCCGAGTCTTGTCGATCACGCGAGTGCTGACGATGTGGAGGCACCGCGGGATTGGCATCCTGTCCGGCAGGTCCCTCGTGATTTAGGCGGTTGGCCGCCCAGTCTTGAAGAACATGGGCATGCTCTTGTAGGAAAGCCTGGAGCAATTCTGGAGTGATTTGAATGTTAACCGGTGGCTGGGCAGCAACGAGATTAGGATTTTGCATGTCTTGTGGGGGTGGAGGTAAGAACTGGTTGTCCGGATTTATAACCGGGCCTTGGTTGCCCTGATGATGAGGCGTACCTCTTATTGGCGATTGCCTCGGCGGCAAAACTTGATCCACGGGTGGATCTTGATTGGATTGATCACCGTGGCTTGATTGATTCAGTCGAGTCATCACCATGATATTTGAATGCACTGTTAACGTCAAAAATTGCTTACGGTTCCCACAGACGGCGCCAATTGATAATGCGCAATCTGATATCCAAGAAACTTAACGAAAACCTACGTAAGCAATATGAAAAAACACAAGATTTACGTGGTTCGATCCGGAGATCTACGTCCATGGGCACAAAATAGCACCTGCCGAGGTGTTTCTTTCACTCGAACTTTGAGTTTACACGTAATAATTCAGAATACAGAATACGAACCCTAATTCAGAGTTTTTTCCTCATATTTATACTATCTCCTAACAAACCCTAACTAACTCCCTATTGTCGCGCCTATTTTCCGCTGCGTGGCGGTTGGGGACGAATCGTGGGCCTTGTGTTGCGGAACAAACTACAAGTTGGGCCGACGCGTGCTTCTGGACCTTCTGGACCGGTCAATGGGCCAAAGTATTAACCCGACCCGAAGTGATCGGGTCATCCCTATCAGTCTCAAAGACTAGTGAATTGAGGTGCCTCAAACCTCCGTGGATGTAGATCATAACTATCGAACCATGTAAAACTCGTGTTCTGATTGTTTGTTCATTTCCAGTTTTGTGTTGTGCGTGTCTTTGCATCGCTGGTTAGGCTGTAACGCCCCGTTTTTCTAGAACATAAATAAGTTCGAGATGCTATGAATTTTATAAAGAAATGACAAAATTTCAAAGACAACGGAAATTCCAAACCTAATAAAAAATAAGAAACAAGTCAACGTGCGTTTGGGCAGTAACATATCCATAACACAATATAATTTACATAATTATAGTACTTATTAGTTAGAAAAGTTTTTAACTGTAACAAAACGACATTTCGCTCACAGGCGAATCAAAAAGTAAAAGACAGATCACTATTCGTACACAGACGAATAGTTCACGTAAATCCCTTATTTGATTTACAAGAGAGACACAGGATTTGTAATTACAAGTAAAAAACGTCAAGCTAGTAGCCCGCACACCTAGAGCCATTCTTTCACACTTACTCCCTGACCTGAAATGTTTATATTTGGGGTGAGTGTTTGAAATACACCCAGTGAGGGGCTTCGAGATTGCATAAGTTCAAAGGCATGAATGTGAGTTCACATGACAAGATATTTTACATAAAATCTAAACAGTAGTTTCAAACGTAAATGATAACCCCGGGAGTAAACTCAACGTAGGCATCGTATATTCGGGCGAACCCGACAATAGGGCGAAGCACATTCGCCATAGGACAAGACAAACCTAACATAGGAAGGTGTTATACCCATACGATAAGTTTGTCCAGACCCATGACAGAATATACCCGTCAATATAGGGCGATGTATGTCAGCAGATCATACCCGTCATGATAGGGCGGTATGTATACCTGGCCTAAAACAGGGTAAATCAAACACAATTGGACCGTTCCAACTTGTAGACCTATTCCTGGCCGAGGACGGGGTACAAAAACCGTCAATATAGAACAGGCCTTGCCTGTGAAGTTTTAGCATATTATGCACATATCACTATACATGTAAATCACATAATACATTTCAACTTAGGCAATCATAATATTCGAATATTTAAACTCAGAAGTGAGAGTAGAAGTTACCCCCACCTTAGAATGCTAAATGCTCGTGAAGTGCAGTATTCCCAGTTTCCACCTCTTCGGAACCTACAATAGTGAAAATTCTTAAAAAGTTTAGTTGTATTTGGGAATTGTTTCTAAAATTTAGGAGGTAGTTTAGAAATGATAAGAATATTCTAGTTAATCTTTAAAAATAGTTTTTACACTTAACTAATCCCCTTAAAGTCTCTTTATACTAATTTGGGTTTAATTATATCTTATTATTAATGATAATAATTTGACTATCTTTTGTTAGTTAATTAGACACATTATACCTCTATTTCTAATTAACTATTTATAACATAACAATAATAAAATAAAACCTATAGCTCCCCTTTCCCCTCCCTTCTTCTTCGACCCTACCACATACACAACCAATACACACACTCACACACGACATTAATACATGCACTAAACTCACGCACACACTACTCTAATTGAACTCACGCACACACTACACTACATGCACACACGCACTAAATTACACTACATGCACACACGCACTAAATTACCTAAACAGATGCACACACATTTAACTAGCTAAACACATCCACACACACACTATACTTCCTAATACATGCACACACACTCATGACATAGACGCACTGTCGGTGACGACGGCGGCGTTGGGCCCCTCGTCGCCGGCGACTCAGCGCTCGGTATGGGTGTAGGGACATCGAAGGTTGTCGGGTAAAAAGAATCTAACTATTTAAGCTTGTCGTCTAATTTTGTTATTTTCTCCGTCACTACTTCTATCAAACTAAGGGTATAAACTGACAAATTTTATAAAATTGATCGAAGATTCACGTTCTACGGATCGAGGGCTTCGATTTGGTATATGGGTTGATAGAGTTTGACAGCTTTTGAAATTAGTTTCGGTCCGACGGGTCGATTTGAAACGTTGGTCCGACGTCTATTTCGACATCGATTTAAGGTCGAAGAACGTTGTCTTCTGGTCTAACTAATTGAATATCGAAGCTCTATGCAGTATGAGCTTCAACAAGATATATAGATTATAGCGATCGGATGATTCGATCGTCGGAACGGCAAGCCTAAAAGTAGGATGATTATGTTAAAGAAGAAAGAAAGAAATAAAAATCAGAATTGCTTACAGTTATTCGTGGCAGCAGTAGCAAGCCAAAGTGGAGGCTATCTCCACATTCTAATCTATTTAACTATGTATGTCCTGCTTAAGGTGAGTCAGTAACAAGGTGTCAAAATTTTGATTCACCCAGTTATAGGTGTCGTCTATGTTGATGACTAACGGTTTGCGTGTGTGTATTACACATTATTTATCATAAAATATACTCCCTCCGTCCCGGCTGAGTTTACACACTTTCCTTTTCGGGACGTCCCATCTAAGTTTGCACACCTTTAAAAAGGAAAGTTTTCTCACAACTGTAAATTTGGACTAGTCTTAATTTATAGATAATACTGGGTTATGAGAATAATAACAATAATTAAAATGGGCTCGACTATCTTGAGATAATTAGCGCACTAAATAGTCCCACAATTTAAATAGCTATTCCATCTAAATTGGATTTAAAAAAAAAAAATTATAGTTAAACATAGATAAGTAAATTTATTGGTACGGGCCGGTCTATATAACTAAATTATGAGTCCTAAAATGTAATAGCTAATAATCAATTTTTTTTTTCCCGGGTGTTACATCCTACCCTCCTAAAAGAAAATTTCGTCCTCGAAAGTTGACTTACTAGAAAAAAATAAGATTTGGATACTTCGCTCGAATTTATTCTTCTCGTTCCCATGTCGCTTCTTCTTGTCCATGTCGACTCCATTGAACTTTCACCAGAGCAATTTCTCGGTATTTTAGTTGATGCATCTTTCGATCAAGTATTGCTATCGGCTTTTCCTCGTACGTCATGTTATGGTCTATTTCTAATGTCTCGTTATTAACCACATGACTCGGATCGAACACATATTTTCGTAACATAGATACATGAAATACGTCGTGAACACCAGCCATTTCTGGCGGTAATGCTATTTTGTATGCCAAATTTCCGACTCGTTCGAGAATTTCATAAGGTCCGATGAATCTAGGCTTCAACTTTCCTCTTTTGCCAAAACGAGACACGCCCTTTGTAGGTGTTACCTTCAGGAAAACTTTATCACCCACATTAAACTCAAGGTTTCTTCGTCTCTTGTCAACGTACCACTTCTGTCTATCTTGGGATGCTTTCATTCTTTCTTTGACTTTTCTGATTGCATCAATGGTGTGCTTTATTATCTCTGGGCCAAGCATCTTCCTTTCGCCAATTTCATCCCAATAAAGAGGTGATCTACACTTTCTTCCATAGAGTGCTTCATAAGGTGCCACTCCGATTGTCGCTTGGTAGCTATTATTGTATGCAAATTCTATCAGAGGTAAGTAATCTTCCCAGTTCCCTCCGAAATCTAAGGTACATGCTCTCAACATATCTTCTAACGTTTGTATGGTTCTCTCCGATTGTCCATCTGTCTGGGGATGAGATGCAGTACTAAAGTTCAATCGGGTTCCCATGGCATTTTGTAGACTTAGCCAGAATCGTGATGTGAATCGTGGGTCTCGGTCTGAGATGATTGAGACTGGCACTCCGTGTAGTCTCACAATTTCGCGTATGTATATGAAAGCTAGTTTATCCAATCCAAAGGTCGTCTTAATCGGAATAAAATGTGCTGACTTTGTTAGTCGATCTACGACCACCCAAATAGCCTCGTTCCCTCGAATTGTTTTCGGTAGGCCGACTACAAAGTCCATGGTAATGTGTTCCTGCTTCCATTCAGGTATCTCGAGCGGCTTTAGAAGTCCTGTTGGCCGCTGATGTTCAGCTTTCACCTGTTGACAGGTCATGCACTTTTGCACGAATGATGCTATACTTCCTTTCATGTTTCTCCACCAGAAGACCTTTCGAAGATCCCGATACATTTTGGTACTTCCTGGGTGTACAGTGTATGGCGTACAGTGAGCTTCTTCGAGGATTTCTCTTCTTAATTCTTCACTCTTCGGCACACACAATCTTCCTTTGAATCTTAGAACGCCATCACTCATCATGGTAAAATCTTGAGTTTGTCCATCCGCGACTCGCTTGCTTATCTCTCCTAAGAACTTATATTCTTTTTGAGCTCGCGTAATTTTCTCGCATAGAGTTCGTTTTGCCATTATAGTTGCTATGCTCGTCTCTATTCTATTCGGAGGAATCACTACCTCTATCCTCATCTTCACAAATTCGTCCCTTAGTTGTTCCTCGTTTGTTAGCAAACAAGCCAATTCTCCCTTGCCTTTTCTGCTCAAGGCGTCAGCTACCACGTTCGCTTTTCCCGGATGGTACAAGATTGTACAATCATAGTCCTTTACTAGCTCTAGCCATCTTCTCTGTCTCATGTTTAGCTCTTTTTGCTCGAAGAAATATTTGAGGCTTTTATGATCTGTATAGATTTCGCATTTCCCCCCGTAGAAATAGTGTCGCCAAATCTTTAGAGCATGGACTACAACTGCTAGTTCCATGTCATGCGTCGGATAATTTTGTTCGTGCGGCCTTAGTTGTCTGGAAGCATAGGCCACTACCTTTCCTTCTTGCATTAGCACACATCCCAAACCTTGCTTAGACGCGTCACTATAGATAACAAACTTATTTGTCTCATCAGGTATTGCTAGGACTGGTGCTGAAACCAATCTTTGCTTTAACTCTCGAAAGCTTTCCTCGCACTCTTTGCTCCACTGAAACTTAACATCTTTCCTGGTTAGGCGTGTTAATGGTCCGGCAATTTTAGAAAATCCTTAAATGAATCTCCGATAATATCCTGCAAGTCCAAGAAAACTTCGCACCTCACTGACGTTGGTAGGTGCCCTCCATTCATTAATAACTTCAACCTTAGATGGATCTACTTCGATTCCTCGTGCAGAAATGACATGTCCAAGAAACACTACCCTATCTAGCCAAAATTCACATTTCTTGAACTTAGCATATAACTTCTCTCTTTGCAGAGTCTCTAGAGAGATCCGTAGGTGCTCCTCGTGTTGTTTTTGGTCTCGTGAGTAAATTAATATGTCATCAATGAACACGATCACGAACCTATCTAAGTATGGGTGGAACACACGGTTCATTAAATCTATAAAAATTGCAGGTGCGTTGCTAAGTCCAAATGGCATTACGACGAACTCGTAGTGTCCATAGCGTGTTCGGAAAGCAGTTTTAGAAATATCCTCCTTTCTAATCTTCACTTGATGATAGCCTGACCTTAGATCTATCTTTGAGAATACACTCGTTCCTTTTAATTAGTCAAATAGGTCTTCTATCCTTGGCAATGGATACTTGTTCTTGATGGTAAGTTTATTCAGTTCTCAGTAATCGATACACATCCTAAACGTACCATCTTTCTTCTTGACGAACAACACTGGTGCACCCCAGGGTGAAACGCTCGGTCGTATAAACCCTTTATCCAAAAGTTCTTGTAGTTGCAACTTTAACTCTTGTAGTTCCTTAGGTGCCATCCTATATGGAGCCTTTGATACAGGCGCGGATCCGGGCATCAAATCGATTCCAAATTCCACTTGTCGGTCAGGTGGCAAGCCTGGCAAATCTTCAGGGAAGACGTCCTTGTACTCACACACGATTGGTACATCATCCACCTTCTTTTCCTTTGACTCGGACTCTACAATGCTTATTAGAAATGCTTGACAATTTCCCTTTCTCAGAATCTTTGTTGCTTGCATTGCTGTGATCACCCGTGGTAGCATTCCAACCTTCGTTCCATAGAATGTGAACTCCTCACCTCTGGGTTGTTGGAATAAAATCTCCTTATCGCGGCATCTAATTATTGCGTAGTTGGCTTTAAGCCAATCCATACCTAAGATTACATCAAAATCTCTCATTTCAATAACGTGCAAGTCAGCTCGTAACTTCCTGTTATCCAGACTTATTTCTACTCCTTTACACAACTGGTTGGTTTGAATAGTTCTTCCTGATGGGATACTAACCTCGAGAGCATGGTCGTCTACTCTATCACATCTATCTTTAACTTTCTCAAACAACTTAGTATAAATGAAGGAATGGGTAGCTCCAGTATCAAAAAGCAAAATAGCAGGTGTATTAAGAATGGATAACATACCTGCCATGGTCTCAGGTTCCTGAATAGCATCTCGTTGGGTTAATGCAAAAATACGAGCTGGTCCTGTGTTTTGCCTTCCTGTGTTATTATTCCTCCTTCCTTGATTTCCCATCCTCTGTTCTGGGTGTGTTGGACAATTATATTGTCCATGACCCGGCTTCTTACAACGATAACACACTCCCAGCCCCATCAAACATTCTCCTGAATGATTTCTTCCACAACCAGGACACCGCGGCACTCCTCTTCCTGCACTTGGTCCCGCATTTGGTCCAATCTTAACTTGTTTATTTCGATTATTGTTATTGTTAGTGTTACCCCTATACTGGTTTGAAACCTCCCACTTTCTCCTTCCCGCTATCTCCGTAACCCTTTGATTGCCTCCATCTAACCTCAAACGCGAAGCAACAACTTGAGCCCTTTCAACTACCTGTGCGTACGTCATGACTCCTTGAGCACCCAAAATCCCACTAATTTCGGGTCGTAGCCCCATCTCAAAACGCCTCGCCTTCTGAGTATCTGTAGTTACCATATGTGGAGCATATCTGGAGAGCTGATTAAATTTCCTTTCGTATTCCATCACCGTCATATTACCTTGTCGAAGATAGAGAAATTCTTCTTCTTTCTTATCGCGGTAGTGTTGAGGTAGATATTTTTGCATCACAGTTTCCTTGAATTCTTCCCATGTCATGGCTTCCCTTTGTTCTTGCGTCATGATGCGACAGAAAGACTCCCACCAAAAATCTGCATCGTCTGTAAGTTGGAATACTGCACAAGATACTTTTTGCGTATCTGTACATGCGATATGGGTAAAGAGTCGCTCTAGCGCTCGTATCCAGACTTCAGCTTCTGCAGGATCTTCTTTTCCATTAAACGTTGGTGGATGAAAACGCCTAAACTGTTGCACGACTTCACGAGTTTCATCTCCCGTAACTTGTACTGGTTGTGCCCGTCCTTCAGTAAAATGATGGGCAAGACCCCGAAGTATTGTGACAAAATCATCTTCTGGCTCCACCTGATCATCCGTTGGGATTGGTTGGTCAGCAACGACCATCTGATTTCGGCGCGGACGTCCTCTAGCTCTTTGTGCCATTATCTAGTTGAAATAGTAAATAATTATTACATATAATGGTAGGCTAACACTATATATATATATATATATATATATATATATATATATATATATATATATAATGAAACAACTATCAAACATCGTCAAATCTAGACAACACCATTTTATTTATACTGGATATATTATAAACATACACACCTTTTAATTATTCCTAACATGTTACGATTAGGAAAATGGACCTATCAAGTCTACAGGCATACATACTATGACCCTCTAGTACTGGGCATATGATAGTTCCAGAGTAAAGTTCCTAATCTACTCTAGAACGAGCCATAAACTAGTTTATAGACAGAAACCATCATTATTCAACTACTCTTAATTTACTACAGCGGTGAGGAACTCGTCCTCACTGGTATTGTTAGAATCTCACACATCTACCCTCTCTCCTTCCTTTTCTTCATTCATTCAGTCATCTCCTCCATTCTGCTGTTCCTCTTCTGGTTTTTCTTCTTCGGAATCTTCTTCAAATTGTACGATAGTTATTAGGGGTCCTGGAACAAAGTCATAAACCTATTCACGAAAGAAAGCAACGACAAACTCTCGGTAGTTTATATGATGGGTGGTACCACGCACTTCGACCCGTTCCCTATAAATTTGGGTGGCACGATCCCTCCAACTCCATGGCAATGATTGGATTAGCATACGGCATATCTCGACATCATCCAATTCATGTCCCAAACGTTGTGCCTCCCTCATTTGGATCTCGATATCGGCTATATGAATTCCGACATCGTCTTCCTCGAAACGCATACTTGCTACACAGCGTCGAATTTGCAAGTTATTTAGATAGTCAAACCTGTTCATCTGTATTTAGATTCGTATCAATATAAGGATCTATGTGCCACTTAAATACTAGGGACTGGAGAATGTAGTATAATACAACTTAAACAATCTAGTTCTTGTTTTTCCTACCCAGATGCCCTATGTAATGCATGTCACATAAGCACATTGACACATGAAGACACTTAGATGCATCACATATTAGCAGGTAAAATGCATATCATACTTCCCTCATCATCTTATGCTACTTATGCAATCACATACTTAAAATACTACATTTCGTACAGGATTATCGCGTCGGAACAGTCCTAGGTGCGGCTCCTCTTTTGACTTCAAAAATACATTTTGACTTGACTCGACGAGCAAGTCTACCATGCTCTGATACCAACTGTAACGCCCCATTTTTCTAGAAAATAAATAAGTTCGAGACGCTATGAATTTTATAAAAGAAATGACAAAATTTCAAAGACAACGGAAATTCCAAACATAATAAAAAATAAGAAACAAGTCAACGTGCGTTTGGGCAGTAACATATCCGTAACACAATATAATTTACATAATTATAGTACTTATTAGTTAGAAAAGTTTTTACTGTAACAAAACGACATTTCGCTCACAGGCGAATCAAAAAGTAAAAGACAGATCACATTTCGTACACAGACGAATAGTTCACGTAAATTCCTTATTTGATTTACAAGAGAGACTCAGGATTTGTAATTACAAGTAAAAAACGTCAAGCTAGTAGCCCGCACACCTAGAGCCATTCTTTCACACTTACTCCCTGACCTGAAATGTTTATATTTGGGGTGAGTGTTTGAAATACACCTAGTGAGGGACTTCGAGATTGCATAAGTTCAAAGGCATGAATGTGAGTTCACATGACAGGATATTTTACATAAAATCTAAACAGTAGTTTCAAATGTAAATGATACCCCCCGGAGTAAACTCAACGTGGGCATTGTATATTCGGGCGAACCCGATAATAGGGCGAAGCACATTCGCCATAGGACAAGACAAACCTAACATACGAAGGTGTTATACCCATACGATAAGTTTGCCCAGACCCATGACAGAATATACCCGTCAATATAGGGCAATGTATGTCCGCAGATCATACCCGTCATGATAGGGCGGTATGTACACCTGGCCTAAGACAGGGTAAATCAAACACAATTGGACCGTTCCAACTTGTAGACCTATTCCTGGCCGAGGACGGGGTACAGAAACCGTCAATATAGAACAGGCCTTGCCTGTGAAGTTTTAGCATATTATGCACATATCACTATACATGTAAATCACATAATACATTTCAACTTAGGCAATCATAATATTCGAATATCTAAACTTAGAAGTGAGAGTAGAAGTTACCCCCACCTTAGAATGCTAAATGCTCGTGAAGTGCAGTATTCCCAGTTTCCGCCTCTTCGGAACCTACAATAGTGAAAATTCTTAAAAAGTTTAGTCGTATTTGGGAATTGTTTCTAAAATTTAGGAGGTAGTTTAGAAATGATAAGAATATTCTAGTTAATCTTTAAAAATAGTTTTTACACTTAATTAACCCCCTTAAAGTCTCTTTATAATAATTTGGGTTTAATTATATCTTATTATTAATGATAATAATTTGACTATCTTTTGTTAGTTAATTAGACACATTATACCTCTATTTCTAATTAACTATTTATAACATAACAATAATAAAATAAAACCTATAGCTCCCCTTTCCCCTCCCTTCTTCTTCGACCCTACCACATACACAACCAATACACACACTCACACACGACATTAATACATGCACTAAACTCACGCACACACTACTCTAACTGAACTCACGCACACACTACACTACATGCACACACCCACTTAACTACACTACATGCACACACACACTAAATTACACTACATGCACACACGCACTAAATTACCTAAACACATGCACACACATTTAACTAGCTAAACACATGCACACACACACACACACACACACTATACTTCCTAATACATGAACACACACTCACGACATAGACGCACTGCCGACGACGACGGCGGCGTTGGGCCCCTCGTCGCTGGCGACTCAGCGCTCGGTATGGGTGCAGGGACATCGAAGGTGGTCGGGTAAAAAGAATCTAACTATTTAAGCTTGTCGTCTAATTTTGTTATTTTCTCTGTCCCTACTTCTATCAAACTAAGGGTATAAACTGACAGATTTTATAAAATTGATCGAAGATTCACGTTCTACGGATCGAGGGCTTCGATTTGGTATATGGGTTGATAGAGTTCGACAGCTTTTGAAATTAGTTTCGGTCCGACGGGTCGATTTGAAACGTTGGTACAACGTCTATTTCAACATCGATTTAAGGTCGAAGAACGTTGTCTTCTGGTCTAACTAATTGAATATCGAAGCTCTACGCAGTACGAGCTTCAACTAGATATATAGATTATAGCGATCGGATGATTCGATCGTCGGAACGGCAAGCCCAAAAGTAGGATGATTATGTTAAAGAAGAAAGAAAGAAATGAGAATCAAAATTGCTTATAGTTATTCGTGGCAACAGTAGCAAGCCAAAGTGGAGGCTATCTCCACATTCTAATCTATTTAACTATGTATGTCCTGCTTAAGGTGAGTCAGTAACAAGGTGTCAAAATTTTGATTCACCCAGTTACAGGTGTCGTCTATGTTGATGACTAACGGTTTGCGTGTGTGTATTACACATTATTTATCATAAAATATACTCCCTCCGTCCCGGCTGAGTTTACACACTTTCCTTTTCGGGACGTCCCATCTAAGTTTGCACACCCTTAAAAAGGAAAGTTTTCTCACAACTGTAAATTTGGACTAGTCTTAATTTATAGATAATACTGGGTTACGAGAATAATAACAATAATTAAAATGGGCTCGACTATCTTGAGATAATTAGCGCACTAAATAGTCTCACAATTTAAATAGCTATTCCATCTAAATTGGATTTAAAAAAAAAAAATTATAGTTAAACATAGATAAGTAACTTTATTGGTACGGGCCGGTCTATATAACTAAATTATGAGTCCTAAAATATAATAGCTAATAATCAATTTTTTGTTTCCCGCGTGTTACATAGGCAGTTTTGTTTGAGTTGTTGATCTGAATTCTTGGTGGTGAAATAACAATTGGCGCCGTCTGTGGGAAACCTTGGACGTGTTGGAATGGCTGCGATGAAATTAGATGTTGAACGGTTTACGGGGAAAAATGATTTTGGTTTTTGGAAGATCAAAATGAACGCTGTGCTAATTCAGAATAGTTTGGCTATAGCGTTGAAGACTATAGAGGAGTGGCCTGAAGCTGACAAGTCCAGGAATATGGGAATCGTACAAAAGGCACACAGTGCTATTGTGTTGTGTCTAGGGGATAAACAACTGAGGGAGATTTTGCAAAGACCAAGACTGCAATTGAAGCATGGAAGAAACTGGAAGAATTATACCAGTCCAAGTCTATCTCAAATAAGTTCTTCCTGAAACAGAAACTCTTGTGGCTCAAAATGGTGGAAGAGAATAATTTGTTTGAACAGATGGATGAGTTCAATAGGCTAGTGGATGATCTAGAAGATCTTGGTGTTAAACTTGAAGAGATGATAAGGTTTTAATGCTACTAAATTCTCTCCCAAGATCTTTTCAAAACTTCAAAGACGCCTTCTGTTTGGAAGGATAGATAAACTAGATCTTGAATCCATTTAGACCTTACTGAAAACAAAAATCCTTCAATTACAAGGAGAAAAGAAGACTCAGATTGCTGGTGAAGGGCTCAATGTAAAGTTCAAAAAGAACAATCAAAAGAAGAAGTTCCAGGGTAATAAGTCAGGGGATCAAAAGGCTGTAAAGGAAGGACGAAAGAAGGGGACTGCATGGGTGGAGAAAAGAAGATGTTACAGCTGTAAACAAACAGGACATTGAAAAAAGAATTGTCCAAAGAGAAAACAGAAATCGGATGCCAAGGAAGCTAATGTAGCTGTAGCAGAGAAGGGATATGACAGTGCTGAGGTATTGACTATTTCTGATGGAAAGATAGAGTGATGAATGGTTATTAGACTCAAGTTTCTCTTTTCATATGTGTCCATATGAGTCTTGGTTCCAAGATTTGAAGAAATATGATGGATGATCAATCTTATTGGGGAATGATCACACCTGTAAAGTGGAAGGCATTGTATCACTAAGGATTTTGATGTTTGATGGAGTTGAAAGAATCATCTCTAAGGTGAGGTATGTTCCAGCACTTAAAAGAAACCTCATATCACTCGGTTCTCTTAATGCGTCAGGCTGTGAATTTAACACAGAAAATGGTCAAATATATGTTACTGAAGCTGGTAAAATAGTAATGAAAAGAAAGAAAGAAAATGACCTGTATATCCTGATTGGAAATCCTGTAACTGGTACAGCTAATAATGTGATGAAATCATCTAAGACAGAATTATGGCATAAAAGATTAGGTCACATTAGTGAAAAAAGGAATGAATGAACTGTCTAAGAAAGGAGTATTTGGAAGTCAAAATACTGGGAAATTTTAGTTTTGCTAACATTGTGTGCTTGGAAAATCAAAGAAGAAATCTTATGGAAATGAGGTTAATAACACACAAGAAATCTTGGATTATGTACACTCTGATATCTAGGGTCCTTCCAGAACTGAAACTCATGGAGGAGAGAAGATACTTCATGACAATAATTGATGACTTCAGCAGGAAAACTTGGATCTTCATCTTAAAACAGAAGAGTGAAGCTTTTGTGAAGTTTAAGGAATGGATAGCTGAAGTAGAAAATAAGAAAGGAAAGAAGCTCAAGCACTTTTAGACAGACAATGGGCTTGAGTATCTGCAAGAAGGGTTTAACAGTTCTGTAGGAAAAATGAGTCACAAGGCATAAAACAGTTCCACTAAATTCTCAACAGAATGGACTAGCTGAGAGGATGAATAGAACACTACTGGAAAGGGTAAGATGTATAGATGCAAAACTACCAAAGTCTTTCTGGGGTGAAGCTGTGAGTACAACTTGTTATCTGATAAACAAATCACCCTCATCTGCTATCCAGTTTAAGACCTCTGATGAAGTCTGGCATGGGAAACTATCCAATTATGCTAGTCTCAGAGTTTTTCCGATCACTACAGACAATGGTTGGGTTTTGATGAATTACCTATGTGCAAATTATTAGTTAAATTTTTGCCTAAATAGTGGTATATATGTTCAAACTCTAAATGAGTTGTCTGTGTCCTTCTAATATGCAATTTTTCACATAAAAAGATATGAATTTTTATAATATATAAATATAAATTATCTATAAAATAATGAATATTTATTATCAATTATTATTTTAAATAAATAAAATATGCACCTGAAAGTTGAAAATAATATAAATGAATGTAATTTAATTAAAGAAGTTAAACTAATTAGAGATATATATCATATTGAAATTGCAAAGAATAATTATATTTATATTTAAATACATCTATCTATCTATCTGTTGTTATCATTATTATTGTTGTTGTTGTTGTTGTTGTTGTTATTATTTTCTTTCTCTTTTAACCACAAAATGTATAATGTTGACGATCTTTCACCGCATTAATGAAAGAAACAGAAAACTAATTAAAACTTCATCTACTCATGCTCGCAAATGGAAATTTTGAAAATTTCATCGAATTCTTTCCCATGTTCTTGGGTGAGAAAAGTAGTTTTACATTTACATTTACATGTAGGAAAAATTATGAAACAATACAGATATAATAATAGCATTATTTTCTCTCCCATTCAAGTGCAACATGTGGCAAGCTAAAAAGCTTCCACTCCATTTACTGAATGAAGGACTAATAATGTACTTCATAACTTACTAATACTTTACATTGGCCAGAAAAGAATTAGCTTAAAAATTATATGGTCTAAAGAACCCTAGCCTCCTTCTTGCTCCATCCTCTTCATCTCCTGAAAGTTTAGATTTTCTCCTTCTTCTTTCCTCATCCTCCAATCATAGAATGGTGAGGAAGACTTCTAACATGGTATTGGTTATCTATTTTGATTTTGTTTTATTTCATCATTTTTTCCTCTCTTCAGGTTTGCCTTTGTGAGGTTTCTCCTAGCCTTTGTGCGTCTTCGCACACCTTGTGCGGCCTCCAATCTCAGGTCTCCTATGAATCTTTCGACTTTGAAGGTTGTTGTGATTGACAAACATCGAAGGCGAAGTTTGATGGAGATTGATGATCTTGATTCAAAGTCGAAGGTAACTTTTCGTGCTTTTTCCAATTTGTTGCCCGCTGTGGATGCAATCATGAGGCACTGATCAAGTCTTATGGCTATTGGACTTCTTGTGGATGATATTTAGCGTATGCTTTTAACGAATTATTTAATGTAGTTGCTCTAGGTTTGCATGTTTTTTTTCTTTTCTTCATCCCATTCGATTGTGTGGATGAATCCTTATTTTCTTAATTAGGTTGAGAGTCTTGTAACTGATATTGATTAATGAGATTCATGATTCAAAAAAATATTTCACATTGGTCTATGTAGTTATTAATATTTATATTCTCTTGACAAAAAATATTTATAGTTTTTCTTTACATCTCTCATTACATATTGATTTTCATCTTATATTATATTTTTCGCTATATACATAGTATATCAATTATGCTATGCTCATTCAATAGTTTCAAATTGTACATCGTATGAGGTCATTATTAATATTATACAACAAAGGATTATAATATTTAATCCTGTAAAAAAAAAGTGTCGCTTTAGACTTTTTTAGAAAAATTAAGGTTAGGAAGAAAAGACAAATATTTTTCAACACAATCCATTTATTTGAGATATATATATTTTGTGGAATAAGGAAATATAGTCAAGCAACTTAGGAAGGTTGTGCTGGATAGAATTCTTAATTAAGGTATATTGCCAAAATTGTGACCTTTTAAAGAAAATTTGTTGAGATATGTTTAGAGGTAACATTGGAAGAATTGTTTTGTTGCTAGAATAACATTTTTTTAAACAATTATATCTTCTTTAAAGTGATATTTTTTTTTACCGAAGGATTATATGATTAATCGATTATTCTTTTTAATAAAAAAATATGATTTTATGTGAATATGATAAAAAAAAATTATAATAATTTAATCTATATGTTTTATTTATTATTTGTCTTAATATTTTTTTTGACGAGTTATGTGTTAATTAAATATATATATTCACTTGAATATTTATAATTAACTAAATTATTTGTGATTGTTCACATACGTTAAAAAGAATATAGGCCCATGAATTTGAGTTTTTAAAAATAATTAATTAATTAATTTTAATATGAGTAATACTAGAATATAAAGAAGTAAACAAAAATTATCAATTATTTAACATTAAAATTATACTCGCTTGATTTTGGTTTTACAAAAAGAAAAATGAAAAGAAAAAATAAATAACAAAACAAAAATATTTGGCAGTTGGACTCCATAGGCCATACTGAGGTTGCGTTCCATTAAAAGAAAAAAAAAATTTAAAAACCAAAACTTAAAAAAAAAAAAGGAAAAAAAAAAGAACATTTGGTTTCCATTTATTTGAAGGCTTGTGGTGTGAGAGTATTTATAGGAAGCAGCCTGCTAAATGGCAGATTTTGTCCGGATAATTTTTTTTCTGTTAAAATTTATTTTTTTTACGATCATTTTCTAATTAAAATTATATATATAATTAACAACTATCATAAGGTGAAATTTAAATGCTAACTATTATTTTAAAACGTTCTGAAAAATTAACGTCTTTTTTATTTTTTTGACCCGTAATCGAGCATTAATGTTAAAAAATTTAATTACCACCTTCATAAATAATTTTTCGTTAATCGTTTATATATCATTTATAAAAAAATTTATTCTAGAAAAAAGGTTCAGCTGGGGCAGAATCTGTCCATGTAGTATAATCCTTTAGAAAATCATAAATGGTGGAATTGGTAAACAGTTGGACCTACTTTGTTAAATTAAAAAATAAACATTACTCCCTCCGTTTTTTTTAATTGATCTTCTAGCTTCTTAATGATTTTTCGAATTAATTGATCTTTTAGCCATTTTTTTCTATTTTTCTTAATTTTGTTCCTATGTCAATCCTAAAATATCTTTTACTTTTTAACTTGGATTTCATCAAATCTTATCAAATGAGAGTATATCCGGAAAAAAATTGAATTGTTAATTCTTCTCTTTTTTTTTTCTTTCTAAAAGATCAATTAAATTAAAACGGAGGGAGTACATGCTACTACCTTTAATAGCAAGTTAAAATAGTAATTGTAATGATGCAATTGTTATATTCTATAATTTTCCTAAAAGATAAATCAAATCACACACAGACGTGTATATATATGTATATATATATATATATATATATATATATATTTCTTAATTGTATGAGTTTGTTTGATTAGAGTGACTCAAGCCTATTTTATATATATATATATATATATTTTACAAAGATAAGAATCTTATTATTTAGACAAAGTTCATAAGTACAAGACTCTCGATCCAATTAGTAAAATCATGTCCCATCCAAACAGGCGGATAGACTAAACAAAAAGAAAAAAAAAAAAAGTCAAGTGATATGCAACCGAAGAATGCTCTGCTTAGTGACTGCAATCGAAAAACCATCAGTACGATACCGACGCCATCTAGAAAAAAGGACACACTAACCACAAGAACAACATCCATGTAGCAAATGACACCCAGAAGACCAACGAAAAGACCAGAAGGGTCGGCAAAAGTCGCACGTCGACGAGAAAAATCTTACGTGAGGAAAAATCCTAGCGGAGCGAAAAAATTTAAAAGATCATTGAAATAAAATGAAAAACGAAGTACGTAAACAACAATCGAATGTGATTGTTTTACTAAAAAACTAGAAAAGGGCGAAATATGATCGACGAGTGATGCACTAAATTCTAACCTAGTAAATCGCAAGTGTACGGTGCTAGTATAGCTAGTGACAAATAAGGTCGATCTCACATAGAATATTTACCTATCAATTTAATACCCTATTCTTAATAGTCCTACCTATCTATACTCTCAAATTAAAATGATTTGATTTTAACCTAAAACTAAATTGCGTAAAATAAGACATAAGAGAATAAACAATTACTTGAAAGAAAGAGACAAATAATCCAAGGATTCAGACATATAAAAGCAGTATTCTAAGGATTTGATTTCAATTATTATCTCTTATTTTTTGTTATCCTATTAATCTAGATAATTTAGATCGACTCTTACTGTTATTATGCCTCACTACTCTTATGCTAAAGTGTAGATCAATTATGAATAATTACCCTCTCGGGCTAATTATCACATAAAAGACTCCCAAGGACTTCTAAAATCGATGCCTACGCAAGACCTCACTCCTGTTGGACATCGAATTCTTAAGCAATTAGAACTAATAAATTGGTCAAATTAATCCATTAATGAAATAATTAAGAACAACATATAGATAAACAAATAAAACGGAGTCTAGAATTAAACGAATAAATCAACTTCCCAAACCTAAAACACAATAAGATTATTTATCCATAATCATAATTAAACGACAAGATAATTCATAGACAAACATATTGTTCAAATAAAAATAAAGATGAAAATAAATAAAATTCGAACCTTGAATATTGATCTTCGTCTCTCGCGTTCCTTGCTCTTCAATCCAAGCTTCCGAGTGCTTCCCAATGATAAAAGTCTTTTTTCTCGGACTTGAAAGCTTGTATTTATGGTTTGGATTGATTGAGGTTGAAACGGATCGAAAATAGACCGAAACGCGTGAACCACCATTACTGACTCGACCGTGTCAGATAGTAATTCGGCCGAGTCGACTTTCAAAGCTCAATGTCTTTCGAAATTCGAACCTTTAGCTCGACCGAGTCCCATTAGTAGCGCAACCAAGTCGTTTCTCAAAGCATAATTTCTGAATTTTACGAAACATTGACTCAACCGAGTCAAACCAATCTGCCAAACTCGTACACTTTTACGAACTATTGACTCGATCGAGTTCTTTAAGGAACTCAAAACTCGGCCGAGTCGATCCCTCGAGCCAAATTCTTCTCTTTTATGAAGTATTGACTCGACCGAGTCCTATTTTGGACTCGACCGAGTTGGACCTTTGATTCTGTTTTTTTCCTTTCTTCGTTTCTTCCCACTATCTTTGCTCGTTTCTTCTCCAAACTTCGTCCAAAAGGACTTTTTGGCATAAAATCACATAAATATCCTTAAAACAAGCACAAACACGCCACTCGACATAATATAACGAATATAAGCACTAATCGACCAATATGCATGCAAATGCTATCAAATCATCTTCTAAATCAACCTAAATGTATGCATATACGACGTGTATCAACGACAAAGAATCGTCAACCATTTGAGGTTCTGAGAAAGCGGTTTTTTTTCCTTTCTTCTCAGATCGTAACTACTACGGAGGGGTATCTGTGGGAGGGTGTTTCTTCTCTTCGGAGAAAATTACTTCTGCAGGTTAACGGATCAATTGAAGATAATTTACGACGACAGTTTTCTTTTGTTGGCTGATATAGGCGGCAATTATCTCCGATCCTTTTCCCTTTTTCTTTCCTCGATTGATGTAGAAGATTTTAAAATTTAAGCAAATATTATCCTACATAATTAAAAAGGTACGACGAGGTTGTGGCTATCAATGGCTTTGAAAGACGGAGGACAATTATTTTAGGATAAACTCTGATAAAATTATCGACGGGGAGAGGCTGTTATTTTGAAAAAGGACAAATCATTATTTTAGGGTAGCTATTACAATTATTGTTAATAGCATATGATTACCTGACGAAGTTGGATTATTTTAGGGGTATCTGTGTTCGAGTCATCGTGGGAAAGGGGAGGATTTTTTCTTTCTTTGTTCTTAGATTCGGAGATTTTTTTTTTTTAATAGCATATGATTACCTTTACATTCTCTAACGCAAACATACATACATAATAGGGTTAATTGCAGTAACCCCACCAAATTATATCATCGTTTTTATACATAAGTTATTAAACTTTTTTTTGTTGCATAGGTACATATAAAATATACGAGTTTTGTAGATAGACCACCAAACTTATTTTTCAATCGGCAGATGACCCACCAAACTTATTTTTCGGTAACTTTTTGTCGGAAATCCACACGTGACTTGCGCGTGATAAACTTTGAATGACATTTTTTGTACAAATAATCTTTTTAGTATGCTAAAAGTGTAAAAATCTTTCACACGTTTCTTTTCAATAATAATTTCTTTGATCATCAATAATTCTCTCTCCTAATATCTAGAACCTCCATTGTTGAAGATGAGCTATCACTCTATCTATTAAAAAGCGTGTTTGGACAAAAAAAATCCTTAAAGATTTATAACGTGCAAGTTACATGTGGAATTTCGAAATTCAGTAATTTATATGCAAAAACGCTGATAGTTTGGTGTGGTTGCTGTAATTAATCCTACATAATATATCATATATGAGTGTAATTAATAATTATTCCGACTTTACTCAACAATCATAACGTTGTGGATATATATATATATTAAGGTGTGTTTGGAATCACAAAACAAGCGCTGACTTAGTTGGTAAAGGTGCGACATTGTACCCTTCAGTGCGCGGGTTCAAATCTTAACAACACCTTTTTATTTTTCACCAACAGTATATTCAAATTCCGAGCATAGTATATGTTATAAAGCCTGAGAGTATATGAACACCACCTTTTTATTTTTCACCTACAGTATATTCAAATTTCGAGCATAGTATATGTTACAAAGCCTGACAGTATATTTAATATTTTGATGTAGTATACGTTATGTTGCATGACAGTATACGTTGTTTTAGTTAAGTTTTGTTTTATACTGCGAAATGTTTATTTTTTCCAACTTACAATACTCACAGTATATTTAATATTTCGATACAATATACGTTATGATGCTTGACAGTATACGTTGTTTTAGCTAATTTTTGTTTTATACTGCGATTTTTTTTTCCAACTTACAATACTCACAATATATTTAATATTTCGATACAGTGTACGTTGTGATGCTTGCCAGTATATGTTGTTTTAGTTAATTTTTGTTTCATACTGCGAAATATTTATTTTTTCCAACTTACAATACTCACAGTATATTTAATATTTCGATACGGTGTATATTATGATGTATGACAGTATAGGAAAAAATTAAAGGGCAAAATGAAGGAAGAAGGAAAAGAAATATATTTAATATTTCGATACGATGTATATTATGATGTATGACAGTATAGGAAAAAATTAAAGGGCAAAATGAAGGAAGAAGGAAAAAAGATGCAAACAAAATTGAAACCTTGACCTCAAGGTTGAGATATTTAAGACTACATTAAATACCACCAGACCACTTGTTTTTAGTGTTCAACAAAAAGGCCATTAAGTATATAACACGCGCGCACACAAAAAAATAATATAATAATAATTGGCCGATTCAGACCGGTTTGAACCGATCTGAACCGCGCGTTTTTTTTGGACTGAACCGATGGGGCCCATAAAGTGTACAATAACACTATGGTGCATCTTATGCACCCAAATTTTTGCATATATATAAAAGAATAAAATGCGTTATCCCGTAAATAAATTAATAAAGGAATAAATGAGATATCAACATGTATTTTCCACTTACCCTAAAAAAAAATTGTACTTTCTATTACCAATTCTGGTTTGATAAATTTATGAAAATGCCATGAAATAGCTAAAAATAACATCTTTGTTACTTCTAACTTTTAAGTGCTCAGATTCTAATAGAATCAATAGCTATCCAACATCCAATTTAGTTTAAACTAAGTCAAAATTAAATTGTGTTGCTTTTACTTGACTTTTTTCCTTTTTCATTTCAATAAGTGGAATAATATGTTTTGATGATCAGTATATGAATATAAATGTTGCTTTGAAGCAGAGTTAGGATCATTCTCGACATAATTGAGTGATCCATTAGGAAAATTTTCAACCATCTACTTGGGTGTATCCAATAAAAATCATCCACCTTTAATTTGGTGAGTAAAGAAAATTAGGCTCCATCAATACATAAATAGTGAATCGTTTTGATCGAGTACTACTCGACTGAGTAAGTAAAAAGTAAGACATATGTTATGTAATAATATAGTTGCAATAAAAGATATTGCACCATCTTAAAATAAGAATCGAGATGCAAGTGAAAACAACGTTTACTAGAATTTTACTAGAGTACATATTTTCAGTTTTATTGGCCCCCAACGACTTGTTATCATGTGGTCCATTGATAGCAACACAAATATCATTTCTGGTTACATACATAAAAATCCCGTTGGCCTTTGAGATATTGATTGGAACATATGAATATCCTAAGAGTAGTATGTAATAACTCACTACTCATCATTCTCTTGTTCCACCATCTTTGTGTGTTCTTTCAAAGGCCCATAACCACTGCTACAAACAACAAAATAAATCATATTAATTACACTCAATCCAGCAAGAACCAAGTAATAGTAATCATAATGACCCTTGTTGATGTTGCTTGATATCCAGCTCTCACTTCCCCCAACTTTCGAGATCCTATCGACAATATTCATTATCAAACTCGCCATCAAGTTTGCCACAGACATCCCAATTCCCAACAGGCACGTAGCTATACTCGACATGCTTCTCGGGAGCTCTGTGAAATAGAACTCGTTTTGGGCAATAGAATTCACTGCATCGGAGAAGCCCAATAAGCAATTTTGTGGGACTAACCACAGGGCTGACATATTCGAGCTCACCTGTGGAAGATTCAAGAACTCTTGTTTGATCGCGAGTGACCTACGAACACCCTCTACGCTCGCTGAAACAATCATGGCCAAGAATGAGAGAAACATCCCGATTCCCATTCTTCGTATAGTAGTTATGTGAACTTGTCTCTTCATGAGTCTAGAAGCCAACGGGAGAACTGCACGATCATAGAGGACAACCCATAGAATGGCGGAGATAACTATAAACATACCGAGCGTGGCTGCTGGTATCGAAAAATTTGAAGTGATATGCCTATCCATTGAGGCTGCTTGCAGCACTAGAAATGAGTATTGGCCGACATTTATCGACATGATCATTCCTGAAAACCATATTGAGATGACTCTGATTAGGGCTTTGAGCTCCTCGACTTGATCAACGGTACAAAGGGTCCACGGTTCTTTAGCTTTTCCATCAAGGGTTAAGTCATTCTGTGGATCTTTTATAATGCAGGCCTTGTTTAAAAACCTAAACATCATAAATATATACAAGAAAATGAACAATAAGGTACCGGGATAGGAAATCTCAGTATAAAAAAGTACGAAAAATCGAAAGAAACTGTACCTATGCTTTGCGCTTGGAAGAATTAGAGCGGATCCATTCTTGCACAGGTAATCATAAGTTGTGCTGTCCGAGAATTTGAGATGTCGATTTTTAAAAGAAGCGACAGCCACTTGAATGAAACCAGTGACCAAACTCGATTTACTCTCCAATTTCACATAAAAGGGAGAGGCCAAAAAGAATGAACAGACACCGAACATCAGTACCACAGCAGGCACGGCGAAGCCAGTGGGCCATCCGAGGTTGTCTTGAATGTAGACAATGCAAGTTACTCCGATAAGGCTGGATACATTGTATATGACATTGTACCAACTAAAAAAACTCTCTTTCACACCAGATTGTTTCTTAGAACCTCCCCTTTCGAGTTGATCGGCACCAAAAGCTAGTGAAGACGACCTAATTCCTCCGGTCCCAATAGACATGAGGCCAAACGCAGTACATAAATACGCTAATTGCAGATTCGTAGGGGGGCTACAAGTGTTGCTTACTTGATCACATGGAAGAGGTCTTGCTTGAGGAATTATTGTTGTTGACCATAAAAGCATCATCCCCTGAATTTGTTTATTAATTCGTCTTTAAATAGGCAACAAATAATTTAACAAGATATATGAACAGTAAAAGAAGCCACAAAATCAAGTTGAAATTTCAAGATGCAATAAATGTTAGACACAACTTTGCATATCTGTTTTTTATTTTAAGACAACAATTCCAAAAGATTCTAGACAACCTTAAATTGTTTTTTTTTTAAAAAGAAGTTGGAATTACCATGAGATTGATAAGAGATCCAAATCCAATGGTACAGAACCTGCCCAAGAAAGAATCAGCAACGATAGCTCCAACAATAGGCGTGAAATTAGTGGCTGCAGACCACATGAACAACAAACTTGATGCAGTTGTCATCTCCATATGATATTCGTTCATCAAATACAGAGTCATGTTTGGCGTTATCCCATAAGTTACGATTTTCTCCATTGCATCATTCCCTATTGCAGTAACAGAGCCAAACATGCACCATCAAGAAAACAACTACACTAAAATCCAGTTCATGAAATAAAAAAACAGAGAATTCTTTACCAATTAAGAAGGGCAAAGTTCTGAAGCCACCCTTTTCATGGGTAGTAGTCTCTAGAAGAGGCTCTTCCGCCATTAATTTCTTGTCTTCCTCTTCACTGTAATTCTCCATTGTTGTCTCTTCCTCTTCACTGTACAGCTTCACTTACACACACAAGAAAACAAACAACATAAATCCAGTAAAGTGTGACCAGTTGAAATAGTTAGGATATTCGATGGATTTTATCAAGAAATGACAATAAGAAATCTGAAATTAGACGGTATTATAAAAGGAAATGAAGGTGACATTTTATTTCTTTTGGGTACTACTAACCATGGTGATGGTAATTATATTCAAGTAGATCACTGCCTATGTCCGAAGTGGTATCACTATTACGGGTGTGTAAAATATGTAAATTATGTAAATAAATGTGTAATATGCTCTCTGATATTGACAGACAAACCTTATTTTGCCACAAATACAAAGAGCGAGTTGGTGATAAAAGTTGGATAGGCGAGAGCATCCAATATTTTCATCTTTGGTCTCGAATTCAGAGTCACCTTGAGAGATGAGAGGTTTTTTCTTTATTCTTAAATTAGGGGAAAAAAAAGATTGTAATTAATATAGCTAAAAATATTAAACTTTAGACCTATTTAACTTTATTAGAATTGGGCACGTGCATTGCACGTACGACCCTTGTATAATTTTCAGCAATTTTGAAATGTTTACAATGAGAAATATTCCGGTCTAAAGTTATTCTATAACATAATTTTATAAGAGAATCATAAAGTTTTCCCAGATCTACTCATTTTCTTTATAATTAAGTGTAATAATTAAATGTCACTTTGTGCAAAATTCCAAAAATAGTATTTAGAATAAGTTCTTTTTTTACTAAATAAAATAATAATAATAATAATAATAATAATAATAATAATAATAATAATATATATATATATATATATAAATATATCATAAGTAACCCAAGAAATATAGTAGCATCACAAATTTGTCCTAATATGTATAACTAAACTGCTTCAAATTGTTAAATATGAACTTATTTATCCTGTATTTTAACAAAAAATAAAAAGAAAAAAGAAAGAAAAAAAAAAGAAAAAAAAAAAACTTATCAATCGTGGAAATTGCTTTGTTGCATAATTTCTTATTTTTACGGATGCACTTGTTTCCATTTTCTCCCTTATTGATAGTATTTGTTCATCATCGCTTTCAATTTGAATTATGTCTTCTATTTTCTCTGTGTTTCTTCTTTTCTTCTTCTCATCTATTCATGTAGTTTCTTCTAGTTCTTTTTATTTTATTTTATTTATTTTGATACTTTTTTCTTCCTTTCCAGCTATGTAGTTTTATCTAGGGGTGGCAAATCATGCGAGTTGGCCTGTTATCATGCCAACCCGATAAGCCCAAACCAATAAGGGCTAACCCTAATCCGCCCATTAATCTTATTGGGTTGAAAACCTCAACCCAAACACGAACCAATAAAAGTCCGATAACCCAGCCCGACCCGATAAGACCGTCAATACTTGCATGCCTATTTATGTCTTATTGTTTTGTTCAGGCTCACTACACGTATTACTACTATTGTTTTTGTAAAAAGTGCAAAATAAATTTTAACATTCAAATTAAGTAGCACGCTTCTATATTTACCTACATTCTCATAATAGATGGGAAAAAAGACACAACAAAAGTCTAGAACATTAGACATAGCTATTAAACAAAATTCTTTCAAATTCTCTAATCAACATTTTCATTCTAGGCGGCTATGCCTTATGTCATCAAACTCTTCTTCAAACAATTTTTTTTCGCTAGATCAATCAACTCCAATATTTTCGAATAAATTATTACTAATATGTAGTAGTAGTGGTGGTGGTGGTGGTAGTAATCAAGGTTCGTGTCGTGCTATCGGGTCGTGCCGAGTTTTGCCACCCCTAGTTTTATCCTCCAAAGCTGAAGTTATATTTTTGTCCCCATCTATATTTTCTTCTATGGTCTCTATCACCTCATCATCTCTTTCAATTTGAAGGTAGTCTTCTACTTTTAATTTTGTGTTGCGTACTTTCTTCTTATCCCCATTCTTGTACTTTCTCCATCCTCTTATTCTTTTTTTATGTTCGCCTTCTTTTTTCCACTTTTGTACTTTTATCCTCAAGTATTGTTGTAGTAGTAGTCCCCTTGTTGTTTCTCTATTTTTTGCTCCACGAATACTGTCATTTCGATTGCTTATGCTATTGTGTGCAATATTTTTTCAACTTTAGTATTTTGATTGTGTGCGAAGAACCTCACGTCATTTGTCCCTATATTAGATTTTCCTTAGTAAGATTGCATTTTCAATATCCGAATTAATTGGTGTTGGTTACTGCAAAGTAATTTATTATCTTTTCTATGGATTTAATGAACTAATGTGTTGGGCATCCAACATATATTATTGCTATCTCATCAAATGCTTCCTTGATAAATGCTTAATTTTATTGTATACCAATGATATATTAAATATCATTTAATGTTAGTGTACAATAATTATGAAAGTATCATGAATATTATTTATTAGATATATCTTACCTTGATAGTATTTTCGTTGGCTCATGATAGCACTTATTGCATATTGCAGTAGTTCACAAGTTCTTCAGACAAAGAGGAATCTTGCAACATATCAAGTCTATTTTTAACACCTTTTATGTACGTCAACAAAATACAATTGAAAATATGTTGGACAATCTTTAGTTGCTTTCATTCAACTTTAGAATAGTGTAATAAGTCATGCCTTGTAATCTAAATGTATAAACTACATGCTTTTTAGATACAAGTTCTTTACCGTTGTAATAATAAACTTCGTCCCTTAAATAAATAAACATGAAAGAAATGTACAAAATTGAATAATCGGATCAAACGAATAAATTTTACAACTTTGTGGCTTCGATCTCTAGTTCTCCTCCTGTTCTTCTCTTCAATTGTATTTTTACCTTCGGAGTTAACTTTGATCTCCCCGATTCTGGACTCTGACTTGAGTAATGTTAATACAAAGGCTTGCAAATTTAATTTTGGATTAAATGATGTACGGCTTGATTTTGGATTAAACGATGTGCTTGGATATATGAATACTCGAAAAACACCTTTGAGGATCTTGACGAACGACGAGGAACACCTTCGAAGTTCTAACTTGAAAACTCGATTCAGAGGGGCACAACACCTTGATCTCGGATAGTTAGAACTCTATTCGAGGGGAGGGGAGGGGGAGGGCACAACACCTTGATCTCGGATCAAACATTAAAAATCTCGAGATTAAATTTGTAACGCCTTGAACAATATTTTGATCTCGGATCAAACGTTTAAAATCTCGAGATTGACTTTGTAACACCTTGAAAATCTCAAGATTGTTTTTCTAATGCTTAGAACAACTCTAGATCTTCCACTTGCTTCTTGAACTTGTGGTGTTGATAGTTTTTGGTGGAACAATGAGACCCTATTTATAGTTGGGCAAAGTCTCATGTACACCAGTTGCACAGTGCAATTCGGATTGAGTATCACCATTTATGTTTAAAAGTATTAAATGTCCTGGGTAAAAGGTATTGTACCTTTACCCAGGACATGTAATACTTTTAAGCATAAATCATGATACATTTTCTGCATGATTCTTTTTCCTATCAAATGTAGTACCTTTAGACATAAATAGTAATACCTTTGGACCCATGACCCGGATTACACGGATCTAAGATCCGTGCAACTGGTGCACAAGAGACCTCCTCTTATAGTTGTAGGATGAAGAACCCTAATGGGCCTAGAATCCAAATGGAGCAATTTGAGTCATCCTCCGTAATATCAAATCTATCAAATATCCTCGAGATAATTATTAAATTAATTATATTAATTTAAATAATATCAACTCTGGAATCCGCCAAAAGTTGATAAACATGCGCATAAATCATATCAATTTATCTCGAAAGTAAATGTTATAGAAGTAAATGTTATCAACTCTGGAATCCGCCAGAAGCATAGAAACTCGAAACAATTTCAGAATGATATCAGAATATTATCTTGAAAGTAAATGTTATAACAATTTCAGAATGATATCTCGGAAGTAAATATTATAACATTTTCGGATGAGCCATAGAGGCGGAATCCAACTTCCAAAATTCAGAAATAATCAACTCCTAACAATTTATTCTCCCCCTTTTTGACATAAAATGTAAACCATTATGTAACTGGGATGATGTTATTAGATGATAGAAACAGAGTTTTGTGATGATCATGGGAGAGATTGTATGCTTGCACTTCCTCGACGTGGATTCAACGTTAGCTATGGTGCGAGATAGGCGGATGATTATGATGACTAGGGTTTATATGAGAGATATGAGATAGTGTAGTGAGATATGACCCAGTGTAATGGACCTCGATTTTTTTTATGGGGATATGGGTTTAAATCTAGACCACTCTTTACTTTAGCCCACTAGATATTTTGCACCCGATCTAGGAATTAGAAAAATGGAACCAAAAAGTAAAATTTAAACACATGTCCACTATTTAATTTTACGGATTAAAAATAGGCACCATGGATATAAAAATGAGAATTCGCAAACACTCATCAAGTCATGCAAAAGATGCCTAGTGCAACAATATAAATCAACTCATGTAATAAGTGCCCCATAATTTGTGGCAAACAAAGCATTTGACAAAGAACTAGATAAAATTCCACATCAAGGCATTATTGGAACAATTTGAGAATGTGGGCTAATAAAAATATTAAAACAAAGATTTCTTATTCCTTTGACTTCTTTTACCCTCTCGTGGAGTAGCTCGCAAACCCCACGAGCCAAAATCGCACTAGAAAAACTCGGTGTGACGAGCTCTTGGCTTCTTCTTGTTACCCCTTGATCAACAATTAATAAAACAAGCTTTAAGAATTTAAACATTTTATTTTTGTGGCCGGCAACTTTCACAGATTAATCACTTTCTGTGCCAGTAGCTCTTTTTGATCTGGTGATCAATAGCTGCTCTCAACATCATTTCATGACCGTAGCCCTTTCTGACAAGGGGGCGCGGGGAGGGGGGGGGGGGGGGTAAGGGGAAGAGGAGTGATACACGTTACTTATGTATGTATTTAGGTCGATTTAGGATCATATTTTATATCATTCACGTGCATATTTGACCGACATTAATATATATTTATTATATTTGGGTCATTTGACGTGTTTCGACTTGTTTTGAAGTTAATTAGGTAATTTTATTCCATTTGGATGAAGTTCGAAGAAGAAACAAGCCAAATAAGGTTAAAACGGATGAAAAGAGAGTTAAAGGAGCAAAAGGGCCAACACGGCCGCGTCAAATATGAACACGGCCGCGTCAATAACCAACACGGCCGCGTCAGAATGTGTCCCGAAAGTGAAGTTTTCTGTCAGCTTGACATACCTCGAGTATTTTGGCCATATCTTGGTATATACAACTCCGATTGAGGTGAAATTGGTGGCTTTAGAAAGCTGATTCAAAGGACTACAACTTTACCTGAAAGAGACAAATCCCAAAAATAACCGGAAGATCCTAAAAAATGGCTTGGAAGTCAGACCTGAAAATCTGCCTAAGCAAAACGGACGCGGCCGCGTCACAATGCCAACACGGTCGTGTCAGAAAGCCTTTTCTACGAGAATTTCCTAATTTTAATAGGATTTTGATCCTATCTTCTCAAAAGATTCGTCCCCAACTCTATAAATAGGACCCCAAGCTCTAGAAATAAAAAAAAAAAAAATCAGATAGAAAAAATCAAGAACATCAATTACATCATCATTTTACCTAGAAGAAGACTTGGAGGACAAAGAAGACGAAGATCATCGAGACGGATTTATCCGGTTTAGTCGTTCTTTCCTAGTTTAATCTTTTACAATGTTTTTCATAGAATCTTGTATTGGATTATTGCTAGGCATGAGTAACTAAGTTATTCGTGTCCTAGGGTTAGAGAGTAGTGTTTATTATGACAATGTTTTGATTTATGTTTTGATTTATTGATTCCATTCTTTATGTGTTTACCTCTATGTTTGTGCTTATAACTAGATTTAGCTTGATCACCTAGATTTAGTAATTTAGTTTAGCAATTTTGCTTCGAGAGGAGGGAATCGTTATCAGACTTATGACATAGAGCGCAATTGTTTATGACTGTGTAGGCCGTGGCTTAGGATTGATACACGTGTTTATGCGTGCATTTTAGGTCGATTTAAGTGTCCATTTAATGATATTTGCATACATAATCGATCGTGATTGGCCTATATTCGTATTATTGTGCTATTTGATGTTTGTGGACTTGTTTTAGAGATATTCAGGTGATTTAAGGCCAAATAATTGCATTCGGCTAATGATGGGTGAAGAAACGAGTCCCGGAAAGTCCAAAACCGAAGAAAATCAAGCCAAGTACGAAAGGGCTAGTCGCGGCCGCGTCAAAAGTGGCCTAGAAAGGGCTGAAAAGCGCTGGAAACTCTCCGCGGCCGCGGTCTACGTGCGCGGCCGCGGCCAAAAGCCTCCTGAATTTTCTGACAGCTTGATATACCTCTAGTATTTTAGCCATATCTTGAGATTTACAACTCCGATTGAGGTGAAATTGGTGGCGTTGGAAAGCTGATTCAAAGTGCTACAAGTTTTCGTGGAAGAGGCAAAACCCAAAAATGACCAGAAGACCCTCAAAAATAGCTTTGAAGTTGGAAAAACAATGCAGTGTCGGCCCATTACTTGGCCCACAAGCTCAAAAACGAGTTTTTGACTTATTTTCCTATTCCAATTAGGTTTTTTTTCCCCTCTTTATCCTAGACATGTACTCCTATAAATATGTTAAGACTCTAGACATCAAAGGAAAAAGTTGGAATTGAGATTTTGGAGCACTTCGAAGGGGACGAGCAATCAAGATTCGGCATTCTCGGTTTCATCTTTCTAATTTATTTTAGTTTTATGCTTTTCATTAGAATTATGTCTTTTGTCACCGTCATGAGCGGCTAGTAGGTTATTTCAGTCCTTAGTCGAGTCGAACCCTAGTTGTTATAATTTTGTGATATTTACGGTGATTATTAATCGGTTGATTTCTTAAAACGTTGTTATACTATTTACTTATCTTTCAATGCTTGTGTGTTTATATGCTAGATTGATCACCTAGGATTATAATTGCATAAGTAACGCTAGGTTATAATCGTAATCCGTAATTGTTACGAACCTATAGCCACTTAGTAGCGAATAGCGAGTGATATCGCTAGGGTAGTATATAGCTCGGTCTGAATGGGTCCGAGCTTACGAGGTCCACACCGTGTCTGTCCCGTTATCCTAGTTCTCTAGGCGTCCGGTTAATGAGATCCAGAGAGCTTATTCTGAGGTCACTCAACTGGATAGACTAACCAAAGAGCTTGTTTTGGTTAGTTAAACATAAGGGATAACGAGGTTAGCAGAGCTTGTTGCTAACCTCGGGGTAGGAGTTTTAAGGATAAAATTAGTTAATAATTGCATCTATCACAGGGTAGTAATAACTAGGGGGAGATAAGATTAAGGGCTGGGATTCGTTATTTTGATAAGTAGAACAAGTCATAGTTAATTTGCTTAATTTCTATTTTAGGTCCTTAGTTAATATACATCAATTCACAAACCCCATTATTTATATATTTATATATATGTTGCTAGTATTAGGATTTACTTAAACACTAAGAGTCTTCCTGCTCCCTGTGGGATCGACCCTACTTACCACTTCTACGAGCTAGAAGGGTAGCTAGGTTTAATTAATTTTACCGCATCGCGACAGTGCGGTCAAATTTTTGTGGACTTGTTTTAGAGATATTCAGGTGATTTAAGGCCAAATAATTGCATTCGGCTAATGATGGGTGAAGAAACGAGTCCCGGAAAGTCCAAAACCGAAGAAAATCAAGCCAAGTACGAAAGGGCTAGTCGCGGCCGCGTCAAAAGTGGCCTAGAAAGGGCTGAAAAGCGCTGGAAACTCTCCGCGGCCGCGGTCTACGTGCACGGCCGCGGCCAAAAGCCTCCTGAATTTTCTGACAGCTTGATATACCTCTAGTATTTTAGCCATATCTTGAGATTTACAACTCCGATTGAGGTGAAATTGGTGGCGTTGGAAAGCTGATTCAAAGTGCTACAAGTTTTCGTGGAAGAGGCAAAACCCAAAAATGACCAGAAGACCCTCAAAAATAGCTTTGAAGTTGGAAAAACAATGCAGTGTCGGCCCATTACTTGGCCCACAAGCTCAAAAACGAGTTTTTGACTTATTTTCCTATTCCAATTAGGTTTTTTTTCCCCTCTTTATCCTAGACATGTACTCCTATAAATATGTTAAGACTCTAGACATCAAAGGAAAAAGTTGGAATTGAGATTTTGGAGCACTTCGAAGGGGACGAGCAATCAAGATTCGGCATTCTCGGTTTCATCTTTCTAATTTATTTTAGTTTTATGCTTTTCATTAGAATTATGTCTTTTGTCACCGTCATGAGCGGCTAGTAGGTTATTTCAGTCCTTAGTCGAGTCGAACCCTAGTTGTTATAATTTTGTGATATTTACGGTGATTATTAATCGGTTGATTTCTTAAAACGTTGTTATACTATTTACTTATCTTTCAATGCTTGTGTGTTTATATGCTAGATTGATCACCTAGGATTATAATTGCATAAGTAACGCTAGGTTATAATCGTAATCCGTAATTGTTACGAACCTATAGCCACTTAGTAGCGAATAGCGAGTGATATCGCTAGGGTAGTATATAGCTCGGTCTGAATGGGTCCGAGCTTACGAGGTCCACACCGTGTCTGTCCCGTTATCCTAGTTCTCTAGGCGTCCGGTTAATGAGATCCAGAGAGCTTATTCTGAGGTCACTCAACTGGATAGACTAACCAAAGAGCTTGTTTTGGTTAGTTAAACATAAGGGATAACGAGGTTAGCAGAGCTTGTTGCTAACCTCGGGGTAGGAGTTTTAAGGATAAAATTAGTTAATAATTGCATCTATCACAGGGTAGTAATAACTAGGGGGAGATAAGATTAAGGGCTGGGATTCGTTATTTTGATAAGTAGAACAAGTCATAGTTAATTTGCTTAATTTCTATTTTAGGTCCTTAGTTAATATACATCAATTCACAAACCCCATTATTTATATATTTATATATATGTTGCTAGTATTAGGATTTACTTAAACACTAAGAGTCTTCCTGCTCCCTGTGGGATCGACCCTACTTACCACTTCTACGAGCTAGAAGGGTAGCTAGGTTTAATTAATTTTACCGCATCGCGACAGTGCGGTCAAATTTTGGCGCCGTTGCCGGGGAGCAGTGTAAGATTAATTGTGTTTCTAGTGTCAACCTTATTTTCTTCTATTTTAGTTATATATTTTCTTCTGTTAATTAGTATTAGTTATTTTCATCACGGTTCGTAATCTTTGGGTCATCCTATGTGCTTGTCGAACTGCTACTTTCTGCAGGACTGTTATTGTTTCTTTTGATGTCATGGCGGAATAAAATTCCAATATGACGTTGGAAGATATGATGAAAATCTTGATTTCTAACACTCTGCAATTTCAGGAAGAGACACGGTCAAGAATAAGGAATCTTGAGACTCAAATGAGTCAATTGGTTACTGTGGTAAGCAGGTTAGAAAGCCAAGAAAGAGAGAAATTGACATCCCAACCAGAGGAAAATCTGAAGAACGAAAATGCCATGATTTTGAGGAGCGAAGAACATCCTAGAGAGGATGAAAAACCCGTGCAAGTGTTGCAAAATAAAGAGGGCATCAAAAGTCAGGCTGAACAGACGCACATTGGATGCGAGATGCACATTGTGTCATCCAATGTGCCATCAGACAGTGTGTTGACAGACGTATTGAAGATGCACACTGGATCATCTAGTACCCTGCCATATGTGTTACATGCAGTCTGTGAAAAAGAATTAAAGTGCGGGTATAATTTGAACATGGCTTCAATTGGATACCTGAGAAGGAAACGAGTCAGAATGAAAACTCATACGGTAGTTGAGAAGCCACAATCATCAAGACCAACCCGTAAACCTCCTTGGTGTATTTTCTAGAAGGGAAGTCTTGAGTCGGGCCGACGACGTAAAACAAAGGCGCTTATCGGGAGGCAACCCGACGTTTATCGTATTTTTATTTTAAGCTTTATATTTTATTGTTATTTCCAGTTTTATGTGTTTCTTATCGTTTTTAATTAGTATGTAGGAACTAACATGGTTAAAAATCAACATAGCAATGGAGTATGGTGGAGAAAACACGACATCTGGTGGGGCGCGATAGCCAAATATTGGAGCATGCATAACTTTCAATCACCACTTCAGTAGCATTGTAAGTAAGCACTAAGCCGTACCACTCTTTTCCCCACAAACTTTGGTTTTCAACTAAGTTTGGGGGAGGAGGTGTAAGTGGGACGACTTGGCCGCTTTTGAGCTTTAGTTTTACTTTATGCTAGCTACTAGTCCGGTGTAATGATTAAATTGTATGGCCTGTGAGCCAATTACTTGGTTGATCGTCGGGCCTGTGAGCCACTGTCTTTTTGAGTTGGGTCATGTTAGTTGTTATGTACTTTATTGTTTTGTTGAGTCTAGATCGAGTCTAGGATAGGAAAAAAAACCGGAATATGCTGTTGGGAAAAGAAAATATACACATTAAGGTGATAATAAGTTGGCAATGAGTTAATGATGAATTCTTGTAAAAACTTGTTTTAAAATAGCACATGATAGAGCATGACGAGTAATGGATATGAAATTGAGCTTTGAATTGAAACATTGATCATAATTGCCCTGTGAGGAATTTGAGCCTATTTTGTATCTCCATTCTTGGAGTAATTTGTATAAATTCTTTCGGTGTGATTTTCATTGTTTATGTGCAAATAGACTCTAGAACTTGCCATGCATCTATGTCGTGAATAAGTCGGTATGTGTTGTGGCTTAGAACATGATCTTAGGCATTTTTTTTTATTTTAGCCTATTTCAGAGCCTCAAAATAATTACCCTTTTTACCAAAATTTTGAAAAAAAAAAAAATTCCTTTAGTAAGCCCGTTTGAGCCGTGAGCCTGTTATTTGTTAGCCGAATATTACAAGCCGAACATCTTTCAAATTAGCCTTTGACCTTATTGGACTAATCTAGTTAAGAGGGAGGCGAAAGGAGAGGTAGTCGGGGATGTTATTCGGGATTACTATGGGCTGAAAAAAGGGGATAAAATAACAGATGAAAAGGGAATTGGTGATAGAAAAATCAACAAGGTTTACCCTCCTATGTACTAAAATTTTAGACTCTTTGATTTGTACAATGCAAAAGTAAGGAAGAAATGAGTCGAGTACACATGAAGAATGAGTTGAGGAGGGGAGTAAGAAAAGTGCTTAGTGAAAAAAAAAAAAAAAAAAAAGAGAACAAAGAAAAAAAAAGGGAGAAGAAATTCGGGTAGTCCCAAAAACATGTGGTACCCAAAAGAGAAAAAAATAGTGAGAAAAGAAAAGCACTTGGTTGTAAAAGATGCGGACATGGGGAGAAGAAGTCATCCCTTGGGGTGATTTACTGAGTTTTGGAGAGTGAGATGTGAGTGATTGTTTTGAGGGGTGGTTGAGTAGGAATAACTCGGTTAGTCCACATTTTAGTCACTTTCATCCAAATTTTATCCTACCTTACCTAAGCCTACATTACAACCGAATTAAAGACCTTTTTTATTCTTTGCCATGCATGTCGAGTACTAGATCCGACTTAAATAATTGGCAAGCATATGGTGGTCGTTGCATATAAGTCAGTGTGAGTGAAATACTTTGCATACCTTAAACACTTGAGAGATGAGTGATACACATTCCCGGTGAGGATCAATTGTTGAAAATCTTAAGTGTTGAAAGTAGTTGAAGTTGCTCTGTCAAATATGCTCGTTTACATCATGCTGCTGTGTTTTGAAAAACTTTTCTAAAACTCATACTTGCCACTTAAAGTACCTTAAACTTGTGTCTTGATTGTTTGTTTGGTTTATATTTGTTCGGGACGAACAAAGGTTTAAGTTTGGGGGATTTTGATACACGTGTTTATGCGTGCATTTTAGGTCGATTTAAGTGTCCATTTAATGATATTTGCATACATAATCGATCGTGATTGGCCTATATTCGTATTATTGTGCTATTTGATGTTTGTGGACTTGTTTTAGAGATATTCAGGTGATTTAAGGCCAAATAATTGCATTCGGCTAATGATGGGTGAAGAAACGAGTCCCGGAAAGTCCAAAACCGAAGAAAATCAAGCCAAGTACGAAAGGGCTAGTCGCGGCCGCGTCAAAAGTGGCCTAGAAAGGGCTGAAAAGCGCTGGAAACTCTCCGCGGCCGCGGTCTACGTGCGCGGCCGCGGCCAAAAGCCTCCTGAATTTTCTGACAGCTTGATATACCTCTAGTATTTTAGCCATATCTTGAGATTTACAACTCCGATTGAGGTGAAATTGGTGGCGTTGGAAAGCTGATTCAAAGTGCTACAAGTTTTCGTGGAAGAGGCAAAACCCAAAAATGACCAGAAGACCCTCAAAAATAGCTTTGAAGTTGGAAAAACAATGCAGTGTCGGCCCATTACTTGGCCCACAAGCTCAAAAACGAGTTTTTGACTTATTTTCCTATTCCAATTAGGTTTTTTTTCCCCTCTTTATCCTAGACATGTACTCCTATAAATATGTTAAGACTCTAGACATCAAAGGAAAAAGTTGGAATTGAGATTTTGGAGCACTTCGAAGGGGACGAGCAATCAAGATTCGGCATTCTCGGTTTCATCTTTCTAATTTATTTTAGTTTTATGCTTTTCATTAGAATTATGTCTTTTGTCACCGTCATGAGCGGCTAGTAGGTTATTTCAGTCCTTAGTCGAGTCGAACCCTAGTTGTTATAATTTTGTGATATTTACGGTGATTATTAATCGGTTGATTTCTTAAAACGTTGTTATACTATTTACTTATCTTTCAATGCTTGTGTGTTTATATGCTAGATTGATCACCTAGGATTATAATTGCATAAGTAACGCTAGGTTATAATCGTAATCCGTAATTGTTACGAACCTATAGCCACTTAGTAGCGAATAGCGAGTGATATCGCTAGGGTAGTATATAGCTCGGTCTGAATGGGTCCGAGCTTACGAGGTCCACACCGTGTCTGTCCCGTTATCCTAGTTCTCTAGGCGTCCGGTTAATGAGATCCAGAGAGCTTATTCTGAGGTCACTCAACTGGATAGACTAACCAAAGAGCTTGTTTTGGTTAGTTAAACATAAGGGATAACGAGGTTAGCAGAGCTTGTTGCTAACCTCGGGGTAGGAGTTTTAAGGATAAAATTAGTTAATAATTGCATCTATCACAGGGTAGTAATAACTAGGGGGAGATAAGATTAAGGGCTGGGATTCGTTATTTTGATAAGTAGAACAAGTCATAGTTAATTTGCTTAATTTCTATTTTAGGTCCTTAGTTAATATACATCAATTCACAAACCCCATTATTTATATATTTATATATATGTTGCTAGTATTAGGATTTACTTAAACACTAAGAGTCTTCCTGCTCCCTGTGGGATCGACCCTACTTACCACTTCTACGAGCTAGAAGGGTAGCTAGGTTTAATTAATTTTACCGCATCGCGACAGTGCGGTCAAGGATCGTTTGGGAGTTATTAGGTTTAATTGACTCGAGAGGGTAATTAGCTTAATTAATCAACGGTTTAATCGCTTCGAGAGAAGGGTTAGATTATTGTCGTGCCGCCTAATAAACACTAGAATTGGTAAAATCTATAGGTTAATCATATTCAGCATTAAAATAATATCCTAAAATCGAGGTCCTAGGATACCTTTTCTTATTGATTGTTAGTTCTTTTTGTTTGACAAGTCGTAAGTAACATAATTATTCGTTAAATTCCTCAATTTTGGGTTAAAATCAACCTTTTGCAATTTAGTATCTAGTTAGGACATTCCTAGAGTATTGAGGTATCAAACTACCTAAAACTATTCCTTGTGGGATTGACCTTGATTATCGTTACTACACCTACATCCGTACACTTGCGGAACACTAGGTTAGAAACCGACGTGTCAAGGAGGAATGAGTGTGCTAGTCTGACGAAAATAAATGTTAAGTTTTAATCCAAACAATCCTTTAAACTTGGCCCTTCATATGTGGCATATGCATGACACGAGGGTGTATAAAAAAAATGTCTAGTGCAGATCCTAGATGCATGTTATAATATACGTTCTTCTTCTTTTATTTTTTTTAAAAGTAAAGACCTATTGACTTTTTAAGTGTGACAAATCTTTGAAATCCAGGACCTTAAAATAAATATCCGCTAATTTATCTTCAGTTGGAACATGATTCATAATAGCGGATCCTTCTTCTATTAGTTCCCGAAAATGGTGGTGTCTAGTATCCATGTGCTTTATTCAAAAGTGTAGGACCAAAATTTTGGTACAGGTATTAGCACTGTTATTGTCATGGAAAAGTTTGTAAAATGATAAAGTCATTATATAGCTTGAAAGAATCACCAAAACAACATGAAAAGTTCGATAAAGTCACGATGAGATGTGGTTTAGGACTAATGAGTGTGATAAATTTATCTATGTGAAAAGCACATAAAATGGGTATGTTATCCTATGTGTTTACGTAGATGGCATGCTAATTATTGGTAGCAATGCTAAGATGATCAAATCCACAAAAGATATACTGAATTCAAGATTTAACATAAAAGATATGGGTCTAACCGATGTGATTCTTGGAACTAAAATCCATAGATCACCTAAATGACTTGTTTTGAATCAATCTCATTACATTGGTAAAATTCTTGAGAAGTTCAACAAGGATGATACTTCATACGCTAGAATCCTCATAGATATGAATCAACATCTATAAAAAATATAGGAGAACGTGTTTCTCAAGTAGAGTAGATATACGAGTAATCAGGAGATGAACACTACAAAGCAATTGCGAGAGTACTTAGATACTTGAGATATACTCGTGATTTTGGACTGCCCTACACTAGGTATCTGCTTGTAGTTGAAGGCTATAGTAATGTAAACTGGATATCAGATATGAGGACTCAAAGTCAACGAGTGGATACATGTTCACCTTAGGTGGTGCAACAATATCCTGGAAGTCTTTTAAGCAAATGGTAATTGCAAGGTCCACAATAGAGTCAGAGTTTATTACTCTAGACAAGTGTGGAGAAGAAGTTGAATGGCTTCGACAATTCTTAGAAGGTATTCCAATGTGGTTTAAGTCTTTGCCCGCAATCTAAATACTATGTGATAGTGAATCGGCTATTGGGAGAGCACAGAGCAACATGTACAATGGTAAGTCTAGGCATACGCCTTTGACATAATACCATTAGACAACTACTCTCGAATGGTGTAATCTCTATTAATTTTTTAGAATCTAAAGATAATATAGCGGATTCATGAATCAAAAGGTTAAATAGAGTGTTGGTTGCGAAATCATCAAGGGGAATGGGCTAAAGCCTATGAAAAAAAGAGTTGAGGTAATGGAAACCCCGATCTAGTTAACTGGAGATCCCAAGATATAGGTTCAATGGGGCACCTAATTGTTAAAACTCTGAGATCACTATACGGTCTATCCCAAGCCCATTCCTAGGATGAAACAGTGATGCTCGTACATATAAGGTTAAACTTGAGGCTTTTTATTATTCTTACGCGTCGATTTGAGCGGGGTAATACGGGTTACTCGTAGTTAAAAATCATCTATATGCAAGAGAAGCTGGGCCGCTTCAAAGGGAATTGTAAAAGACTCAATTACTAAAAACTCTTGCAGAACTAAGGAGATGTTTGTGGCCAAATGAACATAACTATGAGAACTGAAATGTGCTGGGAAGAATCTTGTGTGAAGCACATCATCATTTACATAAATAACAGATCCATTCAAGGACATCATGTCTTGTAAAGTAAGTGTGTTTTCAACAGAGAAGGTTCAAAAGGTAACACCTACCTATCCTGTGCAAGTTTCAACTATTGATTTGCATCACCAAGTGTTCTAAGTCTGTGTCAATCTTCATTCAAGTGGGGGATTGTTGGAAAATGCCCATTTGGGGCAGCCCTTTTTGGTAAGGTTCGGGTGAGACCCGGTAAAGGAACGTGGAATCTTACGTCGGTATCATGCTCTTCTCCAAAAGAGGTTCAAGGCGATACATATTTGCCCAAATCGGAGTTTGGGTAAATGAAAAATTGAAGTTCAAAGTTGGGAGTGTGATGTGGACTTTTTAAGTTTGTCTAACATTGGAAATGTGGAAGAAAATTGCAAGTATAAATAAAATTCGCCTTCTAAGGGTTGTATGAATTAATAACAAAGAGGCTCTCTTTCGTACATCCAGGCGCAGGAGGGGTGCAAATTGGAGCCAATTCGAGCTTCGAACCAAGGACTTGTTAGCGCGACCTACGTACACAAATGTCGGTCCGGTCCGAGGGACGGCCTCGCAAGTCAATTTTGCTATTTTTTATTCTCAATCTGCACGTCTCTTCAACTTCATAACTGCAGGCTCTTCTACTTCTCCACATTTTCGTAACTTCAGGTGTTAATTGATGGGGATTAAATCTCCATAACACCCTGGAGTAATGATGGAGATCATGGGCCTCCAACAGTCCATCAAGAGTCTATAAATAGAGGCACATTCAGCCTGTTTTGGCACCCCAGAATTCGCAATTGATACATAAAATAATTTCCAGCATCCTGCTATTTTCCTCCTTCTGGCTTATCCAGTTGTTCTTCCTTGGCCATCTAGCTTTTGTGATACAAATCATGCTCGATTTCAGTTTGCCTAGCAGGAAAACTTTGTGCTAGTTTTACTGTTGCTGATCATTATACCCTAGGAAATGGACGCCCAAGACTCTCTTAACACTGAGTGAGAGCAGACAAATTTGTTTTAAGGACACCGTGCAAGCACGAGCCTTGGTTCTTCCGTTGTTGATTCTATTTGACATCACCCTCGATTTTTCCTACATGTTCATTTTTTTAAGGCCAGATAATTATGATCCATTTGACTCATTTTGGAAGGTTGTTCCAAGAAATGCCTATAAAATGCCACCCTTGTATTCTTTTTGCATAAGAAAATTTTCGCAATATTAATTATAAATATATTGAGCTTCTAAGCTTGTCAAGAAAATTATGTCTTCTTCTATCTTGCTCTTAACTCTTTGTGGATTTCTTAGAGTGATGAGTGTTGAGTGTGCCTTGTAATTCCTCCTACTTCTCCTACGTTTTCTGGTGTCTATATATATATAATGCAGTTGCAATAAAAAAATTGCACCATAAAATTAAGAATTGAGATGTTAGCGGGTGGAGAAAAGTAGATATAATTTTAATTAGAAGTATTAGTACAAAGTTGAAGGAACTTTTGCTTTCCTATAACATTATATAGTAAGACAAATATCGCTTGTATGTACATAAAAATGTTTTTGGTCTTTTGAGATATTGATTGGAACATATAAGCATGCCAAATGTAGTATGTAACAATTCATTACTCATCATCCTCATGTTCCTCCATCTTTATGTTTTCTTTTAGAGGCCCATAAGCACTGCTACAAACAAGAAAATAAATTATATTGACCAAACTCAATCCAGCGAGAACCAAGTAATAGTAATCATAATGACCCTTGTTGATATCGCTCGATATCCAGCTCTCACTACCCCCGGCTTTCGAGATTTTATCAACAATATTCATAATCAGACTTGCCATCAAGTTTGCCACAGACATCCCCATTCCCACCAAGCACGTTGCTATACTCGACATGCTTCTCGGGAATTCCATGAAATAGAACTCTCATTGGGCAATAGAATTTAAGGCTTCGGCAAAGCCCAATAGGCAATATTGTGGGACTAACCACAGGGCTGACATATTCGAGCTCACTTGTGGAAGATTCAAGAACCCTTGTTCAATCGCGAGTGACCTACGAACACTCTCTATGGTCGCTGAGACAATCATGGCCAGGAATGAGAATAACATTCCGATTCCCATTCTTCTTATAGTAGTTACATGAACTTGTCTTTTCATGAATCTAGCAGCCGATGGGAGAAATACACGATCGTAAAGGACAACCCATAGAATGACAGCGACAACTACGAACATGTTGAACGAGGCTGCTGTTATCAAAAAATGTGAAGTGATATGTCTATCCATAGAGACTGCTTGGAGCACCGGAAATGAGTTTTGGCTGACATTTATCACCATGATCATTCCTGAAATCCATAATGGGATCACTCTGATTAGGGCTTTGAGTTCCTCAACTTGATCAACGGTACAAAGGGTCCACGGATCTTTAGCTTTTCCATCAAGGGTTAAGTCTTTCTGTGGATCTCTTACAATGCAGGCCTTGTTTAAAAATCTAAACATTATAAAAAAGACAAGAAAATGAACAATAAAGTAAGAAAAAAAAAAAAAAAGTGGGGGATCTCAGGCAGTACAAAAATACAAAAAAAACAAAGAAAATGTACCTATGCTTTGAGCTTGGAAGAACAATAGTGGAGTCATTCTTGCACAAGTAGACATAAGTTGTGGTGTCTGAAAATTTTTTATGCCGATTTTTGAAAGATGCTACAATCACTTGAATGAAACCAGTGATCAAGCTTGACTTACTCTCCAATTTCACATAAAAAGTAGAGGCCGAAAAGAATGAACAAACACCAAAAATCATTAACACAACTGGCACAATGAAGCCAATAGCCCACCCGAGGTTGTCTTGAATATAGACAAGGCAAGTTAGGCCGATAAGGACGGATAAATTGTATATGGCGTAGTACCAACTAAAAAAGCTCTCTTTCAAACTAGATTGTTTGTTAGAAGATTTCTTTTCGAGTTGATCAGCAGCAAAGGCTAATGAGGACGACCTAATACCCCCGGCCCCAACAGAAATGAGGCCAAGCGCCACACATAGATACGCCAACTGGAAAATCGTTGCGGGGCTACAACTGTTGCTTAATTGATCACATGGAGGTGGTCTTGCTTGAGGCATCATCGTTGTTGACCATAAAAGCATCATCCCCTGTAAAATCATAGGTTTACTCAAACACATAATCTACTTTACTCAAACACATTATCTAATTTGTCAACTAGTCTTTAAATAAGCAACTAATTAAAATTTCAAGATGCCATGATGGTCAGACTCTCTCAATCTCTGTGCGTTATAAAAGCAAAATTTAAAGATTCTAACAAACTCTGATCAATTGTTTTAAAAAATGATTAATTACCAAAAAAATCATAACTTTTGGTATAATTTTTAATTAAAACTAATTACTACTAATCACTAACTTTGAGACTATTTTTTTGACAATTGACTGTGTTAACACCACTATCTTTAGATGTACCTTAATGATATATCATTTACTCTTTCATTAATTTTACAATCTGTCACTTCCATCACCGATAATTAGGAATGAAAGACTCCATCACCGATAATTAGGAATGAAAGACATGACATAATAGCTTCAATCATCGATTCAATACAATTATAATAATGGATGACAAAATAGGTTACAGATATATGACGGTTCTGTCGCGACTTATCTAATGATGGTGATGGTAACACAATTACATGTCAAAAAATTCGACCGATATTGTAATTGAAAAGAATTATAGTTGATAATTAATACTACTAAATTTTAAAGATAATATTGCAATTAAAATTAGACAAAAGATGGTGATTTTTGTGTTAAATAACAGTTGAAAAAAGAAGTTGGAATTACCATGAGAGAGATAAGAGATCCAAATCCAATGGTATAAAACCTTCCCAAATAAGAATCAGCAATCATAGCTCCAACAATAGGCATGAAATTAGTGGCTGCTGACTGATAGGTATGGCCCAGTAACTTCGGGTCGGATTGACGCCCCGGACCAAGATCAACCAGACCCGAGCAACTGAGCCCAGGAAGATAAGCCCAATAACCGGCCCAGAAACGTGCGCTCAAAATAGCGTGACCCAATTGCGGTGTACCCCACGTTCTTGGCCCACGATCTGCTCCCAACCTCCATGCAACGATAATAGGCGCGATTGTAGGGAGTTAGTTAGGGTTTTGAGTTGAGTAGTATAAGTAGGAGAATTGTACTCAGAATTAGGGTTGGTTTTTTGTATTCTGAAACAGTTGCGTGTAATTTCAAAAGAATAGTGAAGAAACACCTCGGCAGGTGATATTTTCAGCCCGTGGACGTAGATCTCCGGATCGAACCACGTACATCCTGTGTTCTTTAGATTTCTTGCATTGATTTACGTTGCGAAAAGGAGTTTTACGTTCGGAGTTTATTTGATAACGGATTGCGCTTTATCACTGAACAAATGAACAACAGACTTGATGCAGTTGTCACCTCCATATGATACTCGTTCATCAAATACAGAGTCATGTTTGGCGTTATCCCATAAGTTGCTATTTTCTCCATCGCATCATTTCCTGTTGCAATTACGGAAATAAGCAAAACCAACCATTCCTTATCCAGAAAAGCCAGTTACATACCAATTATGAAGACCAAAGTTCTGAAGCCACCCTTTTCACGGCTAGTAATCTCTAGAAAAGGCTCTTCCGTCATTAATGTCTTCTCTTCCTCTTCTCTGTAATTCTCCATTGTTGTCTCTGTAAACGGCTACGGCTTTACTTGCACTCTTTTGGAAGAAGAAAACAAATATATATATATATTAAAATGTAAACGGGTACGGCTTTACTTGCACTCTTTCGAAAGAAGATAACAAACAAATATATATATATTAGAAAGGCAAGAACTTGTGTCAACAAGGTGCAAAATAGGTTTATTGTGCATCACAATATTGTATGAGACAATATTATATGAGTAAATTAATCATATTGTATCATTCAGTAAATTAATCATATTATATGAGTAATTTAACAATACCGATAGTGATTCACTATATGAATAAATCAACCATACTGTATAAATAAATTAATCATACTTTAAGTGCACGAAAAAAGTACTATATAAATGATGTATCATAGTACTATTATGCACATGGTGCACTCAAGCCCGCCTTCTAGGAATCTAATCAAGAAATGTCAAGAAGTATTCTGAGTAAAGACGGTTGACATTTTTGTCTACTAATAATTAATAACCTTGATTATATTGAAATGGATTTTCTACCTGCATGATCAGATGTGATATAACGTGGGTGCATTTAAAAAATATATAATGCGTTCCATATGCCGTAGATTCAGTTGCATATCAAAATTAAAAATCTTAATATTGCATCTCACACGTAATATCAAATATGCTCTCTGATTTTGACGGACAATTCGAGTCATTTTTTCACAAATTAGAATTTGGCACGTCCATGTGGCACTTAGTATATTAATTTGAGAAATTATATTTTAACATTTGTTTTTATATTTTATTTTAGTAATTTCAAAATATTTTCAGAGGAAAGTATTCAAAAAATAATTATTTTCAACATATGTTCAACATATGAGTGTATCAATTTTTTAGATTTTTTAGAGATTTCACATAACATGTATATACTCATAAATCAATAGAAAGAAAAAGAAAAATTCAATAAAAATAATTAAAAAAAGAGACAAGCATAAGATTTACCTTGTTGACCATTAGAGTAGACTTTTTTAATATTTTTATGTCATCTTGTATGGCCTCTTGGTAGAAGAAGTGAATATTGCAATGAATTATAACACCCAAAATAATGTTTTGTTCTATGTTGATTGCCTTTTTCCTTGCACGTTCCTTTGTCGATATATATCTGTTGTTGTTGGATTTGTTGTTAACATTTGATTTTACCCAAAAAATGAAAAAAAGAAAAAGAAAAAAGAAACTATATACATATAAGAGGTATTATGTTGATAGGTACATGACATTTTTACTCATTTTCCCTTATATATATGAAATATTTCAGTAATAGATATATTAGAATCACTATTTCACAATTCTCATTATAATGATGAATAAATTGTTATTCTATTGATGTTTAATAACCAATTTTGATGAAAATTTTTATTTGTAATTGTGAAATATAAGCTCAAATCATCATGTAAGTTTCTTATTCTGGTTAAGAATCGATTAAAAGGTAGTTAAACTACTTTGATTAAACTTAGAGGGCACAGAAGTCATTCCAAGTCAGGTTTAAAACAAGAAGGAAAGGTTTAGGTATTGTTCGGCTGATTACTGGCCGAATTGCATCACAGTATTCAAACGGTTTTCTGGCCGAGTTTTCTGCATCTGTTCGGTTCATTAACGGTTTGCATGGGCCGATAATTCCAATAACCGTTTTCATTCTGTTATAACTGCCTTGGGAGATCTGGACTGATGTGGAGTGTCTTGATTGGTCAAGAGAAGGCGGTTTGCTTGATTATAAGTGGAAAACCGTGAGTCAAGAAGATAATCATCTTGCATTTGACAAAAAGAGGAGAAAGAGAGAGGTGTATACCAAAAGAGAGAAAGAGTGCATTGTATTTTGCTTCTTCTTATGTGATCTTTTGAGAAACTCTTGTAATCTTGGTTCTCCTTGAAATCAATAAAGAGGTGTGTGGTTTTTTGAGGCCGTGGATGTAGGATTCACAACGAATCCGAACCACGTAAACATCTTGTCTCTTTCTTTCTTAATTCATATCATTTTTCATAGTGAGTTGATTGTTGAAACTAGTAGTAGTTATTGTGTTTCTTAAGATATAGTTTGGAGTCAGGACCAACAAGTGGTGCCGTCTGTGGGAACGCCATGACTACTGCTCGGTTTGATGTGGAGAAGTTCAATGGGAATTCAGATTTTGGATTATGGAAAGTGAAGATGAAGGCTCTCTTGGTGCAGCAAGGTTTAGCGGTTGCCCTTAAAGGAGAAGATGATCTCCCTATTGCAATGAAAGCTGAAGATAAGCAATCCTTGCTGAAAAGAGCACACAGTACCATCATCTTAAGCCTTGGAGATAAGGCTCTAAGAGAAGTATCCAAGGAAACCTCTACAAAAGGTGTGTGAGAAAAATTGGATCATGTGTATATGGTTAAATCTGTAGCCAATAGATTGTTCATGAAACAGAAGTTATTTGCCTACAAGATGTTTGAAGAAAAGTCAATCACGGATCAGATTGATGAATACAAGAAGATACTGGATGACTTGGAGAATATTGAGGTAAATATGGATGATGAAGACAAGGCATTGATCCTGTTAAATTCATTGCCCAAGTCATATGAAAATCTTAAGGATGCTTTGCTATTTGGAAGTAAAACGAAGCTATCCTTGTTGGAGGTAGAGGGAGCTCTTAGATCTAAAGAATTACAGAAAGGAGCTGATAACCATCAGAGTGAAAGGCATGCTGAAGGACTGATCATCAAGAAAGCATATCACAAGAAACCTGCTCATCAAAAGAACAAACAGACCTGGAAGAAAGGGGATCAGTCTCAAACCATGGATAAGAAAACCAGAAAATGCTTCAAGTGTCATAATGTGGGACACCTGGCAAAAGATTGTCCCTCCAAGGCAAAGAATCAACCCAAGAAACCTCAAAATCAACATCAGAAATCTCAACTGACCAAACCTACTGCAGACATGACAGAAGCCAAGGATGATACTGATTATGCTGAGGTATTAACTATTTCCTCAAACCCTGTATCTTCTGAATGGGTGTTAGACTCAGGTTGCTCATTTCATATTTGTCCTATTAAAGGCTGGTTCAAAACTATAAAGTATACAGATGGAGGACCTGTGCTGTTAGGTAATGATGTTTAATGCAGGGTAAAAGGAATTGGATCAGTAATGATTAAAATGTTTGATGGAGCTGTTAGAATTTTAGAAAATGTGAGGTTTGTACCTCAACTCAAGAGAAACCTTATATCTCTTGGAATGTTAGATTCACTAGGGTATAAGTTTCAATCTGAAGGAGGTGTTCTAACAGTGTCAAAGGGGTCCTTGGAAGTGATTAAAGCAGTCAAGAGGAATGAACTATACTTTCTTCAAGGAAACACAGTTCTGGGAGAAGTTTCCATGACAAAGGAAAAGGATAACACCTTACTCTGGCATAAGAGACTAGCTCACATAAGTGGAAAAGGTTTGGAAGAACTGAGTAAACAGAATCTGTTGTGTGGTGATAAAATCACTCATATGGACCTGTGTGAGCCTTGTGTATATGGAAAAGCAAAGAGACTGAAATTCAACAAATCAGAACACACAACAAATGAAAAGCTAGACTACATACATGCTGATCTTTGGGGCCCATCCAAGGTGCAAACAATCAGTGGAGGAAGATATTTTCTGTCAATTATAGATGACTATTCAAGGAAAGTTTGGGTATACATTCTGAAAGCCAAAAGTGACACACTACAGAAGTTCAAAGACTGGGCCATTGAGGTGCAAAATTAGACTGGAAGGCAGATAAAACACCTCAGAACAGACAATGGTCTAGAGTTTGTTTCTGAAGAGTTTAATGAGTTTTGCAGGGGCAAGGGTATCAAGAGACATAAAACTGTTGCAGGTACTCCTCAGCAAAATGGTTTGGTGGAAAGAATGAACAGAACTCTCCTAGAAAGAGTTAGATGTATGTTGATCAGTGCTGGCTTGAGTAAAAGTTTTTGGGGGGAAGCTGTCACAACTGCTGCCTACCTTATAAATAGGTCTCCTTCCACTGCTTTGTCCTTTAGAACTCCTGAAGAATTGTGGAGTGGTCATCCAGCTAACTATTCAGAATTGAAGGTGTTTGGTTGCTTATCATATGCACACACAAAACAGGACAAGTTAGAGCCAAGAGCTCTAACGTGTATTTTTCTGGGATATCCTAAAGGAGTTAAAGGGTTTAGACTGTGGTGTATTGAACCTGGAAATCAAAAGTGTTTGATCAGCAGAGATGTCACATTTGAAGAATCAAAGATGCCACTTCTGAAGGAGAACAGCAGAGAGAGCAACAACTCAAATCCCCACCAAGCTCAGCTTGAGGTGGAGCTTGACAACTCCAAATCACAACAGGAGTCTGATTCAAACTCAGCAGAGGATAATCTAGAGGAAGTTGAAGCTGATAACATAAGATCATACCAATTAGTGAGGGATAGACAGAAAAGGCAAATCCATGCACCACAGAGATATGGTCAAGTTGATATTGTGTCTTATGCTCTATATACTGCTCTAGAGGTTGAGAACTCTGAACCAGAATCATACCAAGAAGCAATGGAGAGTCCAGAGAGAAATAAGTGGACAGTGGCAATACAGGAGGAGCTGTTATCTCTGGAAAAGAACTCGACTTGGGAAGTGGTCAATAAACCAAAACTGCAGAAACTGGTGGGATGTAAGTGGATCTTTAAGAAGAAGATATAGTCCTCTAAACCAGCAAAGATCAGATACAAGGCTAGGTTAGTTGCAAAGGGGTTCACACAGAAAGAAGGAATTGATTATACAGAAATATTCTCACCTGTAGTAAAGCACTGCTCTATAAGAACCTTACTTGCTTTGGTGGCTCAGTTCAACCTTAATCTACATCAAATGGATGTAACTACAGCCTTTCTTCATAGGAAGCTTGAAGAAGAAATCTACATGAAAATTCCAGAAGGAGTACAAGTTTCAGAACCAGACAAGAAAGCCTGTCTGTTAAAAAGGTCATATATGGACTCAAACAGAGTCCTAGACAATGGTACATGAGATTTGATGAGTTTATGCTGAGAATTGGTTTCAAGAGAAGCAAGTATGACAGTTGTGTATATCTTAAAACCAACTCACAGTCATCAAGTGTGTATTTACTCCTTTATGTGGATGACATGTTGATTGCTTGTGAGACACAAGCTGGTATTCTTGAAGTGAAGAATTTACTGAAGACTGAATTTGAAATGAAGGATCTTGGAGATGCAAGGAAAATCCTAGGAATGGATATTCTAAGGAACAGGAGTAGAAATGAAGTGTTCTTGTCACAACAAGATTACTTGGTTAAAGTTTTGCAAAGATATAATATGCATCAGAGCAAGATAGTTTCTACACCCCTGGGACAACATTTCAGATTATCTCTTGAACAATGTCCTAAGTCAAATCAGGAAGAAGAATATATGAAGAGAGTGCCATATGCAAATGAAGTGGGTAGTGTGATGTATACCATGGTTTGTTGCAGACCAGACCTTGCTCATTCTATGAGTCTTGTGAGCAGATATATGGGGAATCCAGGAGCACAGCATTGGAAGGCAATGAAGTGGGTACTGAGGTATGTGAGAGGTACAACTGAGAAAGGTTTGAAGTTCCAGAAGCAATACAGCTTGGACAAAGCATTGATAGGATATGTTGATGCAGATTATGCTGCTAACATAGATACAAGGAAGTCAATTACTGGGTATGTTTTCACCCTATTTAGAACTGCTATCAGCTGGAAAGCTTACCACCAATCAGTAGTAGCTTTATCAACCATTGAATCAGAGTATGTAGCTCTAACAGATGCAATTAAAGAAGCTGTATGGTTAAGGGGAATTTTGAAAGAGTTTGGCTTATTCCAACAGCAAGTAACTGTCTGCTGTGATAGTCAAAGTGCTATACATCTAGCCAAACATCAGAGTCATCATGAGAGAACAAAACACATTGATGTCAGACTACACTATGTAAGAGATCTAGTGAGTAAATGATTGATTCATGTGAAGAAAATCTCTACTGATGTAAATCCTGCAGATTGTTTTACTAAATCTCTTCCAGTAACAAAATTTCAGTTGTGTTTGGATCTTATCAATATGAGGAGTTATGTTGAGGAACAAGATCAGAGAAAGTCAGCTGAGACAAGTCAATGATAGGCTTGGGAATGATGATTTGGAGCTTAAGGTGGAGAATTGTGAAATATAAGCTCAAATCATCATGTAAGTTTCTTATTCTGGTTAAGAATCGGTTAAAAGGTAGTTAAACTACTTTGATTAAACTCAGAGGGCACAGAAGTCATTCCAAGTCAGGTTTAAAACAAGAAGGAAAGGTTTAGGTATTGTTTGGCTAATTACTGGCCGAATTGCATCACAGTATTCAAACGGTTTTCTGGCCGAGTTTTCTGCATCTGTTCGGTTCATTAACGGTTTGCATGGGCCGATAATTCCAATAACCGTTTTCATTCTGTTATAACTGCCTTGGGAGATCTGGACTGATGTGGAGTGTCTTGATTGGTCAAGAGAAGGCGGTTTGCTTGATTATAAGTGGAAAACCGTGAGTCAAGAAGATAATCATCTTGCATTTGACAAAGAGAGGAGAAAGAGAGAGGTGTATACCAAAAGAGAGAAAGAGTGCGTTGTATTTTGCTTCTTCTTGTGTGATCTTTTGAGAAACTCTTGTAATCTTGGTTCTCCTTGAAATCAATAAAGAGGTGTGTGGTTTTTTGAGGCCGTGGATGTAGGATTAACAACAAATCCGAACCACGTAAACATCTTGTCTCTTTCTTTCTTAATTCATATCATTTTTCATTGTGAGTTGATTGTTGAAACTAGTAGTAGTTATTGTGTTTCTTAAGATATAATTTGGAGTCAGGACCAACAGTAATATTTAAAATTACTGAAATAATTACCATGAGAAACATCAAAACTTTTAAGAATAATTTGAATACAAAAGGCAATTTCTTACTTGATGCTACAAATCAGCAGTATATGGTCGAAATATTCTTGGGGAGTACTTTAGTGATCTCACATAACCTCTCATTTCTTCAATTGTTCCTAAGTACTCTAAAATACAATTTTCAATATCCTCTTCCGAGAAGTATCCAACAATACCCACCTGTAAAAGAGATGAATGTCTTATTACTAAAACTTGGCTATTTTTCATGTGTTTTAATAATGAAAATATCTTCAATGTCAAACTATTGTACTTCCTTAGAAAAGACTAAACTGAAAAAATAAGTAAACAAATAGAAATTAAATTAAAATTCATGCTAAAGAAAAACTCCACAAAAAAATAACTAGGTGTTCGCAAAATTACCGTAAAGTCTAAAAGATCACTCGAAAAACTTAATAGTTCCTACTAAGGAATAATTATGATGCCTACCACCATCACTACTTAATAGATGAACAATGCTCACCACTTTCTTACCATTTCTGGAATAATTTATAGCATCAGTGTCCATCAATTCAGATAATTGCATAAAGAACAAAAGTTTTTTTACTGTAAGAAATTATAAAGTTAAAGATATTTAATCACATGATATAATTAAGTGAACACATATACTCTAGGAAATGGATTTTTCGAATGTAAAAAATTAGTAGAAAAGAACCTCTTGACACGATCAAGTCGCACGGGGCTCTTAATTTTTTATAGATCAATAAACTTGTTTAAATTGTTTCTTGATTTATCTAGGATTAGCCAAAAATTGATATCGCTCTCCAAAATATCTCGTTCAATAAGCGATTCAATTCGTTTCGAGAATGATGATTCAGTTTTTTCTTGATTTCTCCGGGTTAGCCAATAGTCGGGAATGTTCTCCAAGAAATCTCGTTCAATAAGCAATTCGAGATTGCATTCATTTCTTAATTGCTCTGGAGTTAGCAAAAAATCGAGTTGCTCTCCAAAAAATCTCGTTAAGTAATGTTAGTATTTGGGAGAAATTAAAGGATTCCAACGATCTTTCTTAAATGGATGGTAGCATCATTGACATGGTTAACACTCGCACGCTCCCCATTCATTACCCCCTGGTACACGTATTCGTGCACACACTTTAGGACGCTTTATGTGTCATTTTAGTGTTGTTTTTGTACAATTTCATGTGTACTTCGTGCATATTATTCTCATTGGGAAAAATAATGCGTTTGGTTCATGTTTGTGTTAAAACAGGTGCAAAGAGATCGAAAAAGAGCATCAAACGATCGCGGATTCGGTGGATCGATTGAGGCAAGGACAGGGCTAAAGTTTGATCTCGGCCTAGACAGGATGTAAATCTCGGCCGAGATGACTCCCCAGGGAAATCCTGAAATTTTGAGAAGCAGAAGATCTCGGCCGAGATAGGTATTGCATCTCAGCCGAGATGACCCTCCAGGGAAAGTCCAGAAATTCAAGAGATCAAGATCTCGGCCGAGATGAAACCCAATCTCGGCCAGGATAAGCCAAACCCTAAAAATCCTGAAATTCTCTTTTCTCACGTCTCGGTCGAGATCGGCCCTCGTTTCACCAGGAGAAAACCCCCTTTTTCACGTCTCGGCTGAGACACACTTGCATCTCGGCCGAGATTCTTTACTCTGTTTTAAAATTCTGAACGCGATTTTGCCTAAAACTGAAATGACAACTCTTCCCCTATATATATATATATATATATATATATATATATATATATATATATATATCCAATAACACATTTTCCAGCCTCCATCATCCTCAAGGATTCCATTGGGGAAGAAGATTGAAGGCCTTTCATTCCTCAGCCCAATTTCTTGGTTTATTCTATAATTTTATCATGTCTTATTGTATTTCTTTCAATTTATTGATTGTATTAGGTGTAATGGGTGACCAACACCCTTATTTCAGCCCTTGATCATTAGTTGAACCTTGGATTGAGAATGTTTATGTAATTTCTACGGTTGTTAACCGATTGGATTATGTTTTTGGAATGTTCTATGTTATTTGGGATTGTTGATTCACACTTATGAATTGAATTGTGGTTTGATCGCCCATTTGGATATTTGTTAGTGTGTTGCTGGAATTGGGTTTATAATCCGTAATTATTATGAATCCGATTCCCGGATAGCAAACAATAGATTTATTTTATTGGGAATAACATAGATTTCGACCACTAAAACCGAACTTACGACCCCTCACCTCCCCCCTCCTTCTCTTTGTCACACACACATTCTTTGTACGTCCTTATGGACTGTCTGCCTTGCTTCTTCACTGGTTGGAATTCTTTTGTTGCTTTTTTTTAATGTGATTTGATTTTGTGTCTGTTGTGTTCTTTGAGGTTGGTTTTCCGTAGCTAGAATTACATTAATTTAATTGATTTATTTGAAATTGAGGAATGAATGTTATATACATTTATTTTATTGAATCCTTAAATGGTAAGATAGGTTATTTATTTCATGCAATTTGTTAATGTTTCAATTATAAAATAACTATTATTAAGTTACTACAACTTTTTAAATATTTTAAAGTGATTTAATAGATTAGCCAAAATAATATTTCATTTCAAATTCAAAATATTAAAGTCTACAATCCAAAATCGTAGCGCACAAACTAAAATATGAAAATCTCAGACAATTTCTTTTGGGGCAAAACCAATCTCAGAAACACAATTATGCAGTTTGGATCCCAGTAGATATATACTTATCATGAAACACAATTACATGACCAAGTTACAAAATAAGTCATTAATGTCATTTTATTAATTTATAACTTTCTAATACACGCTAATAATGTATTCATTGATTAAAAATGGGTGCATCTTTCTATATAAAATAATTGTCTTTTTTTTTTCTTTTTTTTGTTACTAGTAATATTCCCGTGTGATGCACGGAAGTTTATTTAAAAACTAATAATTATAATTAAATATAATTAATCTAATATTTAAATATGTGATCGTTTTATCCTAATAAAATATATATTTTTTAAAATATAGGATAAAACATAAATAAAATTATAAGTAATGTAAATATAAGTTTCTCGCATGTTATATATGAATTTAATATAACTTACTTTATATATAGGTATACATATATATATTATAGATTATGATTAAGATAAATATTTAATATAATTTTTTTTTTCAAAATTGATCATTTCTTATCTTTGAAATCCAAACACACATTTAGTGTGTCTGCAACATTCTTCACCTATGTGCATAATCTCTTAATTAATTATTATGAATGTTAAAACAAACATAAATATCTAACTATCAACTCATATTATTAAATAAAATAAACTGGATAATATTATAAGAAATTTATTTTTCTTTAATATTTTTCATTTTACTTTAAATATTTAAAGTTATCTAAATAAAGTTTAAAATTTTAACTATAACTATTTCCTTTTAAAAAACTTATTTGCAAGTTTTAGTACTTTACTTGTATTTTCGATATAAAAAAAATAACAAATTAACAAAATAAAATTCAAAAGTTATTCAATAGTTTGAATAACAAAATAATTCAATAGTTGGAATAACAAAATAAAACACATGAGTGCTCCAATATTTCTTAATACTTTCATATATATGTTGAAAAGTTTCAATTAAATTGTAAATAGTAGATTCATTTAAAGATATACATTGGTTAATGTTAAAAAAAATGCTTAGGTTGCCAAATGTGATAAAAGAAGACATAATTGAGATTGGTTAATGTGACTCAGTATTGTTTAGGTTGCAAAGTCTAAAAAACATATAGTTCTTGTTGGTTAATTTTGCTTATTTAAAAGAAGTTTAGTTGCAACTTTTGTAATATCATAGTATAGGTCACAAATTGTAATTATTTATAGAAAATAAAATTAACATATCTACAATATAAAAAATTAATAAAAAAATTCCTAAGATTAATTATCATATATAAAGTTATATATATGAGCGAAAAGATCATAGTTTTGTGATTTATCAACAAAAATAATTAGTATATCAAATAAGCATCAGCAAATTCAATAATTTAATAAGCTGATTATAAATCAAATATTAATTTGAGACAATTCATGTCAGATAAAACAAACTGATTAGGTGTGGTTTTAATGAAATAATCAAGTAAAATAATTTGTAAAATAGAATTATTTGAATGATTTTTAATTGTATTCCAAATCAATACTCTATTTTTTGTACAACCGACAATAAACACTGAAATCTTACGTAAATAATCAACGAACAAATAATATAATATTTTAAATATGATATCGTATTATTATATATATCATATGGATATCAAATCAAACATCGTCAAAAGATGATTTACATAATAAATATATTAGAAATGAGAAAATGATATTTGCAATTTTAGAAAGTAAATAAATTTTGATTCATACCAAATGTGACAACAACTTACCAATCACAGTCTAAATTTTTAGGCTGAAAAATGTTACTTACAAAATTGTCACTACTATGTTATATATATATATATATATATATATATATATATATAGATTTTTTTAAATTTATAAAATAATTAAATTCTAACTATAAATAATTAAAAATAACCATAAATATATAATAAAAGGAACAATGATATTTTATTCGGATCATATGTAATGTAAAGTTTAATAATTTTCTCATTATGTCTGTGCTTTTATTTTATATTTAACTTTTAATTTATCTAAATAAACTTTCAAGTCTAATTATAAATATTTAATTTTTTCTTTATAACATTGAATTTTCATTTGCAACTTTTAACATTTCATTTGGTGATTTCAAACATACTTAAATAATTTTATTTAATAAAATCTTATTTTAACAAAATAGAATTCAAAATTTATTTATTGATTCGAATAAAAAATTAAAGTCTTTGGTTTCTTCAAAATATTTGAATATTTCCTTATTTTATTTAGTATTGTAAATTATTTATATAAATCTTATATCCTTCTCATAAATTTATTTATTTGAAGATAAAAATTGATTAATACGAACAAATTTATTTAGATTGTTAAAAGTAAAAAAGGCATTCGATGTTAATTTGTGCGACCAAGTATTTTTTAGCTTAGAAAGTGTAAAAACATATACTTGAAGTTTTAGTAAAAGTAGAAAATTTAAAAGATTGCCAAATGTAATAAAAGTCATAATTTAGGCTACAAAGAATAAATTTCCTTAAAAGAGTAATTTTAACAAAATACTCATTATTAAAAATATAAATTAATAATTAAAAATAATTTCAGTAACTATTTTAATACATAATTATATATATGCTCAAAGTCGTGATAAGAAGATATTTTAGCAGATTTGTTAATTTAATAAGTTGATTATAAAATAGATATTGTTGTTTTAGCTTTTGATTTAATAAAGTAGGACTTTCATTATTTAAACGATGGATTTTCTCCCCGACTTAAATAAAAAAAATATATTGAAAAATTCATGTCAAATAAAATAAATTGATTAGTTGTATTTTTATATAAAAAAAAAATACTCATTTTTTTTGTAAAGAAATTATTCTACAAATTGTAGTTACAACTAAAACCAAAATATTATAAGTTCAATTCACAATAAATATCAATTCTAGCACAAATAATTAACCAACAAACAATTTGTTTATTCAAATCAAATATCTCCATATGATATATGTGATATGGATGTCGAATCGAATATCGTGAAAAGATGAATAATTTGGTATATTATGCATAAAAATCGAATTAAAAATGAAAAAGTTATTTGTGTTTTAGAAAAGTAAAAGAAAGTTATGAACTTACCAAAAATAAGAAAAAAATTACCAATTTTAGTCTAAATTTTTTAGAGGGAAAGATTAAATTACATTAATGCCCCCCATTTTAGTTTTATATATACTAGTATTACTCCCGTGCGATGCACGAAAGTATGTTAACATTATAGTATATTTTTACAAAATTAAATACTATATGATGTTATTTTTTAAAATGTGAATCTTGTATACTCGGTAAAATAAATAATTCAAAATGTGAATTATCATATAGTAAAATTTTAAATAGCGTAAATATCGGTTTCTCCCGTGAAATTTATGGATTGAATATATACTTATTATTTATTAAAATTATTATTACGAAATAAAATTAAACTAAATATTAAATATGACAATTAAAATACATATATTAAAATTATTTTTTTAACTCAAATGTTACTGTAGGCAGCCTGTATCCTTCTTAATCTATGCGAATAATCACAAATAATCTCATTAATTACATATGTTAAAATAAACATAAATATAATAAAATGCTAACTTATTAAAATAACAAATTATAATATAATAAAAAATAAATTGAATAATTTATAAGAAATTTATATTTTTCTTTTAAATAATCTCATATTTGTTATTGTAAAAATAGTCAATTGATTAAATAGTCTAATTCTTAAAAAAGTCAAAACTTACTTCAACTTAAAGTAGATAAAATTTTTTATTAATTTCATATACTATATTAAAAATAGATTAGAAACAACAAAAGACTTATTACTATTTAAAAAAAAGAAAAGAAAAGGTGTTGAGAAAGAAACAAACTGACAGAATGGTGATGGTATAACTCTTTAGGGACAAATACATGAATAATACACTTGAAAATGTTCAGCTTGCAATTGGAGGGGAAAATAATTATCTTTATTACATATTTGGCTCCATTTTATTTAATTAGACAAAAACACATATTTATATGTATATAAGTGTGTGTGCGTGTCTATATATATATATATATAGATTAATTTACCAAATAAAACTAAGATAGAAAGATACATACAATAAATTAATTAATTAAAGTATTTATAAAAAATAGATTTTTTTATATAAAATATTTAACTAATTATTACAACCTATATTTGACACCAAATAAAAGTGCACAATACGTACTAAGATTAAACCAAATAACCAATCAATATAAATTTATCTTTATTTTATTAAATATTACACTTTTTTTTTATATGGTATGTATGATAAATTAAAGATCATGAAAAGATAATTAATTAGATATATAATATGTAAAAAATGGTTATGATACAAAATACTATTCGTAAATTTGGGAAAAGTACTTCTTTAGAAAGAAGGAAAAAAAATCAAAAGTCCGCATTTGTAGAAATAACCATAAATAACACAAAATATAATGATCGGGAAATGCAATTTACAATCTTAACTTTCTTATAACTTTATATATGCATAGATTTTGTAATATATCTACATAAACTTTCAAATTCTAACTATAAATATTTACTTGTTCCTTTCTAAAATTAGATTCTCATTTGCAGCTTATAATATTTTACTTGATGATATCAGATAAACCCAAAATATTTCTGAATAAATCCTAGCATTAACAAAATAAAATTCAAAAGTTATTCACAATTCGAATAACTATATAAAGTGTGTGAATTCTAAAAAATACTTAAATATATTTATATTTTATTTGGTACCATAATTTATTCAAATAAATTTTATATTTGTAATGCAAATATTATATCTATCTAAATATAAAATTGATTAATGAAAAAAGTATTGCTTAGGTTGCAAAAAGTAAAAAAAAAAAAAAAAAGTTGAATTTAGTTAGTGCGACAAAGTACTTTACAGATTAAAAAGTGTAAAAAAAATATAGTTGAGGTTAGTCACGTAAAAAAACCAACTACAAAAAGATTGAAAGATGTAACAAATGTCATAATTTAGGTTGCAAAGTGTAACTCACTTAACAAAATAATTTTAACGAAATACATATTATGAAAATATGATATAGTACTAAAAGAATAACTTGAATAATAATTATGATATATAAATATACATTTGCTCTAAGTTCCCATACTTCAGTGATTACTCAAACAGACATTGTTATTATAAATAATATACTCCTTCTGTTCCTTTTTATTTGATATTTTAACTTCTTAATGATTTTTCGAATTAATTGATCTTTTAGCTATTTTTTAACAATTTCTCTCAATGTTTCCCTCTGTCAATCGCAAAATATTTCTTACTTTTCAACCCAGACATGAGATAGACGTGAGAGAGAAAGGAGATTACTGGGAGATATATTTGGAAAAAAATTGAACTCTTAATTCTTCCACTTTTTTTCTAAAAAATCAATTAAAAAGAAGTGGAGGGAGTATATTAGTATCGTAAGTAATCATTTAATAAATTGTTTGTAAAATATTAATTTTTCCTCTAACTTAATAAAATAAGTGTTTCATTATTTAAACAATGATTTTTATCATGGGCGTAACTTAGGTAAATAAAATATATTAGAAATTCTTGTCATATAAAATAAATAAATTTCTTGTAGTGTAAAAGAACTCAACTAACCAGAATCTAACCAAAATAATTAACCAATAAATAATTTATTTTTAAATCTAATATATGTGATATGGATGTCAAATTGAAGATCGTGAAAAGATGAATAATTTGATATATTATGTATAAAAAACGAATTAAAAATAAAAAAGTTATTTACATTTTACAAAATAAAAAAGAAAATTATTACTTACCAAAAACTGACAAAACCTTACTAAATTAATGCTAAACTTTTAGGCGGGAAATGTAAAATGACATTAATGTCCTCCATTCTACTTTTATATATATATAGATGTAGATATAAAGCAAACTGTGGTGGTTTTGATAAATACAAAATAATACTCACTCCGTTTCAAAATAAGTGACGTTTTAAAATGAAAGAGAAGAATTAAGAATTACAAATCTTGACAGATATATCCCTCAACTAATCTTCTTTCTCTCATCTATTATTCCTAAAATCACGTTCCAATAATTATATTTCCTCTCTCCTTCTATATTTGTGCGCTAGACTCCTTTCATTCTCCCTTTATACTGGTAACTTAAAAGATACTAAGAGATATTTTAGGATAGTGATAAGGATAAAGTTGGAAGAAATAGTGAAAAATATCTAAAACGACACTTAATTTGAAAAATCATCAACAACCTAAAACGTCACTTATTTTGAAACGGAGGGAGTATAAGTTAAGCCACAATTGAAAAACTAATTTTACCAAGCAACTCATCCTCTAATATTAACACAAAGTCTCATGTGCACCAGTTGTACGATGCAATTCAGGGTAGGTATCACGATTTATATTTAAAGATATCGCATGTTCTGAATGAAGGTATTATAATATCTTTAGCCAAAACAGGTGATACCTTTAAGCATAATTCATGATACCTATTAACCATGATACATTTACCCACATTGTTTAATATTTTTAGACATAAATAGTAATACATTTTGACTCATGACCCGAATTACACTGTGCACAAGAGACCTCCTCGATATTAAAAGCTCAGTTGGTAACCAGGAATTGTATCATATTTGCATGGCAAAAACTTGTGTGCATATGATGTACAATAAGCTTATTGTATATCAGCCCACATTGAGATCCGCGTGCGACCCGTTGTTGTTGCCCGACCCACGCGCGATTTTCGATTTTTTTTATTTTTGGTCTAATAGTATATATTATGTTGTCTAATAGACTATTTGCACACAAGTGTTATTCTATTTGCATTCCCCGTAAAATATTATATCTCGAAAATATGAGTATTGATATGTTGATATTTGTTTCAAATTAAAATGCGTCACGTAATAAAATATGAGTTGAAAATTAACTTTATATTGATTATTTTAATATTAGGAATTAATTTAATAAAATTTCTAAGTTAAATAATCTATTTAATTGGTGATTCACTATACATTTTATTGACCAATTGGAAGCCGCCACGTGTCAAGATGATGCTGATATTACTAAATTAAATTAAATTAATTTAATAATTATCCAAGAAGATGAGGATAAAAATCAAGTCATGGTGGACCAATCAAAATGCTCCATGTGTGAAGTTGTAGCAGTAATTATTAAATTAAATATAATTAATTTAATAATTATCTTATGGATAATGGAATTGTGGAGCACCAATCATGTTGCTCCATTCAGACTCAGGCCCATTAAGGTTTATCCATCTTACAACTATAAATAGGGTCTCTTTCTCCATCAAAATCATCAACAACACAAGTCAATAAGCAAGTGAAGAATTCCAGAGAAAAATTCTTCGGCGTTCTTCAAACAACTTCAAGCGTTCTTCAAGAAGTCCATAGAGAAACGACCTTCAATTCGAGATTAAGGTGCTGAGCCCCTCCAATCGACGTTTCTAAGATAGATATTCTAAGGTGTTCGTCAACCTTCATCAAAATCTTCGAAGCTGTTCTTCGAACATTCATTCAAGAAGACCGTTTGATCCAAAATCAAGATTCCAAGTCTTTGGATCAACGTTATTCAAGTCAAAACTCAAAACCGGAGAAGATCAAAGTCAACTCCGAATCTGAAGACATAAAAAAAATTGAAGAGAAGAATTAGGGGAATATTAGAGATTGTACCTTAAAATTATTTTGATTTGATATTTTCAATTTGTATGAACTTTTTGTGTTAATTTTTTTAACCCAAAATTTGTAGTTACATGTTATTCTTTATCCACACAAAATCCTAGGTTTACGAACGTCCTCTTTTGCTACGGTTTAGTTGAAGTTCACGGTACAACTTGAACACACCGACGAAATTCATCTCATAGATCTAGTTTATAACGAAATATGGGTATTCTTAATTTTTTTTTTATACATAAACAAGACACGCATACCACTTGCGGAAAGTTGGTATTATTCATTTTTTTGAGATTGAACCTTTCTTTAGCCACTTCGATGCAAGATGCTTGGTTATATAAATACGATATGTCATTGGAAGATAATCAGGATCATAATGAGGATCGAAATATGATAATCTATGATATGTACGATGTTTGGTATATAATTAGGATATGTGATTAGAACACAATTAGGATTACAATTAGGATCAGAATATAATAATTATGATATGTACCATACTTGGTATATAATTAGGATATGTATTAGAATTATGATTGAAATATAATAATTAGGATATATAATAAAACTAGTATATTGCCCTTAGAATATTTAAATTTAAAAAGGGTATGAAACTTAAGGCACTTTTATAATTTATTGTGTATAGATAAAAAGAATTAGTTGATTTCGTATGTGGAGATTGTTGGTGGTCGGTGTGGTATACATGAAAGACTGACCCAATTATACTATTGGCAAAGTCGAGATACGAGTTTGACTTGCTATACGTAAGACGGTATTGTCCCGAATTCTAGTGTCTTCGATCTTCGGTAATCGTCCCCAGAATATAACGACTTTTAGTTTTGGGATCGCAGCACAACAAACTAAAGTTTTTGGCAAACTACTAGACACTCGAGACTTTCTTATAATGGAACTTGGAGGGGCAGAGAACAAAGAATACAAATGCAGAGAAATGCTTGGAATGAATTCAAATGCAAAATATGGGGGTCTATTTATAATTTTTAAGTATTGTCGTGCCTTTTTGGAAAGGCGCAGTTTAACCCTTTGTGGCACTGGTTCGGCCAAGCCCGAACATGAACCGTCGCGAACCTGCCGAACCACCCGTTCAGACCAATGTGCCAAAATTTTAAGGGTCCTCGCGACGATGCGTACGTGCGAAGTGCGTCTCTAAAGCGACTCAATGCGACATGTGAGACGTGCGCGCGTGCGTCCGGGCATAGATGGTGCTTTGCACCATCCTCAAGGTTAAAAAAAAAATAGTGAATCCATTAACGAAAGGCATTGCTAATGAGCTATTTTACAACGCAGTAAGAGGAATTGGGTTAAAACCCACACACTAAGATCGGGAATGGCGGTAACTCAACCATGATGAGTGGAGATCCCACGAACTTGATTCAATGAGACAACTAAGTTATGAACAAGTCATTCGTGCACTTGAAACTATTCTAAGTAACCCATTCTCGTAGCTACCCAAGTGTTTTCCTGATGACCTGTGGTAAAGTTAAGCGACTACGCTTTTAATGACTCTTGTACCAAATATGATGGGGTATTTCAGGCTACCCTTGGATTAAATTCTAAAAGGAGGTCACATATATAAATGAGAAGTGAGGCTGCTTCAAGTTAAACACTTATGGATCTAGGATATGGTCCACGGTCCTTAACGGACTCTACATGAGAATATAAATATATGAGAATTTCTATTATGTGAATATTATTGTCATGGTGTACACAAAAAGTTGCAGTTCAAGACATCGTGTTCACTGATTCGCGAGTATATCCGATAGCATCTCACTAGGGAAGGTTCAAAGTCGAAAGCTACCTATCTCGATGCAATGGTGGTTCATCGGGACTTTCTTTTGTGTCTAGCCTTAGGGTGCATGCATTAATTGTCATTCATGTGGGGGATTGTTGGAAATTGGCTTTGCAATACTGGTGTTGACCAATCTTTGAGCAATTTTAACCTTGGGTTACATTTGTTGAAAATGGAATTAAGTTGCAAATTCACGATCTACATTTCGAGTAGATGAATTTAGTGTATTTATGTTCTCAAAATTAATTTCAGGAGAAATTAATATCTAAAGGCTACAACTTAAACATGGAAGGTTAGAAGAGTTAAAGGAAAAATGTGGGAATTTATCCCACATAGGAAAGTTGGAGTAAGTTGGAACTCCTTATTAAGAGGAGCAGATGATAAGGAGTTATCAAGTGTGCTCCCTTATGATGGACCCTAGTGGAATTTTAACCTTTGGCTAAATTAGTCAATGGTCATTATTCCACTGGAGATCAACTTTTTTTACGGTGTTAGTATCCGACGAATGTGCCGAGACTTGCCGCTACTCGTACATGCAACTTTGTGCCTTCTTAATAGCTGCCATACTATCACTGTGTATTATTATTGGGGGCACCAGTTTGTTCCAACAAGGAACATCCTCTAGAAAATTCTTAAGCTATTGAGCTTCCTTGTCGGCCTTGTCAAGTGTAATGAACTCTGACTCTATCGTCGATTGAGCTATGTATTTCTATCTAGAGAATTTCCATGACACTACTCCTCCAGCTATGGTGAATATGTTACCATTGGTGGACTTATACTCATTAGTATCTGATATCCAGTTCGCATCGATGTATCCTTCTAACATAGTTGGATATCTTAAGTAAAGTATGCCATAACTTAAGGTATACTTAAAATACCTTAACATTTGTTTCAATGCTATCCAATGATCATTTCCTGGATTACTCATGAATCTACTAAGTTTGCTAACTGAGTATGCTAACTGAGTATGCTATGTCAGGACGAGTGTAATTCGCTAGGTACATAAGAACACCTATCACTCGAGCATACCCTAGTTGAAATATAAGTTCTTCTCGGTTCTTGACTAACTGTAGATTTACATCCATAGGTGTCTTAGCCGGAGGAAGATTTGAGGCCTCAAATTTCTTAAGTACTTTCTCAACATAGTGAGATTGTGTCAAGAAAATTTTTTGGGTTTCCTAGAGATCTTTATATCTAGTATCACATCCGCCAACCCCATTTCCCTAATGTCAAAACGACTTTTCAACATGTTCTTTATCTTCACGATCACTTCGTGATTGCTTCCTATGATCAATATGTCATCTACATGAAGACAAACAATTACGTACTCAAGGGGTGTGACCTTAGTGTAAACACATTTGTCACACTCGTTGATCTTGAAGCCATTTGATAGCATAGTTCTATCGAATTTATCATGCCACTGTTTCGGCGCTTGCTGAAGCCCGTATAGTGGCTTAACGAGTCTACACACTTTACGCTCTTTTCTGGGGGCAACAGTCCATTCAGGTGTTTCCATGTCTATCTCTTCTTCTAATTCCCCATTTAGGAAAGCATTTTTCACGTCCATTTGGTGTATCTCAAGGTTATGCATTGCTACAGTAGCAATAAGAACCCTTATGGATGTAATCCTCAACAGGCGAATATGTGTTGAAGAAATCATATCCTTTAGCTACCAAGCGAGCGTTATATTTGTTAATTGACCCATCACGTTATATTTCCTTTTAAGGATCCACTTGCATCCCAAAGCCTTGCACCCCGGTTGAAGATCAACTATCTCCCATGTGTGATTTTACATGATGGACTCAATTTCATTGTTGATAGCCTCTTTCTAGAGAGTAGCATCTGGACTAGACAATGCCTCTTGAATTATCGTGGGTTCAATATCTAGCATATAAGTTAGAAAATCAGGAATGAAAGTCTTTGCTACTTTCATCCTTTTGTTGCGCCTCGGTTCATCTTCTTCTTCTTGGAAAGAACTCTTCACAGCCTCAGAAGTCATCCTTCTAGAACTTGTCTCTTCCTATTCTTTTTCCGGAAAGACATTTTCAAAGAATTCTGCATTCCTTGACTCTATAGTCATCCCTTTGTTTATATCATGGGTTTCCGTCTTATGCACTAGGAATCTATATGAACTACTGTTGCTCGCATACCCAATGAAAATGCAATCAATAGTCTTGGGTCATATCCTCACCTATTTAGGTTTAGGTACTTCAACCTTTGCTAGGCACCCCCACACTTTAAGGTAACCGTAAGAAGGCCTCCTTCTTTTCCATAATGCTTATGGAGTCAGATTCCTTTTCTTGTGTGGCAACTTGTTAAGAATGCAATTAGCTGAAAGAATGGCTTCCCCCCACATGTTATAGGGTAGCCCCAAACTTCATCAATGTAGCATTCATCATCTCATTAAGAGTTCTATTCTTGCGTTCAACAACGCCGTTTGACTGAGGTGAGTAAGGGTAGTCATTTGATGAATAATGTCATGTTCCTTGCAAAATGCTTCAAACAGAGCCACATATTCTCCCCACCCTGTCACTTCGAATCATCTTGATTCTTAAGCTAAGTTGATTCTCAACTTCACTCTTATAACTTTTGAAGGCCTCAAGAGCTTCGTCTTTGCCACTGAAAAGATATACATAACAATATGTTGTGCAATCATCAATAAAAGTAATGAAATGCTTTTTTCAACCTCATGTTTACACATGTTTTAGATACATATATCAGTATAGATCAACTCTAGAGGCGAAGTGCTTCTCTCCACTGAGAGAAATGGTGCTTTGGCCATCTTTGCCTCAACACACACTTCACACTTTTGGTGTGAATCGAATTCCATCATTAGAAGTAAATTTAAACTAACTAACCTTTTTAGTTTGTTCAAATTTACATGTCTTAGTCTATCATGGCATAAACTAGAGCACTCAACCAAGTAAGAAGAATTAATAACTTTATTAATATTGCGCTTAATCTCGCGTTGTAGTCATTATATTCATCTTAAAAAGCCCCTTCTCTAGGTAGTCCTTTCCTACAAATTGACCATTCTTAGACAGTACAAACTTGTCAGCCTTAAATACCAGCCTAAACCTAACTTTGTTCAACAGGGAGTCAGATACTAAGTTCTTGCAAATGTCCGGTGAACTTATCTGGAAAACCCCTAAAAACGGTTTGATTAGGGAAGGTTTACTTAGCCCGCTACCGAACGAGTTAAGACAGAGGTAGTAAAAAGTCAAACCACAAGGAGGATATCCTGTGAAGCACACTATAGGTCTCTTGCAATATTAAATTAGGCAAGATGGAAATTGAAAGTTTGATTATTACTATAAACGCATAAAATAAATAAATAAAGAAACAAAAGAGTTACTCTCTACTACAATTGGTTTCTAAGGTATGGTTTCACCCTAAACCTAAGATTTAATTGAAGTGATTACCGATTTACTTAAGGGTTGTGACAGAAGGTCATGTTCCAAGTTAGAAATCCAAGTGGGCAAATAAGAGGGATTCACCAAATTAACTGATTGCACCATAATTCAACCTAAATCCAATTACTAAAGACCGATAATGAAATTACTAGGCCCAAGGCAAGAAAATCAATAATCTAATCTAATTAATCCTAAAATCCCCACCGAAGTGAATATTTCCTAGGGAGCGAGGCCCTAAGACATCCATCTAAATCAATAATTGTGATTCAGGTTCTCCCGTCATCCTCCATGGGCCTCGAGGAGAACCGATATACCCTAGGTTAGCTACTCCTAAAATATAAGTCATACAAAGCCACTACATCACTTCCAATCAGAAAATCTCCTTCAATTCAACCAACAATCACCAAAACAATAAACCCTAAGGTTGGGTTACTCCCAACCCTAGAAACTACAACAAACTACTCACAAGTCATAAAATTATCAACCAACCACAATAAATGCAAGAACCAAGAATTAAATCAAGAAGAAAGGAGAAAATAATAAATGCATGAGAAATAAATGAAGAGTGAGAGTGAGAAAATCTTAGTCTTGAATTAATATGATGATTGTATTCTCCAATTCTTGCTCGTAATCGCCTCCAACTGAAACTCCTAGCAAAAGCCCCAATAGTTCTTCAAGAACTCAAGAACTCTTATGGATTTCTTAAGAACAAAATGAGGAACCCTAGTTCTATTCTAGAGAGAAGGGAGAGAGAAATCCTAGAGAGGGAGTAAATAGAATGGTGTATTTTTACAAATGACTTTTGATGAAATTGGGAGTGAAGGAATGAATATATGGACCGTTCCCCTTACTCACACACTAAAAATCTGCTGAAAAATACACTCCCATTAAGGGTAAATGAGTAAGGACATAATTAAAAAGGCTTGGAGTCTTTAATTTTTGGTTTGGGCCACCCGGATGTGCTCGACTCAGACTTCTCGCAATTCCTGGGAATAATCGATGTGGAATCAGCTCTCGGCCTAAACAAAAAAGTTATAGATCTTTTTCTCGCAGTCGTGTAACATCTTAAATTCCTCGATTATGAGTCTGTATGAGAAAGTTACGGCCAAATTATAGAAGAGGTGTGCTGAAAACAGGGCAACCAGGCCAACCGCGCGGACCGCCAGATCGGCAGCCGGACCGGTTCGGTCTCCTTTAATTGCCTTTTCGCGCGTCTTCGTCTTTCATCACCTTTTTTATGCTTTGCTTTAGTCTTATCAACCCGACCCCTTCATGACTTTTGTTTGCGAATCGATGAAATTCAAGTTGGGCTTTTGTGGGTTCGGACTCGGGCCCGTTTGTGTCTTAATTTGTGGGCCGGAATGGGGAAATACGTGCGATTGACCTCTTCTTCCATTCTTCACCATTTCGAGGACTTTCCACCCATTTTATTAGTCTGACTCCTTCACGACTTTTGTTCGTGACTTGATAAACTTCAATTTGGGCCTGACTCAAGCCTATTTTGGTCCCGTTGGGCCTCAAAATATGTTTCAGAGTGAGAAAATTGGTGCAATCGACCTTCTTGATCTCCTAAATTTTCCTAACCTTCAAAATATAACTCAAAAATAGCCAAAAGTGCATCAAATCATATAAAAAGGAAAAATTAACTCGAGAATGCAATAAAATAGGAAATCACACGCAAACATGATACCCTCATAATTCACACACAAATATGGACGCAAAAATATGCAAAAAAATGGTATTTTTCACGTTCATATCCCCACAAACTTATGCTTTGCTCATCCCCGAGCATATTAAACAATTAAGCACATAAGAAAATGAGTTTGGAGAGCCATTGGAAGTCCACAAAACTTTGAAGTTCTCTTTTTGGTTGAGCATTTTTAACTTTTTGGCTCACCACACTTGCCTAGATAAAATTGATTTTCTAGTTTTTGTTCTTCTTCGACTACACTACTGTTACAACCCGGATTTTCATAGGCAAAATATTTTTTTTATATAAATAACAATATTAAAACTTTACTTTAAAAAAATAATAATAAAAACATTTACGTTTAGAAAAAATTGCACATAAGTTAAGACTAAGACTAAGACTATTATAATATTAAATAAAAATATAATTATTGATATGCTTCAAAGAATAAAGTCATTTCAAAACTTTTCAAAATTTATACGAACAATACTTACATAATTGTGCGGAAGCAATTTAACTAATTTAACTTAAGAGTTAACATACATTATAAATAAAATATTTTTACTAGAAATACATTCAATATAGTATTCCAGACAATTTTTCACTAGTAACATCTAACAACTACTTTGATAAATCATGACCTCTCATTACATAGAAACCATGTATATAATGTCATGGTAATTGTTTAAAATAACTTCATAGATAAGATCTTAATATATATATATTGGCGGAAGCAAGTTGTTACACCTATTACTTCTGAATTAATCATAAGTATTTTTTTTTTTTAAATAAAACCTCAACTACTGGAATAGTGTTTTCACGTGTGTATATAATAGATATGTAGTACCTATTTATATGCCATCACATCCCTCTCCCGCCTTCACACACAACTCCATCAACCTGAAAGGGTTTCTTTTTTTTTTTTTTTTTTTTTTTTTTTTTTTTTTTAATAAAGGGGGTGAGATACATCCAGCTCGTGGGGTTTTAGTTTGCCCAAAATTAAATACAAGCAAACAGTTTCAAATATGTGTAAATCATCACAAGTATCACCATAGCATGTATCACCATAACATCATATCACCAAAACATGTATCACCATAACATCATATCATCATATCACCATATGCCCTTAGGCCATTACATATACGGATAAAATAAATTTGAATCACATATCATAGAATCACCATAGCATCATATTAAACATAACAAGCATCATATTTAATTAAAGCAAACATTGAAAGAAAACCCCACCTTTTCTGTTGAATACGTGAATGTTATGCAATTACAGCTTCGTCACGTACTCCTGACTAGAAGAACCTAATCAATACGTAATACATTTTTAATTAATAAAGGAATAGATCCTAATTAGGCAAATCGAAGCTAGATAATTATTGGTAGGAAAATGGTATAAGCTTGTATATTTGAAATTTTCTAAGTTTGGTAAAAGGTGTAGAGGTTCTGCCAAAAAGAGAATTGGACAAGGGGAAATAAATCAATTTTTTCTACATTTACTACCCTACATGTGGTCCCCCTTAACTTACATACACAATAGCACAACACACACCTCACTGACACACTCTACTGCATACACATATATATATATATATATATATATATATATACTTATAGCACATACATATATATTCAATATCTATATGTATGCTATGTAAAACACACACCAACACACACATCATACTATACATATTTAATTCACACACGCATACTACTGCAAATACCTATACATTAACACAACACCGTGCACACACATACAACACAACACTCCACGCACACATCTGCACCACTGACACTCCATCACATATATACATATATTAATTGCACACACGCACACATCCACGTATACCAACACCCATGGCTGCACCCACATCACACCAAAATATATACAGTACAAACACGCATGCATACTGATATATATATATATATATCTTAACACACACCAAAAAAGTATACATAAATACTCATTCACATCGCACGAACATAATCCCCAAACAAATTATTTTATCCTCCTAACCCAAATCAGTTAAACCCAGCCAAAATCCAAACAAAGGAAGGAAATTTAATAAATCAAAAGAAGAATTTCATTAAATCAAATGAAGAAGAGGGATTTTGATTTACCTCCGAAAAAATCAACTTTCTACTGGAGTGGATTTGAAATGGCGGATGTATGTGAAAGGGAAGGGTTTTTCTTTTTCGGCGGTGAGCATATTGTGAAAGTGGTTTCCTATTCTACTGCCTAGTATTTATACTAGGTTAATTCCTACTCGGTATTAATCAGAAGCCCCATAGAAAAAGTGCTTTTCTAATAGATATGCGGTAGAAAAGTATTTAATAGATAGGTATTAATCTGGTCAAGATACGTAATTAACTGACAACCTTTATGGATAAATATTAATTATGATTTGGGCTCAATATGGGTTCAAATAACTTGACTTAACCCACATAAAATATGTATGATGCATGTTGGGCCTAATAAATAATAGAAATATTAATAATACGCGCAAAATAATAATTCGGGGTGTTACATCCTACCCCTGTTAGAAAATTTTTGTCCTCGAAAATTCATGACATGACAAATATGATATGTATTTATCGAAAGTATCGATTGTGTGTGTTTGTTCCAAATTTGACCATAACAGAACATGGATATTTTTGTCAGAGTCCACTAATAAATTCCTAATGTAACTTTGAGTAATGCAAACTAGTTGAAAGTAGACTTTGATTTAACTGAAATAAAAAAATTAATTTTTTTTTTTTGGTAGCAACTACGCTCCAATAAAATTTTGGTCAAAAGGAATTCAATAAAAAATAATAGAACTAAATTATGAATTATGGCCTGAGTACTCTGACTTTGGAATGAAGCACAAATTGGACTAAAATTTTGAGATTTAAGTTCAAACAAGAACTGAGAAATTCAGGCTTATCTAGTTTTGTAAAACTTAGTTAAATAATCAATATAACCTACAATGCTAGATTTAGATTGGAAAGAAATTGAGGAGAGTTCTTATGATGAAGATGAAAAAATTTATGTAAGAAGGAAAAACAAAAATAAAAACAAAAATAAATTTGTCTTTGTTGGATTTTGGTAAATAGAGAATTGAGGCATTGATCAGCTGTGTCTGAATGTAATGGTGAGAACTCGGCCATCGAATCGAAAGATACCCAAAGGTCGCTTAGAGGCGTATGTGACATGTACCGACTTGTTTTTCGGAGGACCTAGAGCATTAAGAAGGATGTGATGTTTAACGATCTTGGGCAGCCTGATGGAACTGTTGCCGATGAAATACAGAGTTACATCGGTGTCCTTATCCGAGTGAAGATTTCTATCACTTACAAAACCTGGAAAAAAGTACCAAAGGAGTTGAAGGTTTTGGTTTGGAGTCAGTGAATGTAAGTTGGTATATAGGTCGAACATGTTACATTTCCTGCTTTTAATTTTTTTGCACTACTTACACGTGTGGTAACCTTTTCTTTCATCGGGTGTAGTTGAGCTACAATATCGACCCGGAGTGGAAGGTCCAATTCCTGAAATCAGCCAATGAAAATTGGCGCTAATTTGAAACATTCCTCTTTCGGAAATTCATCAATCCGAACCGGGATAATCTTGAGAAGCTGAGGAAAACATCGAGGGACTACAAAATTCCACAAGCCATTTGGAGCAAATTTGTGATTAGTCGGATGTCCGAGGGATCTAAACTAAGTAATATTGATTACTTACCCCCCCCCCCCCCCTATTAGACTTAAACACAAGTTAAAAAATGGCCCCATTTTAATATTTCAGAAGTTGAGTGAAACACAACGAAATAGGAGGAAAGGAAACAAGTACCCATGCCATATTTCTTGCAAAGGATACGTGGGTTTGGCTAAGTAAATTGTAAGTATTTTGTATACGGATTCCTCTGGTGTGTTTTTTCTTGCCTTCTCAATGTTTTATGATATTTGCATTATTTCTTCCATGCTAGCAACATCTGCTGACTGATGACAAGGAAATGAATCGAGGCATCTTGTGGAAACATGCTCGGTAGAAAGTGAAGGGTGAGTTTGAGGGCGGGGAAATAGTGAAGATTGTGAAGGAGATTGTAAGAAACCTTTAAGGTCCTTAGTTGGTTTCTATTACGTTTGTTTGCTTCCTTTTTTGGTTACTAAAATATTCCTCGTATCTTATTTTATGTATGTGAAGGATGAGTACATTGAGGCAAAAAATCAAGGTAAACTACCAGCGGACGAGGAGATCCTTCCTAAAGTTCTTAAGGCAGACGAACATGGTGGTCGGTGAAGGGAGTAGGAGGATATGTAACCTCCACTATGTACTCGAATGCCTCGTCTTTAGGGAGAACACAAGCCAACCATGTCGTACTAAAAGAATATAAGCAAGAGTTGTTAGAAGCCAAAAGAAGGATTGCTAAGCAGGGCACACATAATGAACGATTGGAGAAGGAGGGGAACATGAGTCGTGCATCATGCAGCTGCAGGCCTTAGTGAGGAGAAATGGGGGTACTACCGCCCCATACCGATGAGAAGGGTAGTTGTTCAGTCAAGCTTCACACTCCAGCTGGAGTAATTGGGAAAGAGGATGAACATGAAGAAGAGCAACTGGATGACTTATTCATCCTTGAAGGTGTTGATGCCTACTCGGAGGTATGTTTTAACATGCAATGTTTAGGTAGGAGTATGTTTGATATATTATAATTTACTGAAGGTTCTCGAATTTAAACATTGTTTCTCGGTTTCTGCTTTTTGTAATAGGAGAAACCAGTCAGCTTAGTGATAGAGAGCTAGCAAATGATCGTCGCACGAGCTATGCTTATCCATAAGGATAGAGAAAATTTGCACGACCTTCCGTTTCACGCTGACTGCAAGCATGTCTCAATTGTCGAGGCGGTTGACAGTTCTGTCTCCTCCCAATCTCGATTCCGGACAAATGCACGACTGTAGACGATGTTGTTGGAACCCACATTACTTGGCCGAAACACCTGATTGTTATTCCAGCAAAAAAAAGATCAATTTTAACATGATGGTTTAGCTATAGATATCAGATAGGTTTTTTGCACATACGTGAACTTTCTAAACTTTGGTTAGAGTCCAAATAGGAAAATAAATAAATGAGCTGCATAAGTTGATGCAAGCAAAGAAAGTACAAGTTAGTGTGCTGAAGTTATTGCGCGTGCTCAACAGTTATGTGATGCGAGCTTTGCAAGGGGCGGAAAGCACTACCCCAGTACCGGTTAGTTTGAAGTGTTTGAAGAGGATCTCACACTATACATCATGTCTAAAGACATTGAGAGGTCCATGCTTTGTTGCCAGATACCTGCAACGCCTTAGTTGTCTACATGTGGTATATATTTTTTAAAATTTGGCAGCTGATTATCATTCCTGAAAAGCTAATCTATTAAATATTTCATGCTCTCTAAACTATATATTTGAAAAAAGGTCACCTCTTTAAAATGATGGTCCCTGCAAATTGCTCAAAGAGATTATGATTTGTGAATCCACATTATCTGCCACATTTCTCACTCAAATCATTGAACGAAGAAGAAAATAGTGACAAAATGGAAAAGAGGTCATGTGTCATAGTTGATAGGCTGATAAGGTTATCTGCAAATCAGTTGGTCCGGGTTCCGTCCAACACATGGCAAAGTTATAAAAAATATATTCGAATTATGTTTACCCCCTTCAATAGCATTTTCCCCTATTTATATTAACTATTTAAATGTGGTTTACATGTAGTAACCACTGGATTCTCACTGTCATCGACCCGTACAAGGAGACTGTATACTATTTGAACTCGGTTGCCCATCACATTCGTGATTCCGATTGAAAAATTGTGGCTAATACGTAAGTCCATCTACTTGTATTATTATAAACCCATTAAGTTAGTCGACATTCACAGTGACTTGAAGTTGTTTAATGTGGAGAATGGAAGAAGAGGTCAAAGGACACATCCATGGGAGATAGTGAAGGTGTGTATCTTTTTCATTTTAGTTATCTTATATCGCACCTCCATCTTATGTTGAAGTTTGTTGGCCCAGGGTCCAATGCAGCCTGATGTGGTACATTGTGGGTTCTACATGATGGTGTTCATGCGATAGATTGCTGAAATATTCGGAGCCGAATTCAACACGTCGATATGTTCAGTGGTACTTTATTTTTTTATTAAGTTAATTATCCATTATGTTTACGAATTTTTTATATTATTAAACTAACATTACTATTACTGTTTTTGTGTTGCTTGCAAAAACTTTAAGCAAGGGGAGCACACTAGAGCATAAATCGACGAAGTGCTATCTTAATTGGCCGAATTCATTGAAAGATTGTATTTGAATTCTGCAAGCATGACATGTAATGAGCTTTGCAATCACAAGTTATACGTAAATTGTCGTACACCATTAGTAGAGTATTTTATCTTTGACCGTATAAGTCATAATATAATTACATTAGATGTTTAGGGATTGGACACACTCGTCTTTATACTGAGTATTCCATGCTTGATGTATTTTGGACACACTTGTCTTTTTAGGGATTGGACACACTATTATTTGAACAAATTATCTAATGAAATTACATTCCAAGTATTGTAGATAATAGTGTAGAACAATTTGTTTAACTGTGTATCAGTTTCAGGGTAAACAATTAAAATGTTTCCTGTTTGATTTCTGTGAAATGTAATGAAATTGTACTTATTCTGAATATTCTTTTCTTTGTTGATTTGGTTAACTGTAGGTGATGAGGAATAGGATGTGCGGCATGGCAGGTGGAAGATTTGAGAGTTGGTAATGGGAAGGGTGTGGTTTTGTTAACAAACAATTATATTTGTGAATAATTATTTGTAAATGTGGAGGTAATTTAGGTGGTTTGAATTGATGTGGAATTATTTTTGAATGGTTAACAAGTTGTTGGTTTGAATGGGTTGAAATTTGACTGGTTGGCAATATATTGAATTTGAATTGTTGTTTAATAGTTAGAGTCTGGAATTGTTGGTCTGATGTGGCACTTGTAAATTTGAATATTGTGGTATAAATATTTTATTTAAATGAAGTATTTTGTTTTGGTGATATGTATTGGTGTAGTTTAGTTTTGGATCTAGTTTTATTCTTCAAGTTTGGATTGTGGATTGTTTGATGTATTTTGGTGTTCATTTTGTTGGCTTGAATCTGCTACATTAATATGAACAACATATCAAACCGATCTTGAAAGACAACATATATTAAATTACAAAGACAACAAATAACAAATGATAAAGACAACAGAAAAAATGACAAAGACAACTGATAACAATGACAAAGACAATATAAAAAATGACAAAGACAACAGAAAAATGACAAAGACAATAGATAATAGTTACACATCAACCATTTACCTCATTTTAAACAACATCGACCTCGGTTATGAAGTATATAAACCAATAGAGTTTAAATACCAAGACTTAGGTTTTATTTAGTGGTAAGAACCGAAGTGTATTAAGACGTTGACTTTGGGTTTTCCTAAAAAATTGGACAAAAGACCTCGAATGGAAACCGTGGTAAAATCGAAGTCTATACTTAAATAGACCTTGACATTTTTAAATAAGTCCTTGGTTTTTCCTGTGGTCAACGGTATAACAGACTGTTTCAGAAAGTCGACAATTTGAATCGTTGTCTATGTTCGAATAAACTACGGTTTATTACCATTGAGAAAATGGTAGTGTATTCTAGCATAGACTTCATTTATTTTGCTTATACCACGATTTTAGGTGTGGTAAATCGGTTAGTCAAACATCGAAAACAGTCAACGGTCTAAAAAGTGAAGTCTATTATGGAAAGATCTCGATTTTTAACAATGGTGGAACCAAGGTCTATGTCCGCATAGACCTTGGTTTTTAACCGAGGTCTATCACCAAGAATAGATTATACCACCTCTAACTGCGATTTTTTTCTTCATAGATGTAACACTCGTGATAAACGTGAAAAATACCATTTTTCTTGCATATTTCACATCCATATTTTGATGAAAATTGTGAGTATTTAACATATCCAAGTGTGATTTGGTCATTAATTGTATTTTCGAGTTGATTTCCTTTTTGATATGATTTGATGCGCTTTTATATGTTTTTTAGTCGTATTCTGAAGGTTAGGAAACTCGGAAGATTAAAGAAGACCGTTTGCATCCATTTTCTCACTCCGGCCCGCATCCCGAGGCCCAAATGGACCTAAAATGGGTCAAAGTCAGGCCCGATCTAAAGATCGTCAAGTCACGGGTAAAAGTCGTGAAGTAGTCGGGCCAAGGAGATGGATGAAAAGACCTCAAATTGGAGAAAGAAAGTAGAAGAGGATAATCGCACATACTCCATGTTCCAGCCCATAAATCAAGGCCCCAACAGACCCGAATCAAACCCATCAAGAGCTTAAATCAAAGTTCGTCGAGTTACGAATAGAAGCCGTGAAGGGGTCGGGTCGAGAAGATGAGAGAAAAGGCTAAAAAACAGCAACGGAAGACGAAGGCATGAAGAGGGGCTGAACTGTACCAACCGCCGCCACACCTACCGGACTGGTAGTGGTTCCGGCAGTTGGTCCAGAACCGCCCCAGTTGCAGCCGCCAAATATGCCGATTCGGCAGATGTCCGGCAGTCCGCAAACCACGCACGTCCAGTTTCAGCGTGATATCTTCGTATTTCGGCCATAACTTCGCCGTCTAAGATCCGATCAGAGTGATTCAAGTTTCCACGAGTAGCCGAGACGAAGATTTACAAATTTGTAGTTGAAGTCAAAGGCTCATTCTAGACGAATTTTTGCCAAAAATCACAAGAAGGCTGAGTCGAGCGCAAACGAGAGGCTCGACTCAACAACTTATGATCCCTTGCTTTCTTATTTGTATTTTACTTTTATACCCTTATTTTTTTGTCTATTTTCAGCTGATTTTAAGGGTTGAAGGACCTATATATATATATATCCCTTCCTCTCTCATTTGTAAGGATCTAACTCTTTGCCTCCTTTGTAAACTTCCCCAACACACCTCCTCTCCTTTCTTCTTCATTTTTTCAAATTTTTAGTCTTAGAAACTAGGGGTTTTCTTCCTTCTCTTAAAGGAGGAAGTCGTATTTGGAGGAGAACTCGGGGATTACTCGTGGGCTTGTGACACCCATCGACTTTATCGAAGATTTACGAGGATTGTTCAATCGATTGACCATTTTCTTACCCTTCTATTTATTTTTTGGTTTTTATTATTTTTATTGATTGATTGTTGATGATGCTTGTTATAGCTTTGAAGAGTTGTGAGTAATTTCATTATGTCCCGAAGCTCGAGATTAGCTCAAGCTTTGAGGTTGATGATTAGTTGACTGATTAGAGGATTTTTTGTGGGTTATAGTAACTTAGGGTTTGGATTTGGTCGATTTTTTATGATTATCATATGAAACTAGGGCTTTGGTTAAAGGCTTGCTTTGGTCTCTCGGTTTTCGATAACTTAGCCTTATTATGTATGGTTTTGCATTTGAAATGGGATAATCGAAACCTAGGCTACGGATTTTCACCCTATGGAGCAGAAGCCCTATCAGACGGGGAAGTAGAGTCTAGGGGGTCTTGGCTAGGATGGAAAATTAGGTTTAGTCACGTGTGTAGGAACTACACCCCTACGCCGGTCTTTAGCGTAGGAGAAGTCGGGCTAACTTCTTCTAGTATTATGTAGTTGGTAACCCAGGGCCTGGGGTTGATTTTGAAAATCTCATTCGTGTATGTAGTTTACATTGAACCCCGATTGCTTACCTATCTTAGGGGAATACGACACCTCAACCGTATTCCAGAATTATCACCCAATTAGGATATCGATTGGGTTGAGAATTTAGCCACATAGAACTCAAACTAGTTTTCTTTAATCGTTTTTGAATTGTTAATTTCATCTTGCTTGTGAGAAATCGAGCCTCGAAATATCTCCCCATCAATCGGTTCCCTCCTTGCTTCATGTATTACTTTATGTTAATTAGATTAGTCCACTCTCTCAATTTTCTTTTGACCTAATTAATTCAAAAGTGCTAAAGGCGAGTCCCACGAAAAATCCTTCTTGTGAATTCGATATCTTTTATACTACCTCTGTCACAAATCGTATGCTTGCGATTTGAGAAGCTTGTTCCAATCCTTGTGATTTGGGGCGACTTTCGCGATAAGTTCATGCCCGCTATTTTAGTATTATAATATTATTTAAGTTTAATGATATTTAGTTGAGTTTAATTAATTAATTTGAGCCAAGCATGTATATAAATCCCAAATTTGGCCTTTGACCCGATTTCAAGTCACGTTAGTCTGATTAATTATTTTAAGTCCAATTAAATGTCAACAAATCATATTTTATATGGATTTGAGTTTAGGATAAAAAGTCTCATTAGGACAAGCCCATGCCACACATCATTGTCAGTTGTTTTGAATTTAATTTTTAAGCTCATGTTAAGTATATGAATATGACCCGTTTAATATTTTCAAATCCAATTATATTGGGAATCATTTCAATTATTTCCAAGTCATTCTGTTTGCGACATATTTATTTAGTAATTTTAGATTCAATATTTTATAGAAAATCAATCATCATATTTTATTTTCATTCCATCCCATTCATGTTCATCTCATTATTAAGCCTAAGCTTTTGAGGCCAATAACTCAAGCCCAATGTATTAATTTGTAAAGGGTCCATGTCTTAAGCCCAAAGGAATCCAAGTTCCTGCATAATTAAAAGATATCAAATCCTATAAAAACCACAATCCAAAGCCTATCACAAACCTACTAATTAACCCTAATCATATATATATATATATATATATATATATATATATATATATATATATATACACACATATATGCACACACCTAAACTGTTGAGGGAACTACTATACAATTCCGATCTTTTTGTTTTTTGTTTCACGAAAACATTGCTTCCCCCACAATTGAAGGTTGCAGGGAACAAGGATCAAGAGCTTAATTAGCATTTGCATGAAATTTCATCGATTTTATTCAAGACAATTCAGGTTAGCTTTGGCATGAGACGGAGGAGTTGAGGCGAAGTCGGGGCATATGAAATTTTAATTGAACTATTATATTCTATCATTTGATTTTATTTTTACGTATGACTCGAGAAGTTAGGATTTTATTTTTAAACTTTGCTAGAATAAGAGTTTTTATTTGAATATTATTTGTTGGCTTTTGCAACTTAGGTATTTATATTAATTTTTCTTATAGACTTAATTGTTGAAGTCATGTAGTATTACTTATATATTCTTATAAGTGGCACGTTATGTAGTGATTAATTAAATTGAAATTATGGGCATATCTGGGGGTATTTTTACTTATTTGATTTAGTTTTAAATTAATCTCTCATGATAAATTATTAGCCAATAAATATTTCAATGTGATTAGATGTTTGTTAATTTAGTCCGCTGCTCCATGTAATAGATGAGTTTAGTATTTTCATATTTAGGGAGTTTTAGTATTTTAACGCCTGGACAATCAATTATCTTTTATAAAAAAAAATATTATTGTTGTTTAAATTAGATTAGAATATTTTATGAAAATCGGGTTGTTACAATAAACCTCAGTTAAAAACCGAGGCCTATTAGCGAATTTGTTGTAGTGCTAGTTTGGCTCAGTGACTCCAATGCGGCCGCATTGGAGGAACCGGCCGAGTTGGTGAATCGGCCGCGTCGGGTAAACTGGTTGCGTTCATCCGTCGGTTCAACTACAATTCACGAGTTTTGGACCATTTTTGGCACATTTCAACCCTAATCCATTTCAAAATTATAAATAGAAGATCCCAAGTTCGAAAATTATCATCTATCATTGGAAACACTTGGAGGCTTAGATTGAAGAGCAAGGAACGCGAGAAGACGAAGATCAAGATCTAAGATTCGGGTTTTATTTCCTTTAGTTATTTTTATCATTCAAAGATGTTTGTCTATAGATGTTTTGTTAGGAATTAAACCCACACAGCATCACGAAATAGAAAGAAAGCATAAAATGAGAACACACAATAATTTAGTTACCCAGTTCGTTACAATGTGTAACTACGTCTGGGGCTATACCAAGTAAGGGACTCGTATATGATAATTTTCGGAATATTTGATACAATGAAGGAAACAACTATTTATAATAGCTCAATGGACCTAAAATTCGACCTCAGCTTGAGGCCCACGCAACTTTCATCCGCGCTCCAGGTCGCGGCCGCGGTGAGCCTTTTTATCACGACTGTGCTGACTCCACAGCGTAAAACTCCTTAACGAGACCACTTTTGATGCGACTGCGTCCTCCCCTGGCGCGACCGCGTCACTTTAGGCGTATTTCAGGCTCCATACTCAACGATCTCCCTCTTGGAGACTGAAACACCTTCAAGTAATCATTTCTCCCATATTCTCCTTCCCGTATCCTCTCGGTATCCCCTAGCCTCTTCTTCAAGTACCAAGGCCAATTGAAGTTATGCATAACTTCAATTTCTCTAAGGTCACCACCTTAGTAAACATGTCAGCTGGATTCTCACTCCCGAGAATTTTCACAAGTTGCAAGGTCTTCTTCTCCAACAGGTGCCTAATATAGTGATATTTCAACTCAATGTGCTTAGTCCTCGAATGAAAAGCTGGATTGCTAGCCAAGAAAATTGCACTCTGACTATCGGTAGAGAACACTATTTTCATGCTTCATCCAAGTTCATCCAACAAATTATTTTCATGCTTCATCCCAAGTTCATCCAAGAAATTCTGCAACCACACCATCTCTTTGCTCGCCTCCGTCACGGATATTTAGCATTTGTGGTGGATAGAGCAACAACCTTCTGTAACTTCGATGTCCAAAAAATTGTTGTACCACCATAAGTAAAGACATACCCGGTAGTACTCCTTCTCCCATCAAGATTATTTGATGTCATGTCTGCATCAACTTAACCAACCAAGTTGGAATTTCTCCCATCAAAGCACAATATTTTATTCGTGGTATCTCTCAAGTATCCCAGTACCCACTTCACAGCCTCCCAATGTTGTTTTCCCTGATCGCTCATGAACCGGCTCACTACTCCCACTACTTGCGCAATATCCGGCCTTGTACACACCATAGCATACATTATACTGCCAATTGCCGAAGCATACGGGACATTATTCATTTGGGCACGTTTCTCCTTAGTACTCGGCAACTGCTTCTTCGACAGCTTGAAGTGACTTCCTACCGGAACATTCACAGACTTCGAATTCTCCATGTTGAATCTTTCCAAGACCTTCTGGATGTAATCCGCCTGTGAAAGATACAATATCCCTGCCGCTCTATTCCTCTCGATTCTCATACCCAAAATCTACTTAGCTTCTCCAAGATCTTTCATGAAAAACCGCACAGGCAACTGCTTCTTCAACTTATCCAACTCTTTTAGATCAGCTCCTGTGATCAACGTCATCAACATACAATAGAAGGATAAGAAAGCTTTTTTCAAACCTCTTGTAGTAACAACAATGGTTGGCGTGGCACTTATGATAACCAACTTCCCCCATGAAACTGTCAAACTTCTTGTACCATTACTTTGGAGCTTGCTTTAACCCGTACAAGCTCTTCCTCAACTTGCACACAAGTTCTTTCTTTCATTTGGCTACGAATCCCTCTGGTTGTACCATGTACAATTCCTCCAATAGATCACCGTGAAAGAAATGTCCTCTTTACATCCATCTGATTTAACAACAAGTTCTCTGTAGCAACCATACTCAGCACCATGCGAATAGTCGTCAGTTTCACAACAAGAGTAAATGCATTAGTATAGTCAATACCGAATCGTTGCTCAAACTCTTTAACAACATGCCTAGCTTTGTAGCGCTTGCTACCATCTGCTTCATTCTTGATTCTGTAGACCCACTTGCTATGCAAAGCATTCATACCCTTGGAAAGCTCACTCAATTCCCAAGTGTCATTTACACGAAGTGATGCCATTTCATCTTCCATGCTAGCTCTCCACCTTCATGTATCAACAGCATGTTCTGCTTCTGCAAAGCTCTCAGGTTTACCACCTTCAGTAAGCAATAAATAATAGTTAGAAGGAAAATACCTATCAGGTGTGCGTCGCTCTCTAGCCGGTCTGTGCAGTAGATGAATCTCCTGAGGTGGTGGAGTTCTTGGCTCATCCTCAAGAACCTCCTCTTCAGCCTGACTCTCCTTACTCCCACTGGAGTTTGAGATATATAACTCGACTACCTTGGGATTAGATCTGTCAGTCTCGATGCCTTCAGTCTATCCTTGTGCATCACCTGTTCATTAAACACCACATCTCTACTGCGAATAACCTTTAGTTCTGCTTATCCCAAAGCCTATAACCAAACTCATCGCCACCATAACCAATGAACGTACATTTAACTGATTGAGCATCCAATTTACTTCTATCAATCGAGCTAACATGAGCATAAGCTATACAACCAAAAATACGTAGAAAGGACATGTTTACCTCCTTTCCCGTCCATACCTCCTCTGGTATCCGGTTCTCCAGTGGAACCGATGGGCCTCTGTTGATCAAGAACGCGGTTGTGTTAACAACATCGCCCTAAAACTTCTTTGGCAGCCCACTTTTCAGCCTCATGCACCTAGCCCACTCATTCAGCGTTCTGTTCATTCTTTCTGCAACTCCATTCTGCTGGGTAATTCCACGCAGTGTCTTCTCCATGTGAATCCCATTCTCAACACAATAGTTCTTAAACTCCTTGAGGTCATATTCACCTCCATTATCAAACCTCAGATACTTCACCTTCAGCCATGTCTCAGTCTCAACCATGGCTTTCCACCTCCTGAAAGTATCAAATGCATTAGATTTACGTTTTAAAAAATAAACCCATACCTTTCTCGTGGAATCATCGATGAAGGTCATGAAGTATAGTGCTCCTCGGGGGGACGCCACAGGTGCCGGTTCCCATAGATCACTATGGACCAGCTCCAACTTCTTAGTCTTTAAGGGTCTGCCGACTCTTGAGAAACTCACGCGCCTCTGTTTCCCAAACACACAATCTTCACATTGGTCAATTTCCACAGATTTCAGGCCAAGCAGTCTACCTTTAGAGCACAACAGTTTCATCCTCTTTTCACTCATGTGGCCCAACTGACAGTGCCATAAATTCACATCACTTGCTGCGTCTGCAAGATCGATGTGATCTTTGGAATTCTTTGTCATGTACAACATACCTTCCTTCTTACCTAAGCCATTACAATAGCTCCTCTAGTAATCTTCCAATTGTTGCATCCGGATGTTACCACGTAAACCTCCTTATCTAGCTGCCAACTAAAAATAAATTCCTCTTCAGTCCAGAAATGTGTCGGACTTCATTCAGCACCAAAGTGGATCTGTTCGAGGTCGCAACTCGTACGCTTCCCTTCCCCACGATTTTCAGGGCTTCATCATTATCGAGATATACCTGTCCAAAATTTCCAGAAATATAATCATTCATAATATCAACATTCCCAAAAAGAATGAAACGACGCTCCAGAATCCAACACCCAAGACTCCATGGGACTAGACACTCTCAAGACCAATGCATCACCATTATCTTCCTCTGTGATTGCGTTCATTGTCCCCTTGTCTGCTTGACCCCTCTTGTTCTTCTTTGGTGCCTTGCAATGATTTCTAAAGTGACCGAACTCATCACGATTCCAGCACTTGAGTGAGCTCGTATCCTTCCTGGATTGGCTCCTTCCTCTGGATTTGGACCTTCCCCGATTCTGCTGTCTCCTCTTCGGTCTGCCTCTGTTCTCGGTGTTCAATGCTGACCCCGAAGTAGATCCTGATTCTTTCCTGTGAATCTCCTTACTAATCATCAGATCCCTTACCTTGTCAAACTTCGGCTTAGCTTCCGTGGTGCTAATTGTTGTCACTGTACCGGCTAAACTATCTAGCAGAGACAATAGCATAATCAGGGCTCGTAGTTCATCGTCAAATTTAATCTCCACCTAGTTCAACTGCGAGGTAATCGTGTTGAACTCGTTCTGGTGTTTCTGCACCGGTGTACCCTTCGACATCCTTAGGTTGAACAGTCTCCTAATCAGATGTACCTTGTTCACCGTCGATGGTTTCTAATACATCTCCTCCAAAATTGTGAGCATCTCCCTTGTGGACTTTGTTGCAGTCGTGTGATAAGTGATCTCCTTGGACAGAGATAAACATATCGCGCTTATCGCTTTCCTATCCAATAATGCACACTCCGTCACCTAAATCTTCTCGGGCTTCTCTTTTAGAGACAAGTGCCGATCTTTACCATAAACGTAATCTTCCATCTGCATCTTCCAGAATCCGAAGTCAGAATCATCAAACTTCTCGATCGACACATTTGCTTCCATCGTGATACTCCCTTCGAACTCAGAGCTCTTGATACTAGTTGTCAGGAATTAAACTCACACGCAATCACGAAATTGAAAGAAAGCAAGAAACGAGAACACACAATAATTTGGTTCCCCAGTTCGTTACAATGTGTAACTACGTTTGGGGGCGATACCAAGCCAAGGATTCACTCGTATATGATAATTTTTGGAATATTTGATACAATGAAGGAAACAACTATTTATAATAGCTCAATGGACCTAAAATTCGACCTCAGCTTGAGGCCCACACAACTTTCATCCGAGCTCCATGTCGCGACCATGGCCTCCTACCGCGATCACGCCCTTCTGTCGTGGTCGTGCTGACTCCACGACGTAAAACTCCTTAACGCGACCACATTCTCCCCTGACGCACCTGTGTCACTTTAGGCGTATTTTAGGCTCCATACTCAACAAGCATACTCAACTAATCCCTTTGTGTTCTAGGGTTAGAAAGTAGATTTCATATTGACTATGTTTTGATTTCGTTTTATTAATTCTATACTCTGTTTTTAATTGTTTATCTATATGCTTGTTTTATTTTTTTAAATTTATCAACTGATCACTTGATATTGTTCTACATGCTTAACAATTCGACGTCCGAGAGGAGATGATTGTTAATAGGCTTATAGCAGATATCATAGATATCGATAATCATTCGAGAGGAGTGAGATATCCGTGTAGGCACTAGTTTAGGGTATTTTGGAGTCTTTATGCGATAGTTAGCCCGACAGGAAGAAATAGTTGATAATTGATCTACATGTTAGCATCGTCCGAGGGCCAATCAATAGTTGTGTCGCCTAATAAACAATAAGAACCGATTTAAAAGTTTAGAATAATATAATTTTTTATATAGGAGATTGTAATTGAAATCGAAGCCCTAGAATACGTCTTTTATCTGATCGCTCTTTCTTACTTGCTTGCTTTCGATTAAGCATATGTTTTATTTTCTTTATTATTTTCTTGCACTTTATTTTAGGATAAATAACAATCAATCAACTTTCGAGAGTCTAGAAAGGGTTGAGTTATTATAATCGGGATACTTAGTTGACATAATTACACAGTCCTTGTGGGATAGCACCGTACACTTGCAGTATACTAGGCAAGAAAATAGTGACACCATAATTAAGATTCTTTAGTTGACAAATTTAATTATGTGAAATTCTTATAATATACAAATTATGAACATTAAAGTAGATATTTAATCAAAATTATAGTAAATTAAACTTGTAATAATAGTTTAACAGTATTTAGTTCTAAATTTTGACTTCTTTGTCATAATAACAGATAAATGACTCATATTCTGGGAGGGAAGAAGTAATTAAATTTATATATCATTGGATATAAACTATACATAATTGACAAATCCATAATTTTATATTGTCCGTATTTATGTTAGTGTGTTGAGACCGACTTCTTTATTGTAATAATATGGTTTATATGTATATAGTATTACAAATTCTTAACATTAGATCTGGACTTAAAAAAAAAATGATTAAAAATAATAAGATAAAAGGAAAAAAAAACTTATTTTACTAAGATTACAATAATGTCTTCAAATTCAATACTTGAGAAGAAGAAGAATGTTGTAAATTACCACAATGTTTCATAAATGTTCTACAACACAATTTTCTTTTGGTTAAATTTAAATAAGTGATAAGAATAGTAAGCGTCTATAATATTAACTAAATAATTTTGCATCTAAGAGAAAGTAATTATAAATAATATCATAATGTTGTGTTTTATTTTGTAGGTGTAACAATTCAGAGTTGTTTGAGACATGTTTTATTGACGATATGTGACTTGTTTCTCTAAAAATCAAACATTTGTGAGTTATTACACATTTACCATGTGTATTACTTAGATTATTTTAAAGGATTAGTTTGTTAAACTGTAGAAAAAACTAATAGATAAATTTATATGATGATCTTAACTTATCTTCGTGTAAACATAAATAATATAATTCATAACAAAAATAGAACACTTAATACTAAAGACAACTTTCATATGGTATTAGTGTAATTCATGTTTCTATGTTCTTTTCGCAAAAACTAATGTTCATTTTTTTCTACGAAAAGGTTATAAAAACTTGAAATTTAAATTCATTTCTATACCTAAAGTTTTTAACTTAAAAAATTAGTTGTTAAAATTTATTATAGACAACAATATTAAAACACAAACATATTGCAACAAATATATCATACATAAACTCTAAGTGGACAAATAAGATGCCACAATTGAATGTTTCTATTTTTTATTTTTTTTAAAATTTATTCTCTTTATTTGCAATAGCATGAGACAATATATAATAGTGACAATACATAAAAAAATCATAAAATAATTTATATGATTTTAGTTAATTTATTACGATATTTTCAAAATATCAACGATCTATAGAATAAATCTACATTGAATATCAAACAAGAGAAAAACCTTAAAATCATCTTCTTTATTTTTTCTCCAGAAATGTATTATCACTCTGATTTTAATTCTTTGGAATTTCTATTAGGATTTAAAATTTATTAATTCTAAATATATCTTATACATGATTGATTGGGGTTATCGTAGGTATCAATAATTTATATGAACAACAATTGTTACATTATGTCATGCTTTAGTTTTGAATAAGTAATATTAGAGTTGGTAAAAGCGGAAAAAAATTAGAGTTTTTATAAGATACAAATAGTTATTAAATCTTAAGTCATTTGAATTAATAAATCTTCATGATAAACAACTACATGTTACTTTTAATAGACCGACACAAGTATTTTGATGCTTGTTTCTAGAAACTATAAATGCATCAATAGTGATATTTAATAAATTTTAAGATAATATTGGTCTATACAATAAATCGATTTTAATAAAAATAATAATATAGATTTGTTGTATATATATGATCTACACCTCGGGCCATCCATTAGGAGATTTGAGATACACATAGAGAAGCCTTATAGCAGTAGGACCAATCTGAATTATGAGTTAGTCATTCATTATTAAATTTAAAACTCATTTTGAAATCGACAACTCTAAGATAGTCTTTTATTGTCATATTACTTTAATAGAGAGTTTAGCTAGAGTAATTAGGGTAATACCAAACCATCACCCACTCGATCTACCAAACCATCACCCACTCGTCCCGGCACGGGCCACAAGACAGGAAGACCTAAACATCTCGGATCAGAGCAGGCTGGGATGGATCAGGTCAAGACTGCAATCCCTAAATGGTGTATTTGGCTCGATTTGGTCAGGCCAAGTCCAAACAAGTGCATTGAAGTCTAAAATGTGTCATTTTCAAAGAGACCAAAACTCTTCAACATATATAAATCGATACCCATATTGCATACAACACACTTATACTACAATCTACATTCATTTATCTAGCATTCGTGACTAACAGGAATCAAGTGAAGCTAAGTTGGTTGAGTCCTTGAGTCCCAAGAAATTCAGGCCAGTGATTTGAGATCAATTTTCATCAATCTCTACCTCATAAAAGTATATGTATTGAAAAACTTTGTTGTTGCGCACAATACTCAACAATTCTGCCCTCAAACTAAACTACAAACAGCAATCAAAACAATCTATCACAAAGAAAAACAGTAAACGTGCAATCAAGAACACAAGCATGTACGTGGTTCGGCAGAAAATCTACCTACGTACACGGAAAGGGGAAAAATTCTTGGATTATCGCCTCTCAGTTACAATTCAATCACAGAGCACTGAGTTAAAGCTAAATATAATAGCTAACTATGCTATCTCTCGCTATCAAGAAATATAGCTTACAACCAAGAAGCAACCTCTCTACTCTTCTTGTGTCAAGCTGATTAACTTATGCTGCGAGAGATATCAAAACTGAACAGATTTGCTTCTAAAAGAAGATGACTTGAATAGCTAGTATAAGGCTCGACCAAATACAATGAATCTAACTTCTTCCAAACAACCTCTGCAGTCTTCCCCTTCACTACTTCCCTTAAGGCTTTATCAGATAGACATAAGATGATCATATTGTGCGCCTTTTCAAGAATTTCCCGCTTATGCACTGCATAAAGCTTTTCAGGCAGAGCTTTCTCTCCTTTCAACGCATAAGGAAGCCCTTGTTGTATTAACAATGCTTTCATGTTAATCTTCCATGGACCATAATCGTTCTTTCCTATAAATTTCTCAATATCAAATCTTGTTGCCATTTCAGAGTTTCAGAATCCAAAATCAAACAGGTTACTTGTTTCAGGCAAAGAATTAAACAGGTGTCGTGCGCAGCTCCTTCGACCAAACGACTTGCGCATAATACACAGGTGTCGTACAGCTAATCCTAGTGATTCAAACCAAACCTTAACCAACAATCAAAATAATCTATCACAAAGAAAAACAGTAAATATGCAATCAAGAACACAAGCATGTACGTGGTTCGGCAGAAAATCTACCTACGACCACGGAAAGGGGAAAAATTCTTGGATTATCATGTCTCAGTTACAATTCAACCACAGAGCACTGTGTGACAGCTGAATACAATATCTAACTATGTTATCTCTCGCTATCAAGAACAAGAAATATGACTTACAACCAAGAAGCAACCTCTAACTACTCTTCTTATGTCAAGCTGATTAACTTGTTGCTGCGAGAGATATCAAAACTGAACTGACTTGCTTCTCAGAAAAGATGACTTGAATAGCTAGTATATGGCTCGACCAAAATACCCCTGCTCTTATCAGAATTACATAACTGCTTTTTGTGAAGACACATGCATGCAATGTCATGCAAAAGTTTACTTAACAAACTTCCACATGCAAACTGTAATTAGTTGAGTAGATTAGGCCATCTTTTACTAACATTTGCGAATATAAGAATGTATCTTTTATATTTGTAACAACATATTGAATTAATATCTATTGGTCCTACATTTAATATCAATAGCTAAAAAAAAAAAAAACTATTTAGCATTATAAATTCCGACCTTCTAATTATATGATGATATATGGACGGGAGAATGCCTCTACCTTTTACAATAGACGTTTGTACTTTATTATATAATATAAATATAACATTAGTTATTTTACAATCTTACTATATTATAAAATAGAATCCTCTATAAAAGAAATTAATGCATTTCCCCCCCCCCCCCCCCCATTTTACCTGCTAAAATTAATCAATTTAATGATAACTAATATAATAATAAGATAAATGCATATATTTAGTAAAATTATGAAAAAAAAATTGGTTCCAAATATGGTTTTAGTTTTTTTGCTAGTTGTTATATTATGAAAAATATGGCAGGTAGCTTATGATTTATTTGTCATACACAAAAATGTTTCAAAAATTAAAATACACATAATTTTTATTACATTTCTAGTTTTTTTATAATATATTAAATTAATCATTTTTTATGGTTTTTGGTTTGACTTCTATATTGCATATTATAAAATAAATTACACAAAGAAAAAAAAAATCTTTGTCGATTATTTAGGTTGGATATGCGTATGTAGTATGAGTTCGATTATCTGCATTGAGTTTGAGCTGCAAATAAAATATAACTAAATATTTTAATAAAGACTTTAATTTTATTTTTATAAATACATTCGTATACATTTATCTTTACCAATATAATAGTTTACAAATAGTAAAACCAACCATTTTTCGTTTAAAAAATTAGAGATAGTATTTTTTATAAAGAAAAAAATTATGTATGAACATCATGAGTCTGTGTTTGGGATTTGAAAATTTAGAGATTTATTTCATTTTCTTTAGTTCTATATCTCTTATTTTTCTAAAAGTATTTCTACAACATCCTAAAGACCCGAATAAATTTTCTATTATTAATTTATTTTCTGCTTACATAGATAAAAATCAATCACAGTTTCTCAATATTTAATGTAATACTGATACTGAATATTTTGATGTAAAATATTAAATTTAACCGCGTAAGAAAACGGTTTGTTTATTGGGCTTAGAATTGAATATATATTGTAAAAGTGAACTATTTCTATGAAATTTGAGTTGTAAATAAAAATAAATTAAATATTATTTTTAATAAAATAAAGATATTGTAAATTGTGCATCGCACCATTGGAAATTTTAGTTGAAAATAAAACTGAACCAAAAAAAAATTAAAAGTCTAACACTCATTTTTTTGAAAGGAAAGTTACCAAACTACATGTTTTTATCAAGAGAATCTTATAAATCACAATAAATCGTTTAATACAAGACTCTCAAAGCAAGAAGGATATTCAGGTCCCATCCACACAAACGGAGCAGCTGAAGAAAAAGAAAAAGTAAAACCATGCGCAACCTAATTGGCCCTACGAAACACATGCTCAACATTAAAAAAAGAACTAGATTGCATTAATTCAATCTGAATATCACTGATCACTAGAAACACAACATATGAAAAATCCGATTCTTGCGTCGTGGACTGCCTGCACGTGCGCAAGCAAAAAATCCGAAAATATCCTAATTTTGTCAAAACCACACCCAGCACAAAACCGCATCCCAGTAAGCAATGCTTGTAACTCTCATTCTAATACTGAACCCAGGTTACAAATTCGATGACAACCCCTCCGCAAGCAATCCACCATCATGATTTTGCAACACAAAACCAACCACAAACCTACTATATATATTAACCCTATCTGAAATAGAAACGAAACCCAAAAGTTCTTTTTGTAAAGGACCTTAAGGACTGGTTGTGATTGCTTGTACTTTTAAAGAAGCAATAAAATTGGAAATTATGATGTACTTCCTATAAAATCTATGTCAATAATCTTAAGATTCTTAACTTTCATTTTTCTTTCCATCAATTTTTTAATTACCATAAATTTCTTCGTCTTTTCTTCATACCTTATTAATTTACCAATTGGGAGATCAAATATTTTAGGTAGTAATAATAATAATAATAATAATAATAATAATAATAATAATAATAATAATAATAATAATAATAATAATAATAATAATAATAATAATAATAATAATAATAATAATAATAATAATAATAATAATAATAATAATAATAATAATAATAATAATAATAATAATAATAATAATAATAATAATAATAATAATAATAATAATAATAATAATAATAATAATAAGATTTGATTGAGATTTCCTTAGATTTAACTAAGGATAATATTAGAAGAAATAGGCAAAAATTGTTAGCATGGCACTTATTTGTGAAAATTATTTTCCATAGAATGACACTTATTTGTGAACGGAGGAAGTAGACACAAGTAAATATTGTTTAAATAAAATGTTTTCAGTTAACGTTTAAAGAATGAGAGTGCTTGATAAGTATGTACTTTCTAACCCTTACTAAAATAAGTTTCACAAAAGTTTATGAAATTAAGGATATTTCAGAAATTTTGACAGGTACTGTTCTCTAGAAGAGGCTCTTCTGTCATTAATTTCTTGTCTTCACTGTAATTCTCCATTGTCGTCTCTATATACGGGTAACTCATAATCTACAGCTTTACTTGCACTCTTTTAATACCAAAAGAATAAAACAAACATATATATATATATATATATAGGGTGGACAGTTGAATTCGCAATCTGAAATGAGACGTGTGAGTATAAGAGTGTGTGTGGCTTCAAAATACTGTTACAACAAGTGTGGAAGAAGGAAAATCAGTTTGGAAGCAGAAGAAAACGGTTAAAAACGAGCTGGAAGAGTTGCTGTCAAGAAAACGGTTATTCTGTTGGAACCGTTGTCGTTTAGCCAAAAGCGTTGTCGTTTACACGCAAAACCGTTGCATATCTTCTGGAAGCTGTTCTGTTAATCTGTTTCAACTGTTTCAATCAGTTTTTGCTTCAGCTGCTAGGAATCGTCTTTTATACTCATCAGTTTACACATCAAGCATTGTATTCCAGTTTTCAGTTTCAGATTTATTCTTAGAGAGAGGATTTGTAGAAGGATTAGAAGGAGTGTTTCTTTTATTCTACATGAGTTCTTGTAAGCTCTAAGAGGGTGTAATTCTGATTCAAGTATAGTGAATTGATAGAGAAATTATCTCTATCCGTGGATGTAGGTTGAGAAACCGAACCACGTAAAATCTTGTTTGGTTTTCATTCTTCGTTTCTGTCTTTCCAGATCTTTCATTCTTCTTTGATTTCTTGGTTTTTGTGTTCAATTGTTTTGTGTATTGTTTTGGTTGATCTTGAGGGATTGATTATAACAATTGGCGCCGTCTGTGGGAAACACAACCCGCACGCAATCAAGATCTGAAAGATGTCACTCTCCAAGTTGGAAACAGAGAAATTCACAGGAAAGAATGATTATGGGCTCTGGAAACTGAAGCTAAAAGCATTACTCGTTCAACAGGGTTTATCTGCAGCTCTGAAAGATGGGAGAGATGATCCTGAGATAAGTGATCCGGAAAAGAAACTTGAAATTCAGGACAAGAAGATGGAAATCCAGGAGAAGGCACACAGTTTGATTATTCTGTGTCTGTCTGATAAAGTTTTGAGACTGGTTTCAAAGGAAAGCACCGCTGCAGGGGTAATTAAGAAGCTGGATGAATTGTACATGGAGAAATCCATGACCAATAGGCTCTTCCTGAAGCAGAAGCTGTACTCATTCAAATTCTCAGAAGAAAGGTCAGTACAAGATCAACTGGAAGAGTTCAATAAAACTCTAGATGATCTAGAGTCTGTAGAAGTGACCATGGGAGATGAAGATAAGGCAATCCTACTTCTAAATTCATTGCCTCCTTCTTATGATCAATTGAAGGATGCAATGATGTATGGTGGAACTACCACAGTTTCTTTTGCTGCAGTTCAATCAGCTCTAAGATCTAAGGAGATGCAAAGACTAAATCAAGACACGAAGGAAACTGCAGGAGAAGGGTTATTTGTGAAAAAGGGAAGGTTTCAGAAAGCCAAGAAGGGCCCAAATTCAGAGCAGCCAAAGAAACTCCCTGACTCAAAGCCAAAGAACACTGAAGGAAAAGAAACAAGGAAATGCTTCTTCTGTAAGAAGCCTGGTCACCTCAAGAAGAATTGCTTTGAGTATAAGAAGAAACAATCTCAAAAGTCAAGTACTCTCTCAACTAATAATGCAGATGCTGTTGAAGCTCTATCTGAAGATCCAGAAGTTCTAAACATAACAGAATCTAGTCCAGAAATGCAATGGATTCTTGATTCTGGGTGCTCCTTTCACATGTGTCCAATTTTATCTTGGTTTGAGAACCTCAAGGAACAAGATTCAGGAAATGTCATGCTAGGGAATGATGAAGTATGTCCAGTAAAAGGAATAGGAGACATAAAGCTGAAGATTCATGATGGCACAATCAAAGTCCTAAAAGAAGTCAGGTATATTCCAAACTTGAGAAGAAATTTAATTAGTCTGGGGACATTAGAATCCACAGGGTGTAATTTCAAATCAGAAAGGGGATGCATGTATGTCTTAAAAGAAAACAAGATAGTCATGAAAGGCATCAAGAGAAATAGCTTGTACTATCTTGATGGAAAAGTGATACATGGTGAATCTGCTAATGTCTCTCATACTGATTATGACCTGTGGCATTCAAGACTGGGGCATGTGGGAGAATCTAGCATAACTCAACTAGCAAAACAAGGACTGATAAACCACACTGGAAGTCTAAAAGCCCATAGAACATGTGAAGAATGTATACTAGGGAAAACAAAGAAACTACCTTACCCTGTTGGAAAACATTCCTCCAAAAATGTTTTGGATTATGTGTATGCTGATCTTTGGGGTCCATCTAGAACTCAAACTCTAGGTGGAGGAAGATTTTTCTTGAGCATTATGGATGATTTCAGTAGGAAGCTATGGTTATATGTCTTGAAAGCTAAGTCAGAATGTTTTGAAAAATTCAAAGACTGGTGTGCTGAGGTTGAGACAGAAAAGGGGAGCAAGCTCAAGTGTCTTAGAATAGATAATGGGTTGGAATTCATGTCTGATGAGTTTAACAAGTTCTATAAAACAAAAGGAATAAAGAGGCACAACACTGTCCCAGGCAATCCCCAACAGAATGGAGTCATTGAGAGGATGAACAGGACAGTGTTAGAAAGAGTGAGGTGCATGTTGCTAAGTTCAGGGCTTGGGAAAAGATTCTGGGGGGAAGCTGCTTCTACAGCAGCCTATCTAATCAACAGAAGTCCTTCAGCTGCCTTGAACAATAAGACACCAGAAGAGATATGGACTGGAAGGCTACCTAGCTATACTTATTTAAGGGTATTTGGATGCAGGGCATATACTCATATCAAGCAAGACAAACTTGATGCAAGAGCAGTAAAATGCATCATGATTGGATACCCAAATGGAGTAAAGGGATATAGGCTATGGTGTACAGAAGAAGGACAAAAGAAAATTGTTATCAGCAGAGATGTAGTGTTTTGTGAAGAAATATTGCCTTACAAGACAATGCAAAATGAAAGAGAGGTAATATTGCAAAATGGAAATGATACTATGACTGAGGTGAATAAGTCTAGAAAGCAAATTGAATCAGAATCAGAAGATTCAGCTGATGAAGAGCAAACTCAAGAAGAAGAATCAGATATTCAGAATTATCAGCTAGTCAGGGATAGAGAAAGAAGAATAAGGAAACCTTCTACAAAGTATGCTGAGGATTATTTAACAGCATATGCACTTGTGACAGCTGAAGAAGAGATTGAATTTCCAGAACCAAGAACTTATTCAGAGGCAATTCAGGGATCAGACAAAGAAAAATGGCTCATGGCAATGCAAGAGGAGATTGAATCACTTGAAAAGAATCAAACCTGGGTGCTTGTTCAGAAACCTAAAAACCAGAAGCTAGTAAGCTGCAAGTGGATTTTCAAGAGGAAAACTGAGGTCACAGAAGTGGAGAAAATCAGGTTCAAAGCTAGGTTGGTTGCCAGAGGTTTTACCCAAAGAGAAGGAGTAGATTTTAATGAGATCTTCTCTCCAGTAGTAAAACACACATCCATCAGAATTCTATTAGCCTTAGTGGCTCAGTTTGATTTTGAATTGGAGCAGCTGGATGTCAAAACTGCATTCCTTCATGGAGAGCTGAAGGAAAAGATATATATGAATCAGCCTGATGGTTTCATAGTTCCAGGAAATGAAGATAAGTGTTGTTTGTTACAAAAATCATTATATGGTCTTAAACAAAGTCCAAGACAGTGGTATTTGAAGTTTGACAGCTACATGAGAGTCATTGGTTTTGAAAGATCAAGATATGACAGTTGTGTATATCTGAAGTTTGGTGAGAATGGAGTTAGTGTGTTTCTACTCTTGTATGTAGATGACATGCTAGTTGCAAGTAAAAGCAAGGCAGAAATTTCAATGGTAAAAGAGCAGTTGAAAGCTGAGTTTGAAATGAAGGAGCTTGGACAGGCTAGAAGAATTCTGGGAATGGATATACTGAGGGATAGGTCTCAGGGGTATTTGCTGCTGCATCAAACTGATTATGTGCAGAAAGTATTAAAGAAATTTAATATGCATGAGTGTAGGCCTGTTACAGTCCCTTTAGGACAACAATTTAAACTTTCTGAACATCAAAAGCCAAGGAATGAGGATGAAGAATCAGAAATGAGCAGAGTTCCATATTCAAATGTTGTTGGAAGCATTATGTATATTATGGTCTGTACAAGACCAGATGTATCTCATGTTATTAGTGTAGTGAGCAGATACATGTCTAATCCTGGGAAAGCTCATTGGGAAGCATTGAAGTATGTCATGAGGTATCTGAAAGGAGCTGGAAATTATGGAATTTTGTTCAGAAAAGAGGATGACAGAGATAGAGATGCAGTGGTAGGATTCGTAGATTCAGATTTTGCAGCAAATCTTGATTCTAGGAAGTCTCAGACTGGGTACATTTTTACATTGTATGGCTCTGCAGTGAGTTGGAAGTCTATGCTTCAGTCTGTAGTGGCTTTGTCAACCACTGAAGCAGAATTTATTGCACTCACAGAAGCAGTGAAAGAGGCAGTATGGATTAAAGGCATATTGTCTGAATTTGGTATCAAGCAAGAGTCAGTCAAGGTAAAATGTGACTCACAGAGTGCTCTACATTTAGCCAAACATCATGTGTTTCATGAAAGGTGTAAACACATAGATGTTAAATTACACTTTGTGAGAGATATTGTTGATAAAGGATCAGTGTGTTTGGAAAAGGTTAGAACAGAGGAGAATGCAGCTGATATGCTGACAAAAGCATTAACTCGAGACAAATTCCAGTATTGTCTTCAGTTAGTGAGGATTCAAACTGTTTGAAAGAAGCATGGGAAAAGGTGGAGTGATTTCTAATATCAATTCATGTAGAGGAATGTGACAAGGAGTATGATTTGGTTTTGATTGAGAAGCCAAGGTGGAGATTGTGAGTATAAGAGTGTGTGTGGCTTCACAATACTGTTACAACAAGTGTGGAAGAAGGAAAATCAGTTTGGAAGCAGAAGAAAACGGTTAAAAACGAGCTGGAAGAGTTGCTGTCAAGAAAACGGTTATTCTGTTGGAACCGTTGTCGTTTAGCCAAAAGCGTTGTCGTTTACACGCAAAACCGTTGCATATCTTCTGGAAGCTGTTCTGTTAATCTGTTTCAACTGTTTCAATCAGTTTTTGCTTCAGCTGCTAGGAATCGTCTTTTATACTCATCAGTTTACACATCAAGCATTGTATTCCAGTTTTCAGTTTCAGATTTATTCTTAGAGAGAGGATTTGTAGAAGGATTAGAAGGAGTGTTTCTTTTATTCTACATGAGTTCTTGTAAGCTCTAAGAGGGTGTAATTCTGATTCAAGTATAGTGAATTGATAGAGAAATCATCTCTATCCGTGGATGTAGGTTGAGAAACCGAACCACGTAAAATCTTGTTTGGTTTTCATTCTTCGTTTATGTCTTTCCAGATTTTTCATTCTTCTTTGATTTCTTGGTTTTTGTGTTCAATTGTTTTGTGTATTGTTTTGGTTGATCTTGAGGGATTGATTATAACAAGACGGTTGACAATATATAAAAAATATTGAATGTACTTCACATGACGTAGAATTTAGCAAGGCTATTATTAAAATTAAAAATCTTAATATTGCATTTCTCGTAGAATCCAGAGAAGTGTGAGCAGTTGAAATAGGGAGGATATTCGATGGATTTAATCATGAAATGGCAATAAGAAATCTGAAAGTAGACGCTATTCTAAAGGAGTCTTTCATCATGAAGCTGACATTTTTTCTTTTGTATGTTACTAACCTTAGTAATTAGCGACAAAATTTAAAATTTTCGCAGCAAACTTAGCTACAAAAGATAATTTTCGCCACACACTTAGCTACGAAATATAATTTCGCGGCTAATAATTAGCGATGAATTTTTACGTTTTCGCCGCAAATTTTGCGACGAAATATAATTTTCGCCGCACACTTGGCTTCGAAATATAATTTCGCAGCTAATCATTAGCGACGAAATATTACATTTTTGCCGCAAAATTAGTGACGAAATCTAATTTTCGCGGCTAATATATTTATTATTATTATTTTATAATTTTATTAGTTAGCGACAAAATTTTATAATTGCACCGCAAAATTGGCGGCGAAATGAAACATTTGCAGCTAATATATATTTTTTCATATTATTTATAAGTTTTATTATTAGCGACAAACTTATTTGTTTTGCCGCTAATATTTGCGGCGATGTACAAAGTTTCGTCGCAAACAAAATTAGCGACGCTGAAATAGCGACGGACCTTGCGGCGAAATATTTTGGTCGCTAACTTGGTTTAGCGGCGAAATCCAACTAGTTTGCGGCGAAAATTTTCGCCGCTAAAAACGCGTTTTCTTGTAGTGCTATGTCACAAGTGATATTACTATTATGGATGCGTAAAATATGTAAATATTCGCAAATATAAAATGTATTATGCCACATGGATATTAAGGAGTAAATATTCTTTACAATATTAGATTGTACTAGTAAGTGCACTCGAGTGACGCACGGATATATTATACTATTACCAAAAAATCTAGGTATAACATTAATAAATTTAAATGTTAAAAAAATAAATAAGTACATTCAATGTTAGTGCTCAAACATATATGTAAAATTATTACGGCTATCAGTGCACCATCATGAGTCTAATCAAACTTTTACGTTGTTAAAGCGAATACAAATTTAATGCGTACTACAAATTCTGAAAGTTTCCCTATATACAATATTTTAGATTATGCATTTAAGTTCTTACAAAATTTTTTTAATAAAAATAAAAAAAATCTTTTAAGATTAGTGGCTTAATCTTTTAAGATTAGTGGCTTTTGAGACAACAACATACAACTGATCATGGATGAAATCTAGCTTCCGCGGGAAAAAAACATGCGATAATAACTGTCTAAGTAACTAATGACATATGTTCGAATCAAGTATTTATATGATAGTAAAATGACAATCGATTTTGGTTAATTTAAGAAAAATAATACATGATCTAGAAAAAATACAAACTTTATTTAAAATATTTTAATTTAGTGGACATTGAAAAGTTGCTCTCTCGATATAAAAGTAGGATACTATCTTGTGTGAATTAATTTTTATTTGTCATATTTTATCTAAATAATTGTTCATGTTTTTACTCAATTCTTTTGCTAAATAATATATTTTCACTGAATTCCGCTAATTGATAAACCACAACTTTAGAAAACTATATATGTTTCAGTAATTTATCAAAAGGAAAATTACAAGTTGCCATCCAAACTTTTCGTGTTTTTGCATTTTCCCATAAAACTATTTTTTATTGTAATTTACCATCTGAACATATGATTTTGTTGCAAATTATCATCTGACAGAAATCTCAGCCGTCCATAATTAGACAATCAATGGTTGAGATTTGTTCAAGATGAAAATTCGCAACAAAAACTTAGTTTATATAGCAAACTCCAAAAACACGTAAAGTTAAGATGGTATATTGTAGTATTCCCTATATTAAATTATAAATTCATACATTATTGATTTAGATATTGATTTTGCCATTTCCTTGCCATAAAAATAGATTTTTAATGTTTAAGCTCTTATACAACCGCACTTACATTTTGATCCTGTGGCTCAAGATAATAATTTAAAAAACAAAGTTTAAAACACAAGAAGTAAAATAAACTAAAATAGATGTTTCTCATATATATACTCTTTAAACTTTTAGCTACATCATTTTCTATATAATAGGTATGGCCCGGTAACTTCGGGTCGGATCAACCCAACCCTGAGCAACTGAGCCCAGAAGAACGAGCTTAGCAACCAAGCCGGCCCAGAAGCGCGCACGAGTTTGGAGCAGCCCAGTCGCGGCATATTTGAAAAGTGAGATCCCCACGATCTCCGTCCAACTCCCATGCAGAATTGGTGGGCGCAATTGTAGGAGTTTAGTTAGGGTTTGAATTGAGTAGTATAAATAGCAGAATTGTACTTAGATTTAGGGTTCGCACTTTTGTACTCCTAAACGGCAACGTGTAAGATTGAAAGGAAAATAGTGAAAAAACACCCCGGCAGGTGATTATTTACGCCCGTGGACGTAGATCCCCGAATCAAACCATGTACATCTTGTGTTCTTTTGTTTTCTTGCATTGAGTTACGTTACAAATCAAATTTTACTTCGAGTTTAGTGGATTACCGAATTGCGCTTTATCACTATATATAGTTACTAACATGTTATTTTTCGCTAATATTCGTAATATTTTGGAATTCTATTTTGATACATAATATTTATATTTATCTTTTATATAGTAATATAAACTTGAAATTCCATTTCTTCATCTCAATCGGAAAAGAATTATTGTATTAGTTGAATAGGTCAGAGAGAATAATCTGCGAACACAAAATAATAATTTATTAGCCTATTCCTTAACAATAGGAATGGCAATAGGGCAGGTATGGAGCGGAAATAGGACGGATTTTTCTAAATCATAACCCACCCCGTAAAAGAATTCATAGTTTCGCGATCCGCTACGCTCCTTCGGATTACCCACCCTACTCTAAAGTGCAACAAAATTATATTAAATATTAAATATTTTGAAGATTCTTTTTAAATTGGATATAAAATAAACAACCTTATTCATAAATGAAGAGATGTGAGAGCAGAATAACTTAAAATAGTCGCGTTCATCGTTAATTATATAAAGCGTATATAACATATAAATATCTCATAAATCATACAAAATATCCTAAAAATAATTAATATTAAAATAAAGTATCATCACCTAGATGGGAGGGGATATTGACTATTTCCAAATTGCTTGTTAAGTTTAATAATATTAATGTATTTCATATACAAAGGGTTTGGTTTGGGGCGGTATTAGCAAAATCTTTTACCTGCTAAAACTCATTAAATCAGGTTTTTAACGGATTTAACTGAGGCGGATTTTATGCGGGTTCAGATTTGAATCCACCCCCATAGTCACCCCTACTTAAGAGGAAATCCATTGTTATGTTATCAGAACTTGACTTCTTTGTTAATCACAAAAGGCATTTTAAGACTCAAGTAATATTACTCTTGGGGCCCCTCTAGACAGAGAAGTTGTAGTTCAAGTGAAATTAGTTTATATGTTAAACCCATCAACTCCGGAAACTTAGAACTACCTTTGGAGCTGCTCTGAAAGATCATTGTCATTGGTCGACTTCTCCATCTTGATAATTTCTTCATTGGCGCTCCTGATCAATAATCAGAAATTGAAATTCAGGAGCATGTATACTAGTTAAAGAAACAAAATCAGGGCTTGATTATGCATGGTATATGATAAAATTCACAAAATAAAACACTTCACAATTATACCTCACAAAATTACCATCCTTTTCCTTATGCTTGTGCTGGAGAACTTGCATGATCTCTAGCAACGCAAATTCAAAAAGAGTAGGAAAACTTTTATGTTGAAGAGCTACATACATAGACTGATCTCTTAAGTTAATTAACATAGAAAAGTATTGTTGTGCTATCAAGAGTAAAGAATCCAAAAAGTAATGAATAATGCGTCATAACTTGTCTTCATACCTATGCTTGAAATAAAACTCGTTCAAACCCAAATAATCATGATCGTTCTTTTTCATATTCTAGAGCCGTTAAAGGCACTACTCTCATATGGCTTCCACGTTATCTCTAACAAAATAATATTTCTGCAGTGACATATACTCAACGTGAATAGAAATTAAAACATCAAGCTTTCATGACACTTTAATATTCATCATTGCTACTACAAACATTGAATGTAATCCTCCCTTGCTCCATCAACCTAAGAAAATCAAGAAAACCAAGTACATTTTTCCACCCAAAAACCGCGACCCTCAATCCACTGCTGACCGAAAAGTATGAACATCTCCAAGCTTCCAACACCAAACATTCCATCACAACCGTCAACGAAGGAAGCTGGACATATCGGTGATATGCGCTCATCGCCAACGCCGCCTTAATCAACGACGATGGCTCATTCGCTGCCGATTCAAATGCCTTCGTCTTTCCCGGCTATATCAATGATTGTGAATAATCTTCTTATATATTTGAATGCATGTACAACGCTTGCCAAAGATAGATTGCACAATCAGTTGGAATCGGGCTATATCAATGATTTGATTAATGATGATTTATGCTGATTAGAAGTTAAAAAAAAAAATGATTGCGTTGCACAGGCTATTTAAGTTACGGATTCCAATTTGTTTTGAAAGATTGCACTATGGTATTGTTTTATAATATTTGACAAATTTAGCGGACTGTAATGATGCCTAAATTTATTAACTTACTTAATATATGGGGATTAATTGCCAACAAATGCGTTCACGTATTGGTGTGGAAAGCAACATACCAAAAAAATGTATTTTCCAGAAATAGTTAGGGGATTTGAGCGGAAAAATCATAAGTAATTATTTATAGACGATTTTATTTTTATATTTAGTTAGATATAATGTGATCTTGTAAATTTTCCTTTTAGTTAAATAATTTATTTAAAAAATAATTATCTTATTAAATTAAATATAATATTATCTAATATAAAAAATAGAATTATTATATTATAACTAAATGAATATTTGAATAATCATTTTTTTATGATCAACCTGAATTTTACGCTTTCCCACCTTTGCAACATTTGGTACCAATTTTCGGAGAGAAAAGAAACTATTTAAAAATAATAAAAATATTTAGAAAATACAATATTTGTTAATAAATTCTAAAAAATTATTTAAAAATATCATGAACTTAACTGAAAAAAATGTAGAAAATATTTTAATAAAAAATTAATTTTCACAAAAAAAAAAGATCGAATTATTTTGATATTACTTTAAATAACTTTAAATATTTTTAAAAGGATTTATTTTTTCAAAAAAATAATTAAAAAGATACTTATATCATAAAATTTGACTTTTCATAGATACTTCCACATGTCTTAAACGAAATTTTATAGAGTTTAAAATAAATTTTCAAGATAACTTTTGTAACGACCCGATTTTCATAAAAATAATTTAAAGTAGTTTTAAATAGCAATAATCAATATCCAGACGTTTTATATAATAATAAAATAATTTCTAATCAGGGCATTAGATGAACTAAATAAAATGCATCTAAATTTATTTGCGAACACAATTATCTTCAATAAGGGATTATTTAGTATCACATATTGACATACTTATAATATAATTAATTAAAAACACATAATAAAACATTGACCGTATGAAAAGAGACCCATACGAGTGTACTTACATTGACCGTACGGAAGGAGACCCATACAAGTGTACTTACATTGACCGTACTTCCATACCCATACGAGTGTACTTTAATTTATCCTATTAAGTATAAGTGTTTGTGTGTGTGAATGTACAAGCATACCTAATGTACAAGCCTATATAAAATGCAAATCAATTCCTAGTTAATCAGATTCTAATATCATTCACAACCAAAATAACTTCACAAACTTTAACTAAATTTCAAAAGTACCACAATCGAAGAAAGAACTTGAATCATTTAAATAATATATATATATATATTGTTTTCAACTCATAACAATTAGCAAAATCTAACTTTTAAGAAAATAATGTCTCAGACTAACTTGCAAATAAAATACCAAAAATAGGAAAAATTTAATTTATATTTGGAGCATATGCTTTACCGTACCGTGCAAATAAAATACCAAAAATAGAAAAAATTCAATTTATATTTGGAGCATATGCTTTCACCGTACCGCCATCTCCTCTACGTCCAGCCCTTTGACCTGAAATATTAAAAGTAGTGGGGGTGAGCTACATCCAGCTCGTGCTTGTCAAAACTAATTACACCCTTGATAGTATAACATATAATAACAACTATAAACATGACATAAAACTTGAGGGTAAGTAATAAATACTTACATAACTTGAGGGTGAGTAACAAGTATCCACATAACTTATAAGTTAGGGACATGTAGCAAATACTTACATAACTTGAGGGTGAGTAACAAGTATCCACATAACTTATAAGTTAGGGACATGTAGCATGCAAAACTTGAGGGATTGAACTAATCAATCATCCTTAGGGGTGCAAGGCACGAATCATATAATAAAAGTTAAACATGTACACATAACATACAGACATAATTAATAATGACAAACAAGTAAGACACCCCCACCTTAAAAAAAATAATTCTGATAAAACCTTGAAAACTTTGCGTAAATGATTAACCACCGTGTTCTTGATCAGAAAACCCAAAAGAACAATTCTGATAAAACCTTGAAAACTTTGCGTAAATGAACCTTGAAAACTTTGCGTAAATGATTAACCACCGTGTTCTTGATCAGAAAACCCTGTTGTTGCTCGAGAAAAATATAAGAACAGCTGACTCCGTTTTCTTTCTTTTTAGCGTATAAAGATGGCGTGTGTTAGGCGTGAATATAATGGTGTATTTATAGTTAGGGATTAATAGGTCTCCTAGGGTTTCATATCTTATTAGATAAGGCTATATTCTGACAGGATGAGGATTAGGGGATCAATATCTAAGTGTATATCTTAAAAGATTAGGAATGCTAATTCTTGTATATATCGGGATCTGATCAAGAAACACTGTAATCTACGACACTTTACGGATATGTAACAAGGAAATAAATTAAATAAGTAATAATTATTAAATGGAAATATGACGCATGTTTTGGGCTTGATAAAATGAATGATTTATGATGCATGTATGTACTTGGGCTTGAAAAATTCGAATGGACTTACTTAACAACTAGTCGGGCCTTATGCTGCCACTAGGTGATTTGAGCCTAAACCTCATAATTGGCCAAAATAAATTATATTTTTATTAAATATATAATATATTTGTAAATAAATAATATGTAGAAAAATGTGGGATGTTACAACTTTCAAATAGTTTGAATAAAGTTTTAGAGTTTAAAAGATAATTTTCAGAAATTTATAATAGTTTTATGATTTTAAAAAAGTAATAACTATTTTATTTTTCTTGCTTAAAATGATTTGATTTGAACTTTTTTATAAAAAAACTCAAATTTTTAATATATTTTCAACATGTTTAAGTTAATTTTCTGGTATTTTAAATGAAGTTTAGAATTTAAGAAATATTTTTAGATTTTTTAAAAATTTAATGTTATTTAAATATTTTCTTATATTCTTTTATTTTTCGTACTTAAATTGCTGCCAGAGGTTGCAAACGTGAAAAAACGTATAGTTCAGGTTGTGATTGAAAAAAAAAAACTGAAAAACGCGAATACTACATGTTGCAAAATGATATAACCCACAATATAAATAATGTAAATATCAATTTCTCCCAAATGACATATGGATTTAATATAACTTAAATTTTATAAATATATTATTTTATAAATTTACATTAAGAGAAAATATTCAATGTAAAAATAAATTATATCTACTTTTAAGAATGAATCTATACTAATATAAAAGAAGATCCGTCTATAAATAGTACTTGGTGAATTTTCCCGCCCAATAATTCCTACTAAATCCGGTTGCCGCACTTTTAAGTTTTTTTCTAGCGACATTTTAGTATAATTGGGGCAAGATATTAAAATTGATTTAGTATTCTATTACGATGTAACGCGTTCGAACGGAAATCTGCCGAGAAAGTGTACAATATCTCATTGAAATTAATCATATCCGCAACATATCTAAATTGAAATAATTACGCCACTTTTTCTACATTTTTCTGTAGTTCCTTTATATGTAGATTTTGTTGTTGACTTTTTGTTCCCTGCCATTTTTTAATTTGGGAAATTCACGGAATATTGGTGGCAATAAACTCTTCTTTTGGAAGTTGGAAGAATGTCAAATAATTAGTGGAAGTTTGGAACATTGTCTCCATTCATTCCAAATCTTCATTACGTGTAATACACATTATAGACGCAACAAATATATACTCTATTAAATAATATCATGGCACAAGTTCTTGCAATTTCCGGTATCATGAATATCTGCATTGTTTTATAAAATACAAATGTCAGCATAATTGAATAAATTTGTTCACACATACCTAATATATGTATGTTAACTTGCAAGTCAATAAAAATATTAAAATAAATCGATCTATTCGTAATATTTTTTACCTAATATGAGAAACAGAAAAACTCATTTCAGAGCCAACAAACAAATACATTTACTTACTTGAGAACAATATTAATTGTTGTACTTTTTATGAGCTAGACTAATTTTAAAGTCATGGAAATGATACAATCATACATAAGTCTACTACAATAAGACAGAAGTGAGGAGTAGATGAACAATTATCACCAGATAATACTCAGTTTTAATCCTACTTAATATAAAAATAAAAATTTCTCAAATTAAAAACTCTATTTATTTCCTGCCCAGATAAAGCATCTATTTCTAGAAAACTATAATTTAGGTACATTTTAATTTAACAGCACCAAATTTGTATTATGTTGACCATCAGCTAAATCGATGTCGAGATTATATTAATAATAACATAATGAAAGTATTAATGGTGATTTATTGACTTCCATATTTGATTAATTTAATAATTAGTCGTCCGTTTTGTACAAGGTAATTGAGTATGGTTTTTCATGATTGGTCATTTTCCATCTCACAAGATATTACGCTTTATTATGCATCCCATCAAATATTGACCAAATTTAGAAAAATTCTAAATATATGAAAATTTTCTCCATCATCCAAGTTCACAGATCTTGGATTGCATCTCCCATGCGATTTTCCATCATCTCGATTCAATTTCGCCTACTTATTCTTAATATTCCATTTTTGCTTTCGGGCTCCGACGATCTGCCAAGTAAAATTATAGGTTATTTCAAACAGCAAATAACAATATCATATTTACAATTATTTTACAATTTTGATGTTTGAATTTTGTGCTATATAAAAGATTTAGTCATTTTCAGTTGTTCATCATTACATCGAGGATCGAGGGTAAAACAAAATCAAGGATCAAGTTCAAGCTTCTGTGCATCTCATATGGCATCGGACAACATGGGGTCTACCAGTGGAACTTCTGGGCTACGGCCTAAGAAAAAGTGTTTGATCACGTTCAAGTCGCATGACGCGTCTTCCACTCATCTATTTTCTACTTTTGTGTGGTTCTTCTTACTGAACAAAGTTGTGAGAGTTTCTGGACTAAATTTATTTGCATGACATTGTAGTCTCGAATGTTGACAAATTCTGGATCTAAGTCTAAATTATCTTTATTTTCTTAAACCAACATTCCGGATGTAAGTCTAAATTATCTTTATTTTCTTAAACCATACTGATTAATTTAATTTAATTTCTAAATTATTGTAATTTAATCAGTCATGGAATATGCAGTTTATTTGGGACAATATAAGCAAAACGTCCCTAAAAGCAATCTATTTGAGACGATTTTAAAATCGTCTCAAAATAAATGGTCTCTAATTTCCTTGTTGTTGTTGGTGAAGGGGTATGTTTTTATTATTTAACATGATTTTCTTGGATTCTTTTTTAGTTTAGATTACAAGAAACTTGAATGGTGGTTCAGTTTACTAGGATAAGATGGTAATTGGACCTAATGCTTGGCCATTTTTAGAGTTTCAATGATTTGGGATTAATTATTTGAAATATATTTTTTAGAAAATTGATGAATTTTTTTCCTTTTTATTCTTAACGACAATTTAGTGGTTATGCATGATGTACAAAATCACGGTTCAAACTATTTCTATTGAATTTGAGCTTAAAAAATGAAATTAATTAATTATTCATGGAATATACAATTATTATGTAATTTAAAATTCTTTATTTAATATATTCAATTTATTTTATATGATATTTTTATTTTTATTTTTCTTATAAATAAATTTATTTCAAGTCATGCAACGCACGACGGGAGAATTCTAGTATCTCCTAATATTGAAACTCAAACATATATTTAGTGTGTGTGTGTATGTGTGTATCCACCTTAACCTATGAGAACCCGCAATAGCTTAATTGAAAATGAATACTAAAGCAAATACAAATACATAAATATCACACGACACACCAAAATATATCAAATAAAATAAATAGAATTTTACTATAAGAAAACTAATGTTTTCTTTTAATTATTTTTAAATATTTTGATTTAACCAAATAATTTTTCAAAATTTAACTATAATTATTTACTTTATTTGAAGAACAAATAATTTTCAAGTTTTAATATTTTACATGGTGGTTTAATATACTCAAATACTTTTTAGATTTTAAATAAATCTTGATCTTAATAAAATAAAATTCAATGATTATTCTATAGTTGGACTAATAAAATAAAGTATATGAATTCTTCAATATATCTTAATAATATATGTATATGTTGAAGTTTATTTAAAGATATAATTAATATATATATATATATATGTATGTCTGTATATTTTTCTTAGGTTGCAAAATATGAAAAAATGGAACAAAGTATTGTTTATATTGAGAACTCTAAAACCCTAGTTAGCTCAAACATGTTAATTTTATTTTTTAAATAGAAATATAGATTGTAGCACATGTAAAATCTCATAGTTAGATTCCAAAGTATAATTATTATTTATAACGAAATAATATTAATAAATAGAAAATATGAATATGTAATAAAAAATAATTTCAAATATATGTGAAAGTCGTAGTTCCATGATTAATTATAACAAATTAATATTTGTAAATATAATAATTTAATTAGTCAATCATTAAATTATACATACTTTTAATTTATTAAAGTATATATTTATTTATTAAGAAAGGTAATACTTAATATTGTATTAATTTGAAGAAAAAAATATAATTAATGCTTTAGAAGAAATTAAGAATGCATTAAAGATATATTTTAGGCGGGAAAAGACAATTTACAATAATAACCCTCATTTTACTTTTATATATATATAGATATAGATATAGATTAGGGGTGGTAAAACTCGACACGACCCGATAGCACGACACGAACCCTAGACTTGAGCCACTTTCACACGTTGTCCATCTTCATCTTCACAAAACCTTTGCCTTGATTCATCCACTATGATTGATGACAATACCACGTCTGTTACTATCATCAATTCGACTCCACCGTTGTCACTATTCCCATATCAATGCAACACATCCAGAAATTAACTCGTCAAAATTTCCCTCAGCGGCTCTCTCATACCCTTGGACCTGCAAGGCTATGTGAGTGGTGATGTTACACCCCCACAATGCACTTCGCCTGAATTTAAGAGGTGGTTTCAGCAGAACCAGTTGATATTGGTGGCCATAATCTCTTTCAAAATTAAAATTGGATCTCAGTCGGGCGCAAATTAGTTCGCTCTGTGATCGAATTCCTTCATTCGTTGAAAGAAAAAGTGGATGAGCTAGCACTCATTAATGCTCCAATGTCGGATAATAACGTCACCATTTGTGTCATCAATGGTCTTGGTCCAAAGTTTAGGGACATCGTTGTGTCGATCCGAGCTCCCGTTCTCCTCTCTATTGGACATACTAGTTGCACAAGAATCATTTATGGATGGCCTGGACGACCAAACCACAGGTATGGTCATGACTGCTAATTCCACCTAGGCCCAGAATCATGGCTCCTCACAGTCCTCAAACAAATAGAAGTCAGCTTATAAAGATCGCCCTCAACAGAACTCTGATTATCGTAGGGTTAACAGTAAGGGTCGTCCAAATAGTGGTAACAACATATATACCAATTCTCATAATAATAATTCTCAGTCTCCTATTGTTTGTCAGATTTGCCAAATTCTAGGGCATGGGGACGCTCACATATATTTCTACTTTTTTAAGAACAAAACAATTTCTTTCTATCCTCGTTAATTAATACATTCCCAATACCTTTCTACTTATTTTCTCCTCCTTTCAAGAAAGCCTTTTCAAGGACATTTTTCAAAATTTTGACCAAAAAGAAAAATGGAAATTATTCAAGAAGTAACAATCATCAACAAAACTAAAAATAAAGGAATAAAACATATTTTTAGTTCCACTAAAACAAACTAATACAAAACAATACTAAAGTTCAACTAGTCTAATCAAGTTCAATTTGCATAAACAATAAAGAAAGTAAAAATTACTGAAAAGCAGAAGCAATACTAGCAACACTAACAAATAACACCGCAAAACCAAGTAACACCGCAGGACCCCCTCCCCCCACCCTCTCCCCCCAAAAAAAACAGAACAAAAAAAAAAAAAAAAAAAAAACTATTTTCAGCTATAGTCCAAAACGCTTAAAATAGTTTGGTAAAGAAGGTGTTCGATCATTTACAAATTCCCCTAAGGGGATGGCGGTGTTGGGTTGTAATGACCTGCTTGCACATGGTAGGTTTCCAGTTGTTCCATCATCCACATAAGCCCCTAATAGCTCGAGAATGCTCTCCTTGTGTTTGCATTTGGTCACCTTGTACTCGAGTAAGGTCTGCTAATGCTTGTGTGGTGTTGGCTTGCGTTGTCAACATATTAGCAATATATTGTTGGATTTCTACAGTTTCGGCTGCTAGGCTGGTGTTCCTCCCGCACTGTCGGGATGCCGAAGCATCCCCTCGCTGTCCAGAGGGTACTTCGGGCTGGTCCATGCTCCAATTTCCTCTGCTTCCTGTTCATTCTCCATCTCCTCATCACTGGCTTGAACATGTCGGGGTACGACTGCATTGGCTTTCGCTCTTGCCGCATCATGTGCCGGTGTGTTCATCAGTAAGTTCCCAGGGGTCGCAATCATGGTCAAGGCAGTATTGGGTAAGGGAAAGTGATCGCCATGCCTTTTCTGAAACATCAAAGTATTCCCCGTTGAGGGTAATACATAGGTGCTAGACATCAAATATGCACTATCCTTATTTGTGTGGCTTTTCTTTGGCTTGTTTGGTAGAATAGAGCGTTCCATGTGATATCTTCCCAAAATTCTTGGTAATTAAACTTCCCTTGGATTAAATATGCACTATCCTTATGGAACTGGAAAATGTTAATCATATCTTGATGAGTCAAAGTATGCTCCCTTCCGCCTAATCTGAAGAATATGTTGGTCGGGATCTTTTGGTATGCAGTATTAAGTGTAAAGGCACTAAAGAATTCTAGGACTAGCTCCTTGTATGTGGGCCCTTGCCCCCCATGAGATATGTCCATTTCATCTGATCAATGAGCATGTTCATATCACAGTGATTCCTAATTCAATCAAGCTAGCCCTGTGTGGGTACTTAGTAGGAATTATCGTCCTTATGCACATTTTGTTCCACTGCACCCTGACGTTTTTCTGGTGCGAATGATCAGCCAGGTCGATATTGTATATGATAAGATCCTCGAGCCGTTCCGTGTGTGGAGGTGGAGGCTCGAGCTAGCCTCAACAGAAGAAGTTGTTTTCCTTTTTGAAGCCATTTTAAGAATTCAGAGGGATACCTGCAACAACCTGAATTTTAATTTAATTTTAAAAAAAGAAAGTATCTAGGCAGATGTAAATGTTGTGCTAAATTCCACATATATTTTTCCAAACTAATTTGATAATATAAGTTAGATGAAAGAACATACAATGTACTATACTATCAATTAGTTTGTGCGTCTACTTATCAGACTCTTAGAACCATCACAATCAACATATTCGATTTCCACTTCACACATGATTGGTGTGCAACATTAAACAAGATTGAAAAAATTCAATTTATATGGGCATGTGTCACGCAAAAACACCAGAATTCTGCAAGAACATGTTCAATTTGCATTCACTCGACATTTGATCAACAACTATCTTGAATTTATTCTTTTACAAAATCAACTTGGACATAACACAAGAGCAATATAGAAAAATAGGCACCCAATTGGCCGTTAATTCGACAAATAAGCACTAGCACAATTGCTCACAAAAATTCCTTAAAATAAGCTTGAGAAAACACATCATCCAAAACACACAATCCTTTAGAAATCAAATAAATTCCTCAAACTAGATTAATCATATGTACTTGAGATGAGAAATTGCACAATGCGTCATACTACCAATTAGTTTATCTCAGTTGCACAAATCATCATCGATAATTGAACGAATTCAAGTAATGTAGACAAGTATAATGGTAAAACATTTCAATTGGCATGAGTATATGAATTTTTCACCAACTTGCCCTCTAAGCTACAACAACCATGGATTCATTTATCGACACAACAAATTTGAACATATCATGGGAATAAAACACACCAATTGGCCTTTAATTCAACAAAGGTAGAGGAAATATAATTGCACACAAAGTGTTCGATGAATTTTCCTAATGAATTTCCAAGTCAAAAAATGAGTAAACTAGATTTTTATACACTCCTCAAGTTTAATGATCAACATAATGCACAAACTAACAAATTTTATCAACAAACTATTGAAAAATCAAATTTGAACTAGTCAAGAACATTAAGCCCTAATTTGTTAAAATTCTTCAAAAAATTCGAATCTAAGAGAGATTTAGAGATTACCTTGAAGATTTATGGATGCGGAATCTTGAGAGATCGTAGATTTAGCCCTTGATTTGATGCCCAACTTGTTTGTGATATGTGTGTGTTTTGTGTGAGAAATCGAGCACTACAAGAAACCACACATTTTGTGACGATTTTTTTCTTGACGCACAAAGTTTTGTCACACTTTGTTGCCTAATAGTGACGAATTTAACTTTCGTCACAATAATATTCATTATTGTGACAACTTTTGTATTTGTCATTATGGAATAGAAATTTCGTCACCAATATGCATATATCATGACGATTACCGAAAATGCGTCACAATAATTTTTAGAGATAGCATTATGTACTAAAATTTTGGAGGGAAACCTTTTGGTGATAACTTCAAAATAACTAGTGACGATATTTAGTGTCACCAATTCTATTATTTCATGACAATGTCATATATTGTCATTAATTGTTTAAAGGAATTAATGACTACACTTTCTTTATCACCAATTCTTATATTTAGTGACGATATGAATAAATTTGTCACCACTTAATTTAAAAACCAAAAAAATTATTAATTCACGACGAGGTTTATCGTCACAATTATTTTTTTGTGACAAAATACTATTTCATTACTATTAATTAGTTGTGCGAATAAGTGACGAAAGTATTTTGTCTTATTTAACTAAATTTGGTGACGACGGACAATTAGTTCGTCACACTTTAGTTTGTGACAACATTAAAGTTTGTCATTAATGTTTTCAAAAGTTAAGGGACAAAATTCATCCGTCGTGGATGTTCATATTCAGTGACGACGGGTACCAATTCATCACCTTTTTTTAATCGAAAGGATAACAAAATTCTTTCATCGCAAATGTTATATCTGGTGACAATGTAAGCTATTTCGTCACAATTTTATGTTTTTTGTTTACACTATGGTGACGAATACGAATATCATCACTAAAATATTTACAATGTTTTATAATTTAATTTTTTGGTTGCGTTATAATAATTAATACATGACGATAATTTTTCGTCTAAGATATTTAATTCTGTTGATAATGTCCATTAATTTGTCTATTGGAGATGCGAACAAGGAAAACTAAAAAAAGCATCAGAAAGGAATCGAACTCAAGACCTTGTATTTTGGTAATTCAAAATTTCGGTATATATCGATATACCAAAGTATTTTTGAAATTCGGTATTTCGGTAAACTAAATTTCTAATGGTATATTGAAAATTTTCGGTATACCAAAATCAGCGGTATGGATCGGTATATGCTGATACAAATTAAAATTCGGTATATCGAAATTTTGGTACGGTATCGATACTGCTGGATTTCGGTACGATAATAATATAGATTTTCAGAATACATAAAATTTCGGTACGATAACAGTATGGATGATTCGATATAGTATACCGTACCAAACCACTCCTAAATACCAATTCAGATGGTAAATAACAATTGTAGCCCACCAGTATAAGACCTGGGCCAATTTTGGTCATGTTGTAGGATTTGTTGACCTACTACTAACTTTATTAGCCCAACCATTAAAAGACTGGATGGAAATGTCGTGTTGGCACATGTTTATTAGAAAAAATAATTTTAATAGAAGAAATAAAATTGAGAAAAACACCCAACCTGAATCACTTTCCCTACCCCATCCCACCCTAACCCCTGCCTTGGTAATTATTTTTTTAATGCCTCCAACCTCCCTCCCTTCCTTCCTCTCTCCCAATTATTATTCTTTTTTCAGTTTTTAAGGGGTGTAGTGATGTGTGAAGAATTATTTAACAAATAAGAAGAAAAAGAAAAAGCAAAAAAACACGAAAATTGACTCGGCGGATGAGGTGGGCAATTAAGAAAAAAGAAAGAAGAAGAAAAAATCTATGTTTCTTTTAAGATATTATTTTTTTTCCCTTTATTGTTTTTTAATATTTTTATGCATTATTTTTAAATTTTTCATAAATATAAAATAAGAACAACATATAGGTATTGTTTTTATTTTATAGTTTTCCTAATTTTTTTTCTGTTTCTCTATGAATATTGATTGTTTTGTGCAATTGTGTCTATACTGCTATTGCTAGGCTGCGCTAGCTTTTAGGGCATGGAGATTTCCATTTTTAGTTTTTCTGGGCGTGCTTCTAGTTCCAGGTTCTATTAGGGCATCTCCAACCCAACACAATAACTCCATATTTAGGGGGGAATTTACTGAATATCCCCCAGCCATACTCTATATTTTCACTCTATTATTGGGGGATGAACAGTATTCCCCAATAATTTGGGGAAGACTGTTCATCCACACAAAAATTGTATTTATACATTATATCCTCAAAATACCCCTAAAATCAATTTTAATTACATAAATCTTATATTTGTGTTATCATATGTATTTGATAATTTATCTAATTTAATTACGAAAAAAAATTGATTAATTTTTTTTATTAATCTTCCATATTTTGAAAAAATTAACCAATACTACGATAAACTACTAGTTACATCAAATATGCAAATTAATAAGCACACAATGTTAACACAACGAAAAATATAAATAATTATTTATAAATAAAATAAGAAGTACGTATTCTTTTTTGTGTAAAATTTAGTGTAAAGTGGGTTGGAGATGGTTTACACAAAACTGTAAATTTAGTGGAATAGAATTGGGTTGGAGATAGTATACACAAAAAATGTATATTTAGTTGTGAATATAGAGATTTTTGCACTTTTGGTCCCACAGGACATCTCAGTTTTTCATTTTGGTCCCAAGAGTTGCAAAACTGACCCCATTCAACTGGACAGTTGCAAGAATAGTCCTTCTGTTACGGAAACTGTTAAGTTTTTTGCAAATTTAGTCCCAAACGTTATATGCATGTTAGTCCCCTGTTACAGTTGCAGAATTAGTCCCAAAAAATTGACACTTTTGGTACTAAATCTAAAATTATGTACAAAAACCTAGAAAAATATTTTTAAATTCTGAAAATTATGAAAATTATGTAAAAGTTAGAAAAATATTTTTAGATTCTGAATAAAAATCTGAAAATTATGTAAAATTATGTAAAAACTAAAAAAAAAAAATTTAAAATCTGAAAATTATGTAAAAACTAGAAAAATATTTTTAAATTCTGAATTAAAATCTGAAAATTATGAAAATTATGTAAAAACAAGAAACATATTTTAAAATTCTGAATTAAAATCTGGAAATTATGAAAATTACGCACGTGAAAGAGAACAAAATGCAGAGAATTGATTTTAATTCATATAAAATCATAAAGCAAATCATTGATTTCAATTCATAATTTTCTACTTTTTACATAATTTTCTAGTTTTTCATAATTTTCAGATTTTAATTTAGAATTTAAAAAAAAAATCTAGTTTTCACATAATTTTCAGATTTTAATTCAGAATTTAAAAATATTTTTCTAGTTTTTACATAATTTTCATAATTTCCAGATTTTAATTCAGAATTTAAAAATATTTTTCTATGTTATTTTATTATTAGTATTATCATGGCTTCGAATTTCGGAATATGTGATTGGTTGGAAATAACGTGCTGGATCAATTAAAATTATATTTTCTTAAAAAAATATTTTCTAAGTTCTAAATAATTTATATATATAGATTTCATAAATTATTTTAAGATAATTCACTTATTTTAAAAAAAAAATATTTCCTACATTACATAGATAATTTAACATATTTTAAATAAATTTTTTTAGATTTCAAAATAATTTACAGATTTGTCAACTCTATTTGGATAATTTACATAATAATAATTCAAATAAAATGGGTTAAAGTTGTACCCCAGGAGTAGTTTCTTATTAACGTGCGTATGTCACAAATAATTAATAGCATTTGTAAATAATTAACCTATCATCAACCTGTGATTTTTCTCCCTATTCGAACAATAGATTGATAAATAATTAAAAGAAAATAGTTTGAAATCTAAAATCTTTTATTTAAGATATGTAAAAGTATCTATGAAATGTTGGAAGTATTTTTGGGAAGAAATTAATTTTCTTAAAAGAGTTTAAAATAATTTTTGAAATATATAAAATTATTTAGAATTTAGAAAATAAAATTTTAAGAAAATCTAATTTCATAAAACAAGTTGAATTTTCATTTTTTAAAAAATTTATAAAAATAAGCTTAAAATTTTCATTTTTTAAAATTTTATAAAAATTCAATTTTCCGAAAACTAATTTTTCTAAATTTAATATTTTAGGTTACGGTTGTGATATTTTAAATAAATTTTAGAAAAAAATTATTTTTATTTTTACATTAATTTCAGATTTTTTAGATTTTTTTTGATAATTTTTAAATATTTTTTAAGAATTATGACGTCATTTTTAAAATTATGACGTCATTTTTAATATTTTAAAAATGATTATGACGTCAGCAAACGAGCAACGTTAGGTTGAAACGGTTTGGGACTAGTTTTGCATTTTTTTTGGGACTATATTTGCAAAAAAGGACTATTCTTGCAACTGTCCAGTCGAATGGGTCAGTTTTGTTACTCTTGGGACCAAAATGAAAAACTGAGATGTCCTATGGGACCAAAAGTGCAAAAATCTCTATCCATACTATTTATAGAGGATGGGTTGGAGATGGTCGTTCTAACTGTATAAGTCTGTAAATTAAAGAAGTAAAAATCAATAATCATATTTTGTTCGACATATTGAATGAAAACATGTTTAGCAATTTGGCACTACAAAGTTCAAACATGGTATTTCCTTGCATCAATCTTGCACCAGTCTTAATCTTGATTAGTACTTTGTTGTTGATTTTGATTGATTATTTGATTAATTGGAGAATGAAGAAACTTGATTTTGCAGATTGCTAATTAGTGATAAACCCCATTTAAAATTTGACAGGGTATTCATCATTACATACAACAGATTTTAGAATATTATCTTTTTCTACGATTAGAATATTTGTTTAAATTAGTGATTAACTAGAATTTCAAAAAGGACATAATATTGTGTAATTTGTTTAACAATTGAAAGTTGTAAACCCCCATATGAATCATGACCCATCATTGAATCACTATACCGTTTTAACAGAGTTAGTACCAGATGAAAAAATTCATCATTTTTTCTTGAATTATCGTGAATAATAATAAGATTCTAAGAATCAATCAATTATTGTCGAATACAGTATTTGTTGTCACTATGAGTTTGATACATATTAATTATTGAATTTAGAACTTCAAAATTAATAGTTTTCTTAACTGTAATCTTAATTCATCATATTTCTTTGTAATCCTTGAAACTATGCATATACAGATCAAGCATGGCATTGGTGATAGGGGCAGCTGTCACCGTGAAAGGAGAGATTGTCAGATAAAAGCATACATATCATAAACATTGTTACTTGCGTTTCTTACTTGGTTTTCTAGATTAGATGCCATTATAGTACTTGTAGATATATGTTGTAGTACTTCTAGATTAGATTATCAACAACTATACATATTCGTGTTTGTTTAAGTAGTGTTATTACTGTTGGGATTTTACCCCACCCTCAACCACGATACGACTAGATAATCGAAAGAAAGAAAACAAATAAAACGCACACACAATAACACAACAATTTGGTGACCCAGTTCGTTACGATGTGTAACTACGTCTGGGGCGATACCAAGCCAGGATATGCACTAGAACTATGAATTTTTGGAATACATGAAGCAATGAAGGAAACAACTATTTATAATAGTTCTATGGGCCCCAAAATCGGATTCAGCTTGAAGCCCACGCAACACTCCGCGTTAACGGGTCGCGGGCGCGACCTCCTGTCGCGGCCGCGAACGCCTCTGCTATATAAAAGATGCTCGGCCGAGACTCCCTTGTCTCGGCCGCTCCAGCTTTCCAGAGCAAAACTTCACGAGACGAGTCGCGGCCGCGAATCCAGTTCGCGCCCGCGACTTACCAACCTTGTCTCAGCCTTCATCCTTCTTCAAACCCGTCGCGGCCGTGACTCTCCAGACGTGATTTAAGCTCTATTCTCAACAATTACATCAATTTTGGTCATGAAATTGAAACATGAAATCAAGAGAATGGAAGCACTTAACTAAGGACCAAAAGGGTGGTTATAGCTATATAACTTACATTTTCTTATCATTTTTCTTTTTGTAGAATACAAGTGGCGTAATAAATACGGAAAGTTGTGATGCAAACATATCTCCGGCAGAAAGGCACTTACCTGTTCAGCGCTATGAAATTGTAAGTTTGATTGTTATGTATTCGCATGGATGTTGTATATTTTGTGAGTTAATTTCCACCTCATGTGTTTTATAGCAACTGGAGAAGATTTGTGTTTTCCACATCATGTGTTATATAACAGCTGGAGGAGTTTTGTATTGTTTATCATACTAAAGTTTGTTGCATCAGTGATTATCTATAAACTAAGTATTTCTCTGGACCTCTTAACTAGACCGGCACTGATGGGTTCAAGTGATGTCTTATGTTGTGTAACTTATTGGTATTAGTAATTGCTTGCTCCAACTAAAATTATGCATTTGCGCATAGTAAAATGTAGGTTTGATTTTTTTCTTCTTATTTGTGACCAATTTCTTTACTCTTTAGTTTCTAAGTCATTATCAGTGGATACCTGTAAAATATTGATTCTAAGCCACTTTTTGGATATTGGAACATGCAACGTATCTTTGACTATATGTCAATTATAATGATTCACGGTTGATTATTTTTTTTTTGTATCGTTTGAAACTCAAGTGAATGAATTCAAGAGACAAGTGACTAAGTTCGAAAATGAAGTGACTCAATTTCAAAAACCAACTATCTCAGCAAAGTGAAGCTTTATGTATTTTATAGGAAACAGAGGGCAAAGATAAACAAGTTTATGACATATATGACTTGTACTGGAGCAGGGTTATAACATATTTACAAGGTTAGCTTACTTTCCTTTCAAAAAGTTATACTATCATTTTCCCTTTTTTGTTATGATACTGCATTGCCAACTTATTAGTTTTTTCTTCATTTTACACTATTAGATTTGATGCGATGGTAAAGAAGTTGAAGGACGAGGATTTTCATCATTCACATTTCAGAGTATTGAAAGAGTAGACAACAATAAGATTTAGTATTTTAATGTTTATAGTTTTCTAGATACTTCTATTCTTTTCATAGTCATGATTATTGTCTAGTAATGTGATATCAGACTTAAATAGGCACCTATTTATTGTATTCGTCTTAATATTCATGTTTATACACATTGTTTTGTGTTATACACAATTTAGTTTGATGCATTTGTCATTCTTTATATATTTTTGTATATAAAAAGTATTTTCCAAAATGAACCCAAATAGTCAATGCAGATAATATTATTTGTCATATATTTATATCTAATGATAAATAACAAATTAGTATAATCACAAAATCATCCCATAAATATTACGTTAGTGACATTAATGTGTGTGACAAAGAAAGAAATCGTCACAACATATCACCCATGTAATGACCGAATATGTTGTCATATTATAAATGAAATTAAGTGACAATTTTTTTTTTTTTTATAATGCAAGTTTATGATGATAAAATCATGTTGTCACAACTTATACTCATTTAGTGACGATAAATATTTTGTCTATGTTTTAGCTTTAGTGACGTAATATGTCGTCATTATATAAATTTATAAGATGATGGTAGATATTGTGTAATTGTAATGCGTTGTCATTATAAATATTGATGATAGGTATTTTGTAACTATAAAATAAGTATTTTGTGACGATTTATTATAAACAAGACAAAATAATGAATATAGTTGTGATAATGAAAGTGTCACAAAAGTTTGATGAGCTGGCTATGTTGATTTTTGTCACCAAAATTTGATGTTTTGACGAAAAAAGTAGCTTTCGTCATATTATATATTTACTTTCAGTGACGAAATATATTATGAGATGACAAAATTTGAATGATAAAAGTGATGAAGCAGGCGTCACTATAAATTATAAGATATGACAACAATGGCATTTAACGTCATTAAAAGGCATACTTTTGGTGATGAATTCAAATATTGTCACATATACCTAATACCACGGACATACCATGACGATCGTTGTGACGCTAAAATTTCATCACCAAATACATATAGTGACGAAATATGACTTTTATATGACAAATGTTATCGTCACGAAATCTCAAATTTCTTGTACTCGAGTAAGAAGTTGAAGAAAGAATGAACTGCTGCCCTAGTTCGAATTTAAAGTGTGTTCTGCGTTTGGGTCTCACACGACCTGGGTGACATTTGTTGAAGACTCACATGACCCGGTCGTGTGAGACCCTTTTCGGCTTGACTTACGCTGGACTCCCACACGACCAGTGTGGATTTTCGAAGACTCACTCGACGGGGTCGTGTGAGACCCTTTAGAACCTGAAATCTACTGGACTCCTAAACAAACTATTTGACTTAGACTGGTCACTCGACGGGGTCGTGTGGGGGCTTAGATTCATATTTTTTTGCATTTTGGTAACCCTTCTTTTTGTACTCATGTATGCTATTCAAGCATTATCTTTGCCTACAACAATTGAACTTGAAAACGTGTAAAATAGCATAACAGAACCTAAAAAACACGAAAATCACTAAACATAGAGCACAACTGTAAAAATAAATGAGATAATCGCTGGATTGCCTCCTGACAAGCGCTAAGTTTAACATCTTCAACCGGACGCCTATTTGTTTAGTATCAACTCGGTTCAACGATAATTGGTGGACCTCTCTCAATTGTTCGTGGTTGAAATACCTCTTCACCCTTTGTAAATTCACCATAACTTGCTCCCATCAGTGTTAGGTAGCTTAACGACTCCACTTGGTAGCACTCTATTAACTATGAAGGGCCCCCGACCACTTCGATCTTAACTTTCTAGGGAAAAGTTGAAGACGAGAGTTGAACAAAAACACTTGGTCCCCATGGCAAAAACCCTTCTAATGATCAGTTTGTCATGAAATCTCTTGACTCTTCCTTATACATTCTTGATTCTCAAATGCTTGATTTCAGAATTCGTCAAGTTCATTCAATTGCAATACCCTATTTGCCCCAACTGATTGAGAGTCGAAGTTCAACTTCTTTATCGCCCAATATGCACGATGTCCAAGCTCCACGGGCAAGTGACATGATTTCCCAAATACTAACTGATAAGGAGACATACCAAGGGGTATCTTGTAAGCCGTTCGGTAGGCCCACAATGCGTCATCCAACTTCAAGGCCCAATCCTTTCGATTCCCACTTACGAACTTTTCCATGACTTGTTTAATTTCCAGGTTTGCTAGTTCGGCTTATAAGACATTTTCTTAAGAGAGATATGGTGTGGTCAAAATGTGCTTAACCCCGTACCGGGCCAACAATATATTAAGTCATTTGTTGCAGAAATGCTACCCTCCATCATAGAGCAATGTTCTAGGGGCTCCATAACGAGTAATGATTTTCTTCACAAGAAATTCTAGCACCACCTTAGAGTCATTGGTGTAGATAGGGATGACTTCCACCCATCGAGAGATGCAATCTACCACCAATAGAATATATTGGTAGCCTTGAGATGATGGGAATGATCCCATGAAGGCAATTCCCTAAACATCAAATAACTCAACTTTGATGGACATGATAAGTGGCATTTTGTATCTTTTTTAGATTATGCCGGTTCATTGGCACCGATCACATTGCTGATGAAGTGGCGACAATCTTGAAAGATTATTGGCCAATAGAATCCACTTTGAAGCTATTTGCCGCCATTCTATTGACCGCCATATGTCCTACACTCGGGGAGGCATGACATTGCTCAATAATATCTCGGCCTTTTTCCTCAGATACACACCTCCAGATTATTGAATCGGCACATCTCTAGAAAAGAAATGGATCATCCCACATGTAGAACCTTACTTCATGATAGAACTTCTTCTTTTAACATGGTGCAAGGTTGAGTGGTGGTGCTCTCCAAACTAGATAAATTCACGATGTTAGCATGCCACAGAAGTCAAGCAATGGCCATCATAAGGTTCTCATCTGGAAATGTCTCTTTGATCAACTCTTGTTGACCTTTTGTATCCACCTCGTTCTCGATTCATGAAAGATGATCTGCTACAACATTCTCACACCCTTTTCGATCCTTGATTTCCAGGTCGAACTCTTGTAGGAGCAAAATCCATTGAATGAGCCTTGGCTTGGCATCCTTTTGTCGAAAAGATATCTAATAGTTCATGGTTCGTGTATACAATTATTTTCGTGCCCACAAGATAGAACCGGAACTTGTGAAACCCATACACTACCGCCAACATATCCTTCTCGGTTGTTGTGTAGTTTGATTGAGTGGGTTAAGGCTTTTACTCGCGTAATATATAACCCATAAAATCTTGTCCTTCTTCTGCCCTAAGACTGCCTCGACCGCTATGTTGCTCGCATCACACATAAGCTCAAATGGTCAGTTCTAGTCGGATGATACCAAGACTAGTGCCGACACCAAAACTTTCTTCACTACCTCAAAAGCTTGTAAACATGAATCATCAAAGCAACATCGTTTTCTAAAAAGGTGAAATAAAGATTTAGTAATTTTAGAAAAATCCCAAATAAATCTTCGATAAAAGTCAGCATGGCCTAGAAAACTTTCGAACTCCCTTCTCATTAATGGGTGGTGCTAGCCTCTCGATAGCAACTATCTTAGCTCGGTGGTAGCTCTAGTCCCGCAGTCGAGACTTTTTGCCCCAACACTATGCCTTCATTTACCATAAAATGACATTTCTCCCAATTCAAGACAAGGTTAGTGTCTTCATACGCTGCATGACTAGAGATAAATTAGCCAAGCAATGATCGAAAGATTAGCCAAATACATAAAAAAAAAAAAAAGAAAAAAGAAAAAAAAAATACTAGCACTACTGAAAAGTAGCCTGAGCATTGCACAAACCAAAGGGCATTCACCTAAACGCAAAAATACCATATGGACATACAAATGAATTTTTTTCTTGATCCTCCAGGGCAATCATGATTTGATTGTACCCAGAGTATCCATCCAAAAAATAAAAAACTCATAGCCGGCTAATCTATCCAACATTTGGTCAAGAAATGGAAGCGGAAAATGATCCTTCTTAGTAGCGGCATTCAACTTTCGGTAATCAATACATACCCTCCAAGTGGTTATACCTACTTGCTATCTCTTCCAAATCACTCATGTTAACCACTACTATTCCACTCTTCTTAGGCACTACTTGGGTAGGACTCACCCATTTGCTATCAGATATAGGGAAAACTATGTCATTATCTAACCATTTTAAACCTTCTTTCCTCACCACCTCTTGCATAATCAGATTTAACCTCCGATGATATTGCACACTCAATTTATAATCCTCTTTCATAAAAATTCTATGCATGCAAATAGTGGGGCTAATCCCCTTGAGATCCGAGATGAACCATCCAATAGCACTTTTATACTTTCTCAAACTCCAAGCAATTTCGTACATTCACACTTATTAAGATATGCAGAAATTATAACTGGAAATTTCTTTCCTTGATTGAGGTATTCATAGCTCAAGTAGTCGGGAATTGGGTTTAATTCAACTTTAGGTCCTTCTTCCTCATTACCATTAGGCCTTTTGGGCTCAGTTGCCTCTTCCGATTCCAACTTCAACCAAGAAATTTCCTTTTTGTGCACCTCCTGCAAGGAATTCAGTGCACTTACACCATCCACAACATCAACACTGTTAGCTTCATTGTTAGCACATGCAAATATGGGGTCGTGTAAACAAACTTCTAAAGGATCAATTTCACTTGAAGACATGAGATTTCCTGTATCATTAGAATCTAGCAAGTCCAAAGCATTACATTCCTTGATAGCCATAACCTCATCCACATTATGAAACCTAATTGCTTTATAAATAAAAAAACGTGACATTCTCATCGTTCACTCGTAGGGTGAGTTTTCTTTTTTGGACATCAATAAGGGCTCCATCCGTTGCAAAAAATGGGGCGGTGCAAAATCAAGGGAACTTCCTTATCCTCATCCATGTCCAAGACTATAAAGTCCATCGGGATTATAAACTCACCTACGTTGAGCAACACATCCTCCACTATCCCTTTTGGATAAGTCAAAGATCTAGCTGCCATTTGTAAGGCGATAATGGTAGGTTTTATGGTTCCAATTTCCAATTTATTAAATATAGAAAGTGGCATAAGATTAATGCTTGCCCCAAGGTCGCATAACACTTTTTCAAAATTTTCATCCCCAATAATACATGAAATTGTAAAGTTACCTAGTTCCTTTTTCTTTTGAGGGATTTTTCTTTGAATAGCGGCACTACACTCCTTGGTTAGGTTAACCGTCTCAACGCCTTCAACCTTCGTTTTTTTATATCACATCCTTCAAGAATTTTACATAGTTAGGCATTTGCTGCAAAGCATCGATAAAAAAAAAATATTAACATGCAATTTCTTGAAAATTTTCAAAAACTTAGCAAATTGATCATCCAACTTTTTCTTTTGGTAAGTTTGAGGAAATGGAATGGGAGGGACATATTTAGGAAGAGTAGAGTTAGGAGTGGAGTTTGGCCTGACGGCCCCTGTTTCACTTGTTTTTCCAAGATCCTTAGGCTTTACTTGTTCTTCTAGATGCTCTTTTGCTATCACTTAATCACTATCCACTGGTAACTTTAGCCCTTCATACTCGACCCCGCTCCTTAACCGAATTGTTTGGCATTGCTCATTGGGGTTCTTCATGTGTCACCCGAAAACTATCCCTTATGGTGTTGGGGGCTAATGACGCGTTAACTGGCTCATTTGCAATTGCAAGCTTTTGGTGTATGCCCCGTTCGTCATAATACTCTTTTTCACATCGACTTAAAACTTAGCAAAAGATGTCCATTTGCGACATCTCTCATCTGTTCTTGTAATGAAAGATGTCAAGCGTTCCTTTAGGCTCGGCTCCCTGCCTTCGTTTATTACCCTATCGGTAATAGAAAATCCGGGTGGTGGTTGGATTGAATTGTTCGGATATGCAAAAGAAAGGTTTTGGTAACCTTTTGCACCCGGTTGGTAGTGACATGATTGATGCTGATATGACTGTAGTCCGAATATCGGTTTTGCCCCGGGTGTGGATGTTAGTGTGATCATTGGTTCCCATAGTTCCTTTGATGAAGAAAATTATAATCTTCAGGCTCCTTTTGAGAAAGAATAGCTTTCACACTTTGTTCTGCTTGAATCGAAGTAGCTGCTTAAGATAGTGTCTCTAATTGCTTTGACAATGCATCCATTTATGTCAATAGAGAAGAGCCTGCCTCTTTTTCAACTACACCAGGAACTATCCCTGGACTGTTTCTCTCGTTCGGCCACTAATACGAATTCGAAGCCATGTCCTCGATAATTTACATTGCATCTCGAGTTGTTCTTGAGAATAATGATCCACCAGCAACCGCATCTAAGATCACCTTCGTTGGTCCGAATACACCGTCATAGAAATAACAAACTTGTTCCTTCTCTTGCAAACCATGTTGGGGGAATTTTCGTAGTATATCCTTGAAATGCTCTCATGCCTCCCACAACGGTTCAACATCAAACTGCTGGAATCGCCTGGATTTCCCTTCCAATCTGATGGTCTTATTCGCCGGAAAGTATTTCTGAAGGAATCTTTGGTAAAGATCGTCCCACGTCATTATGTCTTCATTGGCGAGTGAGTTGTACCATTGCTTCGCCCTATCCCTCAATGAGAAAGAGAAGAGGCAAAGTTTGTTTTGATCGTGAGGGACCTGATTGATCTGAATTGTCCCACAGACTTCTAGGAAAGTAGATAAGCACAAATTGGGGTCCTTACTTGCTTGTCCTCCGAATTGGATTTGTTGGATAATATTGATGAGTGCCGGTTTCAACTCGAAGTTCACCGCATTGACCGGTGCTCTACCTATTCCACCGAAGTTTCAGTTTCTGACCGGTTGTAAGAATTCCTGAATGGTATCTTGAGGTGGCAGGTGGAGCACTTGCTCCTTTAATATCTTAGAGCATTTACTTCATCTTGTTGCTTCTGCATCATTTCGATCATCTGATGATAGATATACGCTTGATACGCCGGAATCGGAGGAATATTTCTCTCAACTTGATTAATGCTCCATTGATAATTTTCTTCTTCGACCATATCTTTTTCTCTATTATGTCTCCCTTGATTGTGTTTACAAGTCGCCTCGATTTCCGAGTTGATTGGTGTCAAAAGAAACAACATTTAAGCTCAATTGGTAACACATCAACAAACAAACAAAAAAAATAAATAAATAAAATAAAAGTGTCTAGATTATCACAAAAACACTAATAACAATATTACCCGGCTTCGTTCTCGATTCCCCGACAAAGGTGCCAAAAACTTGACACGTCTTAATTTTAGCTACTAAATTAAGCAACCACAAGTATATGGTGTCAATAGTAGTACCAAGCGAGTACAAGGCTGATCTCACGAGGAATCGGCTTGATATCGGATAAGCGAATTGCAATAAGCATTTGATGGCTAATTACACGATCAAGTAATTGATTTTTGGTAATTTTAGACTAAATGTGAATTAAATTAACACGAGTAATTATGGAGAAAATTATAGATATTAACCGATTGATTAAGGATAATCTAGGGTTAGATTTCAACTATGGGCATCCAATCATTACTAATCTGATCAACTCAACCTTTAATATGAATGCTATGTATTAGGGAACGGTCACAATAATATGTAAAACCCCCTCTCGAATTGAATTACGCGTGGATCACATAGGATTAGTTTACGTCTCCGATCGATTAATCAAATATAACTTCGAACGATCCTAAGATTCCAGCTAGTAGCCACAATTAGCTCAAATCTCTCGATTCCATTGCTTAACCATGTTGATTAATATGATATCGGACTAAAAACCGCCTCTCAATTCCAAATTCATCCACAATAAAATGTTAAACAAGTGATCAAACCATTTAACAAACATTATAAACAATTAATCAACTAATAACATAACACGGGGTTGAATTAATCAACTAATAATCACTAATCACCCATAATCTATTTTCTAAATCTAAATTAAGGAGATTTAGCCAACCATATTCATAATAAAAGATAAATACAAATATATAAATAATCATGTTCATACAAAAGTTGATGAGAATGGAAAAATAAAACCTAATTAATCTTCAACTTGATCTTCAACAACGTAATTTCTTCTCCAACTTGTTCTCTAAGAAACCTCTCTCTAAAATGTATGTAAATGAAAAGTGATACCAAATCTGAAAAGTAGCGAGAGTTTTTATCACAATTTGGGGCGTTTTACCTAATGATCCAAAAAGGGACGTTTTAGGGCTAAAAGCCCATTTCTGCTCCATTATCACAAGGGTCGTGTGAGTTTGTACTGACTCATACGACCCAGTCGTGTCTTGCCCAAGAAATAAAATTTTCCCCGGACTCTCACACAGGTCTTGTGAGTTTATTCTGTGTTACAGGACCTGGTCGTATGAGCTTGAAAAACTCTGAAATTGTCTGGACTTCCACACGGGTCGTGTACCTTATAACTGGCCACACCACCCGGTCATGTGGGCCCCTCTTCAATTCCCTTTTTGTCATTTTTCTTCGTCTTTTCCTCTGATCATTTTGATTATTGACTTTTTTTTACCTGAAAAGCACTTAAAACACGGGTTTTCCGACACCCAAGAGAGAAAATAGAATAAAGCACGATAAACGGGAGCTTAGAGCGTCTAAATGAAACAAACAAGTTCAATTCTAAGCATGGTTTTCTATGAAAACCTCCACTTGTTAACTTCCCACCTCAAGAGAAACTTCGCAGTCAAGGATCTCGGACTTCTCACTTATTTCCTTGGTGTTAAAATTGTTCGTTGTCATGATGGTTGCTTTCTCAATAGAAATATGGTGGTCTTATTGCGTCACTTTAATATGGATGGCTCCAAACCTGTGAGTACGCCCATGGCAATTTCTTCCTCGCTCACTGTTTCTGGTGCGGTTGATTCGAGTGAGCATCAGGCGACGATTGGTGGCCTCCAATACTTAACGCTTACATGACTTGATATCTCCTTCACTGTGAATCGGTTGGCACAATCATTGGCATCTCCTACTTATGATAATTGGTTGGCAGTCAAGAGGCTCCTACATTATTTGAAAAACTCTCTTAATCATGGGTAACTATTACGCCGACCACTTTCCTCATCTCTCGCAGCCTACTTCACTCAGATTTTGGTTGAAATTTAACTGATGGGAAGTCGAGCCATACTTATATTATATTTCTTGGTCCGAACCCTATCTCACGGAGATCTCGTAAATAAAAAAGAGTTGCTTGATCTTCTCCTGAGGCGGAATATCGTGCAATAAAAAAAGCCAGTGTGATCACAAGCAATCCCAGTCCAGCAAGACCCAAAGACTTTTTAAAGAAAATATATACTAGTAACTTCAATAAAATTATTATTTAGCAAATAATTATACTTCCTCCATTTCAAATTAATTGACATTTTAGAATGAAGGAGAAGAATTAAGAATCTTATAAATGACAAATATATTTCCAGTTAATCCCTTTCTCCCACTTATTAATTTCTAAAGTCAGGCTTTCAATAATTTATCTTTCCGTCTTCTCTCTCGCAGATACAATACTATAAATCATATATTAATATTAGGTTGAAAAGTAAGAGACATTTTAGAATTGTGATAGGGACAAAATTTGAAGAAATTGTAGAAAATATCTAAAACATAATGAATTTAAAATATCATTAACAAGTTAAAACATAAATTAATTTGAAAACATCATTAATTTGAAGGGAGGTCTTTTGTGCACCAATTGCACAGATCTTATATCCGGGCAATCCGGGTTATGGGTCAAAAGGTATTAATATTTATGCATAAAATATTACATGTTCTGGCAAAGATATAGTAAAATGTATTACGATTTATGTTTAAAAGTATATATCTTACTCAGAACAAGTAATATATTTAAGTATAAATTATGATACTCAAGTTAAATTACATTGTGTAATTGGTGAAGATGAGACTTTATCGAATTTGAAATGGATGGACTATTAGTTATGTGAAAGTATCTGCAGTAGTATTTTTGTGATAACAATATTAACTCACCTTACACTACAGCAGCCTGGAAGTTGATCTCCACATGCGAAACCGACAGCTCTTTTTATATGTGGCAAAATAACCTGATTTGTTAGCAAGCTGCAATATTAATCATTTTAATACGAGACTTGTTAAATTCTATTCTTCTTTTATTTACATGTTTTAATTCTATAGCCACAAGAAAAATGTCACCTTCATGATGAAAGACTCTCTTTAGAAAACCGTCAATTTTAAGACGACTTATCCCTCGAATATCCTGCCTATTTCAACTGCTCACATTTTAGTAGTTGAGTGGATATATGTTTGTTTTCTTCGGCGTGTAAGTAAAGCTGTACAGTGAAGAGGAAGTGACAACAATGGAGAATTACAGTGAAGAGGAAGACAAGAAATTAATGGCGGAAGAGCCACTTCTAGAGAGAACTACCCATGAAAAGGGTGGCTTCAGAACTTTACCCTTCGTAATTGGTACGTAACTGCGTGGTTTCTTTCTTGCTCTGTTTCACAGGGCATGTTTGGCTTTGCTTATGTCTGTAATTGCGATAGGGAATGATGCGATGGAGAAAATAGCAACTTTTGGGATAACGCCAAACATGACTCTGTATTTGATGAACGAGTATCATATGGAGGTGACAACTGCATCAAGTTTGTTGTTCATTTGGCCAGCAGCCACTAATTTCATGCCTATTGTTGGAGCTATGGTTGCTGATTCTTTCTTGGGCAGATTTTATTCCATTGGATTTGGATCTCTTATCACTCTCATGGTAATTCCAACTTCTTATTCTTATTATTATTTTCTTAAAAAAAACAAACAGAGATGGAAAGAGAGTTTCTTGTGTGTTGTGTCTTCCAGGGAATGATGCTACTATGGTCAACAACAATGATTCCTCAAGCAAGACCTCCTCCATGTGATGAAATAAGCAACAGTTGTAGCCCCGCAACCATTTTCCAGTTGGCGTATCTATGCGCGGCGCTTGGCCTCGTTTCTGTTGGGGCCGGAGGAATTAGGTCTTCTTCCTTAGCCTTTGCTGCCGATCAACTCGAAAGGGGATGTTCTAACAAACAATCTAGTGTCAAAGAGAGCTTTTTTAGCTGGTACTATGCCATATACAATTTATCCGTCCTTATCGGCCTAACTTGCATCGTCTACATTCAAGACAACCTCGGGTGGGCCACTGGCTTCGCCGTGCCTGCTGTGGTAATGATGCTTGGTGTCTGTATGTTCCTTTTGGCCTCTCCCTTTTATGTGAAATTGGAGAGTAAATCGAGTCTGGTCACTGGCTTCATTCAAGTGGTAGTTGCTTCTTTCAAAAATCGGCATCTCAAATTCTCGGACAGCACAACTTATGATTACTTGTGCAAGAATGGATCCACTCTTGTTCTTCCAAGCTCAAAGCATAGGCACGGTTATTTTGCATACTTTGTGCTTTTTTAGTGCCTGAAATATCCTATCCGAAAACGTTATTGTTCATTTTCTTGTCTCTGTTTGTGATGTTTAGGTTTCTAAACAAGGCCTGCATTATAAAAGATCCACAGAATGACTTAACCCTTGATGGAAAAGCTAAGGAACCGTGGAGCCTTTGTACCGTTGATCAAGTTGAGGAACTCAAAGCCCTTATCAGAGTGATTCCAATATGGATTTCAGGAATGATCATGGTGATAAATATCAGCCAAAACTCATTTCCGGTGCTTCAAGCAGTCTCCATGGATAGACGTATCACTTCAAATTTTGTTATACCAGCAGCCTCGTTCAACATGTTTACGGTTATAGCTGTCATTCTATGGGTCGTCTTCTACGATCGGGTATTTCTACCAGTGACTTCTGGATTCATGAAGAGACAAGTTCACTTAACTACCATAAGTAGAATGGGAATCGGGATGTTTTTCTCATTCCTGGCCATGATTGTTTCAGCAACCGTAGAGAGTGTTCGTAGGTCACTCGCGATTAAACAAGGGTTCTTGAATCTTGAACAAGTGAGCTCGAATATGTCAGCACTGTGGTTAGTCCCACAAAATTGTTTATTGGGCTTCGCTGAGGCCTTGAATTCTATTGCCCAGAACGAGTTCTATTTCATGGAGTTCCCAAGAAGCATGTCGAGTATAGCAACGTGCTTGGTGGGAATGGGGATGTCTGTGGCAAATTTGATGGCGAGTTTGATAATGAATATTGTGGATAAGATCTCGAAAGCTGGGGGGAGTGAGAGCTGGATATCGAGCAACATCAACAAGGGTCATTATGATTACTATTACTTGGTTCTTGCTGGATTGAGTGTGATTAATATGATTTATTTTGTTGTTTGTAGCAGTGGTTACGGGCCTTTGAAAGAACAGACAAAGATGGAGGAAGAAGAGGATGATGAGTAGTGAATTATTACATATATACTACTCTTAGGGTCCGTTTGCTTAAGACTGGGGAGTACTGGACCAAACTTGATTGAAGGAATTAATGAGTGTACTTTATTGAGAGTCGATCTTCTAAATCTACTGAGTCAAATTTAAAGCAAACGGACTCTTAGGATGTTCATATGTTCCAATCAATATCTGAAAGGCCAAATATGTAAGATATTTGTATTGCTATCTATAATGTTATGGGACCAGATGATAGTAAGTGGCTGCCGGCCAATAAATAATATTCTCGACTCTAGTTGGTCCACACAACTCAATAAGTCCAATTTAAATTATTATGGCACGAGCAATTCATGCAAATGATACAATAAGTCGCCTAATTCTTGCACGCTACAATTTTGACTTAATCTAAACTAATCTGGATCTTGGTAGCTACCGATTCTATTACAATTTCACCACTTAAAATGTCAAAAGCAACAGATATGTTACTTTTAACTATTTTCATAAATTTATCCAACGTTTTTAAAGTTAGGTTAATTATCACATATTTATCTTTACAATTTGGATCTGTAAAATACTTCATGAATTTTAAGAGAAAGTGAGATACTTTATATGATTTCCACATTCTTATTTTCTATTCTCAAATGAAAGTGCGTCGCCCTCTCACCACTTCAAATGTATTCATTATTAAAACTTGGCTAAAAACATTATATACATTACCAACTTTAACGTATGTCACGATTTTTAATGTTTATCGTTTTTTTTAGAATGAGGCTTGGGTGCATCATGTACACAATAGTGTTATGGTGTACTATTCATATATTTTTTCGTGCACGTAAAGTATGGTTGATTTACTTATATAGTATAGTTGATTTACTCATACAATATTCCACTACCAGTATAGTTAATTTACTCATACAGTATGGTTGAATACTAACTGATATAGTATAGTTAATTTATTCATACAATATTGTGGTGCACAATAAGCCTATTGTGCATCTTGTGCTCACAAGTTTTGCCAATCTAAATATTATTATCACAATAGGCCAATTTATTAGGTTTTCTTTAATACTACCTCCATTTTTTTTTTTTAATGTTCTTTTAATTTTGGATAATAAAATTAAGAGGTATGGAAAATGAACAAATAAGTCCTTACCTAAATTATATAGATATGGTAGGTTAGATAATTAGAATTTTTTAAGAATAATTATAGGGATACTGTTGAAAAAAATATTAAGAAAAAAGTTAAAAACTAGTTATTTATAAATAAAATACAAAAGCTAAAAAGACATTTAAAAAACGAAGGTATTATTATTAATGATTGTTAAGTGTTGACTTTCTTTTCCGAAAAAAAAAAAATGCTGACTTTAAGTTTTTCAATTTATTTTTGGTTCGAATTTTTTACTTTCAATTGTAAAATAACTATTGGTATAACAGGATGAATATTAATAATTATCGCTACAATTGATAAATGTCACTGTAATAGCTAAGCCCTTTTGATTTAATAGGGCTTATTACGTACCTACTTCTCCGTCACTGAGGCGGTGATTTAAAAAGGTTGGCACAAATTCAAAGTCATGTTTTTTGGGTGGGTTTTCTCAGTTTTTTTTAATTTCTTTTACTTTAATTAATTAATGCAGCTTTTAATTTTACTTTAGTCATTAAACTAATCATCAATTAACAACCTCTTACATATATTACACAATTTTTTAATATATTCGACATTACAATCACTTCCACAACGAATCAAACAATCAATCAATCACAAATCTCAATGTTACTTTTATCATTAAATCAACTATCAATAATAACTTCTTACATACATCACATCACTTTATTTCAATTCAATAATATATTTTACACTACAATCACATCCTCAATCACTCAAGCAAACAACGCATTTTTATTTCCCCAGTCAATAGTGGCCCCAGCCACCCACAACACCACATTGGATCTTCTACAACAATAGATACAACATCTTCTACAGCACATGCATTAATATATGACAAGTGTACAATATGACATAAGCAATACATCATCAATGCTTATGTGTTATGTATTGGTGCAATTGTTGTAGGAGATATTGCACCAATTGTTGTAGAAGATCCGAACCGCCCACCACACCAATCAAACATCACTAGCAGTATTGATATCTAGTCTATTCTTTTATTGATTTATTTATGGGGTTAACGCATTTTTCGTATAAACTACATATTTATATGATTTGATTTTATGTTTTATATACTAAGATACATCAACAATTATTAAATTTTTTTTTACATTATAAAATATCATTAAATTGTTAAAATCTGTCAGCACTAATTAACAATAAGATATAATCAAAACAACATGAATAGATAGGGAAAATTGGTAAAAATATCTCATAACTTTGCCCTAATTAAGAAAATATCCTTTATGTTTGGCACTTAATGAAAATGCCTTATAACTTTCAAAAAATTGGTAAAAATGCCCCGTCACCGGGTACAGCCAGTTACCCATCCGGTGACGGGCTTATGTGGCTTTTCTTCTCTGATGTGGCACAGCAAAATTACACGTTGGTTACCAGATATTCCTTTTAATTAAATAAAAGGCAAAGGGCAGCGGCTGCTAGGGTTTAAGTTCCCTTCTCCATCCGCGGCGCCGGACATTGGCTCCTCCGCCATGAGCAGTTTTTCCGGTGAGGAGGGAAGTGATAGAGAAGAAGCCCGAGCAATAGAGCCGTCAAGGATGAGGGGGGTGGCTGACGCGTCGCAGGTGGTGGCGACGGTCCCAGCCTGTAGATCGACCCTCTTCGAACTAGGTAAGTGAGAGATCTCAAGAGGTTGAACCATAGGTGTAGTTGGTAGGATAGTGGCGGAGAGGAGGCCACATCTGAAACAGATCCAAAAAACAGAGGGGGGAGATCTTTGTCCGCCACCGTGAGGGTGGCAAGGTGAGGCGGTGGTGATGAATCCGCCACTGTGAGAGTGGCGGACGAGGAGGGCGAGGCCAGGATGGAAGAGGAAGGGCTTACCGGAAAAAGGTGGAAGCGGTGGAGGTGGTCATGGTGGCAGTTTGGCGGAGGTGATGGCAGTTTGAGGGAGATGGCGCCGGAAAAGTGCAAATCTGGCGGAGATAAATGGACGACCCTGCTACAGTCCGTGTAGCAAGTCATTTGTCAAAAAACCAGCAGTGGTGCGTGAAAAATAGTGCTTGGAGGCGGCGCGTGGCGGTGACTGGTGGTGGCGCGTGGCGATGGTCGATGGCGGGACGGTGGTAGGCAGGCGGCAATGGGGGTGGAAAGTGATGGATGTGTGTGCAAAGTGGATTCCTAGAAAACTCAGTTGATTAAAAGGAATATCTGGTAACCAACGTGTAATTTTGCTGTGCCACATCAGAGAAGAAAAGCCACATAAGCCCGTCACCGGATGGGTAACTGGTTGTACCCGGTGACGGGGCATTTTTACCAATTTTTTGAAAGTTATAAGGCATTTTCATTAAGTGCCAAACATAAAGGATATTTTCTTAATTAGGGCAAAGTTATGGGATATTTTTACCAATTTTCCCTGAATAGATATAAATCATCTGAAGCATAAAATTACTAAATATAAACCTATACAGATCTAAATCTAGCAAATTAAGTAAATTGTTATTGCACTGGACAAATTGCTTACCAAAATACTTGATCTCGATCTCGAATTTGTCATTGATCTTCTGATGAAAGCCCCAAGAAATGAGTAAATAATAGTGAAATGCTCAATGACGGCTAAATCTTCAAAACTAATACAAAGGAACAACGAATAACAGATCTCATTATTTCGGGGAATAATACTGCCACTGACAAAAACTTCCATGAAGAGAGACGAACAATAAAACAAAATAAAATTGAAGGTAAAACCTTCTCCATCCTCCTATAATGAGGAAGATGAGGGAGGAGGATGGCAACTAGAATTGAAGATAATTAGAGACATAATTTTTTAAGGAGGTGTAATTACTAACTTTTATTTAATTATAGTAGAATCACCCTATCGCGCGATTCACGATTTAAATTATATTTATTTAAAAGAAAAAAATTAAAATTAAATAATCGAATAAAATAAGTTAAATAATGTTTTGTTAAATAAAGAATATTATTGTAAAAATCCTTTTTAAAATTTTAAAAGAGAAAAAGAGAGACAGAGTGGAACAGTGCTACAAAAAACGAAGAGTGTATCTAGATTTGCACATCCTTTACTCCATGTCTTTGTTCATCCATTATTTTTTTTCTTTACAAAAAATGCAAAAATATCTTTGAATTTGAAAATTAAAAAAAAAAATGGTTGGTCTTGGTATTTTGAAATTTTTGTAATATTATATTATTAAAGATAATATATATAAATTTGTTTATAGAATAAGGTTTTAAAAAATAAATAAAAATGACCTAATTTATATACATATATATATAACTATTTATAGAAAAATATTTTGTAACTTTTATTGCAACCCAAACCCAATTAATAACCCAACTAATGTTACATATACAAACTTGACTTAAAAAATTGATAAATAATTGCATTTTTCTGAGTGCAACTTATTTAAAAATATGCATTATAGATGTTAATTAAAAGATCATGAAAAAAAAAATTAAATTGATATAATTTACAAAAGAAATGGAAAATTATCAAAAACACTTGTGTTGCAATTTTTTGGATTATTTTATAAAATAAGTCAATCATAAGATGTCTCTTATACTTATTTCTTATTTAAGAAATTGCCAAAAATAAATTCAACATTTGAACTAATTTGAGCAAAATTTTATTATACTCCTTATGTTCCCAAATAAAATTATTTTGAGCTTTGGGGGAAACATTAAGAACTAACTGTATGGACAAAAATAGTCCCAGACAATCAAATTTTTTTTATTTTAAATTCGACTACTTCCCCTTTTTTAGTTGTTCTTTCAAGGTTTATGACATGTTTATAAATTCTTTATTTTTTTTCTTTCTCATTCTTTCAATATTACTCCTTAGTAAGCGCAGAGAAATTTAATATGAAGGAAAAAGTGGTGTAATTTTAGAAATTTGAAGAAATAAAGGGAAATTAATTGAGGACTTGTTTGTCCATTTCACTTATAAATTTTTTAATCATGAGCTAAAACAACAATTAAAAAAATGAAGGTATGTAATACTCCCTCCGTTCCATATTAATTAACATTTTAGGTTGTTCTTCATTTTTCCAATTAATTGACGTTTTACATATTTTTCACCAATTCTACCAATTTTCTCTCTAGGCTCAATCCTAAAATATCTCTATTTTCAATCTATCAATGATATTTTGATTTGGTCAAATCTTTAAATCGGGGTACACATGTCAAAGTATTTCATCCTTAATTATTCCCTATCATCCTAAAACGTCAATTAATATGAAATGGAGGGAGTATTATTTTTCTCCAAAAAAACCTTTCTTAAACCATAAAATTGATCCATCATTCCTGGATATCATAATGGATTCATTAGAATTAGGTGATAATAAAATTATGAGATTTTCAGATAGATATGTTTGGATATATCTGTAATATTCATAAAATATTTTTATTATTATATTGAGCTTCATATTATTTTAGGATCTAATTATTATTGGAGATTGTGTTCTAAATCAATCTCAAGTCCATGACTTTACTTAGGGAACAAGTTATAGACCAATTAGGAGTCCTAAAACCCTATGATATAATCTCTATATGGAATTCCTCTCTATACCAATATCACCACCAAATAACCTGATTTTACCAGTAAAAAATCGTTCATGTCATCCCAAATATTTTCTTCTGCCGACTTTGTGCCTAAATCTCAACTCCTTCAAATAAAAAGGTATTTCGTTTTAAATTTCGTTCCCCTACTTAAATATTTCCAAAAATTATGAAATTTTATTATGTCCTGTATTTTTATGCGTATGATATTCAGTAAAATTGTCAAGTTCATTGAACGTGTATTTTATTTTATATGATTTTATATTACTTCAATGTAGAATCTGAAAAATCCCTCTATTTCGATTTATGAAATCCGATTTATATATTTATACTTCTTCAAAAATTCTGATTTTTTGATTTGTTTTCCTTATACGTGTTTTATATCTTCCTGTAAAATTTTAATGAGATCAAACTAGTATTTTTCAATTTATAAAGCTTTTGCTACCGCTGCACAGAATTTTCAGTTTCAACAAATCTGAATTCAAAAATTCTGAATCCATAGTTATACTTCTTGAAAAAATCCGAAATTTTAATATGATCTTTTCACATGTGTATATTAGCTATTGGCAAATGTTCAAATTTTTATCCTTTTTCGTTTATAAAATAAAAATTATTTATTTATTACTACGCAGCAAATTTAATCCTACAAATTCTATATTTCTTTCAAAATTTCCTAAAATCTCCTTGAAGCCCTAAAACCCCAATTTATAAATCCCATATATATCTATACTATATAATATAACAAAATTCGCCAAGAATAGTAATATCAACATTTTCCCGCCCAAAACAACACTGCTAATTCTGGAAAACTTCAATATTACATGCATTAATTGGTTAAGCCTTATATATGGTATAATTGGTTGCATTAATTGATATTACCTTATATATTTTAAAACATTCAAACCATTTAATTCCAAAATTGCATTTAAAGTTGGTAATAAGTTACAATTGATTTACACAAATCTCGCAATATAACCTTTTCAACTCAAACTCAAGGCAGTATATCATATTATAATTTCCAAAGATTGTGATTGATAAGTATTCATATTCTTTGGCTCGGTAATGAAGCCCAATTAATTTTTCTCCAGGAAGGTGTTTATATATTGAGGAACTATTGATTTTTCTCCAGGAATGTGTTTTTCTCCAGGAACCATTGTATTTCAATTTGTGTAGTTTTGAATGTCAGAGTTTAATAATAAACCTCTCGGTACTAAAAAATGAATCCTCAAAAATATCATAAGTTGCTAAGAACAAAACAATTAAAAAGATATAACTGAATGTTTCTTACTCTTGAATTCTTGAACTCTTCCTTGAATCCCTTGCTTGACACTCCAAATTATGACAAAAGATGTATAAAAATTTATCTTTAGGTCCCCCTTTATAGTTGGAGAATTAAGATATGAGTTGAAGGGAGAAAATCCTCAAAAAAATTAGGACAAAACGCATGTAAGACTCGACTCATATCGCATGGGCCGTGTAATGGGCTGGGTGACCCAAAGCTGCATTCTTCTCCAACTTCAATGTCGTCATATTTGGAAGTCTTATGGTTAGAATTTGGAAACAACTATCTATACTTAATATAATAACAAAATCCACTGAAATTAGTAACTTTGAAGTTTTCCCGCCCAAAATCTATTACCAATTATGAAAATCACAATTTTTGGTATATAAAATTCAACTCAATATAAAACATAATTATTGGCAATAACTTGTAATATATTAGCCTAAATAAATATGATGAAGCTATTTCGGCTGATTTTGTCTGGGTTGAAAAAAACATATTTTCTTAAAATTATTTTCTTTTTTATAAATTTATTGACTATTATTAGTGAAAAATTATTTATGAAGACAGTAAATAATTTTTAACATTACAAATATATCCTCTGTCAACCGCACATTGTAATTCCAACCCCAATCATCAACATGAATTCTATGGGAGGATGCTAGAGATATTCTTACATTAAAAAAAAAAATATCCATTCTAATATATATTTTAGTCTTTAATACTTTTCACTGCACTCTTTTTCCATTAACATATAATTTTTCATATCTTATTATTTATTGATTGTAATATTTTATTATATTAAAATTATATAAAAATATAAAAAAATATTAATTTATTCATTTGCACTTACAAACCGTGCATCGCACGGGGATACTACTAGTTTAAGAATAAGATAGGTTCATGCCTGTCTAAGTGGAAAGAAGCACGAGACTACGAAAAGGCTATGGACAATAGGACATCTTGCATATACATTCCAAATTTCATCCTTTTTAAAGGTGGAGGCTTTTTCTACTCTATGGGCTATGTTTTTCTATTTTAAATGTCATGATTGTAATTTTAATGTCTAAATGCAACATTCCATAGGCAACAGACAACAGGCTATATACTATGCTATGCAAGGTTTTGTGTTGTGCTATGGTTTGCTAGTCAACAGGCAACATGTTCATTACATTCTATGCTATGCTATGCTCAACATGCTACAGGGTAGATATGTATGCTTATGTGTTGTGTCATGCTAACAAATATTTTATAGTGTGTTGTATGCATTCATTAATTATTGCATGCATGATTTGTACTTAAGATTGACAAACATGTCTACACTGAGCTTGTGATTTGTTCACCCCATTCCATTTCAGTTTCTACAGGCCATTGGAGTTGGATCGTGGTACGAGGAAGCTGTGAATGTTATGGTCAAAAGGCTGTTAAAGAGTAAAAAAAAAAAATTATTTCTAAATTCATTTCAGGTCAAAAAGTGATTTATATCGATGTTTGATTTTGAGTAAAAAAAGGGGTTTCTATTGATGTTCTAGTATAAAATGTTTTGAGTCAACTTATGTAATTTTATTCAAATTACGCTTGCACCAAAATATTCTATTCAAAGATGTTTTAAATTGAGTTTTTTTTTTTTTTTTCAAAATTACGTTATTTTACTTTCAAATTTGTCTCAAACAAGTTTTATTAGTTCAAAACATTTGATGCAGCTCACATCCCTTTAAAACTATCTTCTATTTAAAGCTACGAAAATCGGGGTGTGACAATATGTAACGTCAATATTGAAAAACAAATATGATTATTTTGCTAGAATAATTCGTTTTTGGCACAAATTAATTTCTCTAAGATGAATTTTATATGGAAACGGAAGGAGTATATACATATTTCTTATTATATAATTAAACATACCCCTTTTAGCAGAAAAATGAGCGGAATTTTTTTCTTGATTTCCTCATTGTCTTTTATTATATATGTAAGATTGTTGTTATATAGGGGTAGTTCAATACGGTATACCGTACCAAATCATCCATACCGTTACTGTACCGAAATTTTCGGTACGCCGAAAATTCATATCCGTTATTGTACCGAAAATTTTGGTATATCGAAATTCGGCATATTGAAAATTCGATATGATATCGTAAAATACCAATACCGTACCGAAATTTTGGTATACAGAATTTTGTATCGGTATCAGTATATACCGATTCATACCGTTAATTTTGGTATACCAAAAATTTACGGTATACCGTTCGGAATTTTGTATGCCGAAATACCAAACTACCAAAATACCGAAAAAAATTCGGTATATCGATATATACCGAAAATACCGAACTTTTTTGGGTATTTCGGTATATACCGAAATATCCAAAAAAAATTGTTATCATACTGTTACTGTACCAAAAATTGATACCGTACCGAAATTTTGGTATTTTCAATAATTTTTCGATATGGTATGCGCGGTATTTCAGTATTTCGGTATTTTTTTCACACCCCACTGTCATAGCCCTAATTTTAGGCTATTATATAGTACTAGAATTTTCCCATCGTGTGATGCACAATTTGAAATATATTTGTTTCATTAGAAAAAAAAAAAAATAACTTATTTATTTACAACTCAAATTTAATATAAATAATTCAATCCACAATAAGTATTCTATTTTAAGCTCAATAACGGACCAACAAACCGTAACTTACTTTAGATTTAATTTTTATATGAAAATATTTAATATGAGTATTATAATAAATATTGAGATGAATGGTTGAGTTGTACATATTGTAAGTAAAAACCAATTAACAATAACAAAATTATTTATGCATTAGAATTTTTGAGAATATACTTTCAAAAAAATTAGGGGAGAGAGAGGGGGGGGGGGGGGAATAAACCTCTAAATTTTCTCATCCCTTTAGGCAAATTTAATAATATATTGTACTGTTCATTAGAAAATTAAAAAAGTAGGTGTATATTTTGTGGTGTTAAATTTGTAACTGAAGTCGCCTCTCGGACATGCGACTCTAAAAAATTTGTTAGACTACTATTCAAAGGGGCGACTTTCATCTTATATATATATATTTTTTAATTTAAAGTGAAAGTCCTTATATATATAATTTTTTTGATTAGTTGAACTCGCCTATGCTACAGGCGATTTTAGAATATTTTTTTTTTTAAATATTATATGTTTGTAAAATAATAATAATAATAATAATAATAATAATAATAATAATAATAATAATAATAATAATAATAATAATAATAATAATAATAATAATAATAATAATAATAATAGTAATTGTATTAATAATAGTGAACACCGTAACAATTAGGGGTACGCACGATACGATGTGGATCGGATATTTGAAAATATCTAGATCCATATCAAATTTCGGTTATTTAAAAAGTGAGTATCCATCACTGATCCAAAAAATCGGGATGGTGCAGTTCGGTTATTTATTTTTCCGGACATTTCGGTTCCGAAATTTCGGTTATTTAAAAAGTGAGTATCAATCAACAATCCAAAATAAATAACTGAAATTTGGTATGAATCTAGATATTTTCAAATATCCGATCCACATCGTACCATTCCGTTAGGTCCGAAATTTCTGAACCGAACCGTATCGTCCCCTTTTTTGGACCGGTGATGAATACTCACTTTTACATAACCGAAATTTGGTATGGATCTAAATATTTTCAAATATTCGATCCACATCGTACCGTGCACACCCCTAATTATTATTATTATTATTATTATTATTATTATTATTATTATTATTATTATTATTATTATTATTATTATTATTATTATTATTATTATTATCATCATCATCATCACATCATCATCATTATTATTATTATTATTATTATTATTATTATTATTATTTTACAAACGTATAATATTAGAAAAAAAAAACATTCTAAAATCACCTAGGCGAGTTTAACTAGTCAAAAAAATTATATATATAAGTCGTCTCCGGGAGAGGCGACTTTCACATTAAATGAAAAAATATATATAAGATGAAAGTCGCCCCTGCTCTGACAAATTTTTGAGAGTCGCCTGTCCGAGAGGCGACTTCACTTACAAATTTAACACCACAAAATATACACTTACTTTTTTAATTTTCTGATGAACAATACAATATATTATTAAATTTGCCGAGCTTTTAGTTGTTTTGTTCTTCATAAAAAATATATTATCTCGGATTTTAGGAACTGAAAAATAGTTTGACTTTTATTATATCTAAAGTATTATAATAAAAATAAAATTATAAATTTTTTTATAGTATAAATTTAATATTTTAAAAATAAATTAAATCAATTTTTTGTTTTCAAAATATATGTAATAAATATTAATAAAAAATAACTAATATTTTATCGTTATATTTTATCGGGGGCTCAAACACAATTAAGATAAATCAACTCATACTATGTATACAAATCTAACCTAAATAATTAAAAAATAATTGTAATTTTTTGTGTAACTTATTTTAAAATGTGCAATGTAGGTGTCAAATTAAAGTAGAAAAAGATTAGTTTGATATTATACATAAAAAATACGTAAGGAGAATTATTTTTGTTTTAATTTTTGGAAAATAGTTTTTATATATTTAATAGATCAATGATAAGTTGTTTCTTATAATATATATATTATATATATAGAAAATTGTCAATAAAAAATCTAAATTTGAAACTAATTTTTTTGCTTGAAACTACCTATTTTAACAAGTAAATTGGACGGGAAAATGCATTGGTTTTCTCTTATAAAGGATTCCCTTTTTATTATATAGTAAGATAAATAGAAGTTCTATTAAGTACTTTATAAGGTTAATAATAGAAAACACATTTATTTTCAATTTATGTTTGTTTTTCGATATTGATAGAATCAAATAGTTTAAATAGCGCGTATAAATTTTATTGCCGCACTGCTATCAGCATCATACTCCCTCAAGAGAAACATACAAGAAATGACCAATTACTCTCAAATTCAAAATAAATTTAATTTGTTCATCAGAAACTTGTTTGGTTGCTGTATTCTGCGTCTGCAATATCCTATTATCAATCGACACATCTAATAATACATTAGTTAATTTCTAAAATAATAATAATAATAATAATAATAATAATAATATGTTAAAACATGATAGAAATTGATGAAGTATTGAAAGGGATTGGTAGTTTAAAAAGTTAAGACATGATAGGAATAGATGAATGGGATTGGTAGGTAGTACATGTGTACCGGATAAAGGTACCTCGATTCTCAAATTGAATACCCCATATGTTTGAAATTAAATAATGGGCGTTGGTATGTCGCTTTCTTCTGCGGTGGGGGTCTACCTTCAAGTGCCACATCTGAGGTACTTATCTAGGGCTAATAATTCTCGCGGTCGGATCCACTAAAAAATCTGTTTATCGAATCAAACACTATATGTTGGATTGGGTTTGGTTGGTTAGATATTTTATCGAGCAAAAAATTATCCAGTCCGACCCAATATATTTTCTTAAATATATTAAAATTTTCGAACTAATTCGAGGACCGTCAGGCTTGTTGAGTATGAGGATACTTTGTGCCTATATTCTTATAATCCATCAAATCTAAAATATCGATGGATTGTGTCCGGACCGGCTTTTTCTGCTCTATCTATGTCTCCACTAATTCTCATGTGCAAGATCCATGTTATTTAGGTTACAGGGTGGATCCATGAAAATGGACCACTGTTATATATTAAGTGTATCACTTATTCTGAAAAATGTCTTATGTTTCAGCATTATACATTGCTTCAGAATAAGTAATATATTTCAGCATAAACACTAAATATTTTTAACATGATACATTTGTTCAGAACAAGTGATACCTTTCAGTATTAACTAATACCTTTTTCATGAAAATTGCCCATGACATAAAAAGTATTCTAACTTGTACGGCTAATATATAGAGCCTTGTGGTATTTATAGGAGTATATAACTAAGATAAAGTGAGATAAAATTTGATAGATGAGGAAAATCACCTCAAAACGTGTCTATTGACTTGTGGGCCAAGTAATGGCCGAAACTCCACTGCTTGTCTAACTTTAAAGCTCCATTTGGAGGTATTCTTGGCCGAATTTAACTGTGGCTATTTCTGACAAAGTTGCAGCCCTTTGAATTACTTTTCAGTGCCACTAGTTTTACCTTATTTGGACATGTATATCTCAAGATATGAGCAAATTACAAAAGATATGTCAAGATGAGATTTGACATTGCATTCTGTTTTTTTCACCGTTTCACCTCTTTTCTTGATCGTTTCTTCTTCAAACTTCATACTAATGGACTTTTAGCCTTAACATTATACTTTTTGCTACAAAACGAGTACACACATCAAATGACTCAAGATAACAGATTTAAAAACAAAATGGCCAATAATGCATGCAATTGGTATCAAAATTTTCGTCTAAATGGATCTAAAAGCATACGTAAAATACCTATCATTGACTTATGTATCTTGTCATTCTTGCCTATTAACTTGAGCAAGTTCAATCTATTAAAAGAATAACTAACACATCATCATATTTGGTCTCATGAACATTCTTAGCATTTTGGAGCTCCTTTATCAGTTTACTTAGTGACATGTTCAACTTATAACTGAAATTAAATTCCAAGTACATCTTTAGGAATCTCTAATTCCATGTCAATCTGAATCTCTAACTAATTCAACTCCTAAAATCTTATTCACATACTCCAAGTGATCAATGCAAGCATATGATATTTCATGGGCATCCTAGGTCTGATGAACACGTTTATACTAGACCTTATAACAGTCAGATAAGATGGACGTCCAAATATTTAAACATCTTATGAAGACTTTCCATGATATATGGCAGCAATTTCCATATTCTAATATCTTTATTGTAGCATATTTGGAGAGGAATCACAAAATGTAGTAGCAACCTAACTCAATCATAATAAACTCACATATCATACATCTCTAAATAGTCAACATTGGACCCTTTGGGAATCCCCGATCTGTTCCCCCGTGGGGTGAGGATGGGGAGGGAATTGTCCCCGTTAGTGAAAACGGGACGGGGATAGGAATGCACTCCCCGCCTCGTTCCTCCATGGAGATTCGTTAATACTATTTAATTTTATATATTTACTTAGTAAAAATATACTTTATTTTTACTATATTTCTAGTATTGTAATATTAGGATGACTTAGATATACTGTATACTTATTTTTTTGTTGACTTTGTTAAATTTAAGTCTATTAATTCTCCCTAAAAAAGTCTTTTTTTTTTTAATTTTAAATCCTATTAGTAGATAAATTAAATTAAAATAAAAAAATATGTAAAAACGAGGACGGAAATCCTCGTGGGATGGCGATCACCGCAGGAGTGGGATGGGAAACAAAAACCCGTCAGTTTCGCAGGAATAAGGACGAGGAATCCCCGCAGACGCGGGAGCGGGGATAGGGACTTGCCCCCCACTCCCGTCCCGCTCCATTGCCAAACCTATCTTTCACTAGTTGATTGTCAAACAAGACTTTGTATAGTAAATTTTTCAAATATTTTCCAGAAATAAACCAAGCCTAACATGAGCTTGCATGAGCAAATGAATAACTAGTAGGGAACAAGTAATTAATTTAATGAGTAAACACAATAACAACTATACGGTATGATAAACATAAAACCCCAAAATTATGACAGACCCATCTATAGGAAAATTACTAGTACAAAATATGTGTGTTACATGAGATTTACATTAAATCAGATAAATAATAATAATAATAATAATAATAATAATAATAATAATAATAATAATAATAATAATAATAATAATAATAATAATAATAATAATAATAATAATAATAATAATAATAATAATAATTTGCTATATTTTTTTTTCCTCCGAACCAAAAAATCTCTCAGAACATAGTTAGGATGGTCTAGGTAATGAATGGGCTCGCCACTTAAACTATCGAACTTCATCATATTTTGCTATACTAGTAGTATCCTCGTTGGATGCACGGTTTGTAAATGTAAATAAATAAATAATTATTTTTGTATGTATTTATATAATTTAATATAATAAAATATTACAATCAATAATAAGATATGAAAAATTATATGTTAATGAAAAAAGAGTGCAATGAAAAATATTAAAAATATATAAATTTGACTAATTTATAGAATATTCTATGTTTTTAATGTACGAATATCTCTAGCATCCTTGCATAAAGGTTGTGTTGATGATTGATTGGGTCAGAATCTCAACATATCTGATGAGTCTAAATTGTATAAATTATAGATTAATAAGAAAGCTTATTTTATGAGAAGATTTGTCAATATATCGATTAAAAAAGAATGAACATGACAATCTGTGTCAATTACAAAGGCACTACCATCACAATTAATGATGCACCTACCAAGATATGAATTTGGAACACAGTAATTCCTTATTTTCATGCCACTTAATTCCCCTTCTTATATACTCTCTCCATTTTAAAATGAATATTATTTTAGTTTTTTTTTTTTGTTTTGGTTATTAAGGATATATATAAAGGCAAATATTTACATATAGAATCCATTTTATTGGATATATTTTGTGCAATAAAGAAATAATCAATAAATCAAGTAGGTTGTTTATGTTAAAATTGGTGAAATTATGATTTTTTGTGCTAAAGAGAAACTTATTTTGGTTTTTTTTTTTTCATTTTGTCTAGAAATACACTTATTTTGAAACGGAGGGAGTATAGTATAATCTCTCATTTAGGTTATTTAGATAGACACACGTCTAAGAAGTTAGTAAATTTGAAAAAACCTGCACAAAAGATTTTTTTGTCATTTTTGCCAATTTTTAGATATTCTTTGACATGTCCTGCATCTACGGATTAGATATAGTCATTGCAAATTGATTTCTTTTCTTTTAGTTTTACAGATATCTTTTCAAATATTTGTTAAATTGGCTAATTTAAAAGCTTGATTAATGTTGATTAGATATGCAAAGATTCAGTCAAATAAGATTTGAATTTTGTTTGGATGTTTGCGTGCTTATTTTACTACCTTTGACAAATTGAGTTGATTTTAGGGTAAATTTATTTTCAGCCAATATATGGCAAGTTAATTATTGTCATAATCGTGTTTTATATATGACCAAATCTTAAATATCAAAGATTGTGATTTTCATATTTAGTAATAAATTTTGGGCAGAAAACTTTAAAATTGCTATTTTGAGAATGTTTATTTTTAAAATCCACCGAAACACAGACACATCATAAATCACATAATAATATGCCCAACATGTTATCGATCAAGATAAGCTATCCAACACACTCTATTAAGGGAAATATAAATTAATAATTACAAAGACTTTGATAAACCAAACTTATCAAACCATATATAATCATCCAATTTGACATAATCAAATGAAAAATCCTTTATCTCTTACCAAAAGGAACAACCCGGCCGGGTCATCTTCTGTCGTACGTCACTTGTACCTCACGAAAAAACCGAATTCACTTATATAAGAAATCTAAAAAATTGTGAGGATTTAGCAAAGCCAAAGAAGCTTATTACATTAATGTCGTGTACATGTCTTTAAAGTCAAGGAGCGCCAGACACGGTCCCACTACACTCATGAAGCGTGTCAGTATATCGAGAGAGTCTCTGTCATCAAATGACCATCTATCTTAAAATTAATTGGTGATAGAAGGAGTGACTCATTACGCTTATAAATGACTCTCTCTTCAAGTATTTTATCAATGTGGGACAACTTAGATGTGAACATTTATCAGCTACAAGAAAGCGCGCTATTAACGGTGAAAATTTTCGTCGCAAACCAATTGGATTTCGCCGCTAAACCGAGTTAGCGACCAAAAAAATTCGCCGCCAAAACCGTCGCTAATTTTGTTTGCGACAAAAGTTAGTACATCGCCGCAAATATTAGCAGCAAAACAAATAAGTTTGTCGCTGATAATAAGACTTATAAATAATATGAAAACTATATATTAGCGGCAAATATTTTATTTTGTCGCTAATTAATAAAATTATAAAATAATAATAATAAATATATTAGCCACAAAAATTGTATTTCGACACTAATGTTGCAGCGAAAATGTAAAATTTTGTCGCTAATTATTAGCTGCGAAATTATATTTCGTAGCTAAGTGTGCAGCGAAAATTTACACTATTGTCGCTAATTAATAAAATTATAAAATAATAATAATAAATAGAATATCGATGAAAATTATATTTCGTCGCTAATGTTGCGGTGAAAATGTAAAAGTTCGTCACTAATTATTAGCGGCGAAATTATCTTTTGTAGCTAAGTTTGCAGCGAAAATTTAAAATCTTGTCGCTAATTAATAAAATTAAGAAAAAAATATTAGCTACGAAAATTATAAAATAACAGGAAAAATTGCTAGCTAAATATTTGATGCACAACTAGTTTTACAGCAAATAAATATTTTCATCCCTATTTTGGAGAAAAATTTGCAACGCATTATTGAGCCTAGTTATCTCGAAGAATTAGCTAAAATGATATGCTCTTGAGTCATTCATTAAACCATTCTAAAATAACTATAACCAAAATAGCAATTCAAAATGTCAACAAACTCGGTACCACGAGTAGTGTTTCAAGTACTTAAACATGAAGTTTGTTCTAAAATGAAAAAAGAAAAAAAGAATTATGTTCTTTATTCAGGCCCCTTCATCGACCCCATGAACCTGAAGAAAAAAAAAAATCATTACATCATGTATCCATTTAAATTTTGCTACATATACAAGTTACATAAAACAATAAACTACATTTACTAGCATCAGTATATCAAATACCACAAATACCACAAAAATAACATTGCACCACAATAATATTTGCATCAATCTTGGATGTATTCCACATTTTGTGTGACTCAATGCCAAAACAAATATAAACTTTAGGATCAATACAAACCAGAAATTTCACAACAAATTTATTAGAGCCCCTCAAACCATCAATAACTATTATTTTTCCTTACAACTTATGTAAAGATTAAAATCCCTGAAAGCTCGGTCTAGATTAAACACAATGATATGACATAATCTATAACATCATTTTGTTATTCTCCCATAATCATCGCCCATCAACATATAATAATTTTCATACTCATATATACATACAAGTGTCATAAGATGCTTAAAAAATGAAAGAGGGGGCACATAGAGAAAGCGCAATATGCTTAAAAAGTAAAAATGAGCAGACTTACTTTAACACTAAAGTGGCGAGGTAGATGACGACATCACACCCATTCGAGACTGAACTTCAGTAGGGGCTATTTTCTGAAATATTTGCATTGCCATTCTTTGATAAGCCTCCATGTTCTCCTTAAGACTTTTGATTAAATGAACGGGTTGAAAAGGAAAGAATCATAATCCAATACATCATATTATGCCCTACACTAAAAAAATGTCAGTGAGTTTATTAAGAATTGGTGTGATAATTACCACAAACCTTAAATAGTTTTGCATTCATTTCTATTTCTTACGCCAAAAATAAAAAGGTACATCACAAAAAACTTAATTTCCAATTTATTAGGTTCAATAATGTTAGGAATTTGTGCCTTGAATTTGGTTTGGTTTGAATCGACGTTCGCATCGAGGTGGAGGCTTGGATATGGACGTCGTTGGAATTGGACGCGTCGGAGGACACGGCCGCGACGGGAGGTAGCGGCCGCGACCATATGTGACAAGAAATTGAAGATTCTCGCTGGAAAGACGTCTAGGTCGAGACGGACGAGAGATCTCGACCGAGACGTCGAGTCAGCTTTTGGCGAAATTGCTGCTGGAGGAGAATCTAGGCCTAGACAGTTTTGCATCTCGGCCTAGACGAGACAGGCGAGCAGTTTTTTGGGCCTACACGGATTAGGCCCAATTGGATTCCTTTTTTGCTATAGGATTAGGTTTTGGGGCTTATAAATAGGCTTATTGTCTTTGGAATTTGTATTGGTCAATTGATTGAATAGGTTGATTGATCAGTCATTGAATTTGATTTGAGAGACAAGAGAGAGGTTGTCTAATTTGATTTGGGACTCTATTTTCGGGTTTAGAGTCGTTTGGTTATAGAGTGTGGAGAGTTGTTTTGATCGAGTATCAATTGATTGATACTCGAGTTTGTCTCCATTTGTTAGGATGAAGTCTTTGTCCTATGTTGTAAGCACTATGTTGAATTTGATTGGTTCCTCTCGTTTGGCCGTGGACGAGCTAACAAGTTGTTAGTGAACCACATTAAATTTGGTGTCTTTGTTTTGGCTTTGTCGATGGTTCTCGTTTATCGTTTGTTATTATTTGTATTGCTCGTAATTTCCCAACAAGTGGTATCAGAGCCTCGTTCGAGTTTCCGCTGTTTGGTGGGAAAGATATTTGGAGTAGACGTGAAGATCGACAAAATTTGTGAGAAGATTTGAAATTGAGGTGGAGCTTTGTCCGAAGAAGTTGCACCGTCGTTTGTGGATTCAAGGCAAGGTGGAGTTGTTAGGAATTTGTGCCTTGAATCGTGTTTGGTTTGCATCGACGTTCGTATCGAGGTGGAGGCTTGGATATGGACGTCATTGGAATTGGAAGCCTCGGAGGACACGGCCGCGACGGGAGGTAGCGGCCGCGACCATATGTGACAAGAAATTGAAGATTCTCGCTGGAAAGACGTCTAAGCCGAGACGGACAAGAGATCTCGGCCGAGACGTCGAGTCAGCTTTTGGCGAAATTGCTGCTGGAGGAGTATCTAGGCCTAGACAGTTTTGCATCTCGGCCTAGACGAGACAGGCGAACAGTTTTTTGGGCCTACGTGGATTAGGCCCAATTGGATTCCTTTTTTGCTATAGAATTAGGTTTTGGGGCTTATAAATAGGTCTATTGTCTTTGGAATTTGTATTGGTCAATTGATTGAATAGGTTGATTGATCAGTCATTGAATTTGATTTGAGAGACAAGAGAGAGGTTGTCTAATTTGAGACTCTATTTTCGGGTTTAGAGTCGTTTGGTTATAGAGTGTGGAGAGTTGTTTTGGTCGAGTATCAATTGATTGATACTCGAGTTTGTCTCCGTTTGTTAGGATGAAGTCTTTGTCCTATGTTGTAAGCACTCTGTTGAATTTGATTGGTTCATCTCGTTTGGCCGTGGACGTAGCTAACAAGTTGTTAGTGAACCACGTTAAATTTGGTGTCTTTGTTTTGGCTTTGTCGATGGTTCTCGTTTATCGTTTGTTATCATTTGTATTGTTCGTAATTTCCCAACAAATAAGAAGATCCTATAGATAGTATAGGTCATTAAAAAGTTCAAAAAACATAGATATGTAATTCTTAAGCTTGTTGTTCTTCCAGAAATCTTAGAACCCGAAAAACCTAGAAGAAGTGATATTGCAAGAATTGATTATTTCTAATTTGTACATGATTCTAAAGATCTCAAATATAGGACTACATTTTGATCATGATTAGGGAAGGAGCTAGAAATTGCTTATGGGGTGGGAAATAATATGGGGAATAAATGTGTAAAAGCGAAGCTAAAAGGATATTTATTTGTAAATAAATCATATAAGTAACGGAGACAATCTAAATTAAAATAATTTAAATATTAACAAAATGAACAAATAATTAATAGTGATTGTTTATTTATAACACAGAACAAGATTAATTATTCTCATTAAGATTAATTCAAAATTGAAATCATATTTATACGTGATCTTAAACAAGGTAATTATTATTTTTTTTGTTAATAATCATACTTTAATTTTTCTTGTTATTTACTACCAAATTGTCTTCGTGCATGAAAAAAGTTAGTGTTTGAGAATTAAGTAATTTTGACCATATTTTTATAGTTAAAGCGTTTAATAAATAAGTATTTCTGATCTCTTAAATTATTAAATAAGCAAGTAAAAGCAGCTCTTTGCTGCTTATGACTTTTAGCTTCCAACTGATTAATTACGCAACAGCTAGACTCCCAAAACACTTTATATTAACTTAAATTAACATAGAATCTGATATTTGCTTAAAATAGCAAATGCAAACACTCACAAAGTCGAGAAAAACAATAAAATCCAATTCTGCAAATTCCCACAGAGAGCAGCCGTCCCCTGACTACATCCGATACACAATCAGATTAAAAATTGTAAAAATCCAACGACCTTTTAAATGTCTAACTTGAGGAAATTTAAACACCAAACACTTTTGCATATTAAATTATTTTATATCCATCCAACTCCTACTGCAGTGTATTGGTGATGTCAACAGGCAAACAAAAGAAATTGAGATAACTCATAGGTTTCTTCCATATTAAAATTACTACAGCATCATCAATCTATAGCTTGCTTCAGGGTTTATGAAGGTTACCATTAGGATTTAATTATCCAAGAGTTTACATCCAGACCTTTCAACAGGACATATATGATCTCTCTTAACTAATTTCATCCAGATATTAACATGCATGTGCAAGTCTTGCTTTAGGACAATATGTGAGTGTGTATGCGTGTGCGTATAATGTTGCCAACAAAGACCATGTCCACCACCATAAACTCCAAAACAGAAGGTGACCAGTCCTTGAATTATGCATAGCACAGCCTCGACAAATGAAAGAACATGAATACTTTTGCACTGAACCCAAACTTATTACGAACTTTTGGCTCTTGAGGAAGATAAAACCAAAGTTTGACAAAGGCCACCCAATTTTAGATTTATGGAGCCAGGTTTGTCACTATGTTTTGGCAAAGATTATACTTAGGACCTCAACACAACTAAAATCAGATTTATCAGTCAACTCTGAAGTAATTAAAAAGACAGTAGGGAGTGCTTATTTATCCGACTACGTTTTCTTTTCCACTCTTCCCAACTTAGCCTCGCATATATCCACTTAATCCCGCCTAAGCAATGTTCTAAAAGACCACAGTTAGCCCCGTATATGGTCATCAATCTGGCTGTTACAGGAATTTGAATTTATGACCCTGGGTGAACAAGGCATTACGACATTTTTTTTATTTTTCTGCCCAAGTTATTCAAACATAATAATTTCTCTGGTTTTATTCCACAACTGAACTTTTACTTAAAGTTTCAACGATCAGCCTATCCAAATTTTGTATCTAATTAAGGATTGTGTTTAAAGTTATGGACAGAGTTGGCTGCTCTGTTTTTAAGGATATAGGATGGTTATGGTCAGGACTTGATATTATCATGGCCGGATCAAGAAAATTTTGGAGCCTCAGGTGAGATGAGATTATACTTAAGTAGAATTCATTTTATCTTTCTTGCTTTTTCGGCAGCAAAATTACTTATTAATGTTTTATAATCAAGATGCTCTATTGATGGACAATATACTTAATCCACTCAATCTCTCTTGGAATATAGTTGATCGTAAATAAGATTTTAATAATTTTAATTTTGAAAAACTTCTTTCGGCTAAAGCAACGGTTATAGGTACTATTAATAATATTCTATAAGCAATGCAAGTATTTGGAAATGAATCTAATCTTTTTACAGAATTTAATATCTCAATCGGTGTATTAGTTTTTATGTCCAAAGTTTCTTTTAACACTTTTAGTTCTGAAAATAAATCAAGTCCATCAATATCTGAATGTTCATTAAAAGTTAAATAAGTCTCAAGATTAAGACAAGACTTTTTTAGTTCATCATCTTTCAAAGTTTTGAGAATGTTCAAATCAAATAGAAAGCCAAAAATAGTTTCATATTCTTTAAATTGCTCAAATCTAGTTTCAACAGAAGTAATAGCATGATCCATTATGTATATAAAATACTTATTTTCTTAAGATGTCATTTTATGTGTATTACTTGTTAAATATATATTGTCACTTTACCAATATTACATATTTTATCTTTTTACCTAAAACCATATGTACCTAGGGCTGTAATGACCAACTGTGTTACGGTTAGTATAAGTAAAATTACTATATGTACATACAACATTTGTAAAAATAGCGACAAAAGAGCTCAACAAGTCGCTAAAGTTAGCGGCATATGTATAAATTCCGCCACACATATTTTTTTTGGCGGCTTCACACTATAATTTTTATAATTTAAATTACTAAGAAAATATTTTTATTTATTAATTTTGATATTTAGTGATTTTCGACGACTTTCAAGTAAACTTAGCGGCAAAAATAGATATTTTGCCGCTATTTGATATATAATTAAAAGGAAATTAGATTTAACTATATAATTTATAGAAAACACATGTTTTGCGACAAAGTATACTATATTTGCCGCTAGCTTTGCTGCGAATAGTGTATTTTCATCGCTAAATTAGTGATGAAATATAAGTTTTCCTCGCGAAGTAAAAATAGCGATAAAACAGTTCCAAACATCGCTAAAGTTAGCGGCGTATGGATAAATTTGATCGCAAACATTTTTATTGGCAACTTCACACTGAAAATATTATAATTTAAATTACTAGGAAAACAATTTTATTTATTAATTTTGATATTTTAGTGATGTGCAACGACTTTCAAGTAATATGTCGCTAAGTGTTAGCGGCAAAAATAGATATTTTGCCGCTATTTGATATATAATTAATAGAAAATTAGATTTACCTATATATTTCATAAAAAACACATGTTTTGCAATAAAGTATAACATATTTGCCGCTAACTTTGTTGCGAATAGTGTATTTTCATCGCTAAATTAGCGACGAAGTGTAGATTTTCATCGTAAAGTAGAAATAGCGACAAAACAGTTCCAAATGTCGTTAAAGTTAGTGGTGTATGTATAAATTTCACCGCAAATATTCTTTTTTGGCGGCTTCACACACTACAAAAAACAGAGTTTTTTGCCACTAGAAAATGTAGTTACAAAAGATGGGGAGTAGTTACAAAAATATTTTTAGTAACTAAATATCTAAAAATAGTTACTATAGGGTAGTCACTTATAATAAGTTGCAAAAAGTGTTTTTGTAACTACTTTGTAGTTACTAAAGTATTTGTAACTATTTTTTGCAACTACTTTGTAGTTACTAATATATTTGTAACTACAAGTAGTTGCAAAAAAGTTTATCATATTGTAACAAATTTGATTAAAATTGTATGAAATATTTTATGTAACTACTAGTAGTTACAAAAGGGATTATTTTTAGTAACTACTTTGTAGTTGCAAAAAACTAGTGGCAAATGCCCTTTTTTCTTGTAGTGACACTAAGATTATTATAATTTAAATTACTAAAAAATAATTTTATTTATTAATTTTGATATTTTAGTGATTTGCGACGACTTTCAAGTAATATGTCGCTAAGTGTTAGCGACAAAAATAGATATTTTTCACTATTTGATATATAATTAATAGGAAATTAGATTTAATTATATTTTTTTATAAAAAACACATATTTTGCGACAAAGTGTAATATATTTGCCGCTAACTTTGCTGCGAATAGTGTATTTCCATAGCTAAATTAACGACGAAATGTAGGGGCCTGTTTATTTATGGTTGTGGGTGGCTGGAGTACTGTAGGCTGTTGAGAATAAAATGAAATTTTTAGATTGGGGTAAATAAATGAGTGTTTGTTTATGTTGGTTGGGAGATTGAGTTGGAGTTGGTTTATATTATAAAAGGTGGTAAAGGTGATTTGATGTGTGTAAGAGATAGTTAATGAATGATTAGTTATTGATTAAATTTGTATTGGGAATTGAGTTTGATTGATGATTTGTGTAAGAGTTTGTTAAAAAATGATTGGTTATTGAATAAAGGTGTATTGGAAATGGGATTTGATTTATGATGTGTGTAAGGGGTAGTTAAAGAATGATGATTATTTATTAAAGTTGTATTGAAAATAGTTTAATTAATGATGTGTGTAAGAGGGTTGGAGATAATATATCCCAAACCCATAAACAAACACATGTTGGGTTGGGCACAATCCACAACGGATTGGCCCAACCATAAACAAACAGACCCTAGGTTTTTCTCGCGAAAAAATATCGACAAAATAGTTCCAAACATCACTAAAATTAGCGGCGTATGTATTATGACAGGATATCTCCTGGTCAGAAAGCTTACAGGTTGTATGACCTAGAGTCCCAAAAGGTCTTAATTTCCAGAGATGTTGTTTTCTTAGAGAATGTTTTTCCTTATGCTATTGTTAATTCTCAGCTAACTAGTCCTACACGTCCACTACCTATTTATACAGAAGAAGAGTAATGCTCATATCCTTCTGCAACTGATTCTCAGTCACAGATCTTGCAGGATGATTCAAGCCATCTTGAAAGCATTCCTCTAAGAAGAAGAAGTAGACAACCTTAGAAACTAGCCTATCTCAATGATTTTATCACTAACACAGTTGATGATCAATCTTTTAATTTTGAGTTCCTTTTTTGTTCCCAATTCAACATACACTACATTCATGATGAACCATAGTGGAATCCAGGAACCTCAATCTTATATAGAGGCAAAGAAACATGCTCACTAGGTTAAAGTAATAGACCAAGAGTTACAAGCTCTAGAACACAACACTTGGGAATTAATAGCCTCACCACCCAACAAGAAAGCTATTGGATGCAAAAGGGTTTTCAAAACAAAATTACACTCAGATGGCTCCATAGAGAGGTACAAGACAAGACAGGTTGTCGAAGGATGCAATCAAGTGGCAGGAGAGGATTATTTGGACAACTTTGCTCCTGTAGCAAAACATGTTACTGTAATGATGCTAATAGTTGTTGCTGTTGTTAGACAGTGGTCTTTACACCAATTGTATATTAACAATGCCTATCCTCTATGGATATATAGACAAGGAAGTGTAAGTTATGACTCTCTCCAATCTGCTCAAGCCAGACAAGGGCAGGTGTGTAAGTTGATTAGAAGTTTATATAGTCTAACACAGGCTTATAAGCAATGGAATAACCAGTTCTGTTCCACACTTTTAACTTATGACTCTCTCCAATCTGCTCATGGCCATTGTTTATTCATGTGGTCTAAGGATAATGATTTCATGGCATTGGTGGTGTATGTGGATGATGTATGTAGTAATCATTGGCAAGTCTGACTCTAGCATTATTGCCTTGAAACAGTATCGTCATGCAACATTGACAATCAAAGATTTAGGAACTGCTACATACTTTTTGGGCATGGAAATTACAAGGAGTGATCAAGGCATTCATCTCAATCAATGAAAGTACATCTTAGACATCATACAAATGATGGTAGGAGCAATTGTACCTCAGTGTCAAGTGTCAAAACCCCATTGCCTCAAGGACTAAAATTAGTTGCTAAGTTGGTTCTTTGTTAACAGACCCTAAGCAGCACAAAGGACTACTTGGCAGATTGCTATTCCTTAATCTCACAAGGCCAGATACTACTTATGTTGTTCAACGGCTGAGCCAGTTTGTACGAACACAACACAATGAACACTGGTAAGCTGCTTTGCATCTTCTAAAGTATCTCAAGGGTACTCCTCACCTTGGGCAATTCTATAGTTCTAATAGTGATTTTCATGTTACCAGTTACAGTGACAGTGATTGGGGATCTTGTCCAGATTCTAGGAAGTCACTAATAGGATATTGTATTTTCCTAGGATCTTGTCTGATTTCTTGGAAGACCAAGAAGCAAACCATAGTTTCTCAAAGTTCTGCTAAAGTAGAGTATAAAGTGTTAGCCAGCACCACATGTGAGATAATCTGGATTGATAATGTAGCTCAAGACTTGGTCATTATCATTGCTAAACCTGTTACCCGGCTTTGTGATAATCAGGCTGCCTCACATATTGTCCAAAATCCAGTTTTTCATGAGAGAACCAAGCACTTGGACATAGTCTGCCACATTGTACACAACAAGTTCAAGGAAGGACTTTCGAAGTTACAACATATTCCTACAAAGCTTCAACTCACTGACATTCTTATAAAATAGATTGGTGCATGTCACTCAATTTCATTTGCTGCTGTCCAAGCTGGGAATGTTTAACATTGTCTAGCTTGAGGGGGGATTTAGAAGTATATGACTATATGTAGAAGCATATATAATGTACACGTGTAACTAGCACATTGATTATCTATTAAGAGTAGTTAGTTAGCTCATAAGAGTAGTTAGTCAGCTTATTTAGTTGAATATAAATATAGCTTTGCATGTAATGTTCATTTCATGATTGATGATCATACTGGATATGGCAGTTACCATAATTACAACTGCTTTCTCTTATTTTCTCTTCATGAGCTTATAGATTCATCTTGTACAGTTGAATTATTAACACATGCATAAACGATTCAGAAATATAAAAATAACCATTGAAAAGTATGGAGCTGATACCAATATATTGTTAGTTTTATGATTAAATCCGATTTACAAAATCAATTATTGTAAAGTGAATACATCGTCATATATGACTTACTAATGTATGTTCTACTAGATTAATTAATTTATACAAGATAGATTTACGAAATACTTATTGCAGCGTGCTTTAACAAATGTCTTTGTAATTAATTTCCTTGGTCCAAACCTCTTGTGAAGCTGATCAAATTCGATCCACTGAACTTAAATTCAATTCTATCTTACTATGTAATTGATAAAGTTCAGCATACAGACTAAGACTGTGAGTCTACTATTTATAGACACACTAAACTACTGAAAATACAAGTAAATGTTTTGACACGTCTTACAAAAATATGCTAGTAACGTACACTTGTTTCAAGTTAATATATGAGATTATAATATTTTCAACTCAACCCCCCTCTCCCGCCATAAAAACAGGGTTAGTAACCATGCCCAACTTGCTAAGCAAAACTAGAAACTGGACTCCTCCAAGCTACTTCGTGAACAAGTCAATGAGCTAATGACGGGTTGGAACATGTCGTAAAATAAGAAATTCCTCTTCAACTTTGTCGCGATGACAATCGATCACGATATATTTTATCTGCTCGTGAAAATGGGGTTCTAAGCGATGTGCTGAGCAGCTTTGTTATCACACCATAATTAATGTCACTAGTCGTGGAAGAGTAATCCCCAAATCAGTAGTTACAAAATCCTTCCAAAAAAGCCTATACTCTGCCTCGGCTAAACTTCTAGAAACAGTTAATTGTTTCTTGGTTTTCCAAGAAAATAAGCAATCGCCAAGAAAAATATAATATTGAGTAAGTGAATTATGGCTATCAATGCACGAACCCCATGCGGCATCACTACAACCATGAACTTCAAAGGAACCTAAAACTGGATAAAACAAGCCTTTTGTAGGTTTACATTTCGAGTACCCAATGAACTTGGCAAGGGGACCTGATAAACTAGCTCAACTGTTGCACGACATAAGTAAGATCAGTCCTCATGAAACTGAGGTAAAGCAACTGGACCACTAATCTTCTGTATTTCTCAGAAACTGTAAGTAAAGACCAGAATTATGCGCAAGCTTGAGTCTGGTAGGTAAAGGCGTGCAAGTAGGTTAACACTAGTTAATACATGAATCCTTTAGTATGTCTAGGATGTATTTATGTTGATTGATGTAAGTCCCCTTATCCTCTCGTGCTATCTCAATCCCAGGAAATATCTAGCGAGTCCCAAATCTTTAATGCTGAATATCCTATACAAGTACAGCTTCAAACCATCTGAAATAGAGCAATCAATCCCTGTGAGCAAAACATCATCTACGTAGATAATAAATTCCATAAACGAAGACCCTTTAGGCCATGTAAAGAAGCAGTGGTCATTAGGGGATTGGACATAACTATAGATAGCAGCTTGGCACAGAACTCGGTGTTCCACTGCCAAGATGCTTGCTTTTAGCCGCAAAGTTTGTGAGTCAACTTACATACCTAACCATGTGAAGCTTTAGAGTAGCCTGCAAGTGGTAGCATATATACTTCATCATTCAAGAATCCATGCAGAAATGTGTTGTTGATATCTAATCTACTTCTATTATAAAAGTGTGAGTTGTTTCTTACAAAATTTGATTTGTCTATTATATCCTTAATGAATTTTAATTTTTAAGGTTAGTTTGGTAACTATATCTTTAAAGTTTTATTTATAAACTATATCTTTGAATATAATTTTTTTATATAGTTAGACAAAATTTGATTTGCCTATTATATTATTAAAGAATTTTAGTTTTTAAGGTTGGTTTATTAACTATATTCTCAAAGTTTTATTTATTTGGTTAGAGCCCTATATAGTTTATCTATCAATTCATAGATAGGATACCATAAAAAAATTCATGGATATGATATATAATTCATCTAATGGTGTGATACCCGAATCTTTGAAACGCAATAAAATACATTGATTGCATTTTAAAATATTGTTACCAATTTTATTTTAAAATGCAAAGTTATTTGATTTTATGATTTTATTTTGGCAAATAAGTGTGACCGCGATGTACCAGGTCAACTGCACTCCTAGCACCGAAAGGATAAAAATTAAAAATATATAATAGGAACCTAAAATTAACATCGGGTATAAGAAATAAGAAACATATTTAATTTATAACATATTAAATTATATTAACCTAACTAACTAAATTATATAATAAAATACGTAATAATAAACTATATACATAACCTAACTACCTAACTAAAGAATATAATAAATAAATGTTAGCAAACTATCCTTAAAGTTTAACATACTAAATTTAGGAAAGTTCACATCCCACATCGAAAACCAAATTTGAGAATTGTTGAAAATTCTTATATAAATAGGTTATAGGTAATGTTATAATAAGTAAACATTTTAACATTTCAGTGAATATATTAAAAGGAATTCCTTTAACTAGGAGGTCCTTATAAGTTTATTTTCAACAACGCTCGGACCGGTGTTTTGGGGAGTTGTTGAATAGTGTTAAAATCTTTTAAGGTATGTAATTTTAATAGTTTTATTTTTATTGTCATTTATAGTTTATATAAATTTAGGAATTTAATTATTTTCTTGATTCAAGTAGAATTATAAATTTAGCTATTTTCCTAAGTTTGTATTAAATAGTTGTTGTTTAAGATGCATGGTAGTTAGTTTAAAATATTTATCAATATAGTTAATAATTTAAATTTAATAACATATTAGGCCTTTTAATCTAGGACTATAATAACTTGGCTTATGTATTTGAAATTGTAAAAGATAGACATAATTCAAGAATATTGTACCACACTTAATCACCTTGAAAATACTAGACCCGATAAGTAATACTAATTAATTAAACAACATGTGCTAGGTGTAGTGCAGGTCGGGCCTAGGACATACACGACTCAACTATTTTAAAGCAAGCAAAACAAGGTGGGTGACTGGGCTATTTGTAAGTATATTATGCTACTGAACTTGTACTTTGATAAATATGTTTGCCTTCGGGCTTATTGATATGATACCTCTTAAGTCGTAAGATTGGCTTTTGAGTAGGGCTTGGGAGTCGTAAGATTGGCCCCCTAGTCTAGCAATATGGCTTTTGAGTCGTAAGATGGGCTCCTAAGTCAAGGATGTGTTTATTATTGTACACCTTCGTTAGTATAACTGCTTACAAAGTTCCCACTGAGTTTATACTCATGCCCATAATTTATTACAAATCTTCAGGTTAGTTGAGCGAGGTGGCGGGGCTGTTGCGGCAAAGGTCACCGGGTTCCTTTTCCTACCCGCAACTTTAAGATGTTTTTTGCCTCTTCAATGTATATAAATAAGTTTACATGACACTGAATCTGGGTGTTTCCATTTTCTGAGAAACTTTGGAACCTCTAGTGTAAATATGTTTTGGCAGTATATTATTGTCAATAAAATTTCTACTTTTATTCGATAAACATTTCATGTCACGCTTTCGCACATTTTCTGATTTATTACTTAATCAAAAGAAAAGAAAATTTAGTAGCACTTAAATCCCGAGCTAATGGGATTGGGGCGTTACAGAGTGGTATCAGAGCGGGTCTACTTTTCTGTATACTTGATTTATAAAATAAAACCGAGGGGAACCGTGACTTTGCCAACAGACCGACACTCGCTCCAAGGTATGTATATTTTACTATTAGTTTGTATGATTTGGAAATGTTTTACTACGAATTTACATTTTATAAAATGACATGATACTTGTGAGATGTCCTTGAAATTTTACCACCAATTAGGAAACCAAACTAGAGATTTTGATCCATTTTTCTTCTTTATGATAGGATGGTTCGTAGAAGGCAAACGGCGAGAAAACGAGTAATATATAGGCACAGAATACTTGCCAATAGAGATGTGCCGTCATCAACAATATCTATTTATCAGGGGTCTAGACAGGGAGCACATCAGAACATAGAAGAGTATATTATCTTGTTACAGGGACGCCGTAGTAATGCCATACGCGAGGGACATTATATTAGCGAGCAGGAGGCAGCGGTGCACCTAAGAGAAACTGTCTTGCCATCTCTTAGACCCATCGCCCGTCGGATTTATGATAACATGCTTACGGTGGACTCTATTATTGGACCCGTTATTGATTATAAACGCTTTGGACTACGCCTGGCAGTAGCTGCTCAGAACCGACAAAGATGTCTCACTACTGCTGATCGAATGGAAAGAGAGGCTGAAAACCAAAAACAAAGGGCAGACCGATATAATGAAATTGCTGCTAGCAAGCGTTTGGAGGTTGTTGCCAACGAACGTCTTGCTGGGCGTGCTAGAGAACTAGCGGAGTTCTATCGCGAATATGCAAGATTGCAGCGGGAAGAAGCAGGCATGATAGAGGAAGATGAGGAGGAAGAGGATCCCTCAGAGGAAAGTGAACCCAATGAGTCTATAGGGTCCAATCCTGGTGAGAGCATACCATCTAGGGGTCGACGTGTGCGTACCCCACCAGCAGAGAACCAGGCAGGCCCCAGTAATTGGTTCTGATATAGTTGGAAACCTAGAGGATGTACACATAGTAATAGTAGATAGCTTTTGTACAGTGATGTCTAAGTACATAACTAGACCGTAAATATCCTTTTGCTAATAGGAATGTATATAAGTCATCCTTTGATCATGCTATCTTTTTGCTCGTATAAGCATGATTAACTAATAGACATTTTGTACGGGTTAGGGTATTAAAAACCAATGTACTTTTTGTATATATATATGGATTTGTAAACCCAATATCTTTTATGTATATGATTTGTTTACAAATTATTTGGTATGTTAAACAAAGGTATATATGCATATAATTAAGTGTTATTTCTCCTTCTCCCAAAAGTATGGCAGCGCGAGGAAGGCCACGTAAACATGTGCAAAATGAAAATGAGCCATTTGTTGGGCCAGCTGCTGAGAGGCAACCTCCACCTGCTGTTGAAGTACAAGGAGCGGATTTTGCACGGGAGTTCCTGAACTCTCTGCAGGGACTCATACAACAAATACCAGCTAACCAAAATATACCAAATCCACAGAACCAGGGTATCAATACTAATGTCATTATAGAGCAATTTCGTCGTTTTTCACCACCAAGATTCAGAGGTAGCGAAGGACCTATGGTCGCTGAGGAATGGATTCTTGAGCTTGAAAGAATCTTTGACCATATGGAATCAACTGAAAATCAGAAAGTTTCGTGCGCAATATTCCAACTTGTGGAAGATGCTGGACACTGGTGGAAATCACACGAGCGAACAATGACGAATGAACAAAAGCAAAATATGACCTGGAATGATTTTAAGAACATGATGATGGATCGTTACTTTCCACAGTCTATCCGTGACCAAAAGGAAATTGAGTTTGTTAATCTGAAGCAGGGAACCCTTCCAGTGATGGAGTATGAAAGACGTTTTAATCAATTATCTAAATATGCCCCACACTTGGCCGACACAGATGAAAGAAAGGCAAGACGTTTTGAGAGAGGTTTGCGTCCAGAGATCGGGGGTATCGTGTCGGGTTTGAAACTGCCTGCGTACCATGAAACGTTTGAACGAGCACATATTGTATCCCTTAGCCAGAACTTAGAATACAACCAGAAACCTCAAGAGCAACCCGGGAAAAGAAAATGGAATTTTAGAGATAAGAATAAGACTAACCACTTTGTGAGGAGGGCAACCCCAAGGGGGGGACCAGGACCAAATGCAGTTCCGATATGTCCTAATTGCAATAAGCACCACTATGGAGAATGTTTGATGGGAAAGAATGTTTGCTATAAGTGTCATCGACCAGGACATAGGTATTGGGAATGCACTACCACACAGATCAAGGCGCCACAAAATGTTAGTACACCAGATAAGAAATCAGGGAAGGCACGTGTTTTTGCTTTAGCACAAGAAGAGTTAACGGAGGAGAATGAAACCATGGCAGGTATGCTACTTGTATTCAACCTTCCGGCATATATTTTGTTTGATACTGGTGCATCACATTCTTTTATATCCGAAGATTTTAAAAGGAAGTTAGGTCTGAAAGGTAATACAAGTGGAGAAGAATTGACGGTAAGTATTCCCTCAGGAGAAACTATTAGGACTAAGGATATTGTGACTGGTGTGAAGCTTTTGATAAGTAACCAAGAACTGGAAGCCGATCTATATGTATTAGAAATGAAATGTTTTGATGTTATTTTAGGTATAGATTGGTTGACAAAGAATAAAACAACAATCCGATGCTTTGAGCGTGAAATAGATTTTGAAAGACCAATAGGATCCAAATTCACCTTTTACGGAGCCAAAACTAATACCAGACCGTGTATTGTGTCAGCAATGAAGGCTGTAAGAATGTTACGGAAAAAGGGAAGTGAAGGCTACCTTGTGAATGTCATGGAAAATAATACTGTTAAGGTTACACCTGCTGATATACCAACGGTGAGAGATTATGTGGACGTATTTCCAGATGAGTTGCCTGGAATACCTCCTGATCGACAGGTTGAATTCACAATAGATTTGGTGCCCGGAGCTGCGCCTATATCTAAAGCACCTTATCGGATGGCGCCTAAGGAATTACAAGAATTAAAAATACAGCTTCAAGAGTTGCTGGACAAGAAGTTCATCAGGCCAAGTGTTTCTCCATGGGGAGCCCCTGTATTGTTTGTCAAGAAGAAAGATGGATCTCTTAGAATGTGCATTGATTATCGGGAACTCAACCACCTAACAATCAAGAATAAGTATCCCTTGCCTAGAATAGAAGATCTTTTTGACCAACTGAAGGGAGCTAGCGTGTTCTCAAAGATCGATCTCAGATCGGGCTACCACCAACTCAAGGTCAAAGAATGTGATATTTCTAAGACAGCCTTTAGAACACGATATGGTCATTATGAGTTCATAGTAATGCCTTTTGGATTAACAAATGCACCCGCAGTATTCATGGATTTGATGAATAGGGTATTCCATTCTTATCTGGACCAGTTTGTCATAGTCTTCATTGATGATATCCTAGTATACTCAAGAGATAAAGAACAACACGAGAAACATCTTAGAACTATACTAGTTACCTTACGACAGGAGAAGCTTTATGCTAAATTTAGCAAATGTGAATTTTGGCTAGATCGAGTTGTTTTTCTAGGCCATATTATCACGGCTAATGGAATCGAAGTGGATCCCGCGAAGGTTGAAGCAATAATGAATTGGAAAGCTCCGAAGAATGCGAATGAGGTCCGAAGTTTTCTGGGTCTAGCTGGTTACTACAGAAGATTCATTCAAGATTTCTCGAAGATCGCTAGGCCTTTGACTCAATTGACAAAAAAGAACAACCATTTCCACTGGACTGACGAATGCGAAAACAACTTTCAAGAGCTTAAACAGAGACTCGTAACCGCGCCAGTACTAACTATCCCTGACGGATCGGAAGGGTTTGTCATTTACACCGATGCCTCAAAGTTAGGACTAGGATGTGTTTTGATGCAGCATGGAAAAGTCGTCGCTTATGCCTCAAGACAATTGAAACCCCATGAGTTAAACTACCCTACACATGACCTAGAACTAGCTGCTGTTGTTCACGCATTAAAGATATGGCGTCATTACCTCTATGGTGGGAAATGTGAAATCTACACGGACCATAAGAGTTTAAAGTACTTTTTCACACAAAAAGAACTCAACATGCGCCAAAGAAGATGGCTGGAGCTAGTAAAGGATTATGATTGTACCATCCTCTATCACCCGGGCAAGGCAAATGTCGTAGCTGATGCACTTAGTAGGAAAAATGAAAGTCATATGGCCAGTCTCCCAACACAACAAGAGCTATTATTAATAAAATTTGCTAAGTTGAGTCTAGATTTTGTGAAGTCAGGCCATACTACTGCTATGATCGCAGTATTAACCATACAACCTACTTTAAGAGATCGAATAAAGGTAGCACAAAGGACTGACCAATTCCTCCTCAAGATGAAAGACCGGGCAATTGCAGGAACCATCAAGGGATTCTTTGTAACACCAGATGGAACTTTAACATACGAAGGAAGATTATGTGTACCTAAGGATGATGACGTAAGGAAGGAAATTCTTGAAGAAGCTCACAATACCCCGTACACAGCTCATCCAGGAGGGACGAAAATGTTCAAGGACCTAAAAGAAATCTATTGGTGGAGAAATATGAAGCGATCAATAGGGCAATTTGTTGAAAGATGTTTAACGTGCCAACAGGTTAAAGCAGAGCACCAACGGCCTTCAGGACTCTTACACCCTTTAGAGATTCCCGAATGGAAGTGGGAACACATAGCAATGGACTTTGTTACTGGACTGCCATGAACAGCAAGAAGGAATGAAGCTATTTGGGTGATCATTGACAGACTTACAAAGACAGCACACTTTATACCGGTAAGAATGACGCTTAACATGGATCAACTTGCTCAACGGTACGTAGACGAGATTGTTAGATTACATTGAGTACCAGTGACCATAGTTTCGGACAGAGATACTCGTTTCACCTCTAAATTCTGGAGAAGTCTACAAACGGCCCTTGGGACAAAGCTCAACTTCAGCACATCATATCATCCACAAACTGATGGACAGTCAGAAAGAACAATACAGACACTCGAAGATATGCTTAGAGCTTGTGTACTAGACTTCGGAGGAAGCTGGGAAACATATTTGCCATTAGTAGAATTTTCTTATAATAACAATTACCAAGCTACCATAAAGATGACACCGTATGAAGCACTCTATGGAAGGAGATGTAGATCGCCGATTTACTGGGATGAAGTTGGAGAACGAAAGATCTTAGGCCCTGAGATCATCGATAGAACCATTGGAGTAGTAACTAAGATTCGAGAAAGAATCAAGGCTGCCCAGGATCGACAAAAATCATATGCTGACTCGCGAAGGAAGGATCTACAATTCAATACCGGCGATAAGGTTTTTCTCAAAATGGCACCAATGAAAGGAGTAATACGCTTCGGAAAGAGAGGGAAGTTAAAACCAAGATATATTGGCCCATTTTAGATTCTAGATAGAATTGGAGACGTCGCCTATAAGTTAGCTCTACCGCCAGAGCTTACCAATATCCATAACGTCTTTCATGTATCAGTACTTAGAAAGTATGTCCCAGATTCAAATCACGTTATTCATCATGAGAATCTGGAAGTCAATAAAAACCTCACTTATGAAGAGAACCCCATTGCTATCCTAGGAAGAAAAGTTCACACTTTGAGGAATAGAGAGGTCCCCTTAGTACTAGTGCAGTGGAGTAGACATGAGAAAGAAGAAGCTACTTGGGAACGAGAAGATGAGATTTTAGCAAAATATCCGAACATCCTAAACCAAGTAAGTACAATTTCGAGGACGAAATTTTTAAAAGTAGGGGAGACTGTGATACCCCGAATCTTTGAAACGCAATAAAATACATTGATTGCATTTTAAAATATTGTTACCAATTTTATTTTAAAATGCAAAGTTATTTGATTTTATGATTTTATTTTGGCAAATAAGTGTGACCGCGATGTACCAGGTCAACTGCACTCCTAGCACCGAAAGGATGAAAATTAAAAATATATAATAGGAACCTAAAATTAACATCGGGTATAAGAAATAAGAAACATATTTAATTTATAACATATTAAATTATATTAACCTAACTAACTAAATTATATAATAAAATACGTAATAATAAACTATATACATAACCTAACTACCTAACTAAAGAATATAATAATATAATGTTAGCAAACTATCCTTAAAGTTTAACATACTAAATTTAGGAAAGTTCACATCCCACATCGAAAACCAAATTTGAGAATTGTTGAAAATTCTTATATAAATAGGTTATAGGTAATGTTATAATAAGTAAACATTTTAACATTTCAGTGAATATATTAAAAGGAATTCCTTTAACTAGGAGGTCCTTATAAGTTTATTTTCAACAACGCTCGGACCGGTGTTTTGGGGAGTTGTTGAATAGTGTTAAAATCTTTTAAGGTATGTAATTTTAATAGTTTTATTTTTATTGTCATTTATAGTTTATATAAATTTAGGAATTTAATTATTTTCTTGATTTAAGTAGATTTATAAATTTAGCTATTTTCCTAAGTTTGTATTAAATAGTTGTTGTTTAAGATGCATGGTAGTTAGTTTAAAATATTTATCAATATAGTTAATAATTTAAATTTAATAACATATTAGGCCTTTTAATCTAGGACTATAATAACTTGGCTTATGTATTAGAAATTGTAAAAGATAGACATAATTCAAGAATATTGTACCACACTTAATCACCTTGAAAATACTAGACCCGATAAGTAATACTAATTAATTAAACAACATGTGCTAGGTGTAGTGCAGGTCGGGCCTAGGACATACACGACTCAACTATTTTAAAGCAAGCAAAACAAGGTGGGTGACTGGGCTATTTGTAAGTATATTATGCTACTGAACTTGTACTTTGATAAATATGTTTGCCTTCGGGCTTATTGATATGATACCTCTTAAGTCGTAAGATTGGCTTTTGAGTAGGGCTTGGGAGTCGTAAGATTGGCCCCCTAGTCTAGCAATATGGCTTTTGAGTCGTAAGATGGGCTCCTAAGTCAAGGATGTGTTTATTATTGTACACCTTCGTTAGTATAACTGCTTACAAAGTTCCCACTGAGTTTATACTCATGCCCATAATTTATTACAAATCTTCAGGTTAGTTGAGCGAGGTGGCGGGGCTGTTGCGGCAAAGGTCACCGGGTTCCTTTTCCTACCCGCAACTTTAAGATGTTTTTTGTCTCTTCAATGTATATAAATAAGTTTACATGACACTGAATCTGGGTGTTTCCATTTTCTGAGAAACTTTGGAACCTCTAGTGTAAATATGTTTTGGCAGTATATTATTGTCAATAAAATTTCTACTTTTATCCGATAAACATTTCATGTCACGCTTTCGCACATTTTCTGATTTATTACTTAATCAAAAGAAAAGAAAATTTAGTAGCACTTTATTCCCGAGCTAATGGGATTGGGGCGTTACAAATGGCATAAGTTGAACCTACATATTAATCATATTCTATATATATATATATTTTTTAATAATATACATAACATTATTATTTTTATTTTTAAGTTTCTTTATAAATTTCTTATCTCTTTTATAATGAGATTCGTTTATATAATTGTCAAAAAAAAAAAATATATATATATATAGAAAAAGAAAAAAACCGTTAATTAGCAAAAGTTTAAGGCTAATTTAGTAACTTTATTTTTTAAAGTTTTATTTATTTAGTATGATTCATTTTATAATTGAAATTCATCTCTCAAGTCTCAACTTATGAAATTTTCTATCACATTTAATACTATATATAGTTCAACTGATGATATAAGCTGAACCTAAATATTCATAATGTATTATTATTTATTTGTGGTAAAATACATTATATTCTTTTTATTTGTTTATATTTTATTCGATTCTTCATAAATTTCTGATAATTTTTCTAATTGGTTTCTTCTATAATTGAAGAGAAAGGAGAAAGATCGATTAGCACAAATGTACTTACAATAAGTAAAATTACTTTAGTATATGATTCTCAGGATATTGAATAGTTGAAGTTACACAAAAGATATTTATGTATTTATAAGAAAATTATAGAAATTTAAACGTATTATAGGACTTTAGTAACTTCAAAGTTTGACTTATTTACTAGGATAATGATTCCAAGACTTTTAATTTCGAAAGTGGTACTTTAGAGTTATTTAGATATTAAATGTTTGCAAAACTATTAAGTTTTGATGTTTTCATGGTGAAAAAAATACTGAAAGGTTTTATGATTAGCAACAACAAGAAAAAAATTATACACATAAACTTAGAACAATTGAATAATAGTGAAAGCTCTTATTTATCATTTTTCATTTTAGAGATTTTTTATTTATTTTTAGTTTACTTTTTATTTTTAATTTAGGTACGTAGTTATAATATATATACTCATTGTACTGATCATAACAAAAAAAAAAAAAAAAAAAAAAAAAAAGAAGAAGAATTGACAGGACAACTATAGTGTATCATATTCCTTATATTTACTCTTAAATTTTGTGAATCGATCTTTCTCCTTTCTCTACAATTGTAAAAGAATCCAATTAGAAGAATTATATGAAATTTATGAAGAATTGAAGAAAGTATATTAAAAAATTAAAAATAATATAATATATATTACTAAAAAGGAATAAGAATATAAGATATTATGAATATTAAAGTACTTTAGTTTATGGTTCTCAAAATTAAAATATATACAAAAGACATTTATATATGTATAGAAAATTAAGCATAGTTTAATAGGAGTTTAATAGCTCGAAACTTTGACTTCTTTGTTAGGATAATAACCACAAGAATCTTAACTTGCAATAGTGGTATACAATAAAGATATTTAAATAATAATAATTTCCAAAGGAATTAATAATCATTTACCTGCCATTATTCAACACTAAAAATTTAAAAATGCTTAAATAAAACTATCTAATTATTCAAAATGCGAATTTAAAGAAATTAAACCGCCGGGTTGCCTCCCGACAAGCGCTAAGTTTTACGTCTTTAGCTGGACGCCTGTCTATTTCGGTTCAAGTTGGTTCAACCAAAGACAGTTGGTGAACCTCTCTTTCTTGTGCTTGGTCAAAGTACTTCTTTACTCTTTGGCCATTCACCATAAATGTGCTCCCGTCGGTATTTAGTAGCTCGACAACTCCGCTTGGTAGCACTCTCTTGACTGTGAATGGTCCCGACCATTTTGATTTTAACTTCCTGGGAAAAAGTTGGAGACGGGAATTGAACAAAAGGACTTGGTCTCCATAACAAAACTCTCTCTTGATGATCAATTTGTCATGAAACCTCTTAACCCTTTCCTTGTACACCCTTGAATTCTCAAGTGCTTGATTTCGGAACTCATCAAGTTCGTTCAATTGCAACACCCTATTTGCCCCAGCCGATCGAAAGTCGAAATTCAACTTCTTTATCGCCCAATATGCACGATGTTCAAGCTCTACGGGCAAATGGCATGATTTTCCAAAAAAAAGTTGATAAGGAGACGTACCAAGGGGTGTCTTGTAAGCCGTTCTATACGCCCATAATGCATCATCCAACTTTAGAGCCCAGTCCTTCCGGTTTCCACTTACTGATTTCTTGAGGACTTGCTTGATTTCCCGGTTAGCTAATTCGGCTTGACCATTTGCTTGAGGGTGATATGGTGTAGTCACCCTATGCTTCACATCGTACCGGGCCAATAAGCCATTGAGCCATTTGTTACAGAAATGCGACCCTCCATCACTAAGCAATGCTCTAAGTGCTCCATAATGGGTGATGATATTCTTCACAAGAAATCTTAGTACCACCTTAGAGTCATTGGTTGATGTAGGGATGACCTCAACCCATCGAGAAACATAATCCACCGCCAACAGAATGTATTGATAGCCTTGAGATGATGGGAATGGTCCCATGAAGTCGATTCCCCAAACGTCAAACAGTTCCACTTCAATAGAATTGGCAAGTGGCATTTCATATCTTTTCGAGATCCCACCGGTTCGTTGGCACCGATCACATTGCTTGATGAAGTCGTGGCAATCTTGAAAGATCGTTGGCCAATAGAATCCACTTTGAAGCACCTTAGCCGTTGTTCTGTTTACCGCAAAGTGTCCCCCACTTGGTGAAGAGTGACATTGTTCGATGATCTCTCGACCCTCTTCCTCCGATACACACCTCCAGATAATCGAGTCAGCGCATCTTCGGAAAAGATATGGATCATCCCACATATAAAACCTTGCTTCGTGATAGAACTTCTTCTTCTGATGTGACGAGAGATCGGGTAGAGGTGCTCCACAAGCTAAGAACTTCACAATGTTAGCATACCACGGAAGCCGAGCAATCGCCATCATGAGATGTTCATCGGGAAATGTATCCTTGATCACCTCTTGTTGCCTTTTTTTGTCCACCTCATTCTCAATCCTCGAAAGGTGATCGGCTACAACATTTTCACATCCTTTCCGATCCTTGATTTCTAAATCGAATTCTTGCAAAAGTAGGATTCATCGAATGAGTCTTGGCTTGGCATCCTTTTTATCGAAAATGTACCGGATGGCTGCGTGGTCGGTGTATACAATCGTTTTCGTGCCCACAAGATAGACACGAAATTTTTCGAACCCATATACTACCGCTAACATCTCCTTCTCTGTTGTTGTGTAGCTTGACTGGGTCGGGTCAAGGCTTTTACTCGCGTAATATATCACCCGGAAGATTTTATCCCTCTTCTGTCCTAAGACTGCCCCGACTGCTGTATCACTCGCATCACACATGAGTTTAAAAGGTTGGTTCCAATCAGGTGATACCAAGACTGGTGCTGAAACCAATGCTTTCTTCAACACTTCGAAGGCCTGTAGACAAGAATCATCGAAAACATAAGCAGCATCTTTTTCCAAAAGGTGAAACAAAGGCTTAGCAATTTTCGAAAAATCACGAATAAACCTTCTGTAAAAACCAGCATGGCCTAAAAAACTTCGGATTCCCTTCTCATTGACTGGTGGTGGTAATCTTTCAATGGCGACTACCTTGGCTCGGTCTACCTCCAACCCTGCATCTGAAATCTTATGCCCTAACACTATACCTTCTTTTACCATGAAGTGACATTTTTCCCAATTTAATACCAGGTTAGTGTCTTCACAACGTTGCAAGACTAGAGACAAGTTAAACAGACAATGATCAAATGATGAACCGAAAACAGAAAAATCATCCATGAATACTTCCATCACATTCTCGATCAACCCACTAAAAATAGCCATCATGCATCGTTGGAAAGTAGCCGGTGCATTACATAAGCCAAAGGGCATTCTCCTAAAAGCAAAAATGCCATATGGGCATACAAAAGCTGTTTTTTCTTGATCCTCCGGGGCAATCATAATTTGATTGTACCCGGAATACCCATCCAAAAAGCAATAGTAGTCATACCCGGCTAATCTATCCAACATTTGATCAAGAAATGGAAGTGGAAAATGATCTTTCCTAGTAGCCGCATTCAACTTTTGGTAGTCAATACAAACCCTCCAAGCAGTTATCAACCTAGTGGCTACTTCTTCTAAATCACTCACTTTAACTACCGTTATTCCTCCTTTCTTAGGCACTACTTGGGTAGGACTCACCCACTTGCTACCGGATAAAGGAAAGACTATACCATTATCAAGCCATTTCAAAACTTCTTTCCTCACCACCTCTTGCATAATTGGATTTAGCCTACGCTGACTTTGCACACTCGGTTTATAGTCCTCTTCCATTAAAATTTTATGCATGCAAATAGCGGGGCTAATCCCCTTAAGATCCGAGATGGACCATCCAATAGCACTCTTGTGCTTTTTCAAGATTTCAATCAATTTCACACATTCACTCTCATTAAGATATGCGGAAATTATAACCGGAAATTTCTTACCTTCATCGAGGTACTCATACCTCAAGTGGTCGGGGAGAGGTTTCAACTCAACATTGATTCCTTCTTCTTCCTTGCCCTTAGATTCCTTTAGTCCGATCGATTCCTCATTCTCCAATTTCAACCAAGAAATTTCCTCATTGCGTACCTCCTGCAAAGAATTCAATGCACTAACACTATCCAAAACATCAACACCGTTAGCTTCATGGTTAGCACATACAAAAATAGAATCATGCAAACAAATCTCCAAAGATTCAATTTCACTCGAAGCTAAAAGATTTCTTGTATCATTGGTATCTAGCAAATCCAAAGCATTACATTCTTCTATGACATTAACCTCATCCTCATTGTGAAACCTCATTGCCTTATAAATTGAAAAAATAACCTTCTCATCATTCACACGTAAGGTGAGTTCCCCTTTTTGAACATCAATGAGGGCTCCATTCGTTGCTAGAAACGGACGGCCCAAAATCAAGGGGACTTCCTTGTCCTCATTCATGTCCAAAACTACAAAATCCATCGAGATTATAAACCCACCTACCTTGATTAACACATCCTCCACTATACCTTTCGGATAGGTCAAAGACCTATCCGCCATTTGCAAAGCAATAGTGGTAGGTTTGATGGTTCCAATTTCCAATTTATTGAATATAGAAAGTGGCATGAGATTAATGCTTGCCCCAAGATCACATAATGCTTTTTCAAATTTTTTATCCCCAATAATACAAGAAATTGTAAAGCTACCTGGATCCTTCCTCTTTTGAGGGATTCTTCTTTGAATTACGGCACTACACTCCTCGGTTAAGTTAACCGTCTCATAAGCCTCCAACCTCCTCTTCTTCGATATCACATCCTTCAAAAATTTAGCATAATTAGGCATTTGTTGCAAAGCATCAATAAAAGGAATGTTAATATGCAATTTCTTGAAGATTTCAAAAAACTTAGCAAATTGGTTATCCAACTTTTTCTTTTGATAAGTTTGTGGAAATGGGAGGGGAGGGACATAAGTAAGAGGAATAGAGTTAGGAGTGGAGTTTGGCTTCACGACCCCTTTTTCACTTGATTCTCCACAATCCTTGGGTCTGGTTTGCTCCTCTAAATGCTCTTTCTCAATCACTTGGTCACCTTCCACCGGTAGCTTTGGTCCTTCATACTCGGTTCCGCTCCTTAGTCGAATTGCTTGGCATTGTTCCTTTGGATTCTTCACCGTGTCACTCGGAAACTGCCCCTTTTGGTGTTGGGGACTAATGACTTGGGCTAACTGGCTCATTTGCAATTGCAAGCTTTTAATGTCGGCCCCATTCGTCACAATGCTCTTGCTGACATCAACTTGAAACTTCGCGAAAGAATTGTCCATTTGTGACATTCTTTCGTCCGTCCTTGAGATGAACGATGTCAAGAGTTCCTTTAAGCTTGGTTCCCTTCCTTCGTTTATTACCCCATTGGTAACGGAGAATCCGGGTGGTGGTTGGACCGAATTGTTAGGGTTTCCATAGGAAAGATTTTGATGCCCTTTGATCTCGATTGGTAGTGATCCGATTGGTGTTGGTTGTGATTGAAGTTCGAATGTTGACCTTGCCCCGAATAGGGATATTGGTGTCCCCTTTGGTTTCCATAACCCCTTTGATGAGACTATCCCACAAAATTTTGAGCTTACACTAATCCAAATAAAACACTGCATATGCTTTCAAGGCCTTTGTTAGTTGTGATATTGGCAATATATTGTACTTAAAACTAGGAACGTAAAATACTGCAGTTAAGGTAATCGTATCAGTACATACCGTATCACATTTATGATATACAATCTTCTGTTAGCCATCTGGTAAAGAAATTGTGACTCTTGAGTTAAGTGCTTCTAAATTTGCCATCACGTGAAAGCTTGTACACATGTCTACTTACACCTGTTTCCCCAATCCATGAACCATCTATCAACCCTTCCACCATTACAAAGGCAAAATGTGTATCATCATATACTGAATGGCTTACATTATTAACAAAGTTTTGATTTCCAGCTTTGTCTTCCACATGTTGTGCTCCTTTAGCACCAAGCAACTTTTCCTCTGTTATTGTAACCTCTTCCTGTAGACCCCTACCTTGACCGATATTTTTAGCAAGCATTTCAGACGATTCCAGCTGCTCTGGATAAGAAGTGGTAACATTTCTTTCTTTCTCAATCCTTGCTATCATTAAGCATGCCTTGTTAATACTAGGTAGGTGCTCATTACTAGGATTTGATTCCATATGTGGTCAAATGACTCATTCAAACCCATCAGAAACTCTAGTAATTTACAGCTTGTTTCCAACTCAAGCCAGGTTGCACTTGCACCACTCATACGAGTAGGAAGAGGAAGTAAGGCAAAACCATCCAATATTTTTTTTTTTTTAAGAAAAAAAATAATTGGTATAATAATTTGCTACACTACTATTTCCCTGACTAATGCTGGTGATCTCCCGCTACCATTGACAAAGTTGAGGTCCATTACGTTCACCAAACGTTTGGGTAATTTTATCTCAGATATCCTTCACAATTTTAGAATACAGAAAAGCATAAGAAATTTCCTTCGAAATTGAATTCAAAACCCATGCCATAACCATTCCAGCCGCACGTTTCTAGTTTTCTAAAACTATTTCATCACCAACTAGTGGTTCGATGTGTCCATTTACAAAGCCTAATTTATTTTTAGCTGATAAAGTTATTTGTACCGATCTACTCTAAGGTAAAAAAATTGTTACATGAAGCAAGTTGGATACTAAGCTCATGTCAGGATGATCAAAACCATCTAAGAAAGACACATCTGAATCGCGACCCAATTAAAATAAACTTTAATAAAATTAATTATAACCTGATTATCTCTTGACTTATTATAAGCAGAGGCGGATTTTTATTGGGGCAGCAGTGGGCTTTAGCACAGGGCAAAGTCCCTAGAGCTCCATCTCCATGTTTGTCCATTTATTTATAGCCCACCCCAAACAAATGCCCACCCCATCCCAAAACAATAATGACAGACCAAAATTGACTCCTCAGAGAAAAGAAAAAGAAAAAAAATCTGCCACGACATGTTTGTATATATGTGTACTATATCATATTTAATATATTAAATCTAAATATATTAATCCAGCACAAATATTTATAACTATATGCATACTTTAAATATGAATTACATAATTGAGTACACATTTATTCACAAATCCAATTTTTTGTATTATGAGTTTTGTTTTCAAAAGATAAATAGGAGTCCATACTATTAGCAGTGTATATTTTGTATAAATATAGGAATTATATTTTGTGTAATTTTGTGTATTTGTATGGTCCTCTTTGTATTTAGTTGGTAAATATTCTAGGGTTGTAACCGTATATACATCCATTCAATGGAAAATCCCAAGCAGGGAGATTTACATAATCTTACATGGTATCAGATTCAAATCGATACTCCTAATTTTTTTTCCTCTTCCGGAATTTCTCCCCTCCTTTCTCATCCTTACCGCCGTTCTTCTCCTCCACGTGACAGCCCTCCCTCCTACCCCCGGAGCCGCCTCTTCTTCTCCTTTTCACCCCGCCTTCGCCGACGCCAATATAAAAAACATCATGGGTTTCACCCTCGATCAGGAAGACAACCAATACATGACCTGGGTCGAACTCTTCACGATCCAAGCATGTGCCTTCAATGTTCTGGATCACATCGATGCCTCCACCCCTCGTCCCCCTGATATTGATGATGCTATATGGCGCTGTCTCGATGCCATTGTCAAACAATGGATATACGCCACCATCTCGGAGGATCTTGTCAACACTATAATGAGACCAGGTGCTACGGCGATTCAATTGTGCAAACGTTTGGAGGAAATTTTCCATGATAACAAACACACAGGGGTTGTTTATTTGGGAGTATAGTTTCATAATACCCGGTTGGAGAGTTTCGCCAACGTTTCTGATTACTGCAAACAGATAAAACTTCTTGCCGACCAGCTTGCCAACGTCGGTGATCCTATTTCAGACTCCAAAATGGTACTTCAGTTAATTTCTGGTCTTCCGAAGGGGGAGTATGACACTCTTGCCGCCATGAAACAACAAGCGGATCCTCTACCGAGTTTCACCAAGGCCCGATCCCAACTCGTCCTTGAGGAAACTCGCCGGTCCAAGCAAGACGATCACTCCGCCTCCGTCGCCCTGCTTACTTCCTCGCATGGCTCCACCGCCGCCCAGACCTCCTCGCCGGTGCCATCCTCGAGGGCGCGGTCGTGGCAAACGGCCCTCTTGCCGTACCCCCGCTGGCCGTGTACCTAGCCACAGCTCGGGCCATGGTTCTCCCTCGACACATCAGTCTTCGTGGACTGCTCCTGCTACGCCTGCTTATTGGGCTTCGCCCCCTACATGGGCCCAATCCTCTCCCTGTCCTGTTCCTCCTTGCCCATACCCTACCGGGCCCTCACAAACCTGGCAGCATAGAGCCGGCATTTTGGGCCCAGCTCCACGCCCTCCGGCCCAATCACAGCAGGCCCTCCTGGCCTCCCAACACATGCCGCCAGCCTACCCCTCCTCTTCTGCAGATTTTGGACAGCCCACGCCACTGGCACATCCACCTTATTCATATTTTGGCCCGACATGTCGCCTACAGAATTGGGACATGCTTACAGCTCGATGAGTTTAAATCAACCCGACGATCAGTGGTTTATGGACACGGGGGCATCCTCACACCTCACAAACAACTCAGGTAAACTCCCTCGCCTGTTTAATTTGAGCACACCCCCTTCTATTTTTGTTGGTGATGAATCACGTATTACAGTTAAAGGTTATGGTACAACGCACACCCCCGCCCCATCTCCCCCATTTACTCTTACAAATGTTCTATACACTCCTTCCATAATTAAAAACCTCATCTATGTTCGTCAATTTACTCGTGATAATTCCATCTCTATTGAATTTGATCCCCTTGGTTTTTCTGTGAAGGACCTTCGCACGGGGACCACACTTTCGCGATGCAATAGTCTGGGCGATTTATACCCTTTCTCTCCAAGTCGTCATGTCCCGCCACGTCCGCCTATGGCTTCTCGCCACCTCCCCCTCTGTCTGGCACAGTCGCCTCGGTCACCCTGGCGATCCTGTTTTTAGTTATCTTAGACAGCATAATATTATTTCATGTAATACTCATTCTTCTTTAACATGTACTAGCTGTTAGCTGGGGAAACATGTTAGGCTCCCCTTCTATGATTCTGTTAGTCGTACGCACATGCCTTTTGACATTATACACGCTGATTTATGGACATCGCCCGTTGTTAGCGTAGTCACAAATATTATCTTGTTTTACTGGACGATTTTACTCATTTTTGCTGGGTCTATCCTCTCAAGTATAAATAGCAAGTGCTCTATATTTGTGTATTTCCATAACTATGTCAAAACTCAATTTGCACGTCACATCAAAACCTTTCAATGTGACAATGGCCATGAATTTAATAATGCATCTTTTACCAAATTCTTCTCTGATAATGGCATTCTTTTTCGCTTATCCTGTCCCCATACATCTCCTCCAAATGGCAAAGCAGAACGTATAATTCGGTCTCTCAATAATATCATGCGTACTCTGCTTCTCCGCGCCTCTCTTCCCTATTCATTTTGGTCTTACGCCATACTTCTGGCCGCCTACCTCATAAACATACTCCTACTCGGACCATACATAACCTTACACCAACCACCCTACTTTTCCGGAGGACACCCACATACACACATCTCCGTGTATTTGGCTGCTTATGCTATCCCAACATCTCCTCCACTACACCACACAAATTAGCCCCTCAGTCTATACCATGCGTCTTCCTCGACTTTCTCGAAAATCATCGAGGCTATATATGTATGGATATCATCACTCGTTGCATTATCATATCCCGGCATGTCACATTTGTTGAACATGTCTTTCCGTTTGCAAATGTGGCAGCCTACTCTCCTCCACCCCCCGACAATCCCGATCCCATCCTTCCGCTCTATCCCACTATCGGCTCCACTGTCGTACCCACCCCAGCAGCTTCGGTCACTCCGGCGGTGCCTCCCCCTCCCACACCACCCTCGGCCCCTTCCTCTCCTCCCCACCCCATCGAGCCTCGCCCCCCAACTCCCCCTCGCATGACTACTCGGTCTCAACATGGCATATTCAAGCCTAGACACCTCCTCAACCTTCACACTTAACATAGCCCCCCTGCTACCTTCTCGCCCATCCCAAGGTCCCCTAAACTTGTGTTACTTGATCCTAACTGGCGTGACGCCATGGCCACCGAATTTAATGCTCTTATTAAACAGCGCACGTGGGACTTGGTCCTGCATCCCCCTGAGGGGGTTAATATTGTTCGTTGCATGTGGTTATTCAGGCATAAGTACAGGGATCATGGTGTTTTTTAGAGATATAAAGCCCGGCTGGTTGCAAATGGCAATTCTCAACAGGTGGGGGTCGATTGCAGGGAGACTTTCAGTCTGGTCATTAAACCAGCTACCATTTGTACTGTGTTGAGCATTGCCTTGTGTAGAAATTTGCCCATCCATCAACTCGATGTGAAGAATGCTTTTCTTCGCGGCCACCTTTCGGAAACTGTACATGCATCAACCGCCCGGCTTTGTTAATCCCCAATTCCCACGGTATGTTTGTCGTCTCCGAAAATCTTTATATGGCTTGAAACAGGCACCGAGAGCTTGGTATCACCGGTTCGCCACTTACATCTTATCACTGGGTTTTGTGTGTGCTAAGAGTGACACATCACTGTTCATATTCCGCCAAGGGGGTCACACGGCTTAGTTACTTCTATATGTTGACGATATAATCTTAACTGCCTCGTCTGATATGCTCAAGACTCGGATTATTGACCGTATACAGTCTGAATTTGCCCTAACTGACTTGGGGCCACTTAGCTGCTTCTTGGGCATCTCTGTTACCCAATCTTCTAAATCGTTGTTCTTATGTCAACGGGATTACACTCGTGACATCATTGCTCAGGCCAATATGAGCAACTGTACGCCCGTTGCTACCCTAGTAGACACTAAGTCCAAACTAAGCGCCACTGTTGGCAATCCAGTCGAAGATCCTACTCTATTTCGAAGTCTGGCCGGGGCTTAAAAGTATCTCACATTCACTCGCCCAGACATCTCCGATGCTGTCCAACAATGTTGTCTCTTCATGCATGATCCTCGTGAGCCCTACCTGGTGGCCATCAAACGCATCCTTAGATATCTACAGGGTTCTATGGACCTTGGTCTCCACCTCTACACTTCGTCTCCTGCTCGACTCATCACATACACGGACGCCGATTGGGGCGGCTGTCCCGACACCCGGCGCTCGACTTCCGGGTTCTGTATTTTCTTGGGCGATAATCTCGTGTCTTGGTCTTCGAAAAGACAGCCTACAATCTCTCATTCCAGTGCTAAGGCTGAATATCGAGGGGTTGCCAATGTAGTTGCGGAGACGTGTTGGCTTCGAAATCTTCTCCTCGAACTCCATTGCCCACTTCAGACTGCATCTCTTGTTTATTGTGATAACATTTCCGCCGTCTATTTATCTGTCAACCCTGTGCAGCATCAACGCACAAAATATGTTGAGTTGGATATTCTCTTTGTCCGCGAACAGGTCGCTCTCGGTCACATTCAGGTCCTTCATGTTCCTTCGTCTTAGCAGTTCGCTGATATTTTCACCAAAGGACTCCCCCGACAGCTATTTCTTGACTTCCGATCCAACCTGAGCATCCGGCCTCCTCCCGCTCCGTCAAAGGGGGTGTATTAACAGTGTATATGTTGTAGAAATATAGGAATTAAATTTCGTGTAATTTTGTGTATTTGTGTATTTGTATGGTCCTCTTTGTATTTAGTTGGTAAATATTCTAGGGTTGTGACCGTATATATATACATCAATGGAAAATCCCAAGCATTGAGATTTACATAATCTTACACATACGTTTTTATATTTTCAAAATTAGTGTGTAGCAGCTATACGATATAGTGGATCACATTTTATAGAAAAAATATGTTTACAAATTTGAGTGATATTAGACAAATGATACTTTTGTAAATAAAAGTGCAACTTTCGCTACGAAAAGTAATACTACCTCCATGCTAAATGAAGTTGCACCTCTAAGGGTGCACAAATATTAAAAAATATAATTTTTTGTTTTTATGTTGACTTTTTAAGGGTGATTGAGGGTAAAAATTTGTGGGTGGAGATTGTGTTCTAATTTTCTTTTTTAAGGGTGTGCAAATTATATTGGGATGTACGGAAAAGAAAAGTGTGCAACTTTATTCGGGACAGAGAAAATACTTTTTTTCTTCTTCTAAAAATGGTACATTTACAGATAAAAATGATACTTTCATACTTTGTTAAAAAAAAATACATTTTGTTGGCAAACAAGTTGTGAAACTTTTATGTCTTTATGTATATGAGTATATCCATAAATATTTTGCATACACATACATATTATATTATCATATATATATATATATATATATGTACTTTTCATGTATTTGAAATATTATATATATACATTCACATGCTTTTGATCGAGTGGTGCATATAGCACGGTTCACTTATGTTCACCGGTTAGCCCATTCCATAATCAATTTCTGAGTTCGCCCCTGATTATAATAATTTATTAATTATATTATATTTCACTAAAAAATATATTGCAAATCAATAAATATTGTCCTCAAATAATATGAGGAGTTATAATGTGATGCATGCGATGGTGTTGCCAATAATTCTTGTTAATACAATAGAAGCAGAATCGAGAAGAAAGATTAACCGATTTAGTTAGGACTCACTTGGTTGCAAATCATCAATGGTAATGAATATGAATGAGGAGTCAATCAGAATAAAATGAGATGAATTGTTAATAAAATAAAATACTGATTAATTTATTCATTATGTACCGAGCATTATAAATGAAAATGGGTACTCATTCATTATCATTTCCTACCCCTAAATCCCCCAATGAAGCGGAACCTCGGTTTATTTAAGCTTCTAATCGTAAGATGCTTGGAATGAAATGATTCACCACAAAAATGAGTCATTTCATCTTATTTATTTTTTGTCTTGTATTCTTTCTTAACTTGATGACACATAGGGCCACACAAACAACACATGGTGAATTGGGGGAGCTCCAAAATACTGCTCTTTTACGTATCTTCTTATTGATTTGATTATGACTAGAACTTTGTTTTGTGGACCATCTAGAGTACAGAGTATTGGCCAACAAAAAGAATATTCTGGTCCATATACATCATATAATCAAACATTAAAGACAGTAAAACAAACAAACATTACAAGCACTAAGACATAGTACGATTTAGAGTAACATAATCCCATTTCTGCACAAACCTGTAGCATATGGAAAATCCAAGGGCTGTGTTTTCTTTGCTATATAGTATTTGTTTTCTTTTTGGTCTCTGATGAAACTTATAGATACATATGTTAAAGGTAGTAGTATATATTAACTCATTACTCATTTGAAAGAGAAAAAGGAAAAAAACTCGCTACTCATCCTCTTGCTCCTCCATCTTTGTGTTTTCTTTCAAAGGCCCATAGGCAATGCTACAAACAAGAAAGTAAACCATATTGGCAACACTCAATCCAGCAAGAACCAAGTAATAGTAATCATAATGACCCTTGTTGATATTGCTCGATATCCAGCTCTCGTTCCCCCCGGCTTTTGAGATCTTATCAACGATATTCATTATCACACTTGCCATCAAGTTTGCCACAGCCATCCCGATTCCCAGCAAACACGTAGCTATACTTGACATACTCCTCGGGAACTCTGAAAAATAAAACTCGTTCTGGGCGATAGCATTCAACGCCTCAGCAACGCCCGTTAAGCAATTTTGTGGGACCAACCACAGGGCCGACATATTCGTGCTCACTTGCGGGAGATCCAAGAACCCTTCTTTGGTCGCAAGTGATCTACGAACACCCTCTACGGCTGCTGAAACAATCATGGCTAGGAACGAGAAAAAAATCCCGATTCCCATTCTTTTTATTGTAGTTAAGCGAACCTGCTTTTTCATGAATCTAGAAGCCAATGGAAGAAATACACGATCGTAGAGGACAACCCATAGAATGACAGAGATAATTGTAAACATGCTGAACGAGGCTGGCGGTATCGAAAAATTTGAAGTGATGTGTCTATCCATGGAGACTGCTTGGAGCAGTGGAAATGAGTTTTGGCTGATGTTTATCACCATGATAATTCCTGAAATCCATATTGGGATGACTCTAATTAGGACTTTGAGCTCCTCGACTTGATCAACAGTACAGAGGGTCCATGGATCTTTAGCTTTTCCATCAAGGGTTAAGTCTCTTTGTGGATCTCTAACAATGCAGGCCTTGTTTAGATACCTAAACATCATCAAAAGTAACAAGAAAATGAAACAACGTCGTGCAAAAGAAGAAAACATGTTTTAAGATTGCTACACGAAAAAAGTGGAACGAAAGGGCTCAGTCAGTACAAAAGTATGGAGAAATTAAGACAAAAAACCGTACCTATGCTTTGCGCTAGGAAGAACAAGAGAGGAGCCATTCTTGCATAGGTACACATAAGCTGTGTTGTCTGAGAATTTGAGGTGCCGATTTTTGAAAGAAGCTACGACCACTTGAATGAAGCCAGTGACCAAACTTGATCTACACTCCAATTTCACATAAAACGGAGAGGCCAAAAAGAACAAACAGACTCCAACCATCATTAGCACCGCAGGCACGGCGAAACCAATAGCCCACCCGAGGTTGTCTTGAATGTATACAATGCAAGTCAAGGAGACAAGGATAGATAAGGTGAATGTGGCATAGTACCAGCTAAAATAACTCTCTTTTACAACAGATTGTTTACGGAAACCTGCCCTTTCGAGTTGATCAGCACCAAAGGCTAAGGAAGACGACCTAATTCCTCCGGCCCCAATAGACATCAGGCCAAACGCAGTACATAGATACGCCAACTGGAAAATTGTTGCGGGGCTACAACTGTTGCTTATTTGATCACATGGAGGAGGCCTTGCTTGAGGGATTATTGTTGTTGACCAGAGAAGTATTATCCCCTGTATAATCAAAGGGATAATCAACCTTTGTCATTTACTTAGCCAGAAAATCAAGTTAATTTCAAAATGACACGAAACCAACTCTCTCCTGTTTTTTTTTTTTTTCTTTTTTTTTTCTGAGATTCTACACTGTTGGGTTATGTTGCCTCAGCAACTGCTTCACGACTCCCTCATACAGGAAAATTTTTGGGCCTTCAAAGCAGTATTCATGATGAACGTGATTTTAATTATTTGATATCACCCAAATTATTAGTTATCTCAGTACCTCAGATGGATCAATTGAAAAAAAAAAAATGGAATTACCATAAGAGAGATAAGGGATCCAAAACCAATGGTATAAAACCTTCCCAAATAAGAATCAGCAACAATAGCTCCAACAATAGGCATGAAATTAGTGGCTGCTGACCAAATGAACAACAAACTTGATGCAGTTGTCATCTCCATATGATACTCGTTCATCAAATACAGAGTCATGTTTGGCGTTATTCCAAAAGTTGCTATTTTCTCCATCGCCTCATGCCCTATTTAATAGAAAAAGCCAAACAACGCCCTCTTAAGAACAGAAGTACAACAAAGCCCAATTTTGAGAAATTGAGCAGTTACATAAATACATACCAATTATGAAGGGCAAAGTTCTGAATCCACCCTTTTCACAGGTACTGTTCTCCAGAAGAGGCGCTTCCGCCATTAATTTCTTGTCTTCCTCTTCACTGTAATTCTCCATTGTTGCCTACTGATACTGTACAGCTTCGCTTACATTCTTTTAATACAGACAGAAGAAAACAAACAGATACATCCAGTGAAAGTGTGAACGGTTGGAAGAAGCAGCATATTCGATGGTTTAATTAAGACATGGAAAGGAGAAATATGAAATTTGACGGTGTTCTAGAGGAAGTCTTCCTTGGCGATATCATGATGGTGACCGTTCTTTGTCTATTATATTGATTATATTTAAATTAAGGGATTCTGACCTACTCAGATGCATTGTCATCTATATATGTTACGCGTGTCAAGGTTAACATTTGCAGATATTTAATTAGATATTTATCTTTATTTTTAGTCAAATTACTCTTTTCTTCCTTTTCCTCCCTTCGTTTTAGTTTTACTTGAGAAACTTTTCTAGGTAGTTAAAATTCTTTTAATTTTTTAGTTCAAATTAATGCCTACGTTTACAAAAATATTACCCTCTTTGATTAAAAATATCGTTCTAGAAAAAGTGTAATTTTGCCAAACAAACTTAAAATTCTTCCGGTCTTGTCGTAAAAAATTTACTTAGTTTAGTTGACTATAATTTCTTATTACACAAAACATATTCTTAATTAAATAAATTGTGTTGTGATATATTTGTCGTTCATACTCATTCTTAATTTTACCAAGAAACAACAATACTTTCAACTTTACCTAACTTAATTTAGTTGACTATATTTTCTTATGACACAAAATATATCCTAATTAAATAGATTACGTTGGGATATATCTGTCAATTCTACCAATCCTTATTTTTCTAAAAAAATAAATCTGGAGTGGGTATTATGTATGACGGTGACACTAATCTCATTTCATGTAGCGGAGCATCATTTAGTCAAACCAAGTAAAAAACGACCGAGTCTCATTTACCTATTTTCTGTTTTACTATATTTAAGTCGACTAGTGACACACATCACACAAGATGAGATATGTGTGACTGTCATATAAAAAATTTTTGTCAAAAAATCTAAATGATATTTTTTTAAAAGGGAAAAGATACGATTCTATACAGTGCTATAATTTAGGATAATTTATTATTTATTTGGTGCACGTAATTCAATTAATCATTTTTACGTACTAAATTGATAATTACTAACAATATTAGTTGGATATAACTAACTAGGCAAATAAGAAGTTTCCTTTAAAAAATAAAAAATGCATAATGACAGTATAAAAGATATGAAGAATATTTCCATTGAGAAAAGAAATATGAAGAATATTCCAGTCTTATATTCACCCACCTAGTATAATAATCAAAATTCAAAAGTATCATACTGCATCCGACACGTGTCAAATGCTCTCAGATACGAACTGACGAGTCAACTTATTTTGCCACAAATAGAAAGGTTAGTTGGCCTCACACGTGGCGATCAACTTTCCTTTTATGTGACTACTAACTAGCTAAAATGGAGCAGTACAATAAGGCTACGTTTGCTTATCCATGGAGTGGACGTTATAATTTAGATGTGTAAATCTTAAGACAAAAGTGAATTTAAATGTTGACGTAAATTTTGGATTTATTTTAAAATGTAATATGATATGATTTGTAAAAAGTACGATCATCATATTGAAAAAGATAATGAAGAATATTAAAAAAATATTTTGTGATGAGCGTATGAAGAGAGATTAGTGGAGAGAGAAAGTAGAATATAGTTGGGTTTAAGTGGATAAAGGAATCCTAATTTTAAGTTTCAACTCAAATGTAAGTTTGAATCAGTTCCGCCATCCATCCACCCCGACAGATCTGTAAATAAATGTAGAAACGGTAAGCCAGGGTCGATCTCATGAGAAGTAGTTCGATGGATCGATCACATGAGTAGTAGATCGATCCCATGAGTAGTAGTTCGATTATTCGTGTTTTACGTATTTATTTATTGAAATAAGCCAAAACTTGGTTTTATTTTTTATTAACTAAATTTATAAATCTAAAAGAATGAATAAACAATAAGAAATAAACTGATTTAACTTGAATATATAAAAGATTCAGCCCCTACTCTAGTTATCCTCCTAGTCTGATTAGCTCTTGTAATTAATGCAATTACCCTTGAAATAATCCTAGAACATTATACTCCTAAATTAACAATAAGCTATGTTGATCTGAATTATCCCTTAATTTTAATTAACCAAAATAAGTTCTTTGATTAATCTATCTAACCAAACAATCTAAAATAAGCTATTTAGATCTAATTGGCTAGACGCTTAAAGTGTTAGGACACTAGGGTAAACAAAGTGTTCGACACACAATCTCGGTCCAATTAACCCTGGTTTATGTTATTTAGCGAATTAATTCCCTATTTTCTACTAGTGGATATGAATCACAACGATTACGTATTATTAACCCTGATTTATGTTATTTAGCGAATTAATTCCCTATTTTCTACTAATGGGTATGAATCACAACGATTACGTATTATTAACTTTCTCTAACTGCTAATATGCAGTCAATTAATAAAGAAAATCAATCTCAATTAAATCTCCACATATAAGAACGATTGAATCAAATAACATAAAAAATTCTAAAATATAATCCCAAAAGCAACTATCGTAAGAATTACAATTCGACCAAACTAGAATTCAAACATAATTAGGGACTGAAATTAGAGTACTAGCCATACATATTGACGTTCAAAAATATAAACAATATGTCAAACATTAAATTTAAAATAAAAATTAAATAAATCGAAATCGTCGAGGTGGAATCGCCTCCAATTGCAATTCAATTCTCTTGCCTTTTCCTCCAGTGAAAGCAACGTATGTTCCTTCAACCCACGAGCCTCTCTTTAAGTGGATTTCCCACAATCATGGGCTTTAGCCCATTGCCTTCGACGTCCCGACTTCAACTTGGAAACCTACATATATGGGCTTTTAACTTTCTTATTTCATATAATGGACTTAGCCTTGCTTTCTCAAACAATTTCAAGGAGTTCCTCTCCTTCTCATTATGGGCTTCGGCCTCCAATTCTTCACGTGATTTTTGGGGCTTCGGCCCTCCTCAATGTGGTTGGGCCGTGACACTGAGTTGCTCAGTATCAAGCCCAATTCAATACGTATCTCTTCTTAATTCGAAAAGTCTTCAAAATACTAGAAGAACAATCAAGTGTTTTGGACCAAGAAAATCTATATCTATATATATATAAAAGTAAAATGGAGGGCATTAATGTAATTTTAGTTTTCCCTCCAAAAATTTTAGACCATGGTTGGTAACTTTTTCTTATTTTTGGTAAGTTCATAATTTTCTTTTATTTTTCTAAAATACAAATAATTTTTTCATTTTTAATCTGATTTTTATGCATAATATATCAAATTATTCATCTTTTCACGATCTTCGATTTGACATCCATATCACATACTCCTTCCGTCCCGGCTTAAGTTTCCTACTTTGACCGGGCACGGAGGTTAAGAAAAAACAGATTTTATGGAATCTTTGACTTTTTTAAAGGTGGAGATTGAGAGTGGGGATTTTGAGGGTGGAGATTGTGAGAGAAATTTGTCATTTATGGGCCGGAAAGTTAAGTTGGGACAAACCGAAAAGGAAAGTAGGAAAGTTAGAGTGGGACGGAGGTAGTATATTATAATGAGATATTTGATTTGAATAAATAAATTGTTTGTTGGTTAATTATTTGTACTAGAATTGATGTTTATTGTGAATTGGACTATAATATTTTCGTTTTAGTTGCAACTAAAATTAGTAAAATAATTTCTTTATAAAAAAATATGAGTATTTTTTTTTTATTTAAGTCATGCAGGGAGAAAACACATTGTTTAAATAATGAAAATCCAAGGCAAAAACAATAATATCTATTTTATAATCAACTTATTAAATCATCAAATCTGCTAAAATATCTTCTTATCACGAAATTACAGAAGCTTTGAGCATATATATATATATATTTATGTATTAAAATAGTTAGAAATTATTTTTAATTTCCTATTTATATTTTTTAATAATGTGTATTTTGTTAAAATTACTCTTTTAAGAAAATTTATTCTTTGCAACCTAAATTATGACTTTTATTATCTCTTTTTAATTTTTTACTTGTACTAAAACTTCAATGCATTTTTTATACTTGGTCGCACAATTAAATCAACATCGAATGCCTTTTTTCACTCTTAACAATCTAAATAAGTTTATTCGCATTAATCAATTTTAATCTTCAAATAAATCAAGTTTTTATAAGAAGACTATAACACTTATATAAATAATTTACAATCCCAAATAAAATACAGAAATACTCAAATGTTTTGAAGTAACCACAAACTTTAATTTGTTATTCAAATCATTAAATAAATTTTGAATTTTATTTTGTTAAAATAAGATTTTATTAAATAAAAATTATTTAAGTATATTTGAAATCACCAAATGAAATGTTAAAAGTTGCAAATGAAAATTCAATGTTATAAAGAAAAAAATGAAACATTTATAATTAGAACTTGAAAGTTTATTTAGATAAATTAAAAGTTAAATATAAAATAAAAGCATGGACATAATGAGAAAAGTATTAAACCTTACATTGCATATGATCCAAATAAAATATCATTGTTCCTTTTATTATATATTTTATGGTTATTTTTAATTATTTATAGTTAGAATTGAAAAATTATTTTATAAATATGTATAAGCCATGGTAGTGACAATTCTGTAAGTAACACTTCCCAACCTAAAATTTTAGACTATGATTGTTAAGTTGTTGTCACATTTGGTAAAAATTCAAATTTATTTTACTTTCTAAAGTTGCAAATATCTTTTTTTTTTTTTTTTTCATTTCTAATCTATTTATTATGTATACTATATCAAATTAATCATCTTTTGACGATGTTTGATTTGATATCCATATGATATATATAATAATAAGATATTGTATTTAAAATATTATATTATTTGTTCGTTGATTATTTAAGTAAGATTTCAGTGTTTATTGTTGGTTGTACATAAAATATAGTATTGTTTAGAATACAATTAAAAATCATTCAAATAATTCTCTTTTACAAATTATTTTACTTGATTATTTCATTTAAACCACAACTAATCAATTTGTTTTATCTGACATGAATTGTCTCAAGTTAATATTTGATTTATAATCAGCTTATTAAATTATTAAATTTGCTAATGCTTATTTGCTATAATAATTATTTTTGTTGATAAATTTAAAAACTATGACTTTTGTTCAAATATATAACTTTATATATGATAATTAATCTTAGATTTTTTTATTAATTTTTATATTTTAGATATATTAATGTTATTTTTCTAATAGATAATTACATTTTGCAACCTATACATATATTATAAAAGTTGCAACTAAACTCCTTTTAAATAAGCAAAATAAACCAACTAAAACTATATGTTTTTTTAGACTTTGCAACCTAAACAATACTGGGTCACCTTAACCAATCTCAATTATGTCTTATTCTTTTTTTTTTTTTTTTTTCACATTTTGCAACCTAAGCAATTTTTTTTTTTTCCATTAACCAATGTACTCCCTCCGTCTCGGCCTAATTGGCCAACCTTGGCCGGGCACAGAGACTAAGAAAAACAGATTTTGTGTAATATTTGACTTTTTCAAAGGTAGAGATTAAGAGTAGAGATTTTGAGGGTGGAGATTGTGAGAAAATTTGTCATTTATGGGCTAGGACAATTAGTTTGGGACAAACAAATATGACAAGTTGGACAATTAGGCCGGGACGGAGGGAGTATATCTTTAAATGAATCTACTATTTAAAATATAAATGTATAATTTAATTGAAACTTTTCAACATATATATATATATATATATATATATATATATATATATGAAAGTATTAAGAAATATTGGAGCACTCATATATTTTATTTTATTATTCCAACTATTAAATTATTTTGTTATTCCAACTATTGAATAACTTTTTTATTTTGTTAATTCGTTATTCTTTGTATATCGGTAATACCAAGTAAAGTACTAAATCTTGCAAATAAGATTTTTTAAAAGAGGATAGTTATAGTTAGAATTTAAAATTTTATTTGGATAAATTTAAATATTTAAAGTAAAATGAAAAAAATTAAAGAAAAATAAATTTCTTATAACATTATTCAGTTTATTTTATTTAATAATATGAGTTGATAGTTAGATATTTATGTTTGTTTTAACATTCATAATTAATTAAGTTATTATGCACATAAGTGAAGAATGATGCAAATACATTAAATGTGTATTTGGATTTCAAAGATAAGAAATGATCATTTTGAAAAATATATTTTTATATTGAATATTTATCTTAATGTTAATCTATAATACACACACACACATATATATATATATATATATATATATATATATATATATAAAATAAGTTATATTAAATTCATATATGACGTGCGAGAAACTTATATTTACATTACTTATAACTTTATTTATGTTTTATCCTACATTTTTAAAAATATATATTTTATTAGGATAAAACCATCACATATTTAAATATTAGATTACATCATGTTTAGTTTTATTAAAATCGTTACTTTTTAAAAAAACCTCCGTGCATCGCACGGGAATATTACTAGTTACATAAGTAGCAAAATAATATGTGCACTAACTAAAACTTACATAAAAATGCAATCTTAACCTCTAAATTAATGCACATTTTCTACCTATCAAATCCTCCCAAACTTAAATCGTTGCTTGTCCCCAAGCAACTTAGAATTAAAGCACACAAAGGGATAAAATCAGGGGAGACACTTGCTGAGACACCTTATGAATCACACTCGGCTTCCATGTTTGGCAGAATTGAGCACATTCACATTTTTTTTTTTCAAGAACTCACAAATTCTAGACTGAAGTCAAACATTCCCCCTATCCTATTAGCAAAAGGGCACCGCAATCCAATTTTTTGTGCAATTGGTCAATGATCCGTCAAACACTTTTCTTTTTTTCTTTTTTTTTTTTTCCTTTTTGTTGGGCTGGTCATTAAAATCCGATTTCGTAGTGATAAGCACCCCTTTATTCTCCATTTTTTTTTCTTTTATTTTCCTTCGTTTTGTTTTTTTTGTTTTAAATTTGGGTGAGGTCAACAGCTCTACACCACTTGTAGATTGATCCTAGTGCTGTTACTGATTTGAGATATTTCTTCTCTTTTTGTTTTCTTCAACCTAGGACCCCTAAAACAGGCAGCTGATTCAGCCTCTCACCATCATTTCATCCAAGTTTTTTTCAACTACACTCCGTTACCCCACAACTTATTTTCCAACCTTTGAGGGTGATTCTACAACTACTCCATCTTCAAACTCCAACCCAAAATTTTTCTCAAAAACCACAAGAAATTAACAACAATAACAATTCAAACATGCTCGATGGACCAAATCACAATCGTTTATATAATTCAAACTATTGCACTACTATCCCTTTACTTTTCAAATATTTAGGGGGGGGGGGGGGGTGTTCAAATTCAGCAATTTAACCAGAATATGTGTTTCTTATTTAAAGGCATTGTGCCTTCTACGCAAATAATTTTAGCCACCAAAACATAAATCACACTCGTATCATCATAGCAAACATCTTCTTCCCCCATTTTTTGTTTAATTTATAAATAAATTGAAGTAAGTAAACATGCATGTTACTACTAATATGTACAATCCCATGGAAAGTAACCTATATGCAAAGGCAATGCATGAAATGCAATTAGCAGGCTTAAACCACACGAAATTTTCCCCAAACTTAAAAACTACTAATACAAGTAATTAAACAACTCAACAAAGATAGTTAAATGAAAAGAAGAAAATAGCGCAGGGTTTAGTAAAGGTATCACCCGAGTCATGTTATGGTTATACTGTAAAGCATGCTTTTAAGTGTTGTTTTTTATATAAACTGTTTCTTGCACTTTAATGAATGAAAATAAATTATCACTGTTTGCTTTAAATATTATGAATGTTATATATATTTATTGCATAATGTTTGAATACTTTACATTGTATACAAATGTGGTGTGTAGTAAATCACAGAAGATCACATTGTCAGTTCCTTGTAATAAGTATAATGATTCAGCCCTTATATGGAATTAAATAATCTATTGGTAGAAGTTGATGTGTAAGCTCGGATTGATTTATCTTGACCAAGAGATTACACTAGAGCATTTGTTGCACTGAATAGGACCAACAGCGAGATAATTTTTCTTGACTGACTTGAAAGAAAAATTAGATCTCAGTGGTTATTGTTTTCTTAATTTATATCACTTAATTGGGATTGTATATAATTAATTAAAATAATGTTGCTTTAATTTATTTTGGGCAAAGAGTCAATGGGACTTAATGCTTCATACTTTGGGCAATATTATTAATTATATGACAGATAGATAAATTAATACAGGAAATCGTGTCTTGGTGAAACAAGTTGATTATGTCCCCTTGATGAGCTCAGAATGTTTATCATATCAAACCATTACAGTGGATTAACTTCCGATATGATAATAATGTTGAGTTGTTTATTCTCAATGAATAAAAGATATTAATTGATTAAAGCATTCAGTAGCTTAAATTAATTAATGAACATTGAATCTTAAACAGGGAAAATAATAACCGGGAGCCATATTTCGTAATATGAATTAGGATGAGTAGTTCAATATTAATTTTATAGTGGAATGAATTAATATTAATGGGCTAGAATAATAAAGATGACTCTTTTATATGGATATCTAGGCCCATTGGGAGGCCCAATCTTATTCCTCCTAAATAGGGATGTCAATTTTACCCACGGGTAACCCTACCTGAAGGGTAAACGAGTAATAGGGTCGAGTATCGCCCGAACACGATATTTTTTGATCGGGTAGAGTAGGGTACGAGTATTGCATATTACTCGTTTATCGTACCTGATTACGCTACCCGTGTACCCGATTAGATAAATATGTATTATTATATATGTTTTATATTATATAATTAGCATTATATCTAATATGTTATGTTTATACTATATGATTTAATATATAAAATAACATATAATGTTACATTTACATATTATATATATTATATGTGATTTATTGTATCACATTACATATGATACATATACATATTACATACTAGCTATATATTTTTTATGTATCAATCTTGAGAGTTAAAGTTCGTTTGATTTCCCACCGTATTGGCAAGCTTGGACTTAGGGAATACTCAAGAAGCTCTTTGGGTTGAGAGATTAATTCTTCTCAACGGTGTCTCTCCAATTTGAAGGTAAAAATATGATAATCCCTTAATTAGTTCCGCATGTTTAGGGCTTGTTGTATGTTTTATCGTTTATAAAATTACATGAATTATATGATTTGATCGTTCATATCTTATCTATTTGATTTATGAAAATATTATTCAAATTACATCCCGAATGGATCCTTGGCACAATCTCGATTCCCCAATAACTGGTATCAGAGCCATTGATTTGGGCTCTGTAATTTCGAATTAAATTTTCAAAATCAAATTTACGTCGTAATTGAAATTGGATAGCAAAAATGTTAGATCTGTTTTGCAGGAATTTTATTATAATAGTTTTTTATGTATGTTTAAATTCATGTTGAATTGAATGCTTATTTTAATCTGATTCTGATAAGTAGAAAAATGTGCATTATTTATATTGATAGGATGTGATTTTATTGCATTTTATTTATTATGCACCGTTATTTTTCTAATTCTCTGCATGATAAAGTCTAATACTCCAAAGTTGTGTTTTATGTTGAATTGTAGTGGATTTTAAGTAATTTTGGATCAATTGGATTTGATCGACAAGTACGTTAAGACTTGGGCTGAAATTGGTCAGTTGGAGGAGAACCCACAAAGAAATGGGCTTTTGATTTAATTTACGCCATCGGGCCTGCTGATGATCCACGAAAGGCCAACAAGCCATTTGATTTGGAGAGAAGCAGATTGAGCATGGTGGAGAGAAAGGGCCGTTGAATTGAAGATATAGCCAATAGGCCATTTTGATGAAAAATAAAGAAAACGGATAAGTTGGGCTCCTTGTGGAGGAAAAAGGCCAACATGCCTCATAATTGGAAAAGAAGGCGGTGGTGATTGGAATAGGCCCATGTGGGCCTATAAAAGAGAGGAATTCACGAAGGGGGTATCATCCAAAGAATCTAAGAACTGAACTTGCGCGAGAAGAGGACGCCAGCGAGAGTCCGAGACTCGCCTTTCGAAATTCGTTTGATTTCTTTATTTCCCTTTATTTTAATTATGTCTTGTTTCTATAAGATTTTATATAATAGTTTAACTATGTGTAGCTAAGTTGTTTTATACTAGTTCGAAGGGATGTTGAACTATATTCGTGTTTTATGATTAATTGATCCATAATTAGATTTTGATTCTATCTAATAACTTATTTGTGTTACTTGTTTTTATGACCCATGATATATTGATTTCTTGATTTGATAGGACCCGTCGAATTAGGTTGTTAATTTATCAATGCTAGATTATCAAATTGTAGTCCGTAATTGTTATAATTTTTATAATCGCGAGCATCAATAACGATTAACTCATTAGGGGTAACACAAATCTAGGCCATCCAAACCGAGCATATGTATTTCGAGTCTAGTCTGATCTATTATCCTAATTATTAATGTGTTTGATGAATTAAACCTAGAGAGTTTGTTCCAGTCTGTTCAATTGAATATGGTTAGCTAAAGAGTTTGTCTTAGTTAACTAACATTAAAGGATAATTCGGGCCGACAGAGCGTGTTGATGGTCTAGGGGTGGAGAATTGTGGGATATATAATCAGGTGTAATGAGTTAATTAATTCGTATACGAATAGGGGATACTGAACTGAGAACTACTATTATTTTGATATTGATTTAAGTCAGGTTATTATTTGTTTAATTGAGTACTTGAAGTCTTTAGTATTAGTTGTTTATTTGATCAGTTTAGTTAGTGGATTGAGTCAAATCAAAACCCCTCTTTGTTTGCTTTTATTGTTTAGTTATTAACATTAAGAAGCATAATTAATCCAACCACTACTTGTTGAATTTGACCCTTATTTATCACTGCTACTAGTTAGTGGAGGTAGATATGATAGTTTAATTTGACGTGCCTCGACAGCGCAGTCAGATTCGTCCAAATTTGTTTTTCTCGTGAGAAAATTCATGAATAGATTAGGTCTGTTTTTCTTGTAATAGATTAGTCTAGATGTTAGATTTATTTTTTGAAAATAAATTGTAATGGATCAAAGACGAAGACGGATTAAAAGAATCGGAGACGGTGGAAACTGCAGCCTGCTCTACTCCAAGGGGTCGCGACCGCGACGAGCGCCTGACGCGACTGCGACGGGGCAGTGATGCGACCGCGACGAGTACATTGTAGCATCATGACCGCTACAGGTGTGTAACACGACCGCGACGGGTGTAGAATGCGGCCGCAACGGGTGCCACACGACCGCGGTGGGTGCAGTGACGCGAGCTTCGAACAGTTGGGTTTTCTCTTTTCATAACGAGAAAATTAAATTTGATTGTCTAATATGTGTTTAATTTATGTTTTGTTTTACCCTGTGTATGAGGAACCTATAAAATCTCATTGATTAAAATTGCTAAGTTTTTTTTTTTTTTATTTAATTTATTCTGGATAATAAATTAATTAATGACCTCCATAACTGATTTATTAGAGTGAATTTTTGGCTATGCATTTTCATGTGCCTTTCTCCCTAATGGATATACCAAAAATGAGTTCACTAGAATAAATTTCGTTAGATAATTGTGGGTTATTTTAAGTGGCAATATGACCTTCCCAATGAAGGCTTATGCAAAACTAAGTAATAATCATGTGTTAAGTTATGGTTATCACTTAGATATATGGATAAAATTTACTTCCTCACGAAGTCTCTGTCAATTTTATATGGCCAAGAATGAGCCGACTATTAATTTGAGAATAAATGGTTTGTGACTATTTTGTTTGTAATCTGCTTAAATGTATTTAAGTAAACGTTCACACTCAATGTGACTTGCTTGAATTGTTTTAAGATGTTGGCTGATGCATGTATATATTGTTTTGTGAGATTTTGATATAACACATGTGATCAAATTTTGTGATAATGTTGTGTTAATTGGATATTAATATGAATGTATGTTTTTTGTACGAGTCGTTGGACCGTACCAAATTAATTGTATAGAAATATATACTTAACCTTACTAACTAGTAGAATGGCAAGTAAGGGTCGATCCCACGAGGAACGGTCGAACAATTTTGCTTTTATGTATTAAACTATTATGATCAAGAAATATAATGTAAATAGGCTAGAAAAACAATAAAGAAGTGGGGGGATTTTAATGAAATAACAACTAACACCTAAATTTCTATTAAGCAAACTAAATAACAATTACTCTAAGAATACTTAGCAATTTAACAATTCAAATAAATAAAGACAAATAGAATGATTTTTTTTCGATTTTTGGTATTCAAATAATAAAACGATTCACCCTTGATCATGTTTCACCTTGGTCTTGGACGATTTATGCAACTATTGTTAATACCCAATTAGTTAGCCTTGGAACTCCTACTCCAAGATTGATAACAAGCTCTATCAATCTTGTTGTCTCTTAAGTATGATTAATCAAAATAAGCTCTTCAATTAATCCTACCCAACTTATCAATTCCTAAAACAAGCTCTTTAAGAATTAATAGTCGAGTGCATTAAGAATTAAGACAACGAAGTAGATTCGACATAAAACTCGTAAGTTCAGTTCTAGTGGTCGAACTCTATGTTATCCCCAATAAAATAAATCTATTGTTTGCTACACGGAAATTAAAAATCCTACAATTACGGATAGTAATTTCCTATTCTAGCAACACACATAAAAATATCCAAATTGGTGATCAAACCACAATTCAATTCATAAGTGTGAGTCAACAATCCCAAATAACATAGAACATTCACAAAGCATAATCCAATCGGTAATATTAACAGTAATAATCACATAAATGTCTTAAACTCAAGGTTCAACTAATGATCAAGAGTGAATTTTAGGGTGCTAGCCACCCATTACAACTATTACAAAGATAAAGTAAGAGAAAATCCAAGAAAACATGAAAATAAGATAGAAGGAACCAAAAGATAGGATTGATGATCTTGAGCTTCAATCTCCCTCCAATCCTTTGCTTTCAATGGGGAATAGTGGTTGAATATGTGCGGGGATGGGTTCAAGGTTAGGTCAAAATCGAAAATGACCATATATGTATAGAGGAGAACGTGTTGGGCTGAAAAATGGGCAAAAACGTGTTTCAGGATTAAAACAGGGAGTTGCGCCGCGGCCGTGGCGCACAATTGGCCGCGGGCGTGGTGAAAATAAGGGTTTGGGCCCAATTTGGGGCCATGGCCGAGGTTTTCAACCGCCACGGCCGAGGTCTAGTTGGGCTGGATTTCACCCATTTTCTGGATCCTTCGCCACGACCGTGGCCTGAATTTCGCCTCGGTCGAGGCGCTGAAGGCTGAATTTTGGCCATCTTCTGGACGATTTACCACGGCCGTGGCCTTGATTTTGCCTCGGCTGAGGCGCTGAAGGCTGAATTTTGGCCATCTTCTGGACAAATTACCACGGTCGTGGGCTAGTTAGTGCCACGGGCGTGACATTAGCAACGCGGGCAAGGTCCCCTGTTTTTCCTTGTTTTCTTTTCCTTTTGAGCTCGAATTGTCAACTTGAGATCTTCGAACCTGTTTTTCGGCATTAATTCCCCTGTATTGACATGAAAATGAACTAAACAAGTCAAACTGCCTAATAACACAAATATGCATGATACATGATCAAATATGCATGAAAATATCATTAAAACGACACTTAAAGCGACCTAAAATGTATGCATGATCAAGTGTACCAGTTTTATTCTCAGTTCAACATGTCAAGCTTTAATCTACTATTTAATATACTTAAAGAAAACAAACTAGAAGGAGAGAATTATGTAGATTGTAAAAGAACCTTAATGATAGTCACGACTACTGAAGGACACAAGTTTGTACTTGATGAACCTAGACCAGGTGAGCCTATGGACGAAACTAGTGCAGAAGATAGGGAATATCATAGGCAATGGTTGAGATCCGATGAACTGCTTAGGTGCACTATTCTGGATTCAATGTCAGATGTGTCGCAGTGCAAACACCAGAGCATGGGAACCACTGCAGACATTATGATGAACCTTAATGAACTCTTCTCTCACCAGAATCGTACGGCTAGGCAAATGGCCATGCGGGATTTGTTGTCGCTAAAAATGGCTAAAGACATGCTCGTAAGGGATCACGTTCTCAAAATGATGGGATGCCTTAGCAAGCTTGAGATTCTTGGTCCTGATTTCGATGCGGATACCCAAGTTGATATCATACTCCATTCTCTGCCGAAAAGTTTTGAGCAGTTTAAGCTAAACTATACCATGAATGGTCAAGCGTATACATTGGTTACGCTCATGCAAGCTTTGGTCATGACAGAGATGCTTAAGCCTTGATGACTAGCAGTGTACCTTGCTCTTCTGCGCTGAAAGGAGGAAAGAAGAAGAAGAAAACTAAAAGTAAAAACAGGCTGATCTCAAAGGTAAGGAAAAGATCTCCGCTGAAGGTGGCATCAAGAAGAAAACAAACAAGCGAAAGTGTTTTAACTGCGGTCTGAAAGGACATTGGAGGGTGGACTGTCCCCAGCCTTTTGCTTGTACCCTTTGGCAACTAATCTTACTTTGTACTTCTTGATTTCACCTTTATCTTGTGCACCCACTTCACACCGATAAAGTTTTTGCCTTGAGGTAGAGATGTTAGGTCCTATGTACCATTCTTCTTGATAGTTCTAATCTCCTCATCCATATTTTGCCTCCATTTCTCATCAGGAGCATCATTATCGAAACCTACAGGTTCAATTTCTAGAAATAAACAAAATTGAGTATATTCACTCAAATTTTGCACCGCTTTGTTGGACTCATATATGTCACACAACTCTCTACATCTCCTTGGTCTTTCCCTCGAGCTTGCATCACCAGCTTGTGCATTTTGTGGTGTTGGTGTAGGTGGTGAAGTAGTAGGATTTTCTTCGTTATCATTAAAGAACGGGCTATATTCACTATCATCCCTTTTCGAACTCCATTCCCGAGCACCTTATTTTTTTAACTCTATGTTTTGACTAATGATGATTCGTCCATTGCCTGGATTATAACGCTTATAGCCTTTTGAACTTTCATCATAGCTAGTGAAGATGTATTTTGCCCTTTTTATCATCAAGTTTTGTTCTCTTTTGATCAGGAACATATGTATAGGCTATGCTTCCAAAAACATGTAAGTGTGAACCACTTGGTTCGTAACCACTTCTCGCTTCTTGAGGTGTTATGCCACAAACGCTCATGGTGCAACTTTGGTTCATTAAGTACATGACACAAGAAATAACTTCCGCCCAATACTCCTTCGGCATGTTCTTGATTTTCAGCATACTTCTTGTCATGTTAAGAATGCCCTGATTCTTTCTCTCCACCACTCCATTTTCTTGTGGTGTTGGAGTCATTATGGGCCGATAAATTCCATTCCTTTCACAAATGGTTTTGAACTCATTTGAGGTGAACTCACCACCTGTATCGGATCGAAGAGTTTACACGTAGTAATTCAGAATACAGAATGCGAACCCTAATTCAGAGTTCTTTTCTCATATTTATACTCAACTTTCCTAAACCCTAACTGAACCCTAACTAATTCCCTATTCTCACGCCTATTTCCCGCTGCATGGCGGTTGGGAACGGATCGTGGGCCTTGATTCGCGGAACAAACCACCCGTTGGGCCGACGCGTGTTTCTGGACCTGCTGGGCCTACGCGTGTTGGGCCTACGCGTGCTTGCTGGGCCTACGCGTACTGGGCCGGTTAGTGGGCTCAGGTATTAACCCGACCCGAAGTGATCGGGCCATCCCTATCAGATGCCCCCCCCCCAGCCGAAGCGAGGAAGGAGCTTCGGTTGTAACCGGGGTGGAACCATAATCAAGAGGGGCCGTGGTCGTGGGCGCGCCGAAGTGTTTGTGGATGACTAAGTCTATCCGCGTCCTAGGGACTCCGTGGTGCAGTCTGCGGAAGCGGAACCGAACTAGGCCGGAGTGCACAGGACAGATAGCGAGATACCGAATTTCCCAAAAGCAAGAAACGTGTCGGAAGTATATAATGACCTGGCCGAGGTGGAGGGTACACCGGAGTGTAGTAGTCTGGCCACAATGAAGGGAGCACCGGAGTGTGGTAGTATGGCCAAGGTAAAGGGATCACCGGAGTGCAGTTTAAATCTTCCTGACGAAGGGTGAGGTTGATGTGATTGGCGGCGCCATCATGAGAGAGAGGGATGTGAAGTGACACGCTCTGCGATTTCCAATAAACATGTTCCCCACGCGCCTTGGGAACTGTAAAGCGCGTGAGGAGCACGTCTAAATCTCCATCACTGAATTTGAATAGGCTGTATCAGAGCCGTTGGTTTTTTGCGTATATATTTGGAATAACTGCACAGTAACTTTTCATCTTCTTCATTGCGATTTACCAGTTTAGAAAGCGGGAAAAAGAGGGGAATTCTGTGCTTGTGATTCATCTCAAATCCAAACTTCTCAAACTCTACCCAAGTAAGTATGCCTTCTTCTTCATCTTCTGCCTCTATTCAAGAAGTAGGGACTACGAGTGCCCCGTTAGATGTCCCCCCCCTTCGGTATCTCATTCCGGAAAGGAATGAGATTAGGACCATAGACAGGGCCGATGGCCTGGAAAGCAATGTTATGATGGTCGCTTTTTATCAATGCGCGGAGGAGGATTTGGAGGTGGCCTCTGTAGCATTACGGATGTCGCGAGTGCAGATTGAGAGAGAAATCCCTTCATTTTACTTTCCATTTAACTTAGAGTACATAATACCGAACCCCGATGATAGGGCCTGCTGCCCGCCGCAGGGGTTTATTAGTGTGTACATAGATCCCCTTAGAATAGGCTTGAGACTGCCCCTGTGGGACATTGTGATCCAATTGCTGAAATACTACGGTATTGCCTTGAGCCAACTAGCGCCGAACGCGGTGAGGCAAGTAGTGGGATTTACCGTAGTGTGCAAGAACGCCGGGATAGAACCGACCGTAGAGCTTTTTAGGTTTTTCTACCAATTAAAAAACTTCGGGAAATCCAAGGGGTGGTACTCATTCAGTCCCCGAGCCCGAGGTGGGTTCAAGGTTCAAAACCCTAGTAAGGTGGAGGGATGGAAGGAGAGGTTTATATATGTAAAGAACAAAGTAGCCATCCCGAAGTGGCGGAGGGATGAGGTACTTGATACCGCTCCGGTGGAGAACCCGGAGGCCGAAGTCCTACATGTATTCCGGTCAGTGGGGACTTTCAAAACCCTCTGTTCCGAGGAAGAACTGGAGGGGGCAGGACTGAGCCCGTATTATTCGGGCGATGCGGATGCCGAAGAGGGTAGGAGTTCTTCTATCTTGCTTTTTACAACTGTTGTCTTACATAGGACTAACTATAACCTCTGTATGCAGTGGGACGCTTCAGAAAAGAACCAGCTGGAAGCCCCGCGGCGGCTGCAGCGGCCAAGAAAAAAGGTAAATCTACTGAGGTGTCTCCTCGGATGAAGACAGTGCCCAGTCCACGACCGTCTACGGGGTCGGAAGAACGAGTTATGCCGGCGGGGTCAATTCCCGGAACTAAGAGGAGGCCAGAGCCTACCGGGACTCCGTTGGCACCATCCAAAAGACCCCGAGTAGGGGAGAGCACGGAGGTAAATTTGAAACGCTGCTCACAATTTTTACGCACACGAAGTGTGTACTATTAATGCTGAGTTCGGTGTCATGTCTTGTGTAATTATCCAGGTGGAACAAGTGGCCCCTGGTCTGCTGGGGTTGGAAGGCGCGGACGCCGAAGAACTTCTGCGCTTGGCGCGAGGTATCCTGGACCTCGGTCGGAAGAGCGAGAAGGAAGGCAAGGAGGAGCTGGCCGAAGTGGCAAGGGAGCTTGGGGCGCGCAACGACCGATTAACCCACGACCTGACCGAGGCACGCAAGAGGGCTGCCTTGGTCGAAAATGAGGTTGCGCGTCTGCGCGGAGTGGAGGCAGAGACCAATGTCCTCCGAGGTGAAGTACTGCGGCTGCGGGCAGAGATGGAGGCTCGGGAAGCTGCCGTAGTCGAAGGGCAAGGAGCGATGCTGAAGGCATTCGCCGACAAATTATTCCAAACCAGCACGTTCCTTGACTTCCAGACGGAGTTTGTGGCAATAGGGGACCAGGCCACACGATCCGCGCTGCTGGAGCAGGTGAAGGAGGTCTACCCGAATGTGGATGTATATCGTCCAGAATTCGGGTAAGACTTTGAGGCAGTGGCCGGGGTGGAAAAGGCCTACTACGCAGCTCTAGCGAATCTGCCAGAATGGCCCCTGGTGAAGGCTCTAGGGGAGAAGAAACAACTGCTGACGGCCGCGGAGATCGCCAACTGTGAGGTGGACTAGGACCAAGAGTTCATGGCGTTCCGCCGGGGTGAGCTGGTCTCCGAGCCCCGAAACAAAGAACACCCCCCTCGGATGGAGGTCGAAGCCATAGCTGCGGACGAAGCTGTCGCCGCGAATGAGGAGGGAGAAGCCGAAGTGTCAGAGGGCCGGCGAGAGGTGTTGCCCGAAGATATTGAGGGAACTGAGCGGGAGGTCAGTCGTTCCCCGCAAATTTAAAATTGTAGATAATAGGAGTATATGCGAACATTGTACTGAATTCTGGATATTGTACTTCCATTTTGTTGAATAGAATTTTTGTTTCTCAGACACTTCGTCTTCCTTTTGCTTGCATGATCAATTTATGTTGTTTTCGAACTGAATTCCAACTCTTTACATACTTGAGATTGATCGATCTGGTTGACCCTTCTGTCTGTTTAGAATACCGCGGAATTGCACGAAACAATAAAGAAACTCATGCGATCACTTGAGTGGTTCCGTGAAGAAAAGAACAACCTGCAAATGCACGTAGTGCCAAAGCTAGAAAAGCGGGTGTCCATCGCAGAAAAGAGAGCGGAGGCAGCCGAGAAGGCCATGTCAAAAGCCACGGAGAAGGCCAGGGACCAAGAATTAAAGTATCTGGCCACAGCTGCTGAATTGAGCCGTGTCCTCGTCCATCAAAGAGAGTATGACCGGATACTGACGGAGTTCGGCTTACTGACATTTGAGGAAGTTGAGGCACAGATCGTAGAAATTCAGGGCGTAATCTCGGCGCTTGTGGCAAATAACCCAGCGGAGTCCTCGGAGCTTGTAAGAAAGCGAGAAGTTCTGGAGTTGCTTCTCAGCATGTACGAAGGGCTGAAGGGCCGAGGCAGGTGGAGGCCTTCTGCCGAGGAATTCATTGCGAGTTCAAGCCGGGGTCAAGGTACTCCAAAAGCTCCCCGGAAGGATAAACCCGCTGGAAAGAGCAAAGGCATTGTTATCCGAGAGCCAGCTCCAGTGACTACGATCGAAGAAAAGCCCACTGTGGTCGCCGAAGAAGTAGTCGAAGAGCTGGCCAGAGAAATTGAAGTGATGGCTCCGGAGGAGTGGGACCCTGTGCAGTGGGCCCAAACCCCGAGGTCCGCTCCACAACCAAGTAGCCGAGCTCGGACTAGAGACGAAGTCCCCAGGCAAACGCCCAGAGCAAGTCCTCGGCGTCGGGAAGCTCGCGGGGGAGAAAGAGCCGGAGCCCGAGGCCGAAGAACGACAAGATCCCGGAGGACACAGCGGAGGTCTAGGAGTAGGCCTCAACGCCGGAGCGCTGAATATTGGCTCGGGGGCCGTAGATAATGGCTTACCTTCTTTTTTTTTTTTTTTTTTTTGAAGTTTTATGTAAAAAACTTTTCGGTGTTATATCATTTAGAAGATAATAAAATCGTTTTGATGTGCACAAATGTGTTAAGGAAAACAACAAGTTAATAACTGTTTTAGTTAGGTGTCCGGGAACACAATTCGAATAACTCTAATGTAAATCTCCCCGGACGGATCAGGCGGGAGTAAATTCTCCCCGGACGGATCAGGCGGGAGTAAAGTCTCCCCGGACGGATCAGGCGGGAGTAAACACTTCCCCGGTTAAACAGGCGAGATAGTGATATAAGTCCGGGGACGAAATGTGAATCTCCTCGGACGGACCGAGGGAGAGATTTAATTGTCCGGAGACTAATAATGATAATACGATTGCGTTAGGGCGTCCCCGTAACGTAAAGGAAAACACAGCAAGATGCATAAACAAAGAATTTTTATTCAACGATGAGTGCCGGAGCAAACTAAAGAATACACAGAGAGATAATAATCATAAAAGAAACGTACAATGAGCATAAAGATAAGATGGTACTTGTGATTTGGCATTCACAGATAGAAGCGCCTCAAGTTGGTAACGTGCCAGCTTCGGGGAATCGAGGTCCCATTGAGATGCTCTAACTGATAGGATCCGGAATCGTGCGCGGCGACGATGCGGTAGGGACCCTCCCAAGAAGCATGTAATTTCCCCTCGGGGGCAGCTTTGCTGGCCGAATTGAGCCGAAGCACTAGGTCCCCGACATTGAACTGAGTGCCCCGGACCCGGAGGTGATGATACTGGGCTGCACGTTGTTTACACCTAGCCTGTTGGATGAATGATTGGTCACGACGATTTTCAAGCTCATCCAAATTCGCTCGGAGAGCCTCGTCATTATCCTCTGGAACCAATGTGATGAGGCGGGGGCTTGGTACACTGATTTCCGCAGGAATAACGGCTTCGGATCCATAAGTAAGGCTGTAAGGAGTCTCCCCGGTAGAGGTATGAGGTGTCGTGCGATAAGCCCATAGGACTTGCGGAAGGTTTTCAGCCCAAAGACCTTTGGCATTATCCAGGCGTTTCTTTATACCCGTGAGCAGTGTACGATTGGTGACTTCAACCTGACCGTTGGCTTGAGGGTGAGCAACCGAGGTGAAAATTTGTTTGATGTGAAGCTCTTCGCACCATGACCGAAAGGGATCGTTGGCAAATTGTTTACCATTGTCCGAGATAATAGTGCTCGGGATGCCGAAGCGACATACGATATTGCGCCATACAAACTTCAAGATATTTTGACCAGTAATGGCCGTAAGAGCTTCGGCTTCGACCCACTTAGTGAAGTAATCTACGGCAACGACCAGAAATTTCAATCCCCCCGGAGCAACTGGGAATGGGCCGACAATGTCGATACCCCACTGAATAAACGGCCACGCACTCTGGATTCCAGTGAGCTCGGTCTGCGGCAGATGCTTCACACGGGAGTGCAGCTGACACTTGCTGCATTTGGTCACTAAGTCGTGGGCATCGTTGAACAAAGTTGGCCAATAATATCCCCAGCGGAGAACTTTCTTGGCCAATGTCCGGGAGCCGATATGGCTGGCACAGGCCCCTTCGTGAACCTCCCGTAGAACTTGAGTAGCTTCGGCAGGAGCGAGACACCGGAGACTCGGTTGTAGGTATGACCGCCTGTACAAGACTCCATCATGAAAGGAGTATTTGGGGGCTTTGAGGACAACTTGCCGAGCTCGCAGCTTATCAGTAGGCAGAATTCCATCTCGGAGATATTGAATGATAGGAGTCATCCAATTCGGATCACTATCGGTCAGTACCGAAACTGTGGCCTCATGAATGGCTGGATGAGATAAGTCTTCGACCATGATATCCGGAGATATATTAGTTCGGACCGCGGAGGCCAATTTGCTGAGCGCGTCTGCTCGTGCATTCTGAGCGCGTGGTATTTTCTGGATAACAACTGTATCAAGAGTTGACATAAGCTTGAGTGTTAGAGCACGGTACCTGATCATTGTTTCATCCTTGGCGACATAAGTCCCCTGGATTTGCCTGGACACGACCTCAGAGTCCGTGAAGAGCTCAAGATGACGAACGTCTAAGGATTGAGCGAGCCGGAGCCCGGCGAGGATTGCCTCGTATTCTGCTTCATTATTAGTCACCTTAAACTTGAATCGGATGACGTATTTAACTTCAACCCCCTCGGGGTCAATGAGAAGCACCCCGGCACCACTTCCTCGAGTCGTGGATGCTCCATCCACATATAGTTGCCACTTCCGAGGTGAGGATACGAGGGTAGCGGGATGATGGGCAACACTGACTGCCGAAGACTCATGATTGTCTCCCGAGGCTTCAGCCAGAAAGTCGGCGAGTGCTTGACCCTTAATAGCTCGGCGGGGAAGAAATTGAATATCGTATTCGCCCAGCTCAATTGCCCACTTGGCGAGGCGCCCCGACACCTCGGGCTTGACGAGAATCTGACGGATAGGATGGTTGGTCAGAACTCGTATTTCACGTCCTTGGAAGTATGGCCGTAGACGCCGAACTGCCATGACAAGAGCCAGCACAGTTTTCTCCAGCGTGGAGTATCGTGTCTCCGCCCCGTGGAGTACACGACTTGCGAAATACACGGGATGTTGAACCCCATCGACTTCGTGCACAAGTGCGGCGCTAATAGCTTCCTCGGCGGAGGCTAAATACACATAAAGAGGCTCTCCGGAGAGAGGAACTGACAAAGTGGGTAACTGCTGAATATGATGCTTCAAAGCCTCGAAAGCTGCAGTACAGTCTGGTGTCCACTCGAATGACTTCGCTTGTCTCAAAATCTTGAAGAAGGGGAGTTGGCGCTCTGCTGCTTTAGATAAAAAGCGGTTTAAGGCCGCCAAACCACCCGTGAGGCGTTGAACGTCTCTGAACGTCTTCGGCGGTTGCAGATCTAAAACATCCCGAAGTTTGGCTGGATTGGCCTGTAGACCATGTTGTGAAACCATATAACTGAGAAACTTGCCGGAGCCAACGCCGAAAGTGCATTTCGCCGGATTAAGTCGCAAATTGTAACGCCGCAGAGTACGCAACGTTTCAGCTATGTCTTGCACGCATGAAGAATGAGAGGTACTCTTTATAACAAGATCATCAACGTAAACCTCGACGTTGCGGCCAATCTGGTCGTGGAAAACACGGTCCATGAGACGTTGATATGTGGCTCCAGCGTTCTTGAGCCCGAAGGGCATTTTCTTAAAAGCAAAACACCCGAAAGTAGTGATGAATGCTGTCTTGATGGCATCTTGCGGATCCATAAAGATCTGGTGGTATCCCTTATACAGATCTAAGAAACAAAGTGCCACATACCCAGTAATGGCTTCGGCCTTTTGGTCTATGGAAGGTAGGGGATAACAGTCCTTCGGACAATGTTTATTGAGGTCGGAGAAGTCGACGCACATCCGCCATGCCCCGCTAGACTTTATCACCATCACCGGATTGGACAGCCAAGAGGGGTAATACACTTCGAACAAGATGTCCGCATCCAAGAGCTGTTGCACCTCGACTCGAATGGCTTCATTTCGCTCCGGAGCGAACTTCCTTTGCTTCTGCTGGATAGGCTTTATGCTGGGATCGATGTTCAGCTTGTGTGTTATTATATCGGGAGAGACCCCGGGCATATCTAGAGGAGACCATGCGAAGACATCGGAATATTCTCGCAAGGTCTGAATGATAGCCTGGTGTAACCATGGCACATCCACGGCTCTGACGGTTACAGTCTGTTCCGGCTTGGACGGATCAAGCGATACTTGGGCGGTGGCATCCCCCAATGAGGTACATTCCCGAGGTTCAAGAGCCGATGATGCTACCTGAAGCTGCTGTTTGGGAGGAACTTTAGCAGTCTTTTTGAGTGCCACGTACATACACTCCTTTGAAACCCGCTGACTCCCGCGGATAGCCACTTCGCCATGCGAAGTGGGGAACTTTAGTGCGAGGTGGTATGTGGAGCATATGGCTTTGGCGGGGGTTAGCCAGTCCCCGCCCAAGATCATGTTGTACGGTGATGGGGAGTTCACCACATAAAAATCCACGAAAATGGTTTTTATCGCCGGATAAGTCCCCAAAGACGCCGGGAGAGTGATGACACCCTCTGGCTGGACTTCACCCTGAGTGAAAGTCTGCAGTGGCCCGGGGGCCGGCCGAAGTTGTTCCCGAGGAATCCCCATCCTCTGGAAACAGTCGGCAAATATGACACTCACTGCGGCTCCATTGTCCACGAAGACCCGCTTTACTGTGATATTGGCCACAGTCATGTCGATGACAATGGCATCAGTATGAGGTGTTATCTCTGGAACAGGGTCCCTGTCTGTGAAACTAACAGTTTCGGATTGATGGAGGCGCTTATGACGTGGCTCCTCGGGAGGAGGACGGCGAGCCTCTGCCTTCAAGGCATTTCGTGAAGCCCCGGTGGGAAGGGCCCCGTATATCACGTTTATTACGTGAGTGGGTGCATTGTCTCCGGGTCCTCCCGGAGGAGGAGGTGGTGGCAGAAAACGAGGCTGTTGGCGATTGCCAGAGTCTTGCCGTGCATTATTGCTAGGTCCCGGCCGATTATTCTGCCACGGCGGCCGATTCTGTTGCGCGCCCCGGTCATGATAACCTCCGCGGTTATGAGACGAACCCCCATTCTGGCTTGTCCGAGGTTTGTCATCGGTCCGCGCGATGTATTGTCGCAGGAGACCTTTCCTTAAGCACTCCTCGATTTCCTTGCTGAGTTCTCGGCACTCCTCTGTCTCGTGCCCATGATCTCAGTGGTACGCACACCACTTTCCACGGTTCCTCTTTTCAGGCGGAGCAGTCATCCGCGGACAAGGCCGTAGATCGTTCTTGTGAACAGAAAGGATTTCGGCTCGTGACTTTGTCAACGGAGTAAATTGTGGAATATCACCTCGGGATTCTGAACGCCCCGGGTTCAGACGGGAAAAGGCACTAGGTCGCGTGCTAGGCCCAGCTTGTGCCCTGTCGGACTGCCGCTTGCTAGCATGTTTCTCACGTTTCCGGCGAGTCTGCTCTTCGGCTTTAGCATATCTGCACACCGTTTTGAACAGTGCTCGGGTTGTGACCGGTGGGTTTCGAACCAACTCGGTGTAAAGCGGACTGGGACGGAGTCCATTCATGAATGCGTTGATGACTACGTCCTCTGAACAATTTCCCACCTTGAGGCACTCCGCTGTGAAGCGGTCAAGGAATTGGGTAACGGTTTCACCGTCCCGCTGTTCCATATTCATGAGGTCGGCCAGGGTGGCCATGGGCTTCGCTCGTGCTTCGAAACGCGCCCAAAAGTGTTCGGCGAGTTCTCTAAAAGAAGATACGCTGTTGCGTGGGAGAGAATCAAACCAAACCCGAGCTTCATCCTGAAGGTACTCAGGGAAAATCTTACACTAATGGAGGGATGTAGTGTGATCGCGGCTAAGCATGTTATGCCTGAAAGCTCCAAGAAAATTGGCTGGATCTCCGGTGCCGTCGTAAGGTGGTATGGCCGGCCGTTTGAACCCTTCGGGAAGGGAGGTGGCCATGATTTCTTGGGAGAACGGTGTGATGATATCTCCATTGGCATCAAGGCCCAGGATTCTGTCCAGTTCAACATTGCGTTGGACTCGCTCATACTCTTGAAGATCTAGAGTATGAGGATTGGCATAACGAACTCTCTTAGCAGCGTTGAGTGGACGGCGGCGATCGACATCGGTAGGTTCATCGTTGCGTTGTCGTGATTCGTTAGAACTCCCATGGTCCTCGGAAGAACCAGGTCGTTCCCGTCGCCGATCCTGACGCCCGCGATGCCCCAGGTCTTGTTGATCACGCGAGTGCTGACGATGTGGAGGCACCGCGGGATTGGCATCATGTCCGGCAGGCCCCGCGGGGTGTAGGCGATTAGCCGCCCAGTCTTGAAGAACATGGGCACGCTCTTGTAGGAAAGCCTGGAGCAATTCTGGAGTGATTTGAATGTTAGCCGGTGGCTGGGCAGCAGCAAGATTAGGGTTTTGCATGTCTTGAGGGGGTGGAGGTAAATACTGATAGTCTGGATTCGCAACCGGACCTTGGTTGCCCTGATGATGAGATGTACCTCTTGCCGGCGATTGCCTCGGCGGCAAAACTTGATCCACGGGTGGATCTTGGTTGGATTGATCACCGTGGCGAGATTGATTCAAACGAGTCGTCACCATGATCTTTGAATACACTGTGAACGTCAAAAATTGCTTTACGTTCCCACAGACGGCGCCAATTGATAATGCGCAATCTGGTATCCAGGAAACTTAACGGAAATTTACGTAAACAATATGAAAACACACAAGATTTACGTGGTTCGATCCGGAGATCTACGTCCACGGGCAGAAAATAACACTTGCCGAGGTGTTTCTTTTACTCGAGCTTTGAGTTTACACGTAGTAATTCAGAATACAGAATGCGAACCCTAATTCAGAGTTCTTTTCTCATATTTATACTCAACTTTCCTAAACCCTAACTGAACCCTAACTAATTCCCTATTCTCACGCCTATTTCCCGCTGCATGGCGGTTGGGAACGGATCGTGAGCCTTGATTCGCGGAACAAACCACCCGTTGGGCCGACGCGTGTTTCTGGACCTGCTGGGCCTACGCGTGTTGGGCCTACGCGTGCTTGCTGGGCCTACGCGTGCTGGGCCGGTTAGTGGGCTCAGGTATTAACCCGACCCGAAGTGATCGGGCCATCCCTATCATTCATAAAAATATGTTTATTTCGACAAAAGTCTAAGGTTATATTTATTTATGGTTGAAGGGGTGCAGAACAAACATGTGTTTTTTTAGGGTAATAAACAACTTCATTACGTAGCCAAACCGACATCATCCAAACAATGTTACCAAGGTAATTTGAGACTCCAAGAGAGAAGTCTCGCATAAAAAAAGAATCAAAACAACACTTAGCTAAACTATCCGCAAGGTTGTTGGCGGATCGCTTAATCCAAACAAAAGAGTAAAAATCGAAAGCATTACACAAAGATAAAATGCCTGAAACGAAGTTCCCAAAAAATGAAAGGTCGGTTTTCCTCTTGGTCAAGGCCGAGTACAACTGCAACGAGTCTATTTCTAGAATTATCTTCCTTGCATGAATTCTTTGTGCCAACTCCACTGCCAGTTTGCAAACAAGGGCTTCATCCAACCTCACCTCTCCTTCGTAAGAACACCGACCACCTCTCCTTCGCAATTTCGTGCCACAAAGCCCAAACCCGTATCACCCGCTGCTATCACGAATGTGTCAGAATTGGGCTTGATAAGCTCCGCCAATGGTCTATACTAATGTTCAGCACCCTTTTGTTTCTTGCAAAAAATCTTTAGCCTTTTTGCAAGAAAATAACCCTACAAATGTACAACAGTGAAACTAGAACATCTAACAGAGTTAATAGTTTTCTCTTGGAAAATGAGTTGGTTTCTAGCAAACCAAATGAACCACAGTTGGACCACAAATAATGATTGGAAATATTTTCTCTCATGTTGGGCAATCAAATGGAACTAGTTAACCATGTCCTCTTGGATGAACACCAGAGATACATCGAGCTGCAAGGGGGATTATCGCCACAAAAAATACGACCAACTACCAATCTCTTAGCGCATGGATAAGTGTTTCAAGTCCTTCACCATACCTTCTACAAATTGGGTCTAACTCTACCCTCTTTTGAGCTAGCTCCATGGACACCGAAATCATATTGTGTGCACATTTCCAAAGAAAATTTGAATTTTTTGCGGCACATCTAAATTCCGAATCTCTACTTCCACACCCTCAAATCTCCCACCGAAGCCGACTCCAACCCACTCTTCCCCCTCTCCAAAGTACGAAGAATATGGTATCCCGTTCGCATTATATAAACTCCATCCTTCGTGTAATGCCAAACTCTCCAATACTGCCATAATTCGTCATAATCGGGATCGCCTTGAGAGAATAAGTAGTCAACCTTCCCCTTATCCCATCCATTCAAATCATGTAATAAGAGCTCCCTTACACTTAGCCCTTCATCATGATCCACCCTTGGTGAGCAAACCCGAAAGCTTCCTTCCCTTTTTATCCATAGGTCAGACCATACCTTCACATTCATCACATTCTCTACATTCCACCTCAGCCTCAACTCCAATACTTCTCTACCCGCCAAGATGCTTTGCCATGCGTAACTCTAATTGAAACCCATAGGTGCCTCCATAAAGAGTTTGTTAGGGAAATACCGAGCCTTCAACAATTTAAAAAGTAATGACTCTTCATTTTGGAGAAGTCTCTATCCTTGTTTTGCAATCATTACCTTGTTGAAAGCATAAATATCTCGTCGTCCTAATCCTCCATCTTTCTTTGATTCACATAATTTGGACAAAGTACACCAACGTATCCGTCTTTCCTAAAATTTCTGACCCTACCAAAAATGAGAAATACATGAGTTTATAATATTGCACATCTTCTTGGGCATAAGAAAACATCTCATCACATACGCGGGGATAGCCTGCGGCACGGTCCTAATCAAAAGTAATCGCCCCGCTTGCCAATGCACCTTACCCTTCCAATCCTTTAATTTCTTCTGTACCCTCTCCGCAACAGCCCTACTAATACTACTTTTCGATCGTCTAAACACCGCCAGCAGTCCCAAGTACACTTTATATTTTAGGACTACATTAACTCCAAGTTGTGTGGCCAAATCATTTGCTAGATCACCCCACACTCCCTTATTGAAGGCAATTTCAGTTTTTTCAAGGTTTATCAACTACCCAGATGTTCCTTCATATTGTGTTATTACATTCTTCACAACCTCATTTTCACCACGTTTCACCATTCCAAAGATTATGCTATCTCTACGCAGAGCAGGTGCGAAATAGACGGGGGAGGAGGGGGGGGGGGGGGGCAAGGGGAAGGGCCTGCATATCCTTGCTCGCGTAATACTCCTCGGAATTTCCTGCTTACGAAATAAAGAGGAAAAGATAAGGCGAAAAAGGGTCTCCCTTTCGAAGGTCCCTCGATGGAAAGAATCGATCTCCCGAGCTTCCATTCATAAGTGTAGAATAGGAAACAATAGACACGCATCTCATCATCAAATTAACCAAAGATTCCTCGTTGCCCAATTTTAACATCACCTTCCTAAGGAAAACCCATTATCATAAGCCTTGGAAACATCTAGTTTAAAAGCAAAAGTCCCTTTTTTTCTAGCCGTGTTATTCTTCATAAGGTTGAATATTTCAAAAGCAAGCAAAGCTTTATCAGTAATGAGATGCCCAACAAAAGCAGACTGACCATGGTCAATCAAGGAATATAGACATTATTTTGAGACTATTTGCTATAGTTGTCTTGACAATCTTAATGAGCATAGTGCATAAGCTAATGGGCGAAAATCCTTAGTGGTTCCAGATTTTTTCTTTTTCGGGATCAAGACAATATGGGTGTGGTTAAAAATACTAGGGGTCCCCTCCATGATTCAAAATATCAAGTAAACAAGGAATAACACTATCATGTATAACATACCAAAATTTATGGAAGAAGATATCGGACATACCGTCTGGCCCCCGGGCTTTGGTTGGATGCATTTGGGCAAGAGCCTCCACGATCTCCTCCTTTGTAAAAGGCTGAGCCAACAAGGTCGCCATCTAAGCAGTCACTTTGTGTTCAACCGACTCAACTACCCTTTCCATATCCAAATTAGTGCTTCCAGTAAAGAATTCTCCATATTATTGTTGGAATATACGTGCAATATGCACATCCTTCTCCCACTTCCTCCCATCAATGTCTAGAATATACTCTATCATGTTTCGTATCCTTCGCCCACTAGGCACCCTATTAAAAATAATTTTTTTTTTATGCCCGTCCCTCATCAGATTTACACGAGCCCGCTGGTGCCACATGGTCTCCTCTCGTCTCATTAGTTGACGAATTTTATCCTCCAATTCCTTGCAAGCACTCAACATCATTTCGGACTATACAAGCTTTTGGAGTTTTGCAGATTGCTCCCTTTTCTACCTAGTTCAGTTGATATATTACCAAAATGTATTGAATCCCACATGAGAAGAGCTTGGGCACACTTTCCAACCCTATCTGCGAGCAAGAAAGGTGATCAGATAACGGATGAATCCCAGGACGATTCGACAATGTCTGTGCACGTCGAATCGTGAAGCCACACTGCATCAAATCTAAATAGCTTGACCCTTTTCCCTTTACTATCCCTAGCAGCCGAAACATTTTCTTATTTTTCCATGAGATAAAAATAGGATAGTGGTCCGACTCCTGTCTTACCAAATGTTCCACCATGTAGCTCGGAAGTTTTCTCAACCATTCAATGTTCACCAAGCAGCGATCCAAGCGCTCTTGTATATTTCATTCACCCACTTGGCCATTTACCCGTATCCCGACTTCGTCCCCCAATTTTCTTAAATTAGAACATAATTTCATTAAAATCACCCAAGCATAACCACGAGAACTAATGCACATTATAAAGGTCCGGTAAAAACTGCCATGAACAGGGCTTGTTTTCCTCCTCAAGCCACCCATAAAAATCCCGTCAATCGCCACCCAACTCTATTCCTCCACACCCACAAAAATGTCAATATGATGTTTAGAGCTAGATCAGACTTCCTGCTCCGTGTCTTCTATCCACATTAAGCAAAGCCCCACACTTCTACCTCCACCTTCACCATTGCAATTAACAACCACATAGAAATCATAACCCGACTCCCTACTGATACTTTCAAATTTAAAAGTGAACTAGATAATTTCAGATAAGAAAACCAAGTTAAGACCTTTATTCTGGATTTCTCGTTTCAGCACCCAAACTATGCGAGGGTTCCCAAGCCCTTGACAGTTCCATCCGAGAAAACTCATTATTGTTGGTGGGTTGCGATATTGCAACCTCCGCCACTGGTAGTTCAATAACAGTTGGTACCTCCGAAAAAATTCCTCCTTCTATTTTTCTTTTTTGCCACTATTAGTATCAATGGCCATATCTTCGGGTTCGTCTACTAAGCGTTTATGCCGAAAGGTACTTTGTTGGCGGGACTTTGTTCGTTCTCAGGCTTGGGTGGGTAGTCATTTCCAGGTTTATTTGGATGGGTTTTCACTTATGGTAGGCTGGTTTGTTATATGTGAAGGTTTTGGGGGAGGTGCATAGAGTTTTCGGGTGTGGAAGAGGATTTTAGTGGGTTTAAGGTTGAGACAAGTGCAGTTTTCTGGTTGGCAGAGGCTTCAATAGAGTTGGTATTTGTGTATTTCGTGGTGAGGTGGATCTTATTATAAGGATTATTAGTGGGTTGTGGATGTATAATACTAAGGTTTACGGTAGTGTTGGGTAAAGTTTGCATGTTTGAAGGTTCAAGGCTTTGTGCATGGCCACTGTGGGTTTGTTGCATGACAATATCACGGTCATGGGAGATGTGTTCAGACGTGGACAACTGAGCATTAATGTTGGATGGGCACTTCCGTATCATTTCTTCAAGGACACTGTTGGTATAATTTTAGCTTATATTGCAGCTGTAAGGCTAAGGAGCTCAGATATTTGGATCGTATTTTCAATCGTGTCAACAACATTAGGGTGAATAATATTTGGGTTATGGTTTGAAGTAGTATGATGATTGGGGAGGTATTTTCTGATTAGGAGGTGGAATTTGTGTATTTGGCGGTGTGTTCTGATTTCGGTGTTCATGTTGAGAGAAGTTTGTAGGATGAGTGGTGGGTGTTTTCTGATTAGTAGGTTGGCGTTGTATATTAGGTGGTACGTTTACCAGGTCCTGTGATGGGAAAATCTCTCTTTCAGTATTAGTTTTATGGGTCTCTAGGACTGCAATTAGGTTTTAATTCTCTTAAGAAGGTTAGCTTTCAGAAAGGGTCGTATCTTGTATATCCTGGTTCGAAGCATTCATTCCGATCATAAGATTCATAGGCTTTGTACCAATGCCTGACGGTCCCATAGCAATAACAATACACCGCGAAATTTTCATACTTAAGGGAACCCAAATCTGCTCTCCTCGAAATTTGACAGTAATTCCTCTCAACTGTGGGGCGGTGATATCAAAATTCACCTTGAACATGAGGAAGTGGCCTGCATTTATGTCTTTTATAATGTCCCATTCCTCCAAAACGCCAATGTGACCCGCTAGTTGCCTTTAGAAATTTCTCCGTGAATCCCACAACTGGCATATCATATGCCCTAACCCGGAAAGTGGAACGACTGTTAGTAATGTTTGAGGGTTGTTTCATCCCGGTGAGCTCTTTGATGGAAAAAAGATACCCATCAATGACCCATGTTTTGGCATCTCGATTAAGAAACGTAAAAAGGAATATTTTATTTCCACATCCGCAAACAGACAGAATATTCTTCGCCCTGAAAGCCTTTGTGATGGCTTCAAGCATGTCATACTTATTGTATGGCTTTGCAGTGCATAATCGTCTGGCAATACAACAAAGCTCCGACACTGTCGACAGGATCGGGATTGCATCCTCGTCATCAAGATCCACTACCCTCGCATCTGCCTCCATTTGATCCACCATTCCCCCAAAAGATCGCCAATCTAGATATGAGAGTAGCACGGCGGCGTGGATTGAAGAGGTAGACAACAGTCACAAACCTTAAACCTAAAACGAAGATAAAGACACAACAACAAACTTGAACCAAGGACACATTCCTACACCTAAGTTAAAACAGTATCAGAGGCGCAAAAAATAAAGAGACTCACTAAATGAAGAAGACACCGCAGATCAAAGCCTAAACCTTAATGACGTAGTGAATAAATAAGAAAAAACGAATTCCGACGGAATCGAAAGACACTGAAAACATGAAGGCTTGAAAGGGGAACCCTAACCCTAATTCTCACAGAGAGAAGATACTCCTTCAACTAGAGGAGAACCTTTTGGGTCCCTTTTAGTTTTAAGGATAATTACGATTGCTCATGAAGCTAGATAATCATGGATGTATGAAATTTTAAATCTTGTATTTTTTTGGCATTGGATGTAGTAGGATTTGAATAACATGCACTTTAACTTACTTAATATAATAATAAATAAATAAAAACATCCCAAAATAACAAGTTAGCCATTTTTCCGCCCAAGCCAAGTTGTTATTTGGGAAACTCGCATAAAACATGTTTTTTTATATTTCTAGCAAGTTCTCTGATTGCCAAACGAAATTTTTCGCGGATTTCACCGCAGTCCCTACTGAATTCCTTCCATATATTTGCCTAAGTTAATATCTCAATCAAATTACGATCAAAGTATTGGTTACTATAATTTAGATACGTTTTGTAAGGGAAAAAATGCATATTTACCATATATTACAATTAAGAATTTATGTTACTATATATTATTCAATCCCCAAAAAGAAGCTCCCAAATTAATGATAATCAATTTTAATATGAGCAATTAACAATGAATTATTGTAATTAGGTCCAACAACTTTCTTAACATTGTATTGTAATTAAATCCTTATCTGAAACCTACCAATCATTTTCTTCGTGCATTCTTCCCATAAATGCCAAGCCCTTAACTTTGTTTGTTCTTGAGCACTCTTATCCAGTTTCCAAAAAAAAAAAAGGAACAACCTCAGTATTTATTACTATAGTTTGAGTGCATTGTATCAGGAAAAGACAACATCTTTCAATCTAATGACAATTAAAAGATAAGTTGTTATATATTATTCATTCCCCAAAAATCAGCTCCCAAATTATAGACAATTAAAATAAATATTATTATAATTTGGGTGCACTATATTAGGCAAAAACGTACATATTGCAACTAATGACTAATAAAATACATGTTACTATAAAATTTCCATTATTATATAAGGACACACATTCAGAATCTCCTAAAAAGAGGTTAACTCATAGTTGACGAAATCTCTCCCATAATTCTAATCCAACTTGACTCAAATTTTCTCATAATTTAGCCAATTCTCAATAAGTAATCAATATATATATATATATATATATATATATATATATATATAGTCCAGACACATTGTACGATTATCGAAAAAAACAAATAAAAAGCAAAAAGAGAAAAAAACAAAAAAAATATATTAATTTTAGCGTCATTTGGTCATCGTTCATAAAAGAATCTTTACTGTACCATATAATCGTTCATAAAAGAATCTTTACTGTACCATATAATCGTTCATAAAAGAATCTTATCACACTATAGATAATTAGTAGTATCCCCGTGCGATGAATGATTTGTAAGTGTAAATGAATAAATAAATATTTTTTATATTTTTATATAAATTTAATGTAATAAAATATTATAATCAATAAATAATAATTAATAAGATATGAAAAGTTATATATTAATGAAAAAAGAGTGCAGTGAAAAATCTTAAAGACTAAAATATATATTAGTATGGATATTTATTTAAAGTATGAATATCTCTAGCATCCTTCCATAGAAGTCATGTTGATAATTGGGCTGGAATTGCAATATGCGGTTGACAGGGGATATATTTGTAATGTTAAAAATTTAGTTACCGTCTTCATAAATAATTTTTCATTAATAATAGTCAATAAATTTATTAAAAAAATTAATTTTAAGAAAATATGTTTTTCTCGGCCCGGGCGAAATCAACCCAAATAGCTTTATCCTATTTATTTTAGGCTAATTTATGGCAAGTTATTGCCAATAATTGTGCTTTATATTGGGGTTGAATTTTATATACCAAAAATTGTGATTTCCATAATTGGTAATAGATTTTGGGCGGGAAAACTTCAAAGTTACTAATGTCGACGGATTTTGTTATTATATTATGTATAGATATGTTGCTATAATAGTACCATATAATTATAACGTCATTTACATATTTATATCTTTTATTTTATGATTTATATGGAACATGTTACTTTAACTATTTTACAAATATTTATATATATATTTATAAGATATATTTTACTTTATAAATCGTAAGTTATTTATAAAATGGGATGAATTTAGTACGTAGTTAATGAAATTTGTAAAGTAATCTATATCTATATATATATAAAAGTAAAATGGAGGGTATTAGTGTCATTTTAGTTTTCCCTCCAAAAATTTTAGACTATAATTAGTAATTTTTCCTATTTTTGGTATGCTCATAACTTTCTTTTATTTATTTTTAAATACAAATAAATTTTTCATCTTAAAATCCGATTTTTATGCATAATATACCAAATTATTCATCTTTTCACGAGCTTCGATTTGACATCCATATCACATACAATATAATGAGATATTTGATTTGAATAAACGGATTGATTGTTTGTTAATTTTTATGTTATAATTGATGGTCATTGTAACTTGAACTATAATATTTTGGTTTTAGTTGCAACTAAAATTAGTAAAATGATTTCTTTAAAAAAATCATGAGTATTTTTTTATAATTATTTTTAATTGCCTATTTATATTTTTAATAATGTGTATTTTGTTAAGATTACTCTTTTAAGAAAATTTATTCTCTGCCGCCTAAATTATGACATTTGTTAATTTTGCAATCTTTTTAATTTTTTTACTTTTTCTAATATTCAATTATATATGTTTAAACTTTGTAAGCTAAATAATACTTTGTCGCACTAATCAAAATCAACTGTTTTTTTTACTCTTAACAATCTAAATAGCTTTTTCCGCATTAATCAATTTTTATCTTCAAATAAATAAATTATTTGTAAGAAAAATATAACATTTATATAAATAATTTACAATACCATATAAAATACGGAAATATCCAAATATTTTGAAGAGCTCATAGACTTTAATTTGTTATTTGAATTATTAAATAACTTTTGAATTTTATTTTGTTAAAATAAGAATTTCTTAAATAAAATTATTAAGTATATTTGAAATCACCAAATGAAATCTCAAAATTTGCAAATGAAAATCTAACTTTATAATTAGAATTTGAAAGTTTTTTAGATAAATTAAAAAAATATAAAATAAAAGTAAGGACATAAAGAAAAACAACATTAAACTTTACATTACATATGAATTACCCAAATATAATAGCATTGTTCCGTTTATTATATATTTCATGGATATTTTAAATTATTTATAGTTAGAATTTTAAAATTATTTTATAAATTAAAAATCTATATATATATATATATATATATTTATACATATAAGCCACGGTAGGGTCACTTCTGTAAGTAGCACTTTCCAGCCTAAAATTTCAGACTGTGATTGATAAGTTGTTGCCACATTTGGTAAGAATCAAAATTAATTTTACTTTCTAAGGTGGCAAATATCTTTTTTCATTTCTCATATATTTACTATGTATACTATATCAAATTAATCATCTTTTGACGATATTCGATTTGACATTCATATGTATATATATATATATTAAAACAAATATAACATTGAGTAAGATTTAAATATCTATTGTAGGTTGCAAAACAAATATAGCATTGATTCGGAACAAAATGAAAAATCATTCAAATAATTCTCTTTACAAATTATATTACTTGATTATTTCATTATAACGACAACTAATCAGTTTGATTTATTTGACTTGAATTATCTCAAGTTTTCTTCATTTATTACATTGAGAGAAAAATCATTGTATATATAGTTGAACACATACTATATCGAATTAAAAGCGATAGTTAATATTTGATTTATAATCATCTTATTAAATTATTAAATTTGCTAATGTTTATTTGTTATAATAATTATTTTTATTGATAAATCACAAAACTATGACTTTCGCTCATATATATAACTTAATATATGGTAATTAATCTTAAAAAAATATTACTTTTTATATTTTGCATATATTAATGTTACTTTTCTATAAATAATTACACTTTGCAACCTAAACCATCCTATTATACAAGTTGCAACTAAACTTCTTTTAAATAAGCAAAATTAACCAACTTAAACTATATATATTTTTTAGACTTTGCAACCTAAACAATACTTGGTAACATTAACCAATCTCAATTATGTCCTTTTTTTTTTTTTTTCACATTTTGCAACCTAAGCAATTTTTTTACATTAACCAACACTACAAGGAAAAGGGTCTTTTGAGACCACAAAAAAGTGGTCTCAAATAATGAGTATTTGCCACAACTTAAGCAAAGTGGTCTCAAATAATGAGTATTTGTCACAACTTTATTGTCGTCTCAATAACTCCGTCGCAAATAATATATTTGTGACCACAAAAGTGGTCTCAAATGCGTCTCAAATATTTTTTGCAACAACTAGTTGTCTCTAAAAGTAGTCTTAAAGTTGTCTCAAATAATTTGTTGAGAGATTTGTGACAACAAGTGGTCACAAATAACTTATTATTAGTGACCACAATTGTGGTGTTAAAAAGTCTTATGCAAAAGACTTCTTTTGTTGTAGTGCAATGTGTATCTTTAGATGAATCTATTATTTACAATATAAACGTATAATTTAATTGAAACTTTTCAACATATATATGAAAGTATTAAGAAATATTGAAGAACTCATATGTGTTATTTTGTCATTCGAACTATTTAAAAAAAACAAAAGATGTTTTATTTTGTTATTCCAATTATTGAATAACTTTTGAATCTTATTTTGTTATTTTTTTATTTTGTTATTCTTTGCATATCTAAAATACCAAGTAAGATATTAAAACTTGCAACTAAGATTTTTTAAAAGTAAATAGTTATAATTAGAATTTAAAATTTTATATAGATAAATTTAAATATTTAAAGTAGATTAGAAAAAATGAAAGAAAAATAATTTACTTATAACGTTATTCAGTTTATTTTATTTAATAATATGAGTTGATAGTTAAATATTTATGTTTGTTTTAACATTCATAATTAATTAAGCTATAATTCATATAGGTGGAGAATGAAACAGACACACTAAATGTGTGTTTGGATTTCAAAGATAAGAAATGAACATTCTGAAAAAGATATTTATCTTAATATTAATTTTTATATATAGACATATTTCAAAGATAAGAAATGAACATTCTGAAAAAGATATTTATCTTAATATTAATTTTTATATATAGACATATATAATATACCTATATATAAAGTGATTTATATTAAAGTCATGTATAACATGCGAGAAATTTATATTCACATTACTTATAATTTTATTTATGTTTTATTCTACATTTAAAAAAATTATTTTATTAGGGTAAAACGATCACATATTTAAATATTAGACTATATCATATTTAGTTTTATTAAAATCATTACTTTTTAAATAAACTTCCGTGCATCGCACGGGAATAGTACTAGTATATATAAAAGTAAAATGGGGGGCATTAATGTAATTTTAGTTTTCCCTCCAAAAAAAATAGATCATAATTGGTAACTATTTCTTATATTTTTGGTAAGTTCATAACTTTTTTTAACTTTTCTAAAATACAAATAACTATTTTCATTTTTAATCCGATTTTTATGCATAAAATACCAAATTATTCATCTTTTCACGATCTTCGATTTGACATCCATATCACATATATTATAATGAGATATTTGTTTTGAATAAACAAATTGTTTGTTGGTTAATTATTTGTGCTAGAATTGATGTTTATTATAAATTGGACTATAATATTTTGCTTTTAGGGCAACTAAAATTAGTAAAATAATTTCTTTATAAAAAATATGAGATTTTTTTTCATAAAAATACAACTAATCAATTTATTTTATTTGACATGAATTTTAATTTTTTTTATTTAAGTCAGGGAGAAAACTCATTGTTTAAATTATGAAAGTCCTACTTTATTAAATCAAAGACAAAAACAAAAATATCTATTTTATAATCAACTTATTAAATCATCAAATCTGCTAAAATATGTTTCTTATCACGACTTTGAGCATATATATAATTGTGGATTAAAACAGTTATTGAAATTATTTTTAATTACCTATTTATATTTTTAATAACGAGTATTTGTTAAAATTACTCTATTAAGGAAATTTATTATTTGTAGCCTAAATTATGACTTTTATTATATTTGGTAATCTTTTTATTTTTTTACGTTTACTAAAACTTTAATTATATGTTTTTACACTTTCTAAGATAAATAATACTTGGTCGCACAAATCAACATTGAATGTCTTTTTTACTCTTAACAATCTAAATAAATTTGTTTGCATTAATCAATTTTTATCTTCAAATAAATAAACTATTTATAAGAAGACTATAACATTTATGTAAATAATTTACGATACCAAATAAAATACGGAAATGTCAAATATTTTGAAGAAACCAAGGACTTTAATTTGTTATTCGAATCATTAAATAAATTTTGAATTTTATTTTGTTAAAATAATATCTTATTAAATAAAAATTATTTAAATATATTTGAAATCACCAAAGGAAATGTTAAAGTTGCAAATGAAAATTCAATGTTATAAAGAAAAAAAAATTAAATATTTATAATTAAAACTTAAAAGTTAATTTAGATAAATTAAAGGTTAAATATAAAATAAAAACAGGGACATAATGAGAAAAGTATTAAACTTTACATTACATGTGATCCAAGTAAAATATTATTGTTCCTTTTATTACATATTTTATGGTTATTTTTAGTTATATATTGTTAGAATTTAAAAATTATCTTATAAATTAAAAAAATCTCTATATATATAAGCCACAGTAGTGACAATTCTGTAAGTAACACTTCTCAGCCTAAAATTTTAGATTGTGATTGGTAAGTTGTTGTCACATTTGGTAAGAATCAAAGTTTATTTTACTTTCTAAAGTTACAAAAATCTTTTTTTCATCTCTAATCTATTTATTATATATACTATATCAAATTAATCATCTTTTGACGATGTTTGATTTGACATCCATATGATATATATATATATATAATAATAATAATTATTATAATATGATATTTTAAATAAAATATTATATTATTTGTTCGTTGATTATTTAAGTAAGATTTAAGTGTTTATTGTGAGTTGTACAAAAAAATATAGTATTGGTTTGGAATAAAAGTAAAAATCATTCAAATAATTCTCTTTTACAAATTATTTTACTTGATAATTTCATTAAAATCACAACTAATCAGTTTGTTTTTATCTGACATGAATTGTCTCAAGTTAATATTTGATTTATAATAAGCATATTAAATTATTGAATTTACTAATGCTTATTTGATATAATAATTATTTTGTTGGTAAATCACAAAACTATGATTTTTGCTCATATATATAACTTTATATATGATAATTAATCTTAAATTTTTTTTATTAATTTTCTATATTTAGATAGATTAATGTTATTTTTCTATAAACAATTACAATCTGAAACCTATACTATGATATTATACAAGTTGCAACTAAACTTCTTTTAAATAAGAAAAATTAACAAACTAGAACTATATGTTTTTTGAACTTTGCAACCTAAATAATACTGGGCCAAATTAACCAATCTCAATTATGTTTTTTTTCCACATTTTGTAACCTAAGCAATTTTTTTTTTTTTTTTTTTTTTTTTTTACATTAACCAATATATATCTTTAAATGAATCTACGATTTACAATATAAATGTATATTTTAATTGAAACTTTTCAACATATATATGAAAGTATTAAGAAATATTGAAGCACTCATATGTTTTATTTTGTTATTCCAACTATTGAATAACTTTTTGAATTTTATTTTGTTAATTTGTTATTCTTTGTATATCGTAAATACCAAGTAAAGTACTAAAACTTGCAAATAAGTTTTTTTAAAAGGAGATATTTATAGTTAGAATTTAAAACTTTATTTAGATAAATTTAAATATTTAAAGTAAAATAAAAAAAATTAAAGAAAAATAATTTTCTTATAACATTATCCAGTTTATTTTATTTAATAATATGAGTTGATAGTTTGATATTTATGTTTGTTTTAACATTAATAATTAATTAAGCTATTATGCACATAGGTGAAGAATGATGCAGACATAATGAATGTGTGTTTGGATTTCAAAGATTAGAAATGATCATTTTTAAAAAGATTTTTTGATATTGGATATTTATCTTAATGTTAATTTATAATATATATATATATATATATACCTATATATAATGTAAGTTATATTAAATTCATATATGACGTGCGAGAAACTTATATTTACATTACTTATAATTTTATTTATGTTATATCCTATATTTAAAAAAATATATTTTATTAGGATAAGACGATCACATATTTAAGAGTGAGTCTTGTGTGTGAACGGTCACATGTGTGACGAAATACATTTTTACAGAAAACATTGATACTTTTACAGAAAAAAGTGATACTTTTACACGAAAAAAGTGATACTTTTACAAATAAAGGTGATACTTTTGCTACAAAAAGTGATACTTTTTTTTGTTAAAAAATGTGATACTTTTACAGATAAACGTACAAAAAGTGATACTTTTTCCCGTCACACCGTGTGACGGTCACATACGAGTTTTTGCCCATATTTAAATATTAGATTACAACATATTTAGTTTTATTAAAATCATTAATTTTCAAATAAACTTCCGTGCATCGCACGGGAATATTACTAGTTGAGTAAAAAGTGAAAAGAGAGAGAAAAAATAGCAAGTAGAGTGAGATTGAGTCAACCTAAATTAGTAAATCCAAAAATGCACATAAATTGGATCAGCATATCTCTCTCTATTCATGCGGGTCAGACAACTTTACCTAAGTTAAGGCCGACTCCACCGAGCTACTACCCTTTTCTCTTTTAGAAAAATTAATGACGTCACATTCATAAAATGCTATTTTCATACACTGACAAAATCAAAATAACATTAAATTGACAACTAGAATTAAATCATCTTCATTGCATTCAAAATCTTGTTCAGAGAAGATTATTCGAGCACTAACAAAAATGTATTCAACACGATAAATAGGGGAATAATTATCTTGTGTACCAACTCGGGTAGTGGACGGATTCACTAGGTTGTGAGCGACTTTTTTTATAAAAGTATATTATTATTTATAATGAAAATATTACTTATTTGGAATAAATGTATCAGGTGCGAAATGTGTTCGGTGGTGTTGATGTTGAAAGTTATTTCTTATTCTGAAAAAAGTTTCTACAATGAAAAATAATGCCTTTTAATATTAACAATATATTTTCATAAAAAACTTCAAATAACTTGCAGATTGGCCAGGGACTCAGATTGTACGAATCTTAATTCCTGCCCGTATATGAGAATTGTTTCAAAATAAATAAATTTAGACTACAAGGAAAAAAGTAGCGGTCAGATGACGAAGATTATATTATTATTAGTAGTAAATAAATCAAAAGGTTAATTAATTCGAAACCTTTCCTTATTTTTCTGAATCTGAATCTCTTTATAGACGAAGCATATAAAGTAAGAAATCAAGATTTGACTTTGAAAATAATAATAATAATAAGGCAAAAAAAGTGACGTTTAAGCAAATATGTGTGATTTCCAATGGCTGCTTCCCTGTCTGAATTTATGATACATAGCATGTAGGAAAAAAGCACCAACCAAAACCTTAAACCTGTAAGCAACGTGCACATGATTTCTACACATGTAAGCTTCAACAAAGTGCTCATCACCCCTACCCAATGCATGGTGCCGATCCCCATAATTTATTCGTCATTTTCTTTCTTTCTTTTATTTTTCTGACTCAGGTTTTTGTCTGAATAAACTCTTGCTGCACAAACAGTTCTTGATAATTAAGCAGGTACGTACTTCTTCAACTGCTTTCTCTAATTATTTGTTTCTTGATTTAGTCGTTGTTTCATGTTTATTGATTTACAACTAATAATAAAACATCAATTATATCTGAATTCTGTGATTCTTTGTTGTTTATGATCAATGTGGCTGTAAAAGATGAAAGTAAACCATATATATATATGTCTTGGTGGTGTTTTTATTTCAATCATTATGTTTGATTTCAGATTTTTCCAGAATGTATAGTTTTTTGCTAATGCTTCTTCTAATGATGGATTCAACCTCTCATAAAAACGATATATACCTTGGTTATATTTCATCTCTTCGACAAGTTTGGTAATGAGCATAACGGCCCTATTGTTTCGATGGAGAGAAGAATCTATGATTAGCTTTTCACAAAATTTCCAAACGAACCATTTTAACGAAATCTTTCAATTTCTTATTTTACTATGTTCAAGTCTATGTATTCCTCTATCCATAGAGTACGTTGAATGCACAGAAATGGTTATAACAGAGTTTCTGTTATTTGTATTAACAGACTCTAGATTCATAAAAATTCATTTCCTTTCTCTATGTATTAAAAGGGTTATTTTCAAGTATAACATGTCAAATATTCGATAAAATGTCAAATTTAATTACCAGCTTGAGGAAGTTGAAATCTAGTTGAACAAAGAACTAATTAATCCACAACAAACATTAATCTTTCTGTCATGTTATGATTTTGTAGATAAAACTTGAATCTCAATGCATATACTTGTTGCAGATCAACAAATTCCTGTCTTGATTTCGCACAATGGGTACTGATTTTTTCCATACATTTCAAGTCGAAACCAGGAAAGTGCTCTGGCTAATAGGCCTAGTTCTTGCCTCCATTTTGATAATTCAGTATTTCGAGCTACCATATAGAGATTATTTCAGTTCTTCGGATGCGAATAGAGAAGACGTCAATGGAGATTTACGACATACGGATGATTTAATACCAAAGTCGGAAGAAGAAAACATTTCTCAAGATAATCTTTTGTTCGAAAACACAACACAAATGAACCATAGTTCAGACGAAGATATGATCATTACAAGCATTAGCCCATCCATTGCTGCAAGTCCTACAACTGTTGCTCATATTAGTCCATCTGTTAGTGTTATAGATAATTCGGCTGCTTTAGTATCCAGCCACATCGCTGCAAGCCCGAAAAGCTTGGATGTAGTCTTAGCTCCGTATGTTTCACCTTCGGCATTGATCTCTCCCAGAGAAACAGATGTAGATCATGGAGCCCCTATTAGTCCCCCAATTCCTTCACCTGAAAATGGAACTTTTTCCGATGAAATCAATGGAAAACCGGAGAAAAATAGTCATCCCCCAGAAGAAAGGCCAAAGAAACCAGTGGAGTCTCATTCACCTGAAAATGGAACTTCTTCCGATGAAACCAATGGAAAGTCGGAGAGAAATAACCATCCCCCAGAAGAAAAGCCAAAGAAACCAGTGGACTCTGTGGTATCAATATCTGAGATGAATGATCTATTGCTGCATAGTCGTGGTTCGTCCTTCTCAAAGGTATATATACATACTTCTAGAGGTGGCAAAATCAGCCTGGCCAATAGGCCGTCCGGAGGGCTTTCCGTTTTATTATTTTTAAATGTTTCTGATTTTTTTAATATGTGCATGTTTGCAGAGTCCACTATGGCCTTCATCTGCTGATCAAGAGTTATTAGATGTAAGATTCAAAATCGAGCATCAATCTACCATCAATAATCGGCCTGGTTTATACGCCCCTATTTATCGAAATCTATCAGCATTTGTAAGGTAAACTTCAGTAGCGTAAAAGATCTCAAACGGACCAACAGAACAACTGATCACTTGCTAGAATTTTCAAAATCAAATAAAGATGTTTATTGTTTTATTGTTTAAATGAATTTCCAAGATTACATATGCAGGAGCTATGAACTAATGGAACAGAAGCTCAAGATTTACGTTTACAGAGAAGGAAAAAGGCCCGTATTTCATCAGCCGCGACTGAAAGGTATATATGCATCAGAAGGATGGTTCATGAAACATCTAGAAGCAAGCAACCAATTTCTGACCAGCAATCCAGAAGAGGCACACCTGTTTTACTTACCCTTTAGCTCTCAATTATTGGTAGACTATGTTTACGTGCCGAATTCTCATACTTTTGAGCACATACTAAAGTATCTAGATGGCTACCTCAATACCATCAAGGCGAAACACTCCTTCTGGAATCGAACAGACGGAGCAGATCACTTTGTTGTTGCTTGCCATGATTGGGTAAGTTTCTAAATATTTCATGCATATATAGTTTTAATGTCCAATATCTAAAACTTTCAAAAGTTTTGCTTGATTTGCTATTTAGATCAATTATTTGAACCTCTTAATGTACCTAAAAAGTTTGCCAATTCTGCGCAGTCTTGGCCAATTTGTGAAATGGTGCAGAATAAGATAATATTGACACATAAATTGAAATTTATTGTAATTTTCGGTTCGTTGGATGATGTGTAGTTAAGACCTTCAAAAAGATCTGAACAATCACCAACAAATCATGATTGATCACTTGACAACTAAAGAATTTACCTAAATATCAAAATATTGCAGAAGTTTGAATTGTTTTGGTTATTAGGCATGCAACAAAACTATATCAAAGCTGATTCTTGTGAAGTTATTACAAGAAACTTGATTGATATTCTCAGGCAGCATTTGAGACGAAGCGGCTTATGACAAACTGCATACGAGCCTTATGCAACGCCGACGCAAAAGACGGGTTCCAATTCGGGAAGGACGTATCCCTCCCGGAAACATTCGTCCACTCACCACAGAATCCATTGCAAGAAACCGGAGGTGAACCTCCTTCCGAGCGCAAGATCCTCGCCTTCTTTGCTGGCCAAATGCACGGCAAAGTCCGGCCTACTTTGCTTCAATACTGGGAGAACAAAGACCCGGACATGAAGATCTTCGGAAAACTAAGAAAGGGGTATGATTGGCACATGAAAAACAGCAAGTATTGCATATGTGCTAAGGGGTATGAAGTGAACAGCCCTAGGGTGGTTGAAGCAATCATATATGGATGTGTGCCGGTGATCATTTCGGACAACTTCGTGCCCCCGTTCTTCGATGTCTTGAACTGGGAATCGTTCTCCGTTTTTGTGCTGGAAAAGGACATCCCGAAGCTAAAAGAAATCCTCGTGTCGATATCGGGGAGGAGGTACGTTGTGATGCAGCAGAGGGTTAAGCAGGTGAGGAAGCACTTTCTTTGGCATAACACAGCAGTGAAGTATGACATTTTTCATATGATACTTCATTCAGTTTGGCACAGTAGACTGTTCCGTTTTTCACCGTAGCTATGATCTTCTCTCTGCATTGCAGTTTGGATCTTTTTGTTCCATTGAAATATTTATTTTTATGTGATTGTAGTATATGAAAAACTAAGAGAATAATGTGTATGTGTGTGTATATATACTAAGAAACAAAATTACAATATTTTGGCTTGTGGTGTATCATATGTTTGCTTACAGAATGTACAAAAAAAAACAAAATTGCTCAAAGAAGCATTAAAAGTAGAGGGAAGTACAAGATTTGAATCTATGATGTTAGGGAAGAAACTTTTATCATTAATTTTATAAAACCATGTAAAGGGTATGTGTATGTAGGCAGACATTCTCCGTGACTACAAGTCATGCATCCCACATGCCACATCACACGTATGGCTTTTCTTATGTAAAACGGGTCGATCTGATCCAATCGAATTTCAATTTTTTTGTTTAACTACGCATACAAAGAAAACACGGAATAAGTGATACTTTTTAGAAAACCTAATACTTTGGGTGTTTTTTTAATAAATTATGTGTTCATATCAAGTTTATATATATATATATATATCTATCTATTACTAATATAAAAGTGTGAATGTTTCGTCTTTTCTTGTGATGCCTATTATATCCTTACTAAGGATTAAAAATAAGGGTAGTTAAGTAATTTAAAATAATTTATGTTTTCTTTGTTTGATTATAAGATATATATAAGCGTGTGTGTATATAGGGAAAATTTCTCAAATCGTCCCATAATTTTCTACTTTTACGCAAATGGTCCCATAAATATTACATTTTTCAATTTAGTCATATAATTCGAAAAATTGTCCAATTTGAGGCCAAATTTGGTCGGAAAAAATTTAATTGGCCGGAATGTTACACGTGACTCGTTTTTGTGGGGTCTTTCCGGTGGATATGTTGTGGCCAAAAAACTGATTTGCTGGCTTTTTTTTTTTTAATTTATTTCTTTAAATAAAATGACACATAAGGATGCCACATAAGATACAAATAATTAAATAAAAATAAAGTTCTTCCTTCTTCTCCATTGCTGTGCGTTCAAAGATAGGGAACAGAAAAGTAATTTAGGGTTCTAAAATTGCAACTCCAAAAAGGAGCAAGAATCTCCATGGCAACTTCCAGTGGAAGCTCGCAGACACAGCCGCTTTGCCACTGTGGCGTCACATCCCCCCTGGTGACCTCATGGAAAGACGACAATGTTGGTCGTCGGTTTTATGGCTGCGGAAATTACCCGGTATAATTCCTGATTTAAATTCGAATTCTTTTTGGTAAGCTTGATTCTAATTTTCCACTTTTTCCCTCTCGATTTACTGCACCAGAAACCCGGCTATTGCATCTTCTTCCGGTGGATTGATCAGCCCTTTTGTGGGCGGAGTAGGCTTATTATTCGGGGATTATTGAGGAGGTTAAACGAAAACAGGGCTGAAATTGAGAGCGCGAGGAACGAAAATGCAAAGTTAGATGAATTGTTGACAGTCGCAAAGATTGAATTCGACATACTTGAAGAGGAGAAACGAAAGCTTGATATGAAGCTTAGAGCTATGAAATCTGTCAACAAAGAGTTGTCGAAACAAATCGAAGTTGTACGGACCAAATCCCAGTTGCAGGCAATGCGGGTTTTCGGAGGTGTGGTCTTAGTAATTTTCTTTTGTTTTGTGGGGATGATCTTTGGATCGACTTGCTCGGGGAAGTCTACAAGCTGCAAACCCAACATGCTAAGATGATCTCCTAGTTTGAAGGTCAAATTGCAGATAGATTGGTACCACCAAGTCCATGTTTTTTGTTGTATTACCTTCTTTGATTTCCCTTAGTTGTAATGTGGTATTTTGGGGGAACTGGTTTTAGGTGAATGGCTACTAGGGTTTGAGCAGCGGCGCATATGGTTGCAGGTTTGTGAATCTGTTCGCGGAATGAAGATAGGTGAAAGAGGGTAATTTAGGTTAATTGAAATTTAATTTCAGAATTATGTTTTATGTTTTATTAGGTATATGTTTTATTATGTGGATATTGATTTCAGATGTGGATTTTCGTTTTTAATATTTATTACCTAACTGGCTGCCAACTTGGATAAAACTTGACACGTCATAGTATTGACCGGTTTGCCGGCGCGTGTAACACACATTGGCTTTCCGACCAAATTTGGCCTCAAATTGGACAATTTTTCGAATTATAGGACTAAATTGAAAAATGTAATATTTATGGGACCATTTGCGTAAAAGTAGAAAATTATGGGACGATTTGAGAAATTTTCCCTGTGTATGTATATATGTATATTAATCCTCATGAGATTTGTCTCGATCTCGCTATAATTATCATAGTTTTTTTTGCTTTTGTACACTACTAGAAAAAATCAAATTAGAGACGGATTTAATTACATGATATCGATTTCTAAATTAAAGTAGTGACGGATTAGAGACCAAGTGGTTGGTCTCTAAAATTTAGAGACCGATTTTATTCCGTCTCTAAATGTAGTGACGGAATTTCCCTCTCTATTATGAAATTAGAGACCGAATTGCCTGCCGAATAGAGAACCGTCTCAAATTTTCGATTTTTGCCACTTTCCGTTGCTATTCTATTTCTATTCGGTTTTTATTTTGTGACCAATATCACCCGTTACTAATTTTCGTCTCTAATATGAATTTTTTTTATAGTGGTATATTTGTGAAAATTTGGGATTGAAATGTAAAATTTAAAAAGTTGGAACAGAAGCTCAGAAGTTCACGTGTAACTCCATCACGCCGCATTTGGTAATTTGGAGTCTTGGACAAAGTACTAATGGAGTATACAATTGTAAATTTTTTGATGGAATAGACATATCTTGGACGCCGGGTTATATTTGTTATTAATTTTTTGATGGAGTATACAAAGTACTAATGGAGTAAATTTTTAAACATTGTTCTAGAAATGTAAAATCTTGGACGCCGGGTTATATTTGTTATTAATTTTTTGCAATAATTTACCATATGAATTTGCCCATTTTTTTCATAAACACATCTTAACCGTCCATAGCTAGACACGTGTATTAATCAATAACTAAAATTTATTCGAAATGATAATTTGAAACAACATGTGTACTCCCTCGATAAACTACAAACATTTTAACATGAAATTAAAATGTCAATCACCAATATTTTTAACTAATTTTCGTTTTTAACCCTAAAATATTTTTAAAAAGAAAATAAGAGAATAAATAGAAAGAAGAAAAAACAAGAAAAAAGTAAAGATTTAATGAGCAAACAAGGTTTTTTAACAAAGATGTACATAAACTTTTACAAAGGAGTAAATATAAATTTTCGAAAATAATTGTAGCTTTATAAATGCTATATCGAAATTATTGTTGGTATAATCAGTACATCATGGATATTTTATTTATTAATATGAAAATATTGTGAACAATTTTCAACTCTGTATTATCGTAAATACAAATAACTTACTAAATTAACATGAAATAAAAAATATCTATCTATACTAATATAAAAGTGTGGATAGTTAAGTAATTTTAAATGAATATTTTCCTCACTTGATTATTATAATCAAGATTCCTTTTATATTTCAAACTCCTCATAAAAAGTGCATACGTTGGTTATTCTTATTCTACACTTTCAATACTTTGAATTTTGAAATAAAATTAGTTTTGTACTAAAACACTGTTAAATAGCTTTCCAATGATATGTTTTTTTGCATATATTTCTTCTTTTGAAATACTTTAAAGATTTGTACTAGATAATATAATTGGTTAAAGTATGGTACTATGAAAAAATCGAATTAATTTATTAAAATTTTCATCATTTTTATAATTGCCATATTTGTACTATTTACACTGTCAATTAGTTTTAAAACAAAGATAAATTAATGGCATAATCTCACAACTTGTATGTACAAACATTTAAGGAAAAATTACAAATAATCATATGATTTTAGGTACTTATAAATCGCGGAAAGGTTATATAGGAATCCACAACGAGGAAAATTATCTATTGTTAAGGGTAAAAAGGGACTAAGGTCAGATTGTTATTTGTAATATTCCCTACATTTAATTTTCACTATTCATATATTTAAATTACAGGAAATTTTTTTATTTTTACATGTTATATTCGAGAACTTTGTAAAAACTGTCTCGTAAGTATAGGTCGGTTGTAATTTTAGAACTAATCCGAAATTTCGCTCGTGTATCTCAAGCGTCTCGCCAGAGCCCAAACTCCTCTTCATGATATCAGACTTAGCAATCTTGAGACTTCAGGGCAGTAAGCTAAATTTTGAAAGTGCTACAGGACGACTGAGGAGCGAAGGTTGAAAAAACGAAGGCGAGGAATGATATCTGTGCATGACAGGATACCCAATTCTATTCCATAAAAAATTACATTGCATTATATTCCTTGTAATAAGCCTGTGTAACAAAATCAGTAGAAAATTTGTTAAATAAACCTAAACAAAAACTACAGTCGATTCTATTTTGGAAAAGCATTTTGAGTTATTGCATTTTTCTTTGATTGTGTCTTATCACATATAAATAAAATGACCACTAAATACAGTAGCCCAATTTTTGTGTAAATAAAGGTACAACGACTCAATATATATGAACAAGCACAAAAAGAAAGTTTAACTAAAACAAGAATAATATGAAATTAGAAACTCATATATATTATTATTCATAAAAATAGTATATAGAATAAAATATTAAAATTTATATTGTTAATAGAACTAATATAGAAAAACTAAATAAAGATTTATAAATATATATAAAAAATAAGTTAGCATGTATGATTAAGATAATAAACATATTAGTAAAATTTACACAAACACACACATGTGAATGTCAAGAATGTTACATAGACTTCAATAGTTTAACTTAATCTTCTATATTGAAAAAAATTCTAAGATGAAATTTATTTTTATGTTATTATGATGAATTATTTTGATTGCATTTGTTCGTACAAAGTTTTCATCAATCTTCTATTGGTCTCGAGTCAAGATTTTGGATTTCCTAATTAAAATAAGAGAAGATTTTGAGAAACGCATCATAGAGTTTGCATGTGGCGTCTTGACAAAGACTACTTCATCACTAATATTATTTTAGGGAAAATAACAATTTGTCATCTCAACTTTGCATGCTTTTACACTTCGTCATACAAACTTCTTTTGTTACAATTAATTTACCATATGAACTTCCAAGTTGTCGCAAATTATCATCTGAATTTAAATCATTGATTGATCAAAATGATGAGTCACAAACTGGTTAGTAAAAAAAAAAAAAAAAAACTGATTGTTAGGCAAAACATTGTAATGTATTATTTTAGAAAGTCTCTAGATAAACAAGTTTAAGTTATTGAAATATGATATAATAGTAAACAAAATAAGAAAAGATGTAAAACGTGTTAAGATCAATGATGGAGATAATGTTAGAAGATTTGATTAGATCTACTATCTATTAGCTTATATTAGATCTGATATAATTTATCTTGTAAAATATTTATTTTGATTTGTTTCCTTTTAATTATAATGGTAGTGTTTTGTTGTTCTAGGGTTTAATTATTAGTATAAATAGGAGTCTCCATTATTGTATTACATGGATGATTTGATATTTTAACAATAGAAAACGAGGTTTGTTCCCATTTTATATCTTTGACCGCACTGTCGCGATGCGGTAAAATTAATTAAACCTAGCTACCCTTCTAGCTCGTAGAAGTGGTAAGTAGGGTCGATCCCACAGGGAGCAGGAAGACTCTTAATGTTTAAGTAAATCCTAATACTAGCAACATATATAAATGTATAAATAATGGGGGTTTATGAATTGATGTATATTAACTAAGGAACTAAAACAGAAATTAAGCAAATTAATTATGACTTGTTCTACTTATAAAATAACGAATCCCAGCCCTTAATCTTATCTCCCCCTAGTTATTACTACCATGTGATAGATGCAATTATTAACCAATTTTATCCTTAAAACTCCTACCCCGAGGTTAGCAACAAGCTCTGCTAACCTCGTTATCCCTTATGTTTAACTAACCAAAACAAGCTCTTTGGTTAGTCTATCCAGTTGAGTGACCTCAGAATAAGCTCTCTGGATCTCATTAACCGGACGCCTAGAGAACTAGGATAACGGGATAGACACGGTGTGGACCTCGTAAGCTCGGACCCATTCAGACCGAGCTATATACTACCCTAGCGATATCACTCACTATTCGCTACTAAGTGGCTATAGGTTCGTAACAATTACGGATTACGATTATAACCTAGCGTTACTTATGCAATTATAATCCTAGGTGATCAATCTAGCATATAAGCACACAAGCATTGAAGGATAAACAAATAGTATAACAACGTTTCAAGGAATAAACTGATTAATAACCACTGTAAATATCACAGAATAGCAAAACTAGGGTTCGACTCGACTAAGGACTGAAATAACCTACTAGCCGCTCATGGCGGTGACAAAAGACAAATTAAACTGAAAATACATAATTAAAAGACTTAAGGACTAGAAAACCCGAGTATTGCCGATCTTGATTGCTCGTCCCCTTCGGAATCTCCCAATCTCGCTCTCTTGTAATGTCCAAGTCCCCTATTTCCGAGCATAAGGGTCCCTTTTTATAGAGGAAGTCACTTTGGGTTGATTTTGGGCTTTAAAACGGAATTCTTTTGGCCCAAGGATTAATTAGCCGCCTTAACGGGCCGCGACCGCGCTCATGGGCCGCGCCCGCGCCCGCTCTTGGTCCAGCAGCACGCCACGGCCGCGCAAGTATGCCTCGGCCGCGCTACTTGTCCAGAGCTTTTACTCTTATTTCTTCACTTTGACCGCGGCCGCGCCATTGTGCCGCGGTCGCGGTACTCTGTTCTCATTTTCCGGCAATTTTTCCATCCTTTTGACATCCGAACTTCATTCCCTCGTTGTGCATCCGGCCGAGTACGAATACTTAGCCTTAAATCACCTATTTAGCTCAAAATGAAAACACAAACGTTAAATAGTCCAAAGGCACTAAAACAAACCAAATACTCTTCATTCTACACGCAAACATCACAATTCATCACTCTAACAGACTTAAAGTGCATAAATAAACGTGTGTACCAATCTTTTTTCGGGTATTCCTAGAATCAATGAATTTAGACTCACGTATCATTTTTCTTCTCTTGCTTTTGTCTGCATTAGTTGGTAATCAAAGACCAGTCACGATCTTCGATGACGGTTTCGAGGTGTCAACTGGTTCTTGATACTATCGTAGGCATAAAAAATTGTGTCCAATTGAATAGTTAACCGGATATTGCAGTATCCAAATCTTTATTTCTTGGCAATCAAGATAAAATCTTACCAATATAAAAAAAATTACCAATACTTTGGTAACAAAATCAAATCAAGTCATATCTTCCTAACAAAGCCAAGAAGATCACCAAATCTAATCATATATTCCTATCCAAGGAAAGACTTATCACAAAATCAAAATGACTAATCAAATCATGTTATTTAATGGCAAGATGTCATATCCTACACCTATATAAAGGGTCTTGTTTTCATTTCAAGACATACCACAATAGAAGTTGGAGAATCCAGAGCAAAGGCGAGATTTTCTCAAATATTCAAGGTGTCATGTGAAGACATTTAAAGTGTTCAGTCAGAGATCAAAGTGCAGAACCCCTCCGATCGGCGTTTATCCAAGCCAACTATTCATCAACCTCCAAAGCCAACCAAAGAGAAGAATCAGAGGCTTTCAAATAGAGATTATAACACAAATTCTCAAATACATCAATAAATTCCAATTGTGTAATTTATGTTGTTACAAATTTTGACAAGCTCGGTGGGACAATCTCTACCTCTAATCTCCTCTTTGAAGACAAGTTTGAAGTCCTAAGGAAGAATTATCAATCTTCCATCAATGGCGATGTTTCGGTGAACCATGAAGATGTCATTTCAAACCAAAAGCATGTGGGGGCAAAGCTTCTCCCCACACTCCAAGTGAAGAAAATAAGACTCAATGCTCTTTGATACGAGCATCAACTGTCTATAATGCTACTGGATACAAGCGAAAACTTTCTAAAGTCTAAAAATAAAAAATAAAAAATCTCATTGATACGATCATAAACTGTCTATAATGCTCTTGGATAAAAAACTTTCTATAGTCCAAAAAAATAAATGATGCTTGTTGATACGGGTTTAAACTATCTACGATGCTCCTAGATACGAGCCAAAAATATCTATGTCTCTCAAATCAATTTCAAATTAAGACTCCTTGACACGAGTTTAAAAGGTCTACCAATCAAATTCAAATCAAAACTCCTTGACGCGAGTTTAAAAGGTCTAAAAACCAAACCCAAATCAAGGCTCCTTGACACGAGTTTAAAATCTCTACATATCAAGAATGAATAATCATTGACACGGGTTTAAAAGGTCTACAAATCAAATCTAAATTAAAGAACTCCTTGATACAAGTACAAACTATCTACAAGTCCAAACCTAAATAAGGAACTCCTTGATATGAGATAAACTATCTATCAAATCCAAGTACAAATATTAGGCTCCTAGATACGAGTATAAAATATCTATCAAATCCAACTCCAAATTGAAGGCTCCTAGATATGAGTATAAACTATCTATCAAATAAAAGTCTAAATTAAAGGATCCTACATATGAGTATAAACTATCCACATATCTACATAAATCAAAGAAGATGTTGATCTACATAGTGAAAGATTTCGACACTTATTCACTCCAAGACATGTTATTCGTGAACAAGTCTCGAGGGTGTTACTTGTAAGTATATAAAATTTGTGCCCAATCGAATAGTCAATCAGATATTGTCAAGCGTCTAAATCTTTATTTCTTGGCAACCAAGATCAAATCTTGCCAATATGGAAAAGAATTACCAATACTTTGGTAACAAAATGAAATGAAATCATATCTTCCTACCAAAGGTGAGCCGATCACCAAATCTAACCATATCTTCCTATCCAAGGAAAGACTTATAAACTAATCAAAATAAACAATCAAATCATGTTATTCTACAACAAAGAGATTAAATCCTAAGGGTCATGTTTTTATTCCAAGATACACCACAACAGAAGTTGGAGAATCAAGAGCAAAGGCGAAATCCTCTCCAACATTCAAGTTGTCATTCGAAGATATCAAAGTGTTCTTCGTCAAAGTCCTCCAGAAGCAGCTTACGATCCAAGATCAAGGTGCGGAGCCCCTTCGATCGCGTTTATCTAAGCAACCTATCCATCAAATTCCAAAGCCAACTGAAGAGAAGAATCAGAGGCTTTTAAATATAGATTGTAACATAAAGTCCCAAATAAATCAATAAATTCCAATTATTCAATTTATGTTGTTACAACCATTTTCTATGAGAAGTTGAACGAAGACAAATTTATGCAAATCCACCAACAAATCGATTTGTTGGAAAATGATCATGATGGTTATGATGGACCACTAATTTTTTATGAGGAATTAGATGTCAATAAGACTTTAATTGGCGGTCTATTTTCTCCATCATGTGAATACTTCTCGGATGAGATTGATGATGACGACTATGATCATCCACCAATTTTTTACGAGGAGATTGATGATACAATTTCTCACCATAAAATTATTGATACTTGTGTGGAGGTTAGCAGTGATTGTTATGATCAACTATATTTTTTTATGATGAGAAGTCCAATGAAGAATACGCCCATCGAGTTTTGGATGTGTTTGTCTTCAAAGCTAAATCAGATTCGATTACTTCCATGCATGGTTGTGGCTGCTGCATTTGTCTTACAGATTTTTGCTCACTTGGTCCATACATTTATGAATGTTATGGTTGATCCATGGGTGCATGAGAATAAAGATGTCCCGGCCCGTCTTTCCACATACACGACCTGCACGATTCGAGGACAATTCATTTTTAGGGAGAAGAGAATGATGGAGAATATTAGAAGATTTGATTAAATCTATTATTTATTAGCTTATATTAGATTTGATATAGTTTATCTTTTAGAATATTTGTTTTGATTTGTTACCATTTAATTACTTTGATATTGATTTATTGTTCTAGGGTTCAATTATTAGTATAAATAGGAGTCCAGTATTGTATTAAATGGTTGATTTGATATTTTTATAATAGAAAACGAGTTTTGTTCCCAGTTTATGTCTTTTTCGGGGTATTCTTAGAATCAACAGATTTAGACTCACGTATCATTGTTCTTCTCACGCTTCTTCCTATATCAGATTGTGAACTTAAAGAATAAGTATGACAATAAATTCTAAAATACATTAGAAACTACAATTTAGAGAGAGGAAGACATGGTCAAATAAATATAAAAAGTATAGCATAATTATGAAATTTAAGAAATTATATAATTAATAGAGAAAACATGTATTAACACTTCAATATATATTATTATTAATAACGTAGATAAACATGTGAAAATAATAGTAGAGGGATTATTTAAACAAGAGTCTAATTTCCAAGAAAATCAATTTAGTTTTATGGCCAGATCTAGATAAAATTTATATTATTTATAAGAAACATATATTTGTAAACATTACAATAAGAGAATAATATTTCATATATGATTTTTAACGCTTGGTTTTGATCCTATATATACATAACTTCAACGTGATATATTTAATCAAATCTTAAAAATCTTTAAGAACTATCCTGAAATGTAACATTTTCAATGGATAATATATTTTAATATACTAAATAAAAATAAATGTTAAGTAATAATTTGGAAGAGGTATCAAAATTACAAGATTTATGATCATTAGACTTAAGACTAATGTACAAAATTTTATTTGTTAGAGAAAACAATGTAGGATAATACGTGGAGAAAGTTCACAACTATATAGGTTTAAGTATAACAATAGGACATACTAATATTTTCTAAAAAAAGAAAAGAAAATAAGATGTCATAAGATTAAGTGGTGACCGTAAATAACAAACATATAGAAGGAAAAAAATGAACAAGAAGCAACTAACTGAGATGTAGTTGACAATATAAATTAACGGGGAGAATTTTAAGTATAACTGAAAATTATAAAATTATTTAACAAATGGAGAAAAGAAATGTATCGACACCTTCATCTAAAAAAAGGTGTGAAAAATATAGAGGGTTAAATTATGATTCACGCTACAAAATTAGCAGAAAACAAAATCTTTCGTAACTAGGCATACATATAGATTTTCTATTTAAATTAAATTTAAATTAAGCCAGCAATATATTTTTTTACATGACAAATTTCTTTATATGAGCATTAATAAGTAAACATAAATAAAATTATTATGCTTGTAGGAAATGATACTATTATATGTTACATTTTTTTTTTTTTTGTTGTTGTATTAATAATAGAAGTAATAAAAGGTTAAACATGTCAAAATGAACATGAATAATTCCACCTCATTATTTTTTCTTAATATTTAAATCCATCATTAAAGAAATTATTAAATTGATAAAAATATAATATGTATATATAATCATATTTAACAATTGGAGAAATGTATTTACTTTGCTATATAAAATTATAAGGTATAATAAAGGGAAAAAAAGAGATGTAAAAAACTAATTTGTACTATATGAATGACTAAAAAAATGTACTATGTGAACCAGTATCACATAACTAAATTAAAACATGCAGAAAAATGAAGATAGTAAAATGTGAATGTTAATATTAGCTAATTAGCATATGTCAGATAAAATAAATTATAATTACATTTAAATACAGTGCAGTATAGTCCAAATAAAAATAAAATGGGAGAAACAAAACTAGAATGGTGTAAACATGTATATATAAAACATTTAAATGAATGTGCCACCATGTGCAGAAAAGTGGGAGTATTTCACTAATACTAAAAAATGAAGACATAAAAATAGTTAAAGTATTTAGAAAAAAAAATATTATATTTACATAGAGCCTGTGTCGCAATTGAAGATTACGAGATACTGTGTGTATAGTCATCCCTCCATAAAAAGAAATATTATTTATTTTATAATTATATTTTAGTAGGATTTTTATATTCAACCACACATAATTTTAAAATGTCGACGTAGAGTTGAAGAAATAATTAAGAGTAATTGAAATAAGCAACATTAAATTAATAAGTAAATTATACTAAAATGGATAATGCTTATTATAATATCTTTTTAAAAATATGTTTTCATAACATAAGTTGGATGTTGGATCATGACACAATTTGCTGGAAGTTTACATTAAAATATGCAAGAAGTTTTATGTAAAAATGTATGTTGAGTGGAGTTATTAATTAGAGATATTAAGAGAAAGTGCATTAGGCTTAATATTTTTGCGTGTATTAAAAAAATAATGAATTTATGGATGTCAGTACAAAACATGAAAATCTATACCTTCACTATTCCCCCCTCCGTTTTAAATAAGTGTCGTTTTATATTTTTTTATTTTGATAAAAATTAGGGGGCGGATTGGTGTAAAAGACAAATATGTCCCTATAAAATCCACTACTTCTAATATATTTTCTCTTTATGAGATATTTCTTTTTTCTAATTTTATTCTCTCTCTCTCCTATCATATCATAATGATGTTATTGGATTACCAAAATTATGAGATATAAAGTAGGATTTGGTGGATTTGTTTAGGGGTAATGTAGGAAGAAATTTGGGTAGTTTTGCTAAAGTGACTCTTATTATGAAATTTTTCAAAGTGTCTAAAACAACACTTATTTTGAAATGGAGGGAGTACATAGTTTTTCAATCATTGTATCACTTTATTCCTGATATATTAATGATGTTGGATTCTATGCACATTGACAGTAAACAATAATTAGAAACATTTAACTTTATATATACAGTAGAAACTTTTGTAAGATTAAATATTTCTCAATTATATATACCATGGTATACCGATTTTATGAATTTTTTATAACTTGTTATGTTAAGACTTAGATTACTGGGTTTATTACCAAAAGCAACCCGAGGTATACCCGTTTTTACCACTTGCAACCTATTTTAAAATTCGTCGCCGATTGCAACCTGAATTACTCGCGTTTTACCGATTACAACCTATTTTATAAATTCCGGCCAAAATCAAGAGCGTGCTACACACGCGCAATTTTGAGCAAGTGGTAAAAACGGGTATACTTCAGGTTGCTTTTGGTAATAAACTCTTTTTTTTTTTTTTTTTTTTTCCTTTTCTTCCCTCCATCATTTTCAACAGGAGAATTTGATGAAATGACCGAGTATAGATACAAATACATACAAATTAGAACAACTCCTACCTAGATCTTCGTCTGAAAAATAAATTGAAGAAAATTGAACTATCCTCAACAGGATAATTTGAAGAAATGAATGAGTATAGATACAAAAACATACAAATAAGAACAACTCCAAGCTAGATTTACTACTGAGAAATAAACCGAAGAGAATTGAACTCTTATCCAACAGTAGCATGTATAGAATCTTCCAGTAGCTTTATCAGTGATAACCACAACTTCCAAAATTTCACCGAACTGTTCAAAGTACTTCTTCTGGATAATGATCGAATTTTTGATGATTCAGAGTTAGTTTCTTCTGGATCTGTAAATCATAAATGTAGAAGAGGATTCGTGTTGAAGAAATTTACGGAAATTAGTGGAGAGAGGAGACGAACTGGTGTTAGGATGAGGGTGAATTAGGTCAGAGAGAGAAGGGAGGGATAAGGATGTACACGAACCAATTCGCTCGTAAACTATTCGGATCTCGGTTCGTGAAAAGCTCGATCGGGCTAGTCTAATGTGGCTCGTTAAAATAAACGAACCAAACTTAAGATTGATGATATTCGATTCGTTAGCTCGCGAGCAATTTTATTTGTTGGCTCGAGAGCTAGTTCGTAAATATTAAGCTAATGCTTATAATTAATTTCTAATTTTATAGTTATACTTATAATAAAATATATAATTATATAATTAAAACCATGCATTTGTATATATGTAATTAATTAATCTTAGTAGGTATATTATAATTTTAAGAATTTATAGCTTATTTTTAATTATATAATGATTAGTAACATATTTGTAATTTATATTTATTGAATTCATTTGGGCTCGATTAGACTCACTAGAGGCTCGAGTAAGTTCACGAGCCATCCATATATTTGACAAATTAAGCTCGAGTTCGACTCGATAATTAATGAACTAAACTCAAACTCTTAGATATTCGATTTAGCTCTGTTAAAAAGGAGGATGAGAGAGAAAATGATGGCGGGAAGAAAAGAAAAAATAAAAAAGAAAAATAATTTATTACCAAAAGCAACCCGAGGTATACCCGTTTTTACCACTTGCTCAACATTACGCGCGTGTGGCACACGCTCTTAATTTTGGCCGGAATTTATAAAAGAGGTTGTAATCGGTAAAACGAGAGTAAGTCAGGTTGCAATCGGCGACGACTTTTAAAATAGGTTGCAAGTGGTAAAAACGGGTATACATCAGGTTGCTTTTGGTAATAAACCCTAGATTATTTAACTATTGTCTTCTCTCTTTTGTGATTATTTTTAACCTTTGTTTGATTGATTTTGAATTGTGTTTGTTCAATTGACCAAATCAATTCATTTTTTTTTTCTAGCACTGGATAATCTAAGAAAAAGTGTCTATATATTTCAATGATAAATAGTCACATTAAGTTTTATTAGAACGATCGAATAATACCACTACAAAAAGTACAAATATTTTAATTTTAAATTAATTTTTATGGTTAGATAATTGTTGAAAAAATAATCACCACGTGCAACACACGTGTATATTGCTAGTATATATTAATTAGTTTATATACTTTTCAATATATTAATTAATTTATATATATATATATATATATATATATTGTCTATTTATAATTTACACATTGTATTCAACTATTATTTAGTCGGATTACTTAAAAGTATTATTTTCAAAAAAGTAATATGTTTATAAAAAAGTATATTTCTGGGGAAAAGTATATATGTTTTATCTGCAATAAATTTTTTTTTGGGAAAATATGATTCTTTCCCTTATATTATACGTATTTTGATTTCTATTTTTTTTTTTGGTTATACTTCTTAATTTTGTGTTTTATGATTCGAAATTCGATAAATTGATCTTGTAACCGCCAGCAAGAAAAAATCAAAATTGGATTTTAAAGTTAAAAATGAGGACCACGCTTGGGGGAATCAAGACAAAGTGGCCGACAAATGAGTCGATTCAGTAGCAGAAGTTTCCAGATGCGTGGGTTTGGGGCGGATGTCAAAACAACTTCCAATTTTACTATTTCATTTTCAATTTTCTGTTACTTTCGTTATTTTTCAGTTTTGAACCAAAAATCGCATTATACTTGTAAAAGCGTGGGAGTCGTAGTATAGTGAACATACGACGTCATTTTGTTAGGGTTATACGCCATCGTTTGGTTTGTATTAAACGGTGTCGTGCGAGGGAGCACGTTGTAAGTGTGAGGAGGTGCTATATCACCTTTGTCATGCACGTCAATTTCAATTAAGCAAAAACTAAACAAGATTCTACCTTGTTCTTCTTCTTCTTCTTTCTGCGTAATCCTCACGCAAATTGAGTCACATACATGACAAGTGGTATCAGAGCCACGCTGTGTTTGATCCGCCACCATGACGGCAAAAACTCATGGGCAGAGGATCGATACTCTGGAGCAACAAGTTTCTGAGTTGTTGGATGGACAAACGGCGGTCTTACAAGGCCAATCTAACATTGAGGCTCGTCTGGAAGTCAAGCTGGATAAGATCGGGGAGATGCTGCGGAATCAGATCCTAAATGCTATGAAAGAGCAACAGTCAATCTCAGCTGAGAAAGGTAAAGAACCTGCTGACATTTCTAATCCTGATATCGTGTTTGGTTCTGGCTCGGGTAGTAGTGAGAAGGTGAATGGGGTTAGATATGATACGGGAATCTTATCTCCTACACCTGTGAATCTTGTGACTGAAAACCAGGGCCAAACTAATTCAAAGATGCTCAATCTTGATTTTCCTAAATTTGGGGGTGAGAATCCGAGATTGTGGTTAAGGAAATGTTATAGATATTTTTCTTACAACAACATGTCCGATTATGATAAAATTAGTCTGGTAGCCATGAATCTGGAAGATGCTGCTGACCACCGGTTTGTTGATTACGTGGATGAGACGGGATAATATGACTTGGAGTGAGTTTACTTCACTGGTTATGGCAAGGTTTATAAATCCAATAGGGGGGAGCTTAACAACTCAATTTAATAGGCTGAGACAAACAGGGTCTGTACAAGCCTATATCCAGGAATTTGAGGAGATCAAAGCACTGATGAAAGAGCATAACAAGGCTCTAACTAATGACTATTTCATTGAGAGTTTTCTAGGGGGTCTTAAGGAAGAAATTGGTAAACTAGTGGCAGTTCAGAAACCTACTACTCTGCTTGCTGCTACCCAACTGGCACTACAACATGAGGACATAGTTCACTTACTCACCAAGGGTTAGAGGAGTATGACCAAATTCACTCCAACTCCAGCAGTTGGAACTGGAAAGGCTAATGGGGGTCATATGAAACCAAAACTTCCTCCAATAAAACGCTTGACACATGAAGAGATGAAAGCTAGGAAGGAAAAGAACCTCTGTTTCAATTGTGATGAGATATTTTGCATTGGGCACAAGTGTAAGAGATTATACTTGATTATGTCAGAAGAGGGTGATGATTTAACTGTTGAAACTCTGGAATTGGAGGAAATTAAGGATGACCAAAAAGAACTACATATTTCATTAAATGTTGTGGCTAGTCAATCCCATACTGATACTATCAAGCTGTTAGGCAGAGCTGCCAATCAAGAGTTGCTTATACTCATAGACTCAGGAAGCACTCATAACATCTTAGACCTAACCACTGCAGAAAAATTGGGTTGTGTAATAGAATACACTCCTCCTTTTCTTGTTACTGTTGCTGATGGAAATAGAATTGAATGCAACTCTAGATGCCCACAGTTTGAGTGGGAGATGGGAGAGTGTAAATTCAGCACAACAGTGAGGTTGTTGAGGTGTGGTGGTTGTGACATGGTTATTGGGGTGGATCTGCTGAGTCAGTTAGGCCCAATACTGGTGGATTTCAAAGAACATACAGTGCAGTTTGATGTGAAGGGTAAAGTGGTTAAACTGCAGGGCACTCAAACCAGACCCAAACTGAGTATGATCACAGTTGAACAAATGGGCAAAGAAGTTAAAAGAGAAAAAGAAGGAGTTGAAGCTTATTTATGCCTGATTGGTGCCCAGGAGTTAACCGAAGTTGCACCAATCCACCCTGAAATTGATCCCTTGTTCACTAAATATGAACACATTTTTCAGGTGCCCAAGGAGTTACCCCTAGAGAGAAACATGGATCACAAAAATTCCCATCAAACAAGGAATGGAACCTATCAAACAGCAACCTTGTAGGTATCCACTCCTACAGAGACAAGAGATAGAGAAACTGATCGAGGGAATGTTACACACTGGTATGATTAGACCCAGTAGCAGTCCATATTCCTCTCCTGTCCTACTGGTCAAAAAGAAAGATGGCAGCTGGAGATATTGTGTTGATTACAGGAAGTTAAACTCTATCACAATCAAAGATAGTTATCCCATACCCTTAATAGATAACTTGCTAGATGAGCTAAGTGGGGCTCAAATTTTCTCTAAGATTGACCTAAGGGCTGGATACCACCAAATCAGAGTGAATGAGGCAGACATTCACAAAACAACTTTTGTAACTGCCTCTGGATTGTATGAGTTCACTATTATGCCTTTTGGAATAATAAATGCCCCAGCTACTTTTCAAGTTGTGATGAACCAGGGTTCTGTGATTTCTTGAGGGAGTTTGTTTTGGTTTTCTTTGATGATATATTAGTGTATTGAAGAAGTATGGAAGATCACTTACATCACCTCAGAATTATATTTGAGGTATTAACCAAGAAAAGCCTCTTTGATAAAATGTCTAAGTGTATTTTTGGCCAAAGTGAAGTGGAGTATTTGGGACATATTATAATCAATCAGTGGGTTATGGCAGATCTAGGAAAGATTAGAGCTATGACCATGTGGCCACAATCAACGACAGTTAAAGCTCTAAGAAGATTCCTTGGCTTAACTGGCTACTATAGGAAATTCATCAAAGGATATGGAGTGATTGCCAGGCCACTCACTGATCTCACCAAGAAAGGGAAGTTTGGTTGGAATACAACAGCTGATGAAGCTTTTTCTACCTTAAAGCAAGCAATGGTTTCTGCTCCGGTTTTGAAACTTCCAGATTTCACTAAGCCCTTTATTGTAGAATAGATGCTTGTTATGAGGGGTTAGGAGCTGTTCTTATGCAGGATCACCATCCACTGGCTTTTTTGAGCAAAGCTCTTGGTAGAATTTGGGACTTTCAATTTATGAGAAAGAATTCTTGGCAATTATCCTGGCAGTAGAGAAGTGGAGATCCTATCTTCTACATGCTCCATTCATAATTAAAACTGACCAGAGAAGCTTGAAGTACCTGTTGGAGAAAAAAATCTCCACACCTCTACAACATAAATACCTCACCAACCTCTTGGGGTTTTATTATAGAATTGAGTACAAGAAAGGTGCTGAAAATAAAGCAGCAAATGCTTTATCTAGGAGGATTGTTGAGACAGGTGAATGTTCAGCTGCTACTGTCTTGAAACCGGCATGGATTGAAGAAGTGCAAGAGAGCTATCTGAATGATTGTGAGATCCAGTCAATCATTGCTGAGTGTGTAATTATGCCATATAATGTCTCACTATATAGCTACTCAGAAGGTTTAGTGAGATATAAAGGCAAGTTGTTAGTAGGTAGTGGAAATAATCTGAGGGCCCAAATTATCACTTATATGCATAATTCAAGTATGGGAGGCCACTCTGGTGTTACTCCTACATACCAGAGTCTTGTTAGTACTTTCTGGTGGCCAGGTGTTAGGCAGCAGATACACCAACATGTTGTAGCTTGCCATATCTGCCAGGTCAGCAAGCATGAAAACGTTCATAATCTTGAATTATTGCAACCCCTACTAGTCCCATCACAAGCTTGGACTCAAATCTCCATGGACTTTATCGAGCAGCTGCCCCTCTCTTCCAATAAAGACACCATATGGGTGATTGTTGATAGGCTGACTAAATACAGCCATTTCATCCCACTCTTTCATCCTTTTACAGCTTCCAAGCTAGCTACAATCTTCTTGGATACTGTTTATAAGCTGCATGGACTTCCCCAGAGTGTAATATCAGATAGAGACAAGATCTTCACTAGTCTGTTTTGGCAGCAGCTATTTAAACTTATTGGAGTAGAGCAGCATCTTAGTACAGCTTACCATCCACAGACAGATGGACAAACTGAGCGAGTAAATCAGTGTTTAGAGACATACTTGAGGTGTATGTGCAGTTCTAATCCAAAAAGTTGGGTTAATTGCTTGTCAATGGCAGAGCTATGGTACAACACCTCTTATCATACCTCTCTGGGACTCAGTCCTTTTGAAGCATTATATGGATTTAAACCCATTCCACTCACTTGTGGCCCTTATCTATACAGTGATGTAGACGGAGTATCTGAGGTATTGAAGGATAGGCAGCTAGCTCAACAACAGCTCAAAGAGTCTCTTAGAAAGGCTCAAGAACGGATGAAACTATATGCAGACAAGAAAAGGTCTGTAAGAGAGTTTAAAGAGGGTGACTGGGTGTATTTAAATCTTAAACCTTACAGGCAGAGGTCCTTACACAAGAGCAAAGTGTAGAAGTTGAGGCCAAAATATGCTGGCCCTTTTCAGATTGTAGCTAAAGTGGGGACATCAGCTTATAAACTATTTCTCCCTTCTACAGCTAAGATCCACCCTGTGTTTCACGTTTCAGTCCTGAAGAAGAAGGTAGGCCCGGTTACAACAGTAGTTGATAAACTCCCAGAATTTGATAGTGAAGGGAAGGTGTTGCTGAAACCAGTGAAGATTCTTGCTAGACAATTGGTCAAGAGGGGTAATTCCGCTGCTACTCAGTTACTTATCAGCTGGGCACACTTGCCTGAAGAAGAAGCAACATGGGAGTTTTACGAAGATGTTGCAGCTAAATTTCCCGAGTTACTGTCTTGAGGGCAAGACACAAAGAAAGGGGGGAGTAATAGCAAAATGAGTTCCAGTTTTACTATTTCATTTTCAATTTTCTGTTACTTTCGTTATTGTTCAGTTTTGAACCAAAAATCGCATTATACTTGTAAAAGCGTGGGAGTCGTAGTATAGTGAGCATACGGCATCGTTTGGTTTGTATTAGACAGTGTCGTGCGAGGGAGCACGTTGTAAGTGTGAGGAGGTGCTATATCACCTTTGTCATGCACGTCAATTTCAATTAAGCAAAAACTAAACAAAATTATGCCTTCTTCTTCTTCTTTCTGCGTAATCCTCACGCAAACTGAGTCACATACGTGACAGCGGCAGTCTCATCCGAGGGGGAGGAGGAAGACATCAGAGAAGGGTGGCAGTGAATTAGATCGCCGCAACTAGGGATGACAGCTGGGTGGGTATTCGTGAAATTAAAGGTATCTAAATTCTAACCATTTAAAATTTATATTACCCAAATCCATCTCAAACCCATTTAGAAAGATATTTATAATACCCAAACCCACCCAGACCCATTTATTAATACCCATCAGGTACCCTAACCCGCCCAATATATAAGTATCTAAATTTTCTAAAATATTGTTTTTCACGGACTAAATGAATTTTGAACCAATTTCTTCACCATCAATATAAATTAAACATGAGATAAAAAATGAGATAAGAATTTGAAAAACCACAATATGTCTACCAATTCCAAAATGAAAAATGTATTAGGATCTCTGGAGAAAAATGAGCGGCACCAAAATGAATAAAATTTAGGGTTTGCATGTTGATAAGTGGAGTGATGCTATTTTAATATGAATTATTATTCATATATATTAATTACTAGAACTTTTATTGAGTTATTAGTCCAGTGGTAAGTTTTTTGTTTTGTAAATTGGAAGTTTGAGGGTTCGACCCTTACATAACACATGTTTATATATATATATATTTGGGTTAATTCCAGAATGCAGTCTGTAATTTCAACGATTTTTACTTTGCAACCTAAAGCAATCATTTTTTCGGATCACAATATGTATAATGGGGGATTTTACTTTTGCAACATCCGCCTATATATTCCGGCATGTATAGGCCATTTACTCAACACATGCCAAAAAAGACTCAATAAGATGGCGACACGTGGCCATCTTATATAAAAATATTAAAATAATTTACACTCTAAATAACTTTATGTAAAATATAAGAAATATAAAAAAATTAGAAAATAAATATAAAATTCAGAAAATTATTATAAAATTTTAAAATTCATTTGAATTTTAGAAATTTAAAAACTTTATTTCTAAAAATTAGTTTGAAAATTTTGAAATTCATTAAAATAGTGAACATTAAAAAAATCAGAAAATAATTAATAAAATTCAGAAAATTAAATTTTTATTTCCGAAAATCATTTAAATTTTTTAAAATTCATTTAAATATTTTAGAAAATTGAAAAAATAGTTTGAAAATTCTAAATATTCATTTAAATTTTTTTAAAAAAAAACTGAATGTTTTTAAGATTATTTAATATATTCTAAATTTCATTTAAAATTTAAAAAATTAAAGAGTTATTTCATAAAATTATTTTTGAAGAGAAATATATTTTCAAAAAATGTAATTTTGAAATAAAAATATATTTCTGAAAAAATAATAAGATCTCCTACTTCCAAACTCATCCTGATCCTTCCCCATTTCAACCAAGTTATTTTAAATAAACTTAACAAGTTTTTACAAATTATTTTAAACTTTTTTAAGATGAAGAAGATACATTGAAATTAAGAAGATAAAAATAATAAATGTGATTAAGAAATTAAATTTTCTTATGTTTTTTTCTATTTTTACTAATTTTATATTATTTTTAAATCTAAAATTAATCTTTTTTTTTATTTCCTGAAAATATATTTTTATATGAATTTTCAAAATAATTTTCAAATTTATACTTTTTAAATTTTCTAGATTTTAAATAATTTTTTAGAATTTTTAAAATAATTTTCTATTTTTTTTAATTGTCTGAATTTTAAATGAACTTTTAAAATGTTTAACATAATTTTCAGAATAAATTTTTTTATTTTCTGAAATTAAAATGAATTCTTAAAATTTTACAATAATTTTCTGAATTTTATATTTATTGTTTACATTTTTTAGAGTTTAAATCATTTTTATACTATTTAATAAAAAAAATTATTTTTTAAAATAAGATGGCCACGTGTCACCATCTTATTGGTTTTTTTTTTGTATGTGTTGAACACATGGCCTATACATGCCGGAATATATAGCCAGATGTTGCAAAAGTAAAATCCCGCATTATACAAGTTGTGATCCGAAAAAATAATTGTTTTAGGTTGCAAAGTGAAAAATAGTTGAAAGTATATACTACATTCTGTAATTAACTCTATATATTTTTATTACTTTTTTTTTTCTGAAACATAAAGGATCGAATAGTGCGGGTACCCTAGCACTAATAATCTCAAATCCTTCCCAAACATATTTAGATTTTCCCCAAACCATCTCCAATCGGGATTGGGTGGGTGGTCTCTAAAAATCAAAACATCGGTCTCTAAACATCAAAATTCGGTCTGTAAATTGATTTAGAAACCAATTTGCAACCAATCTATTTTGTCTCAAAAAAGCTAGTCTCTATTTTTAGCAACCGAATTTTTCGGTCTCTAAATCGGTTTTTATACGCTTTTTCTATAACCAGAAAAATATGGCTATTTTTTTAGACCGATATTCCGTCTCTAGTTCGATTTCTAAGTTTATTTAGTGTTTTAATATAATAGATAATACTCCCTCCGTCCCAGCTAAACTTGCACACTTTCCATTTTCGTCCGTCCCAACTAAACTTGCACACCCTTAAAAAGGAAAGTTATAATATAATCTACACCCTCAAAATCTCCATCCTCAATCTCCACTCTTAATTTACCTTTGAAAAGTCAACAAAATCCCAAAAAGCAACTTTTCTTAATACTTGTGCCAATCCTCCCAGTGCAAGAATAGCTGGGACGGAGGTAGTAATTCAATAATATGTTGTACCCAATTATAAATATTTCATACCAAGAAATTAATAGTTAATTAACTAAGGGAAAATTGGTAAAAATACCCTTTAACTTTGGCGTAATTAAAAAATTACCCTGTAACTTAGGCCATTTAAAAATTACCCTGTAATTTACAAAATGTTGATAGAATTGCCCCGCAACCGGCAGTTGCCAGTAACCCAGCAGGTCACCTGTTGAGGTGGCGAGAGACTGCTGATGTGTTCGTAATTTTGGACATGTTGTACTACCAGAAATTAGTTTAAATGTGATTTGAATTATAAAAAGCCACATCACCCTCCTTTAAGAAGGAAAATACCATATTTTCTCCCCCAATTTAATCCTCTTCTTCAAGCCCTAGTTCTTCTGCAGTAACTTTCGAATACTCTGTTGTTAGGGGTTGAAACCCTAGTTATTCAGTTTCTGTTGTAATTTCAGTTTTTTGATCAAACATGAGAGGCAAAAGGTCAAGTGGTGTATTGGCCAAATATTCAGATTTACGTTACTGGTTTTACTGTTATTACTTGTGAGTGTAGGTAGAAAAAAAACCAGTTGTATGTTCAGTCTTATGACTTGATTATTCTAATTTGATAAAGACAGTTTTTTTAGAGCAAATCTGATATTTTACAGACTCGGTTGTGTATTGGCAAAATATTCAGTTTTTCTTCTTCAACCCCTAACAATGGAGTCTTCAAAAGTTGCTGCAGAAGAACTAAGGCTTGAAGAAGATGACCAAATTGGGGGAGAAAATATGGTATTTTCCCTCTTAAAGGAGGGTGATGTGGGATTTTATAATTCAAATCACATTTAACCTAATTTCTGGTAGTACAACGTGTCTAAAATTACGAACACATTAGCAGTCCTTCGCCACCTCAACAAATGACCTGCTGGGTTATTGGCAACTACCGGTTGCGGGGCAATTTTATCAACATTTTTTAAATTACAGGATAATTTTTTAAATGGCCTAAGTTATAGGATAATTTTTTAATTACGCCAAAGTTAAAGGGCATTTTTACCAATTTTCCCATTAACTAATATGCTAAAAACAATAAGCTAATTCATTCCAAACAATGCCAAATTTCATAGCGTCAAGAGTACTCATTTATATCAACATAACATATCCAAAAATCTAAACAAAACACCAAAGGATCAAGGTATAATGTTTATGTAAGGTTCTATAATGTATTTAAAAACATATTTCTCTATGTCTCTTCTACTTGTCCAATGTAACGACCCGATTTTCATAAAGTAATTTAATCTTAATTAAATTTAAATAAATCAAATCATGGTACCTTTTTTTTTTTTCTATCCATCTATATATATATATATATACTCATATATATATAAAAGTCAATTCTTAGTTGGGCCGTTAAAGGAACAACATAAACACACAAATACTAATCTTCCTATCGCATGTAGCAGCGGAATAATACTAGCATCCTCAAACTATAACTGAAACATTTATTAACTAATAAATTATCATGAAATATTACTTATATATAATCAAATAGACAAAATTATTTCTAGACATGCTTCTAATGTAAAACTAACAAACTTCCATATTATAGTTTCATATCAACCTAAAGATTATAAAAGAATAAATCATGCATAGCAGCGGAACTTACTGAACACATACGACATAGTAGTTTAATCTCCTCTAAGCTAACATCCTAAGAAATTAATAATCCATGAAATACTTCAATGATCAACTTATAAATAACTATTTGAATAACAAGCTTAAGTATTATTCCATGCTTCAAGATAAATATATAATACTCCTTCTAATCATGCAACTAGTGAAATAGGCTTCCCCATTAAACTCACAACATAAAAAAAATAATTTCGAATCCATGTCAAAGATTTTATTTGATTTATAAAATAACAACAACACTCCTTAAAAATTAATTAGTCAAGTAATAACACGTTATCAATTAAATAATCATCTTGTATAAAATTGCACCAAAGTAGTCATGTTGTCATATGCTTCGACTCCCCTCGTACACCCCGCTCGCTCCAAGCTAACCTGGCTCAATAAAGGGTTGGGGTGAGCTTCCTTCAGCTCGTGGAGGATCACAATTCATAACAATCATATACAAAATTAAGAGCATAAAATATAAACTGTCATAACTTGTAACTTGTAACTTGCAACTTGAATATTATACTCAATAAATTGAATATAAACTTGTAACTTGTAACTTGTAATCCATGTACTCACGGATATCTTGAATTTGTATATCAAATAAATTGAACATACACTTGTAACTTGTAAATATAACAGCTATAAATCATACAATTAATTAAGCATATAATTGACATAAAAAGTAAACCCCCACCTGAATTGTGATGCAACTCGGAATGTAGATGCAATTACTCTATTGTTTGTAGCACTCAGTAGTCTCGTCTCCTTCCTACTTAAGCATGCATGACTCTGTCTTTATCTCCAATTAAATATGTGGGATTTGGAATTTTGGAATTTAGGGTTTGGTTGATGATTTAGGAAATTTTGAAAATAGATTTGAAAGAAACAGAGAACTTCTAGGAATGGATTTACAGCGCAGCAGCAGATAAATAATTTATTTTTCATAAACGGTAAGAGATAAAACTTTGAAAATTTTACAGAAGGGAAAAAACTTCTTGAAAGTATCATATTAAAATTTCATGATTTTACAAGAAGTTTAACTATGGGTTTTGAATTTTTGAAACCGAATAAGTCAAAACTGTAAATTCTGCACAGCGGTGGAAAAACCTTAATAACTCGAACATTACTGAAGGGATCATTTTGAAACTTTACAGGATAATAGAAGACATGTATATGTAGTACATATCCAAACATAATAATTTTTCAACATGTATAAATATGTTTTTTGAATTTCTTAAATCAGAAATCAGAATACTTCAGATCATGTATAGACGTAATAGAAAGATTATATAAAATAAAATATAAGTTTGATGGATTTGAAAATTTTATATAAAATTGATAACATACTGGGGAACAACATATTCAAAAATAATAAGATTTGAAGACATATAAATATATATCACGAATTTTCTAGATGGAATAACATAATATTTACAATCTGAATCAGCAGAGATAGAAAATTTATATAAAATGAAATACGACTCATATGGAGTTGAAATTTTTACTGTAACTTGAGAACATATCACGGAATAACATACTCAAAATTCATCAAAAAATAATATGTATTGATATAAATTTCGAACTTTTAAAAGAAAATATCTTGAAAATAGAGTGAAAGAGGAAAATGAGGTTGACGGCTCTCGGAAGGGTTTCTAGGGCTTATGCACGAAATTCTTAAGAAAAAATAGATGATTTGGATTACGATTTTGATTTATGACATGAATCCCTTATTTATAGATTATATTTCTAGGTTTAGAACTCCTATTTCTTGTTCCCTAAGTAAAAATCATGGGCTAACTTGGGCTTGACTAATGCATTGGGCTAGGATCCAAATTAAATATTTAAAAGTCGAATAACATAAAATATACTTTCAGCCATAACTTAAAATAATTTTCATAGTTTACGAAAAATAAATATTTCTCATTGGACAAAAATAGATATTGAAATATAATAATAATTAAATAAATTACGGGGCATTACATACTACATCCGTTGGAAAAAATTTCGTCCTCGAAATTTGATAGAATACAAGTTAACTTAATCACTTAGAATTGTCATTCTATAAACTTCCTATTCTAAGACTTAAAGTTTCTATATGTCATGGATGCATGCATCATGAGTGTGACACAATATAATATATCTTCATTTGAGCTTGTAAATGTGACATGCTTGTCATGAATAAAATTTTAGAAATCAAATAAAATCTTTGACATGGATTCGAAATTATTTTTTTTATGTTGTGAGTTTAATGGGGAAGCCTATTTCACTAGTTGCATGATTAGAAGGAGTATTATATATTTATCTTGAAGCATGGAATAATACTTAAGCTTGTTATTCAAATAATTATTTATAAGTTGATCATTGAAGTATTTCATGGATTATTAATTTCTTAGGATGTTAGCTTTGAGGAGATTAAACTACTATGTCGTATGTGTTCAGTAAGTTCCGCTGCTATGCATGATTTATTCTTTTATAATCTTTAGGTTGATATGAAACTATAATATGGAACTTTGTTAGTTTTACATTAGAAGCATGTCTAGAAATAATTTTGTCTATTTGATTATATATAAGTAATATTTCATGATAATTTATTAGTTAATAAACGTTTCAGTTATAGTTTGAGGATGCTAGTGTTATTCCGCTGCTACATGCGATAGGAAGATTAGTATTTGTGTATTTATGTTATTCCTTTAACGGCCCAACTAAGAATTGACTTTTATATATATATAAGTATATATATATATATATAGATGGATAGAAAAAAAAAAAAAAGGTTCCATGATTTGATTTATTTAAATTTAATTAAGATTAAATTACTTTATGAAAATCGGGTCGTTACATCCAACTTCTCTACTTCTTCCCCGTGGTACTCTTGGCTTTGAAGCACTTTTAGCTTCCTAACATGCTCGATTTTCACTCCTTCTCTATCCTTTAAAAGATGTGAAAAGAAAATAACTCAAAATAACATTACAAGTTATAACCGAACATGAACAAGTGAAAAAGATTAACACTTCGATTCGAACTGTAAAGTAATTGGTGCAAGATACCATTATGCAAGAGGGCACTAAAGTTCATATTCGACATCTGCATGAGATGTGCATATTTCCAGATTCAATAATCTGAGCTTAGTGTTATATCTGGTTTAACTAATTTTCGGTCAAAAATTTTATAAATATGAGTCAAATATAAGCAATCAGGAACAGGAAAGAGTTGTACCAAGCACTAGAGAAGCTCCAATCCACCCACCAAGACCCCATCTCTCACCAAGCAAGAACCAAGAAAATCCAGCACCCAATACTGGCTCCAACTCGTAATTTATTGCGGTTTTTGTTGTTGAAATGTCACGCATGGCAGCCACCTAGAGTGTAGTTTCCAACAAACTAAGTAAAATATATAATTCAATCCTTAATTGGCAATGTTAGTATTCGGTAGTAGAGGTGTATAGACGAAGATGTATAAATGCAGACAAAGTCGAGGCTAGAGTTTGACTCTATATCTGTAAGAAGAAATTTTCACGTACACGGATGCAATACGTATAAAAGCAAAATGCCTCCAAGATACAACGACTTTAAAACTTCAGACCGCTGCACTATGAATCGGAAGTTATCGACGAACGTACTCGGATATTTGGAACTTTTGGACTCTACTAATGAAAAAATTGGAAAGCTTTGAAAACTGAATGAACTTGTGAATCTGGAATGAATAAAATGAAGTCTATAGGGGCCTATTTATATATATTGAAGAGTTGTGGTGCCTTTCTTCACCCCTTGGTGGCACCCTTTGGACTGGACCCACTAGTTCGCTGGGCGGTCGCACTCGCAGGCCTGCTGGCAGGTCGGTCCGACCTAACTCGGCCCACGTCACCGCACCGCCTGACTCGAACTCGCGAGCCATCCGTCTGGACCACCTGGCCAAAACTTTAAGGCTTTAAGGCTCCTCCAGACAATGTGTACGTGCGAAGTGCAAAGTGCGCCTCTAAAGCAACTCAATGCGACATGTGCGACATGCGGGTCCGGGCTCGGATGGTGCAAAAGTGCGCCTCTAAAGCGACTCAATGCGACATGTGCAACGTGCGGGCCCGGGATCGGATGGTGCTTTGCACCATCCTCGAGTCCATTTTAGCCAAAGGCTATCCCACTAGGATCCACCATAAGGTCCACCGTAGGGGAGCACACTTGATAACTACTTATCAAGTGATCTACTGAATAAGGAGTATCCACTTACTCCAACTTTTCTATGTGGGCCAAGTTCCTATATGTTTCCTTTATAAACTCTTCAACTTCCAAGTTTAAGTTGCAACCTTTGACAATTAATATCACATTCACCCGAAATTGGTTTTGAGCATATTAATACATTAAATTCATCTACTCGAAACGTAGATTATAAATTTGTAACTTGTTTCCATTTTTATCAAATTGATTGAAATATCAAAACCCAAAATTCCAAACCAATTTCCAACCGGCAATACAATCATCATAGCAGCAACATTACCAAATGCCTATCTAGTGATAATCCCTGATCAAAAGCAAACTAGAAACCATTATATTCATTTATATTTATGACTCAAAATATATTTTAAGAGAACAACATGCTATGCGATAAAATCAGGATTTGAACAGCTGCATATCAAATTAACTAATGACTTAGGTATATAAACATATATAGAGGTTGTTTGATGTTTGATCCCTATTAAAAATAGTTAAACAATAGACGTAATACTAAGTGTAACAGAGAATTCAAACGACGACAAACACCTTCTAAGTCATTATTTATAATATAAAGTGTTATTTGGCCAAACAAAGAACTGGAAATCTTGATTAATAGTATATGATATTTACAAGATAATGTTTTTTCTGATAATTGCTTGAATAAAGCACCTAAATTCAAAGTAATAGTGGTTCAGATTAAGGTGGGGCCATGCTGCTGATGCATACTTGTAGAAAACTAACCGGACATACCTGCAGATTCATAAAGGAAGCTGGAAATATTCCAACGCATTAACCCTTCCTACGTCAACTTTTACTGTCACTGCCCACACCCGGCAGTTGCAAGGCCTGATTGTCGAACCAGCTACTCCAAATCAGTCCAAGCACAACCTCAACATGTTTGTACTAAAGATATAGGTAGATGTTCAATACGGTGGCCAACATATTAGTACATCCAGCATACATTTACACGCATCCCATCCGAATGTGCCCACCTTATCGGACAACAGCAAGGAATATACAAATCCTAACAATATTGAGAAAAAGTAGGTGCATTGCAAATTTTATACTCTTCGAACTCCTATTATAAATCCCTCAAATTTTCAGAAAAGTAAAGTACTTATTTCACCGTTTTTAAACAATTTAGATATCAATTTGGGAAAGTCAATAGTCCTGTATTTAATACATAGTTGACCTAAATCAAGCATTTAAGTTTTTAAATAAATATAACCCCTCAAATATAACTAATTTTCAAACAGAAATTCTATTCGATATGAAATAACAAAAGGCATCCCTCATTTCAAACTAGGAACAGACCTCAACCAAGCATAATAATTTTCTAAATACAACCCCCTTCAAGCATCACTAACTGCCAGCTGAACTCTTGTATATAGCACACAGATTAAAGACAAATTTCCCCACGTAATGCAGTTCACATATGGGTCACATTTGAAATAAGTAATCGGTTAGTGGTATAATAAGCATGTAGGCTTTGGTTCATTTAAGTGCAAGTAAGACATCTACAAATGACTGGTTGAATCTTAGAAAATTATAAGTTTTCTCAATCTTAGAAAATGATAACAAATCTTCGGTGATAAACCGACCTCCCATTTTCATTAGATTTGATTAACTGATTTAATTAAGATGGATTTAGTCCAATATTTTTATTTAGAGTTGGATTGAATAGTCTCTATTAAAACTTAAAGAAATAAATAAAATGAAAACAAATTGGGCAGTTAGAAATTGAATATTAGCAACCGATTAATTCAGTTGCTAAAAGGTATAATTTTCTACCAAATAAATTAAAAATAAAGTACTGAAAAAAATAAACTAAAGATTAGATACTCATTAATTCGGTTGCTAAAAATATAATAAATTAGGAGATAGAGACCGAAAAAACTTCGGTTTCTATTCGGTTGCTATAAAAAAATATTAGATTAGAAAATAGAGTTGGAAAAATTTATGTTGCTATTTTGTTGCTACTACAAGGATTTACAAAGGAAATAAGAACGGATGCATTTCGGTCACTAATTCGGTTGTTATTCTGTCATTATTCCTCACTAATATCAAACTATGATTTTTGGTGCCTATTCGGTCCCTATTCTATCACATATTAGCAACAGATCTAATCCGTTTTTAATTTTTGTTGCTATTTTGCATTTTTCTAGTAGTGCACTAGAGGTAGATTTGTTGTTGCATTTTTTAAGTTTTTCTTGAGTGGAAGCTTGAAGATGGTGAAAAGATGGAAATGGCAGTCCTTCCCCGTTGCATAAGTGGTCGAATATGATGAGATGGGTTCGGTTAGTGGTGGTCGAAGGTAATGAGTCACAGTCAATCAACGAAGTCAAACATGATAAGCTTCGTTCAGTTGGATAATGCAATCTAGGCAAGATTTTTTCCTTCAATGCACCCAATTGTTGAATTTCTAGCGATGTTAGCGTTGAGGTTGCTATCGATTGTGTGCACTTACTAAGCATTCAGTCTTTAGCTGATTCACCCGGAGAAATGTAAAAAGATCATTCCTGATAATAAGGAAACCGATTGAAGAATGGAGGCCAAATAGTGTAATGTGATGATTTTTGGTTGCAGATAAAAGGAAGGGAGTGGATCCCTAGCAGCAATCGCTACTAGAGACGAGTTGGCAACAAAAACAGCAAAATGCTCCGACCAGAAGTTGATTGTTGCTTTGGAAGCTGAAAATAACAAGACTAAAGAAGAGCTCAATGCAGAAGAAGCCTTGGAAACGCTGAACAAGGACAAACTTAATTTTCTTCAAAATGCCAAGGCCAAACAAACTTCCTCAATCATTCCACTATAACTTGGTGGAATTTGGAGATAGGACAAGGCCGTGACCCTGGGGTGGCGTTTAAGCGACACGGTTGGGGAAAATATATAAAATGAATTTTTAACTACATATATATTTTATATTGTAGATTTGAAAAATATGAACAAAGTGGAATTAAAGTTGTGGGTGGAACTAGAGAGCTTCATAAAGATGCGGTTGAAGATGAAAATCGAAAATTTACTCAATATACTTTAAATATGTTTGGATATTTTGCTTTTCTAATAATTGACCTCCAACAATCAATTCAGTAGGTAATCAGTTACTCTATTCAACAGTCTAAATTAAAGTGGTAGAAATTATTCGAGGTACCAATACTCTAGATGTATTGTGAAGACCTTGTTTTATTTTAAAGAGAGGGGAGGCGGAGGAGAGAGATATGATGGGATGGTATTGGCAGCGTAGTTCATGGGGGAGTAGGTAGGCAGGGTAGCCTCAGGCAACCTACTTAACGCAATCGAGCCCAAACATAAAGCAAGTCCGAGATCTCAAATAGGTTGTCCCAAGGCTAAAATAAATACATCCTTGGACCTTTTGACTAACCATCATGCCGTAGAACTGGAGTAAAGATGTGAGGGGGCCTTAGATGGAACATAGTGGATATTAAAAATATAGATGACTGTAACAAGTGAGGTTGATAAGTAGGAAAATTTGCATTATTTAGATTGTTAAGAATATGATTTTATTGAATTTTATTATCATGCACTTGCAATTTTTCTTGAATCCAAATACTTCAATTGATGGTTTTTCATGTTCAATTCAGCCGCTTTGAAGCTGTTAATGCGATAACCCGGATATCAATCGAATCACAATTAAGGCAATTAAAACGGAGTAATCAAACTAACAAGAATGTAAATAACACGAAGATTTACGTGGTTCGATCGCGAAGATCTACGTCCACCAGAAAGAGTAATCACCCTTGATTCTTTTTACTATATCAATTTTAGATCCAAAACATGCACATTCTAGAGTCCTCTAGCTAATCCTCTTTTTTTTAATCTATACAGACATTTCCTATTTCTCCGGAGGCCCGTTGCGAGCTATCCACTACCCTGGCGCCTACAATTGCGCATGGGAGGTTGAGGAGATCATGGACCACGTCTGCATGGCGGTTGAGGAGATAATGATAGAATATTCCTTTGACTTGTTCTTCCCTTGGTTGGGCCGCATAGGCCTGTGCACGCCCTCGTATGGGCTTCTTCCTGGGCTTGCGTTTCCAGGCCCAAGTAACCTAGGCCATACCTACCAGATGCCTCCCACTAGCCGGAGCGAGAGACGAGGTCCGGCTTGCAGTGTGGTGTCGAGAATGGTATTGTTTGTTTTGTTGCCGAGGTGAACTGATGAATCCCTGGGGTTAGATAGTCATCAGGAGTTGAAATAGTGTGCCCCCGAGTGAGGTAGTCAACCGGAGGTGAAATAATATACCCCCGAGGTGAGGTAACCAACCGGAGTTGATACAATATACACCCGGGGTGAAGTAGGCAACCGGAGTTGAAATAATATACACCTGGGGTGAAGTAGTCAACCGGAGTTAAAATAATCTACACCCGGGGTGAGGTAGTCAACCTATGTTGACGGAAACCACAAGGCGCGTGATTCCCCACGCGCATGGTTATCTAAAAAGCGCATGGAAAACACGCGTGCATCACATGCGTTGAATGTGAAAGGTCGCAATCTGTGCCGTTGAAATTTGGATATACATATAAAGCGTGAACAGAAAGATTCACTTTACCATTTCATTTGCAAATTGCGACAAACAAAGAGCGGGAGAAAAGGAGAATCCTCTTGCAATTCCAGAGCAACTTTCATTTGAATCAAGTAAGTATGCATTCTTCTTCGTCCTCGTCCTCTATTAGGGAAGTGGGAACAGTGGAACGGCTGATTGATGCGGCTCCGATACGAAGTATATTTCCTGATAAGAGGGAAATTAGGACTGTATTCTGGGCGGATTTTAGGGAAATTTCGACCCGAGCCGTAAACTTCAGTGACTACCTCGAGGAGGACTTCGAGGTGGCCTCGGAGGCACCCCGAATGACTCGGGTGCAGCTAAAAACGCTGATTCCGTCGTTTTACTTTCCCTATAACTTAGAGTACATAGTGCCGGAGCCCAGCGACCGGGTTTGTTGCCCGCCGAAGGGTTTCATTGGGGGGTATGTAGACCAGCTGAAGGTGGGTTTGAGATTTCCCCTCTGGGACTTCGTAGTACAACTGTTGAGGTATTACGAAGTTGCCCTATGTCAGTTAGCGCCCAATGCCATTAGGCAGGTTGTGGGCTTCTTGGTAGTATGTAAGAGTGTCGGGGTAGAGCCCAACATAGGTACATGTAGGTTTTTCTTCCAATTAAAAGCTTTCAGGAACGCAAATGGTATTCATTTAGCCCGAGGCCCCGGGGTGGTTTTAGAGTAAAAACCCCTAGCAAAGTGGACAGCTGGAAGGAAAATTTTTTGTTAAGGTAAACGAAATTATCCCGAGGTGGAGACGGGATGAGATAGTAGATAGTGCCCCGGTAGCGGAGCCGGAGTCAGTTGAAGATTTCCGCACTGTGGGTGTTTTTAAACAAGTATGCACGGAGAAGGAGTTGAAGGAGGCTGGGTTGAGCCTCTACTACTTGGAATTACCGGAGGAAAATGTGCCGACCCGGGACCAGGGCTCGTCTGCTGGGGCTACTGAGGAGGGTAGGACCTTTTATTGCATTGTGTGCGTATATAATGTACTAGTGACTAACACTTTTATTGTGTCCGCAGTGGGTCGATTCGGGAAGGACGTTTCTGGGAGCCCAAAAATGCCACCGGCATTGAAAAGGAAGGCGGTTGCTGGGGAGGTGGCATCGAAAGGAGGGTCGTCCCTTAGACATGTTCGGTCTCAAGGGACCGAAGAAGATGTGGTGGTAATCGGCCTGACGCCGAGGTCAAGAAAGAGGCCGGAGCCATCATTGACGCCATCCTCGAAGGCAAAGAGGATGCGCACGGATGCTGCCCCCAAGGTACGTACTATTGTGCATTCTCCCATTACATGTTGTAATAGACTGAGGGACTGCTTTTTCACAGGGGCAAATGAGTACTCTGGGTCTAAAAGGACCAGAGACGGAGGAACTGCTGCAACTAGCCTAAGGGATATTGGAGCTCGGGCGAAGAAGTGAAAGGGAGGCGAAGGAGGAGCTGGCCGAGGCGCTGCGGGAGCTCCGTTCCCGTAATGACAAACTCTCCCACGACCTGACCGAGGCCCGGAAAAGAGCCGCCGAGGTGAAGAAGGAGGTGGCCCGACTTTGAGGCGTGGAGGCAGAGATGGGGCTGCTCCAGGGCGAAGTGGCGGAGCTCCGCGCTGAGCTAAAAGGCAAAGACGCGGCAGTATTTGAGGGCCAAAGGGCCTTACTGAACACGTTCGCGGAAAAGCTCCTCCAGATGGGCACGTTCATGGACTATTAGATGAGGTTCGTGGCCGTCGGTGACACTGCCACCCGCTCCGCGCTGCTGGAGAAAGTGAAGGATGTCTATCCGGACGTGGACGTGTATCGTCCAGAGTTCGGGTACGATTATAACTCCATAGGCGCTGTGGAGGAGGCCTTGTACGAGGCCCTGGCCCAGTTCCCCGAATGGCCCCTGGTGGAGGCGCTGGCAGAGAAGGGCACTGTGCTGACTGTCGCGGAGGTTGCCAGCTGCGATGCCGACCAGTGAGGAGTTCCTGGCGTTCAAAAGGGGTTTGTTCGTGCCGGAGCCACGAAAACGGGCCCCGCCTCCGAGGATGGAGCCTCAAGCAGAAGCGTCGGGGCAGAGCTCCAGGGACGGCCAGACTTTGCCGTAGGAGGCAAGTCAGCTAGCAGCGGCAGCCGAGGGGACGTCGGCACCGACAACAGCTGCGGGAACCAAACCGGGGGAAGGGGAGGTCAGTCCCCCCCAATTTGAATAAATTGTAACTGATTTTTGCTTGTTGTATAGTTCAACGGATGTATGTACATTTTTGTTGATGTATTCGAACACCATGACTGTGTATTTTGCTTGAACTCTTGAAGTGAAATTGTGTAATGGATGTTGAACAAATTCATTGATTTGTGTTTCTACGGCCATGAGTCTTTTTGTGTATAGTACTGAAAGTTTAGCTGCTAACAGGAGAGCACCGAGGAACTGCATAGTGTAATAAAGCAGCTTATGCGGTCTTTGGACTGGTTCCGGGGTGAGAGAGACAACCTGCAGAAGCACGTTGTACCCTGGGTAGAGAGAAAATTAGTTGTCGCCGAGAAGAATCTGGCCGAGGCAGAGAAGGCTCGCACCGAGGCCAAGGAGAGTGCGCTGCACTACAAACTCAACGCTCTATCAAAACATGCCGAAGTGGAGCGGATGTACGTGCATCACGAGGAATACGAGCGTATGTTGACAAAATTCGGTCTGTTGACATTTGAGGATCTCGAGGCACGAATTGTTGAAGTCCAAGCTGAGATAAAAGAATTAATGGACCTCGGGGATCCGAACTCGGCCGAGGTGTATAGGAAGCGTCTGGTGTTGGAGCTTCTCCTCGGAATGTATCAAAACCTGGAAGGTCGGAGGAGATGGCGGTGCACTCCGGAAGAGAACGTCGCAAGCTGCAGCCAGGCCAAGACCTCCAAAACGCGCAGAAAAAGGCCGACTCGCACGGCGCAGGCCAGAGGGATCATAATTCAGGAACCGAGCTCTGCTGTGGCCAGCAGGGCCAGCAAGGAGAGGTCAAAGAAAACTAGCAGTGCGGCGAGATGCGGAGCCGGAGCGAAGCCTTGAGTCCACGGAACAAGTCCGGCAGTTTGCCTAAGAAGTCGAAGAAATGGCCCCGGCGGAGTGGGACCCAGTAGAATGGGCAAATAAATCGGGGCTAGCCAAGAGGGCAAGCCAGCCGAGCCGTGAGCAGTAAAGCAGCCAGGGGGGTCCAAGGAGCAGAGGAGTGCCTCGGGGTGCTTCCAGGTCCCAGAGGAGTTCAGGCACAGAGCAAAGCTTGCTAGGGCGCCGGAGTGCCGAGTTTTGGCTAGGAGGCAAGACTAGCTAGCATGATTTAAGAAGTGTAAAGATGTATAAGATTTGTAAAAGATGAAATTGTACGTATGAAATTTACTTGTATAAAGGAAAAAATGTTGATATATTTTTGGAAGGAAAGTGTATGTGTATGTAAAAATGTTTTTAAATGTGCAAGTATGCAATGCGATGTAGTTGTCCCAGCCCTCGAGAGGACGTAATATACGGAAATGCGTCCAGAGACAAGTTGAAAGACCTCCTCGGACGAATCGGGGAGGAGGCAAGTCTTGTCCGTAGACAAGGTTTGAGACCTCCCCGGACAGATCAGGTGAGAAGTAACTCTAGTCTGGAGACAAGTAGTAAATTAACACCATTAAGTGTATATTAGAGTGGGCTGGGGCGTCCCCGCGGCGCGCAAAGGGAATAACATATGTGTAAAGGAAACATTGCATTAATATCTATTGTCGGGACAAACAGGAATACAATGCAATCTAAAACTAAGAGACTACAGAATTAAGGTACTGCAGAAGTAAAAAGTATTGCAAAAAATAAAGAAGAGAAAAACAATGTCAAACGAAGTAGATTAGAGGAAAAAACTTCGCAAGTTGCTGACATTAGGGATGCAAACGAACCGAATCGAAGCGAATATTAAGAGATTCGATTCGAATTCGTAAATTTTGGCTTCGATTCGAATTCGATTCGATTCGCCAATCGAATTTCAAGTCCGATTCGAATTCGATTCGAAACAAAATTTCGAATATATTCGATTCGATTCGTGATTCGTGAATTCAAAATTTTCAACAAAAAATAGTTGTCATTTAGAAAAAAATCGATTCGAATTCGATTCGAATTCGATTCGAAATTAAATTTGTCTAGATTCGATTTGATTCGAATTCGAGATTCAAAATTAAAAAAATCAGTTTTTTGTCCTCCAATACATAGAAATCATAAAGAGCATAATAAAAACATAAAAAAAGTCATCTAATACTTAATAAACTTCAATCAACACTAAGAGAAATATTACATAATAAGCTAGCAATCAATTACTCAATGTACCAAAATATAGTTAAATACATAATTTGGGTATATATTTAATAGTAAATATATATTTAATATCATATACATATCGAATCGAATCATCGAATTTAACGAATCGAATACTTATATATTCGAATTCGATTCGAATTTTAAACGAATATCAAAATTGATTCGAATTCGGATTCGAATTCGAATTTTATCGAATCGAATCACGTTAAACGAATTCGAATCACGAATCGAATCGGTATGATTTGGTTTGACTTGCATCCCTAGCTGACATGCCATGTGCGGGGCACCGAAGTACCATTCGGATGTGCCAGCTGATAGCTCCCGGAGGCATAGGCAGCGGTAACACGATATGGTCCTTCTCAAGTGGCATGTAGCTTGCCCTCGAGTGCGGCTTTGCTAGCAGAATTCAGCCGAAGCACCAGGTCTCCAACTCGAAACTGAGTCCCGCGGACTTGATTATTGTAATACCGAGCTGTTTGTTGCTTATATTTAGCTTACCGGACAAACACTTGTTCACGGCGATGTTCAAGCGCATCGAGGTTAGCGCGAAGATTATCCTCATTGTTCTCGGGGTCGTGGTTGAGAAGTCTGGGACTGGGCACACCAATTTCAGCGGGAATGACCGCTTCGCATCCGTAGGTAAGGCTGTAAGGTGTTTCATTGGTTGAGGTATGAGGCGTTGTGCGGTTAGGCCCAGAGAATCTGTGGAAGGTTCTCGGCCCACAGACCCTTGGCTTGATCTAGCCGTTTCTTGAGGCCGTTGATGATAGTGCGATTTGTTACTTCAACTTGGCCATTGGCCTGAGGATGCGCCACCGAAGTGAAAATCTGTTTGATATGTATTTCGGCGCACCAGGAGCGAAAAGGGTCATTGAAAACTGCTTTCCACTGTCAGATATTATTGTGCTCGGAATGCCGAAGCGGCAAACTATGTTTTGCCAGACAAACTTGAGGATGTTCTGGCCAGTGATAGCAGTGAGTGGTTCAGCTTCTGCCCACTTGGTGAAATAGTCGACGGCGACAACCAGAAATTTAAGCCCACCCAGAGCGACGGGGAACAGACCAACGAGGTCAATGCCCCATTGGATGAACGGCCAGGCGCTTTGGATGCCGATGAGGTCGGTCTGCGGTAAATGTTTCACCCGAGAGTGGCGCTGACACTTGTCGCATTGCGACACAAGATTGTGTGCGTCATTAAACAGGGTAGGCCAATAGTAGCCCCACCAGAGTGCTTTCTTGGCGAGGGTGCGAGATCCGATGTGACTTGAACATGAGCCTTCATGGAGTTCTCGGAGAACGTAGTCAGTGTGGGCCGGATCGAGATAACGGAGGCTCGGTTGCAAGTAGGAGCGACGGTATAGAACTCCATCGTGAAGTGTGTACTTAGGTGCCTTCAGTGTGATCTGATGAGCAAGCACCTCGTCAGCGGGCAAAATGTCATCCCGGAGGTATTGGATGATTGGGGTCATCCATGATGGTTCAGCATCGGTCACTACGGATATGACCTGTTCCTGTATTGCCGGATGCACAACCTCTTCGACAAGTATATCAGCAGAAATGTTTGACGAGGCCGCGGAGGCTAGTTTGCTAAGGGAGTCAGCCTTAGTGTTTTCTCCTCGAGGAATCTGTAAAACTTCAATGGAGGCAAAAGTTGGCAAAAGTTAGCAAAAGTTGTTGAGTTAGGGCAAGATACCGTTTCATCATATCTTCTTTTGCGTTGTACGATCCTCTGATCTGGCTGGACACCACTTCGGAGTCGGTATACAAACGTACATGTGTGGCTCCCAAGGCTTGGGCGAGTCCCAGCCCGGCAATGACTACTTCATACTCTGCTTCGTTATTTGTCACTTGAAATTGAAGCGGAGGACATACTTGATATTCTCTCCGTTGGGTTTCGTGATGAGAACCCCGGACCACTCCCTCTAGCGGCCGAGGCACCGTCAACGTAAACGTGCCACATATTCGCTTCGTCGGCTGGGTTGGTTTCGGGTACATCCCTGGGAGACGTAGTTGACTCAGGTCCATTGAATGGGACTTCAGCAAGAAAGTCAACGAGGGCCTGTCCTTTGATGGCACGACGAGGTTGAAACTGTATGTCCTGTTCTCTGAGCTCGATCGCCCATTTGGCAAAGCGTCCCGACATGTTGGGTTTAAGGAGAACTTGGCGGACCGGTTGATTAGTGAGGACGTGGATTGTATGTCCTTGAAAATAAGGACGTAGGCGACGGGCTGCCATGACAAGGGCCAAAACTATTTTTTCTGCTACGGAGTAGCGAGCTTCTGCCCCCTGGAGGGCTCGGCTGACGAAGTAAACTGGTCGTTGTGTGCCATGGTCTTCGCGGAGGAGGGCCGCACTAATTTCTTCGACGGCGGCGGCTAAGTATATGAGGAGAGGCTCTCCGAGGAGAGGTACAGACATGGTGGGTAGTTGCTTGGGATGCTGCTTCAAAGCTATGAAGGCCTCGTCGCATTGCGATGTCCACTGGAAGTTCTTGGCTTGGCGCAAAATTTTGAAAAAAGGGAGCTGGCGCTCTGCTGCCTTGGCTAGGAAGCGGTTTAGGGCGGCAAGGCCGCCAGTTAGACGCTGAATGTCTTTTATGTTCTTTGGTGTCTAGAGATCCATTACATCCCTGACTTTTACCGGATTGGCCTGGAGGCCATGCTGGGATACCATGTACCCGAGGAATTTCCCAGAGCCAACACCAAAAGTGCACTTGGCAGGATTGAGGCGAAGGTTATGACGTCGTAAGGCTCTAAGCGTCTCGGCAAGGTCATGTATCCAAGAATCGAAGGAAAGACTTTTAATGACGAGGTTTGGTCTCGGAAGACGTAGTCCATAAGGCGTTGATATGTTGCGCCACCATTTTTTAGTCCAAACGGCATCTTCTTAAATGCAAAAATGCCGAAGTCAGTAATGAAAGCGGTTTTAAGGGCATCCTGACGATCCATGTAAAACTTGATGATACCCCTTATATAAATCCAAGAAACTGAGGACCTTGTACCATGTGACAGCCTCGGCCTTCTAGTCAATTGGTGGAAGAGGGTAGCAGTCCTTCGGATAGTGCTTGTTGAGGTCGGAGAAGTCAACACACATTCTCCAAGCTCCAGTGAACTTCTTTACCGTTACTAGGTTAGAGAGTCAGGACGGATAGTGGACTTTGAACAGGATGTCCGCGTCCAAGAGCTGTTGGACTTCTCTTTGAATGGCTGCATTTCGCTCCGAGGCGAACTTCCTTTGTTTTTGCTGTATGGGTTTCACAGCAGGATCCACATTCAGTTTGTGGGTAATGAGGTCTGGAGATACCCCCGGCATGTCCAGGGGAGACCAAACAAAGACATCGGAGTACTCCCGCAGTGTTTGAATGATCGCTTCGTGTAGCGAGGGCATACAGACAGCGCCTACCTTGACAGTTTGTTGTGGCTTTGCAGGATCTAGTGGCACTTCGGCCACGTCAGTTCCAAGTGACACGGAGGTGTTCGGAACGGATTCCGGATTAGTGATTTGAAACTGAGGCTTTGGGGGAGCTGCAATTGTCGTTTTGAGTGCAACACGCATGCACTCCTTTGACACTTTCTGGTTCCCACGTACGGCTACTACCCCATAGGTTGTAGGAAATTTCAATGTCATATGGTACGTGGAGCAAATGGCCTTAGCCGGAGTGAGCCAGTCTCGATCGAGGATCATATTGTAAGGAGATGAACTGGACACAACGTAAAAGTCCACAAAGATGGTCTTTATCGCGGGATAGGTGCCGAGTGAAGCAGGAAGGGTGATAATTCCTTCAGGTTGGACCTCTCCTTGAGTGAGAGTCTGGAGTGGCCCCGGGGCAGGCCGGAGTCGCTCGTGAGATATGCCCATTTTGTGGAAGCAATCAGAAAAGATGATGCTAACCACAGCGCCATTATCGACGTAGACGCGCTTGATCGTGATATTAGCGACCACCATGTCAATAACGATGGCATCCGTTTGAGGAGTGATCTCTAGAACAGGGTCATCCTCGGTAAAAGCCACCGCCTCAATCTTATGAAGGCGCTTATGACGAGGCTCCTCGGGAGAAGGCCTACGCGCTTCGGCCTTCAAGGCGCTTCGGGAAGTCCCTAATGGCATGGCGCCATATATTACGTTAATTATGCCGTGGACGACATGATTTGGTGGATTCTCTCCGGGACCTCCACGAGGCGGTGGAGGTGGCAATAGCTGAGGTTGCGGTGGTAGGTTTGGCTGGCTTCTGCGTTGATCCTGCCACTGGTAGTCATTATGCCTAGGCCCATTGTTTCGCCATTGTGGTCGGGGACGTTCCTGACCTCTGTTATTGTAACCTCCCCTACCTCGAGAAAAACCCCCATCTCGGGTCTCCTGAGGCATGTCTTCAGTCCTGGCGACATATTGCCGAAGAGAACCACGCTTCAAACAATCTTCAATTTCCTTAATAAGCTCTCGGCACTCCTCTGTGTCATGTCCATGGTCATGATGATAAGCACACCACTTGTCTCTATTTCTCTTTTCAGCCGGGGCAGTCATCGGCGGGCATGGTCGCAGTTCGTTTTTGTGCACAACGTATATTTCTGCCCTCGGTCGAGTGAGAGGTGTGAGTGGAGTCCGATCACTCTGGGGCTCTAATCTCCTCTTTCCTAGACGGTTAAAAGCACTGGTCCGAGTGCTGGTCCCCGCTTGTATCTTATATGGCTATTTTTTAGCGGCGAGCTTCTCCCTTTTGCGCCGAGTTTGCTTATCTACTTTAGCAAACTTGGGTACAATCCCGAAGAGGGCTCGGGCTGTGGCCGGAGGGTTCCGGGCAAGTTCAGTGTAAAGCGGTCCAACCCGGAGGCCGCTCATGAACGCAGTGACAATAACATCGTCGGACCGATTGCCCACTTTTAAGCTTTTCGCTGTAAAACGCTCAAGGAACTGAAAGATTGTCTCCCCGTCCCTTTGTTCAATATTCATCAGATCAGCTAGGGTAGCCATAGGTTTTGCTCGCGTATAAAAATGGGTCCAGAACTGCCCAGCGAGGTCTCGGAAAGATTGTATACTGTTTCGAGGCAAGGCATCGAACCAAAGTCGGGCCTCGTCTTGAAGGTATTCGGGAAATACCTTGCACACGTGCTTCTGATTACAGCTCCGGTTAACCATAGCGTACTTGAATGCGTTCAGAAAGTTGCCAGGGTCCGTAGTACCGGTATATAAGGCAACAGGTGGAAGCTTGAATCCTGCAGGGAGTGGCGTGTTGGCAATCTCCGGAGAGAAAGGGGTGATTATTTCTCCATCTGGATCGAGGCCTAACACTTTGTCAAGTTCAGCCTCGATCTGGGCTTGCTCTTGTTTATGTGGGTCTAACAGACGGGAATTTTCCAGGCAAGGCCGTTTTGCGACATTGACTGGTCGGCGCCGGTCAACATCGGCGTGATCAGTACGGCGCACCCCGGAACCTGCAGAGCTTCGGGTGTCTCTGGGTGACAATGATCGACGACGACGATGATCCTGTCTCGCTCTGCAGGGCGGATCGTCATTGATCGTTGGTGATCGGCGTCGGTGTTGATGTCGTGCCGCTTGATCCTCTTCTTCGCCAGCACGTGCACCGGAGTCCGCGCGACGACGAGCCCACTGCTGGAAGAGAGCGGAGTGTTCCCGGAGAAACTCTTCATGGGCGTGAGTCAATGCAGGAGCCTGTTGGGATTTAGCCGGCGCCGGTGGATCCGCAGGCGCTGGAAGTGGTATTCTCGTAGGAGCTAGAGGCAGCAACGGGTTCAGCTGTTCTGGGAGCACATCCTGGAGTGGTGGCTGCTGTCGCGAAGAGAGCGGGTCGACAGGAGTATTCCGTCGAGCGGGTCGACAGGAGTATCTCCTCAACCGCCATGCAGACGTGGTCCATGATCTCCTCAACCTCCCATGCACAATTGTAGGCGCCAGAGTAGTGGATAGCTCGCAACGGGCCTCCGAAGATATAGGAAATGTCTGTATAGATTTAAAAAAAAAAAAAAAAAAAAAAAAGAGGATTAGCTAGAGGACTCTGGGATGTGGTTTTGGATCTAAAACTGATATAGTAAAAAGAATCAAGATCTCCGCGATCGAACCACGTAAATCTTCGTGTTATTTACATTCTTGTTAGTTTGATTACTCTGTTTTAATTGCCTTAATTGTGATTCGATTGATATCCGGATTATTACATTAACAATTGGCGCCATCTATGAGAACCTCGAAGAAGAAACACCCTAATATTCTTTATCATCACGCTGAATTAACAGAAGCAATTTAAAAAATTATGAAAAACGAGTTCGAGTCGAGAAAAGAACAATAGAGTCAATGGGCCGCAAATTATATGTTCCAATGTGCAACCAGATATGAAGCAAAGCCTCATGAGGCCCATTAATCAATAGTGTGGCCCATGTATAAGCTTTAATTTGAGGGCACAAATCCAATATATACAAATAAAGGCCTATGGAGAAAAAGGATAAATTTAGTCTAGCGTAGATCGGAGAGGCAGAATGATTGAGCCAAAATAATATCTCTCCATTGGGTTTCGTTTCCAATTTTTCTTTATGCTTTTTAATTTTGTGTTTGTCAATTCATGAGACAAAAGTAATTATGTGCAGCTAGTTCCTTTTACCAGTTTGAAAGAATATTAACCCTAACTCATTGTATGTGCTAAACAATCTACAATTATTTGTTTATATTTTTTTTATTTATTATGTTACGATACATTGATAATCTGATTTGATATGGTTATTTAGATTAGGTTTTTATATCTATTGCAAGCGCAAAGATCATAATTCGTAATCGTTGTGATTTTGTATATAAGTAGTAATAACGATTAATTCGTTAGGGATAACATGAGTATAGATTATCCTGATCGAGCTTGTGAATTCGGTGTCTATTTTTTCCTATCATCTTAGTAATTACATTGTTTAACTAATTAATCCCAAAGAGCTTGTTCTTGGTTGTTTAACTAAATAAGGTTAATTACTTAAAGAGCTTGTTTTAGGTTGTTTAAGTAAATAAGGTTACTTAAAGAACTTGTTTTAGTTAACTAAAATTAAGAGACGATTCCGACTGACAAAGCTAGTTGTCAGTTTAGGGACAAAAAATTAGGAGATAAGTTGAGAGAAACATTTAATTATTTAGTAAGGAAGATTAAGAGTAGGGGATACTTAATTGTGAATTGGTGCTTTCTTCCATTAATATTCTTCTTGAACTCTTTTTAGTGTTATTTGTTCGATCATGAGTTAGTTTAATTGGATCAAAATCTAAACCAATCCCCTCTTTTAATTTACTTTTATTTAATAATTAACACTAGAAACTTATTTAATTCATCCGCTTTTTGTAGAATTAATCCTCACTTGTTACTGTTACTAGTTAGTAGATGTAGATAAATTAATTTAATTTTGTATGCCCTGATAATACAATCAGAGCTGCAACATTTTCACAATCTCCATCTACCGTATCAGATTAGTACTATAGTATATTATTTTTTTATAAGCAATTTGTTGATTCATATTCAAGATATGATGGTCCTAAAAAAGAGTTGGATAAGAACTTCAAGATCTCTTCTTTTGGTGGTAATTCAATTTTTTTTTATGAAAAAGATGGAGATATATCTTCGAGTGTTGTTGATAGTAATTATGATATGATCCTTCACTTTTTGACCATAATGGTGAGATTCTTTCGATCCGTTCCACGACTACACGAATTTTGTCATTTCAAAATCTGAGAAAACATTAATGGAATGGAATCCTGCCCAAATTCACATTAAATATGTTGAATTTATAGGGAACCCGCGAGGACCCACCTGTACATCACCACAAAACATCTACCAAAGCCGGAATCACCGTTGGCAGATTCTCAAGAGCGCAGCCGTACAGATTTTGATTCCCGTAGAATGCAGTGGCGGTCAGCGTCTAAGTTTTCCTTTAAGACGTACGTTAAGTCAGATATTGTTTTCCTCTCTCTCATCACTTTCAATTTTGTGTTCCAACTCCTAAATTAATATTTAAACACTATTTGTTAATTATCAACAATAGTTCCTCTGAAAATCAAATCCACTTGTGTGCAGTCTATCGTGTTGATTGTATATGAAAAATAAAGCAGAATTTATAGTTTTAAGCAAACAATAAAAACACAACAGCATATTAAATTGAAGTTCTAATTCTCGAATGATAGCAAATCTTACAAGAGCCTTCTCAAAGGAAATTCTGGTTCACAAAAGACGAGGAAAATAATTTGGAAAATGCAATTAATTTCTAAGAGTTATATTTAGTTTCCTACTGTAATTGATTTGGGAGATGCAATTGATCAAGTACATTAGCAATTGATCATTTCTGCAAATTTGTGAAATGGAGGTGAGAAGATGGTGTGTGATTATTAAAAAAAAAACACTAAATATTGAAACAATCTCGTTTTTAAGTGTGGGAGATAGAAGAAAGAATACCTTCGACGTGGCCGCGTATTTGGGCTCCGGATTATTAATTAGAGCCTGAAAATGGTCCAAATTGAAGAAAAGTGTTAGGTGGTTACGTTAAGTTTTAAAGATTATGATGTAATTGATAATTAACCATAAGGTGGTAAAATTTGTGTAATTAACCCTTATAAAATGAAAAAAATATAGTATAGATTACACGAAAAACTATTAAGATTAGTTTTCACTTGTATAAAAATTAGCGAGATAAACAAATCAATCCAATTCAATGTTACATGAAAATCACATTTAGCTTGCGGTTATACGTGGGTTTAAAGTTTTTATAAACCGAATGCATGATCTGATACTGGATTTAAAAAGAAAAAATAGATCAGTTACGTAATAAAAACAATACCAAAGCAGTAAAGTTTAAACTATGGTTGGATTTTATGATTTTTTATAATGTTTTCTTGTTAGGTCCACACTAATAAACTTGAGTTAATTAACAAGAACATAATGTTGTTAATTCTGTGGTCAGAAGAGGGCGGGTGAATTGAGCATTGATGTATATTGTAGAGATTTATCCAGAAATCTTACACCAAAGCAGCAATAATAACACACCTGAACTCACTCAGACCAAAACTCAAACACTTGAATGGGCGAACAAAACAAGAATACAAAAACAAGAATCAAAACGCAGAAATTGTAATGAACACACAAACGTTTAACGTGGTTCAGGCCTGGAGAAACGGCCTTACATCCACGGAGCAAACTATACCTCTGATCTTATTACTTACAGCAGACAATATCCAATTACAAGAGAATGAAATCACACACACTAGCTGAAACTTTCAAGAATCAATATGATGATATTGATCTTCTACACTCAAGGTTTCTCTCACTAGTTTTCAGTGCTATCTCTCTACATGAATACATGCTCAACTGATTTACAACCACACATATAAAGTAAACTGACTCAGGAGGAAAACAGCAACTGCATCACAACTGATTCTGGTGTAACAAACTTCATGCAGTTTGAGTAACTGCTCCAGCGTTTCCCATGCAGGAGTCGAACCCAAGACCTATTCCATTTGCTTCCTGAATTTCTGAAGTGAATTGACAATTCTGTCCTGATGATTCCTCCAAATTTACAGACGTGCCACTCAGCTTATAACTATATATATGAGCTAACTCTCACATATATACTTGTTCTTACAACATGAGTATGTGTTTTTATGCCTAAATCAGATTGTTTACATTAAACAAAATATACATCATTAATCAATCTCAATTACAAGAGTTTCAACTAAATGAGAAATATTAGTTGCTATCCACACAACGCGCAAGTCTATGAGCAATTACATTAAATAATTCGTAAAAAACATACGCTAGATATCATCCACAAGAAACACTTAGCAGTAAAACTTGATTCGTGACTCGTGATTGCATGCACACCAAGAAACGAATCGGAGAAAAAACACGAACAACTACCTTCGCCTCTGAATCAAGATCATCAAACTTCGTCTAAGATCTTGTCATTCACAACAACCTTCAAAATCGAAAGATTCATAGGACACCAGAGATCGAATGCCACACAAAACGTGGAAAGATGCATAAAGGCACAGTGAAATCTCACAATAGCAACTAAGGAGAGGAAAAAACAAATAAAAACACAAGATGAAACAAAACAAATTAAATAGATAACGAATAACATGTTAGAAGTGTTCCCACATTCTCCTGTAATTGGAGGATGAGAGAAGAAGGAGAAGGAAATCTAAATTTTCAGGAGATGGTCATGGAGGAAGAAAAAGACTAGGACTTTTTGGTTGAAAAGAGCACGGGGCGAAGGCATTTTTAGTCCCACGTATGAGCACTTAATATTTTTGGTTCCAGCAGATTAAGAATTTGTAATTTAAATCTCATAACTTCAAAAAATAAGCAATTTTAGTCCCTTTATGAATGGAAGATAAAAAAAATTTGCTCGAAAAGTCTGAATTAACACTATAAGTAAAATGGTCATTTGACACAATAAAAATTAATCGCAAATAATAAGTATTTCTCACGGCTACATTAGTAGACACAACGTATCGACGTTAACTAGTCGTCTTGGGGTTGTGTGATGGTAACTCGTTACATAAACTTATATTAGAGGTGACATTTGTGGTCTCAAAAAATGTCACAAAAAAACTTTTCTTGGTGTAGTGTGGGGATCTTCATCCATTTGATCCATATAATATATACTAGTAAAGTTTCACGTGCAACGCACATGGCACACGTGAATTTATAAAAAAAGAAATAGATCATAATCTAATTAAATTAAATTGGCTAAAAAACTAAGGTGTATCATAAAAAAGAAAATAATTAGATTAAATAAACTTAGAATCGGAATATTATTTTACGAAAAAAAAAAAAAAAAAAGGAACACCAACACTAAAGAAGTTTTTACTTGATTTATGACAGTGCTTCTTAAATGGTCTCATTATGTTGTATGCATAAAGTATTATCTTTTTATTTTTTATTTTTAATTAGACTTATGGTTCTCAAAGTTCATTGTGTTGCATACTGTATGCATGAATTTTCATAATTATATTTTTTGATACTTTGATGAATAGGCTAGAAAAGTTCTTGGTGTTCTATGACAAAAGAATTAATTAGATGATTAAATATACTTAGAATACTTTAAATATTTTTTTTCCCATCAAGCAAAAAAGGTTTTGCTTGATCTATTATCACATTATTTGTGTTAGCTCTTACATTATGTTTCGTTGGATATTTACTAATTCGAAAAAAAAAAATCCATCTTAAGTGGATGTTGTCAATGATTTAAAGTAAAAATGATCAAATGCACATAACCACAAAAGTTAGTGGGTTTTACAGTTACAGGACTAAAACTTGAAATTTTCACACAATGATTTTAGATGGCAAATCTAAAAAGCCACAAAGATACATAATTATGTAATAATTCTTAAGTGATTAATTTTCATTTACTTAACCTAAGGACCTTCTAAAATCATTGAATGATTCTTGGAGACTTGCTTCTGTTGTGATCTTTTCACTATTATTTAGAGTAATAGCAAAATTATTTTTATAATTTCTTCTTCCTCTTTTTGTTCTCTTGGTTTTTGCATTTTATTTGGACTTCTAATTCTCTATGTTCATTGTGTTATACAATGTACTCATGAATTTCAAGATTATATTTTTTAATACATTAATTAAATAGGCTAGAAAATTTCTTGGTGTTCTGACTTAAAACTGATTAGATAAATATACTTAGAATACTTTCGATACTGTTTATTTTTAATTAACACAAAATAGTTTTTGTGTAAGGTCTTACGTTATGTTTTTTTGGATAACCATTTCTTAATAAAAAAATTGATCTTCAGTGGATTGTCAATGATTTCTAGTAAAATTGGCCAAATGCACATAACCACGACGGTTATTGGGCTTTATAATTAGAGGACTAAATTTTAAATTTTACCCATTAATTTTAGATGTCAAAGCTAATAAGCTGTAAAGATACATATTTATATATTAATTTTAAGTGGTTAATTTTTCTATGAATAGTTCTGGTGGTTCCTGAAGACCTACTTATAAACCTACTTATTTCTATTGTCAATCTTTTCACTTTTTCTTTAAAGTAATAACATAATTATTTTTATTGCTTCTCCCTCCTCTTCCTTTGCAAATTTGAAAATCGTTTTTACTTTGAAATTAATTATACTTAATGTTACATGAAGCTCCTTTAATTTATTTTATAATTTTCGCAACTATTTAAGTATATATATAGAGAGATATATATACTCTTTTTCTAGTTTTGATTGATTTAATATCACGGACACTATTTTTTTTACTTTTTTTCCCTTCACATGAACTCTTTTATAAACCTTTCATTATAAGATATGACATAACTAAGTAATTAAATCAAACCATAAGAAGAAAAATAAACTTAATTTAACAACTCGAAATATTTGTCATGTTTGCTTATATTTTTTGTTAAATATCAATGTTAAATAAAAATAATTATAAAATCACAATTCATTAGCCTATAATTTTTCTTCTTCTCCATATTGTATATATTTACATTCATAGTTAATTAAAAATCACTGAAATGTCGTTTCCTTAACTTACAAATGATGAAAATATTATCAAATAAATTTTTATATATGTACTTATGAGAATCCTTTTAAAATTTTCATTTAAAAGGTATGGCACAACTAAAATAATAAATTTCAACAATTTTTTCTTAAACTACCTCTATTATATTAACTCACTCTATTGTTTTGAAGATTCACAAATAATCTAAAATTATATAATTCTTACTTACATCACTTTGTCAAAAATTGAAAAGGTCAAAATATTTAACTTTTTATAATCCTTGACTTAAAATGATAAAAATCACATCAAGTAAATGTCTAAGTATATGCTTAAATTGTTTGCAAGATCTTGAGATATAATTGAACATAAAATTAACTTTTATTAAATTTTAAAAAACATTCTAGTTAGAAAATAACTATTGAACTCTCGTTTACCCTTCTCAATATATTTCAATTTTTATTCAAAATTTTTATGGTAGGTATCTTAATAATCCAATTAATCTTGCTGAATATGTATATCAGATTACTTGATTCTTTATATATGTTATAATATGATCTAAGGATATTTTATTTATGGTATTAATTTGTAAGAAGCAACTCATATTTTTAAGAATTACGGAGATATGAATAATTTAAATGACATGAGCTGAAGTTTAAGTATCAATACTATTTTGATATAATGTCATCATCCATATCATAAAAAAAGATTATTTTCTTTAGTAGTGAAATATCACATTCTCAACTAATAATTAGTATAAGGCGCCGTGATTCAAACATAAATTGAAATACAGAAGTTATTGGGCATAAAAATTACAATACCTGATATCGATGATTTATAATATGAAGTTGTAAAAATTGAAAGTGCTACTCTATAAACTCAATCCAAAACACAACCAAATAAACTTAAATTAAATTTCTTTTATAAAAATTTAACTAAACAGTAATAAATATATCATATAACGACAAAGTAACAAAAACTAAAATATAAATATTTTATTATTTTTTTTTTTATGTATCCTTTACTTAATGGGAGTTTATTATAGTGATAGATATAGATTATTTTTCCATCATTATTGTTTTGAAATTAATTAGTGCAATTTAATTATATGAAAATTACGTGTTCAACCTTAACTTATAGTTATAGATGTAAGAGTATTTATGTCCATACATTATTTTGTAAAAAATACCCACACTTTTATAGGTAGGAGATGATATGAAGCAACTTACACATAATGACTGAGTCCATTTTTCAAACTTGTTACATATAGGAGATAATATGAAATACCTTTCTCTCAAACTTTTACTGTAATTTTAACATTATAGTAACTATACAATAATTTAGTCATTTAAAACACAAATCTAACTCACTTTGACAATATTACTCTTACCAATTAACCTAATTAACTTTTATCTTCCCAATCCAGTTCTTCTTCCCCACGTCCCCTACCTCAAGTTCCACATTCCCACCCGCTACCACCAGGATCCCTAGATCCCCACCCCTTAGCCATTTTTCTTATTTTCAACTTTTCTTTTATGTCTCCCCTACCAATCTCTACCCCACCCAATCCAAATTTTAGTTTTGTTTTTCCTCTTTTTCTTTTTCATTTTTTTTAATACTTTCACGACCAATCACCCCACCCCCAAGCTAATTTTTTTTTTCAATTTTTTTTATTTATCTTTTTAATGCTTCCACCACCTCCACCTAGCCTCATCTACCCCAAGCAATTTTTTTTGCGTTCAGTTTTTTTAAAGCTTCCAACCCACCTCCCACCCAACCCTCCCCCACCCCCCCAAACCCCATTGTCCCCACTCGGTCATTTTTTCTTTTTTTTTTTTTCTTTAAATTCCCCCACATTCACTACTCATGGAACTATTGTCATGAATTAATAGTGACAATATTGCCACAATCAGGGTATACTTTCCACGACACTCACTTGCCACTTATCACGAATTGTGACAATATTGCCACAATACTCAATTACCTCGAAATTATTTCCACGAAACTATTGCCACGAAACAAAAGAAATATTTTCCTGAAAGTATCCTTTTTCAAAACAATATAAGTTTTTGCTTGATTGTTGTAGTTTCCTGGCAAATTGAAAAGTTTTTGTGACAATATTTCCTATATTTTGTGACAATAACTACAAATAACTTTGTAAAAAGTGAATATCATGGCTATATTATCACGATTCGTGGCAGGTGAGTATTGTGACAAGTCAGTATCGTGAAAGTGAATAATAATGTGGTAAGACTAGAATTATAGTATAGTTACAAGAAATACTAAAATTATTGTATAAATTACAAAAATGCTATTTACACTAGTTTTCACTTTTTTCTTCCCTAAAATTAATTAATTTTGGCCCTCTCCATTAGTTTCACTAACAAATTCCATTAGAGGCTTATTTTGAGGTAGAAACCTGTACAGTCTTACCTTTTTAGCGGGAAATGCTACCCCAACCCTACTCATACCCATTTACAACAGTCATTCAACAACAAAAAATACTAACATATTGATAATCATCACATAGCATCACAAAAAATCAATAAAAAGAAAAAAAACTAAAAAATGTCTTCTTCCAGCCAAACATCAGTGTCATCCACCAAGCCATGCCACTTTGGGAAGTACGGGAAGGTTGCTGGTTCCGAAATTGCTCAGACTCTCTCACAAGAAAATGTTGCATCTTATTTTATTGGATTAGTGAGCCTACTGGGTTTTGTTAGAATTAATGATCACAAGTAGCATACTTTAATAATTAATGCACTATTAATCTAACCAAATTAGCACGTCCATCAATAACTAAATTAATTCCCTCTACGATGATAATCCAAGAAAGGATAAATAATAATCTAGAAAGCAAAATCGTGCCTCCATATATAATCTTGTGCAAGAATCGGTATGGTCTTCCTAATGATCATTTTCACCCCCAATTACCTTCTGCAAAGAGAACACAGAACATAGGATAGAACAACTGACGTTTAGGGATCATAACCTAACTTATAATAATAAGTTTCCTTTATTTTCAATTCGGTCCCTCAACAAATTGAAAATCCCTTATAGTATCTACACATAAAGCCTATGATTATCTAATACCCATTAAGGCCCATAACTTAAATCCTTATTGGACCACTTTATTTGGGCCACTATAAGACAATTATACACATTAAACTTGACATGTGTTGGCCCAATATGTTGGATATTTCCAACAACCTCCCACTTGGGCTACTCATGTCACACAAGAAATGTGTATTACCTAAATGAGTTCAAACTTTGATGTCACCTTTAGGTATTCCTCAAATAATCTCGTCAATGACAATATTGGTATATGATTAAAGAGGCTTTCTTCACTTTAAGCGTGATTCAACCCAACAGTAATCACATATATCAATAAAACCACTAATAGATCAATCATGGAATGTAGCATGGAAATTATATGCAATGTGATCTACCATGTCAATTTCCAACTGGTCCTACCTTATTCCTTAGTGAGATCAACTGAACCAAACACAATAGAATCAAAAACTAAAATGTTGTCTCTGTACAAAGTTTCAAATTAACCAAAATATTCATAACACAATATATTAAGCAAACAGCCTGTTAGGATAATCTCAATCTCACACAAGACAAAAACACAACAAAATTTGGACGAATAATAAGCAAGAAATCGGCCAAACAGAAAGAACCAAGAACATAAATGAAAATGATGAACACAGGGATTTTACGTGGTTCGATCAAAGATGATCTACATCCACGGAGGTTCTATACACCTCAATTCACTCCACTATTCAACCAATTACAAGAATTATCCAGAAATCTAGCAAAACCCCAAATCAAACTCCAATCTGGAACAGGAAACCCTAGAGATCTAATTCTCTTGATTGAGTAATGTTTACAGAAGGAAAAGTATGTCTACTAGCTCGCAACTACAAGTGTTTACAATGTATATAAGTGTTGAAGCTCGAATCTGGAAGTTGAGGGAGTTGTAACCACTTTGACTCAAGAAGTTTCAAACTGTTGCAGCGGGGCTTTCACAACGGTTTCTTATACAACAGAACAAAACCGTTGTATTTGACGGTTATAACCACCTCAAACCCGGTTCTTCTTTTAACCTCTTTCCTGATCTTGGCCAAAACCCGGTTCTCTGATCTGGTTCCTTGCACTTTAAGCCCGGTTCTGGAATCCTCAAAACTTCTACTTCATACCATAACCACTTGATGAAATTAAACTAATATCTACACAACCTTATACAGACTCCCACTAAACTAAAGTATCCTGAAATAATATTACACCCATATGAGCTGTGCAAAACCTTGGATGGTAATCCCTTAGTTAGTGGATCCTCAATTATTGAGTCTACCCTAATATGCTTAATATCAACCTTTCCATTTTGTACCTTTCTTTCAACAAATAGGAACTTTAAGTCAATATACTTTTAAGCAGAGCTCCTAATGTTGTTGGAATATAACACAGCTGAGTTTGTCACAGTATAACTTTAGTGATCTTTTAACACTTCCAACAATTTGAAACCTAGTGATAAAATCTCGCAGCCATATCCCATTATTGGATGCCTTATAACATGCTACAAAATTTGTTGCTATGGTAGAAGGTGCTACTAGCACTACAACAAATATGGTAATAGACTACACCGAATAGACCTCTGTTTTTAATGACAGTGTAGTGTATTAGAGCATTAACCATACTTTGGATGAAAGCGTAGTCTATTAGCGCAAAAATTCGCTAATAAACTACGGTTGGGCATCGGTTTGATAAGTATAGTATATTAGCGTATTTTTAACCGATAGACTACAATTTGGACTACGGTTTATTCGAAGTAGTCTATCTGTGGAAAAATTCGCTAATAGACTACACTTTATAGTCAACGATTTTTACAAGCGTAGTGTATTTGCAAATAGTGATACACATTGCTTGAAAAACCGCAGTCCTCTAGTGTAGTAAATTATTTTTATTTTTTTCTTTTTAATACGTAAACTAAAATTTTTACACCCATTAGCAACTTTGGAACAAAATTAAAAAAAAAAAACATCTTGTTGGTAAGTGAAACTGAGTTTCCACCCTTAGTTTCACAAAATGAAACGTTTCATCACTTTTTATTTCATTTCTCGTTTTTTTTCTTAGGATTTTCTGCGCAGCCACTCTCCTTCCATCCTTCCACCGAATTTACCGTCCATGTTGTCGTTCTCGTTGAATTAACCATTGTTCTCTCCTTTGACTCCACCTTTAAAGCGCTTTTTTTTTCCACCGGTTTCATTGAGGGTTTGGTAGCAGAACAAGGGAAAGGTACAAGCCATTTTTTAGCATTTATGTTTCCTTTTTTTTTTTTAATTTATTTCTATATTGTGCTAATTTGATGAATTTGTACTTGTTCCCGAAAAATTCTCGTGACTTAACCTGAAATAATCGTCGTCGTCGCCTTTCCAATTAAATTCTCCTTTGCCTTCGTCGTCTCCTTTGCCACCACCACAGAAGTACCTTCTTTGTCCACTAGTTTCAGTGAGGGCTAGTAGCAAAGCGAGGACAAGGTACAATTCATCTTTTAAAAATTTATGTTTGTCTAGGTTCCATATTTCTATACTGGCCTAATTTGATGATTATGTACTTGTTCCCGACATATCCTTCTCGTTAGCCCTAAATGAGCAATTTGTAATTGTTTATGAAAAGATATGCATGTTTTGACTTCTTATATTTCTATCTATTGGAACTGAAAGTACCATAGTGGGATTTTTTGAACCAATGTACTGTTAGGGTTATACTTATATGCAGTGCTCTTATTTTATTTATTTTTGATGAAATGGTATATAGACTGGCAACCTTGTGTCGCCACTTGGCCTCCTTGATAGGACGATTACAATTCCTTGGAGGTTATGGGCGATAGGTGAACAAGGTCACGTACCTTTAATACAATGTTGCTTAGTTTGATGTGTTTTATGTTTCTAAAACTGAATCTATCCTTATTGGTTTGTCCTTATTGTGCATTTATCAGTGTTGGAATTGTGTGTGAACTTGTTATTGGCCAGTATCATTAATTATGTGCAGTGCTCTTGTTTTACTTGTTTGTGATGAAACGGTATATAGGTTGGCAACCTTGCATCCTGCTTGGCCTTCTTTGTAGGATGATTATGACTCCTTGGAGGTTATGGGCGATAGGTGAACAAGGCTAAGTACCTTTCATAGAATGTTGATTAGTTTGATGTTTTTACGTTTCTGAAATTGAGTCTATCCTTATTGTACTGTCCTTCTTGTGCATTTAACAGTGTTGCAATTGTGTTCAACTTGTTTAATGTTAGTGTTATCAATTATGTTCAGTGTTGTTTTATTTTTTTTTTTATTTTTATGTTTCGGATGAAATGATTTATAGGACGACAACCTTGTGTCCTGCACGGCCTCCTTGGTAGGACGATTATGACTCCTTGGAGGTTATGTGAGATAGGTCAACAAGGCCATGTACGTTTCATATTATCCTATTAACCTTGATAGATTCTATGTAGAGGAATAATGGATAAAAATTGGATGTCACAACACTTGATTTCCCGTGCCTATGTTATTGGCATTGAAAATTTCCTGGATTATGCATTGCAAAATGGTTGTGACCCTAATGCAATGTCATGTCCCTGCTTACGATTTGTTAATCTGAAGTCTAAGAGAATTGGTGTTGTAAGGGCTGATTTAGCTGCACATGGAATGGTCAAAACATATCATACATGGATATGAAATGGGGAGAGATCTCATAAAAGGAGGAAAACAAAGAAAGAAGATGTGTTGGGGAAGGTGAAGAGAGCTTCCTTGCTGAGGAACTAGTGGATATGGTACACGTTGCGTACGACAATAATACCAACTTAGACCAAATAAGCAAACTTCTTAAGGATATGGAGAAACCTTTGTATCCTGGTTGCCTTAAATTTTCAAAGATGTCTGCTCTTGTGAAGTTATATAATCTGAAGGCAAAATTTGGGTGGAGTGACAGGAGCTTCACCGAATTCCTTGGCCTGGCTGTGGAGTTGCTTCCGCCTCTCAATCAACTATCGATGTCTACATATGCTGCTAGGAAAAGCTTATCTGTTTTATGGATAAGGTACGAGAAGATCGATGCTTGCCTTAACGATTACATTTTGCACCGGAAGAGCTACGAGGACTTAACAATTTACCCTACCTGTGGGGCGCCAAGGTACAAACTAGACATCAACCCAATAAAAGGAGAGGTGTAGCTACGAAGACAATGTGGTACTTCCCACCTATTCCCAGGTTCCAACGAATGTTCTGGAACAAGAAAATATCCAAAGACCTGACTTGGCATGTGGACAAGCAAGTTTTTGATAGGTTTATGCGCCATCTCGCTGATTCGCCTGCTTGGCAACTGGTGGACTGCAAATGACCTGACTTTGCTTCTGAAACACGGAAGTTGAGATTAGCCATATCAGCTGATGGGATCAACCCACATAGCACAATGAGTTCGACGCACATTTGTTGTCCAGTGGTGATGGTGACTTACAATCTGCCTCCATGGTTGTGTATGAAGAGAAACTTGCTAAGTATGTTAATTTCTGGTCCTAGGTAGTCAGGGAATGATATAGATGTTTACGTGGAAGTTCTCCTCGATACCTTAAAGCTCTTGTGGGACACATGTGTCGGAGCATATGATGTGTACCATGAGGAAAGCTTCCTACTTAGAGTTGTCCTATTATGGATAATAAACAATTTTCTAGCATATGGGAACATGTCGGGTCGCATTGTCAAAGGATACCACACTTGCCCTTTCTGTGGTGAAAGAACCTATGCTAAAAGGTTGAAGCATGGGAGAAAGATGGCTTTCACAGGCCATCGAAGGTTTCTACCAGTGAATCACCCCTACCGCATACAAAGGAAAGTATTTGATGGCAGCCAAGAACTTGATCCCCCGTCGAAGCTACTGACTGGTGTCGAAGTGCTAGATGCAGTTCAAGTGATTAAACGTTGTTAGTGAAAGGGTAATGGCAGGAAGAAACCAAAGGAGGATGATGGAAAGATGTGCTGAAAGAAAAAATCAATCTTCTTTGACCTTGAATATTGGAAGCATCTGTACATTTGTCATGTACTCGATGTGATGCACATTGAGAAAATGTGGCAGAAATTTTGATCGGGACACTACTTGATATCCCAGCTAAAACCAAGGATGGATTAACCACAAGATTGGACTTCGTGGACATGAAGGTAAGGGCTGACACCAGAAGAAAAGGGTAACAAGACTTACTTAGCACCGGCTTGCTATACACTTTGTAAGGAAGAGAAGAGGAGAGTCTGTAGCTCTTTATCGAGAGTCAAAGTTCCCACCGGTTACTCATCTAGTATCAGCAATCTTGTCTCAATGAAAGACCTGAAATTAGTTAGACTCAAGTCACATGACTACCACCCTCTAATGCAGCAACAGCTTCTAGTGGCCATTCGAGGTGTACTACCAAAACCTGTGAGGCGCAACATCACTCGGTTATGCTTCTACTGCAATGTTCTTTGTGGAAAGGTGGTAAATATGTCGAAGTTGGATGAAATGCCAAAGCAGATCGTGGTCACGTTGTGCTTGTTGGAAAAATATTTCCCCCATCATTCTTTGATGTGATGGTGCATTTAACGGTTCATCTTATTTGTGAGGTGAGACTGTTTGGACCGGTATGGTACAAATGGATGTACCCATTCGAAAGATCATAAAGATCTTAAAAAGGTATGTACGCAACCGCAGTCGACCCAAAGGGTGTATAGCTGAGTGTTATATTACTGAGGAGGCTATTGAGCTTTTCTCTGAGTACCTATCAGAAGTACGCACTGCTGGAATCCCATCAAGTTAAATAAAACCATAACTTATGAAGCCAATTTTAGCGGCTCAAGTTCACCAAACTAGCAAAGAGGAATGGGAACAAGCACATCGTTACATATTGGTTAACAATCCTGAGATTGATCCATACATCGAGTGAGTACTTCTACCTCCTTATCATCTTGTAGTTAGTTGTATTTATTGTACGAACTCTATTTTTTTTTTTTGTTTATAACTGTGAACATATGTCATTTTTGAATTATCCTATCCTCAACAAGAAAAGGTAAAATAGATTCAAGATCAGCATAACCGAACCTTCATTGAGTGGTTCCATAATCATGTGGGTAAACAATTTTACTCATGCTTCACTCCCTAACATTTTTTTAACAGTATATTGGCATAAAGATTTCTTACATCTATTTTACAGTCCAGATACTAGGAGTTATGGCCCAACCAACTCATGACATATCTCAAAGGTTGAAGTCGCTAGCACATGAACCAAATAAGAAAGTGTTGTGGTATCAGAGTTACATGATCGATAGGGTAACATACTACAAAAGCAGTGTGATAATCAGTGAGTTGTCCGAAATTTGGGGATTAGCTTAGTAGCTAGAGTAATGCAAGTTTCTAGAGCAAGTAGTTGTGACTGACATGACGTTTTATGGGGTCATTAAAGAAATTTGGGAGCTTGATTACCTTGATTTTCGTGTACCAATGTTCAAGTGTAGTTGGGTGGAGAACAATAATGACATCAAGGAAGATGATCTAGGGTTTACTTTGGTAGGCCTAAATAGGGTAGGATTTATATCAGATCCATTTATCATGGCCAGTCAAGGAGTGCAAGTTTTTTACATAAAAGACCCCTAAGATCCCCTATGGTCGGTCGTAGTCACTACTCGGAGCCAGGAGAAGCATGATTTCATGCATGGTGATGAGTTGTGGGACGTTGCAATCCAACTTCAGAGACTAACTAAAGACTTTCCATCTGTGGATACTGGTGACAATGATGAACATGAATCATTTTTGGGTTCGCACGGACTGCGATGGGACTTGGGTTGAAAATACAGGCCCTTAGCTGATGATCTTGCCCTAACTATTATTTGTTATGATTATATTTTGGACTTTAATCTTATCATCATCTCTGTGTTTCATGTTGCACCTTTTAACTGCTTTTAACTAATTTTTTTGCTATGTGCTTATTATTGATGCTCACAATAACTGATAACCAAAAAGCAGACAACCGTTTCCCACAGCTCAGAGGCAGAGTATCGTGCTCTAGCTTCCACCATCTATGAACTACTGTGGATTGATTACTTGGCCACTAATCTCTTGGTAATAGTTCCTCGTCCCATTTCTTTAATTTGTGATAATCAGGCGGCTCCTCACATCATTGAGAACCCCGTTTTTCACTAGCGCACTACGCACATAGAAATGGATTGTCATCTAGTTCGTGATAAGTACAAATCTGGTTTTTTACAGCTTATACATGTTGGCACCACAAGCCAGTTGGCTGACATTTTTTACAAAGCTGCACGTGACTGACGCCCTCCTTTACGTGATTTTCATCATCTTGCACCATTCTGTTGTTTTAGCTCCCATGAACTTCGTTACATTATCCAAACAAGTGTCCGCGACACTCTGTACTTGCAAAAAATGGTTTTTCCAAAGAAACTTTATCATAGTATCTTTCTTTATCTTCGCGACTGCCTCTGCTTCCACCCATTTGGTGAAATAATCAATTGCCACGATCAGGAATGTCTTCTTTCCTAGAGCAGGTGTGAATTTTCCTACTATGTCGATCCCCTACTTGTCAAATAGGCAAGGTGTTGCATGTTTGTTAACTCCTCTGTTGGGAGATGGATCAGGGGAGCATGCTTCTGACATTTTTCACATTTTCTGACCAGATCTTAGGCATCCTGTAACATAGTTGGCCAATAGTAACCTGCACGAAGTACTTTCTGCACTATCATTTTATATCCGGTGTGTGCCCCAATACACTCTTCGTTCACTTCCCTCAAGACATAGCCTCCTTTTGATTTCGATATGCACCTTAGATAAGGATATTCAAACGCCCTCTTGTATAGGTGTTCTCCAATTATACCATACTGTGTATTTAAGTTTGGATGGACCTGCATCCCCCTCCTTCTGTTCAAAGTATTCCCTAATGGGTGCCCACTAGTCATTCTTTTCTTGGATTGCAGCCACAGACCGCCAAAATCCTGCTCTACAGTTAAGAAGGTAATCTTCCCCACACCTCCTCTCTCGGCGGAGCTGGCCAACTTCGCCAAATAGTCTGCTTTTTGGTTCTCTTCTCGAGGTATTTGCTTTATTTCCACCTTCTGAAATTTTGCCATCATGTCGATTACTTGGCCAACATATTACGTCATCTTCGTGCTCTTCAGTTTGTACAACCCCTGCACCTATTGGGTCACCAATCGTGAATCTGAGATTACCACAATGTTTCACACTCCCAATTATAGTGCCATGTCCATTCCTCTTAAGATCGCTTTGTACTCAGATTCGTTGTTCGAGGTGCGGAAACAGAATTTTATCGCGAACTACATCTCGTCCTTTCCAGGACTTATAATAACTATTCCTGCTCCGCATCCCAGGTTCAAAGATGAATCATCAATGTATACCTCCCAGGTGGGTACTTCGGGGCCTTTTACATTCTCCTGTATAAAATCAGCTAAGGTTTGAGCCTTAATTGTCGTTCTGGGTTCATACTCCACGTCATACTCCCCCAACTCCACTGCCCACTTAACCATCCTTCCTGAAAGATCTGGGCGGCTTAAAATATGTCCCAAGAGTAGGTTGGTTCACACAATTATGGGATGTGACAAGAAGTATGGTCTCAGTCTTCTTGCAGTAGCCATAGTAGCTAAGGCTGCCTTTTCCATGTTCGTGTATCATGTTTTAGCACCCTGTATTAACTTACTGATAAAATAGATAGGCTTCTGAACTCCTTCCTCTTCACAGAGCAGGACTGTGCTCTACACGTCCTCTCCTACCGAAATGTACAGGTACAATGCCTCCCGTGGAACTAGTTTCGTCAATAATGGAAGTTTGGCCAAGTGCTCCTTGAGCTCCTTGAATGCTTGGCTGCATGCTTCGTTCTATTCAAACCTGCTATCTTTTTTAAGTATTTTAAAGAGTGGAACACTTCTTTCAGCAGATCGGGAGATGAACCTGCTGAGTGTCGTGATTCTTCCATTTAGCCTTTGTAACTCCTTCAGATTTCACGGTTCCTGCATTTCTAGGACCTTTTTCACCTTCGTCGGATTGACCTCTATCCCTTTTTCTGTGACCAAGTATCCCAGGAACTTTCCTGATGTCACCCCAAAGGCACACTTGTTGGGGTTCAGCTTAATGTCATGGGCCCTTATCACCCCAAACACCTCATCCATGTCCCTGGAGTGCTTTTACTTCCTTTCGCTCCTGATGAGCATATCATCCACGTAAACTTCCATGTTCCACCCGATCTGATGAAGGAACACCCTATCGACCATTCGCTGGTACGTTTCCCCTGCATTCTTTAGCCCGAAGGGCATGCGGATGTAACCATACGTTCTGCAAGCCACCATGAATCTTGTCTTGGTCACGTCCTGAGGGTTCATCGTGATTTTATGATACCCTTAGTAAGCATCCATCATACTGAGTAGTTCACACCCTGCTATGGAATCTACCAACTGATCTATCATTGACATATGATAGTGCTCCTTGGGGCAGGCCTTATTAAGGTCATGAAAGTCGTGACACATTCTCCATGCACGTGGTCCCTTTGATACCATCACTGCGTTCGATAATCACTAGAGAAACTGCACTTCCACGATGTGACCTACCTCTAGTAGCTTCATTACTTCTCTTTGAATTACCCTAATCTTTTCTTCATTCACCTGATTAAGCTTTTATTTCACTAGCTTCACAGCAGGATCCACGTTTAATGAATGCATCACGATGATGAGATCCATTCCCGCCATGTCCGCTAAATGAAAAGCGAACAGGCTTGTGTTCCTTCTCAAACATTTTATTATGGAAGGAAACACTTCGGGGGCCAAATATGTCCCCACTCTTGTGGAAAACCCTGTCCGATCCGCGAACAGTTCCACACTCATTAGTTCTTCTTGCGGTATGATATGGACCTTTGGATCCTCTTCATCCAGTTCCATTGCCTTCAACTTTTTGTTGCTCCCCTCAGCATAGCTTCACTCTTCGCTCTTCTGTTCGGAACCCAAGACTTCCTTTATCGTGCTCATATAACACCTTGGATCACTATATTGGTCCCCGAGACCTCCTCACATCTTCACACACGTGAACTTCATCTTCATGTGGTAGGTGGAGATGTCTGCTTGGAAAAGATTGAGCAAAGGTCTTCCAAGAATGACGTTATACTGTGATGGGGCATCCACATGAACTTCACCATCCTCGTTTTAATATGGGGCTCCTCTCCCAGCTGGGTCAGCAGCATGACTTACCCTTTCGGGTGTATGGCACCCCCACTGAAACAGTACAAGGAAGTTTCCACCGGCTCCATCATAACATTGATATCCATTTACCTGAAGCATTCTAAAAAAATATGTCAACTGAACTCCCAGTGTCTACAAATCTTTGTGCCACTGAATATCCCGCGATGTCCCCCGTTATAACCAAGGCGTCATGGTAGGGTTGCTGTACTGGCCCACAGTCACGAGGCCCGAACTCAATTGTTGGGGATGAGCTAACCTCACCCACTTCATGGTATTCCTTTTCGCGCCATGCGCAAGCACTTCTCAAATTAGATTTTCGTTCCCAGTTCGTGTCTTCGTCAATAGATCCTCCCACTATCATTTGTAGGTACCCCTTCTTCCTCTGGGTATCCTTCTTCGGTCTCTCTTGGACCTCATTACCCTCTTTCTGGCCTGGGCCTTTCTCATCACTCTCATTCCTCTTGTTCCTATTGTCTCGCCCTTTTTTAACAAACTCCACCAGTTGTCCTTCGCGAATCATCCTCTCGATTTCATTGGTCAGGTGTCAGCAGTTGGTAGTATGTCCGAACTCATTTTGGAATTTGCAAAATTCATGATTAGGTTTCTTCTGAGGCCCATTCTCACGACCCAAGGGCCACCGGAAGTTGGGGTGCTCACGCTCTATTTTGAATAGTTCGGCTTTCTGTATGATCAATAGAGTGTAGTTTGTGTAATGATTATCTTTGTCAACTGGCTCTCTTTTAATGGCCTGATGTGTCGTAGCGTCCTTTTTTTCGGGCGATATCTCCTCATTTCTATCACTTTATTCTCTTTTCTCTTTCCACTTTGGGCTTCCTCCAAATTGATGTACTTATCCGCCCCTCTCCAGAATTCATCAAAATGTCGCGGTGCCCTTTTAGCTAGGGACCTGAAGAAATCCCCCTTATGCAGTCCTTGTGCCAAGGCATTGACCTTGACCTCTACAGTGGCAGAGGGTACCTCCAACGGAACTTCGTTAAACCTCCTGATGTACACTCTAAGTGTCTCGTTGGTACCCTATTTGAAATTGAGTAATGATAGGGCCGTTTTATATTGCTTTCTGGCGCTCGCAAACTAATGCATGAACTGCTATCTGAAGTCGGTGAACGACTGTATAGTGTTCGGGGCTAGCTCCCCAACCCATGTTGTGCGGCTTTGGTAAGCGTTGTGAGAAAAACATGGCACTTCACCCCATCACTGTATTGGTGCAAGAGGGCACCATTCTCAAACAGCAGGAGATGGTCATTAGGGTCTGTCGTCCCGTCGTACTTATATGCTAGAGGTCTAAAGCTCCCTGGCAAGGGGTCTTGTAGGATCTCCTTCGAGAAGGGTGATCCTGTTACCCGGCGAAAATGTCTTGGCTCCTTATTCTGACACAACTCCTCCAGTTCGCGCCATAATGCTCCCAACTGCTGAACCACGGTGTTGACGGCACTCTCCGAGTGAGCCACCTCCGTGTCCACTACCTTTTCTTGCTCAGTTCTTGCCTGGGCTGTTGCCGGGGGTTGGTTCCATGAGCGGTACCTTCAGCTTCCTTTGCCGGAGGATGCGGCGCTCCGCCTGGTCCCCGCATAGGCGTGGTGTTAACGTGGGGTGTGAAACCGGGGGGGAGGTCCTGACATCCTTTCCCTATTAGCAAGGGCACTTTCGACTGCCATTCTTATCAAGCCATTCAATTCGTCATGGGTCATGGTAAAGACCCGGGTGCCTCATATGACTTGCATAGCGCTGCTACGCCCTTCGGTGGGGGGAGGCGTCTCTGTAACCCCAGGTGGAGGATGCTCAACCTCCTTGTTATACTCAGTTCGTAGATGACGACCAAGGTCGTCACTTGCCACGCTAAAATGGTACAAATTTAACAAGAATGGGAAGTAAAGCCACACCGAAAAAGATTATGAAGATGGGACGGATTCTCTCGTCATATCTCAAAACGAGAGAAATCAACTTCCCACAGACGGATCCACTGTAGTGCCACAATGAAACAGGTCGGACACTTCACAGAAATACAACAAAGTATATCTAAAATGGTACTCGGTGGGATCAATGATTTGTTCTTTGAGTGTGTTGATTGTCCTGCTTGTGACCTGCGAGAACCAATACTGGGACTCTGGTGAAGAACCTCCGACACTCAAGTCCGTCCAGATATGGTAGAGGGGCACATTCAACCCGTCTTTGTCTATTTGTTTTTACTTCTTCTCTTCGGCACGGAGTAGAGCAGTTTGGTAGCTCACAAGGCTCATAACCTTAAGGTCACGGGTTCGATGGAAAACGCCGAAGTGGATACTAGGATGCATCATATCTCAAGTAGGAGGGATTTGATCCATTTTAGGAGAGTATTTCCGACGAGCTTGACTTCGACGTAGTAACTGATTAATCCTCATTGCAGGAGGTGCTCTCGTCTTGGCGGCTAGGAGATAGCTTATCTACTCGAATAGAATTTTTTTCCTTGCTAATACAACACGGTTGTGAAAAGTTGAGTTGAAGTATATGAGCTTGTGCAATTGAATAGTGAAAATATATATGTCATACCTTGCTCAAGAATAAATGAGAAGTCTTATATACTTACCAGATTAGGGATTTGGGGTAAAATATGTCTTTTTGCATGTACCAATTAAGCCCTAATCCTAGTCAGCACCCTTAGACTGGCAGTTGGCCTAGAGACACATCAATGGTCCCCCCACCTTTTGACAGGAGCGGGACGGTTGTTAGTGTACTTACTCACGGTGGATTGATTTTTGGTCGAGACCGATCTGCAACTATTTCACGTACTCCTTTAAGTGATTCAGTTCACGCTCTGCTATCATCCAAGACTTCGCATTTCGTGCCCGTGACTCCTAAGCTCAGGAGTGGAAGTTGACCAGATCGTGCTTCGCGGTAAGGCGTGGCACGATCACACTTCCTATGTCATATTGTTAGTTGAGCTCTCTAGTAATCAAGTTCAAGCGTTAGGAAGGGCGTGTCCCGACCCATTATGGCACCACAATAAAAAAAAAGTTGACCTAACTAATCGATGTGAGTGAAAGTAGACAAATAAACGAGGGAGTTGCGTGGAGTATCAAACAGTGGAACCCATCTTCTGTAAGGATGCTATATATTTCTTTGATTTCTTTCTCAACATTTTCTACTACATCTCTCTCTCTCCATTAGTACATTTCCCAGTTTGGAAAATGCTAAAATCCCACATGCAAATATAGCTACACCACTCATCTTCATCCACTCTTCTATTTATATAATATTCAATTTCAAGAATTATGAACGACGAGAACCATACTCCATCATCGCCCTCATTTTCCCCATCATCTCCACCGGAAGCCGGCCGGAAAATCAAGAGAATCCGTGACGCAACCTCCACCACCAAGCACCCAGTTTACCGGGGAGTCCGAATGCGGAACTGGGGCAAATGGGTTTCAGAAATCCGGGAGCCCCGGAAGAAGTCGCGGATATGGTTGGGGACTTTCGCTACCCCTGAAATGGCGGCGCGTGCACATGACGTGGCGGCGCTGAGCATAAAGGGCGCCTCTGCTATACTCAATTTTCCCGAACTCGCCACCGCACTGCCACGCCCCGTCTCCCAGAGCCCGCGCGACGTCCAGGCTGCGGCGGCAAAGGCAGCAGCAATGGAGGAATTGGATGTTCTGTCGTCCCCGGAGCTGTCGATGACGGAGGAGGAACTGAGTGAGATCGTTGAGCTGCCGAGTTTAGGGCCTTGTTTTGACTGGGTTAAGATGAGTAATGAGGTTGTGTACATGGATAACGATCTGGGAGGGTGGTTTGATGATGCGGGAATTTCAAGCTGTCTCCAAACTTTGTTGTGGGAATATTGACAATATTAGTATGGTAGCTTTACGTAATATTCGTTTGTGCCATTTTTATTCTGTAATTCAACAAATTATATATTGTATTGTACCTACCCTTTCCCTACTCACCACTCAACTCACACATCCTTCTTAGTCTTGCCCGACTAACAATCACATAATTGCATAATTGCATTTTTAAAAGTGTCCGTTTCTTGTTTTGCAATATCGCGGTTTTATCACTTTTATCGTCAAAATTTGTTGGCCGGGCACTTGTGGCACACGAATATGAACAGTTCCAATGATATAATTAGATGACTAAAATTGCAAAACGACAAACTGAGTATCTTAAAAATATAATTAGGCCAAACATAAAAGGCTAAAAATACATTTTCCCATAGTATAGGATAGCTACATTTTATCTCACATTTTTTAGAGTTCGGCTTGTAAGAAATGTTTACTCGGATTATCCAATTGACCTAGAATAAAATGGCAAAAAACCAGATAATCTCCTAAATAATGTCCTATAACCCTAGGATAAATGAACAAAATATGAGATAACATTGAGGAATTTCATTTATGCCCTCTTTTCTTTTATAAACTTAAAATTAGAAGGGATATTTAGACAATAACGCTCTTATCCAAAGCTTCATGGATGAACAATGATAGTTAAATATTTTTAACCAAAAGGTTATATATTAAAGTAGATATTAAAAATGGATAATCATTTACATATTATCATGTGAAGTTAGGAAATTTTCATTTTTAGTCCAATATATTAGGCTTGTCGAGTAAAAGTTCTGAATGTTAGAAAATTTTAATTTTAGTCTTGTATGTTCCAAAAGTTGTCCAATTTAAGGACACTGACCATCACCAATGATCAATTTAGCCGGAATCAGACTAATAAATTTAGAGTTTTTGAGTGCTAATGCTTATATGTTAAGTATTTGTCCAGATAACATGTCAAATCATTAAATTACTTTAGTAGTTCGCCTAAAAAAGAAAAGAAAAAGATAAACCCTAATTTCCGTATGAGGTGCATTTTATTTTATTTTTTTTTCTTTCTTCATCTTTCTCAAATTTATTAGTCACGCGCGTCGTGAATGATTAGTTGTGGCCAAATTGGGCGTTTCTGATGGCCAATATCCTTAAATTGGACAACTTTAATTTGAAATCTACATTGCATATTTTAAAAGGGTTTATTGCACCAAATGCCCTATGTTTTTGAAATGTTGCATAAAATCTCTTCTTGCTTTTATAATTGCGCGAAATCCCCGTGTGGTTAAAGAAATTATGCACAAAATCTCCAATTCTGTTAAAGATGACAGACGTGTATAACATATCCGTTTGATGCGAAGATGGTTCAATTTTTTTTTTTAAGTGTTTGGGTGGTAAATTGTCTTTATCGCCCTAATTTAGCTCTATTAAAGTGCCCTTTTTATTTTTTAGGTGTTTCCTAAAATTTAGCTACCCTTGTTCTAGGTTTAATTTGCACTATATTTACCACAAGAAAATAAAAGGGACACGTTGATAAAGCTAAATTAGGTAGATAAAGACAATTTACCACCAAAAAATAAAAACAAAAGTGAACCATCATTGCATCAAACGCGCGTGCTACACACATAACAGAATTGGGGATTTCGTACATAATTTATTTAACTACGCGGGAATTTCACACAATTATAAAAATACGAAGAAATTTTATGCAACATTTCAAAAACACAGAGGGATTCGGTACATTAAACCCTATTTTAAAATAAGTAATATTAAAAAAATGCAATTGTTTGTTGATTATTTAGGTTAGATTTGTTTATGTAATACTCCCTCCGTTCCATATTATTGACGTTGTAGGACGAAAGAAAATAATTAAGGATTGAATATTTTGACAGATATACCTTCAGCTAAAGATTCGACCAAATCAAAATATCTCTGATAGATTGAAAAGTAGATATATTTTAGGGTTGAGTCCAGGAAGAAAATTGGTAGAATTGGTGAAAAATATGTAAAACGTCAATTAATTGGAAATGAGAATAACATCCTAAAACGTCAATTAATATGGAACGGAAGGAGTATGAGTTAAATTATTTAATTGGCTCTGAATACAATTAAAAATTAAATAAATATTAAGAATATTTTTTTATAAATAATTTTTAACTAATATTTTTAAAATATTAGTTACTCTTTTTATATTTTTTGATACATATTTGTAACTTTCCCACAATATTGCAAGCGTTAAGAAATTGTTAAAACTAACTATTTTTCAGTTTATAGATTTACAAATGATATTTGATTTGCTTATAAAGAACAAAAATAAAATGGCGGATGAACACACATGCTTACTGTAAGGATGGAAAGAATTTAAAGATCTGCTTTATTTTTTGTAGCTCTCTCTATCTTCAAATGTTTTAATTTTTCCGGCACTAATATTTTTTGTTAATTCATTTCTTTTATTTACAATTGATATAAATAAAATAAAAAATTGTTGGTAGATTATTGTCCTTAGACTTGAATAATTATTGCCAATTAAACTTTTTACATTGGGTATGAGTTGCAAATAAAAATAAATTAAATAATTTATATTAATGAAATTAAGAGTTATTAGATATTTTAATATTTTTTTATTTAACAAAAAAATAAGTTATTCAATTATATTTTTCGATTATTTTACTTTAGTTTTTCATACAAATAAATATATTTTAAAACGTGCTTCGCACAATGAAAAACTCTAACAAAAAAAGAAAAACAGTAATCCCTAAATCTTCAAAATACACTCAAAACTGTTATGAGTCACACGGGTGACCCATGTATTTTGTGGACACTATAACCTATCGCTTATCTTGGAAGTGGGAACGAAGCACGACAGTGCCAGAAGCACGACAATGCTAGAAGCACGACAGTGCGGAAGCACGTCACTCCAAGCACGACACTACAAGCACGACAGTGCGGAAGCACGTCACTGCAAGCACGACACAGCAAGCACGACAGTGCGGAAGCACGTCACTGCAAGCACAATGATGTTTTTGTAAATTTTTCTATAAATAGGGCTCATATGTTGAATGAGAGATCGATGATTTCCTCTGGAATCTCTGCTTTCCCTTATGTTCTTGTTCTGTTACGAATATTTTATAACACGCTATCAGCACAAGTTTTGCTCAAGAAGGTAGGAGAAACTGAATTGATATTCTTTTTCCCACTTCTATTCTTCCCTGAAGGAAATGACGGGTATTGAAACAAAAAGTTTCAAATCCTCGATATTACCTGTAGTAATTATTTAACTTGGTGTGTTAATGTTAAACTACACCTTCGAGGTACATCACTTGTTGAAACTTTGAATAATACATATATAGAACATGTAAACAAAAGGGACGAGGATCTCAAAAATGAGAATTTACAATTGAAAGGGCATGTGAAATATGGGAAAAACCCAGATAGAGGTTCGACCACACCAGAAGTGTGATGCTGCTACAAACGCAATATGAATGACAACTATTAAAGTTGCACGATTATGTTTTCTGTTGTCGATTACAACTCAAAGTCGCTGTCTTGACTTGCTCTTTACGGGACAAAGTTATCAGAATATGAAAAGTTAAAGAAAATTTTATCTACTATGATGTCCTAAATATGGTACTCCAGAAGCAGTATCGAGAAAGACAATTTAAAATGTACCGTGAGTTAATTTATGTCCAGCTGAAACAAAGCTAATGTGTTACTCTTGAGATATCATGATATACGTTCTACATGATATATAGTTGTGCCTGAAGCACATGTTAATTCTAGCATATTTATAGGGCGATCTAGAGGTCACGAGTATAAATCCACTAGCAGACCTACAAGGGTAGACGTGGTGGTCCTCGTTGATATGAACAAAGTTCTTCTAGAAATAACAGTTATCAAATTAAACAAGTGCAATCTACAAAGAAATATCATAATTGGGTTAAAATGCCCGCAATAAAATCTGATGAAAATACTTTTTATAGATGTGGGATGACCGGACATTGGTCAAGAATATGTTATACTACCCACACTTGATAAAATTGTATCAGCCTCGAAAAATGATAAAGAAAAATATGTTCGAGCACACGTGATTGAGGTTGTTGAATCACTTGCTATTGTAATGGTTAGTACATCTAAAAATTGTAAATGATCAAATCCCAAATTAGGATAGGAAATCATTAGGTGTATTAGATTTCTTATAAGAACATGTTCCTGAAGCACATGATTCTGATTGGTGGAGAAATATTTGAACTTAGTCTACTTTTCTAGAAAAGTAATATTTTTGTTGTATTTCATGTTTTGTACCTCCCTCGAACTGTATGCTTTCCCGAGGTTGAGATTTTTTTGTCTTAAAGTTATGTAAATAGCCATCCAACTCGGATGATACATTCCCGAGCATGAGTTAATGGTACAAATGAAAAATATTGAGGAGGAAGCCTGTTGTCTACTTGATAGCGTAACAACGCACACAATAATATTTGACAAAAGGTATCAAGTATGACTTTGTGCAAAATACAAGTCAAAATCAAATCTAGTTTCCAGAAATTATAGATGGCTTTGGAAATGTAACAATTATGTTACCAAATGGTACCATCTTGCATATTGAAAATGCATCCAGAAGATGAAAAAGAAATTTGTTAAGTATTTGAATGGCTATAACTTTACAGACTCTAACTGAAAGTGATATGAAGAGTGTATATGCATCACATCTTTTAAGACGGGTAAACGGGCTACCCATGAAAAGATTAGTTGAACCTAACTTCCATTTATTTGCGAATATTTGTGCTAACATTATTTGCGTAACTGCAAGAATGATTGGTTCGCCTGACTGTGATTTTACCACCAATAACATAACGATTTCATTTACATGTTTTGTACTACATTTTAATTGCTTGATTTATTTATTCGTTATATTATCACCTATAGGGATAGTTATATTGTTGTAGAAGATCTTAGTGATATTAGCGCTATCTGAAATGTATGTTACCTGAAGTAACTATATATCTTGGTACCTTGAAATAAAAGTGTACTGTAGAAGTTCGACATATTAACAACTCAAAAAAAAATTGATACTAAATGGAGGGGCTACATAAAGCCGAAACACGAAATGAAATTATTCAAAAGTGGAAGGATATGATATTCTCCATTGAGCATGCATGTCGTGAATATGGTACTCTAGCAGTAGTATCTGAAAATGCTTGAAGAAAAATAAATCCAGATCTGGTTTATGTTTATTAAAAAGGAAAGTGATAAAGACTTCTTAAATATAATGGTTTGTGACCTTATGAGGTCCCACATAGTGCCTATAGAGCACTTGAAATTCCAGCAGAGATAGAGGCCAATGAGAGGTTATGGACACATACGAAGATATAGTGATCCTCCTCAAATAACATATGGGTGACCGTGACGGATGTGAATATTCCTGTCAAGATGATTATCCGGTCTTAATAAAAATATATTATTCAAAGATATCGTGATAAAGACAAGACATATTCAACCTCTATCGGATGAAAAGTTCCCGATATTGAGAAATGTAATGCTTTTAAATCACCTCTCCTAAATGACATGTTTTCCTGGGATTGAGATGTTTGTATCAATAATAAAATTATTCTTGTCAAATTACAATGAGGTTATGTTTATTGTGTTTTAAATATATGATCATATATTTACTTCCTTGGATGTTAAATTCCCGAGGTTGAGTGTTAACTCCCTTGAATGATATATTCTCAAGGTTGAGCTAATATTGTCAAGTTAGAATAAACCGTAAATATTTCTCGAGAATGAATTTGTGTACAAACACAAGATATCCATACCATGTCCCATTGAAATTATTGATAGCTCTGGGTGTGGAAGAATTATATTATTAGATCTAGAAGAGCTACTAAATTTCAAACATGCACATCATAATGTGCATAATTTGGAGACACTAATTAATAATAGAAGGGGTGTCTGTATATCAAATTATATTGTAAAGATAACGAACAATCCATGAAAATTTGAAGCAACAGCTTTTGGATTGTATTGTGTCCAAATTTAGACTTTGGAATCATATATCATTGTGCTGGAAGCTAATGAATCTTGATATATATTCGGGTTGTGGCATGATCGCCTTGACACCCGAAAAGTACAAAGGTATGTATGATTGTTAAACATACTAAAGAAATTCATTGAAAGAACAAAGATGCTAATGTCCAAATATTATTAATGTGTATCATATTACAAGGAACTAATTTCAAAACCTTCAACCAAAATGGTTAGTTATTATATTTGTAGACCAATACACCCAGCAAGTGGGCTATTCGAATATGTTATGGAGCTTGTAAGCACATCCTGTAGATGATCCAAAATATATTACTTCAATGATGAGTTAAAATTTGTTGCTTGATACTATTGATATAAGATCCGAACTCAATAGTATGACTTGAAATTGTGCAGTACTGCATGCATCAGCATTAATGGAAAAATGCCACACTACTTACGACATGAACTCCAGAAAATGGAGAGTGAAATGTTCAACAATTCGATATTACAAAGATCTTGTAGATATAGCTACAAAATCCTTGTCAGCAAGTGAATTTGAGAAATTACATTGGAATGAGAAGAGTTACGAACTTGCAATATTGATAATATTATATGCATCAGGGGGAGCGGATTTTGGTGTGTTGTACTATTTTTCCCTTATGCCTGGTTTTTATCCCACTAGGGTTTTTCCAGCTTGAGGTTTTTAATGAGGCAACTATATGCACCTAATATGAATTAGAGTGATGCACTCTTTTCCTTTTTGATCGGTTTTGTCCCACTGGGTTTTCCGACTTAAGGTTTTTAACTGAGGCATACTTATATTCAAAGTAGTCCTGAAGACTGACCATTGACAAGAAATGTTTAGAATTAAAACAATGATAAAGGTGGGCCATAAAAACTAATGAATACAATTTTCTTATGATCGGTTTTTTCCCACATGGTTTTTCCGACTTAAGTTTTGGATGATGAATATCTATTTTGAAGACAAATAGTTCTACTCTTACTTTTGACCACTTTCTGCCAATATATTTTCGGGCTTGTATATTTTACGAGACATTTCTATATTCATCCAATTGATGAAAATCAATGATGATAATGTGTCCAAGGGGGAGTGTTATAAATCACAAAGTGATTCATATATATGTGGACACTTTAGCCCGTTACTTGAAAGTGAGGGGGAGTGAAATTATGATTACAAATATGACAATATTTATTGTCCAAAATCTCATACACTAAAGTTCCATAAGTATGAGGTGCGTATAACCAATCAAAAATTGGAGTAATACTAATGTGTCCAAGGGGGAGTGTTATGAGTCACACGGGTGACCCATGTATTTTGTGGACACTATAACCTATCGCTTATCTTGGAAGTGGGATCGAAGCACGACAGTGCCAGAAGCACGACAATGCTAGAAGCACGACTGTGTGAAAGCACGTCACTCCAAGTACGACAACGCAAGCACGACAGTGCGGAAGCACGTCACTGCAAGCACGACAGTGCGGAAGCACGTCACTGCAAGACGACAGTGCGGAAGCACGTCACTGCAAGCACGACACTACAAGCACGACAGTGCGGAAGCACGTCACTGCAAGCACGACGATGTTTTTGTAAATTTTTCTATAAATAGGGCTCATATGTTGAATGAAAGATCGATGATTTCCTCTGGAATCTCTACTTTCCCTTATGTTCTTGTTCTGTTACGAATATTTTATAACAAAAATATGGGATATATATCTGGAGGTCCCAAATTCAAGTGTAGGAGAAGCTAAATAAATTTAGTTTCAGTTATATAGATATTCTAAGGGAAAAAATTATTTTTAGTCCTGTATATTATAGACCTTGTCTAGTAAAAAATTTGTATATTAGAAAATTTTAATTTTTGTCCTGTATGTCTCAAAAGTTGTCCAATATAAGGACAATGACCATCATAAACGGCCAATTTTGCCCCAATTAATCACATGCGATGTACGTGACTAATAAATTTGAGAAAGATGAAGAAGGAAAGAAAAATAAAATGAAATGCACCTCATACGGGAATTAGGGTTTAACTTTTCCTTTTTTTTTTTTAGCGAGCTACTAAAGTAATTTAATGATTTGACATGTTATCAGGACAAATACTTGACACATAAACATTAACATTCGAAAGCCCTAAATTTATTAGTCTAATTCCGACTAAATTGATCGTCGGTGATGATCAGTGTCCTTAAATTGGACAACTTTTAGAACATACAAAACTAAAATTGAAATTTTCTAACATACATGACTTATACTAGATAATGTCTAATATAGAGGGCTAAAAATAAAATTTTCTCCATATTCTAATAATTAAGAGACCGTATAAAATGTTGGGAATGTTTATCATGTGAAAGATTAACTAAAAAAGAATCCAAGCCCAAAGATCGTTACAGATTTCGTCCCGTTAGCCATGTTCATTAGATTCTTAAATAGTGGTTCCAATGCTAAGAACGTCTGTGTGGGCCCCATCCATTCACTGCAGGAAAAAATCGAATTGCAAATGAAAAGACGGTCTTTAATCACATAATATCTGCGTGTAAGTTAAAATAGTGACGGATATGAAATGAAATAGTTAATTTTTATAATGCTCGTTTTAAAAATTTAAAGATCGACAAAATAGTGACGGATATGAAATGAAATAGTTGATTTTTATAATGCTCGTTTTTAAAATTTAAAGATCGACTATTCCGTTTCTAAATTTAGTGATGGTGAATTTTCGTATTTATATATTATGAAATTAGAGACCAAATTACCTATAGAATATAGACCAATAATACTCCCTCCATTTCATAAAGAATGTCATTTTAATTAATTTTTTGAGAAATTAAGGATTGATATTTAATTGGTATGTTTTGTGAAATAAGGAAATAATAAACTAAATTAAGTATGTTGTTTAAGTTAATATTGGAAGAATTGTAGTTTTTATGGTAAAGTGACACTTATTGTGAAATTTTTCAAAGTGTCTAAAATGACATTTTTTATGAAACGGGGGGAGTATTCGTCTGTAATATTCGATTGATATTTCGTCACTATTTGGTAACTAATATTTTTTGTCACTTTCCATCATTATTTTATTTCTATTCCGTTATTATTTAGCTATCGATATGATTGGTTACTAATTTTCATCTCTACATCCTAGGACATCCCACTAAATTTCAATATTACCCTTATTATTAAATTAATTTAGTCTAAAACAAAGTACTCCCTTCGTCCCACTTAACTTGTCACACTTTTCATTTCGATTCGTCCCCCTTAACTTTTTACACTCATAATTGGCAATTAAAGACAATAATCTACACCCTCAAAATCTCCACATTCAATCTCCATCTTTAAAAAAGTAAAAAATTCTACAAAATTTATTTTTTCTTAACATTCGTGTCTGATCAACTATGACAAGTTAAGTAAGACGGGGGAGTAAAACATAACACAAATAAGATAAAGAATAATGAAAAGTATAAAGAAGTGTAAGATTGCAGAGGCGGAAAAAGTTTCCGGTAAGCTTCCGACGAACCGATTGTTCTGACAAATTCAGTGGAAAAATTATTACCATAAATATTCAAGGATTTACTCAGAGGAATGTGACCATCAAATTATTTCCAACAGAGTTAATACCAAACAATTTCCAATATTTTCATACAACCAATCAACAAAACTGTTCTTTCTTAAACCAATCACTTTCAATTAAACCATACTCCTTCCGTTTAAAAATAAATATCGTTTTAGATAAAATAATTTTTTTAAAAGTAGTGTCACTTTAGCAAATAAAAAACTCTAACTCTACCAATTTTACTCTAAACAACTAACTTAATTTAATTGACTATTTCCTTATTTCGCAAAATATTCCTAATTAAAGGGATTTTGTATAGATATATTTATCATTTTTATTCATTCTTAATTCCCCAAAAAATAGCTAAAACGACATTCTTTTTTAAACGGAAGAGAGTAAAAATTATCGACCCATGTCGCCCTCTAATAAATTATCAGACATTGTATTTTGGACTTATTACGATAGTATTTTTTAATCATATTAATGAATTGCATTGAGAAATTTTGTGGAGTGCAAATAGTATATGAAAATATATAATTCCTCTAAAAAATGTCCAAAACACACGATCCAATGAGAAGCATAAAAATCAGATTTTAGCACATTTAGAACGTGAAATATGAAAGCATTGTAGAATGGAATATGTGCTCTAAATGTATATAAAATCATTTTGACGCTCATTAAATAAGACTCGTAAAAACCTAAAAAACGTATCAAATCCTATAAAAATAAATGACGGTGACTATTCGCGACGCACAAATTTTGTTAGTGCAGCCCACTTTTTAATACAGCTCACTTTTATTTAAAATTGAGTACAAAGTTCTTAATACAATCCACTAAATACAAACTATATCATTTCTTTATTATTTAAAAAAATTAAAATAAAACATCATAAATAATAATAATAATAATAATAAAATGCTAAAAAACAAAAAGAAAGTCCATCACTCTAAGATTTCAAAATCATTAATGAATCTATATATATATAAAAGTTAAATGAGGGGCTTTCCTGTAATTTAGTATTTCCTGCCTAAAATTTGTCTTTAATGCATTCTTAATTTCTTCTAAGGCATTAATTATACATTTTTCTTTAAATTAATACAATATTAAGTATTACCTTCCTTAATGAATGAATATATACTTTATTAAATTAAAAGTAAAAGTTAATGTATAATTTAATGATTGACTAATTAAATTATTATATTTTTACAAATATTAATTTGTTATAATTACTCATGGGACTACGACTTTCACATTTTAAAAAATTGGTCATTTTAGCTATTTTTGGAGAAATTAAGGATTGATATTTAATTGGTATGTTTTGTGAAATCTTGAAATTATTTTTTATTATACATTCATATTTTCTATTTATTAATATTACTTCTTTATAAATAATAATTACACTTTGCAATCTAAACTATGAGATTTTACATGTGTTACAATCTATTTTTCTATTTAAAAAATAAAATTAACATGCTTGAACTTTATAGCTTTTTAGAGTTCTCAATATAAACAACAATTAATTTGTCGCATTTTTTCATATTTTGCAACCTAAGCAATATATATATATATATGTATGTATATTATTAATTGTATCTTTAAATAAATCTAATATTCATAATAAAAATGTAGAATTTATTTAAATAAATTTCAACATATACATGATATTATTCAGATATATTGAATAATTCATATGCTTTATTTTGTTAGTCCAACTATAGAATAATCATTTATTTTATTAATATCAAGATTTATTTAAAACCTAAAAAGTATTTGAGTATATTAAACCACCATGTAAAATATTAAACTTGAAAATTAATTTTTTTAAAATAAAGTAAAATAGTTATAGTTAAAATTTGAAAAATATTATTTGGATAAATTAAAATATTTAAAAAAATTGAACAAAAATAAAAGAGCACTAATTGTCTTATAGTACAATTCAATTTATTATATTTGATATATTTTGGTGTGTCGTGTGATATTTATATATTTGTGTTTGTTTTAATATTTATTTTCAATTAAGCTATTGCGGTGTTCGCATAGGTTAAGGTGGATACACGCGCACTAAATATATGTTTGAGTTTCAATATTAGAGATATTCATTCTTAAAAGTAGATATAATTTATTTTTTACATTTAATATTTTATCTTAATGTAAATTTATAAAAAGTAAATTATATTAAATTAATGCATAACGTGGGAGAAATTGATATTTACATTATTTATATCTTGGGTTTATATCATTTTGCAATATGTATGCGCGTTTTTTCAGTTTCTTCTATTTTTTCAATCACAATCTGACCTATACGTTTTTTCACTTTTGCAACCTCTGCCAACAATTCAAGAGTGAAAAATAAAAGATTATTAAAAAATATTTAAATAACATAAAATTATTTAAAAATCTAAAAAATATTTTTTAAATTCTAAACTTCATTAAAAATATCAGAAAATTATGTTAAACGTGTTAAAAATATAATAAAAAAATGAGTTTTTCTATAAAAAAAAGTTAAAATCAAAAAAAGGTATTAATTATTTTTTAAAAATCATAAAATAATTATAAATTTCTGAAAATTATCTTTTAAACTGTAAAAAATTATTTAAACTATTTGAAAATTATATTGAAAAATTATTTTAAAATCTCTAAAATTTCGTTTAAGATATGTGAAAGTATCTATGAAAAGTAATTTTATGACATAAGTAATTTTTTAATTATTTTTTAAAAATAAATCCTTTTAAAAAATTTAAAATTACTTGAAATAATATCAAAATTATTCGATCTTTTTTATGAAAATTGATTTTTTATTAAAATAATTTCTACATTTTTTCAGTTAAGTTTATGATATTTTAAATAAATATTTAGAATTTAAAAATAAATATTGTATTTTCTAAACATTTTTATTATTTTTAAATAGTTTCTTTTCTCTCCGACAATTGCTGCCAAAGGTTGCAAAGGTGGGAAACGCAAAGTTCAGGTTGCGATCGTAAAACAAGAAAACACAATTATTTAAATATTCATTTAGTTATAATATAATAATTCTATTTTTATATTATATTATATAATATTTAATTTAGTTAAATAATTAGTTTTTAAATAAATTTTCGTGCATTGCACGGGAGCAATACTAGTATCTCAAAAAGAAAGAAGTCAGTTAGTTCATTTGTATATAATTCCTCGTGTTGTATGAAATCAATTTCGTTAAAAAATTCATTTGATCCTCCATCTTTTTAAATGGAATTGATTGAAGATTGTCAGTACAGGAAAGTTCCTCCATCATTTGATCCAAGCATAGGACTTCGCTATAAAGACGATTCTCTATAAACTTTGTCAATATCAATCCAAAACTCGACATCTCCACTACACAGAACGCCACCGTTTTCCATAATCTTCCTCTTTTATGTGTAGTTGTTTATGTTCTCCATTGATGAAATTAGGGTTTATGAAAGTTTAGAAAACAAAGACAGATTGATCAAAGATGATACAGAGGGAAGGAAAAACGAAAATTATATTCTTTTGTATTTTTTTTATTTTATTTTATTAACTACATAATGTTTCAATTAATTATGTTATTTTATCATTAATGACGTTGTAGTCTTTTACTAATAACATTTTATTTATTAAATTAGTGGATTGCACTAAAAGAATTTGTCGACTGCGAATAATCGCCGCCAAAATAAAATTGTGAAGTCCCAAAGATAATTGTATGCAAAATTCCTCAATTACGTATTGAATGCACAAATTCAACTCGAAAAAATAACTTAAAATGCATGTCAAATATATTCATTTCAACATTCATCGATAGACTTACCGCTATAAGCTTTACTGCAAGAAAAAAAATTTAAAGCCAACAACAAAGAAATTACATATTTGAATAATAGAAGTTAAAAAATAGATGTTTATGACTTTACTCAACCCCTTCTAAACTTTTAGCATTTGGGAACAAAAACATGCATACAAATAAGACACAAAAACACATCATTTAATATAGAGCGAAAACCTCCCCGCAACAAAAGATATCTTTTGTATAACATTTTCTTAAAATCATAAATGTAGTTATTTATAATAAATTATTTGTGACCATTTGTTGTAACAAATTCATCTACTCATTATTTGAGAATTTGAAAACTATTTTCAGATACAACTGTTGTTGTAAAAAATATTTTAAATACACTTGAGACCACTTTTGTGGGACTCAAAAATATATTATTTGCGTCCAAGTTATTGCGACGACAATAAAATTTTGACATATACTCATTAATTATTTGAGACCACTTCTCATAAATTGTAATATACATCCATTATTTAAGATCATTTTTTTTCTTTTGTTTAAAAAACTATTTTTGTTGTAATACCTGTTTTTTATTACTAAATATCTAATGAAATATACGCTCAAGACAATAGTGTAGACTTCTACTATACTAATGATTAATATCTAAATCTTAATAACAATACAATTATTACTAAAAATAATTAGAAAATTAAACATCTACCATCTATTATCTACTATCTACTATCTACTATCTACTACTATTATAAATGTAGGAGTAGTTTCTTACAAATTTTGATTTGTCTATTATATCCTTAATAAGTTTTATTTTAAAGGGTAATTTAATAATGTTAATTTTTTGAGTTATATTCCCTCCATTTCATATTAATTTTCGTTCTAGTTACTTCTTTCTTTTTTCAATTAATTGACGTTTTAAATTGTTTTTTTTTTTTTTACGAATTCTACCAATTTTCTCCTTGAGTCAATCCTAGAATATCTCTATTTTTCAACCTATCACAGATATTTTATTTGGTCAAATATTTATCCTCTAATAGTAGCAGAGGGTATAGTCGTGAAAATATTTTATCCTTAATTCTTTTTATTTTTTTTCTAAAACGACAATTAATATGAAAAGGATGGAGTATTTGTTTGGTAAGGGTCCTTTTATAGTTTATATCTATATATTATTTCATGGAAGTTTTTATTCAATTTTATAAAATATTAAATTCACCTTATAATATAACTTAAACCTAGATATTCGCAAGACATTATATTTTTCCTTTTCTATTTTAGTAAAATACATTGTATTTTTTATTATGTTTTATTTTTATGATATCTCACATATTTCTTCTCTCTTTTATGATCAAATTATTAAATAATTGTAGAAAAAAGATTGACCGATTATTATATTTTTCTTTTTATTTTGTTTTATGTTTTATGATATATCAAATATTTCTTTTCTTTTATTGTTTAGGTATGGAATGTCAGAAAACCAATTAAGTCAGGTGTTCTTGGGGTGAAGAAAAAATATGATTCTTTTTAGTATTAGTAAAACAAAATATATAATTAAAAAAAATCGAAACAATATATATTAAACTTCAAAATCGTTACTAATTATATTTCCCTTCATTCTAGAGAAACAAAAAAAATGTATTTATTTTTGTTTGCTTTTTAAAGTTTTGTAATGACGGTATCTATAACTTCATTTCACTAATTATAATAGAAAAGTAGTAAGAAGACGCTATAGTCTATCATATATTAGATTTAGTTTACCACTTTATGTTAAAAATTATAAGAAAAAATAATTTATAGTACAGAAGTTATCAAAAGATAATTAAAAAATACAAAAAAGTTTTGTAGGTATAGAATGTCTGAAACCCAATTAAGTTAGTGAATGAAAACTAAGATTTCTTTCAGGATTTATAAAATAAAATATATAATTAAAAATTGAAACAATTTGAATTAAAGTTTAGAGCTCTTATTGATTTTATTTCTCATCTCATTCTCGAGACAAAAAAAAAAAAAATATGTTTCTTAAGTTCTGCAACTATAATATCTATATATTTATTTCACTAACTATGTATAATAAAAAAATGCTGACAAAGAAGCTATTGTCTATCATATAGGAGATTTAATCTACGGGTGATTATATCGTACCACAGTGGTATCAGTACCACTGTGAGGAAGAATACATATTATATAATTTAGTGGATCTCTCATATTTAAATACATATATATTCTTTTCTCACAGTGGTATCGGTACCACAATAGCATCGAAATTGGACTCATAATTTACTACTTTATATAAAATTCTTATAATATATGAACTACTAACATTAATAGTAACATATTTTATCAAAACTTATAGTAAATTAAACAAATAATAGTTTAATAAGACTTTGGTTTTCTAAAGTTTAATTGAGTCCAACTTCAGTACCACTGTGGTACCGATACCACTGTGAGAGAAGAATACATATGTATTTAAATATGAGGGACCCACTAAATTATATTATTTCATTTTTATTTCACAGTGGTACTGGTACCACTGTGGTATCATAGAATCACACATAAATTATAACATGATTTTCAAATTTATACTTTTAATTTCTCCAATTTTATATTATTTCTTGAAGATTGTGTGGTCCTTGTTAGAATAATGTATTTTATTTATATATAATATTATAAATCTTATCACTACATCTAATTTTCATTTACAAGAAAGTTATTTAGGTATGATATATGTTCGGAAAAATATTAAGTTCAGATGTTCTGGTGGTGAATAAAAAAGTAATACTCCCTCCGTCCCTGCTTATTTTACACAATTGACCGGGCACGGATGTTAAGAAAAAACAGATTTTATTTTTTCTTTGAATTTTTTAAAGGTGGAGATTGAGGATTGATATTTTGAGGGTGAAGATTGTGGGAATTATAATTTCTATTTTAGGGGTGTGCAAAATAAGGTGGGACGGTCGAAAACGAAAAGTGTGCAAAATAAGTGGGGACGAAGAGAGTATTTTGTTTTAGGATTAGCAAAATAAAACATATAACTAATCAAAATAATGTATATTGGTATTCAAAACCCTTATCAAGTTTATTTCTAATCTGATTTAGATAAACTAAAAGTGTTTTCTCCATTTAAGTTTTGCAATTATAAATCTATATATGCATTCCACAAACTACAACATAAAGTATTGGCAAGAAAGCTATATTTCCATATGATACATGTAGTGTATGCAATTTGATTGTGTGAAACGAAGTCTCGGGAATATCTTCCCATCGATCGATTCCCTCCTTGTTTTATTCATTTGCTTTATGTTGCTTAGATTAGCCTCCACTCTTAATTTGTGATTGACCTAATTAAGTCAAAAGTGCTTAAGCCGATTCTCACGTATTATCCTCCCTATGGATTCGTTGTCTTATATACTACCTCTTTTACAAATTGTACGCTTGCGATTTGAGAAGGTCATTCTAATCCTAGCAATTTTGAGCGACTTTTGCGACAAGTTCATGATGTCGTTTCCGCGGAGGATTTCCTTCCCGTGAATTAGCCAAAGCACGAGTAGAGTTAGATTAGGTCATTTATCTTTTTCTTATTTAAAAAAATTGAAAAAAAAAAAATGGACTCTAGCCGCTGTTGATACTTGATTGAGAGTTATGCGCTCAATCCATCCGAAGTAAATGTATTGTCTTTTGCTCTTGGTGATGGTTCATATTTTTCTCCTACTTTTGATAGTGTAGAAGTAGTGAAATGTGAAGTTTGTGGGGAGGAGGGTCACGTTTCTACCGATTGTGACTCTTTTCACCATTTTCCTTCACAAATGCAATATCCCCCCACCCTTCTCAATTCATGAGTTACAATTCTTTTTGAAACAATTATGAATTGAGATGGAAGGATGATCAAATTTTCCCTCTCAAGTCATCAAACCTTTGAGTCACTCAATCCGTTAAAATTTCTTCGATCGATGCATTGAAAGAAGAAATGAGGAAAGATAAGGATGAGTTCGATCAAAAGTTTGATGAACTTTTGGCACACACTAAGGTTTTGGAAACCCATCTCTTCAAACATATTTTAGAGAGAAATAGAGATGAAAGTGTGCAATTGAGGGAAGAGAAGAAAGAAGATGAGAGTAAAAACCTCCTCTCTCATGAGCTACCCTTGGAGAATAAGTATGTAATTATGACCGCATTCTTGTTAATGATCCATTTGTTGAGGCTTCATTTAGTGGTCGGGATGCAGATTTTGATTTGTCATTTCTTCCATGTTGCGAAAAACTTGCATCAATTATGGGCACTAAGCATAACCTTCTACATAAATCTTATGTCCATAATATTATCCGTGACCCATCATGTCATGTTTATGTTGGTGGATTTATTATGGTTCTTAAGCAAACAAAAGCATGGCACGATCGTCACTTGTTCTTGGATCCTGGATAACATTTGTGAAATTCGGATCGTCGAATTTAAACCAAGCGCTTCTTGGAAGACAGCCCAGGGTTTGATTTTTATTTGTTTAGTGTTTTTCTTTCGAGATTTGATAAGTTCTTGAGTTGTGTGATCAGGTACCCTTGGGACACAAACGAGGCAAAAATGCAAAAATCTTGGAGAAAGTTCCCAAGCAATTGTGATGCCGAATCAAAGAAGATTAACCATTGGAGAAATGCAAAAAGGAAATAAAGAGAGTCGACACCTCAACTAAATGAGCCACCGGTTGCAACACAATTACAATGTCAGCTTCAACAACTAAATGCATTCACACCGATGCAGTTGAGGATTCACCCTGAAGAACCAATAGTGCCCGGTTTGTTTGCTCTATCTCTCTAATTATTCCTTTTGCACGTGCATAATTCGTAATCACTTTATTTGTGTCATATTTGCTTGTCATTGGTTTCCATGATTGGATTTTTATGAATATTAAGTATATGTTTACTTGTCTTTCCATGTACTTCATGCATATGCTTACTTAAATAACATGCTTGTAGTTAAGTTTGTAGGGGAGGAGAGATCAATTGAGTTTCCCTCAAATTCGCAAAATTGTTCATCAAATCTTGCACCTACACAACTCTTAAATCTTTGAATCTTCGTTTGAATAAATGGTTGGAATGGAAATGCAAACAGTTATGTGCTTTTGATTTATGAATCTTTGAAAAATACATGAATTCCACCTCCTTTGCTACTTGGGCTTGAGAATTCCGCCCAATTTTGTGAGGAGGATGAAAGAATTGTTATTTTGTTACACTTGATGATGATGTTCCTCATTATTGATTGAATTGCTCGTAGTTATGAACTATGTCATTCTACCATATTTTGTTTCTTGCATTTTATTGCTTTCATGAATAGTGGTGCTTGGTTGAATAAGTATTGAGTTGATTTATTGCTTGATTGATGAGGAAGAATGATTAGAAGTGTCCCAACATTTGAAATTTCGAAATTGAAATCTGTAAAACTGAGCATAAAACACTAGAGGATTCCATGCCTAAAAATCAATAAGATCATTCGGTTGATGCGATTTAATGGTAGATGAATGTTTGGGCATAGTAAGGAGGATTACATGTGTAAATAAAATAACTTAGCCCGAGGCTGTGTTACTTGTGAGCATTACTGTCATTCCAAAACACATACGACACGATTAAGGAAGAACTTGTGAAAAATAGTGTGAATTGACTTTAGGTGGTAAAAAAATGAAGGAAATGTATGAGGAGCTATAAGGTCGATTAGAACGCCAGGCAAAGTCATTGCATTTCATCGTTTGTAATAGATTCTAGTTAACATTTGTATACTCTGAATCATTGAGTTGAGCTTGTAAAGAAAAATACGTTGTATAGAACGTAGAAAAAAAGAAACTAAAAAATAATCAAGAGTGAAATAGTTGAAAATCTTGTATAACTCGAAAAGAGTATTGCGATCTTGATAGATCAAAGACTAGATTAGCAATTTTATTTCTTAGACTAAACCCAGTGAAAAAAAGGAGTAATTGATAAAAAAAGAAAATGAAAATCAATTGGTTCGAGGGAGAAAAGAGTCGCATCGCCTACACCGGGTGAGTCCATGACATCTTCCTAAAAAGAACCGAGTCGAACCACCTAGAATTGAGGATTTTGAAAAATAATGAATCATTCAGGGTCACTTCACATATGCACGTTTTGGATTGGAGTGAGAGCTCTTAGCGTGTGTCTTATGATACTAAGTGATAAAAACGCTACGTGCTTTTCCAAATTCCTATGCCATTATATTCCTCCATTCGTTTATCAAATTCCTTAAAGAAAATGATTACAGCAAGATTGATGAATCAAAAAGTGGAAAGGGCTCAACGAAAAAAGAAATTAATGTCTAACAGACTTCCAATAACTTTCCAACCTTGTTTCCTTATGTGCTTAATTGTCTAATTTTCTCGAGGACAACCAAAGCTTAAATTTGTGGGGATGATGAACGTGAAAAATACCATTTTTCTTGTATATTTTACGTCTTTATTTTTATGAGAAATGCAAGTGTCGTGCTTTATTGCATTCCCAGGTCTTAATTCCCTTTTGATGTGATTTAATTCACACTTGAGTATTTTTTAGTTGTATTTTAAAGGTTAGGAAAAATAAAAAAGAGAGAGGATCAATTGCACTCATCTCCCCATTCAGGCCCAAATGGATCGGAATAAGACCCTACAAAATCCTGACTCAAAATTTGTCGAATCACAAAAAAAAGTCGTGAAGTGATTGGGTCGAGAAGACGAGAGGAAAAAGCCCAGAACGACTATGGAAGAAGATGAGACGAAAAAGGGGCATGAAAAGGGATTATCCGGCTGATACCGGATCAGCACTAATTCCAGTATGTTGCAACCTCACGCCTGCCGGACCGATAGTTGACCGGTTCGGTTGATTTCGTCTGTTACAGCGAGTCTCCTCCGTTATTTTGCCTTAATTTTTTCATACGGACCCAGATTTGAGCGCTTAAAGATGTTACACAATCAAGAAATGAAGATCTAGAGCTTTTGTGTTCGGATCAAGAGTTGTTTTCGCACTGATGTTTCCCAGAAATCACGAGAAGGCCGAATCGAGCGCATACAAGGGGCTTGACTCAACAACTTATGACCTCAAGCACTCCCTTTTGTATTTTTACCCTTGCTAAAAGGGCATTTTCTGCATTTTTTAGGTCTTTTGACTTGTTTAGAGTTGAGGATCTATAAATACACCTTCCCCCTCACTTTAGAAACAAGCCTCCATAATCCAAATCTTCCCTACTACTCTTCAATTTCTCTCTAGTTTAGAATTTCATATTTTCGGTTCATAGTTAGGGTTTTTCTTTCTCCTCTTCAAGGAGAAAGCCATCTTTGGAGGAGAACTGGGGATTATTCGCGGGGTTATGAGATTTTCAAAGATTTACGAGGATTCTTCAATCGATTAAGCATTCTCTTATTCCTTCTCTTTATTTTCAGTTTTTATTGCTTGACGTTGTTGTTCTTGTTATTGTTTTAGTGAGCTCTGAGTAATTTTTTTGTTTCTCGACTCTCGGGAGTAGCCTAAGCTTCGGGGTTGATGATTAGTTGATTGATTATTGGATTCGTTGTGGGTTGTTGTAACCTAGGGTTTGGGTTTTGTTAATTTGTAGTGATGATTAATTAAAAATCAGACTTCAATCACAGGCTTGCATCTCGGTTGCTCGGCTTTCAGTAGCTTAGAATCATTTCAATTAATTGTGCAATTAGGAGATGATAGTTGTCCCTCTAAGCTAGGGATTGCTACCCTTTCGAGGCCCGCCAGCTAGATCTTAATTGAGATTAGGGGTTAACTACTATCCTCTAGTGTGCCATATATTAATTCGAAGCCCCACATATTCAAATATTGACAACCAGGTATAGATACTAAAAATGCAGGTTGATGTAAAGAGGAGAGTGGAAGGAGGGCAAAGAGATTCAATTAGTTATCAATCGAAAAATAAATTTCTGGAGGTAAAAAATGGTTGTTTGGTTTGGAAAGGAAAATGCAAAAAATCTTGGGACTAAAAGTTTTTGGTTGGTTTGGTCCAAAACTGCACAAAATTTTTGGGACTAAAAGTGCTAACAATTAAAGTTAACAGAAAACATGACAGTGAGACTAATTGTGATCGGTTTTGTATTTATGGGATCGAATGTGAAAAATTTTGGGACCAAAATGCAATTGCCCTGTGTTCTATGGGACCAAAACTATAAATTTCCCTCACAACTTATGAATAGTGGTCTCAAATAATGAGTATTTGTCACAACTTTATTATCATCTCAATAACTCGGACACATATAATATATTTGTGGCTATTAAAGTGGTCTCAAATACGTCTAAAATATTTTTTGCAATAATTAATTGTCTCTAAAAATAGTATTAGAATAGTTTCAAATACAGTGTAACCTCTTCAAATTAATATTGTCGAAACCATAAAATCCCATTAATTTAGAGACGTTATAATTAATCGATAAATTAATAATTGATCAATTAATAGATATATATATATATATTCAACAAGGTAGAGCCTATTGCATTGAAAATGAAGCATGTTCAGAGGTGCGAAGCTTAGAAAAAATTGTCAATATCATGATTGAAAACCCGGAAGAGGATAAAGTTGTGGATAATACAATATCATAAGAACCGGTAATGTGAATGGAAACAATAATAGCATCAATAACTCTTCATAAATTTTTGTTGCAGTCGAGAATGTCACACAGAGCATTTGGATGCCGTTAAAAAAGTGAGAGATGAAATCCTATTGATTTAGATTTAAATTTCAATAAAATGCAAACAATAACATACTCATATTTTACTAAATTATCTTAGTGGTTTTTGTAATTTTTGGAGATTATTAATGTATGATGTTGATGGGATCATATATTTATACAAGGATCTTTTAAAAATTTATTATCTTATTAACTTATCAAAATTATTAGTTTATTAAAGAGGCCCATGTCGAGATCGAAGAAAATTATTAGCTTAGAGAGGATATTAATTTATCGAGTATTATTTTATGCAGGTTTTACTGTAATTTATAGAGAAATTTATGATAACAAGAGGTCACAAATTACTTATTATAATGACCTCAATCGTAGCCTCAAAATATGTTATACAAAAAATTCTCTTTCTAAATCATTTGATTTGTTTACGATATAATACGTGTAACGTTATTTTATTTTGTTGAGTATGACATTCACTGCAAAAACAGGTCTTCTACAAGTTACTCTTAAATACGCCATGAATAGTTTATTTTCATGTTTGATGCTAATTAATATGTCCTAATCAAGGATGAAAATATTGGTATTTTAATTTTATGAAAATATTAGTGAAATTCCAGTATCAGTAAAAATATCGCTGCTGTTTAAAAAATGCTTTAAAATATATTAATTTTTTTATTATTTAACATGATATTTTGTAATTTTTATAACCAATTGAAATACAAATATCTATCTCAGAATTTCATACAAATTGACATTTTTATAATTAGATTATAAATATTAAACTGTATAAAGTCTGACAATATGATACACATTCTGATTTTTTTGCATACAACATTACTACTAATTGGTATCAAAGTGATGCTATATGAGGCCCAAATGGAACAAATAACCCATCTTTATCTGTGCAATACTAGTATCAGTGTATCATATGAGAGTAATTATGAAGAACGTCATTCAGATGTCACTTGTATGTTTCTCTATCTCTCCCAACAGTTATACTATCAAATAAATAGTCTGGATTGACCTACTAATCATATTATTCATATATGTTTTGACCTTCATGTGCAATTTGAGGGAATGTGCAATCAAAAGTACTTTGATATGTGCATTCATGCCCTCAATATTTTCACTGATTTTTTTGAAAAAATTCAAAAAAAAAAAATATCTCGTTGATATTTATTGGGAAATATCAACGATACTGCAAAAGATGTGCATCATAGATATCGAAATCGATAAAAGACGAAATATCTCAATATTTCATCAAAATATCGACGAATATTTACATAAACAAATTGCTACAATGTTTCATTCCGATGTCGTGGAAAAAGAGATATATCCTCGAAATTTCAAAACATGGTATTGATATTCTCCATATCTGCCAAGTTGTTGTGGAAACAATTGAATCACATGAAATAATAAAATGATCACAAGAAATGAAAATGAGAAAATGTGACAACGATTTTACGTGGTTTGACTGTAAAGTCTACATCCAAGGAGCAGAAGAGAATGTCACTTTCACTATGATCAAAATCAGTACAGATTTACAAGATCAATCACTCAAGAACAAGATTGAGTGAAAACAAATCACAAGAACAAGCTTAACACCAAGCTATTCCCTCTTGTGTTCCTCACTCTACAATCCACCTCTCTCTTTCTCTAGATAGGTAATGTTCTCTCCAGAATGACCTCTCTTAATCCTCTCTGAAACCGGGAAAACCATCCCCTATAAACGGATTGAAAACTGCTCCAGAAAACTTCAATAGAAAAACTGCCAAACTGATGCAAACTGATAGACAACGGTTTTAGCTAAAACCGTTGCGAAAAGCTGTTGTAACCGTTTTTAACAGAATTTTCCATTTTCCTGTTTGAGCTTGAAATCCAATTCCAGAACTTGATTCTTCGAGCGATTAAGCCTAATTCTGAATGTGTTCAAGTCATTATTCATCACAAATCTCCACCTGACTTACACATGAAGATACAACACTTCTTTCAACCAAAACTGCAAATGAAATTCTCCCCACTCAGCTCATGTCCACACTCTGGACATGATTTAATCCTTGACAATTCATCAGCTGCACTGCACCACTTGGATCAATTTCAAGCAGTATCTAAACTTCTCAGAGGGTAATGCTTTTGTGAGCATATCTGCATCATTCTCTTTTGTGCATATCTTATGAACTTCTACATCTCCTCTTTCAATTACATCTCTCACATAATGTAGCTTCACATCTATGTGTTTCGACTTGTCATGAAAAACTTGATGCTTGACTAAATGTAATGCTCCTTGAGAATCACACAACACCTTAACTAACTTCTGCTAAATCCAAATTCAGACAAAATCCCTCTCAACCAGATTGCTTCTTTCACTGCCTCTGTCATTGCCATAAATTCAGCTTCTGTTGTTGACAATGCTACTACAGGCTGTAACATTGACCTCCAGCTAATTGTTGCACCAAACAAAATAAAAACATAACCTGATTGTGACCTCCTATTATCCAAATTTGCTGCATAATCAGAATCCACATAACCCTTTAAAGCTTCTAATGAATCATCACATCTTTTGAACATTATCCCATAATCTGCTGCACCTCTTAAGTACCTCATTATCCACTTTAGAGTTTCCCAGTGTTGCTTTCCTGGATTGGACATATACCTGCTGACAACACTCACAGCATGTGATATATCTGGTCTTGTGCATACCATCACATACATAATACTTCCAACAGCATTTGAGTATGGAATGTTGTTCATCTCATGAATCTCCTGCTCATCCCTTGGCTTCTGTTGTTCAGATAGCTTAAAATGTTGAGCCAAAGGAGTTGACACATGTCTTGACTCATCCATGTTGAATTTCTTCAACACTTTGCAGATATAACTCCTCTGCTGTAAGCATAATAATCCCTTCTGCCGATCTCTGACAATATCCATGCCAAGTATTCTTCTAGCCTCCCCTAGCTGTTTCATTTCAAATTCACATTGTAAATCTTCCTTCAGCTTATCTATCTCAGCTTGATCTTGACTTGCTACAAGCATGTCATCCACATATAGCAACAAGAAACTAACAATTTTTTGTCCAGCCTTTTTCATGAATACACAGTTATCATACTTGGATTTGGTATAGCCAATCTTCTTCATACATCTGTCAAATCTGATGTACCATTGTCTTGAACTTTGTTTGAGACCATACAAAGATTTCTTCAACAAGCAAGCCTTATCTTCATCTCCAGGAAGTATGAAACCTTCTGGCTGTGTCATGAAGATAGTCTCTTTAAGCTCTCCATGTAGGAAAGTTGTCTTTACATCCAATTGCTCCAGCCTTAAATCCATTTGAGCAACCAAAGCAAATAATATGCTTATGGAGCAATGTTTGACTACAGGAGAAAAAATCTCATTGTAGTCTATCCCCTCTTTCTGAGTGAAGCCTCTGGCTACCAACCTGGCTTTGAATCTGAATTTTTCCACTCCAACAAAATCCACCTTTTTTCTTATAAATCCATTTGCAGCTTACTAGTTTCTGATTTGTTGGCCTTTTCACCAGAATCCAAGTTCCATTCTTCTCAAGTGAATCCATTTCTTCCTTCATAGCAACCATCCAGCTTTCTTTATCCTTGCTTTCTATGGCTTCTCTATAAGTTCTGGGCTCAGAATATTCAGTCTCTTCTGCTACAGTCAAGGCATAAGCAGTAAGATAGTCATTTCCATATCTAGTTGATGGTTTAATTATCCTTCTCTGCCTATCCCTTACAAGTTGATATTGGCTGATATCTTCTTCCTCATCATATCCATCTCTTGGATCTTCTCTGTCATGATCATCTTGACCATAGTTTTCTTCTTCATCATTATGCTTCATTCCAGTATGCATTATGTTCTCTTCATGGTTGAGCTCAATCTGTTGTTCCCTTTTCATTGGCATTTTGCATTCATCAAATGTCACATCTCTACTGATAATGATTTTGTTCATCCCATTCTCAATACACCAGAGTCTATAACCTTTAACCCCTTTGGGATATCCAAGCATATGCACTTTATGGCTCTTGCCTCCAGCTTGTCCTGCTTTATATGGGCATATGCCATACATCCAAATACCTTTAGGTGTGAGTACTTGGGTGGGTTTCCATTCCACCTTTCTTCTGGTGTCACAAAATCATTTGCTGTTGATGGACTTCTATTTATCAGATATGCTGCTGTTGTTGCAGCTTTCCCCCAGAATTTCTTTTGTAATCCTAAACTCAGAAGCAGACATCTGATCCTCTCTGTGATTGTTCTATTCATCCTCTCAGCAACTCCATTTTTCTGAGGATGACCAGGGACAGTCCTGTGCCTCTTCATTCCTTTTTCTTTACAGAACTTCTGAAATTCTTCTGAGAGGAACTCAAACCCATTATCTGTTCTGAGACACTTCAAAGACGACCCTTTCTCAGTCTCTACTTCAGCACACCATTCCTGGAATTTTGTGAATGCATCTGATTTGTTCTTGAGTATGTATATCCAAACCTTCCTTGAATAATCATCAATTATACTCAAAAAATACCTTCCTCCTCCCATTGTCTCAGTCTTTGAGGGTCCCCACAAGTCAGAGTGTGCATAGTCCAGAGGTTTCTTTGAAGTGTGCTTACCAACAGGAAAAGATTTCTTCACACTTTTACTTAAGATACACACTTCACATGAATCAATTTTAAAACTGGTCTTGCTTTGCAAAAGATTTTGTTCAAGCAGTGCATTCATACCTTTTTCACTCATATGGCCTAACCTTTTATGCCATATATCTGAACCATTCTTTATAACACTGTTTATATCCCCTATCACAGTTTCTGCCAATAGATAATACAGACTAGACTTCTTGGTTCCTTTCATGACCAGTTTTGAATTTTTGTACACATGCAGAGATCCTTTTCCAGATTTGAACTCATAACCTTTGTTTTCTAGAGTGCCTAGACTTATGAGGTTCCTTTTGAGGAGTGGGATGTATCTTACCTCTGTGAGGATTTTTTCTGATCCATCATGCATCCTCAGCTTGATGCTGCCAATTCCTTCCACTGGACATGCTTGATCATTCCCCAGCATAACAGTTCCAGATTTTGATTGCTTGAATTCATGAAACCATTCCATATTTGGACACACATGGAAGCTACACCCAGAGTCAAGAATCCACTTATCATCAGTCTTGACATCTATTATGTTCAAAACATCAGAATTTTCTTCTGCTTAAGCCAAATTGTGTTTTGGCCTTTCTGAGCTTGCTTTCTCTTGAACTCGAAACAATTTTTCTTCAGATGTCCTGGTTTCTTGCAATGGAAACACTTTCTAGTTTCCTTTCCATCTGCCGTCTTAGGCTTCAATTGTTGATTTCCCTTGTTTTGATTTCCTGGAAACTGCTTCTTCTTGGGATGGTTTCTTGGTCTTATGCTTAACCCCTCAGCTTGTGAATCCACTTTGTAGCTACTTGAGTGTTGCATCTCCTTTGCTCTTAATGCGGTTTGGACCTCAGCCAGACTGATTTTGTTTCTCTGCCATATAATATAGCATCTTTTAGATGTTCATAACATTTTGGTAAGGCATTCACAGGATGATGGCTTTGTCTTCATCCTCCACCTTTGCTTCTATTCCTTCCAAATCATCTAGATGTTTGCTAAACTCCTCCAGCTGGTCATCCATGGATTTTCCTTCTTGAATCTTGAAGGAGTATAGTTTCTATTTGATGTACAGACGGTTAACCATAGTCTTCTTCTTATATAACTCCTCCAGTTTATTCCAGACTCCTTCAGCAGTTTGTTCCTTTGCCACTTCTCTTAGCACTTTGTCTGCTAATGATAAAATAATGGTGGAATGAGCCTTTTCCATGCGCTCGGCCCTTTGATCCGCATCCATGGACTCTGGGAAGCCTTTAATCCCCTTCAAAGCACCAGCTAACCCTTGCTGCACCATCAATGCCCGCATCTTGACTTGCCATAACCCAAAATCATTTCTGCCGTCAAACTTCTCTACATCAAATCTCATGGCTGCCATTGTTTCTTCTGAAAACCAGAACCGCAGCTATCAACGTTATTCAATTCCCACAGACGGCGCCAATTTGTTGTGGAAACAATTGAATCACATGAAATAATAAAATGATCATAAGAAATGAAAATGAGAAAATGTGAACAAACACACAACGATTTTACGTGGTTCGATTGTAAAGTCTACGTCCACGGAGCAGAAGAGAATGTCACTTTCACTATGATCAAAATCAGTACAGATTTACAAGATCAATCACTCAAGAACAAGATTGAATGAAAATAAATCACAAGAACAAGCTTAACACCAAGCTATTCCCTCTTGTGTTCCTCACTCTACAATCCACCTCTCTCTTTCTCTAGATAGGTAATGTTCTCTCCAGAATGACCTCTCTTAATCCTCTCTGAAACCGGGAAAACCATCCCTTATAAACGGATTGAAAACTGCTCCAGAAAACTTCAACAGAAAAACTGCCAAACTGATGCAAACTGATAGACAACGGTTTTAACTAAAACCGTTGCGAAAAGCTGCTGTAACCATTTTTAACAGAATTTTCATTTTCCTGTTTGAGCTTGAAATCCAATTCCAGAACTTGATTCTTCGAGTGATTAAGCCTAATTCTGAATGTGTTCAAGTCATTATTCATCACACAAGTAGATATAAATAATAAATGAGACGTAGGAATATTAGAAAAATGGTGTTAAAAATTAATATTCTAACTATATTAATTATAGTTTCTTAATCCAAGTTAAAAGAAATGTAACCTATCCTCGAGGCGCGGATGAAGTATTTAAGCAAGAATGTTACAATAGCCAGGAATTATAGGGCCAGCCCGAAATCGTCCTAAACCATGCAGATCTGGGTTCATTATATTATCAGCTCGTTTAAAATGATCCGACTAAATTAAGGTTCGATTAGTTCGAGCCCGATCGAGCTAGCCCCCTTAGGATTAGGGTTGGCCCGGTAACCTAGACAAATTCAATATATGTTCTAATTCTTGTTATAATTATATGTTTTAGAAAATGCATATAATTAATAACGTGAGTTATAACCAGCAATAGGCAACAAGACCATAATCAAGTATGTATTATTTTGAATCGAAATTTAAATTTTATTACTCAAAGCTTGATAATAGCCAGACTAGCCCGAAATTATTAGGACTAGGTTTACAATATTGTCAGCCTGATAAAAATGACCCAACTGAAATAGTGATTTGCTAAGCTTATAAACTCCTAAAAACATCTTATGAGATGTTTGAGAGCGTATAAGCTCTTCAAATACATTTGGCAAATAAGATATTAAACAACTTATAAGATGTAAAAATAAGTTCTTAGAGCTTATAAGCTCCAAAATAAATTTATCTAGTCCTTTTTTTTAAAAAAAAAAATATAGTAGTTACACTTAAATTTCACATGCTACAAACATTACACAGACACACATACATATTACACACAGTTTATGCACTTTACACGCACACCATATTTTCACGCACCACACACATTACACACTAGTTAAAATGTGCCCTTGATAGTAGTTTTAAATTAATCCCTCAAATTCATGTTAAATCACTCTATAATTGCAAGTTTATAAGATATTTTATTCAAATACATTAGTAACTTATAAGTTATTGGAATATTATATCTTATAAACTATAAAAACTAGTTATTAAGATGTTAGAAGTTTAGAAAAAAATTAAAATAAACCTAGTCCAAACATTATCTAAATTGAGATCTAACTAGTTGAATAATAGTGATTAGGGGTAGCCGGAAGGCAGCGGGCATGTCGGCAGAGATTTGGGTGTGATGTTGATAGTGCCACGTCTTGTGTACGGATACGTCTTTTCAATCTTGTTTGTGTCTGCAAACAAAATTAATATTCTATCTTTTCTTTTTCTTTCTAATAAAAAGATTAAAATTGGTTTCTTCGACAACCTTTTCCCAACTGACAATGCCACGTCATCTGATCTACTCACCACATGATACGGTGACCACTCCCTTCCGGCATGGGAAGCAAGTTACTGTACCCCTGTCAGTGATTTCAAACAACTTTTTTACTTATTTCACTTTTTAACTTACAATATACTCCTTTTCGTGTGAAGATTCCAAGTTACCCCTGCTTTAAAGTTAGCTCACCCACCCCAATTTCACTCTTCTTTTGTCACCCCCACTCGCCACTCTTAGTTCACAGCTCTCAAAATAATTTAAATCTTCGAAGCTTTGCAGCATTGGGATTCAGGCTCGATTCCACTAATCGTGTACAGTTTCCACTTCGAAGGTGTGTATTTTGCTTCCGATTGTGTACCATTGCTCAGTTATTGGCCCTTAATTTTTTTTTTTTTTTTAATTTCTGCTATGTGAATGACAGTTTTACACGAGAAATTGTTTACACGAGATTGTCGGTGTGTTACACGAGATTACACGATATTACACGAGAATACCAAAAATTACATGGGAAAACTGCTTACACGAGATTACACGATATTACACGATATTACACGATATTACACGAGAATATCCCTTACACGAGATTACACGAGATTAACATGTTACACATGAAAGTAATCAGCTTACACGAGATTAACATGTTACACATGAAAGTAATCAGCTTACACGAGATTGACATGTTACACGTAAGAGTATTTACTTTACACGAGATTCACATGTTACACATGAGAGTAATCATGTTACACGAGATTGACATGTTACATGTAAGAGTAATCAGTTTACACGAGATTAACATGTTACACGTAAGAATATTTAGTTTACACGAGATTAAATGTTATACATGAGAGTAATCATCTTACACGAGATTAACATGTTACACATGATAGTAATCAGCTTACACGAGATTGACATGTTACACATGAGATGTATTATTGCTTACACGAGATTAAATGTTACACATGAGGGTAATCATCTTACACGAGATTAACATGTTACACATGAGATGCATTATTGCTTACACGAGATTAGATGTTACACATGACAGTAATCATCTTAAACGAGATTAACATAATTCACTTAATAAAATATTTTAATAATTAAAATAAAAACTTACTTAATATAATATTTTAATAATTTACTTAATAAAAAAATTTAATTAGTTTAGTAATTATCTTACAAAAAAATATTAAAATATTTTACTTAATAAAATCATTTACTTAATAATTATGTTAGAAAAAAATAATAAATTATTACACTTAATAAAATACTTTTCCTTACTAATTATCTTAGAAAAAATTAATAAATTATTACACTTAATAAAATACTTTTCCTAATAATTATCTTAGAAAAAATTAATAAATTATTACACTTAATAAAATCTTTTACTTAATAATTATGTTAGAAAAAAATTTTAAATTATTACACTTAATAAAATACTGTTCCTAATAATTATCTTAGAAAAAATTATTAAATTATTACACTTAATAAAATAATTTACGTAATAATTATCTTAGAAAAAGTTAATAAATTATTACACTTATTGAAATCTTTTACTTAATAATTATGTAATATTAACTTGTGAAATATTAATAAATAATTACACTTCATATTTATCTAATATTGCATAATTTTATTTTTTGTCGAAATTTTTATGTGTTTTATTACATGCACTCATTAATTTTTGGCCTATGTTTTTTGAAATAGATGAGCTGGAAACGGATAGTAGTTTGTTTCGGTGGGCATTGGGAAAATCTTGAATATAAGGATGGTGTTGAAGAAGTACTCCCAGTGCCGCCGGGTGGTATAAGTTATACGAGCCTACTAGAACGCATCCAGTCCATCGTCCAAGCTGATACGACTGAAGTTCTTTATGTCTTAGCTTCATTGGACGGCAATGGGAGTAGAATTGTTAAGTTGAAGTTGAAAAATGACATTGATGTGCAATATCTCTTGGCATCGAATGAGGATCCTGTTATATACGTTACCTTAAAGGCAATAGTTGGCGGGAGAGATGTGTGTGGTGTTGGAGGGTTTAGTGGAAATTATGTTGAATGTACTAATCGGTCGAGATACGGTGGTGGCTACACATTCCACTCCCAACACTTGGGCAATTCCATAGGAGACCTTGGCGGCCCCAGTTCAACTCCATAGATCGATACCCAAGTGTTGGGGGTCGATAGAAATGCATCTGAAGAATTTGTTATTGATTTAGGGGTTGATGATAGTTATAGGAATGCTGCTCGTGGCGTGGATGTATCAGCTGGTTGTCAACCTTTTCCTTATCGTGATGACGATGATGATGTTGTCTGTGAGAATTTCCAGTCGGAAATGAATAATTTGTATGGTGTGGATTCAAGGAAGGACACATAGACGTTCACGGATTACTGTGGATTTCCAAGTTTGCCAATTCGTAATGTGGATCACTCTGTACCATCACAAGATATTGGAGGATCCCAGGGCGACTATTTCTCAAATGAAAACATTCTTCCCACAGATGGCGTCACAAAAAGGAGGTGGGTAATCCCCGTCATGCCAGTGGTCTCATCTCCGACAGCTGATGAATCAGTATCTGTTTGTTCGTCCAGTATGTTAATGGAGGGGGCCGTGTACGAAACAAAGAAGGAGCTCGTTACAGCTGTGGGTATCTATCACATACACAACCAAGCTGAGTTCAGGGTGTCAAAATCGGATAAGGTACGCTATCTAATTATATGTAAATTTGAAGGTTGTCAATTCCGTCTTTTGGCCAATGGAATCGGCGGGATTTGGACAGTTCGGAGACTTGTTGAGCATGACTGTATGTTGGACCCCAACTACAGTACACCCCGATCAATCTCTTCTAAGGTGCTAGGTTCTTTCTTCGAAAAGGATTTAAGGTGCGAGGGTTCTGTCCTAAATACTTGGGATATGATATCTGAAATGCAAACGGATCACTCTTTTGAAATCAAATACGACCTTGCACTTAAGGCCAAGCACCATGCTCTTGCTGCTATTTACGGGGATGAGAAAGAGTCGTTCCGCATGATTCCATCGTTCGTAGAATTGCTTAAGGAAGCAAATCCAGACACTATCGCCAATGAAGAAGTAGACAGTCTTCAGAGGTTCAGATTTGTCTTCTATGCACTAGGTGCTTGTAGAGCTGGGTTTGGTTATGGACGGCCCGTGATTGTTGTTGACGGGACTCACCTGAAAGGTTCTTACAAGGGTGTAGTGTTTGTTGCTGTAACCAAGGACGCCAACAACCAGATATTTCCACTGGCAGTTGGAATCGGTTCGGTGGAGTCGGAAGAATCGTGGAGTTGGTTTTTGCTTAAGTTGAGAGAGTCATATGGGTGCCCCACTGACCTTATCATTGTTTCGGATGGTCACCTTGGTATAGCGGCAGCAGTTAAAAAGGTTTTTCCATCTACCATCCATGGTTTATGTACTTACCACATGAAGCAAAATCTAGGCGTTTATGGTAAACAAGTTGTGGAGTTGTTCCTCAGAGCAGCATATACATACAAGGTGGAGGAATTCCAAAAGTACGTCTCGGCCATTCAAGCAATTAAACCAAAAGCATTCTTACTGTTGGAGGATAAAGGCTTTCACCGGTGGGCTCGGTCGATGTGTCCTGTTAGAAGGTTTGACATAATGAATTCTAACATTGTGGAGAGCTTTAATGCCCGGATCTTGAAGGCCAGACACTTACCAGTTTGCACAGTTCTAGAAGTTATTAGGTCTATTATTGAGAAATGGTTTGTTGAAAGAAGAACTGCTGCAGAACTCATGGTCGGGCCATTGACAGATGATGCTGCTGCTAGATTATCGAAGAACGTTAAGGCTGGAATGAAGTTCACTGTAACCGGCTTAGACTCATGGATCTTCAAGGTAGTCGACGATCGGAAGGTCTTTGTTGTGAACTTGAAGCGGAAGGAATGTTCTTGTAAGATGTTCGAGTTTGACTTGTTCCCCTGTCCTCATGCAACGGCTGCAATTAGGTAGGGAAGATGATATTGTTCTTATATCTATACTCATATTAATAATAGACGTGTTTTTTTTTTTTTACTTTGTTTTAATCTGTTTTGAACTGACAGGAGGGTAAGGCATGACATGCACGCCTACGTGGCTGATTGTTACAAGCTTCAAAGTCTCCGAAATATGTATGCAGGCATTGTTTACCCCGTGCCTGACCCTAGTCAGTGGAACGTGTCCAAAGAAGTTAAGGCTAAGGTTTGCGAGCCACCTGAGAAGCATAGACAAGCCGGTCGCCCAAAGGAAAAGCGTTATCAGTCAGCGGCAGAGTCAACCACCAAAAGAAAGCCTCAGCTCTGTGGTCGGTGCAAAGGAGAAGGTCATAATGTAGCTAGTTGTTTTTGTCCTTCTCCACCCCCTTCACTGACTGAGGAAATTCAGCTGCCCCCTGGGGCCCGCAGAGAGAGAAGGTGTAGTTTGTGTCGGATGACTGATCATACAAAGCAAAAATGTCCATTGCGTTTGCATAAACAGAACGAGTGGCCAGATCTAGACCTAAACCAGACGTCCCAACCAGAGTAAATCGAAGGGTTTGTGTATTTTCATATAATTTATCTCCACACTTTATTGATTTATATTTTATTACTAATCACAATTCTGTTAAATCAGGTCCGGTAGTAAATTTTGGATAGTTTGGACGGCCCAAATGTATCTACCACGGTGCAGAGGTTGTCCATTATTGTTGACGGAGTTTTTATTTTCTTCATTCATCCTTCAGGATTCTGTTATTATCATCGATGTACTAGTGCTCACATTGAACGAAGAACTATTTCTTAGCATTTAAGTTTTAAAAATTGTATCTTTGATAGGGATTTGAGTATATGTTTTAAGGTGTCAAGACCATTTGAACAAACGCTACCTGATGTAGAAATGTTAAGATAAAGAATTATATCAGTACGTTGAAGCCGGACCAAATATAGTTGCTGCAGGAATACGGGTAATTTGCTTCCATATTAATTTAAAAATGTAATCAAACATTACACGTGGTACAAAATAGGACAAATGGATCCTGAATATTATATTTTATCAAACTAGCAGACGCATATAGCACACCAAACTCTGTTCTTCATTAATTAAGCTGCACTGGTGGGTCTGGTGGAACCCCGAAAATCATCTCCATGGTTTCCCACATGCTTTCACCTTCATGGCGATAAGCTTGTGCATACGTGTCGTACTTCAACATTTTGCATAGTATCAGAAAATGGCGTAGATATAGTAAAATAGATGTGTGTTAACCTAAATTATACTATCAAATATGGATTGATTAAGTATTTAGAGGTGTTACCTGGAAATGTTGCTGCCATATGTTAGGCGGGATATGCATGACGTTGGATTGGCTGTTGTGGACAACACCCTCCATGGAAGTCAACGCTTTAAATGCATTGTATCGATTCTGCAATTCGTCTAATCTGCTCCTAAAATAATCCATTGAATACAAGCGATTATGCATATCATAAAAATACGATCTAGCTTCAGTGAACACGGCGGTGTGATCCCCACATAGGATGAAGTTCCCCCTACGCGTCTCTATCGCCAAAAATTTGATGAAAGTCTCATCGACATCTTTTGTCCAATATCTGTCGTAGAACATGCGGTGTTGAAGATTATTAGTACCAGATCTTGTTCTACGATTAGAATTATTCATTGTTGTGAGTATTTAGGGTGTTTTGCCCAATACCGAATATCAAATATATTTATAGCGTCTGAGCAACGCTAATACTAGTGGGCGTCACGTGACTAACGTCCTGTCAGTGCTTGTATTGTCATGTCGTAGCGAAATGACCAGTCCAGCATGGAGAAACGTGTAGCCAGTGTTGTCACGTCTTAACGAATTGACATGTCTTACATGGGATGGCGTGTATTGGATGTGTTGTCCAATCGCGTGCTTCAAAAAAGGGTCTTTTATGAGATAGCGTGCATTGGTAGTGTTGTCACTTCATACGCAAATCACTTGTCTTTCGTGAACAGGAGGTGTTGCTTTTGTTGATAATTCGGCAGCTGTAATGTCCACTCTTACATAAAGTATCGTGTAACAAGTGTGTTGTCAAATAGTACGTCACTGTAACAAATCTCACAAAATATAATCATACCAAGAATTTCATACGTGTTATTAGAACATTAGGAGTGTGCTTGTTTATTCATCCTTCATATATATATATATGAAGGAACTACACTAGAAAAACTACCAATACTACCTACAATAATACGGGGTGAAGTTTCCTCTACATGGCAGATTTTAATTTCATCCAAAACTCAAGTCTACAATATCTGTATTTTTATTGGGATACAAATTGGATACCGGCGATGGACGAAATCATCCTGCATAATCTACATCGTGAAAAACGTTTGGGTTACTGGGATCCGGATCCAGAAAAGCCGAATCACCAAAGTTATGTGTCATCGGCATGCTTGTTACGTGAGAAATACAACTGCATAAGAAGAGGTATCACTGCAGAAGACGTGAAGACCAGAGTTGTTTGGTTACGCAAAAGGTTTTCCATCTTTCATAAGATGATCAACACACCAGGCGTTGTTTGGGATGAGACCGGCAACAGAATAGTGGCGCAACAACCACAGTGGGAAGCATGGTTCATCGAACACGGAGTGTTTGCTAGAGTGTACGAGGAAGAAGGCGAGCAAATGTACCGGACGATGGAGTACGTGTTCAGTCAATCGAATGACGGTGTTTGAACTGAAGATCATAGTCACCTACTGATATTGGGGGTACTATAGCCCAGGACCTCTTCCAAAAATCTATCCAGCTGTTGTTATTTTAATTATGTACGCTTTATTTTCTTCGAAATGTTTAGGTATGTCTCTTACTCTTTGTTTTAGTTTAATGTTTATCTATCAAATATTAGATTTGTGTGTTTCACTATGGGCAAAACCGCGTGCTTAATTACTTAGTAAGGGCTATGTTGATAAAGCTCTAAATGTGACTAGCTTCGGTATTTGTGATACTGTACAAGCATGAGCTTTAATCAAAAAAATCTGAACAAGACCGTCTATAAAAAAACCTTTTCCACCACTTCCTCAACCTACTCTAATCCATACCACTAAGGAAAACTTTGAACCATTATCCAATTTTAGATTTCCGAATGGCAGTTCCTAACGTCCCACATACTTACCCTCTTACCATTCAAAATATATATTTCTATGAGGGATCCAACTGGACCCCGGAGATGGATGACTACATCCTCAGCAACCTACGTCGTGAAAGAGAAATGGGTTTTTGGCTTCCAAATCCCAACGAGCCAAACTACCTAAGTTTGGTAGCGATCCGTTGTCTTTTACGAGAGCGATTTGGCGATCAGCGGTCTTTCACCACCAACGACGTTCGCACCAGAGTAGCCTGCTTGTATAGGAGGTATATTTTATTCACGAGGATGAAAAACACGCTAGACGTTGTCTGGGATGAAGACGATAACTTCATTTTAGCGTCTGAGTCACAGTGGCGTTCATGGTTCCTGGAAGAGGGTGACATTGTTTATGCATACCAAGAAGAAGGTGAGTATAAGTTTTGGGCAATGGTGAATATATTCCAACCGTGACATGTTGTTTGGATTCATAACTACGTCAATTGCTTATTTTCAATTTAGCAAAAATTATCAGCTTGTTCACAATGCTGTAGGTGGCTTGTCATTTGACACGTAGTTATTTTATTATATTCTATTCTTGTTTCTGTTGTCATGTACTCTAATCCATAAACTATTCTTCATGTAAAGCTGAAGGAAAAAAATGAACTTGTACGTTGGATTTAATAACGTTTAAAGTAACCAGCAAAATGAGAGTTTGTACAATGGTAATTAAAAAAAAAAAAATATATCAACAGTCATCCAACTGAACAGGCAATGTGGACTCGTTTGTACTAAATCTATATACACTAAGGGCCATCTGCCTCCTCATCATAGAAATATCAGCCCAGACAACTCCAGGGTCAATTGACTTCTGTAGAATGCCCTCAAGTTGCTTAAGCGCAATCGGACTTGTCTGAACGGCATCCTCCAACTCATACACCCGTTCGGGCATGGCGTAGGTAACGGAGAAAACTTCCTTGATGTGAATATCTGGACGCTGCTCCGAAATGAGTGAGTGGCGCAGTAGTGCACTGAGCATACGTCGTAGTGGTCTTGACTGTACACATCTCTCCAACCGAAGGTCATCACAATCCCCGTGCTGTAAGGTGTCGTACATAGCGAACCGACCCGTGGCGAGCTCTACCCTAACAACGATCCAGTGTCCGTTGCAATTCCAGCACGAAAGGACCTATTCACAATTTTTATTTTATTTAATCCTCGTAAACATATACTGTATTTCTATATCTATGATAGTTATTAATTAACGACAATCTAATTAAATGAAAGGTACTAACCGTGTCCAGCTCAATCCACGGGCATACATTCCCCCAGCGAGGAAGGTCCCCAGTAATGTATCCCATAAACTCATCAAGAATGCTGCCGGGAACTTCTTCGGGGACGTCGTCGGGGAGAATGGTGCCTGGAGGGTCATTCACATGTAGCTCTATAAATCTGAGCATCAGCCTATCCTGTGAAGTTACAGGCAAAACAAAGATTGTATGAGTCAATCTATCAAAAAACAATTTAATAATCACAAAAATATCGTGTACTCATCGGCTAGAAACTTACCCAGAAGCAGGGATCTACGATACCGTATCGACCCTTCCAATCAGCGCTCACGTACACCCTAGGGATGTCCGGTCTCGCATGTAGAAGTCCCAAGTATGCCATGACATGCTGAACAAAATTATAAATTTCAGTTATGAGTTTAGTGAACAACATATTAAAGTTAATACATCGGAACTCTGAACCTGCTGGATTACGTACATCGGTGAAAATTGGATGCTCTGGGTCCATGAATTCCCGAAACCAATCTGGTCCTACTCCATATCCAATACCGACGTTCCTGCTGTAAGCAAACGAAGATCATCGATAACAATGGTTAGAGACAAATAAAATACACGAATTGCATATTATTTCAGATATAATAATAAAACTTACAGCCCATCTGGATTCTTGAGGAATGCATCAAACTCTTGACCGGTAGCCCGGATCCGTCTGACATCTGTAGCCAAGTAAGGGCTGCACACGCTAGGGGCTGGTCGCCGGAGACGTGCAACACGGATCGAGTCATCTACCCTCACCACATAACAAAACTTCCCAGCAGTATCACACGGAGCTCGATCCGCAGTAGCTCTATCTAAATCGACCCAGTCGGTATTAAGCCCTGCATCCAGCAATACACGAGTACTGCTCTGACCAGGTGGTACCTCCTCGGTCACTGGATCAGTCTCCTCCGGCGTCTCTACAGGATCAATAGGAGGGATGTCCGATGCACGATCGAATGCCGGAACCAAGCATCTGCTGATCGTCTCCTCCCCGGCCAATTGCCCAGCGTAGGCATCCGAAGTGCTGGTATGAGGGTCATCCACCGGGTCCCCCACTACAATAGGCGGGGACTCAACTGGGTGGGTATCACGAGGAACGGTGGAAGGGTTTCCTAAACCCTCGCCACTGGCTTCGCCCCGGTGCGTGGACGGGTGAGGAGCTCGTCCACTTCTTCCAGATGTGTCGTGCGGGAAAGAGTAGTTTGAAAAGAAGGGATCGTTCGGATCAATGTTATACGAATCAGCAAGCAACGCGGACTGGATCATCTTCGGTATCTTAGTGTCCAGTCTCTTCTCCAACCCATCAATCTTCGCGTCAATATACCTCGTCAACTCCATGAATAGAGTGTCTAGATCTCTAATACGAGGAGCAGAGGTCTGATGCGCCTCTGGAACCTGCCCCTGTGCCGGAACCGCCTCAGGTATGTCCCCAACACACCTGGAAGACTCACCAGTGTGCATCATGCCTGCGTCTGAGACTGGATGAGCTACTCCCGCATGCAACACCGAAGCGGTCATAATGGGGACCTCAGTGGCCGGTCCCGTATACAAGTGCTCCACGTGACTCGGCTGTGTCGATGCACCCTCTGGAACAGGAGACAAACTCCTCCTGCTAGAAGCACCACCTACCCTACGTCTCTTCGTAACTCGAGGCTCCGGTTGCTCTGGCTCGTCACCTCCTGATTGTGTCCCACTCCCAACAACTCCACTAGGCCGATCGTCTAAAACCGCAACAACGGAAGAACGACGACGACCCCGACGTCCACCTCGATCACCTCGCGGACCCCGTGCTGCTCGTGGACCTCGAGGACCTCGCCTGGCACCACTAGGACGGGCCATTTCCTCACGTTCCCCTTCTCTGGTTGTCGGGCCCTTACGCTGACCCTTGAACTCTCGAGGGACGTATTGTACAATCCCATCTCGGAGATCAACATTAGCAGATAGCCAATAATCAGCAGTGACCTCTTCTCCATTGGGAACAAGAGTCTCAAGACACTCCCCCTACATTTTAGTACAACATAAAAAAATAAATAAGGCGTTGCAATTATTATATTGACTTTAATACTTGAAATTCACGGTTAAAAGTTGAAAATACCTCAACTGTAGGTTGCCCGAGGACATCCTCAGTCGCTGAGGAAATTCGCCATCGAAGCCATCGGGGGGTCTGTGGATGTGGCTCGGGTATGGATGTACCGCATTTACGTGCCAACGCGGGAATAGCCTCCAGAGCCCACACCTACCAGAAAAATTATATCAGTACTATCAACGATATTTTTTTTTCTAAGCCCTAATACATTCAAGGTAAACACGTACCATAAACGCAAGCTCACATCCGTAGAAGTGATAGACCAGTCGTCCGCCGTTGTCGCAACTGTCCTCCAAATTAAGACCGATAGTGGGCAATAAGGAGGCCAATATCTGGTAACTGTATTTCCCCCAAGGGAAACTATCAAACAAAACCGGCTGCTCCACCAAGGACCATACCCAATCATCGACCGAGCACTGCGACTGGTCTCGCCCAAACAAGTTTATGTATATCAGGAGCACCTTGGCGATGACCACGTCATGTGCTGGATTTCCTCTAAAGTCTCCAGCTACAAACCATTTCCGTAGCGCACCTATCTTAATCTTTCGGCGATCATCTCCACAAACAACCGTCTCGTAAAAACCATCTTCTGGGATAGGGGGAGGATTCCTCGGGTCAAAAGGAATATCACGAAAACTGAGGCCGGTCACTAGTGCGAACTCGAACTTCGAGAATCTAATGTATCTCTCGCCAATTCGGTACCAGAACTCGTCGTCCGAACAACAAGGCTTGATGACCTCGGATACAATCAAACTGTGTACAACAGCTTGAGGGAAAGTAGAATCGGTCGGGATTTGTAACAACTTCCCGAAGCATGAACGCTCAAACTCTACTAGTGCATCACCTCCAGCAGCTTCTAACTCCTTTCTTATCTCATTTAGGACATCAAACTTAAAATAGCCATTTATGTAGGCTTTGTGACGGCGTAAATTTGGCCTCCGCCAAGGCCAAATACCCTGTTTCACCGCATATTATTGACAGGGATATTACAAATCACAATTCCAAACTAACAAAAATATAGACTAAGTTGGGTATGTAATACTTGACCAAACCAGATTGTTGTTTCTAGAGACTCGTCTCTTTCAAAGATGATATTAGATAATTACAATGGCAAAATATTTTATTAACTACTATATTTTATTAATTTTTTCTAAGCTAATTTTTAAGATAAATATTAAGTCAATTATTAAATTTTTTTAAATTTTTTGGTGTAGTACAAATATTTATTTAATTTTTTGCTAAGATAATATTAGAATATTATTTTATTAAGTAAAATATTTTATTGTTTTTTTTCTAAGATCATATTAGATAATTACTAAGGAACAAATTATGTTAAGTAAAATATTTTATTAAATTTATCTAAGATAATATTAAGAAAAATATTATATTTTGCAATATATTTTATTAATTATTACAATGATGATATTAGAAAATGAATAAACATATTTTAAATAGTAAGATATTATATTAATTATTTCAAAGATGAAACTAGATAATTACAATGGGAAAATATTTTATTAATATATAGATTTTTTTCATTTTTTCTAAGCTAATTAATAAGAAAAAAATTAATTCAATATTTGTAATAATTTTTTGGTAAGATATTATTAGAATATTCTTTTATTAAGTCAAAAAATTTATTGTTTTATTCTAAGATCATATGAGATAATTATTAAGGAATAAATTATAGTAAGTAAAATATTTTATTAAATTTTTTGTAAGATAATAGTAGATAATTATTAAGAAAAATATTATTTTAAGCAATATATTTTGTTAATTATTTCAATGATAATATTAGATAATGAATAAGTAAAAGATCTTAAATAGTAAAATCTTCTATTAAATTTATTATCGAGTATAAAATTTTATTAATATTAACTAAGATAATATTAGATAATTAATCTTTTTTTTTTTTTTTGATTCGAAGATAATTAATCTCGTGATATATGGTTTAAAACATAAAGTTATTCACGTGTAATTTAATAATCTCGTGTAAGTTAAAGGCTCCTCATGTAAACAATAAGGTATCTACTGTAAGTACAAAAGACTAATAATCACATGTAAACTAAAATTAATCTCGTGTAAGTTGACAGAATCTCGTGTAATATCGTTTAAAACATACAATTAATCACGTGTAAGTTTCTAATCTCATGTATACTAATAAATCTCGTGTAAGTTTACTGATCATCATGTAATCTCTTTTAATACATAAAATTATTCACGTGTAAGTTTCTAATCTCATGTATCTCGTGTAAGTAATGTGAATCTGGTGTATTATAATCTCGTGTATTACATTTCCTGATTCTCGTGTAAAGATCTAATGTTTCTCGTGTGTATAATTCATTTCTCGTGTAACATCGTGTAAGAAATTAACATGTTATCTCGTGTAAATTTCAAAATGTTCTCGTGTAACTAAACATTTCTCGTGTAAAAGTCTGTAAGAACTTAACATGTTATATCGTGTAAGGCATCCTGAATCTCGTGTAATTTTCTAATGTTTCTCGAGTAACTAATACATTTCTCGTGTAACATCGTGTAAGAACATAAGTTTATCTCGTGTAAGGAATCCTGATTCTCGTGTATCTCATGTAACCCTAGTTTTCTATCTCGTGTAACTAATACAGGGGCAAAAAAAACCCTAATTTTCAAAATGAAAAAATTTAATTAAAGCCTTCACCAACCTCTCCGGCGCCGTCATCTTCTACGACGACCCGATCCGTAATTCCGGCGGGATCTGCAGATGTGGACGTCTCGGGAATCGCCACAACGGGTCCTGCATCGACACCGTCGTCGCTCTCCGCGCCGACGTGAACATTGCCGCCGCCTTCTCGATCGGCTCCACCATCTCCCACCATCGCGGGCATATTGAAATTCCGGTCATCTCCTCCGTGTTGTCGGCCACCGCCGGCGCCACCGTCAAAATTAGAAGAGGTAGTTGACTGTTCCTCCATTGATACACGAGAATGAGCTTCTCTCATGTAAAGTTTGAATAGTATTCGTGTAGGTTACATGATATCCCTAAAATTATACAAGGAGTAAAATTATACACAGCTTACAAATTAAATTGTTACACGAGAATCCTATTACACGAGATATCTAAATTTACACGATATTACAATTTTATCCTATTATTGTTTACACCATACGCTTACACGAGATACACGATAATTTCAAGATTTACACGAGATTACACGTGAATCCTATTGTTTCTTACACGATATACGGATAAATTTGTACACGAGATACATTACACGAGAATGGTACACGAGAATTTCAATAAGGATAAATTTGTACACGATATTACACGAGATAGTTACACGAGAATTTCAATACTTACAAGATATTACACGAGAACAGCTTACACGATATATGGATAAAATTGTACACGAGATACACAATAATTTCAAAATTTACACGAGATTGCACGTTAATCCTATTATTTCTTACACGATATATGGATAAAATTATACACGACATTACACGAGAATTGTACACGAGAATTTCATTACGGATAAATGTGTACACGAGATTACACGAGAATTTCACTTACAAGATATTACACGAGAACAGCTTACACTTATATGGATAAAATTGTACACGATATACACGATAATTTCAAAATTTACACGAGATTACACGTGAATCCTATTATTTCTTACACGATATATACATAAAATTGTACACGACATTACACGAGAATCTCATTTCAATCTTAGAAAGATGAAAGCTGTGAGTCACAGTCAATTTCAAGTTATCGAATTGCAGGAGGGTAAAACTGGCAGCACACTACTTTTGGGGCATTTCATCAAGAAAAAAGTTAAGTAAGTAAAAAAGAGGATTGACAAGGCCTGACAGGACCTGCGAGAGTATTTCCACTTAATTGGACGACCATCCGACAATAGACATCTATAGGCCTAACCCATCAGCTCAATACTTACTTGCTCACATTTATCATCCAATCATTCATCAAAATGCCAACAACCTTCTTTCCATCTCCACTTCCATATATCAAAATGCAATATTATAAACGGAAATTTTTATAACTATCCCATCCTCTGATTAATATATAAAACGAAATCAGTTGATGGTCAAGGAAGAACGGGTCTGCCCGGAAGATGACGGATCTATCCAATAGACAGTCGCTCCAGTCCTAAAGCGACTGAGAAGAATATTGATGGAGTTTCCGACATGAGAACGACGTCGGCGTTGGAGATATTGCATAAAACCATCTTTGTCGTTGCTGCAACTTCGATAGGTCACTACAAGAAAAAAGGGCATTTGCCACTAGCTTTTTGCAACTACAAAGTAGTTACTAAAAATAACCCATTTTGTAACTACTAGTAGTTACATAAAGTATTTCATACAATTTTAATCAAATTTGCTAAAATATGACAAACTTTTTTGCAACTACTTGTAGTTACAAATATATTAGTAACTACAAAGTAGTTGCAAAAAATAGTTACAAATACATTAGTAACTACAAAGTAGTTGCAAAAAAACTTTTTGCATCTTATTATAAGTGACTACCCAATAGTAACTACTTTTAGATATTTAGTTACTAAAAATATTTTTGTAACTACTCTCCATCTTTTGCAACTACATTTTGTAGTGGCAAAAGGCATTGTTTCTTGTAGTGGGTCCAAGCTCAATGGAGAAGAAGAAGTACTATTATGTATTTTATTAGGCACGAGTTATATTTATCATGGCACAATGTATATTTATCATGACACAAGATATTTTTATCATGACACGAGTATACAAAAAATATTATACGCATGCCCCCCAAAATATCTAGTAATATAATATTCTCACGTCGTGCCAAATATACTCAATACTATTGAAACAGTTTTTTCGTTGGCTATGCTAATTAGTGGCATGGGGTATATTTATCCTGGCAGGAGACATATTTATCATGACACGAGGAATAATAATCATGACATAGATACACAAAACTATTTTTAGTCGTATTCATAATATTCTCATGTCATGTCTAATCCATCGTGCCATGTTAAAAAGGTCGTGCCATTAATTCGTGTCTGATGTCGTTCTCATACCGCACGACATACTAAAGTAGGAGGGAGAAAAACACAATATATTAAAGCAGAGGAGAGAAAATGGTGGTGAGAGAAAAAAAGATGTGTAAGTGTGAAAATGTGCTGTGGGTGGTAGGGGTTGAGCTTGAAAATGGCCACAAAAGGACAAATGTTCTCTATTATACTCCCTCCATTTCATATTAGTTGATGTTTTATGATGTTTTTCTTCTTTTTAATTAATTGATATTTTACATATTTTTCACTAATTCTATCAATTTTCTCCCTGAACTCAATCCTAAAATATCTCTAATTTTCAATCTATCAGAGATAATTTGATATGGTCAAACCTTTAGCTGCGGGTATATCTGTCAAAATATTCAATCCTTAATTCTTACCTTTCATCATAAAACGTCAATTAATATGGAACTGAGGGAGTATATGCGTTTACAAAGCTTATAGATTTTATATGTTTGCTACACAATGTGTCACTTTTGGGAATTTTCACTAGTATAAAATATTTTGAAGTATGATTTTTTTTAGATACAAGTTCTTATGTTGTTCTGGAATGTAACATGATCTGCTTCATCCGAATGTAACACATTCTCCTTTAAACTCTATTCTCTTTTACAAATTCCAATACATTTTCATTTATCACACAATTCCCCAATCATATGTTTGCCACATTTTATAATATAATAATATAATTATAAGTGCTATCTTCACAACCTTTTAATTATTATTAATCATTTCTTACAATATAATAATATAAATTATCATTCATCGACCAGTCAATCTATTGATTTGACATCTATACATTCTACCTACTCCACTTCAATATAAATATACACTTTTTATAAATAGAGGTGCCATCCTAATTCAAATATTCAATTCATATTACAAAAAATAAATATGAAAGGACTCGTGGAGAACATAATTTTTCCATAGTTTATGGATCTCTTTAAATATTGATAAATACTTTAGAGAGCTTTTAAATGTTTATGAATAGTTTAAGTGTATTTTCTGACATGTATATACTTTAGGTACCTTATAAAACATTTTTTTAATAGATTTAGACCCCCCTACACATACTGTAACATTTTCCGATCTAGCGGGATGTTACTCTTGCTATATGACGCTAAATTAATTTTTTTACAATTCATAAAATAAATTGCAATAAAGAAAAATATCATTAGCATTTTTAGAACTTGCTTTGCATAAATAATAACAAAATAGCATTCCAAGTACTAGCAAATTGAGAGTGCCTTCATTTAGTGATAACATATATCTATACAAGAGTCTGTGGAAATCTTATCTTATTAATTTATATTTAAAACTACGTTTCACACAAAGGTTTTCTTTTTACTTTGCATAAAATGAGATTGATTAATATCTCATCTAACTTTTTTATAACACCACTGAGCATAATTCAATAAAATATAAAATTCTAGCATTTCATACCACTATTAAATTCTACTCCCCTCCCGCTCAGTTTTGCGCACTTTCTATTTCGATCCGTCTCATTCAGTTTTGCACACTCTTAAAATGAAATTTCTCTTACAATCTCCATCCTCAATCTCCATATTTGAAAAAGTCAACAAGAAAAAAAAAAAAAACAAACAAACAAAACAGATTTTTCTTAATCTAAGTGCTCGTCCTTATGTGCAAAATTGAGCGGGGCAGAGGGAGTAATATAATTGAACACCATTATGATACCCGTGGAATCAAATAAGGGTAGCGCCTTTTTTATATACGAATATGGTGGCACTGGAAAAATTTATTTGTCGAGGACATTATCAGCTTTAATAAGATCAAAAGGAGATATCATCTTGAACGTTACTTCGTGTGGCATAGCATCTTAATTACTGTATGGAGAAAGAACTGCACATTCTCGGTTTGCTATACCAATTCGTGTAAAAGAAAACACCACATGCAACATCTTTCAAGAAACCAAACTAGCTGAGTTGATTATCAAGTGCAAAGAGATAATTTGATGAAGCACCAATGATGCATAGATATTGTTTTGAAGCGTTGACAAATCATTGAAGGATGTCATGCAATTGAAGGATCCACGTAACAAGATAACTCATTTTTATGGGAAGACTGTAGTTTTTGGTAGTGATTTTAGGCAAATATTGCCAATTATTCCCAAAGATACTAGACAAGATGCAGTTCGGGCTACAATTAATTCTTCTAAAATACGGGATCACTACGCTGTTTTGAAATTGACAAAAAATATGAGGCTTATGAAGTCTGCTTTTGGTCGTGAAGCTGTTGAACTTAGAGAGTTCTCAGAATGGTTTGCTAGTGTAGGAGACGGTACATGGCGGATAAAATCATGGAACTGCTGAAACTGAAATTCACGATGACCCGATTGAAACTATTGTTCAAATGTATCCTGGTTTCTACAATAGATTGAATGATCATAAATATTTACAAGAAAATGTTATTTTTTGTTGGAAAATTACGATCATAAATAATTAACAAACGATAAACGAAAAGCATCGACAATGCCAAAACGAAGACATCAAATTTAACGTGGTTCACTAACAACTTGTTAGCTACGAACACGGCCAAACGAGAGGAACCAATCAATATCAAAAGAGTGCTTACAACATAGGACAAAGATAAACTTGACCCTAGGTCAACTCTCCAACTCTTCGTCCTAACAAACGGAGACAAACTCGAGTATCAATCAATTGATACTCGACCAAAACCAAACTCTCCACACTCTATGACCAAACGACTCTAAACCCAAAAATAGAGTCCAAAACCAAATTGAATATTCTAGCCCAAAAGAGTACCAAGTACTCAACAAATAACAATTCTAGAATATCCCAAATTGACAACCTCTCTCTTGTCCTAAGAAATCAATAACTAATCAAATCAACTAATTGGCCAATACCAAATTCTAAAGGCTATAGGACTATTTATAAGCCGCCAAATCTAATCCTAGACACAAAAGGAATCCAACTGGGTCTAAACAGCTTAAGCCCATCTACTGCGCCGCCTGATGTGTCACAACCACGACCAAAACTGCTCAATGCTTCGAATTACCAGTCGCAGCTGCGACTGGACTTCCCGCCCCGACCGCTCCAGATGTAGCAACATGGCGCGGCAATGACTATCTGTCGCAGTCACGTTCTCCGACGCGCCCAATTCCAACGACGTCCAAATCCAAGCCTCCACCTTGATGCGAACGTCGATTCAAACCAAACCAGATTCAAGGTACAAGTTCCTAACATTTTTGTGTTCAACTCTAGACATGGTCAGTGCAGTTAATAACCACATGATAGAGAAATATGCAAATGAAGCACGAACATATTATAGCTTTGATATTGCTTGCAATCCGACTCAAAATAGAGCTTTGATGGCAGAAGTTGACACTTGAATTTTTTAACAAGGTTCGATATTCTGGAACTTCCAATCACGAGTTGACTTTGAAGGTTGGAACACCAACCACGCTAATGAGAAATATTGATCCTTCTATTAGTTTGTGCAGTGGTTTTAGACTCTTAATTATGAAATTGGGATTTTATGTTTTAGAAAGAAAAGTTTTGACAGAAAGTAATGCTGGCCATTTAGTATTAATCCCGCGCATGTCTCTGACATCTTCAGACCTTACATTGCCTTTCAAATTCCAACGCGGATAATTTCCTAAAATTGTTTCTTATGACATGCCAATTAATGAAAGTCAAGGCCAGACGTTGTCCCATGTTGGTGTGTATTTGAAAAAATCAGTATTCAATCATGGACAACTTTATTTTGTTGTTTCAAGGGTCACAAAACGGAAATGCTTAAAGATACTAATCTGTGATCAGGAAAATAAAAATTCTAACAAAATGAAGAACATTGTCTATAAGAAGGTGTTTAGGAATATGTATATATACCATTTTTTCAAATAAGTTTATGGAACATTGTGTTAGAACTTTTATAAGTTACATATTGTGTTTTACCTATTTATACATTTTCATATTGTTTTTTTACACTTGAACCCATTAGTTTCTTCAATTATACTACGAACAGATAAGCTTAACTTTTAATTATATAAGGTTTACTAAATGTGTAACTCAAAATTGTATAAATTAATTTTATAAAGTAACATTAACACATTTCAAAATTATGCTGATATTTTTTAACTATATATATATATATATATATATATATTTAGAATACATAGTAAAATCGTGTAGATTTAGTAGTATATAATTAGAAACGCATGAGCATGAAGCTATAACTGGAAAATATTCCAAATTAAAAGAAGATAAAAAGACAATGCCGGAAGGAGGAAATAGGTTTTAGTACCCATGTCATAATAAAAAACCTCTATTTTACTTATTTAACTTTACACTTGATAGAATGCCCTTTTATAAAGCAAACTACCCATTCTGTCCTTGGGTATTAAAAAAAAAAAAAAAAAATCAATTCAGATTTTATAATTAAAATTTTAGTTGAGTCCAAACAAAATTTTAAAATCAAATTTTAGTCCTAATTAATTATCACAATTTAATAAATTGACCCTCTAAATTAAACTATCATGCAAGATCCGATCCGACGGTAAAAATGGTATCAGAGCCCTAGGTTTATTTAAAGAAATCATGAATTTTATTTATTATGTTACGTATTATCCTAACGGAGGAGACATACGAGTAAATATGAATCCGAACGAAAGTTCGAGAGAAAATACTCCACAGGAATACTTGAGTGAGGACTCAAGTAATCAAGAATATTTCCAAATTTTGGAAAGACAGAAACAGGATTTCTTTGGAGAATTTATCCGAAGATGTGAACGGACTCTTGAAAGAACTAAGAGACTCAACCACGAGTTTCGACAGCCTTTCAAGATGCCAAACGATGATGAAACGAGAGAGGAAATCAGACGAAAGACCCTTAAACAGGAAATTCCTGTTGAAGGGAATGCAGCTGATCTCATCCATTTCACCAGCATCCAAGGAAGATTTCCTACCAAGGAAATCTGGAGAAGGCGTCCAAATCAGTCCCCATCGGATATCCAGAAACCTCACTTACATTTCTGGAAAAAATCATGAAGGGACCGAATTGGGAGGAAGTGAGCGGAGAAAAATCTAAGATTACAGATCTTAGAGAAATCCAGAGGACGGTCCAAAGCTATGGAGAGACCATCATCGACCAACAGAAGGAAATCCTTGAAACACTCAAGGAGGTTCAAAGGAGATTGACCATCTTGGAAGCAAAACCAAGTATGGCCAGGAGAAGAGAAGGTTCCCCATCTTTCGACTCAGAACCCCTATTGCATCAAAAGGAGAAAACTACCGAAGTAAAGAGAGAACTGACGGATACAGAAAAGATGATTGCTTTTCTAAACCGAAAGAGTCTATCCTAATGGATAGAATAAATCTAGAGGATTTACACGACCTTGCACAGTCCTTTGTAGGATTGGGTCTTGTAGATCTAAAAATGCAAGAAAATGTATCCACGGGGCACCAACAGATTCCCCGAAATACACCACAGAATCCAACAAATGTGGCAGAAAGCGAGGGATCCCATGACCCTCCAACAGGCGAAAATATACCACCAACGGGGAATTTCTCTACTGGTGCTTATACCTTTCCCCTAGCAGAGGCAAGAAAGAGATCCCCAAGGCCAAACTTAATGCAATCGCCTTATGGGAGATCTCAGTTGGAGCCAATACATCCATACGGAGTAGTTCTCAACTTGGATACATTAGACTTCAAGAACCGAGAACTACTCATAGATGAGTGGGCAGGAGCAATGAAGATTGCAGCTGGTACGCTAGAGCTGGATAAAGAAAACTTTATCTCACTTCTAAAGATAAGTTTAGAAGGATCCGTGAAAATTGCCTGGGAAGCTACTAATCTTAGAGATAGTAGAAAATGTTTGGGCTTGCGAAGCTTTACCAGAGATCGTCGACAAGATGGCTCAAGTGCTTAAAGTAGGATTCGTTGGAGTAGGCTACTTTGAAGGAGCTGAAGACGATAAGGCCAGACGATACAGGCAAGCACTTCATAGCCTGGAGTTACGTGATATTTGTCACGTAGATGAGTTCATCAAACTCTTTACAGAGTATAGATGGAAATCAAGGATCGAGGAACGAGACGCCATTCTATTATTCTTTGCCAAGATCCCCAGTCCATGGAGAGAAATGCTAATTAAAGAATATCAGCCACCTCTAGAGAACAGAATGGATACCATGGCAAGAAGGATGTTGTTCCTCAAAATCAAGCTTGCTGAGTGGTGCTATCAAGCGGCGCTCCATAAGAATTACAAGAGGCTAAGAGGAATAAACAAAAGTGTTCCTCTATGCTGTGTTGAAAATGATATTCCTACCATTGTGGGAGGTCAACCATTTAGGCAAAAGAAGATGAAAAAGAGAAATCATCCTTATGCCAGAGGAGATGGTAACCAGAAATCTAGGACTCCATGGAGACCTAGAAAATTTTGGTCCAAACAAAAGGTCTGTAGTTACAAAACGGGGCAGAGGTCAGGACCAAGCCGGAGTAGAAGTTCCTCTTCAGGCTCAAATCAAATGAGCATGGAAAGATCATCTTCAACAAGGAAAACTTTCAGAAGGGCTCATACAAGAGCTAATGAAAGTTTCAAAGATTGCAATTGCTAGACATGTGGTGCAAAAGGCCACATCTCAACAGACTGTCCAGACAATCAAAGACGAGGAATCAGAAAGTTTGAAGCGACTCCAGAAATGGAAGAGGCTGTATACTTTCAGGATCTGATTCAAGTATATCAGTTTGAAGGAATCCCTTCAGATGTAAGCATATACGAAGAAGAAGATTATAGCGAGGATGAGTCTTCAGAATCAGAATCAGACTGAAGAAGAGGACGTCTTCCGACAGGAGATGCAAGAAGATCTCTCCGGGTTCTTCTCACAAATGTCAATTTCTCATAAGACGCTTATGAAAATTAAGAGAGAAGACCCAAAACTCCAAATCTATGATGGATTTGCAGTTGGGAGATTGGACAAGACTTTGGGACATTTCCTAAAAAAGAGAAAGCATCATATCATTTACAAAGTCACAGCTGGGGAAATTGCAATTCCCATGGAATTGACAAGTAATGTGATGGAGATGCAGCTAGTTCCGATGAGAGAAATCAGAGAGGAACTAAGCAGGATGAATAGAGAGATTGCTCAGAAGATGCAATGGATCCATATCGGAGCCATTAGAATTCTGATCAAATCAACATTCAAAGAAGGAATTGATTCTCCGATTGATATTGCTATCTTCGACAAGAGAATCAAGAACTTGAGAGATGCAAGTCTGGGAGGAATCTCAGGAAATCTATATGCCGGGAAATTGGTATCCTATATTTATCCAAGGATTGCCTATAACTTGGCAGATCGCGATTTTAATAGAGTTCTAACCCTTCATCAAGATTTCAAAAAAAAGGAGTTGATGAAAAAAGGGAATAGACCATACTCTATTACCTATAGTATTTCGTACGCACTGTCCAATATCCACCATTCAGAACTGTTTGTGGGAAAGGAGTTCATCGAAATACCAGATATCTTCGAGCAGGTGGCACATGCAGTCCGTCCGGAGATTATGGAGTTACCACCAATCCATGAGATGGATATGCGGATCGAGGATCAACCTATTATGACTAAAGCTACAAGTCAAAGGTTCGAACCAAAAAGAGTTTCTTTTCATGATAATAGAATCATGAGTAGGAGATGGGAAAAGAGACCTATCTCACAAGAGAATCTGGAGCCAGAAAAATTCACAACTAAAGGTGAATTAAAATGTCCAGAGGGATGGAGAGAAGTGGAGATAGTATTCGATATCACCAAAAGGATAACATGTTTCCTTGTGACGTCTTATATTATCTACAACAACCTTCATTGGGAAGATTTGAAGGACTTCTCCAGCTAGGAGAAAACGAGTTGATAATCCAAGGAATAGCAGGACGAGAAAATGGTCGTCTTATTCTTGGATTGGAATTTCTCGAGGGGCACAAACCTTGGGAACGACAGCCAGATAGGGTGGTCTTTACAGTGGCTCATAGAAAATATCAGGTTCTATGAAGAAAGAGGCCCGCTATTAATGGCTACTAGTCCATTCTCAATATACATCTCTATAGGGTTGTTATATGAAAAATACCGAGCAGAATATTTCGCGGCCTACATTGATTCAGGCGCAGGAATATGCACAGCGAAGCCAGAAATCTTTCCTACAGGTGTAGGAGAGGATCTACCAGCTATTGCAGAAAGAGATTTCTCTAAGAGGGTTCTTATCCTCAAACGAGGAATTAAGCAAGCGGAAATCATGATTGGCGGAGCCGGCGATACCCCATGGTACAAAGTCAAAACTCCACCAATTTATTTCCATGATACAGGAGCAGATATTCTGTTAGGAAACAATTTCCTACAGACATTCAAGCGGTTTACACAAGAAAATGAAACAAGAAAGCTTATTTTCACAACCCTATGTGATCATAAGATTATTGTTCAGAGATTAAGGGAGGCATTTCATCGAAAAATGCCCATTAATTTTCGCAGCAAGCGTGGTGATGAAGGAAAACTAAGTCACCCGAAAATGAAGGATCAGCGAAGATATGGAGATGCACTCCTTCAATATCGAGCTGAAACATTAGGAGGAGATAAGGATGAGAGAATGTCAAAAGAGACAATCCAATTCCTTAAGGCGTCTATGGAAGCAATTCCACAACTTGATATCACCATTGAAGAACAAATATCCTTGGAAGATGTCAAGAAAAGGATAAAGAGGAATTTCAATGAAGATCCTCTAGCATGGTGGGACAAAAATGAACTCAAAGCAACTTTGAAGGTGAAAACCGGAAAAGAAAATGAGTTTGTTCGGTACAAACCAATCCTTATGAATCAGGCAGATCGTGAGGATATGAAGAAAATACTTAAGGAACATCTGGACCTTAAGTTGATTTCAGAAGGAATCTCTCCATACAGTAGCCTAGGATTTCTGGTGAGAAACCATGGAGAAATGAAGAGAGGAAAGCCAAGATTGGTGATCAATTACAAAGGGATCAACAATATCTTGAAATTCGACGGATATTATATCCCAAGTAGAGAGCACTTGGTAAACTGCATCAAGAATGCAAAGGTATTCTCTAAATTTGATTGTAAATCTGGTTTCTATCAGATTAAGATGGAAGAGGCCAGCAAGAAGTATACGGCGTTTTCCACACCACAAGGACATTATATCTGGAACGTGATGCCAATGGGATTAGCAAATGCCCCCCAGATATATCAAAGGAAGATGGATAATCTGTTTAAGGATTATTTTAAATTCATGTTTGTATATGTCGATGATATACTCATTGCTTCAAGGAATATGAAGGAACACATCAAACATCTGGAGATCTTTTCAGAAGTTTGTCATAAGGAAGGATTAGTGCTATCAGAAAAGAAAGCAGTAATCGCCACTAGACAGATCGAGTTCCTTGGGATCGAGATCGATGAGTCTGGAATCATCCTTCAAAAACATATAGCGGAGAAGGTGCAAGGATTTCCAGAAGACCTCAAAGACAAGAAGCAACTTCAAAGTTTTCTTGGAGTTGTCAATTTTGCCGGGATGTTTATTAAAAACCTAGCAATATAGAGGAAGGTGTTTAGCCCATTATTAAAGAAAGATGCAGATTTCAAATGGGAAAAAGAACACCAAGAATCAGTATTACAACTTAAAGAGATCTGTAAAGATCTTCCAAAGCTTGCAATACCGAACGATGATGAAGAATTGGTACTCTATACAGATGCCAGTGATCATTGGTGGGCAGCAGTATTAACCAAAGCTACCCCGAATGGAGAAGTGCCATGCCGATACTGCAGCGGTCTCTTTGCAGAAAACGAAGCAGCAAGATGGCACATCAACGAGAAAGAATTCTTTGCAGTGCGAAAGGCCTTCAGAAAATGGCCGTTATTCCTACTGCCTAAGAAATTCATTCTTAAAATTGATAACACAAGTGTCAAGGCTTTCTTAACCAAAAAGATTGAATCTAAACCTGAGAAAGCTAGATTACTTAGATGGCAAGCTGATTGCCAATATTTTGATTATGAGGTTGTCATTATAAAGTCTCATGAAAATGTTCTTGCAGACTTTCTAACGAGAGATGGAGTCCAGTGAAGCCAACTCCATCCTAACAGGATACAGGCATCTCCAGGAACACTTGGAGGAGCTTGATAAGAGGATCAACGACTTGGATATTCAAGCCAAAGTCGCGGGTCGAGTACAACAGGAGGACTTGTCAAAAGTCCAAAGCGCGCTGAAGGCTACCAAACTTGCAAGTAATTGCCTTTGGGACAGCCTGATTATTCCTATCCGCCGGGAAGCTTTTTCAGGAAAGCAAAAGGTCGAGTTTCGAGAACGGGCCTCTAACCCGGTCGCCACATATTCAAGTACTGTGAGCACGAGTTCTAAGTTGGATCCCTACACAGATCTAACTAAAGAAATAATTGAGCAGACGGAGGATACTCCTCCTGATGTCTCAAGCCAACCCATCACCTCTGGGGTAAAAGAGGGAGAGATCAATCTTAGGCCAATGGCTGGTACCTCTAAGATTGATATTAACGATCTTAAAGTTTCTCCGTTTCAGGTTTATCAAAGAACATGGGAGAAAATTCTTACAGGGGCTGGAGTTAACCCAGCAAAATGCCAGATTGATCGATCTGGTAAATATCCGAGAATGTGGACGAACCCAGGAGCCAGTCCACAAGAAGTAAAAGAATGGTATGATTTTGGAGCTCTAGCTTCGGTTCATACCGTGGCACCAAGTTTTTCGGAAATCTCAAAACTTCCGGGATGGATATTCAATGCTGTGTTCGAGACATGGGAAAACAACAATCATCTCGAACGAGGAGATATTCTGGAGCTGAAGTTTACATCAGCGGCTCCGGAACCATACAAGAACGGGTCTTACCCAGCTTTTCATTTTATTAAGCTACAAAGACCTGATCCCAGACAGGCAAACAAAAACATGTCTGCCCCAGATCACAAGATTCCCCTAGTATCAACCTTCACGGAGGATAATATTACTACACGGAGAGCTTGGGGCATATGGGTTTGTCTCATGGAAATGAGAAAGATCAAAGGGAGTTTCAAAGTCTTCCACAAGACGGCGAATGGATCACTTTTGATCAATACCATGACATCCAAAACCTCTCCATATGCAGAGAACATCTTTGAACAAAAGAGAGAGATGTTATGGAAGAACGAGCTGCCAGCAAGTTCAGAAACCGCCAGAAAGTATTGCAATATGGCGCATAATGGACGGTGGACGAGTCGGATTTGCCCCAGGTGCCCAGAACAGGAGAAGGCACTATTCGGGCAAGCGTTCCCTGTCATCAATGACAAAGGGAAGAGAAACGAGAAAAAACCATCGAGAAAGCAAAAGATGCCAAGGGGACCACCCAGAAAAAATTAATAAAGGGGTCCCCGACAAACAGCGATGGGTTGAGTCACGAGAATTGCATCCACCCAAAACGACAAAAGGTGGAGGCATTCACAGCAGAATAATTAAAGTCTGCATGTGAGGCAAGGGTCCACAACATGTGAACCATGTGAAGGAGGGACCACATGCATGTGATCCAGATAAGAAGATGCATCCAGAAAATTTGAGAGACCAATCAAAAGCTTACAACTGGACGCAATAATTCAAGGATAGGGGTTACAAACCTCTATAAATACAGGGTAGAAGGAAGCAGAAGGCATCGACCATTCCCCTCTGTTTTCTTACAACAATAAAAATTGTAATAGCTAGTTTCCAGTCTTTCCATTATAGTTTCTTTGAGTGTATGTGTGAGGAGAGCATAGCTACTATGAGTAGCTAAACAAGTCGTCTCCTCCCAAAAGGAGATGTACTAATGTAATAATAAGTTCATGATTTCTTAATAAAAGTTGGGCTTTTTGTTCATCATCTCCCAAAGTTTTATTTCTGTTCATTAACCAAGAAGAATAATGTACGCCTCGAGGTAGGAAACGAAACGAGGCTGTGCTGGTTGCTATTGAAGGAGTCTACGTCTGGAACCATCGGTTGCGATCGAGTGGTTGGGCTGTGAGGAGCAGTTCGTAAAACCCGGTGGATACGACCCGACGGCAATTCGGTCAAAAAGGTACAAAACTTGGTTTATGTTTCAAGAATTTAATTGACGGAAGCATGATGGGCCTGATATGGTCGTAATGGACTATTTCCATATTTATACTAAAGATTAATTTTGCATGAGAAAATTAATGTTAGGGTTAATTTATAATTAAGAAAATATAGGACGGAAATTTATTTGGACAAAACCAAAAGGATAAGAATATAAGGACTGAATTGAAATAAAAGTATGCTCGCTCGTTTTAAGAAAAATCAGAATAAGGAAGAGCATTGTTTAATAAAAGAACAAAAGGGCAATTTGGTCATTTCGGGGCATATTATCAAGAAAAAAGTCAACTAAGTAAAAAAGCAGGTTAGTACCCTCTGACAGGGGTACTATACCTTGTCTCCCCTTAAATAAATTCATTTCATAACCTCTAAATTTACTTCTGTCATTTTCTTCAAATGATAAACTCTATATTTTTATAACTTTTCCTAAAATCTTATTATTTTTTTTCATTTATACTCATAATTCATATAATTGTTTTTTTAATTTTCATTAGTTTTTTGTATACTTTTTTTTTTTTTTTTTTGGACTTCTTCAATCATGTACAACTTATTCTTGAAATTACATGATAAAATAATTTGAAGCATAACGCTTACTAAAATAAAAAGTATTTTTCAAAATATAATCTTATTTTACCGCGGAATAATATATTTTCAACATCACAATGTGTAGCATGAAAATTTGAGGACCACAAGTTTAAATTCTCAAAGCCTATTGATAAAGCGCAATCCGGTAACGAAGCACTATAACAATAATCTATGCAAACATAATGTAAAAACACACAAGAATTACGTGGTTCGATCCGGAGATCTACGTCCACGGGCAGAAAACGGCAATCGCCGGAGTGTTTCTTTTACTAGAATGTTGAGTTTACACGGAGTAATTTAGAATACGGAATTCGAACCCTTAATCAGAGTTCTTTCCTCCTATTTATACTATCAAATCAAAACCCTAATTGACCCTGCTGGGCCTACGCGTGTTGGGCCGGTCGGTGGGCTCAAGCATTAACCCGACCCGAGCTGATCCCGTTATCCCTATCAGATGCCCCCCCCCCCAGCCGGAGCGAGGTAGGAGCTTCGGTAGTCACCGGGGTGGAAGAAGGACCGGGGTCGCTGGCGGGCCGAAGTGTTTACGGAGGACCGAGTTTAGCCGCGTCGCTGGGACTCTGCGGAGTGATTGGCGGACGCAGCGCCGAGCTAGGTCGAGGTGCACGGGGCATGTAGTGAGACACCGAACTTCTCAAAAGCGAAGAACGCGACGTGACAACGTGGCCGAGGTGGAGGGTACACCGGGGTGATTATTCTGGCCAAAACGGAGAGGACACCGGAGTGTAGTAGTTTATCCGAGGTAGAGGGTACACCGGGGTGATTCGGTTGTAACCGGGGTGGAGCTGAGGTGTCTCCCCGGGGGAAGATGCCATCCAGTGCGAGACCCATCGTTGGGCCAAGGAGCGGGAAGTGGCGGCGGAGACCGGTGTGTAGGAGGCTTTCTACACAGCTTTAACACATCTGCCGGAGTGGCCGAAGTTCGTGACATTCAAGGGCCCGCGGAGGGGAGAGAGCTGGAGCTCAAGGCCGAGGAATAACAGAATCCCGTAGGACCCGGAGGAGGTCCGGGAATAGATCTCAACGCCGGAGCGCCGAATACTGGCTCGGAGGCCGTAGATAATTGTAAAGAAAAATCTCCCCGGACGGATCGGGTTAATAGGTGTTCGGGAACACTATATGGACGGTGCCAATTAATTGTCCGAAGAGGGAGATTTAATTGTCCGGAGACGAGATGCAAATCTCCCCGGACGGATCGGGGGAGAGATTTAATTGTCCGAAGACGGAGATTTAATTGTCCGGAGACGAGATGCAAATCTCCCCGGACGGATCGGGGGAGAGAATTGATTGTCCGAAGACGGAGATTTAATTGTCCGGAGACGAGACGCAAATCTCCCCGGACGGATCAGGGGAGAGATTTAATTGTCCGGAGACGGAGGTCTAATTGTCCGGAGACGAGACGCGAATCTCCCCGGACGGATCGGGGGAGAGATTTAATTGTCCGGAGACGGAGGTTTAATTGTTCGGAGACGAGACGCGAATCTCCCCGGACGGATCGGGGGAGAGATTTAATTGTCCGGAGACGGAGGTTTAATTGTTCGGAGACGAGACGCGAATCTCCCCGGACGGATCGGGGGAGAGATTTAATCGTCCGGAAACGAGATGCAAATCTCCCCGGACGGATCGGGGGAGAGATTTAATTGTCCGAAGACGAGATGCAAATCTCCCCGGACGGATCGGGGGAGAGATTTAATTGTCCGGAGACGGAGGTTTAATTGTCCGGAGACGAGACGCGAATCTCCCCGGACGGATCGGGGGAGAAATTTAATTGTCCGGAGACGAGACGCGAATAACCTCTTCAATTGGTGTTTGGAAAATGATTATGACACGGTCGTGTTCTAAGGCTGACACGGCCGCGTTGCTGAACCAAAAATTGGTTCCTCAGCATGATTTTGACGCGGCCGTGTCGTTTGTGTGACACGGCCGTGTTGCAATCCAGCATGGTTTCTCGTTTTGAGAAACTTATTGACGCGGCCGTGTCGTTTGTGTGACACGGCCGTGTTGCTGTTGAACCAAAAATTGGTTCCTAAGCACGATTTTGACACGGCCGTGTCATTTGTGTGACACGGCCGTGTTGCAATCCAGTGTGGTTTCTCGTTTTGAGAAACTTATTGACGCGGCCGTGTCGTTTGTGTGACACGACCGTGTTTCTGTTGAACCAAAAATTGGTTCCTAAGCACGATTTTGACACGGCCGTGTCATTTGTGTGACACGGCCGTGTTGCAATCCAGTGTGGTTTCTCGTTTTGAGAAACTTATTGACGTGGCCGTGTCGTTTGTGTGACACGGCCGTGTTGTTGTTTGAACCAAAAACTTACATGGCGGTGATGATGCCGAGGCAGCGGAGTGCGGCCTGGCGGCGGCGGTGATGATGCCGAGGCAGCGGAGGACGGCCTGGCGGCGGCGGTTAGGGCGGCCTGGAGGCGGCGGTTATGATGCCGAGACGGCGGAGGGCGGCCTGGCGGCGGCGATGATGATGCCGAGGCAGCGGAGGGCGGCCTAGTGGCGGCGGTTATGATGCCGAGACGGCGGAGGGCGGCCTGGCGGCTGCCTTGTCGTTCCCACAGACGGCGCCATTTGATAAAGCGCAATCCGGTAACGAAGCACTATAACAATAATCTATGCAAACATAATGTAAAAACACACAAGAATTACGTGGTTCGATCTGGAGATCTACGTCCACGGGCAGAAAACGGCAATCGCCGGAGTGTTTCTTTTACTAGAATGTTGAGTTTACACGGAGTAATTTAGAATACGGAATTCGAACCCTTAATCAGAGTTCTTTCCTCCTATTTATACTATCAAATCAAAACCCTAATTGACCCTGCTGGGCCTACGCGTGTTGGGCCGGTCGGTGGGCTCAGGCATTAACCCGACCCGAGCTGATCCCGTTATCCCTATCACCTATCAATATCAAAGTTTGTTTTACATTGAATAAACTGCAAAGATGTCCCTCAAACTGTTGATAATAATGCTGGAATATGGTGACATGTGTCACATTTCACGTTCTCGAATGGTATATCCACTTAAATAACGAAAATCTATTTTTGTTTAAGGGATGTGTAGGGGAAAATGAGTATTGTAGGTTCAAATTAATAAGTTTTGGGTTGGTATATAGTTAGTATTAAAATATTGTTAAAGGTGATGTGAACAATGATTGGTTGATTGAAGAATAATTAAAAGGTATGCAACCATGTGATAAATACAAAGCGAACTATTCTTTCGCCTTTTACTAAAGAATAATTAAAAGGTGTACTCCCTCCGTCCCAATTATATAGGCTGATTGAGTTTCTTCTCCTAAAGTTCACATTTAATGAGTTTAGTTTTCAGATTTTTTTATGTGAATAGTTAATGAAGTACCTTATTTATCTCAAGAATTAAATATTCCATGATGAATATGTAGTTTTCGAGAAGTTAGTAGAAAAAAAAGTTGAATAATTTATCTTTCCAAGATTAATTAAAAGTGGTATATTAATGAATGACTTTTACCATATATAGTAATTGGCCTATATATTTGGGACACCTCGAAAAGGAATACAAGCCTATATAATTGGGACGGAGGGAGTATTAAAAGTTGTGATTCATTGATGTTATAGTTGATTGATCCAAAATGATTGGTGAATTATGAATATCTAATATGGGAGGTTTTGGTATTTTGTTGTGAAATTGTGAATTTGGTATGTGATAAAGCGCAATCCGGTTATCAAATGAACTCGAAGTAAAATTCAATTTGTAACGCAATCCAATGCAAGAAATTTAAAGAACACAAGATGTACGTGGTTCGATCCGGACATCTACGTCCACGGGCGTAAAATATCACCTGTCGGGGTGCTTTTCCTTATCTTCCTTTCAATCTGGCACGTTACAGTTTAGGAGTACCAATTCCGAACCCTAAATCTGAGTACAATTTCGCTATTTATACTACTCCATTCAAACCCTAACTAAATCCCTATAATTATGCCTACCATCTCTGCATGGGAGTTGGAAGGAGATCGTGGGGATCTCACTTTCCAAATACGCCGCGATTGGGCTGCTCCAGGCTCGTGTGCACTTCTGGGCCAGCTTGGTTGCTGGCTTCGCTGCGATTGGGCTGTTCCAGGCCCGTGTGCACTTCTGGGCCAGCTTGGTTGCTGGGCTCGCTCTTTTGTTGCTTCGGGTCAAGTTGATCCGACCCGAAGTTACTGGGCTATACCTATCAGATGCCCCCCCCACCAGCCGGAGCGAGGTAGGAGTTGCGGTTAAAGTAGGGCTAGGTATAACAGGTGCGAAGGTGGAGCGAGAGGGGATGCTGCCCTGGCCGAGCCGAAGTACCCTCGAGGGTCCGAGAATCAACCGGAGTCGAGGTGATTCATACCTGGAGCCGAGGTGATTCATACCCGGAGTGAGGGGCTCTGCGAAGACCAAACCTGACCGAACTGAAGTATGCCGCGGTCACGGGGTTGACATGATCCGGACTGTGGTAACCCCGGGGCGATAAAGTCGATCGGGTCCGAACTAGAGTACCCACGGGGTGATAAGGTTAAGTGGGATCGAACTGAATACGCCCGAGGTGGGGGGAACACCGGAGTGAGGCCCAAAACTTCCTGAGGAAGAATGAGGTTGATGTGATTGACGGCGCCATCATTAGAAAGAGGGATGTGAAGTGACGCATTTGAGATTTCCAAGGTGCGTGCCCATCACGCGCCTTGGTAACTGTAACGCGCGTGGCCACCACGCGCGCATTTGAGACTCAAAATTTGAAGAGGCCAGATCTGAGCCGTTGATGCAAGAGTATATACATAAAACACTTGCACAGTAAACGTCATCTTCCTCATTCGTGATTTGCAAGTTACGGAGAGCGGGAAAAAAGGAGATTCATCTGTGCATTTGTGAACCATCTCAAACCAAGACCAAGTAAGTATGTCTTCTTCATTGTCTTCATCTTCAATTAGGGAAGTAGGAACCGAGAAAGCCCCGTTAAATGTACCACCCATACGCTTTATTATTCCAGAAAGACGAGTGAATAGGATGGTATATAGGGCAGATTTGATGGAATCCGGCACCCGGGCAGTAGGATTTGGTGAATGTCTGGAGGAGGACTTTCTAGTGTCTGTGGTGGCACTGCGGATGACACGGGTACAAATAGAAGCCCTGATTCCATCTTTTTACTTTCCGTTTAACTTAGAATACATAGTGCCGGAGCCCGGTGACCGGGCTTGTTGCCCGTCGAAGGGCTTCATTAGCGTATATATAGATCATCTGAAGGTAGGAATAAGTATTCCCGCTTTGGGACATCGTGGTACAGCTGTTAAGATATTACAACATTGCCCTGAGTCAATTAGCGCCCAATGTCGTGAGGCAAGTTGTTGGGTTCACCGTGGTATGTAAAAATGCCGAGATAGAGCCAAACGTAGAGTTGTTTAGGTTTTTCTTCCAACTGAAGGCCTTTGGGAAGTCGAAAGGCTGGTACTCCTTTAGCCCTCGGGCCCGAGGTGGGTTTAAGGTGCAAAACCCAAGCAAGGTGGAGGGGTGGAAGGAGAAATTCATTTATGTGAAGTCGGGGCTGGCCCTCCCGAGGTGGAGGAGGGAGGAGGTGTTAGATGATGCCCCGGTGGCGGAGCCGGAGCTGGAGGTAGTTAGGCAGTTCCGTACTGTAGGTACTTTCCAGACCCTCTGCACCGAGGAGGAGCTTGAGGAGGCAGGACTAAGCCCGTATTACGCGGGCGGAGCAGAGGGGGTATCCACCCGGGGGCAGGAGTCGGAAGCCGGGGCTGCCGAGGAGGGTAGGAACTCTTAAAACTGCGTAATATTGGCAATTTGTTCAGGACTAACCACAAATCTTTTGTGCAGTGGGACGCTTCGGAAAGGAGTCTACGGGAAGCCCCGCGGTGCCCGTGGCAGCGAAGAAGAAGGGAGCGGCGACCGAAGTATCCCCTAGAAGGAGGGCGTCGCCCAGTCCGAGGCCATCAACGGGGCCGGAGGAGCACGTGGTGGCAGCGGGGACAACCCCAGGAACAAAGAGGAGGTCGGAACCATCCGTGACTCCTCCGGGGACAGCGAAAAGACTCCGTACGGAGCAGAGTGCCGAGGTAAAGCATACATAATCTTCTGCCGAGGTGAAAACCTGGCTTATATTCTCCTTATATTGCTGATGTTGGTTCTGGTGTTTGGTTGTTGAAGGGGCAAGGGCCCATAAGTGTGTTAGGCTTGGAGGGGGCGGATGCCGAGGCGCTTGTACGCATGGCGCAGGGGATCATGGATCTCGGCCGAAGGAGTGAGAGGGAGGCCAAAGAGGAGCTGGCCGAGGCCGTAGGGGAGCTGCGCGCGCGCAACAATAGATTAACTCACGATCTATCCGAGGCGCGCAAGAGAGCCGCCTTGGTGGAGAAGAAGGTCGCGCGGTTGCGCGAGGTGGAGGCAGAGGCCGGGGCCCTCGGCGGCGTGGCAGCCGAACTGCGGGCGGAGATAAAGGCTCAAGAAACTGCTGTGGTGGATGGTCAGGAGGCGGTGTTGAAGGCTTTTGTCTAGAAGTTGTTTCAAACGAGCACGTTCCTCGACTTTCAGACCAACTTCGTCGCGGTAGGGGATACGGCCACTCGGTCAGTGCTACTGGAGAAGGTGAAGGAAATCTATCCGAACGTGGATGTTTATCGGCCCGAGTTCGGATACAATTTCAACGCCGTGAGAGCGGTGGAAGAGGCGTATTACAATGCCCTAGAGCGTGTCCCGGAGTGGCCTTTGATGAAGGCACTGGCGGAGAAAAAGAAGATCCTGAGTGCCGAGGAGATCGCGGCCTGCAATGCGGACCAAGATCAAGAGTTCCTGGCCTTCCGCCGTGGGGAATTCATCCCGGAGCCCCGGGACAAGGATCCACCTCCGCGCATGGAGATCGCCGCGGAGGCAGCAGGAAATGCGGCGGGGGTGATCGGAGAGCTGCCGGAGGGTGAACACGAGATCGAGGAGGAGGTGCCGGAGGCAGTTGAAAGAACCGAAGAGGGAGAGGTCAGTCGTTCCCTGCAATTTTGATGCCTTGTTGATATAGTAGATGATAGGAAAAATTTGTAATTCTGATGTAAAAACCTCAGACAATGTATGCTGCTGTTTGTTTTGCTGTGAATATGATATTGATTTTTGACCATACTGGCGAGTTATTGCTATGCGATGATTCGAGTGTATTCTGTGGCACTGATTGTGTTTTGCGATCAGAAGGATACCGAGGAGCTTCATAATACAATAAAGAAACTCATGCAATCCTTAGACTGGTTCGGCGGGGAGAAGGATAATCTGCAAAAACAAGTGGTTCCTCGGTTGGAGAGGAGGGTGGCCATAGCAGAGAGAAGGGCCAAAGAGGCCGAGGAAGCAAGAGCCAAGGCCGCGGAGAAGGCGAGAGACCGGGAACTGAAATACTTGTCGATCGTAGCCGAACTAGACCGTGTCATTATCCACCAAAGGGAGTATGAACGGATACTGACGGAGTACGGCCTGTTGACTTTCGAAGAGATCGAGGAGCGGATCACCGAAATCCAAAGCGAAATCTCGTCACTGATGACGGCCGGACATGCTGAGTCCTCAGAGCTGATAAGAAAGCGTGAGGTGCTGGAGTTACTCCTTAATATGTACGAAGGTCTGAGAGGACGCGGCAGGTGGCGGCACACTGCCGAAGAATATATTGCAAGCTCCAGCCGGGGCCAAGAGACCGCGAAAGCCTCACGAAGGAGTAAAAAGAGGCCAGCAGGAAAAGGCAAAGGGATAGTAATCCAGGAGCCGACCCCGGTGACCGCCGTCGAGGAAGTCCCCATAGCTGTTGCGGAGGAGGAGGTCGAGAAGCTAGCTGAGGAGATCGAGGTGATGGACCCCGCGGAATGGGATCCCACGGAATGGGCTAAGATTTCGAGACCAGCGCCTCAGCCGAGTCCTCGGGGCAGAGCAAGGGGCGACGCTCCAAGGCAGGTGCCAAGAGTGAGTCCGCGGTGCAGAGAGAGTCAAAGCAGGGAAAGAGCAGGAGCTCAAAGCCGAGAAGCCTCTAGATCCCGGAGTACACAGAGAAGCTCCCGGGACAGGTCTCAACGCCGGAGCGCCGAGTATTGGCTCGGAGGCCGAAAATAATGCTTATTTTTGTAGCCATGTATGCAGATATGGAAAGAATCCTTTGTGGGGAGTAAAATGGTAGAAATATTTTGGTATGTTATGATATGTATGTTGAAAGAAAAGTGATTAACTTTTGATCATAATGCATGTGTAATTACTTTAATTTGTAGTCGGGAGCACAATATGTAAATAATGCCTGTTAGAGAAACAAGGCAAAGAATCTCCCCGGATGGATCGGGCGGGAGTTAAGGACCTCTCCGGTTAAACGGACGAGAGGGAATATAAGTTCGGGGACTAAATGTTGATCTCTCCGGACGGATCGGGCGAGAGATCAAAGTGTCCGGAGACTGATAATAATAAGTCTAAGCTAGGGCGTCCCCGCAGCATAGAAGAAATTTTAGCAAGATTCGTAAAGTAAAAACTGTATTCAAAGTGATTGTCGGAACAATTAAAAAATACAAGGGAATTCATAAACAAGAATATGTGACAGGACGGGAAAAAAATAACGTGCAAAGAATGTCAGGTAGAAACGATACTTGGCCATCGGCACTCATAGATAAAAGCGCCTCAGGTTGGTAACATGCCATGTTCGGGGAATCGAAGTACCATCTAGATGTGCTAACTGGTAGCACCCGGTGTCATGCGCGGCAATGACACGGTAAGGCCCTTCCCACGCGGCATGCAGTTTACCCTCGGGGGCAGCTTTGCTGGCAGAGTTGAGCCGAAGTACCAGGTCTCCAACGTTAAACTGAGTACCCCTAACCCGAAGATTGTGATACTGAGCTGCGCGTTGCTTACATTTAGCTTGCTGAATGAAAGATTGATCGCGACGATACTCGAGCTCGTCTAAGTTAGCACGGAGGGCATCATTGTTAGCTTTGGGATCCAGAGTAACGAGGCGGGGACTAGGTACCCCGATTTCTGCAGGAATGACAGCCTCGGAACCATAAGTGAGGCTGTAGGGGGTTTCTCCGGTTGAGGTGTGAGGCGTGGTGCGATAGGCCCAAAGAACCTGCAGAAGATTCTCGGCCCAGAGACCTTTAGCTTGATCTAAGCGTTTCTTCAGATCCTTAAGCAGTGTGCGATTGGTAACTTCGACTTGACCGTTGGCTTGAGGATGAGAGACCGAGGTGAAAATTTGTTTAATGTGCAGCTCTTCGCATCATGATCGGAAGGGGTCATTGGCAAACTGTTTGCCATTGTCTGAGATAATGGCGCTCGGAATGCCGAAGCGGGATATGATATTTCACCAGACAAACTTCAAAATGTTCTGACCAGTGATGGCGGCGAGGGGTTCGGCTTCAACCCATTTGGTGAAGTAATCAACGGCGACCACAAGAAATTTCAGTCCCCCCGAAGCTACTGGAAACGGGCCCACAATATCAATTCCCCACTGGATGAATGGCCAGGCACTTTGTATGCCAGTGAGCTCGGTTTGTGGTAAATGCTTCACGCGAGAGTGTCGCTGACATTTGTCGCACTTGGCCACCAAGTCATGGGCATCATTAAACAATGTGGGCCAGTAGTACCCCCACCGAAGAACTTTTTTGGCCAACGTCCGCGAGCCAATATGGCTGGCACAGGTCCCCTCGTGAAATTCGCGGAGAACATGAGCAGCCTGGGCAGGGGCCAGGCAACGAAGACTCGGTTGTAAGTATGACTGGCGGTACAAGATCCCATCATGGAGTGCATATTTAGGTGCCTTGAGAACTATCCGCCGGGCTTGTAATTTATCATCCGACAACGTACCATCCCGGAGATAATGGATGATCGGGGTCATCCGATTGGGACTGCTCTCATTAAATACGAAAACTGTGGCCTCATGAATGGAAGGATGAAGTGCATCTTCGACGATGATGTCCGGGGACATGTTAGTAGGGACTGCGGAGGCCATTTTGCTGAGAGCATCAGCTTGAACATTTTCCTTGCGAGACACCTGCTGGATTTCAACCGAAGCAAAGGTGGACAAAAGTTTGAGTGTCAAAGCGAGGTACCTTTTCAACGTTCCATCCTTGGCTGTGTAGGTGCCCTCAATCTGACTAGAAACTACCTCGGAGTCTGTGAAAAGCTGGAGATGGGAGGCTGCAAAGGATTGAGCGAGCCGGAGCCCAGCAAGGACTGCCTCGTACTCCGCTTCATTGTTAGTCACCTTGAATTTAAACCGCAGGACGTATTTGATTTCAACGCCCTCGGGGCCAATGAGAAGGACCCCAGCGCCACTGCCTCGTGTTGCAGAGGCACCATCCACGTATAGTTGCCACTTGCGGGTTTGAGCTTCGAGGTCGGCGTGGTTAGGACTAGCGTCATGCACAGACGGGCCGGGGTCAACAACTGGTGCCTCGGCCAAAAAATCCGCGAGGGCTTGACCCTTGATGGCTCGGCGAGGGAGAAATTGAATATCATACTCTCCTAGTTCGATAGCCCACTTAGCCAAGCGCCTTGACACATCGGGCTTGACGAGGATATGGCGAATGGGGTGATTAGTGAGAACCCTGATATCACGCCCTTGGAAATAAGGCCGTAGGCGGCGGGCCGCCATGACGAGAGCCAGCACTGTTTTTTCCACCGCAGAGTACCGGGTCTCCGCCCCTTGGAGTGCTCGGCTCACAAAATATACGGGGTGATGACTTCCATGAGCCTCGCGTACGAGAGCCGCGCTGATGGCTTCCTCGGCAGATGCTAAATATACGTAGAGAGGTTCTCCTGGGAGAGGAGCGGACATAGTGGGCAACTGTTTGATATGGTGCTTTAGAGCCTCAAAGGCTTCGATGCACTGCGGGGTCCATTCAAATTGCTTTACCTGCCGCAGAATCTTGAAGAATGGAAGTTGACGCTCCGCGGCTTTAGACAGGAAACGATTTAAGGCCGCAAGACCACCGGTAAGGCGCTGAACTTCCTTTACCGTCTTCGGCGGTTACAAATCCAATACATCTCTAATCTTAGCCGGATTGGCCTGGAGGCCGTTCTGTGAGACCACATAGCCCAAAAATTTTCCTGAGCCAACGCCGAAGGTGCATTTTGCCGGATTGAGGCGTAAATTATAATGTCGCAATGTGCTTAACGTTTCAGCAATATCTTGCACACATGTAGATTGAGAGGTACTTTTAATAGCAAGATCGTCAACATACACCTCAACATTACGACCGATTTGATCTCGGAAGACGTGGTCCATAAGGCGCTGGTGAGTGGCTCCCGCATTCTTGAGCCCAAAAGGCATTTTCTTGAAGGCAAAGCATCCGAAGTCAGTGATAAAGGCCGTTTTGAGTGCGTCACGGCGATCCATATAGATTTGATGGTATCCCTTGTATAGATCCAAAAAGCAAAGTGCCTTGTGCCCAGTAATGGCTTCGGCTTTTTAGTCGATAGAGGGTAGAGGATAACAATCTTTTGGGCAGTGCTTGTTAAGATCAGAGAAATCTACGCACATTCTCCAAGCCCCGCTAGACTTCGCCACCATCACGGGATTAGATAACCAAGAAGGGTAATGCACTTCAAACAGGATGTCTGCATCGAGTAGCTGTTGTACTTCAATTCGGATGGCTGCGTTCCGCTCCGGAGCGAATTTCCTCCATTTTTGTTGTATGGGCTTCACACTGGGGTCAATATTTAATTTGTGGGTAATGAATTCCGGAGAGACCCCCGGCATGTCCAATGGGGACCACGCGAAAACTTCAGAATATTCTCGCAAGGTCTGGATGATGGCGTTATGTAACCACGGCGTATCCACAGCGCCGACGGTTACAGTGTGCTCCGGTTTAGCTGGATCGAGCGGCACCTGAACAGTGTGGTCTCCGAGCGGTATAGATGAATCCGAGGTGGGAATCGAGGTGGTTACCTGAAACTGTGGCTTGGGAGGAACCTTTGTTGCCTTTTTGACCGCTACACACATACACTCTTTAGAGACTCGCTGATTGCCGCGGATAGCCACCTCGCCATGTGGTGTAGGGAACTTCTGCGCGAGGTGGTATGTGGAGCAAACGGCCTTTGCCGGGGTGAGCCAGTCTCGACCCAAAATCATGTTGTATGCTGATGGGGAATTAACCACATAGAAATCCACGAAGATTGTTTTTATCGCTGGATAAGTTCCAAGCGATGCAGGAAGGTTGATGACTCCTTCAGGTCGGACCTCACCCTGGGTGAAGGTCTGTAGCGGCCCGGGGGTCGGTCGGAGTTGTTCACGAGGAATACCCAAATAGTCGGTGAATATGACGCTAACTGCGGCTCCGTTGTCGACGAAAACCTGCTTTATCATAACATTAGCTACGGCCATGTCAATGACGATGGCGTCGGTATGTGGGGTGAGCTCGGGAACAGGATCTTTGTCGGTAAAACTTACGGTTTCAGATTGGTGGAGGCGTTTGTGGCGCGGCTCCTCGGGAGGAGGCCTGCGCACTTCCGCCTTCAAGGCACTTCGGGAAGCCCCAGTGGGGATGGTCCCATAAATCACATTTATGACGTGAGTAGGCGGATTGTCTCCGGGTCCTCCATGAGGAGGCGGTTGCGGCAACAAGTGGGGTTGTTGACGGCTTCCCTGGTCCTGCCGCGCATAGTTGTTGTATCCAGGCCTGTTATTCTGCCATTGCGGCCTGTTTTGCCGTGGACCTCGGTCATTGTAGCCTCCGCGGCTTTGTTGCGAACCTCTATTCTGGCTTGACCGAGGCCTGTCTTCGGTCCGAGCGACATACTGCCGTAAGAAACCCCTCTTTAAACAGTCTTCGATTTCTTTTCCAAGCTCTCTACATTCTTTTGTTTCATGTCCATGATCATGGTGGTACGCACACCACTTGTCGCGGTTACGCATTTCTGCCGGAGCAGTCATCCGCGGGCACGGCCGCAGATCGTTCTTGTGAACAGAAAGAATTTCGGCTCGTGAGTTTGTAAGCGGAGTAAGTTGGGGGATATCTCCGTGAGGTTCCAGACGTCCTCGGTTTAGACGAGAGAACGCACTAGGCCGAGTATTGGGCCCGGCTTGTGTTCTATCTGACTGCCGCTTACTGGCATGCTTCTCACGTTTACGGCGAGTCTGCTCCTCAGCCTTGGCGAACCTGCATACAATGTCAAACAAAGCCCGGGTCGTAGCAGGAGGGTTCCGGACCAACTCGGTGTAAAGCGGCCCGGGGCGAAGGCCATTCATAAAGGCGTTGATGATAACATCGTCCAACCGGCTTCCCACCTTAAGGCTCTCCGCCGTGAAGCGATCAAGAAATTGGGTAACAGTTTCTTCATCCCGTTGTTCCATATTCATGAGATCGGCCAAGGTGGCCATGGCCTTTGCCCGCGTATGAAAACGCGCCCAAAACTGTTCGGCGAGATCCCGAAAAGAGGTTACGCTGCCCCGGGGCAAAGAATCGAACCAAAGTCTAGCTTCGTCTTGGAGATACTCAGGAAACACCTTACACAAATGGTGAGGAGTGCAATTACGGTTGAACATAGCATACTTGAAGGCGTTCAAAAAATTACTTGGATCGCCGGTGCCGTTGTATACGGCCACTGGGGGAAGCTTGAACCCTTCTGGGAGTGGGACAGCAAGAATCTCGTCGAAGAACGGGGTAATGATCTCCCCATCAGCATCGAGACCCAACACTTTATCAAGTTCCGCGGCAAATTGGGCTTGTTCTTGTTCCAAGGGATCCAGCACACGGGATTGGCCCAAGCGAGCACGCTTCGGGGCGTCTGCAGGTCTTCGGCGATGCACGCCTTCGTGGACGTATCGGGGCCTCGACCCATTAGAACTGCAGTTATCCGCTGGAGAGGCTGGCCTCTGTCGTCGACACTCGAGCCTCGCTCGTTGAGGGGGATATTCGTCCAATTCACGTGACAAATCACGGGGCGGATTTCTCACTCCCTGATCGACGCCATTGTTGACACGCTCACCGGAGTGGGCGCGCCGATTGTTCCACTCTTGGAACAGAGCGGCGTGTTCCTGAAGAAAGGCTCGCTGCACCTGCGACAACTCGGGGGCAGGCGGAGGATTAAGTTGCGCCGGATCATCAGCAGGGGGATGATTCTGCATGTTGGTGTGTTCCGCGGGTGGATCTTGGTTTTGTTGACAGGGTGGCGGATTCTGATCCACAGGAGGATCACGACGGGACCGGGTAGGATTAGCAGATCTACGAGTATTCACCATAGCGATTGCGATGAAAAACTAGGGTTTTCTTGTCAATCGTTCCCACAGACGGCGCCAATTGATAAAGCGCAATCCGGTTATCAAATGAATTCGAAGTAAAATTCAATTTGTAACGCAATCCAATGCAAGAAAATTAAAGAACACAAGATGTACGTGGTTCGATCCGGAGATCTACGTCCATGGGCGTAAAATATCACCTACCGGGATGCTTTTCCTTATCTTCCTTTCAATCTGGCACGTTACAGTTTAGGAGTACAAAGTCCGAACCCTAAATCTGAGTACAATTCCGCTATTTATACTACTCCATTCAAGCCCTAACTAAATCCCTACAATTATGTCTACCATCTCTGCATGGGAGTTGGAAGGAGATCGTGGGGATCTCGCTTTCCAAATATGCCGCGATTGGGCTGCTCCAGGCCCGTGTGCACTTCTGGGCCAGCTTGGTTGCTGGGCTCGCTGCGATTGGGCTGCTCCAGGCCCGTGTGCACTTCTGGGCCAGCTTGGTTGCTGGGCTCGCTCTTTTGTTGCTTCAACCCGACCCGAAGTTACTGGGCTATACATATTCGTATGTATTGGATAAAAAAATTTGTAATTATTTATTTTTTATGTCACTAATTACCAAACCTCCCTTCCCCTAAAAAAACTTAAAATAAAAAAAAATTATCTAGCTATTTTTATAATCAACCGAACTGACACCCAGTTTCTTGAATCTTGATTTTCTTTTATCAATATTGTGAGACATTTTTTTAAACATGATTGAACTAAACCATTTGACTATACATTTTTTTTTGGGTAGAACATATATACAATTATATTATAATATAATTTCATTGGTTTTTTTAACAAAAAAATAATAACAACAATAATTATTATGGGATAATAATTGATAAAAAAAAAAAAAAAAAAAAAAAAAAAAAAAAAAAACTCCAATGATTTATTTAATACTACCTCCGTCCCGGCTTATTTTGCACACTTTCCCTTTTCGGCCGTCCCACCTTATTTTGCACACCCAAAAAAGGAAACTTCTTCCACAATCTCCACCCTCAAAATCTCATCACTCAATCTCCACCTTTGAAAAAGTCAAAGAAAAAGCAAAATCTGTTTTTTCTTAACATCCGTGCCCGGTCACCTGTGCAAAATAAGCCGGGACGGAGGGAGTACAAAATATAGCTACATCTCACAAACTAAGAAAATAATATCATAAGTAGCACACAATAACGAGAATGTAAACTAGTAAGATCAACCAAATTAGTAACCCGTGGGTGATTGGGTCGACATTGTTCGTTGATATGGCTCTAGCAAAGGTGTTGCTATCGACTTCACTTGTGTCTCCTTGTTGAGGATTGGTAGGAGGTTGGGATCGAACTTTGTTTTTATTTGTAATCGTTTGTCTGTACACTATTCAAGTATCCACCCATCTAACGCCTCCTTGGTGATCCACTCCGATCGAGCGATAGTAGAAAGTTCGGCCCATATTTACTGGAGTATTAGCTACTTTGATTATCATTTCTCCCGCCCCGCACCTACAACTCAGGGTGGATTGGAATATCCGTAATGCCTTATATACTAAAAGAAAAATCACTTGGACTAGTGTCATTCTCTTAGAATTTTGGGACAAGTATCATTTTCTTAGAATTCTGGGAACAAAAACTATTTTTAATATTTAAGTATTCAAGTTTTCTATTTTTTATTATTTAAATATTCAAAAAATTTAATTCAGATTTTGTCATGATTTACATAGTCTACCTTAGTTTTGATACGATTTTTAGTTATAATTTTTAGAATGATTTACTATTTCAACTTTTATTTCTAATATCTCACATTTTTATAAGATAAATAAATATAAAAGTGAATGGTCAAAGATTGATAACATTGCGTAATTTGCATGTGTGATATATATAAAAATTATAAAACTTATATTCAGATATTAATTTATTTACGATATCCATAATTTAGGTATATATATATATATAATATATATAAATTATACAAACCGAAAATATTTAAGGATTCTTGAAAAGGGTTAGGATATGCAAATATTCTATATTTATCACTACATTTTTTTTCTTTAATTACAACTTATTTTATATTATTATGTAAAATATACAAATGTATTCAAAAAACCTATTATGTTAGATGCAATATAAAAGACTTTTATATATAAATTCTTTATATCTGCCTAATATTTGATTCCCTTAATGGTTGTTTTTTTTTAAAAAAAAAAAACAATGATTTTTAATTATCAAAGTACAAAACTAAAAATATTGTCTGCATGATTTACGAAATTTTCTCAATTTATCGCTCATATGATATAGTGTTGTGAATATCCACTATTTAAAATGCACTGCATATCTCTACAGGAACAAGTTCTATAGGATTTATTCTCAAATGAGTATTTATCCATTCCAATTTCTATTGTCAGTCAATATTCTTTTTTAAACTTTGTACTGTTAATGATTGAAATTAATTAGAATTCTTACTTTTTCAACAGTACTTTTTGTGTGAGTAATCTCCCAGTCAGAACTTTAATCTCTTTTCTTGGATTATTTTCGTGTGAGTAATTAATTTTACTGCAAAGTTTCGTTGTACCATGACTTCCATTGAGCTTTCTCTTCTTTTTGCTTCACTATTATTTTTCGTTAATGTTTGACTCGATTCGCCTCAAATATTTTATGGCAAAAAAACAACTGGTAAAACTTACTTGATTTTTTTCTTATTTCGATAACAAAATGATTCCGGTTGTTCGTATAACTCCTCCTTTCTTTAAAATAACATTTCATAATTTCGATCTTCCATGAGTTTTTTGTATGGGTGACAATTGTATCCAAACTATTAGAAGAATGTAAAAGAATAACGTTCGATGATAAATTAAATATATGATTAGTAGATTTGGTCACTTAAGTGTAACTACATTTGTTTATTATAAAAAACATTATAAAAAAATAATACAATGAAATTCTTCAAAAAATCTTGAATGAACTTTTTCAAATTAATGAGCACAAATTGAGGAATTTAACATTATTAATAATGTAGCACCTACTGGGGTCTTGCCTAAAAGAAAAATATATGAAAGCGGCTCAAGATTATTACTCATTTATATATAATTTTGAATTATATAACCATGATTGACAAATATATTAAATTTGATTCGTTTTATGTTTACTTGATTTTTAGATGATGCACGAGACTTGACAATAATATGAACAAATGAGTTTTTTTAATTCTTTCAGAGAAATTTTATACAACAATTATCGTATATTTCATACATATTTAATTGTAAATATTGCAAATTTGCTAATTAACTTTTTTCTACTATCACAAGTAGCTAAATATATAAGGCTGCAAAAATTTTCGCCGCTATTTTAATCTTGAAAAAATCACATGATCCTTTATTCTTTATATACTAAAACACAAACAAAATGAACATGTGTCATGCTGAGAATCATTGTAATATCTCACAATTGTAAGATTTAAAATATTTTTTAAATCATTTAAATTTTTAAAAAAAATTATGATTTACGTCGATAATTGTTTCATTTTAAATGTTTACTCCCTTTTAGAAACGTAGATATATTCATAAATTAAAATTATTTCTAAAAATAAAACAAAAAATTAAACAGGCCCGTGAATATATTCACGGGTACTGTACTAGTTTATCATACAAAGCAGAGATGTGATCATGCATTACCAAGGACAACAATTGCGGACTACAAGAAAGGACATCAATAATTTCAACTGAAACGATAATCATCCTCCTCCTCCTACCTATAAAAGTGTAGGTGACTTCTTATAAAATAATGTATGGACAAAAACACCCCTACATCTCTAACTATAAGTTAAGGTTAATCAAGTAAATTATTATATAATTAAGTTGCACTAATTAATTCCAAAGACAATAATGGTGGAAAAATAATCTATATCTATCACTATGATAAAACTCCCATATAAAAAGCAAAAACAAAAGGAATCATCTATTTATATTTAAGTTCTTGTTACCTGTCATTATATGATATATATTTTTATTTTTCAGTATTAGTTTAGTTGGATTTTTGTAAATAAGATTTTAAGTAGGTGGAATTTTATTATATTTAAGTTTATTTGGTTATATTTTGGATTGACTTCATAGAGCAGCACCTTTTAATTTTTACGCCATTATTTTTCAAACCATTGGTATCAGGTATTGTAATTTTCATGATCAATAACTTTTGCATTTCAAATTATGTATGAGTCATGCAACCTTCTCCTAATTAATTAATGAGAATGTTATATGTCACCGCTAAACTGGATGATTAAGATGTCTATCATAATAATCTTGAATAAGAATTAAAATATATTGAGAAGGGTACACGAGAATTCAATAATTTTGATTTATAACTTAAATGTTTTTTTTCCATATTTAAATAAAGTTAATTTCATAGTATATTATATCAAATAGCTTGCTAATATATCATAAACATATACTTAGATATTTAGTTGAAGTGACTTTTTTTTATTATTTTAAGCCAAACATTATGAAAAAAATTAATATTTTGACCTTTTTAATTTTAACAAGTTGATGCAAGTAAGAATTATATAATTTTAGATAAATTTAAGAATAGGTTTATTCATGAATCTTCAAACTAATGAAGTGGGATAAAATAATAGAGGTGGATTAAGAAATATGTTGTAGTAATTTATTATTTTAGTTGTACCATATCTTTTAGATGAAAAGTTTAAGAGTCCTCATAAGCACTTATGTAAGAATTTATTTGATATTATTTTCATCATTTTTAAGTTATAAACATTTTATATATATGTGATTTTTAATTAACTATGTGTGTAAAGTATATTTCAATTTTCTAGGAAAGATAAAAAAAAATAGATTAATGAGGCGAGATTTTATAATTAATTTAATTTAATGTTGGTGTTTGATAAAATTTATAAGCAAACATGACAAACATCTTAATTTATTAATTATGTTTTTTTCCTTTTCTATTGGATGGGTTGATTAATCCCTTAGTTGTGCCCTGTCTTATTATGAAAAGTTTAGAAAAAAAATTATGTGATGAAAAAAAAGTAAAAGAAACCGTGTTTCTAATTTTTTATAAATCTAAATTAAAGAAAATAGAGTGTGTGTGCGTGTATATATATATTAAAATAGCTATGAAAATAAATGAAATTAAAGTAGCTTCATGTAATATTAAGAATAATTCATCTCAGCATAAAGGAATAGAGGAAACAAAGAAAATGTATATATATATTGAAAAGTTCACTCAAAAATGATTTTCAAATTTGCAAAGAAATAAGAAGGACAAACAACAAAAATAATTTTGTTATTAGTTTTAAGAAAGAGGGTAAAGATTCACAATAGAAATAAGTAGGTTTATAAGTAGTTTTCCATGAACCATTCAAGGATTTTAGAAGGTCTTTAGTTTGAGTAAACAAGAATTAATCACTTAAAATTATTACATAAATATATATATCTTTATAACTTATTAGCTTTGATACCTAAAATTAATGGTTAAAATTCAAAATATAGTCTTCTACCTATAAAGTCCACTAACTTTTGTGGTTACGTGTTAGTCCACCTAAGGTGGAATTTGAAAAAAAAAAAAAAAAAAAAAAAAAAAAGAGAAAAAAAACCAAGAAAACATGACATAAGAGCTTACAAATATAGTGTGATAATAAATCACATAAAAAAACTCTTTTATGTTGATGGAAAAAAAGGGTACCGAAAGTATTCTAAATATATTTAATTATCTAATTGACTCTTTGGTCATAAAACACCAGGAATTTTTCTAGCCTATTTAATAAAAGTATTAAAAAAATATAATTTTGAAATTCATGTGTACAATGTACAACGCAATGAACATATATAACTAGAAGTCTGAGTAAAAAATAAAAGAGAACACAAAAATAATGATTCATGCATACATAATAAATCAAGGAAAAAATCCTTAGTGTGGATGTTTTTAAAAGGAAAGTGGCCCTAATTTTAAATCAATCTAAACTTAGAAAAAAATATCAATATATATAAAGTAGTTATGAAAATAAAGATATAATAAATTAAAGAAGTTTCATGTAACATTAAGAATAATTAATTTAAAAATAAAGGAATATAGGAAAAAAATTGTTTTTGATTATTAATTATGGTTTTTAGCATATATCTTTCAGGATGAAAAATTCGCTTAGCAAGAAGAAACAATAAACATAATTTTTCTATTACTCTAAGAAAAAGTGAAAAAATTCACAATAGAATTAAGTAGGTTTATGTATATTCCAAGAACTATTCAAAGATCTTAGAAGGTCCTTAATTTAAGTAAACAAAAACGATCACATAAGAGATAAATATGTATCTTTGTTGCTTATAAGCCCTGACATCTAAAATTATAGGGTATGGAAGACAGCAAAGGCAACTAGAGTAGTTGACTTCAATAAACGATGGCAGAAATTAAGAAGTGAAATGTAGATGCATTTCAGTGGCTAGCTGGCAAACCACCCTATAATTGGAGTAGATCCCACTTCAGGTGCTTTTATGCATGTGACAAGCTCGAAAATAATATGAACGATTGTTTCAATTCTATGATAATTAAGGCTAGGCCTAAGCCTATTGTTTCCATGTTTTAGTTAATCAGAGTAGCTCTAATGAAAAGGTTGCATATTAAGAGGGATAAGGTTAGGGCATATCACGGAGAATTATGCCCTATAGTTGAGCAAATGTTAGAAGATCTCAAAGAGAAAGCATTAGAATATATTGCAGTTTCGAACGGCGAGAACCAATTCGAGGTTGAGAGTCCTTGGGGAGCAAGGTTCAAGGTGCATTTCGATGAGAGCACGTGCAATTGTAGGAAATGGGAGTTAAGCAGGTTACCTTGTGCCCATGCAATAGCTGCCATATACTACCTTGATTTAAAGCCGGAGGCGTATGTACACACTTATTTTCGAAAAGAAACCTTCCTCGAGGTGTATAGTCACCCATTTGGTACCTTGGACTGTGCGGACATGTGGCCAAGCATGTAGTGGCCACCATTGCTACCCCATTAGCCCAAAAGATGACCGGGAGACCAAAACTATACAAGAGGAAACAACAGCCGCAAGAATCAGTTCCTCCTGTAACTCAAAAAAGGAGCAAAGAGGGGAAGAAGAAGGTAGATCAGCCTCTGAAGTTGTCCAGAAAGGGCATTTTTCATGACATGCTCCTTGTGTCAATTACAAGGTCACAATGCCCGAGGATGCCCTAAAAACTGATACCTTCCCCCCCCCCCCCCCCCCCCAGCTAGTGCCACCGAGGATGGAAGAGATATACCTGCAAGAAGGTCAGAAGCAAGTACATCAAAGTCGGGCAAGAAGGTATAGTTTCAATTTTATGTTACTAATACGTTACCATATAATCAATTTGATCTTAATTTGTCTTGTATTATGTGTAATCATTTAACAGGTCTCAAAACGAGAAGCTACTGCCTTGACCGAAGGATCTTCCCGAAGGGGTAACAATGAATGCAAAGTCCCAGCCAACTAGTAGAAATTTGAAAAATCGTAACAAGGTACATAATGGACTAAATATGCGTGTTATTCTGTACTGAATATTCTTGTTATTCTGGACCAAAACTGATTGATATTGTACACCGATATGAGTTGCATTCTGGACTTTGTGTGTAATTCTAGCTGTAATTTTATTTCTTTAAATTGCATTATAATTTGCATTCAGTAATTTATCTAGACTGAATCTGCTTCGATATGTATGCCTGCAACTGCCTGCTATCCTGGACCGAATTTGATTTGTAAGCTATCCCGAATTTGCATTATGATTTGTTTGTTGTCCCGAATTTTTGAGTTGACGGACAAATTTGATTTGCATTCAGAAATATGAATGAATCTTTTTTGCATGCTGCCTTGAAAATGATATAAGTTACATTACGAACCTTGCTGGAAATTTGGAGAGATTTTCCTTGTTGTCTTGATTTTCCACCAGTTTGTGTGTGATTCGAATTGAATCTGATATATTGACAAGAAAGGGCAAAATATTCACATATAGATGTCGATCTAGGAACAGAGAATGACCCTTTGTCCTCTGTTCCGGATGATTGGTGGAATGTAACTTCAGCGGCCCAAGCCTCTCAACTCGCTAAGGTTTACTTTACAAATTATCGATTCTAGATAAACAATATGTTCGGGATGGTCGTTTGATTGGTTTACCTTTATTAAATGATAGGAATCGTCAAAATCTACCCTAAACTAAACTAAACTAAACTAAACCTATAAGAACTACTCCAATGAGGGCGGCAAAAGCAAAAGGTTTAGGTGAAAGCTCTACAAAGTTGACTCAAGAGTTAAGTACAGTTGCAAGAACAAACCCACTTGGTGCTCGAAAGACCACCCCGAAGAAAATAGTGAACCCGCTAACTATTAGAAGGAAATTAGTGGTATGGTTATTGATATTAACTAAACTTTTGTATTTGCCCTACTGTTGTTTCATATATACTGTGTGAATGACTTTTGGACAAATTTTAGGTGAAGAAGCCTCCCACTAGGGATCCATTAGCTGGCTCGTCAATTTTGATGGACAAGCCTAACCCCCAAGATAGTGTTAAGCACAAGATCTTTGTACTAGCCGACACTCTGAACACGTGCAGTTTGTTGTAGTTGCTAAAATCTAAACTAGAAGTGCTTGCGATCAATGTTTTTGAGATGAAGTTTGGGAATTGACTACTGTCCATCCTGATGAAGTTTTTGAAGTGTAGTTGTTGAGTACATAGTTAAAGTTTTAGATTTGTCAATATTTTGGCCATGTATATGCCTAAACATGATGGCAGCTTACAAGGGTATTGAGGCTTGTGTAGCCTTATTTTTTAAAATTGCATTTTGAGTAGTCAATAGGCCAAATGTAGTTCTTAGTATGTGGAAGTAAGTGTGGAAATCCCATTTGTGACAATGAAATTTTGAATTCATGCATGGTTATTTAAAGGCAATTTGCAACTTCAATCTTGTTGTTCATAATTATTGTCTAAAATTGTGTGTGTAATGTCCTAATTGAATGGGATCTCATTTGAGTAAAATTTCAACTGATTCCCCTAGTGCCAACCCATGTTTGTGAGATGTTAATCATCCAAACTAGTATTCACAATTTGAGGGCAAATAATGAAATGAAAAAGACACATTCCGTTCATAACTAATACGTGGATACATCAATCTCTTACGAAAGATTGAAAATCCATTAACCAACAATCATAAAACAAGCAAAAGCTTGAAAATCCATTAACCAACAACCACAAAACGAGCCTAATGCACGATACATCTACACAACCGTTCTAACTAATACTTGGTTAGATCAATATCCTACAAAAGATTGACACTAACCACAAAACAACCCTAGGACATGATACACCTGTACGAATGATCTAGGACCTGAAGGGAAAAAAAAAAAAAAAAGAACAAACGTAGCAATAATAACCCACATCCATTTCTCCCTCTTTTTCGCGTGTTCGATCTCGTGCTCAAGAACAACAATTCGGACCACTTCATCTCCATTATTTTTCACCTGACGCAATCCACCTTGTAGATTGTTCGCCCTTCTCAGCAGACCGGGTATAAACTGCCTCGCCCTCTCGCCGGCCGGTGGGTCAATCTAAAAAAATAAAACACAGCCATTTACAGCCTGAGCAAAAGGTACCAAAGATCAAAATTCAATACAGGTAACATGATTATATAGAGAAAAAATTTAAAAAATCAATAAGTGCAATTTGGTTGTGGAATTACGCCCACATTATACTGTATCAAAATTAATTCGAAACATCGGGCAATTTGACAAAAGCCTTCGCATGATGACCATCAGGAGCATACATGGAGCTCAAATGAATGCAATTAAACCCAACAATATATTGTCAAAAAAAATTATCTTACGCAGGTTTAAACACAGAGAATAAAAACCATTTCAACTAATCAATAACCAAGCTAAAATTAAAATTGCACTATCAACTCACTAAAGTAACTATAGAGAAATCGGATTTTCCACAAATCTGCAATATTAGGACAGGTATAAATTACGAGCTAGGGTTTGGAATTGGGAATTTCATACCCGGAATCTCTCGCACACAGCGTAGCGCCGCCTAGGGTTCCTTTTAGTCCATGATGTTCGAAGGACGGCGGTGTCACCACACCTACATTGCAAGTCCATCTCGCGTTGAAGGGGAGTTCTCGCACTCAGGCAGGAGACGGGTCTGCTTTTTGCTGAAGAAGAAATAATTTGAGGTTGCCTCCCAATTAACAATTTAATATTGGAGATTTCGATTTTGTTATGTTATTTTATTTTATGAATATAAAACTTAAACTTAAACGTAGCATATAAATAAAGAAACAAAATAGCCCCTGGAAAGTAGTTATGTGACACGCACATGGCTAATATACCCGGATTTGCAAAGTGTAATAAATCGTGTTATATAGGTTGCAATCGGAAAAAATAAATAGTTTAGATTGGAAAGTGAAAAAAAGCCGCAAAATTCAGGTTGCAATATGTAATTAGCCCTTTTATTTATATTGAGCAAGAGACCCATTTTTTCTCTTTGCACCAGACCCCTTAAGATATTGGGTCGGTTGGTTAACATATTAAATAATGTTACTCCCTAAAAAATGTTGTTAACATATTACTAAATGTGTTCATTTATTACAATCTTAGCTCTCCATCTTTAACCTCATTTATAATGAACATTGATAAGAATGCATGATTCTACTTGATTTGTTATGGTTGCATTTTAACAAACTTTCTTTTTCCTTTCAATTTTTTCTTTCTTTCTAAATTTACCTCGTTACTAAAATACAACAGTGTGCATATGTTAATGTATATATGTTAACATGCAATTTTATTACATTCAATTATTATTGATATTTATAAAAAATATGTATTTTTAGTCCAACTATTATTCTTGGAGATTTGCGTTCTTGATTATTTGACGGGTTTGACAAAATCAACAACTAATTATGTGCAAAATTCAAGCCCAAGATCTTGGAGAAATCTAATTCATGTTCAATGAAAGAGAAAATAAGTGTCCAAATGCATTACATTGAGCCAAGAATTGATATCTCAAGAATCAAGGCATTCTCTACTCACTTTTCATTCCAGCATGCAAATTTAAGGACATCAAGGGAGCTAAAGAAAGGATTATTATCCATATTGTACGTAGCCTTGGACGAGCACTATAAATAGTTATGTGTCCCAAGCGTTCTGTATTGATTTAGTGATTAAGCATTTCACACTTTCCAGAGTCGAATTTAGTTTTGTTTGTATATTGAGGTTCTTTCTCTGTAAGAACATCTGTTTCACAACAATTAATTTGAGGGGTTCGGGAGATCGCGTCTGACAGATTCAGGAGATCACGTCTGATAGATTCAGTGCATCAAGACCATTTGGGGGACCAGACAGCCGTGCAAGTAGTTAAGGGTAGTGTGTATAGAGTTGTCTTCTTAGGACGAAGTTCTAAAGTTTGTAAGTTCAACATACACATGTGCAAAATGCTTTTCTGATTGAAAGAGGCCTGAGAGGAAGAATTAATTATTCCTCAAATTTTATAGATAAGTGTTTGTTCCTCTGCATTTTATTTCAAGTTCTTACAACAATGCTCCCACACATTGTTAATGCTCAAGTTCTTACACGTGCGCTATTATTTCAATCTTCTTACAACTACGAACACTACACACGAGCACATATTCTAAGATTTAAATTGGTACCAAAGCAGGTTTCAATTTCTCAAATAGGTTGATCTAGGGAATTATGATGGCATCTCTTAACCACACCTCAATGCGCCTCCAATTTCTTAATAAAGCTAACTACTCTTACTGGAAGTCCATGATGATGGTGTCCATACGTTCGAATAATGAACAATGTCGAGAATGTAAGGACTTTGGATATTATCATTTTGAATGTCCTAAAGAAGTAAGACATACAAAGCCATTGAGCGACTCAGATTCTGAGGAAAACAAAGTCCTGATGAAACTCAGCACACCAGTAACCTTGTTGTTCACCCATAAGTTATTTGTATGTCTGATGGCCGATGTTGAAACAACAGATAAACAAAACTTGTCAGAAAATGAAGGCTACAAGTCAGACTCTAATGAATCCTTCAGTAGAACGTGATGACAACAGAGAATCTCATGGCCATGTATCTTATCATCAAGATAAAGCGGTCAAAATTATAAAAGCTCTTGAAGCAAAGGCCAAACAATATGAACAAGAAGGACTCCATGTGGAGATCAAGAAGAAGGAGACTGATGAACTGAAAGCTGAAATTCGGAGTCTCACATATCAGTTGTCACAATCACAAGATTGTCAAAAGCCATGAAGAGATGCTTCTCAAGTCCTCTGTTCGGACGTCACTCTTGGAAAATTATTTAAAGTTGTCCGAACAGGTAATTTCTTCAAATGATTGTTCAATTAATTCTTTAAAAGACAAAATGTTTGATTTGCGACAAGTTATTACTGAAAAGGAGGAAGTTCAAATTCTGACCATGGAAGAACTCAGTGTGAAGAATCAAATTCTGGAGAAACAAACGACATAGTTGAAAAAGTTCATTAATCGTGTTCAGAGACTCAGTAGTGATAAAGTCAAAATGGATAAGATCTTGGCCATAGGTCAACATCATGGTAAGGAAAATGGTATTAGTTTTACAGGAGACATTGAGAAAAACGGAGAGACTCACAACTTAAATTCTATATTTGTGCCTCCTAAAAATGTTGCTTGTTCAAATCACGTATAAACTGCTTCGAGAAAAGCAAAACATAATCCTGATGTTCGAACATATCATGCTAAAATAACTTTAAAGGAATGAAATAACAAAAAAGATATTAAGTCTCAAGATAATAACCAATTTGTTCCAATTTGTCTATATGGCGGTATTAGAGGTTACATTCATCCCAAATGTTATGGGATGCAATATAAACTTTACACTGGAAATGTGAAAAATGGAACTTAAGTGGAATTCCCTTGAGAGAAAGTGAAATCCTTCAAAAGCTCCTAAATGAAAATTGATCTGGAAAATCATAAACAACCCCAAGTTTGGGTTAGAAAAGAAGGGCATAACTGTTTTTCTTCTCTTCTTACATTCACATCAAACTTTGAATGGACAAGATATTTCGAAAGTGATTTCTCTTGTCACATGACTGGTGTTAGTTTTAATTAATTAGTGTTGTTCCTTTGACTGGCAGGTATGTTACTCTTGGTGATGGGATGAGTAATAGAGACAATGGAGTAGGAACATTAAATGTTGGTGGATTGCCCGCACTTGAACATGTTCTCCTAGTGGAAGATCTAAAGGCAAATCTTCTAAGCATCAGCCAACTGGTTGAATAAGGATTAAATGTCGGATGTCTTCAAGATAAATGTCTTGTTCTTGACAAAAGCGGTAAGTGTGTTCTTACTGGAGCAAGATTTGTTGATAATTGTTGTCCGAACATGATCTTGCATGCCACTTACAATTCTTAAGTAAAATTGAAATCTCGCATCCCAAATATGAACATAATTATTCAAGAAATAATGTCCATCATTCTCAAAAGGAACATATTAAACTTGTTGAGACGGGATGGTTTTATTGGAACATGTTCTTACACAAGACCACTTGACAGATATTCTTACAAAAGAACTCATGCCCAAAACTTTATATCTCTAAGGAAATCTTAATGATATGTACAACTTAAATGCATCTGTTTAAATTCTATTTCGTAAAAAAGAAAAAGAAAAAAAAAAGACTGATGTTCTTACATGCATATCATATTAGGTTTCTTTCTTTTGCTTAGGCATAACTTCCATCTTCATTCATTGCACCTCAATTTTTGCACTATAATTGGTTTGTGTTGATGCCATCTAACTAATTTGGCTTAAAAATCTATTTTTCCTTAGTACTATGACACAATGACCATTATTATCGTCAGAAAGAGCTACCTTACAAAAATAATGCAGTGAGTAATCATTTATAGTGGAATTAGAGCCTCATGCACAGAAAATGACTGAATGAGTGAAAGCTACTGGCGAGCATCACACATGCTCTTACTTGAAGAAAGTTTCTTCTTAGAAAAGGTTGATGTTCTTACATTAATTTGGTTGCACAAGGGCGAACATGTGCTCTTGAGAAAGCTCTATGTCTGTACTTCACATATCACGATTAGCGGTAGCTTTTGGATGAAAATTTTGATCTCTAAGTGAAAAGTGATATGTAGTTACATCACAAAGTAGGGGGTAGCTTTCAGGCAAAAACTTCGATATCTCTAAGTGAAAAATGATATAAGAACATTTCATATCATGAAGTAGTGGGGTAGCTTTCAGACAAAAACTCTAATAACACTAAGTGAAAATGATATAAATGTTCATTTTGAATTCACAAAGTAATGGGGTAGACTTCAAGTGAAATTATGTCGTCTCTTAGTAAAATGTGAATACATATACGAATCTTTTAAAATAAAAGAGAAGAAAAAATCAATAAACAAAATTCAATTTCTTCGATTATTTTGGTGCCACTGTAAGCAAGGAAAATCAAGGTCAAATTTATTTTGATGGGTCAATATTTTAAACTAAGTCTATTTTGCAAAATATATATATATATATATGTATGTGTGTGTGGGTGTGGGTGTGTGTGTATATGTGTGTGTATGATTTGGTTGTAGGTTGCATTTTTTTTTTTTTTTTTTTTTGAGCAATCTTTGCATGATTTCCTTCCATAATAGTCTTGGGCTAAAGAGTTTTGATTCTTTATTAAAAGAAGATATCAGCCATGACGGTTTAGTGGGATAATTTATATCAAAAAATAATTGCTGCTACTGTTTATACTTTCAAGTGACGAGAATTGGATAAGGATTTCTTGACATAAAGTTTCACTTGCCCTTATTTTATCGTGGATGGTTTCAAGATTCATTTATTCGTCTCTTCATTTCTTTTCCATCAGCTCACGCACACACTTGCACTTACTATAACAATCTCTTTGTGTGTGTTCATATTAGGATGTTTTTCAACAGTCCACCAAGTTCTTACAACAACAAGGTTGTTGCTTGAAAGACCATATGAAGGTTCATTGGTGATAGAACATCCGTTGAAGACCCCTTGAACTCTAGATCGAAAAAAAAAGGGAGAAAGAAGAAATTACGATCTCTTTATCTTTGCTTTGGGTAAGGAGTAGATTTGCTTGGACAGGTTTATGTTCTTACAATTGCGTCTTTATGTTGATTGTTGGACTGGTCCATGTTCTTACAAAACAGGGATGTTGTGCTTTGACTAACTCATCTGTTCAAATATTTTCGATCAAAATACCACAAGGAGAGATTGTTAACATGTGATTTTATCACATTCAATTATTATTGGTATTTTCGAAAATATTTTATTTATGTCTAACAATTTTTTGATGGAGATTGTGTTCTTGATTTATTAATAGGTTTAACAAAATCAACAATTAATTCTGCATGTGCAAAATTCATGCACAACATCTTGAAGAAATGTCATCCATGTTCAATGTATAAGAAAATAGGTGTCCACATATATTGCATTGAACCAATAATTAATATCTAAAGAATGAAGGGATTAGATTCACATTGTACATAGTCTTGAACGAGCAAAATAAATAGTTGCACGTTCTGTATTGACTTAGTGATGGAGGTAGCATTATACACTTTCAAGAGTTTAGTGTATATATATAAGTCATACATGTAAGTATTGCATCAAATAAAATGTTGCATTCGATTAAGCATAATCGTATTAATTAATTCTGAACTGGTTGATGTCTTACATACTCCCTCCGTTTTGTGGGAGTTTGTACAGTTGATCCAGCACGTATATTAAAAAAAAACTATTTTTTATTTTTTTGTTGACTTTTTTAAATATGAAGATTGGGGGTGGAGATTTTAAGGGTGGAGATTGTGAGAAAACTTTCTTTTTTTTAAATGTGCAAATTGATGTGAGACGTACCAAAAAGGAAAGTGTACAAATTCGAATGGGGCGAATGGAGTATTACTTATTACTGGGCAAAGTGCCCTCCGATAAGATTGTTCTCTATATGCGTGGTGATACAAATGAAATCTTTTTTGTGTAGATAATTTAAACACAATATGAAGAATGTATCATCTTAACTGATAATAACTACAATGATTCCGGACAAATAATATAAATATGGTAACAATAAAGTCACATATCGCATATATTCAGGTTGATGTTCGTAAATTCTGCAGTGACATGCTAAATAATTTCGAGGAAAAATATATGTTTTCTCTGAATTAATGATTCATAAGCTTTAAGTCTTGTGGCTATCTAACTTTATTTTGGTGTGATTTTCTTTACATTCACTTTTGAAGAAATGATAAAGTAGATATTTTGCTAAAATTATTTAAAATTAAAAGTAGGTAGTGTTTGAGACTAAAATAAATTTTAGTCAAATATAAAAGTTGAAGTATTTGATATTTAAGCAGTTTTTAGCTTTTAAGTGAGAAAAACTTCTATTTATTTATCAAAATACTCAAAAGTTGAAAACAGCAACTCCCTCCGTCCTGGTTAAATTTACATTCATTCCGGGCACGAATATTAAGAAAAAACAGATTTTGATTTTCCTTTGACTTTTTTAAAGGTGGAGATTGATGGTTGAGATTTTGAGGGTGAAGATTGTGAGAATTAGTTTCCATTTATTGGGTTACAAAGTTAACTGGGACGGATCAACAAGGCAAGGAGGCAAATTTAATTGGGACGGAGGTAGTATCTACTTTTAATTTTTGACATAAAATTACTTATGTTAAAATTGAAGCTATTTTTTCAAACATTCCAAAACCGTTCTTTCAGTTATAAATTAATAAGCACTTAAATAAACGTTTGCTAACACCCCCTTAATTATTTATGTTGTCATCAACAAATAAATTAGTACTGTGACCCGAAAGAAGCATGACGTTTGGAGTTGCACATAATAGCCATTTTGAAGAAGATGATCTTTGGATGTTGAAATGCACCAATTGATGCATTTCATATGTTAAAAAAATGTATCTTATATCCCATAAATTCCAGATAATACTTACTTTTATATACTAATAATTGAGAAATACTTCATTCCGTGTATAAGTAAAGTAAACGAATTATATTAATCTCATATACTTTAGGAATAATACTACTCAATGTTAATTTCTCATTATATAGTTTCTGATATGAAACATTAGTTTTATATGCTACTAATATTTTAAATTATCTTGAATAGATATTGCATAAATATAAAATTAAATGTTCTAAGAGCTTATAATTACTTCATATGTTCAAAGTAACATTTATACATATTTTACGATAAACATTACATTGTTGTGTTTAAGAATGCAACCAAACCAAACTATTTACAAATTATTTGGATTTCAGTTCAAAAAAATATGTGTCCGTGATGATTCAGTAATTTAAACAAGCTGGACTCGAACTTATTAGTAGCTCGCGAGCTTGTTCGTATACTCCGGCTCACTAACTTGACTCGCGAGCCTGCTCAGATAGTTTTTAAAACTTGAAATTAAGTTATTTTGCTAGTTTTGATGTTAATATGATATTTTTTGTCCTTATTTATGTTCTCATTTTTAAATTGAATGATAGTATGTTCATGTAATTTTTGTTAGTCATATTTCTACTACGATAAAATGAGTTTAACGAGCTTGCTATCTCGGACTCAACTGCACGCATAATAAACTTGAGCTCGAACTATGCTCATTCAATATGTTGTCAAGTTTTTGGCGAATCAAACATGTATATTGTAAATGCCATATTTTTGTAGGTATCAATGTCATCTATCATTTATTTGTGCGTATATGCACGAATGCATCAATGATCAATAGATGTCAATCGGATTATACAGATCTAAATCATGATTAACTCAAAGAAAAACAATGCCACACAAGAACGTCTAATTATAGTGTAATCAAACCCATGTACAACAAGCCTCTTTGCTGCTAAAAACCTCACTCAATGAGACCATATTAAATAAGTTTCAAATCTGTAAATTTAAAAGCAAGATCAAGAAGAGGGTTAGAATTTCAAAGCCACTGTTGACCCCATCCAACAGACTCGTCGTTGTGGATTTCAAAACTATCCTCAAATCCTTTCTAATATGCACTACCCGAGGATCTGCGTAGAGTGCATCCTCTTTCCCCCACCCCGAACATGGGTATCGGATGAAAACCAGATATAATGAGGGAATCGATAACTTATGCACACATAATTAGTCAGCACAGACCTTAGCTGAGAAAATCACTCTTCAAGGATAGCACGCCCAAGATTAGTGGCGAGAGCAAGTCGGACAGATTTCAAGGCCTCTGGTGGCAAGTCATCGACAATGAAGCCTGGCAATAGTCGGACTAATGATAATTCTTGCAATTTATTCAACAAAAGGTCCGTCTGGGAAACGTTTAGCAAGGGATGGTTCTGCCAGTTCAGCAATTTCAACTGCACAGGATGACAAATTGAATAATCATGTAATTCACTATGAAAGCCTTCGGAAAAATAGTTAATACTGGAGCATAAATAGCTGATGAGATGTGTGTTGATAAGCAAAATAATAGTGTCCCCGATGTCTAGATAATTGAAGCTCGTAGCATTCAGCAAATGACTTACTGAGTCGTATAAGATGTGCAGCCAAAACTGCTGGGGAGTGGACGGGTTTCTCATGAGCTGTAAATGAAAAATACAGATCCTCAGTTAAAACACTTACTAAACAAACAAGGTTAACTCCTTGTTTGATAAAAAGAAGGTGCGCAAGCGTGTCTGAATAATGAATAAGTCCAATCCCCGTGTAAACTGTGTAGCTTTATGCAACAGAGATATATGAGTATTGAGGCGCAGTATTAGACTGCAGGAAAACATTCTAGCTTTAGGTTACTTTCACAACAAATGCTTCAAGCATACCGATATAAGTGCTTCTGCAGCTTTCCGAGCATCATCAGTGGTAGTTCGCTCCTTAAGTTGCTGAAGGGATCGCCTAAAATCCCTGTACCTGAGAGAGAGAGAAGCTGAAAAAAGTGCAAAAAGTATATACTCGACCTTCAAAAAACTTTGTAAATATGGAAAACAGAAGATTGGGCGATGCCTACTTTTTCAAGAACTCAAGACCACCTGCAGTTCTCGATTCAGACCCCAGCAACTCAATCATTCCTTCCCATAGCTGCACAGAAGAAAGAAAAATATGGACAAAGTTAATTAAAATTGGTGAGTGACTGGACACATTCATTGAACAAGGATTTTTTAATATTATATCAGAATTAAATGGAGCTAAGCAAATGACAAATGTATGCTGTTCTTGGATGTGAAACGCGTAAAAGATTACCACTATCATAGCAGTAACAGAAGTTTGCTCTCTACTTGTGTTTGGAACTTATAAGCTCCTCAAAACATCTTATAAGATGTTTAAGAGCTTATAAGCTCTTAAAATGTTTTTGCAAACTAAGAGGGTGTTTGGCTGAGCTTATAAGCTCCTAAAAACATCTTATAAGATGTTTTTAGGAGCTTATAAGCTCTTGCAAAGTGTTTGGCAAAAAAAGATGCTTAAGAGCTTATAAGACCAAAAAATAAGCTCTAGGAGTTTATAAGCTCTAAAAAAAATAAGTTGTTATACCCCATCTTATTTTTAACATCTTAATTATTACACTCAAATTCCACACACACTATACACACTTCACACACTACACACATTTCACACACTACACACACTATTTCACACACTACACACATTACACGCATGTCACACACTACACATACTACACGCATTTCACACACTATACACATACTTCACGCAGTACACACAGTACACACACCACACACACCACACATACTACACACTTCACACACTACATACATTTCATATACTAATCAAAATGTGTGTTTAATATTAACTTTTAAATTAGACCCAAATTTATAGCTAAATCACTATATTTTTATTACAAGCTTATAAGTTCTTTTATCCAAACATTTTGTTAACTTATAAGCTCCTTAAAAATTACATCTTATAAGCTCTTGAAACAACTTATAAGACGTTGGAGTTTATAAGATGATCAAAATAAGCTTAGCCAAACACCCTCTAAGATGTTGAACTTAGAAAATGTAAAAATAAGCCCCAAATAACAAAAGTTCATCTAGTCCATCTTATTTTTTAAGATCTTAAAAGCTACACTCAACTTTCGCATACTATACGCATATCACACACACTACACACACTTCTTTCACATGCACTGCACACAGTTCCACACACCACACACAACACACACGTTCCACAGTAATCGAAATGTGAATTTGTCAACTTTCAAATTAGTCTTCAAATTCATAGCTAAATCACTTAATTCAATTACAAGTTTATAAGCTCCTTATCCAAACAGTTTATTAAATTATAAGCTCTTGAGAAATTACATCTTATAAGTTCTTCAAACACCTTATAAAATGTTGGAGCTTATAAGATGCTCGAAATAAGCTTAACAAAACAACCTCTTGGAATGTCAAAGACCAAGCATCGAAAGTATTTATGCAAGTACGAAATGTCTACACATGGATGTCTGATCTTACTATAACACCATGAAAAATCCAGTCACTGCTATGAATTAATACTCTAGCCAGGAAATATCTTTGGAGATCCCATACTATCACTATAATAATCACATTGGATTTCATTTCAAATAAAATACATATTCTTGAAACAATTACCTTGAATCTTTCATCAGAAATTGATTTTCCAACAAAATCAAATAGATGCTTCGAAATTCTATTTAAGCGGACTTCATCTTGAGCTTGCTGAAGCCAGAACACTGCTGAACCTTTCTTGCCATGTTTCCAGTAATGAACTCCAGCAATCTGCTTGCAAAGACATATTGAAACCAGTTAACTTCCCAAGCAGAGATAATCAATTCCAAGATTGAGGTTAAAGCTAAAACGAGAAGCAGATCAAGAATAGTATGGATTAGATATATTTCCATTCATGCAGCACATTGACCATAATCACAGAAAACGATTATTCACTTGCTAGAAAACATACCTTCATCATATTGTCACTAACATAATCAAGTCCATTGAGACGACAGATCTCTATACTCTGTTACAAGAGACAGTAGATATTATCTAAGAGTTCCTCAATTTAATGAAAATGCCATCGATTTTAAATTATCAAGGTGAATGGTTTTTTTTGTGGCAAATGGAGTTAACAAGATACGGAACAGACTCAATTACCTTAAGTAACACTTGGTGGTGTTGAACAGGCTGCTTGTACAATAAATTCTCTAACAAGCCCAAACCTTGCTTCATACATGACGTCAAATATATAGGAGCAATCTGAAGAAGCAAATAATCAGAAAAATATGATGTTTTAGTAAAGGAAAGGGTAAATTGATAGAGTAGTGTGATAGCTTAGAAGGGTAAAAATTATCTCAAACTGAGTGAAAGGGAGACAGGCATAATGTGATTATGTAACACTAAACAGTAGTATTTCTTTTTCAAAACAAAAATAAAACAAAATAAAATATTAAGTTATGGATCACTGAGGCACTAAGCGGGTGAAATGGGGACAAGCATAATATGATTTATGCATTATCTGAAGGTCCTGAACAAGTCTACAACTATTCTTTCATATAAAAGAAATGTTAATAATCAAGATTAGGTTATAGAGTACAGATGCCATTAGAAGAAATAGATGTCAAACTGCATCAAATAACGTAAATCAGATTTTCATCCATCTCCAGTACAGAGTTTTAAGATTTATCAAGACAGCCATGTCAGCAGTACAATAAGCACTGATGCTACTACAAATGTAGAAGGATGAAAACTTGAACATCAAACAGATATGAAATGAAAATTTTGATGCTGACAAGAGAAAGCACGCATACTATACATTTGAAACTTCCAAGAACACCAATCTCTTGCAAACACCCATGCAACTGTCGCTTAGATCAATATAATTAGTACAGTTTACTTAACTTATTTTAGTCAACTTTTGATAAAGCATATTTTTCATAAATTTTCCAACATCAAATTTGCAGGAGAAATACAGTTAATTAAGTACCTTGCCGCCAAGAAACACAATTGATGCAGCGGATAATATCTTGACAAATTTCAAAAGATTTACAAAGTAAACTTGCATTAGACAATAAGAAGTCCCCAAATTCAAAAATGTAAAGAGGCACAAATATCAATGCGCCCACAGACAACTTTGCAATGACTACTTACATTCCATGTCAAGGCATTAGATGATAGAATTTGGGCATAACTAAGTCGATGAAGCTCTTCGATGCAGATCCCTCCAAGTTTAGGTTGCTCCTCATGCAAAAGTAGTTCAGCTTCAGTGCTTCCAGCTGTCAGCAGCTCTATAGCATGGGTTATCATCCTGTTGATAGATGAAGATAAAGTCTCAATACATGTCAGACCCATTTCCGTATTTGAGCTCTACATTCTCATGATTTTTATCGATTCAATCACAAATATCAAGCAACAAACAAAATGCACCCATCCAAGTGTGAACAGGGATCAAAAACCATACAGATATACAAGTAGCTAATAATGCCTATATTGATCCACGGGTGAACAAACAAAAGAGGAGCTCACTCACCAGGGCCCAAATGATCTTGAGCATTCAGCTAGAACAACCTGAATCATCAGAAGACATGCCATAGCTGGCTCGATGAGAGGCCAGCAATTAAATAACGATACTGCCTAAAAGTAGATTCCTTACCTCTGTATTTTCTTCTAGAATCCCAATTAGGAGTCCCATCAACTTATGGCGATTTGAAATTGGTTTTAAATGCATGCATTTCTGAGCAAGGTTAAACATGCTTTCCAGACCCTGCAACAAAACAGTTATTATCAATATGCCGTCAAATGAAGATCGAAGCTTGTACACTTGCACTTCATTTCCTCTCTCTTGCTGGGCAACCTAGCTAAGTAAATAGAAAAAATCTAACTAAAAGAAAGAAAGTCAAACTGACCACAGTGAAAGGCCTGATGTACAAAAAGTGGGAAATGTAAAGCTCTATCCAGTGATAAGTTACATTGGAGAGAATGCTGGCATCTCCCAACATTATCTGAAGCATATTTTTCAATCCAGCCCTAGTCTGCTGGTGATCACATTGCAGCCAATATGGACTGCGGTCTAATTTAGTAAGTTGAGCTCGCCACTTTTCCCATGCCTGACAAATAAAATGTATCAAAGAATAGCATAATTTAGTCTTCAGATACAAATGTTCAAGGAAATGTGCTACCTTCATAAACTCAGGCTTCGTGTTGTAGCATTCTCCTAATTTTTCTCCCGATAGATCAGGACGCAGGCGTGGCATCCGTGATATAAGAAGTGCAACTGCCTCAACAAGTCCATTTTCCATCTGTTTCATATATATCCAAAAGTTCAAATGCTGTACTTAGTTAAAAGATGCTTGATTTCCACAAGTTGCAAAAAGTCAAGTTTTAAAGACGGTCATTTTTCTATATACAGTATAGATTATAGTCTCTCAAACCTCACGAACTCCAAGCTGATCGAACTGATAAGAACCATGCAACCGCAACAGTTTCACCTGCAAGTATTAAGTTTAGCAAAAGCATACACACATATTGCATAGTAGCTTTAAAATACAAGTGATTTTGTTGAATATAACTCACAACGACATCGAGCCAGCCAACTGCTAAGGCTGACGACATAGCTTCCCAATATTCTGGATTATTCTCAACTGCCTGGAGAGAGAAAGTAAATGAAAAGACATGTAAAGATTGAGTTACATACTCAAGGTAGATGAAGTTGTAACCCCCTCGGAATACTAACAATGGAAATTTAGTATAAAATGATTCTAACAATGTTTTCACATTAATCGGAAAAAAGGTTGATTAACATTTTTGAAGTAAATGTAACTCGCAAGTGCTGAACCTGAAATTACTACCAAAAAACAGCTGAAATCAAGAAAGATTTTGCAGCAAATTTTATAAACCAAGCATTATTTTCTAACATTTCAAAGCTGCTGCAAAATGACATCTATGACTCGGAATGTTGTTCCAGCTGATTCAATATCATCAGTGAATAGTGGTATCAGATGCAATCCAAGCAAAATATACAAGCAAGGAATGAATGGATTCATGAAATATCGAAGATAAAGGCATCAAACTAACGACCTGTATAATGACAAGTTCTTTCTGGAAATCCACCAGTCTCGCATGGACAGTCGGCACAGTTGCAGATAAAAGACAATCAAAATCCTGTTGAAGAAAAGAAGCAATATTATTTCTCACAAAGGAAGAACGCCAGGTAAAATAGTGAGGTCAAACATGAAAAGTTCCGTACAGCTAACCAATCAAGAAGACGTTCAGGGATCCAAGTCCAAGATTGCTTGTCTGCATAAAACAGTTCAATCAGCTTCCAAGCAGCTCTCAAAGAGGTTGGCTCCTCAATTATCTGATTGATATGTGAAATTTAAGCATCAGCTTGATTTATGAGTCCAAAATTTGCAGCGAAAACAGAGAAACCTAATCAAAATCAAGGATTACATTCAATATTGTCTTTGCATCTTCAATGGTTGGGGTCACCGACGGCTTAGAATCACCAAGAAGAGAATATATTTCCTTGCTATACTCCATTACATGTTGACACCTGTTATATATATAAAAAAATTAGGCCTGTGATTGGAACAAGTTTATGGCTTTCTCAACTGGTCCAGAAATTACAAAATGAAACTGGCAAAAATGTTAATCAAATAATAAGTAAAGGCACCAACAAATTAAATAAAATTGAATATCCCAAGTATAAAACTAGCATAAGTAGCAGATAAAAAGAAAACTAGACCCTACGGATAGGTGCATTCCCGTTCTACTCAGTGTATTGAAAAAGTTCAGTCAGCTCTCTGTACGTGCACGCCCAAAGTCAAAAACTTTGTATTGAGTCTATTCATGCCATGAAGAAGAGAATATGTTACGAGCACAAGCATAAAACCTAAGGTAATTTCTAAAGGAAATCTGCCTCTTGAACCAAGAAGCTATGGGAGGTTGAGACATCACATGGTGCATGATACATTCATGTCTATGTCTAGTGGTATTCCAAACAATTATCCATTTACAGGCATGAATACTCAAGAAGACGCTAGGCAGCTGATTAATTAGAAGAGAATATTCTATTAACATGTCGATTTGCATTGTACCTAAACTCAACCCCGACCAGGATAGTGCAATATCAAATATTAATTCAAGCTTACAACTCTGGGACGATGAACCAAAAAAAAAAAAGTATATACGCATTGTAGTACATTAACATCAGAATGCTACTTTATACCTAGCATTCATCCAATCCATACAAGTCACCATTCATCTGAGACTCTAAATTACCTCAGCTGAAAAACCAATAAGTGAAATAACAAACAAGAGGAACTAAAATAGAGTAAGTACCAATCTTTGTCATAGTGAGAGGCGTTAATTGAATTCTTTCGGCTTTGAAGAAGCGCAAAGGGGGTGACCGAGCCGTATGCAATTCTCCGCCACTGAACATCAGGGATTTCTCCTCCATCCGCATTGGTGAGCTTCACCTCCACGACCTCGCCGCCCGAATTCAGCTCCGAACCAGTATTTTCCGGTTGCAGGAGAGATACGCGGAGCGTGTTTCCACGCGCCCAGCAGATAGACACGCGGGAGAATGGTGGAGTGGTACGCTGGGTCCGTAGAGGGTAAACTCTCGGGGTTTGTGTCTCTAAAGAGTGGGGAACGATGGAGAGGGAGTTGAATTCGCCGGAATCTGACGCCACGCCCGGCATCCCGCCGGAAAATTCTTCAGGGTTTTAGAAGGGGATTGAGAGAGAGAGAGGAGGGAAGTAAAATTTGGAAATAGTGTCCTAATTCTATTGACACGCTTCACGCCACAATTATTTTTTTAGCTAAATTTATTTTTTGTCCGTAACTTTTAACTCGTATAATTATAAATTTAAAAAGAATTACAAATTTAATTTAGTTTATTATTCCAAAATCAGTCCTATCTAGTCCTACTTTGTGACAGCCAATGACCAATTTGGCCGGAGAATTACGTACCTGACGGTCAATTTTTAATTATAGCAACGAAAGAAATGAGTTACTGATTTGAACGTGCGATTTTTCGACTAAATCAATCACCAACTACGAAAAAATAACTAAGTTCGGATCAATTTTAAATTGTGAGACTAAATTAAAATATTCAACTTTTTCTGGAACAAAAATCGTATGAGTGAAAAGTTACGGACCAAAAATAATTTTAGTCCCATTATTTTTCACACCCCACCAAAATTAGTTTAATGTTTTTATTTTTAGTTCCACATCATATCTCTAGCATTTTTACCCTAAAAAAAAAAAAAAAACTGAAATAACCATTGTACTAAATTCTCCGAAGTTTTCAATTTCTCTCGTATTTATTCTGTATTTTTTTAATAAAAATAAAAAAAGCATGATTAATACTCGAGATTTTCAAAATATAGTCATATATACGAATATATAGCAAATAATACCCATATAATTCCCAAAAAATGTGAGGCTCTTTCAGTATTTTTCTTTTATTTGTTTTATATTTTTTTCAAATTTCCAATTTAGAAGTAATATATTCTAAAAATGCATAGAAATAAGAATGCAACTCAGAATTATAAATTTATTAAATAATATGAGTTTTAATAAACTTTTAGGTTAGTAATACATGTAGATCATAAGAAAAAATCATAATTTATGGACTCAAAATATTTTTTCTAAAATAATAAAAACATAAGTAGTATATAATAACTAATAAGAAATACAAAAACATTATATAATAAAAATACAATACAAGACATTCTAACAACAAATTACAATACTTATAAAAAAAATTAGACTATTTATGTTTGAGATTATTTCATTTAATGAACTTAATATAAATAGCATAAAATCACAACAAATAATTTGTTAGGTAATTGGAAAAACCTAAAAATTAAATAAAATTAACAGCTAAACATAAGATAATCAACAAAATTAAGAAATAAAGATTACGAAAAATTTGATTTAGCATACTCAACCTGATTTATTCTCGGAAAATGCATCAAATTTGATCGATTAGACGTTATTTTTCCGATTTTATCCATTTTATTCAAAATTTAACCCGAATTGCAAATAATTGACAATGTCAAATAATATCCGAATTTTATTACTATGAAACTAACTAGAATTTGAGAAACAGAAGAACGATGTGAAGCTTCTGATTGAACGACGTAATTTCTCTATTTTCCTTATATTTGTCTTCCATAATTTTCACTTAGAATAAACAATTGGAAGAACAACCAAGGACTATTTCGTTGAATACCAATCCTAAAACTTTGAAAAGAGGATTGAAAGAAAACCTAGAGTTTCTCAATTAATCCAACGGGTTGGTGAAGAACAACCATCGACCGAATTATGATCCAATTCTGACCGAATAAGTTCACCTAATATATATGACCGTCACTGACCATAATTATTACAATGATTTGACTATTAGCCACTGAACTGATGCATACGAACTCGAAATACGAAACATTATAAAATCTCATGAATTTAAGCGGAAAATTATTAGCTAATATATATATATATATAATATAAGCCAAATGAAGGGCTTTTATTTAATTATATCTTTTCCCGCCTAAATTTTTGGGCCATAAATGGTAAGTTTTAGTCCCTTTTGGTAAATTATAACTTTCTTTCATTTTTTTTTTAAATGCAAATAACTTTTTTATTTCTTTTTCGGTTTTTTATGCATAATATATCAAATTATTCATCTTTTCACGATCTTCAATTTGACATACATATCACACATAATATAGTGAGATATTTTATTTGAAAAAGTAAATTGTTTGTTGGTTAATTATTTATGTTAAATTTGAGTGTTTACTGTGAATTGAACACAACACTAAAATTAGCAAAATAATTCTCAAATAAAAATATAATTGCGTATTTAAAAAAAATACAGCGAATCAATTTATTTTATTTGACATGAATTGTCAAATTTTTCGTCATTTAAGTTGCGCAGAGAGAAAAATCATTGATTAAATAATGAAATTCAACTTTATTAAATCAAAGGCAAAAAATATACTCAGTTTATTAAATCATCAAGTCTGCTAATGCTATTTTATCACGAGAGTATGAGAGCTTTAAACATATACTCCCTCCGTCCCGCTTAAAGCTTCCTACTTGCCTTTTCGGTCCGTCCCAACTAAAGTTGCCACCCCTAGGGGTGTGCAAAATTGGGTTATAACCGAAAAAACCGAAAAAAACCGACTGAAAATTGTCGGTCGGTTCGGTTATTATTGTGCTCGGTTCGGTCATCGGTTATGTGTTATAAAAAAATCGGTTAAGTCGATCGGTTTCGGTTTTGAAAAATTAAAAACCGAATTAACCGAAACCGACCGAAAATTTTACCCATATATAAACCAAGCCCTAAAAAATCGGTTAAGTCGGTCGGTCGGTTGGAATGTTGCATTTTGATAATGCTTGAAAATAGGTCTTTTGCTTTGTTTCTGTCGGTTTTCGTCGGTTTTTTTAGTAATCGGTCGGTTTTGGTTTTGGTCGGTTTTCGGTTTTATCCGAAAAATTCGGTTACATAGACCCAAAAACAGGAATTTTATTTATTTACGTCGGTTTCGGTTATAACCGAAAAACCGACCGATTTCGTCGGTTCGGTTAGAGTCGGTTGTTCAAAAAAATTCGGGCGGTTCGGTTATTGTTTCAATAGCGGTCGGTTATGGTCGGTTTTGTAATTTCGGTCGGTTCGGTCACCGAAACCGACCAATGCACAGCCCTAGCCACCCCAAACGAGGAAACTAATCCCACAATCCCCACCCTCAAAATCTCAACCACTCAATCTACACCTTTAAAAAAGTCAAATAACTGTTTTTTCTTAACATCCGTGCCCGGTCAAAGTGGAAGCTTTAACCGGGACGGAGGGAGTATATGATTATGTATTAACAATATTATCGAAATTATTTTTAATTACTTATTTATATTTTCTTATAATATATATTTTGTAAGAATGACTTTTTTAAGGAATGCTCTTTGCAATTGAAATTATGATATCTGTTACACTTTGCAATCTCTTTTTTTTTTTTTTTTTTTTTTTTTACATTAACTAAGAGGGTATTTGGCTAAACTTATAAGTTTCTTAAAACATCTTATAAGATGTTTAAGAGCTTATAAGCTCTTAAATGTGTTTGACAAAATAAGATGTTATACACATTATAAGATGTAAAAATGAGCTCTTAGAGCTTATAAGCTCCAAAAAAAATAAGTTTCTTAAGTCCATCTTATTTTTTAAGATCTTATAAGTTACAGTTAAATTTCACCTACTACACACACTACACATGTTTCACACACTTAACATACAGTTCACACACTTCACACATTTCACACACTACACATAGTTCACACACCACACACACTTCACACACTAATCAAAAAGTGTGTATGATATTAACTTTCAAATTAGACCATAAATTCATAGTTAAATCGCTTCATTCAATTGCAAGTTTAGAAGCTCTTTTATCCAAATAATTTACTAACTTATAAGTTCTTAAGAAATCACATCTTATAAGCTCTTTAAACAACTTATAAAATGTTTGAAATAAGTTTAGCCAAACTCCCTCTAAACCTCAAGTATGTTTCTTACACTTTATAACCTAAACAATACTTTGTCGCACTAACTAATCTCAACTATGTTTTTTTCACTCTTAACAATCTAAGTAACTTTATTCGCATTACTCAATTTTTATCCTTAAATAAATAAACTATTTATAAGAAAAATATAACACTTATATAAATAAATTACAACATCAATTAAAATATGAAAATATTTTGAAGAACTCACATACTTTAATATGTCTTTTGAATTATTAAATACCTTTTAGACTTTATTTTATTAAAGTAATGATTTATTGAAAAATAAGTTGCAAACGTAGCAAGAAAATTGTTATAATTAAAATAATGTTAGAAGTTGCAAACGTAGCAAGAAAATTTTAAATATGTATAATTAAAAATAAAAAAAATTATTTAGATAAATTAAAATATAAAACAAAAGTAAGAAAAAAAAAGTAAAAAATGTTATATTACATCTGAAATATCCAACTAAATTATGAATGTTTCCTTTAAAATATATTTCATGATTATTTTTAACTATTTATGGTTAGAATTGAAAAATTATTTTCATAAATTAAAATATCTATATGTGTGTGTGTAATGCGCATGTGTGTAATATATATATATATATATATATATATGTATGTATGTATGTATACGTAGCCATATCAGGGGCACCGCAATTAACATTTTTCAGCCTAAAATTTTGGACAATAACCAGTAAGTTGTAGTCACCGGTAAGAATCAAAATTTATTTTACTTTTTAATGTTGCAAATAACTCATTCCATTTCTAATTTATTTACAATGTATAATACATCAAACTGATCATCTTTGGACAATGTTTTATTTAACATCCATACCCCATATATTATAATAAGATATTCCATTTAAAATATTCGATTATTTATTCGTTGATATTTGAGTTAGGGTTTACCGTTTATTGTGGGTTGTAATGTATAGTATTGATTTGGAGTACAACTAAATATTACTCAAATAATCTTATAAAAAAAATTTAGGTAACAATCTCATTAAAACTACAACTAATCAATTTATTTTATCCGACGTGAATTTTTCAAGTTTTCTTCATTTATTAAGTTGAGAGAAAAATCAATGTATGTATAATTGAAACACATACTTTATTAAATTAAAAGTAAAAATTGATATTTTATTTATAATCAAATTATTAGATTATTAATTTGTAAATTTTTATTTGTTATATCACAAGCCTTACTTTCTCACATATATATAACTTTACATATGATAATTAATTTGGAAATTATTTTTCATTACTTATTAATTAATTAAGCTATTTGTGTTTACATATAGGTCAAGAGCAGTGGTGGACCTAGAAATTGAGGTGAGGGGGGCCCAAATTTATAGATGAATTTAGGAGTTCATCTCACGAATCCATGTCGCAGATCTTTACCAAATAGATGGCAAATTCTGAATAGGCCAGAAATCAAATTATTTTATATAATTAGATCATAAACTTAAAATAAAAAATAATATTTTAAAAAATTAAATGAGGACTACCATTATGCGCCCCCTAAATATAATCAACTTTGTGAATAAATTAACCTAAAAAAGTACTACGTAGTAATATTTAGATAAGATCAATAAATTGATTTAATCACAAAAAGAAAAAAAATCAAGATCTTGTTTTTCTAATTTCATTTTATCTCTATTGATTATACATAATAATACATTCATCTACTTCAAATTAAACAATATAATTATTTATTTTATTTAATTAAGTTATACTAAAATCGACTAAAATACAAATAATAACATATTATAACCAGACCAAAGGGGTAGGGATGGCAGCTGGGTGGGTACCCATGAAATTGAGGTTACCCAAACCCTAACCATTTAAAATTTATATAACCCAAACCCATCTCAAACCCATTTAAAAAGATACTTATAATACCCAAACCCACCCAAACCCATTTACTAAAACCCATCGGGTACCCTTACCCACCCAATACGTATTTAAAATTTTAAAAATATTATATTTCACGAATCATCTAAACGAATAGTAAACCAATACGCTAACCATCAATATAAATTAAACACGAGATAAAAACAAATGAGAGATGAAATGTAAAAATAAAAATAAAAAAAGACCAAAACATAGCGGTATCTTCTTTATTTTATAAAATGCAAGGTTGAGGGTTCGACTCTTACATAATACATATTTATATATAATTTTTATTGATTTTTTCATAAAACATAGCGGGTTCGGGTAGTGCGGGTACCCTCACACTAAAACCCGAACCCTAACCAATTACTAATGGTATTTGAAAGTAAATCCCAAACCCTACCCAAACCCATTTAGGTCTTCCCCAAACCCTCTTCAATCGGGTTTGGGTGGGCGGGTACCCATTAAAACCCGCCCGACTGCCATCCCTACAAAGGGGGCCACATATATAATAGCACATTATGACGGAGCCAGGAGGGCCTAGTGCCCCCCTTGGTCCTAAGGTCGGTCCGTGGTCAAGAGTGATATATACACACTAAATATGTGTTTGAGTAAAAATAAGAAACAATAATTTGGATTATAGGTATATTTTATTTTCAATTTTAATATTTTATCTTAATGCTAATTTATTGTTTATATACATATACATATACATATAAAGTAAGTTATATTAAATTCATATATAACGTGAAAGGGACTTATATTTATATTACTTGTAATTTATTTATGTTTAATTTAAAATTCCTACATATTTATTTTATACGATAAAACGGTCACATTTTTAAATATTAGATTATCTCATATTTAGTTTAGTTAAAATAATTATATTTTAAATTAACTTCCGTGCATCACACGGGAGTAATACTAATACTAAAGGTTGCATATTAATCCATTATTGTTTTTTTTCTTTAATTGTTTGCTTTGTAAATAAATTTAGTGAATTAGGGTTTCAGATACTATATTTTTTGAAGAATTAAAATTATGTATAGAGATTTATTTTTTGCAGAAACTAAATTTTAGGAAAAGAAATGGAAAGGGGCATTTTAGTCTATTTACTATATCTATTTTTGTTAAAAAAATTGGGGATTTGGAGAGCAATCTTTAAAGTGTGAAATAGAATTCCTATTTTTTTATTATTTATATATATTATATTTATGAGAAGCCACTACAAGAAATTGAAATCCAAAACCCTCGCTCCCTCTTGGTTTCTCTAAACACTCCCAAGTCCCAACCTCTCAGACTCAAAAACCCTAGAGAGAGAGGCTGCAATTTTTTTCAATCTCGCCAAAATGTCGATGTCGAAGAGTTCCAAGATGCTCCAATACATCAACTACCGGATGCGCGTGACGATCCAAGACGGCCGTCAGCTCATCGGGAAATTCATGGCGTTCGACCGTCACATGAATCTCGTTCTCGGAGACTGCGAAGAGTTCCGCAAGTTGCCCCCCACCAAGGGTTCCAAGGAAGAACGTGAAGACCGCCGTACACTCGGCCTCGTTCTCCTCAGGGGCGAAGAAGTCATTTCACTCACCGTCGAAGGCCCTCCGCCCCCGGACGACTCCCGTCTCAAGACCACATCAGCTAGCGCCGTTGCAGGCCCCGGAATCGGCCGTGCTGCGGGCCGTGGTGTTGTTACTGGCCCTCTCACGGCCCAGCCTGGACTAGCTGGCCCTGTCCGCGGCGTTGGTGGGCCCGCCCCCGGTATGATGCAGCCCCAGCTTTCGCGGCCTCCCCAGATATCCGGTCCGCCCGTTTCTTACCCTCCGCAGCCGCCGGTGGTTAGGCCGCCGTCTGTGGCACCGCCTGGAGGATTTCCGCCTAGGCCGGGAATGCCGATGCCGCCTCCTCCGCAGTTCAGGCCGGGTATGCAACCTGGTGGATTTGCTCCTCCGCCTCAGTTTGGACAGAGGCCGCCGATGGGGCCGCCCCCTCAGATGATGAGGGGTCCACCACCGCCTGGCGGGCCGCCAAGGCCTGGAATGCCGGGTGGGCCACCACCTGGGCAGCAGCCACCGAGGCCCGGGATGCCCCCTCCCCCGCCAGGTGGGCAAGTTCAAATGTTTGGTCCTCCTAGACCGGGAATGCCGCCTCCACCCAATGCTCCACCACAGAATCAGCAGTAATAGCAACCGTGGTTTCTTTAGGTGAGTCCCTAGCACTCTCTTATTTCTTATATGACATATATTTAGCTTGTGCTTTTATTCTGAGTAATAGTTTTCTGTATAGAGATTAGTTGAACACTGATTTGATTTGGCCATTTGTATATTTGTTTGAAAGGTCATGATTGAGTTACATATAATCTGCACCAAGATACCTTATATATATCTTAGCAAATTGCAAAATGAGGAGTTCACTCTCTGAAGTAGCTTATTTAGTTGCTTTTGTTTTTTGCATTTGTGATTTTAGAAGTAGAACCCCCAATATGAGTCGATTAGAAGCACAATTTAATACTGGTGTGTAAAGGACAAATATGTCCATACATAATCTATTTAATTGTGAATAAGGAAATAATCAACTTAATTAAGTAGGTTGTTTAGGGTAAGATTTGAAGTTTTTTTATGCTAAAATGACACTTTTTAAAAAAAAATTATCTTTTCTAAAGTGATATTTTTTAAAACGGAGGGAGTATGTCTTTAAATGACCTCAGGCAGATAAATTTATAACTTATATGTTGAATTATGTCCTTCTCGTCCTAAAACGAATCTCACCCACAGTGTATGTGCAGTCAGATACTGCTATGCAATAAGTATATTTCTGCGAGTGTATGATACAATTTGATGAAATGTGAAGCATATGTGTTTCTGCGATTGCATAATCTTAATTAAAAAATGCAGTTTGAAGTTTGCTTTAGATTTTAAACTAGATAAGTTTTTTTATCAGATTTCGAAGGGCAGTTGGTTCATATTGGAATAGTGACTAATATATGTCGAACTACATTTAGTTTAATTTTCAATCTGATCTCAGTAAATTATATCGGGTTGGGACTACCATAATTTCCATGTCCTCACCTCATCACACTCAATGCACGTGGACACACTTAGATATTTAGGAATATCAAATACAACAGAAGTTATATCAATCAGTTAAAATTGATCATTTATGGTGATAATGTGCTGCTTAAAGGTATCATTGGAGTGTCTTGTATATTTCCTTTAAAACTGATTTTGATTTCGTTGGGTAACTCGCTAAAACTGGCCTTTCAATGTCACCAACATTTGATCCCGTATTGTGACAGGGATTTTGGAGTTCTGTTGTTTGGCGCTGTGAAGATTATCTGAAGAAAAGGATACTGGCTGAATTTGGATGTTGGACCTCTTTTGTGATTTGTAGTAGTGAGATAATTCAACTTCCTTATCTACTGGTAACTAGAATTGAGGTTATTACAAACATGACGGTGAATATGTGTTCTATCTGGACGGAGTTTTTCTTGTGATGAATTTGAACTGTAGTACAGTTTCATGGATATGAGTAGAGGCATTTCCCGGAACCTACATCGGAACACCCCAAAAAAAACACCCACACACAACCACTTAGTTGGTTATTGTGATTTTTTCTTGAATTTTATTTCTCTGCATTGGTGAATGCAATCTTATTACGTTGATGAATTTGATTGTGTTCAAACATATCTAATTAAGTCTGATTATGAAGTACTTTACGCCAAATATTAAGCTGCCTATGTATCTTCGTAGAAATTAGAATTTAGGGGTCATAAGTTTGAGTAGCTCTTTTTACCTCTTCTAGATTTGAATTGTGTCTGGCCCTGGTTGGGTTCTTGGATCCTAGGTCTGGGGTTGGATCGGTTGTCCATAGGATTTTTTTCTGTATCTTCAAGATACTAAGGTATGTTTATGGATTGAGTGGGCATGGCAAATTCGGATGTGCAAATTAAAGTCATGGTGTAAATCTTGAATTTGTTCCGGGATTGTGTAGAATTTGTGAAATATGCAATCATAATGTTGGAAAAATAATGAAAAAAGTATTTAAAAAGTATTTTGTAACGAGTGTGTGGAGAGGGGGAAAGAGAGAGATAGTAGCGAGAGAAAGCAGACTAGACTTGGATCTTGGATTTAAGTGGACTACGAATTTCTAATTTTAAGTCCCAGTTCAAATGCAAAATTTGGACTGATTTGTCCTCCATCAGGGCCGGCAATTTTGTAAACAAACATACCCTGAGGGGGTGTTTGGTTTAGGCTTAAGTGGGTCTCCTGCTTTTAAAATTCTAGGATTTAAAGATAAAGGTAAATAGTAAAGTTGTATGTTTGTTTTGAAATTGTATAAGGTGGGATTATATTGTAAATGTCAAATGCTGAAAAATAGTGATATATATTTAATTGGGTATAGGATAGGTGTATGTAGGTTTTATAGATAGGATTGTGTTGGATGAAAAAAATTGAATTTAAATTTTAAAATAAATGGGAATTGAGTATTTTAATATCCAAAATCCTTCCATGCTAAATTAGAAACAAACATCTCCTAAGTGTCGGTGATATAGTTATGGTGGTGACTATGAAGGCGGTCGGGTGGTGGTGGTACACACTGGAGAGGAGATGGATCTTTTGTTTTGTTTTTTTGACTTAGTTTAGTTTGTTGCTGCTCTGCTTAGATTTGATATGTGTATTTTGCAAATGAAGATCTTTGGCTTCAAAGTTGAATATAGATCTTTGGGTGAGTTTTGTATCGTGTAGTTTCTCCATTTCTTTCGCCTGTTCCTCACATAAATGATGTTTTTAGGTTTTTTCCAGTATGTTCTTTCTTTAATTTCTGAGATGAGATTTTATGTCAATATAGAATAATAAAATGTTCATTTCTTTGGTCGAAAGTTGGTTCACTTTTTATGATAAAATAAAATAAATGTAACATGAACAAGTTGTAAGTACTCAACCATTATTCAGTTCAGTTAATATTCAATTTGATGGACATAAAATTTAAAATAAAATGCATTTTTAAAATTTGACTGTCTTGACTAATAATGTAATGGGCCCAACTCAACCTTTCAACCATAACTCTAAAAGAAACACGTTCCGTGGAACAAAGATTTTCCACTCCAAGTATATCGCCAAGGAATAAAATCTCCTCCCGGACTTTTTTAATAGAAAGAAATAATAATAATAAAAATAATTTTTTATATTTTTGCCAATAAACAGTAGTGGATATTCAGAAATGAATTTTAAATGTACATACAACAATGTAGCTTACTAGTTAGGAAACCTACATGGAAATGAGATGTAACCATAGAGAAAACTGGATTATCCATACTCTAGAGAAATCTATATCTATATATATATATATATAAAAAAGTAAAATGGGGGTTATTATTGTAAATTACCTTTTCCCGCCTAAAATATACCTTTAATACATTCTTAATTTTTTTTAGGTATTAATTATATTTTTTTAATCAAATTAATACAATATTAAGTATTACCTTCATTAATAAATGAATATATACTTTATTTAATTAAAAGTAAAAGTTAATGTATAATTTAATGATTGACTAATTAAATTATTGTATTTACAAATATTAATTTGTTATAATTAATCATGTGACTATGACTTTCATATATATATTTATATATGATAATTAATCTTAAAATTTATTTTTTATTACATATTCATATTTTCTATTTATTAATATTATTTCTTTATAAATAATAATTACACTTGCAATCTAAACTATGAGATTTTATATGTGCTACAATCTATATTTCTATTTAAAAAATAAAATTAACATGCTTGAGCTAATTAGGTTTTTTAGAGTTTTCAATATAAATAATATTTTGTTTTGCATTTTTCCATATTTTGCAACCCAAGCAAAATATATAGACATATATATATATATATATATATTAATTGTATATTTAAATAAATTTCAGCATATAAGAATTCATATGATTTATTTTGTTAGTCTAACTATTGAATAATCATTTAATTTTATTTTATTAATATCAAGATTTATTTAAAATCTAAAAAGTATTTGAGTATATTAAACCACCATGTAAAATATTAAAACTTGAAAATTATTTTTTCTTAAAATAAAATAAATAGTTATAGTTAAAAGTTGAAAAATTATTTGGATAAATCAAAATATTTAAAAAAAATTGAGAAAAATCAAAGAAAACGCTAATTTTCTTATAATACGATTCAATCTATTTTATTTGATATATTTTGGTGTGTCGTGTGATACTTTGTGTTGGTTTTAATATTCATTTTCAATTAAGCTATTGCGGTGTTCGCATAGGTTAAGGTGGATACACACACACACACACAATATATATATTTGAGTTTCCATATTAGGAGATATTCATTCTTAAAAGTAGATATAATTTTTTTTTTACATTTAATAATTTATCTTAATGTAAATTTATAAAATATAAGTTATATTAAATTCATATATCAATTGGGAGAAATTGATATTTACATTATTTATGTTTTGGGTTTATATTATTCTGCAACATGTAGTATGCGCGTTTTTCAGTTTCTTTTTTGTTTTTCAATCACAACCTGAACTAACGTTTTTTCACGCTTGCAACCTCTGCCAGCAATTTAAGTGTGAAAAAAGAAAGAATATTAGAAAATATTTAAATAACATAAATTGATAAAAAAATCTGAAAAAATATTTTTTAAATTCTAAACTTCATTTAAAAAACCAGAAAATTAACTTAAACACGTTGAAAATATATTAAAAATTTGAGTTTTTTTATAAAAAAATTCAAATCAAATAATTTTAAGCAAGGAAAATAAAAAGTTATTACTTTTTTTTTTTTTAAAATCATAAAACTATTATAAATTTCTGAAAATTATCTTTTAAACTGTAAAAATTTATTTAAACTATTTGAAAGATATTTTGAAAAATTATTTTAAAATTTCTAAAATTTCGTTTAAGACATGTGGAAGTATCTATGAAAAATCTAATTTTATGATATAAGTATCTTTTTAATTATTTTTTTGAAAAAATAAATTCCTTTAAAAATATTTAAAATTATTTGAAGTAATATCAAAATTATTCGATCTTTTTTTTATGAAAAATGATTTTTTATTAAAATAATTTTTACATTTTTTCAGTTAAGTTTATGATACTTTAAATATTTTTTTAGAAATTGTATTTTCTAAATATTGTTATTATTTTTATATAGTTTCTTTTCTCTCCGGAAATTGCTACCAAAGATTGCAAAGGTGGGAAACCGCAAAGTTCAGTTGATCGTAAAAAAGGAAAAATAATTATTCAAATATTCATTTAGTTAGAATATAATAATTCTATTTTTTTTATATTAGATAATATTATATTTAATTTAATAAAATTATTACTTTTTAAATAAATTTTCGTGCATCGCACGGGAGTGATACTAGTATATATAAAAGTAAAATGAGGGTTAATACTGTAAATTACTTTTTCCCTCCTAAAATATATCTTTAATGCATTCTTAATTTTTTCTAAGACATTAATTTCATTTTTTCTTCAAATTAAAACAATATTAAGTATTACCTTCCTTAATAAATTAATATATACTTTATTATATTAAAAGTAAAAGTTAATGTATAATTTAATGATTGTATAATTAAATTATTATATTTACAAATATTAATTTGTTATAATTAATCATGGGACTACGACTTCCACATATATTTATATATGATAATTAAACTTGAAATTATTTTTTATTACATATTCATATTTTCTATTTATTAATATTATTTCTTTATAACTAATAATTACACTTTACAATCTAAACTATGAGATTTTACATGTGCTACAATCTATATTTCTATTTAAAAAATAAAATTAACATGCTTAAGCTAACTAGGGTTTTTAGAGTTCTCAATATAAACAATACTTTGTCGCTTTTTTTCATATTTTGCAACCTAAGCAAAATATACATATATATATATAATTTATCTTTAACTAAATTTCAATATATACATATATTATTTAAATATATTGAAGAATTCATATGCTTTATTTTGTTAGTCCAACTATAGAATAACCATTGAATTTTATTTTATTAATATCAAGATTTATTTAAAATCTAAAATGTATTTGAGTATATTAAACCACCATGTAAAATATTAAAACTTGAAAATTAATTTTTCTTAAATAAAGTAAATAGTTATAGTTAAAATTTGAAAAATTATTTGGATAAATCAAAATATTGAAAAAAATTTGAAAATAAAATAAAAGAAAACACTAATTTTCTTGTAATATAATTCAATTTATTTTATTTGATATATTTTGGTGTGTCGTATGATATTTATGTATTTGTGTTTGTTCTAATATTTATTATCAGCTATTGCGATGTTCGCATAGGTTAAGGTGGATATACACACACGCACACACACTAAATATGTGTTTGAGTTTCAATATTAGGAGATATTCATTCTTAAAAGTAGATATAATTTTTTTTTTACACTGGATATTTTATCTTATTATAAATTTATAAAATAATATATTTATAAAATGTAAGTTATATTAAATTCATATACCACTTGGCATAAATTGATCTTTATATTATTTATATTTTGGGTTTATATCATTTTGCAATATATAGTATGCAAGTTTTTCAGTTTTTTTTTTTCAATCACAACCTGAACTGTATGTTTTTTCACGTTTGCAACATCTGCCATCAATTTAAGTGCGAAAAATAAAAGAACGTTACAAAATATTTAAATAACATAAATTTTAAAAAAATCTAAAAAATATTTTTTAAATTCTAAACTTCATTTAAAATACTAGAAAATTAACTTAAACATGTTGAAAATATATTAAAAATTTGAGTTTTTTTATTAAAAAAAAAAAGTTCAAATCAAATTATTTTAAGCAAGAAAAACAAAAAAAAAAAGTTATTATTTTTTTAAAATCATAAAGCTATTATAAATTTCTGAAAATTATCTTTTAAACTCAAAAAAATTATTTAAACTATTTGAAAGTTATCTTGAAAAATTATTTTAAAATCTATAAAATTTCGTTTAAGACATGTGCAAGTATCTATGAAAAGTCAAATTTTATGATATAAGTTCTTTTTAATTATTTTTTGAAAAAATAAATCCTTTTAAAAATATTTAAAGTTATTTGAAGTAATATAAAATTATTCGAAGTTTTTTTATTAAAATAATTTCTATATTTTTTCCAGTTAAGTTTATGATATTTTAAATAACCTTTTTAGAATTTAAAAATAAATATTGTATTTTCTAAACATTTTTATTATTTTTAAATAGTTTATTTTCTCTCCGAAAATTGCTACCAAAGGTTGTAAAGGTGGGAAAGCACAAAGTTCAGGTTGATCGTAAAAAAAGAAAAAATGATTAATCAACTATTCATTTAGTTAGAATATAATAATTATATATATTTTTTTATATTAGATAATATGATATTTAATTTAATAAAATAATTACTTTTTAAATAAAAGCACGGAGCGATACTAGTGACAAACAATGGTGAAAGAAGCCATATCGATACAAGGTATAATCTTTCCAGAAGGAAAGACACAAATAGAGCAAGAATAAAAAAGAAAGTAAACTGGTATGAGGTCCTTGAATATCATGTATAGTTGCGGATTGATGTTGCGGATGAATCCCAATATTTTCATGATATCTTGGGCATTAATTACAATGTTAGGGTGGGTTTGGTTAGTGGGTTGGGTTTAGGGTGGATTGCTCAGGAGCCCATATATTAGGGAGGTTGGGTAGGAATAGGTTAACTGCTTAGCCCATTTCATTTTCTCAAAAGAGTGGGTTATAATATATTAAGTTGTTTGGTTTCAGAATTCTGGCCCAAATTAAAACCCCAATATTACGGAAATGCTCCTAACTAAATCAAAATCTTTTCTCTTTTTGCTCAAATTTGTACCGCCGGTCCTCCGCTTCCATTGTGATCATATCATACCCACATTTTGAAGGAGTACACATTCTCTACGGTTCTGAATTATCTACTACTTTCATAGTCGTTCATTGAAGGGCTGATACCCAATCTGAATCCGCAATTGTGTCTGCGACTCCTGTAATCCATTTTTTGTTTACGGGTACACAATATCCATTACCTCTTCTACCGTAAATTTGGTTTTAATAATATTTAGATCTTACCCCAGAACATCAATGGCCTAAATGATTTACCTCACTGCTTGATTTGCTTCACAGATCTGGAAACCTCGCAGGAAGAGATAAAAGAAGAGTGAGCTATTCACGAAGAACTCTAAAAGATAAAAGGAGACGATTAACTTGATTACAAGAGGAAAGGATCGTAGGAGGGGAGAGAATCTTAACCCTTCTGTCTTCACCAGCACCTCGTATGAGCTTCGTAAATTTCCCTGAAGATGAACTGTTGAATCGCACTTCGGCAACGCAGTAAGAGCAAGTAGATGTGTTTCTAGGGCTATGATTTGGGGGAGAAAACTCATCGCAATTTCAGCTTTCAAAAGGGTACTAAAGTAATCTCGCATTGATGATAATACAACAGTTCGCAAATCGGGTTAATTCGGGCATGTTTCGAGATAAGACATATGTTGGTCGATAAAATGTTGAGGTATTATCTCCAGATAAAATACTTGAGCTTATCTTTCGCTTGAATATTCCATACAGGGGACCATAAAAGTGACGCGTTGATGCCACTTAAGTTGCATTAGGCCCGGTTACAGTCGGGTAATTCCTGTTTGGTGAGGTGCTTGTAGACCGACTGCACGGTATAGATACAGTTCTTATTGAAATCCCGAAGCAGCCGGTTGCATTCCCTGTGAAGTTGATCGGCGTATGAAAGATAACTTTGGCAAGATTTGGAGCAAAATAGAGGAGACCAAATCGTCATCCTAGCTTTTACCGTCAGATGACATAAATTCACGAACCCACTGAAAATTTAGACCATAAGAATGGCGTGGATAAGGCACAAAATTATCCGCTCCTCGGAGCCATGGAGAATCCCAAATTCTAATAGATTTACCGTCTCCCAGTTAGTACCGAATCCTACTCGTAGAACACAACTTCATCCAACATTTCAACATCCAAGACACATTACCTTTAGAATGGTTGTTAAGAAGATTACCTTCTGGAAAATACTTGGCCTTGAGAATTTTGCTCATGAGAAGATTTGGTCTGGTGATGATTCTCCAAAGTTGCTTGGCCAAGAGGGAGTCACCGAAGAGTTGTATATTGTGAAGACCTATGCCTCCTTGATATTTCGGTTAGGCCATTTTGCTCCAAACACACTAGTGGGTGTTTTAATTTCCGTGATCAGTTGATCCCCACCAGAATTTGGAGACAACGCGGAAAATTTCTTGGCAAATACCATTAGACATTTTAAAGCAAGACATAATGTATGTAGGTAAAGCATCAATTACTATTTTAATCAGCATGCTCTTTCCATCCACACTGAGAAATTTATTTTTTGATTCCTAGTTCTTTTTAACAGTATTAGAATATCACTGAAGACCTCTTTCTTTTTTTTCCAATAACCTTTGGTAGACCTAAGTATTTAGCCATATTATGTACAGAAATCCATTTAATCTAACAAGAACGACCTTCTTATTGTTATGACTAGTATTCTTACCGAAGAAAATGAAAGATTTATTGAGGTTAACAAGGTGGCTTGATGCAACCCCATATACATTGAGGATATTCAAGATAAGAAAGGCTTGATCAGGACAAGTTTTCACATAAGACATAAAAGATGGGAGATAGGTAGACCACTTCGGCTAGTTTTAAGAGCTCTATACTCACCACAAGACTTGCTTGTTTAATGAGACTTGATAGAGCTTTAGAGACAATGAGAGATGTAAGGAGAGATTGGGTTCTCCTTGTCTAAGACCTCGGGTTAGGATGAGATAAGCACTTTATGTGGCCACTATGGAAAGAAAAACAATGAAGAGGAACCACAAACCATTATCGAGTGCAGAAAAAAGGATAAACCCCAAGTTTTATCATGACTTCTTTCACAAAGAACCGTTATGCCTTATCAAAAGTCTTTGCCATGTTAGCCATGGAATCTTTCCTACCTCTAAGAAGAATATTATGAAGATGATGAAAGCACTCATGAGAAATAACCACACTTCAAGGATACCTCAATCTGGAAGGATTTATTAGCAAGTACTTTAGATATAATTTTGTAGGAAACTTTGCAAAAACTAATAGGTCAAAATTGAGATATAAGAGTTGGATTTATTAACTTAGAAATAAGAGAAATGAGAGTTCGGCTCAAAATTTTAAGCATCTTTCCCTTGGAGAAGAAATTTTTATCAGCTTTGCAAAGATAAAACCTGGTAATGAACCAAAATTGATGGAAAAAGGGTGTCATACAGCCGGGCTCGGGGTCCTTGTTGGGGTTCATATCAAAGAGAGCAATTTGATATCAACATCTCTACTAGTTGGATGAGCATATCATTCATTGCATTGGATATAGATGTCGAGAGCCCATTAAGAAAACTAGGAATTTGAGAATTTCTGTCAATCCGAGTCAAACGACTCATTTCATCTTCCTTGATTAGCCTTCGTATGGAATTGGATTTTCTTCTTTGATTGGTACAGGCATGTAAAATTTTAGTGTTTATATCTCCCGGTTTGAGCCATTGAATGCGAGATTTTTTAGCTAAGTATTGTTCCTCAAGTTTATAACATTCATCAAGCTTCTATTTTAAACTACGCCACTGGGACCAATCTCAAGAACCACCTTGATTATGTAGGATATTCGTATCACGTTATCTCCTTAATGAGTTTAGCCATATAGAGTTAGATGTTTTCTTCCATTGAAGAATAGCGAGCCTGCTACTTTTTACCGTGATGCTAACTCTCCTCTACTATAATAGTAGTGCTAAGAAATGGTCGATCCCACAAGGAACAGTCAGAAGTTACGTTTTATGTATTATTTTAACACACACAATTGGGTGGGGGAAAGGGGGGGGGGGATTGGTTGGAATTTGTTTAATTAAATACTGAACTAGAACATAAACAAAATGCAAACAATATAGATAATTGAAATCAATTAAGAACAAGATTTTAGTCCCCAGTCTCGTTATCCCCCTAATCTGACTAACCTTGAAATTAATGTAACATCTCTCTAATCCACTCTAGAATCTCCCCCCTCCCCCCCAAATCAACAACAAGCTCTGTTGGTTCGAATTATCCCTCAATTATAGTTAATTAAAACAAACTCTTCAATTAACCTATTTAATCGAACAACCTAGAAAAAACTCTCTAGACCTAATTTCCCAAACACATTGAGAAAGTAGGACAATAGGGTATACAAGATGTTGGATTTACAAGCTTGATCCAATTGACCATGACTTATGCTATCCTACTGAATTAATTCACTAGTTGCTACTAATGGGTGTTGATTCATAACAATTAAGAATTATGAATGAACCCTAGGACTAGATACATTGACATTAATGTAGGTGATCGCTCTAAATTAATTACCCGCATATCATAAACAATTAAATCAAATAGCATAAATAATTCTAGAATTGAAATCAAGAAAATGTCATGGAACAAATTATAAAGCAATCATAATTTGGAGTTCACATTGTTGAGTTGTGGAGCCAAAAACAGGGGAACAGGGGTGCTTCCCGCTGGAAAGGAATCTCGGCCGAGACGGGGAAGGATCTCGGCCGAGACGGGCTGGTCGCGTCAGAGGAAGTTTTCTCTGGAGAGTCATCTCGGCCGAGATAGGGAGTGATCTCGGCCGAGACGTTAACGCGGACCTATTTTTCGTGGGCCTCAAGCAGAGGTCGTTTTTAGGGTCCACAAAGCTATTATAAATAGTTGTTTCCTTCATTGCTTATGTAATTTCCGAAAATTCATCACTTTAGTACATGTCCTGGCTTGGTATCGCCCCCATACGTAGTTACACATCGTAACGAACTGGGTAATCGAATTGTTGTCTTATTGTGTGCTATTTTATTGCTTTCTTCATCCGATTATCTAGTCGTGTCGTGGTTGTGGGTGGGATAAATTCCTAACAACTGGTATCAAGAGCATCAGGTTAGTTTCCTGGGAGTATTCACGATGAACGACGGAAAGATTTCGGTGGAGAGATTCGATGGGACTGATTATGGATTCTGGAAGATGCAAATTGAAGATTACCTATACGGTAAGGATTTGCACCAGCCCCTCAAGGAGAAGCCCGAGAAGATGTCTGCGGAGGAGTGGGAGTTATTGGACAGGAAAGCGATGAGCGCGGTGCGTCTGTCACTGTCCAAGGAAGTGGCTTACCATACCATAGGCGTGAAGTCTACACGGGAGATGCTGAAAACCTTGGAGGAGATGTATCAAACACCATCGACGACAAACAAGGTTCATCTGATTAGACGGTTGTTTAATCTGAGGATGACGGAGGGAACACCAGTACAACAACACTTGAATGAGTTCAACATGCTAACCTCACAGTTGGACTCGGTGGACATAAAGTTTGATGATGAGATTCGGGCCCTAATAATGCTATCTTCTCTGTCAGACAGTTGGGCCGGTACAGTGACAGCCGTTAGCGCCACATACGCTAAGCTGAAGTTTGACAGGGTGAGGGACTTGATGATCGGGGAGGAGATTCGGAGAAACGAATCAGGATCAGGATCGTCCTCAGGGTCAGCACTGAATACCGAGAACAGAGGCAGACAGAAGGGAAGGCAGTCTAGGGGGAGGTCAAAATCCAGAGGGAAGAGTCAGACGAAAAAGTGCTGGAATTGTGACGAGGTTGGTCACTTCAAATACCAGTGCAAGGCGCCGAAGAAGAACAAGGGGGATCAGGCAGACAGGAAGACAGCGAATGCAGCCACGGATGAGGATGATGGCGATGCATTGGTCTTGAGTGTGTGCAGTCCCATGGAGTCTTGGGTCTTGGATTCCGGCGCATCATTCCATTCATGCGGTAATTTTAGTATAATGCAAAATTATGTTTCTGGCGATTTTGGACAGGTGTATCTGGTTGATGATGAACCCCTGAAAATCGTGGGTAAGGGAAACGTAAAGGTTGAGACATCAAATGACTCAAAACTGATGTTGAATGGAGTGAGACATATCCCTGGATTAAAGAGGAACTTGCTTTCAGTTGGACAGCTTGACAAGGAAGGTTACGTAGTAACGTTTGGCTGTAGCAACTGGAAGATTACCAAGGGAGCTATGGTAGTAGCTCGTGGTAAGAAGGAAGGAACGTTGTACATGACTAGTAACTCGCAGGATTCCCTTGATCTTGCGAGTGGTAATGGTGATGTAGATTTGTGGCACTGCCGGCTGGGCCACATGAGCGAGAAAGGGATGAAAGTCATGAGTTCGAAGGGTAAACTGCCTGGTTTACAAACCGTGGAGGTTGGGATGTGTGAAGATTGTGTCTTCGGGAAACAAAGGCGAGTGAGTTTCTCGAGGAGTGGCAGGACCCTGAAGAAGGAGAAGCTAGAGTTGGTCCATAGCGATCTATGGGGACCAGCTCCGGTGGCGTCCACTGGAGGATCGATGTACTACATGACGTTCATCGACGATTCAACCCGCAAGGTATGGATTTATTTTCTGAAAAATAAGTCTAATGCATTTGATGTTTTCAAAAGGTGGAAGGCCTTGGTTGAGACGGAGACGGGGTTGAAGGTGAAGTGCCTGCGTTCCGACAATGGTGGCGAATATGAACTAAGGAGTTCAAGGAGTATTGTGCTGAGCATGGGATTCGTACAGAGAGGACTATACGTGGAACGCCCCAGCAGAATGGTGTGGCCGAGAGGATGAACAGAACTCTAAATGAACGGGCGAGATGCATGAGACTGAAGAGCGGACTGCCTCAGTCGTTTTGGGCGGATGCAGTGAGCACAGCTGCATTCCTGATCAACCGAGGTCCATCGGTTCCCTTGGATAATCGGATACCCGAGGAGGAGTGGACTGGAAAGGAGGTAAATCTATCTTACTTGCGTATTTTCGGTTGTGTTGCTTACGCTCTTTTGGATTTTGTTGAGACAAATAAGTTAGATGCCAAGTCTGTGAAGTGTACGTTTATTGGGTATGGAGGCGATGAGTTCGGGTATAGGCTATGGGGTGAGCAAAACCGAAAGGTGATTCGCAGCCGGGACGTTACATTCAATGAACGGGTCATGTACAAGGATAGGATGAAGGATTTGGGTACTAATGATGGCACACCTAGTACTGTGAAGATGGATGATCTAAACTCGAATCGCAGAAAGGGGAGTTCGGTCAATGAGGAGGTTCTTGAGGAAGAACCAAGTACACCACCACCTCAAAGACCAGTTAGAGATCGAAGGCCACCAGATAAGTATTCGCCCTCTAACTTTTACTTATTGTTGACTGATGGTGGTGAACCTGAGAGCTTTGCAGAGGCAGAGCAGGTTGGTGATAAACGAAGGTGGATGGCTGCCATGGAAGATGAAATGGCATCACTTCGTGTGAATGGCACTTGGGAACTGACTGAGCTTCCCAAGGGCAAGAAGGCGTTGCACAGCAAGTGGGTCTACCGAATCAAGAATGAGGCCGATGGTAGCAAACGCTACAAAGCAAGGTTAGTCGTGAAAGGGTTCGAGCAACGGTATGGTATTGACTATACGGATGTGTTCACTCCTGTTGTGAAGTTGACAACGATTCGCATGGTGTTGAGCATGGTGGTTGCGGAGAATCTACTGTTACACCAGATGGATGTAAAGACGGCTTTCCTTCATGGTGACTTAGTGGAGGAGTTGTACATGGTACAACCGGAGGGGTTCGTGGTAGACAGAAAGGAAAGCCTTGTGTGCAAGTTGAAGAAGAGCTTGTATGGGTTGAAGCAAGCTCCGAAGCAGTGGTACATGAAGTTCGACAATTTCATGTTGGAGATTGGATACCATAGATGCCATGCTGATCATTGCTGTTACTACAAAAGGTTTGACAATAGCTATCTCATCCTATTACTATACGTTGATGATATGTTGATTGTAGGAGTCAATCCAAGGGAGTTGGAAAGGCTGAAGAAGCAGTTGTCTGAGAGGTTCTCCATGAAAGACCTTGGAGAAGCAAAGCAGATTTTGGGTATGAGGATCGAGAGAAAGGCGGCAAATTTGTTGTATCTTTCGCAGGCGGACTATATCCAGAAGGTCCTTGAAAGATTTAACATGGAGGGTTCGAAGCCGGTCAATGTTCCCTTGGGGGGACACTTTAAGCTGTCGAAGAAGGAGTCGCCGAGTACCAAGGAGGAGCGTACTCAAATGATGGATGTGCCATATGCATCGGCAATTGGGAGTATCATGTATGCCATGGTTTGTACTCGTCCGGATATTGCGCATGCAGTGGGAGTAGTGAGCCGGTTCATGGGTGATCCGGGCAAACAACATTGGGAAGCGGTAAAGTGGATTCTAAGGTACTTGCGAGGTACCACAAGTAAAACTTTGTGTTTTGATGGAAGAAATTCTGAGTTGGTTGGTTTCGTTGATGCGGACCTAGCATCAAACGATCTTGATGGGAGAAAGAGTACGACCGGGTATGTGTTTACTTATGGTGGTACGGCAATTTCTTGGACATTTAAGTTGCAAAAGGTGGTTGCACTGTCCACCACGGAGGCGGAGTACGTAGCCGTGACGGAGGCAAGTAAGGAGATGGTGTGGTTGCAAAGGTTCTTGGGTGAACTTGGAAAGGAGCATGTAAATAGTGTACTCTACAGTGATAGTCAGAGTGCAATCTTCTTGACGAGCAATCCGGCATTGCATTCAAGAACTAAGCACGTTGAATTGAAGTATCATTTCATCCGACACTTACTTGAGAAGAAAGCCTTGCGACTTGAGAAAATTCTCGGGAGTGAGAATCCAGCTGATATGTTTACTAAGGTTGTAACCTTAGAGAAATTGAAGTTGTGCATAACTTCAATTGGCCTCGGAACGTGAAGAAGAGGAGATGGTGATACCAAGTGGAAATGGGAAGGACAAAAGAGGAGGATATCTGCTTTGAAGGTGTTTTAGTCTTCAAGTGGGAGATTGTTGAGTTGTGGAGCCAAAAACAGGGGAACAGGGGTGCTTCCCGCTGGAAAGGAATCTCGGCCGAGACGGGGAAGGATCTCGGCCGAGACGGGCTGGTCGCGTCAGAGGAAGTTTTCTCTGGAGAGTCATCTTGGCCGAGACAGGGAGTGATCTCGGCCGAGACGTGAAGGCAGGCAAAACTGGAAGTTTTCTCTGGAGAGTCATCTCGGCCGAGACAGGGAGTGATCTCGGCCGAGACGTTAACGCGGACCTATTTTTCGTGGGCCTCAGGCAGAGGTCGTTTTTAGGGTCCACAAAGCTATTATAAATAGTTGTTTCCTTCATTGCTTATGTAATTTCCGAAAATTCATCACTTTAGTACATATCCTGGCTTGGTATCGTCCCCAGACGTAGTTACACATCGTAACGAACTGGGTAATCAAATTGCTGTCTTATTGTGTGCTATTTTATTGCTTCTTCATCCGATTATCTAGTCGTGTCGTGGTTGTGGGTGGGATAAATTCCTAACACACATAACGCAACATCTCCGAATCCTTGCTTCCATTTATTTCTTCGTCTCCAAGATCATAATCGTTTTTCCTTCTCTCTGGATGTTTTATAATTCTTTGGGCCTTAGGCCATTTGTGGCCTAATTACAAGTGATTCCCGCAAGGAACTTGGGTGAAATCTTGGGTTTGATACCAAGTCACCCAGTGTTAGAGTTGACTCGACACATGCTTTTCCATGTTGATCCAAAATGTCTCCAGATTTTCCTGGAATGTGCTCTACAAGGCAATGGTGAAACTTGAGAAAGCATGCAGGAGAAAAGAATCTATTCGAATGCTCTTGAATGAAACCCTCAAATTTTCTAAGTAAAAATCATCAGATGGAAGTTGCGAAAAGCAAAGAGGCTGCAGCGCAAACAAATTCTACCACCATTCTTTTCCGAGTTATCGAAGATCCTTTGCAATTGAAACCTGTACGGTGAAAAATGATGAATGTGAAATGCAGCAGCCATGGAATGCCTAGAAATGGGAGATCAATAGCTTCTCACATCTATATCCATTAAGAACATCAATTTTATTACAAACCAAACTTTTACATCTACAACCATTAATTTCATTATTTCTTCAGTTAACATCATTTTCTGCAATTCATCGGTCTCCACTCCGTTGAATAATTTAAGTTATCATCTTTAATTATAACAAGAACCAGAGTTCCTAAACGGTTACATATATAATTTTATTAAGATGATGACTCAAAGACTAATATTGTGATTGTATTTGGAAACACCATAAAAAATAAGTCAGTCCATTTAAGCAATAAGTCCAAAATATATTTCTTTTAATATGGGTTACTCCATTAAGAGGGTGTTTGCAATTCCACTTCCATCACTAAAACCATTTTTACAAATTACTTTTCATTGTGGCTACTATTTGCTAACCTACTTGACAGAAAATCAATTTTGAAAAGTGCTTAAAACTAACTTCTCATAATCCACCAAATCCCAGCTTTTGGGTGGATTTGGGCTTTTAATTTGTAAATGTCTGGAACTTTTTGTGTGAATTACTTGTTAAAAAGTTCTTTTTATTTTGCAAATAAAGCACTTATAGAGAATGTTTGCAATTGCTTTTCCTAAATGTGTTTCAGCTTATAGCTTAGGAAAAGCTATTTTGGAGTGCTTGAGAAAATCGTTTAAGCTTTAATAGAAATATTTTAGGCAAAAAACTAAAAGTATGTAATAGTTGTTTTTTCCAATTGTTTGGTTATTTGGTAAATAAATAGAAGTTTGTTCTCTCACTCATAAATTAAAAGGAGTGGGGTTTGGGTGCACCATGTGCACAATAATGCTATGGTGCAACACTTATACAATATTTTTTCGTGCACTTAAAGTAAGGTTGATTTAGTCATACAGTGTGGTTGATTTAGCCATACAGTATACCACTGTCAGTATGATTGATTTACTGATTGATACAGTATGGTTAATTTGTTCATACAGTATTGTGGTGCACAATAAGTCACTAATACAAGTTTTTGTTAACTAAAAATTGCTTATGTATCGAACGCTTCGGTTTTTATGTTCGATCAAAATCAATTTTATTCTCAAACACAATTTACTTTTGATTTAAATAATTTTATTACAATCTGTACTTTAATCACTTCTTAAAAAATTAAAGTGAATCATGGTTTTTTTACTATTATTTTTTCCTAAAATACTATCAAATTTGATTTCACCAAAAATGATGAATTTAAGAGTGACATTATTTGCAAACATCCCAGTGTGCTTCCTTTTAAGCAATGGGCCCGAAATTTTCCAGCCTTCTGGAACCAATCCAAGGCCCACTAAACTACAACTCAAAATCGGAAACATCCGTATTATCTTCTGCAACTGCAACTGCAACTACGCCATGTCAGTTAAAACCTTAATCTTCAGAGCTTCAAAACTTTAGAACCCAAAACTATATATAATGGGTTCTTTTAGTAACCCTTCATCAACCTCCAAAAAGGTAATAAAGACGTATTTGTTTTCTTTTTTTCTTAAAATTCAATTAACCATATTGTGTTGTTTGTTCATAAAAAATGTAGAAACAGGAAAAGGAATGGTTAGGAGTGAGCTTCAAGCCCGAGAACTTCATCCCGGGCCTCATTATTGGATTCATATTCGGGTTTTTATTCGACTTGTCCAAGCTCGGAAAAAGCCCGAGAGGCAAGAAAATTGGCGGCTCATCACTTGTTAAAAATCAACGGCAACCCAGCATTCTCTCAAGCAATACTGATGAGGAGCTCAAAATGGTACCAACGAATTAATTAATCTTTATTCTTCTTTTTCTTCTCTGTATTTGTCTGCATATTATATTGTCTGGTGTTTTAAAGTGATCTTATTATTTTTGAATTTTTGTTTCTTTCAAGATTTCTTTAGTTGTAATCGAGTAAATAACAAGGGATTTGAGCCATTAAATAACAAAAATGCTGGTTTTATGCGTGTTTTTGTATTGATACTTTAAGCTTGTGTTGTTTGGATTGTAAAGAATTAGCCTAGAACTAGATTAGGGTTTTGGATTTTAAGTTGCGTTTGATGCTTTGTTGCAAAAATCTGCGACTAGCTCCGACTAGTCGCCATGCATATGCCCCGATCAGCCACTAGTTTCTGAGCCTCAATCTACCATTTAATTAGCACCTTGCAACTTTTACAACATCTTCGCAAGGATGTTGGGCATTGATTTGAAATCCACCCACAGTAGTACGTCCAATTGGTAGTTGATTGGTGGATTGAATATGGATTAGAAATCAATGAATCTCATTTTCAGCTAATTTTAGATTGATTTTGGTGGATTTTGAAACTGAATCCACCCAAGTATTAGTTAACTTAAAACCACTTGTTTCAAATTTCTCATTCCTAGCACCACCTTAAAGATTTTTTGGCTAAATGTGAGTTTTTCTGTTCATAACTAGCAAAGCGAAGTATCCAGAACGATATGTTTAGCATTGACATGCTTGTTGACTCGACTGCAGAACTTTTTGAACAGGTCTTAGTAGTTAGGCAAGACTTGAAGATGGGATCTGGTAAAATCGCTTCCCAATGTGCTCGTAAGTTTCTTCCAATATTTTATGGTTTTAATATTTTCCCTTTGATTTAGGAGTATGTGATTTGGTACCTTTATTACGTGTGCAGATGCTGCCACTGGTCTGTATGCAGAACTTATGCAAAGGTCGATTTTAACCTTGTTACTTTGTGATACTTTATTGGATTATCCATTTTTTCTGATGTTTTTCCTCTTGCATATTTTCCTAATTAATGAAATTTCTCTTGATGTATAAGAATCCTATCATTCATATCATCATCTTATCAATCATTTGATTGGGAACTTGGAATCATCGAACTTTTTTGCCTGAAGAGTGAAGGATTATATGCCTCTACATTCAACAAAATGATAGAAATATTTTGTTCAATTTTCTTATGCAGTGGCCAGACGACAATTATTACAGTATGTCAATTAATTATACCTCTTTCTGGAAGTGATAAGGCAGTGTTTTCAATATACTGTGCTTTTAAAGAAGCCATAAATGCATATATTATGGAACAATTGCTTAACAGCAAATGTTGGTAATGTTTAGAGAAGTTAAAAGTAGACAAACTATAAGTTTCCGTACTTGTTTTTGTGATTTTTAGTACAAAAAATCAAGCATATACGGTGTAAAGACAGTTTTGCTCTTTGAAAGTATCATTCACATTTTTAGTATCTGAAATGAGATTCAAGAACTTGAGGGCAATTTTGATTCATTGGAACAGATCTGAGATCATAAGTTTTAAGAGGAAATTGTATTTGTGTGTTGGGGTTGATGAAGGTACCTGAAATGATAATACTCGAGGTTATGCAGGATTGATTATACAAGAAAGATCTTTTTGGCCATTGCGCTCTCTTTTTCGGAATCTATTCATTCTGGTTTTTTCCTCCTGTTTATTTAAGCTGATGATTGCAAACAGCCCGAACTTCTGGATACAAGCACAAAGCAGTATTTTGGAGTCTATAATCTGTTGCGGAGACTTGTTAATTTACCAACGGTGAAAGATGAGATTTGTCTTCGTGTTTCTTCAACTTGTAATAGATAGCTATGAATTTATTATGTAGATTTTACCTTTTCCACTTGGTATACCTATTGCTACTTGTCTCATTGAACATATCTCCTTCATTATAATTTAACTTACATAAGTGATACTTAAATGCAGCCATCGGTCTCTTCTGAGGCAATGGGAGCTTTGCGGGCAGGCCAAAATAGTTGTTACGTGCAAAAACCAGCAAGAAATGTAAGCAGGTGACCTTTCTTTATATGTAATACGAAACACACGCTTAAAAGCTGAAATCTGCCATATTATATCAGGAATAAGCTGAAGGATGCTGCAGAGAGCATTGGCCTTCCGACTTTCATGGTTGCTGATGCAGGCCGTACCCAGGTAGTGTCCCCTTCTTAATTTATAAATTCAAAAAAAGGAATTCTTTTTAGCCATGAGAGGAGAAGAGAAAGGGTATTAGATCTTTACCCTTAATGCTCGTTCCACCAACAGTCCATACCATTAAAAACTAGGCCTTTGGACTTTTGCCAATGCCACCTTATTTTAAAAGTGGCTTGGTTTAGGGGTTTCTGCCTTTTTTGTGTCACTCTTTTCACATTATTATTCATGTCATGGAGATGTTGAAACAATTTTTGGCGTTGTTGTGCAGGTTTCTGCGGGTTCAAAGACAGTGCTTGCTATTGGGCCTGGTTCGTAGCTTCAACTCTTTATCTGTGTTTATATCTGCACCTTCTTAATACTGAACATGCATCAAGATCACAACATGACCATCAAAACCAACATGTCTTCTTCTGGTTTATGATATATATTCACCGAATGGTCATTCATGTTTTGGTACTGTTTGAAGCATTTCACATTGCCACCTCCATGATTATCTGTCAAATAGCATAGGTCTGTGTTATTGTTATGTACTGATAACGGGAACTGGAACAGGAAATAAATCGGCCATGGATTCTGTAACAGGGAAGCTGCGCTTGCTATAAGCAGTTTAGATGCTGACCTGACTCACTACCATCAAGTCGCTCCTCTAATGTACATTAATATTACCAACAATTCTTATACAATCACCAACATTTTCATATTTATTTTTACCAGTTTACAGCCATCTGATCCATCAGACCATCACCAACTCCCTTCCTTTTTCTATTTTATCCTATTAAAACATTTCTTTTTTTTAATAGTTGAATTATTATTAGTCTTTTCATGACTTATCACCCCCTTCAATTATTTTAATCACTTTTATTTGCAGTATCTTTTTCCAACAAAAGTAATGAAAATTCACATCGTTGATTGAAATAAATATTTAGGGTTCGATTGGTTGCAAATCATCAATGACCATGATAATGGATATAAATGAGTGGTCAAACATACTATGAAATGAAGTAGAGGAATTGTTAATAAAAAGAGGTAAAATGGTAATGAGTCATCGTTCATTCTCATTCTCTACCCCTAAATCCCAAGCAAGCGTGCCCTATTTGTAATTGTCATCCTCCAATTCTACGTATTTCATTCAATTGTTATGAGCCAATAGGGTTGTTGGAGTTTGGAAATTACCGAAATTCCAACCGAATAAGTTCCGAAAGACCAATTTACTTCTTTTTTTAATTGAACTGAGCTGATTATTTTTTGCTACGAATTTAGATATTTCTCAATTTTCTGAATGAAAAATCGCACTGAATTGCAACGAATCATACCGACCTGTATTGAACCGAATAAAATAACAAATTATAATTTAAAAAATATTATCTCTAAAAGATTAATTTAAATAAAAATTAAAAATTAAATTACTCATAATTTTGTAGATAGTTATGTATAAAATAAATAATTAATGAAATTTATTTTTAATTATTATATAATTTTCAAAGCACAAGTCAGCGAGTTGAAAATAAATTTGATATAATAATTCTTTTTTATATTAGTTAGATGTAAATATATTTTTTTCAAATTGAATCTGTAATTTGAAAAGATAAACTTTTTTTTTAGTTAATCGAACCGAATTGAATCGTTACGTTAGATTCGAAATTATGAACCGAACTGTCTCGCAAAAAGAAAAAATTGTACTGGTCCCATTTTTTAGATTGATTTTTAATATTCATTTTTAAAATAATCAAAATTTACTATGAATCTAAATATGTAGAAATATCTGATTTACATACGATAGCCAATATTGGGTTCTAAATCATAATAATCTTTTATATCAATCTAATCATCCATTTAATCAACTTTTTTTGCAACGCTATTAAATATTAGTATTCAGCGAAAAACACCCCTCCCTAGAGATAGGGTCCAACATCTAAAGCACATCGTACAAACCAAATGCAGCGGCTTATACCTCCCCAAAACCCTCGATTCACTACGCAATGAGGTAGCCTGCTCAATGCTCGCATAAATCCAAAACAAATCCTCCATTTTTTCTTCGACAATGGCTTCTCGGTGCAGAGCCATCTCACGGCCCGCAATCAACCTTCTCAAATCCACAATTGCCAAGCCCTCCACTAGACCCGCCTTTTCTGCTCAATCAACGCGCACCTCTCCCTCGCTTTTTTCAAGGTTTTCTCTCCAAACCCTCAATTCACTCCCTTTTTAAAATTACATCTACTCCTTGAATCGGGACTAGATTACTGGTTTTTTGTTTGTTAATGTGGAACATTTCTATTACCGATACAGTGTTTGGGTTATTTGGTAATGGATGCCATTATTGTCTCATTTGAGATGATTTCCTATACAAATCATCTCAGCTGGTTCCTGTATTTTTTATTCTGTGCAAAAAATGGAGAGATTGGTGTCCGTTTCACCCCTTTTTAAGAATTTGTTTACTTCTTTACAATAGTTCTTTTTTTTGTAAATTTTAGTCTGCAAATGTAAAATTGGATTTTATTTAATATGAAATATTTGGATTATTGGAACAAGGTTTGTGTCATTTAGCATTTTATCATGGATTTGGTGGCATTTATTATCTTATAGGAATGTCTTTTCGGTTTTTTGTTATTTTAAAGAAAAAGATCCTTGCTTGATGCTTCTTGTGACATGTTGTAGTCGTTGAGTAGACTTTGATTTTAAGCTTTTGAGATTAATTTCGTGGCCATTAAACACCGAAGCCCTCCTCGATTCAAGATATTTAATTGTGATTCTCTTTGAATTATGTAAATATCAGGCCATTGCCTCAATTGGGTGCCCTTCAATCTCTCTTGCCTCTCCACTCAGCGGTCTCATCGGCTAGGCTTACGTCTTGTCTAGGCATAGACACCAATGGCTGCAGGTCGCTGTCTCAGGGTATGCTCTGCAGTGCGAACCCTGGAGTTTGATACATTTTGTAATTTTTCTGTAAGCATACTTTCTTTTTGTTGTTCTTTCATATCATAACCATGATGATGTGCTTCTCATACCCCGTTTTCATTGTTCTTTAGAGTTCATTTGCTACTTTTGTTCCATTACTAGTTGTTTCAATCTGCCATGCTTAAGGGACAGTTTCCGTATGTTTTTTGTTGTGGTGGGGTACTCATGTTGATTTGTTCAGATACTTGGTTGCAAATAGCTCGAGGTAGTTGTGGTTCATAAGAAGTATATGCCATCAAATTGAGCTGAGAATTCATTTGCTACTTTTTGAATCTATTGATGCTGAATTCA